>JAPFRF010000004.1:28718750-30047500 GCA_029282475.1 Phrynocephalus forsythii
GTGGACAATCTTGCAGAAATCAGATTGGACATACATTAGTAAAAGATCCAAGTTACTGGGAAATTTATTTTCTGTTCACTAGCCTTTATAGCTTTGTATCCTTGTCATTCTATTAAATGAAGAAAAAACAAGTCAAAATCTCTGATGACAGATCCGTTGTGCTAAATCTAATTTAAGTTTGCCTCTCTAGTGCGCTATTCCTGAGAAAGCATGAGACATCCAGACGACTCACGCAACTTTATAACCAACTTCAACTTGCAATACTGTGCTTCCAGTGGCCTTCTCTTTCTCCCTCTCTTATTGGCTACTCTTTTCCGGTTCCCACAATCCTTCTTCTGTCTCCTAATGGTTGCTCACTTTTCTGCACCCTGTTCTTTCTCTTTTCCATGAGCGCGCGCGCGCACACACACACACACACACACACACACACACACACACACACACACACACACACACACACACACACACACACACACACACACACTTCTTCTCTTTGGGCACAGTTTTACCTCTCCCACTGTAAAATGTCTGCTTCTCCAGCAGGCTATTTTGTGTACAGGCAGCCTGAATTCAGCATTAGGACAGATGATAACCTTATTTACAAGTCTCTTCAGTTATAGGACAGAAATAAATAGAAATTTACACAATATTCAGGACCAGTACAAGCTGTTCTGTAGCAGATACTTCCCCTACACCCCTTGAGCTTCTAACCATGGTAGTGTTTTCAGGTGATGAACAGAAATCACCATCACATTCAGCCTGCACTACTTCTACTTCTTCTTCTTCTTCTTCTTCTTCTTCTTCTTCTTCTTCTTCTTCTTCTTCTTCTTCTTCTTCTTCTTCTTCTTCTTCTTCTTCTTCTTCTTCTTCTTCTTCTTCTTCTTCTTCTTCTTCTTCTTCTTCTTTGCAGTCAGCTCATTTGAAACAAAATCCAGAACTCCTAACTCTGATCAAGATTGCGTAAGAGCAGAGAGGATTTTATTTGGGCAAAACAGACAGGTTCAACACTTGAAGCCGGGTGGCTTCTGTAATCAGCAGCTACATTTGATACTTGATACAAAATGGCACACCAAAACATGTTGGCACTTTTCTGAGTACAGTACTTGATCACTTGTGCAAAAGCTGTGATTCCCCCTCACCACAACTGTAAGAAAGGTCCAAGTTTCCCCTGACAATTATGACTAGTTGCTTCCGACTCGAGGGACCAGGGACCAGTGCTCATCTCTGTTTGTAAGCCAAGGAGCTGGCATATGTCCAAAGACGTAATTCCATGGTCATGTGGCTGGCATGACTAAATGCACGAGTGCATGGAAAGCTGTCACCTTCCCACCAATGTGGTACCTATTTATCTACAGTACTTGTATTTTTACATGCTTTCGAACTGTTAAGTTGGCAGGACCTGGGACAAGCAATGGGTGCTCACCCTGTTGTGTGGCTCTGTACGGCTGACCTTTTCATCCATCAGGCCAGACTAGCAGCTCAGTGATTTTTAACCCGCAAAGTGCTGCCTACATCTCTTGTAGACCCATCTTCTATGGGTCTGGAATGGGTTGCATGGGGAAGTGTAGGGTGAAGAGAAACAGAGAGCACACAGCAGGAAGCAATCACTAGTCTCTTCTAGATGCTTCTTATGTGAGGCAATATCTTTCGAAGAAATGGTTAAGGAAAATAAGATTACTGCAAGAAAGTCAAAAAATTGTTTAAAGACAGAGATGCATTTTGGAGTGCGGTTGGTACTCCACCGCATCAACAGTAGGGGGAGCTAGAACATTCCTTAAGGCTTTGCTCTCGACTCGAGTTCCATAAATATCCAGCACTTTGACACCTGTAGCTTTGGTTGGAAATAAGGATATAAACGGATGAAAGTACTAGAGAGGGAGAAGGAACAGAAGGTGAATGGTGGGATATCAGTTGTTTTCTTACAAAATCTGAAAAACAGAGCTGGTAAAAAGGAAGTTTAAGTGCCAGATGTTCCTGTGGAAGAAGGGAGGACCATTTCAGGTAAACATGCAGCATGACTGGCTCAAGTTTTCATTTGAAAAAAAGATGCTTTCTTTTAGATTGAAAACATATCCTTTGGTGGGCCTAATTAGCCACCAAGTAGCAAACTACTACCGTCCTGCCTTTGATCTAGTCCACTCATTTAGGATACGTACAACTTGGCTCTTCTTACAATTTTTAGAGCTCAGGTTAGCTTAAAGACCAGCTCCTCATGAGGCTCAATTTGAGATGGTAAGCTTTGGAAAGAGAACCGAATCACATGCTTTTGTGTAAACTTTCATTAACTTAAACTCAAGTTCTTGACTATCACGTTGAATGTTCAGTTTTACCAAGGACCATGCTTTGAATTCAGAAAGAGTAAGCCTAAACGATTCTATTTTCTGACAGTCCATAAACTTCAATTAGTGCAGCAATAATGGTAGCAAGAATACCTACTAGAACTAGCTACTGTGATCACAGGATTATACTATCTTTACTGGTCCTAGACTGTTTTCAGGTCCAGTTTAAGGGCCGATGTTAACAAGCAATGCTTCCCAGAGCCAGGGACACAATATTTGATAGTCAACGTCCCCCAATCAATTATCCCTGAGGTTATCACCCCTTTATCTCCAAGTGCCCACACACAGTGTGGGAGTGTGGACACTTGAGAGTGGTCCTTTATAGTATCAGTACCCCCAATATTGGAATTTGCTCTACCTAGCTGGCACCTCCTTTCAGGGCCAGCAAATCTCATTTGTTTCCATGGGCTTTTAAAATCCACTATTGTTTTATTGCTGACTAAGGTCCAGATAGTCAAAGCTATGGTTTTTCCAGTAGCAATGTATGGAAGTGAGAGCTGGACTATAAAGAAGGCTGATGGCCACATAATCTATGCTTTTGAGCTGTGGTGCTGGAAGGGAGTCTTGAGAGTCCCGTGGACTGCAAGGAGATCAAACCTATCCATCCTGAAAGAGATCAACCCCGAATATTCAATGGAAGGACAGATTTTGAAGCTGGGGCTCCAGTACTTTGGTCACCTCACGAGGAGAGAGGAGTCTTTGGAAGTCCCTGATGTTGGGAAAGATTAAAGGCAAAAGGGAAAGGGGATGGTTGGACGGTGTCATCGATGCAACCAATATGGATTTGACCAAACTCCGGGAGGCAGTGGAAGACAGGAAGGCCCGAGCTCTGGTCCATGAGGTCACGAAGAGTCAGACACGACTGAACGACTGAACAACAGCAATTGTTTTACTGACATGTTTTGTTACCGGAGTTGTTAATGGTGTGATTTTGCTTAGCTATTCATGTGACTGATGTCCAAGTGGTTTGTTTATTTGTATTATCCTGGTACTTTCTGATTTGCTGTATATGAATTGTGGGTGTTTATTAGATTGATATCCTATGTTTCTTTAGAGTCTGAATTTTATACATTTTAAATTGTATATCAAGTTCTATTTGCTGTTGGTTTCCCAGACCCAGAGTTCCTCTGGGAAAGTCGGGCGGTATATAAATGGAAATAATCAATAAAATAAATAATTAATACGATGGAGGTGATTCTTCTCCAAGGTGGCTGAAGGGTTGTCATAATGGGTTCCTGCACTAGAGCAGGATCAAAAGATCTCACTGCCTGAGGTTATATTCCTTATGTTCTGCATACAACAGCCACTTGGGAGTTGAGTCTTTCTTCAGTGCTGGCATCAGGGTAATATTGTCCCACTTTAGATGGCCTATGTAAACTATACAGTCCTTTCATTCTTCAAAACACCTTGTTGCCACCTCCTAAGGCGTGCTGCCTGAAGTGACCACCTCACCAAGCCCTCCCCTGCACTTCAGACTTAGACCGCTATTGCCACAATGAAAACAACAGCACACCTAATTCATTCGTACAAGTAAGCCTCATAATTAGCTTCATTGTGTGGCCATTTCATTTAGGTTTTTTTTGGCCTAGAATACAACATTGCAGGTGACCTCACAGGTGGCTTGTGAGTGCCTTCCAGGTCCCCTTTGATCCCTGGAAATTAATACAACAGCACAAGACTGACGCTGGGGGGGGGAGGGTAAAGGATTACAGCATTTAATCTGCACATGTGTTGGTGACAGGAACAAACAATACAGCCATTTTCCTTTGCAAATCCCAGAGGGAGGAGTAATTACCTGCAACCTCATTGTCATGTGTTGCTACATGCCAGAACGACCCTGCTCATTCTAAAGGAATGGTGCCACATGGGCATTGCAAAATTATCAGGCAGTAAGTGTAACAGCTGTATCTCCCATATGCTCATCATAAGACAGACAAAAAAGGAAGCAGGGGAAATGGAAAAAAAGTAAATTCTTTCTTAACCACGCAAAGCAGAAATTATTAAGAACTGCATACTTTTAACTGCAACAATGTAAGGGAAAAAGCACGTTAAGAAGAAAGAGAAGACTCAGGTTCACACATCTTGGCTGAACATGCCCATGTTTCAGGAATGGCTGGAAGTGTGTTAGCACAGTTAATGGTTAGTGCACAAGCCGCACTTGTTCCTTGAAATATTTGGTCTCAAGGTGTCACATGCCTTAGTTGCATCTGATGTAGACTTCTGTGTTGTGCTTTATGTGAGGATGCCCTTGGAAAGTGTTTGGAAATTTCAGCAAGTTCAAGGGTATGTGTGTGTATATCATCAACTGCATTTTTAGCTATATCCCCTCGTAAACCATCTTGCAAGCCAGTTGGGATCTTTTGTTGAGTAAACGATGGGATGATGAAAATAAAACAAGTAATAACAAATGATGCTTCCCTATGTATGAAAGAAAAGAAATTGATCCTTATCTCCCTGATTTTGTTACGCTGCCTTTGTCAGCCCCTGTACATATCTGATGGAAGACAATGATGGCAGTTCAGGTTCTGTTGCCAAGCCCTCCAGAGTACACACTGAGCAGCTGATCTGGGACTCCTGCACTGGTTAACTGGGTGTGAATACAACACAAATTCACTGCATGTGCTGTGAAATGCAGAGGAGGTGCAGGAAACATAAGCAACAAGGTCTGATGTTCTACGATACCTTCAGTGGGACAGGAAAAAGGGACAAACAACAAAAGCTTTTGCATTCTCCAGAACTCTTCATCAGGCAAAGCTGGTTAACTGTTCAAGTTAAAATCAAGGTCATGTGAGTATGAGATATGTCCAGCTCTACTTTTGATCACCCCTTTTCTCCTTCAGCTCCCCAACAAAACAGGTGGGTGTGAGCACTATGGGGTGGCAAGAGATTGCAACTCAAACACAAAATAATTCAAAGGATGACCAAATGACCTAACAACTTTCTTTCACCCACTGACTCATCAAATACAATACTGTACTCTCTTCTGTTTATCATGGGAAAGGATGTTGTACATACTTGCACACACATGGTTATCCAATTGATCTACGTACAGTGGCTGGTAATCACACTGTAGTGATGTACAATGGATTTACTATGTACCCATATCTAACCAGTTCAATGTCCACAAAGATCATAAGAGCTTTCACTTTAGCTAGACTGAATGTGCTCCCTTCCAAGATTTTGGATGGGAGATTCCAAAACACCCCTTTCTCAGAAAGCTTATGTCCCTGCAATAATGATCAAGTAGAAACTGTGGCCCATGGTCTTCTCGACTGCTCCTTTTATCGTGACCTACGCAAGGAATTTATGCAATCTGTCATCAACAAATTTCCTCGGAGACCTGCTGCTGAATTCTATGTGAAGCTACTTCTTCCTAACAGGACTCCACAAATCACAAATTATGTTGCTAGATTTTGTGCTGCTGTAGTAGATGTACATAGGCTTATGACTGATAGCAACCCCAGTTTCTGATAGTCATATGTTGTGTTAATAACCACACAACACATTGAGGTGGGTTGCAAGGTTCAGAGCCTCTACGTGGGCTCCCTACAGTCATATACAGTGTAGTTATCTCTCAGGGGCATAATGTTGGCTGAACTGTTTTAATCTCCTGCTAGCTGTTTAACCCCTAAGAGCTGATTATTAATGATTGATATACAGTGGACCCTTGTATAACAAACAGCTTGTATAACATAAAATCTGTACAACATAAAAATCCAGAGATGGGGAAATTTGCTTAATATAATCGCCTATGGGGAAAATCCATACAACATAAAAATGGGATTACTCCATTTTCAATGCATTCCTATGGGAATTTGTGTAACATAATTTCATTTGGAACGAATTAATTCCTTTATACAAGGTACCACTGTACTGGAATACTGGCATACCGATTCCCTTGATGTATTTATACAGTATATGCTTTTATTCATATTTGGTTTTATTATATACATTTTGTATCTTTTTACTGTATCCTTTAAATGTATCACTACAAGGTCTTATTGCAGGCATGCCCAAACTTCGGCCCTCCAGATGTTTTGGACCACAACTCCCACAGTCCTTTGCCATTGGAAATACAGGCTTAGAATTCTGGGAGTTGTGGTCCAAAACATCAGGTGGGCCGAAGTTTGGACATGTCTGTCTTATTGTATGAAACTTAATATTTTAATATCGAGTAGGACTTGGTTAACAACCATAAATAAAGAATTTATTCATACAGTGGCGGTGTCCTCGACAACACATCCTGCATGTCCAGCCACAAATTCTGTTCTGCTTCTGCAAAACATGTAATTTCTTTCTTTCTTTCTTTCTTTCTTTCTTTCTTTCTTTCTTTCTTTCTTTCTTTCTTTCTTTCTTTCTTTCTTTCTTTCTTTCTTTCTTTACCATCCACCTTCAGCAATAACATCTGACTGCACAACAAATTATCTGCTAGTTTGTACAAAATCTCTCTTTCTAATGTTGAACATAGTTGCAGGATATCAACATATTTGTGTCATCAGAGAGTGCCAAAGAGATACAAGGAGGAGGGACCTACCCCTACCCCTACCCCTACTCATGTATTTCAAAAGAACAGAAGTCTTAAAAGAAACATTACAGGGCATCCCTTCTCCCAGTAGAAATCGGAAAGCAATTCTGGGGCTTGTTTGCTGCTGAACTAACTGGTTCTGCTGGAGCACAAAGCAGAGCTGGGACTGTGATGGGACCACCGCTGGGAAATGAATTCACTTTCCAGGTAAGGTATGCAAACAGAGGTGAGAGACACCTTAAAATAACTTAGCATTCCAGAAGACAATGACCTGAGTCTGGTATGCCTCTTGTTGGCCTTGGAGTTGCTCACCCCAGGCCATTATTTAAGGCTAATACTTGGCTTTGTTTTTTTTTTTTTTCCTTTTTTTATTTAATTTTGGAAATCGTTACAATACAAGAAATGAACAATAAGTAACAATACTTGGCTTTGTTAGTAAACTAAGCTGTCAAGATGCAGCTTAGCTTGAAATATCTACTGTCACTAGCCCCCCAAGGAAAGTAAAATAATGTGCTATGACAAACAGGAGCTGCCTAGATGCCCTGAGCACATCCGATCTCGCCTGATTTCGGAAGCTAAGTAGGGTCGGGCCTGGTTAGTACTTGGATGGGAGACCACCAGGGAATACCAGCTGCTGTAGGTGCCTGTAGTAGGAATTGGCAAACCACTCCAGTATTCCTGCCAAGAAAACTCCATGGACATGGGGTCACAAAGAGTCAGTCACGACTGTAATGACACAACACACACAACATGACAAACCAATATCTTTCAGTATTTGAGGGGAAATTTATTCTAAAAACATTTCAGATTTACTGTACAAATGGACACTCAGTCTCTTGGTGTAATTCACCTGAAATAGGAGGTGAGGAAGAAACAGATGCAAAGAGGATAGGAGACCACTGAAGAAACAGAGAATGAGGTCACATTTACACTGACCCTTTGGGTGCTGTCTGGTGCTGTCTACATAAATAGGGTCGGCTTGAGGCCAGGGGCAGGAATGATATGCCATTCGGCATGATCCCTGGAGGAGTAGGGGAAGTGAAATTATTATTTTTGCCTGTGGTAGATCATCACTTAGGCATTGAAACACTTAGATTAAATTAAAACATTGTCCCTTTGTTTTTTGTGTAGTGCCCATTGAGAAACTGCCCAGAGCCACATTTCAATCAGCATTTCATACAAAGGCAAAGGAGAAAAAAAGTGATTCTGCTCATCAGTGGTGGTCTAACACACGCACACACACACCCACACACCCGCACACCCGCACACACACCCGCACACACACACACACACACACACACACACACACACACACACACACACACACACACACACACACACACACACACACACACACACACACACACACACACAATTTCACTTCCCCTGTCCCTCTGTGATGGAGCAGGGGGAGTGTTCAATTTGCCTGTATCCTGAAGCACCATGTTTATTAACCTATTTCACAATGTACTGGAAATTCAAACTGAAGGACTCTGGGCAGCTTTGACAATTGCAAGACTTTATTTTAGTCCATTCCCAAGGATTTACGCAGACTGTGAATGGATTAAACTAGAGAACATCCACTGGCACCAAAAGAGCAGAAGCCGCAGAAAGGAGCTCAAAAAGGTGCAGGTTGGGGCACTCTAGGCGCAAATTGGTCCATTCTAATGATTATATTGTGCAGTCACTGGAAAGAAGAGTGATCCAATCCACCCCCATAGCACACCACCAAACAGCACAATAAATGGCAATATGAATGGACCCAGAGATAGAAGGGGCAGATGCTGTTGGGCAGAAGAAACAAAATGGGTGATGGAAATAAGTAACTATGGGATGTGAGAGTAGAAACAGTAGGACAAGTTAAGAAAAACAAAGGGACAAAAAAAGAGAGAGAAAGATGGTCTGAATGTACAACTTGAAACATGTTGATCATATATGATTAATGAGAGCTCTTACCAGCAACTTGGCAACTAATGGTCACATTCACTCCTGGAACTGTTTTCACGGTACTTCCGATATCAACAGTAATGCCAGCTAGGTCCTTGTTGATCACAGTGCTTCTTGACGTCTTGATCAGTGGTTTCCCTGTGAGCACAACAAAGCATTGGTTATAAAGTGGAGAAATACACCTATAGCTACCTTCGATTATTTTCTTTACATTTTTCCTCAAAAATATTCAAGGAACTGGCATTGTGATCACAACTGATAGTCTTTGATTAGGGCTTTATTTTACATTTCTTCCGTACCATCTACATATAACTGAAACACAGAATGTGACAAGTATTGCTTAAGGTAAGCTTAAATGATAAAAGAACAAAATGGAAAGTTTACCCGTTGTAACGCCCAATGTGAGCAAACTAAAGTGAATGGCAATAGGATAACTTCCATCAAATCTAACACTATTTCTGTATTCATATCCATTTCCGTAGCCATGTCCATATCTATATCTGTTTATTTATTGCTAAATGATTGTCCTGCCCAACTAATGAGAGATGATTAATTTGGGCTGCTACATAAAAATAAACACAGGTAATGAAAAAAACCATCTGGGGGAAAATAAACACTCAAAATCTCATTATGTAATGAACATAACCTAATTCTTGGGATAGTGGAAATAAAGTGACTGATTAACACTAAATAATAAATAATCAGTGTGGTGCTAGCACAGATACACCAATAAACAAATAAATAAATAAATTTAAAAGGAGTGAAGCTTTCAAAGGTTGGGTAAAAAGCCAGGTTTTGATTCTTTCCTAAATCTAAGGCAGGTGGGGACCTGGTGCACCTCCACTGGAAGAAAATCCCATAGTGAGGCAGCTACTAATGAGAAGGTCTGTTGTTGTTTTTTTAAGTTGGTGACTCTCTTAGGATTCTCTTGGAGTGGCCCACCTGCAACATCAAGAATTGGGAGTTGCGGGTGGGATGGGAGGTTGACCTGAGGGAGAAGTGCTCTGTGAGGTAGCAACGTCCTACCCTGTAAAGGGCTTTATACATTCACATCAATGCCTTGGATGTGGTCTGGAAGCATACCAGCAGCCAGTGCAAATGGGCCAGCACAGGCAATATATGGTAAAAGTTTGATATAACTATAACTATGACCAACCTGGCTTCTGCTTTGCACTTGCTATAGCATCTGAACCATCTTCAAGGACAGCCCCACATAGAAAAGACTGCAGTAGCCAACCCTCAAGATTACCAAGGAATGAGCCAAAGTTTTAAGGGTCCTTCTCTCCCGAAAGGGGCAAAGGTGTGCAATCTACCTAAGGTGGAAAAAGGCAGATCTGGCCACAGCCAAGATCTGATTCTTCATCAAGAGGCCTGCTCCAGAAGAACACTAGAATTATAGACCTAATCCTTCAGGGTGTGTGTGACCCCATTTAGACCAGGCAACAAATCTCTTCACTGATCAGGATGCCTTCCTAAGAACAGGATATCTGTCTTGTCGGGACTCAGCATGAGCCTGTTAGCCCTTGTCCAGTCCATAATTATGGACAGGCAGTGCTCCAGGTCCGTATAGCTCCCCTTGCCGAAGAGGAAAAGGAGAGAGAGAGAGAGAGAGTTGTGTGTCATCAGTCCAACACATTCCAAATCTCAGAATGACGGCAAACCTTTTAGAGACCGAGTGCCCAAACCCACGATTCAAAACCCACTAATTTTCCGCAATGTGCCAATACAGCAATTTAACCTGAATACAGGTGGCTGTGAAAGGGTGATGTCGGGTGCCCACAGAAAGGGCTCTGAGTGCTACCTTTGGCACCCGTACCATAGGTTCACCAACACTGCCCTAGAGGCCTCATGTAGGTGTTGAACAGAAATGGGGAAGATGACTGACCCCTTTTTAGGACCCATGGGGATGAAACAGGATCTCCAAGAGAAACCATCTTTTTTGACAGAGATAATATCAGGCTTCCTGGAAAGCCTATCAAAATAACCATAACTAAAATCCATATTTTAGCATTATGGTTGTTTTATTATTCCTAATGAATCTTACTTTATCTTTTCTTATATACATGTGTTACCAATTCATGAACTGCACAGCATGCCAAAGGGCAGCGAAATTATTATTATTATTATTATTATTATTATTATTTTACTCTGTTAAAGACCATTGCTGAATCACCAAATCACTTAGATTAACAGATTGTGTGTGTGTGTGTGTGTGTGTGTGTGTGTGTGTGTGTGTGTGTGTGTGTGTGTGTGTGTGTGTGTGTGTGTGTGTGTGAAATGCCAATCAAAACTACAGGTGTGGGTAGTCCAACAATACCTTCTGCAGGTCATTATTTCATCATTTCAATTATTTCATAATTAACCGCCCAGAGTGGACGTGTAGCTAGATGGAGTGGTATATTAAATAAATAAATAAATAAATAAATAAATAAATAATGTTGCAGAGATTAAGAAACTACTTGACAGCTCGCAACTATGATACTCAGCATAAAAATTAGACTTTTATTACAAACTAATAAATGTTCCTTTGGTTAACCGTGCTATTCATTTCATCATTGTAACTTCTGAATTTCTGTTTCTTTAATTTCAGTCTCCTAAAATCTTTTAGACTGTTTTGTGCAAATTATTTGGCACTTCAGACACTCCATTCAGAAGAACAGAGGGAGGTGCTTTTGATCTTATAGCACCATAGCCTTCCCCCCACCCCAAAATACCCCCTCAATATGACAGGTATGTACACAGATACTGGTGTTCAAATACAATACTGGTTTAAAAACAATTTTGAACACACAATTGGAAGAAGAGGAAGCTCACACAATGAGGGGATTAAAAAGAGACAAGAAAAGAAATACAATTAAACCAGAATCCACTTATCAGGTTTTTTAAATCGGTGGCAGTACACCCCCTTATTGTGCAGTGTCCAAAGGAGTCATCCAAGAATGATTGGTTACAAAATGCAATTACTCTTAAGAAGCCTACATATCATCTATGTGTTTTATAAGAGGATGCTCACTCTGCAGATTCTGCATCTGTGCGGTGAATTTTTATGCTATATTTAAACAAAGTGTTCTGCTTCTGCTTATATACCGCCCCATACCACTACAAGTAGTCTCTGGGCGGTTTACAATTTTTTAATTACAGTGTGCAGGCTACACATTGCCCCCCCAGCAAGCTGGGTACTCATTTTACCGACCTCGGAAGGATGGAAGGCTGAGTGAACCTTGAGTCTGCTACCAGGGATTGAACCCAGGTCGTGAGCACAGTTTTACCTGCAGTACAGGCATTTAACCACTGCGCCACGAGGCTCATGCCTTCCTATCCTATCCCTGTCCTTGCAAAGTAAGTGAGTTCTGGTGCCGTATGTAACCTAAAATGTGCTTTTCAAATAAAGTACATATTTTAAAAAACAAAACAACGGATAGCCATGAGTTGGGGAAAACGTACCGCAAGAAACTGATAGTGTGCAAACTGGAGCATGATAAACGTGTTCTCACATTTAAAATCCTATCAAGGTGTCTTTCTGAAGACTGCTTTCAAAAAAAACCTCAAAACTTTAAACAAGTGAGTGGATCGCATTAGTGTGAAAACCAGACAAATGGAAACCAGTTGCATCAATACATAAGAATGTAACTGAAGCTGATGTTTGTCTGATGACAGCCACAGGCTCAACTGCTTTTTCTATACTGTCCAGTTAAATTCTCCCTGTGCTGAATTCCGCGTGTGTGTTTGCCATATGCTCTTCTGCACCTCCTAACCCCCCCCCAGCCGTTCTTTGGAGACTAGAAGCTTGGGAGTAAACTCCTGCCCTGAGGCTGTACAGTTCAGTGAACCATACAAATGCGGGGGAAGCAGTATAAACAAACTAGACGCACACACCCCTCTCCATCTTAAGTTCTTGTATTGGAGCCAGGCCATATATTTGGTGGTATTAGCATGAAAATAGGCTTTGAATGCAAGCTGGCTGCACATGTCCCTCCCATAAGAAAGGCCAGTAGAAGACAAAACAAATGTTGTTGTGCAATTCCACAAGACAGAAGCCTATAGTATCTGTGAATTAATCCTACGATAAATCTACAGTGGCAGAAAAAGGAAAAGAACTGACGTAGAAAGGATGGGTGGGAGTTAAATAGGGAGGAAGAAGAATTATTGATGCTTTTGTTGGCCGGACCAACGAAACATGTGGAAATCTGGTTTTGTTTCCTGTCTTCCTCCACTCCTCAAGTTCAACTGCCACTAATTAAAATCTATAAACTGTCACAACGGCTAAAAGCCGCTCAAGTTGGATTTGGCTGCAGGTTAATCCATGTCTTCTAGGAGTAGCCCACCTAGCTTTGTTACTGAACAGCTTCTGTTGGCTTTACTAGTCCTTTGTGGGTTGCAGTCTTGTGTATCCCTTAAAATTCATTGTAAAAAGGCATCTAGCCACAAGCGTGTTCCATTCAATTCCAAAAAAGTTCGCAAATTAGAGAGTTAGAAAGAGAGACTTCAAACGGCAATTGGCCTTTTAATTTTCCTGGTATTTTTAACAGTCTCTTCGTTAGATTAACGATCACTCAGATGCTCAGCCTATACAAAGTAGGAGATGACTTGGAAAAAAAATCTTCTCCCCCTTCCTGGTTCCATTGTGCTATGTTTATCAAAGAGGTTAAGTGTTTCATTTAGACTGAAAAAAGCTGACCTACTTTTTTAAAAAAAAGAAACACATTATGCAATTCTAAAAAACAAAGAGTGTGGGTAGGTGTGTTAATTGCATATCATCACATTTCCAATGCGTAGAATTGTTCAGATTCTAAGCTATCAATGTCCTGGACACCTTCAAATTCTGTTTGACAGCTATGACTATTTAGAATATCTCCCAAACCATTTTTCCCTTGAGAAAATATGGTCCATGAGGTTTGCCTTGGCCAGTTTGTTTGCACTGGATAGGACATGTTTAGCTTAGGGAAAAGAAGGCTGAGGAGTGATATGATAGCACTTTTCAAAGCTGTCACACAGAGGAGGGTGAGAATCTATTTTCAATCATCCCAGAGTGAAGGATGCACAACAATGGACTCAAATTACTGAATATACTTGAATATAAGTCTAGTTTTTCAGCCCTAATTTTGGGCTGAAAAAAGGGGTCCTTGACTTATATTCAGGTCAATACTTTTAGCCACTGAGGCAAGTGCTTGGGTCGGTGGCTAAAAGTCATTGAAAATATTGCACGCCGCTTCTCCTGACCCTCCTCTACATCATGAGAGGGCAGTGTGCAATGTTTAAAATGGCTTTTAGTCACTGAGGCAAGTGCTTGCCTAGGTGGCTAAAAGTCATTTTAAACATCACACACCGCTCCCCCAGCTCACAAAGGAGGAGCTGCCAGGCCCTGCTGCATTTCCCACCCTAGACTTATACTCGAGTAAATAAGTTTTCCCAGTTTTTTGGGCTAAATTAGGGGCCTCGACTTATACTCGGGTTGACTTATACTCGAGTATATACGGGTAAGAGAAAGCTGTCAGCTGAATATCAGGAAAAACTTCCTAATTATTAAAGCAGTACGGCAGTGGAACCAATTCTCTCAAGATGTGGTGGTCTCTGTCCACACTGGAGGTATTCAAGAGAAATCTGGACAACCACCTGGCTGATAGTCCTTGATTTGTATTCCTGAATGGAGCAGGGGTTTGGACTTGATGGCCTTATAGATTCCTTCCAACTTCACTATCCTACGATTCTATGAGGGAATAAAGGCGGGGCTTTTTTATTAGGAAAAATGGCTGCTGGTTATAGAAGGCCCACAGGGACAGCTACAGTGGTACCTTGCATAAAGGAATTAATTCGTTCCAAATGAAATTATGTTAAGCAAATTTTCCTTTATACAAGTTTCCCATAGGAATGCATTGAAAACAGAGTACTGTATATACTCGAGTATAAGTTGACCCGAGTATAAGCCGGGGGCCCTAATTTAAACCCCCCAAACTGGGAAAATTTATTGACTCAAGTATAAGCCGAGGGTGGGAAATGCAGCAGGGCTTGGCAACTCCTCCTTTGTGAGCTGGGTGTGTGTGTGATGTTTAAAATGACTTTTAGCCACTGAGGCAAGTGCTTGAGTTGGTGGCTAAAAGTCATTTTAAACATTGTTTTAAAATGACCTTTTAAAAAGTCATTTTAAACATGGGGGGAGGTCAGGAGAAGTGGCGCACAATGTTTAAAATGACTTTTAGCCACTGACCCAAACTTGCCTCAGTGGCTAAAAGTATTGACCCGCATATAAGCCGAGGACCCCTTTTTTCAGCCCCAAATTAGGGCTGAAAAACTAGGCTTATACTCGAGTATATACAGTACTCCCTAATCACGACCATTTTTTTGTTGTACAGATTCGCCCCATAGGCGATTCTGTTAAGCAAATTTCCCCTATCTCCAGATTTTTTTATATTGTACAGTGGTGTCCAAACTTCGGCACTCCAAATGTTTTGGACCACAACTCCCACAGTCCTTTGTCATTTGGTAAGCTAGGCTTGGAAGTCTGGGAGTTGTGGTCTAAAACATCTGGAAGGCCAAAGTTTGGACACCACTGATGTTGTACAAATTTTATGTTATACAAACAGTTTGTTATACGAGGGTCCACTGTATCTGGGCTGTATGTGATACAACAGATATCAGACTGTGACAGATTAGTCTGCACTTGGATGAAAATTTTGACTTCCGTGAAGCAGCTTTCTTCCAAAATTGTATTCTGCAGTTACAGCCTTTGGAACTTGCCCGTCACGAACCTAACAGACCATAAAGACTCTTTACAGACTGCCTTGCTTTGCTATATAATAAAATGCTGAGCTTTAAAAACCCATGTTTAATCGATTTTTAATGTAATTCTACATTGTTGATTGGAGAGCTCCATAATGGATGAATTACTAAAGTATTCTAGACTCCAACATATTTTTTAAATGGAAAAAGTAACCTTCATACTCCTCCTTATTGCATTTCTCTCTCTCTCTCTCTCTTTTTAAAGTATAGAGCCTATATTCATTTTCATTGGAACTTCAACAACAACAAAAAGTATGAGTCACATTTGGTTGTAATTCTTAAGTTTAGGAACTAATTATAGTTCCATGGTAATGCAACCCTCACACTCATAAAGTATATTTCTCTCTCCTATGGCATCTCTTTCAAACTGGAAGCATGTACTGTACTTCCATTTTCAGCTGCTTAGATGCCCTAAGCACATACAATCTTGCCTGATTTCGGAAGCTAAGCAGGGTTGGCCCTGGTTAGTACTTGGATGGGAGACCAGCAGGGGAATACCAGGTGCTGTAGGCACCTGTAGTAGGAACTGGCAAACCACTCCAGTATTCTGCCAAGAAAACTCCATGGACGTGGGATCATGAAGAGTCAGTCACAACCGTAACGATGCAACACACACACACTTCCATTTTGAATTCACTGCAGTTTCTGTTTTAATGAGATTAGTTTTAGCTAGGATGGGAAACGTCCAGAGGCATCATCTGTTCACCTTAGATATATTTGCCCATTTCTGTCTCAAATTGTGGTCCATCTGAGCATGTCAATCTCAAACCATGTTTTCAATCCTAGCTTTTTTGGATAAACCCTTGTTTAAAGTAACTGCATTTCTTACTTGTGATGAAATGCTAAACTGAGTTTAATTTAAAATAGAAATGAAATGTTTCTGAGCTCCTTGCAACTCAGCCAAAAGATGAAGGCAGGCCAACTGTGGGTGAGTCGTGCTAAATGTGTCCACAATGTGAGAAGAATGGATTATAGAAGGTGGTTATGTTTAAGTTCTCTGGATCTAGTACAAACCTAGTAACACTGATGTCCTTCCTGAAAATTAGGATGCTGTGTTCTGCTTGTGCCTCCTGGTTCTGCACAGAAAGTGGGCTTCTGAGGTATGAGTTAGCATATTACATGGAGTTGTATCTCAAATTACAAATTCTGTCCTAGACAGTACTTACTTTCATGTACCCATGGTATGGGCTCCTGAGACCTCCTTTCCTCCACGTAAGGCCACTGGCAGCAGTGGCAGTGGAGAAGGGAGGAAGCTCTCGCTCGTATGACTTGCTTTTAGGCCTTTTAACAAACGGGATTGTCTGATCTTGGCTGACAGCTGCCTTTTGCAAATACAGTGGACCCTTGTATAACAAACAGTTTGTTTAACATAAAATTTGTACAACATAAACAATTCGGAGATAGTGGAAATTTGCTTAACATAATATCCTATGGGGCAAATCTGTACAACATAAAAATGGGATCACTCTGTTTTCAATCCATTCCTATGGGAAATTTGTATAAATGAAATTTGCTTAACATAATTTCATTTGGAATGAATTAATTCCTTTATACAAGGTACCACTGTATCATGCACAACAATTGGCAGCAGCTTTCCAGAATGTTAGTCTGAATTTCCCCCCATTGTTCTTACATAACCGTCTTCAACTATAGCAGAGGTGGAGAACATTTGGCCTTCCATATGTCTCAGTCCACCACTCTCATCAGATAT
Organism: Phrynocephalus forsythii; assembly: GCA_029282475.1. Taxonomy (NCBI): domain Eukaryota; kingdom Metazoa; phylum Chordata; class Lepidosauria; order Squamata; family Agamidae; genus Phrynocephalus; species Phrynocephalus forsythii. Next base: position 28,736,050 of record JAPFRF010000004.1, read on the forward strand.
AAACTAGAGATGGGCACGAAACAAACAATTTTTCGTTTCCGTTTTCGTTTTTTGTTTTGTTACGCAACAAAACGACAAACGAATTTTGTCTCCAAAATGAAATGAAGCGAACAGAAACACCAGAAATTTTGTCGTGAGTTTCGTTTTTGTTGCTGCAATACAGTGAACTGCTTTAAATGCTTTAAAAAAATCACAAAAATTTGAAATAAATGGTAATGAAATGGTAACGAAATGAACGGAAATGAAAACGAATTTTTTGTAAAAATTCACAAAAAAGGAAACAAAACGAAACGGACCCTCCAAACGACAAACAACAAACGAAACATCATTTTTTTATTCGTGCCCATGTCTAATATAAACAGCATGGCCAATGGGACTCTAAGAATTGAGTCAAAAACAAATAAATAAAAATAAAATCTGGAAGGCTAGAATTGCGGTCTCACGACTGTGAAGACCAGCAAGTGATGGTAGCACCTTCTACAACCAAAATGCACGATCTACCACTGAATTAAATCTCCACCGGAAATAGGGTGTTGGATGAACTGCTGCTCCGATGCAGTGGTCCTCTTCTTTTCATTCTGCAGTTTTGGATTAGGCCAGAACTCCCTACCAGCCAAACATATCTTCTAAACACTGACATCAAACACAATCTCATAGTGCCACTGCACAACCCAGACAGGTTTTCATTAGTAATGGTCCAAATGAGCAAAGGATATTTAGTCTATCTCCAAATTGAACTGTTGCTGGACAAATGTAAACAAATATGTAATTTGTTTTGATTTTTTTACTTGCTTAGCGTCTGGAAGCCTGGCAGCCACGTCTCGGTGGGGCAAAGGCTTGACCCTGCAAGAAACCGACTGCACAAATAACCCACAGTGCAACAAATTACTTAAAGGAATACTTAATTTAAGCGTATGATACACCGGAAAAACTTTGAGAGCACATTGAGTCAACAATGCATTTCAAAGTACAGAAAACCTCAGATTTATGTAACCACAAAGTCTATGCATAGTTGACTTAAGAAAAGACAAAGAAGTCACAGATTTTGGCAGACTGACAAATTATACCAGTGTCCTGCTAACGAGGAAGATAGAGCTGTTCTTCTGAGCGAGAGGAAGTACATGTGGAAAATTAAGAAACAGAACGGTGAGAGAAATATTTTTATCTGAAGACTATTACATTTATTTGAAGTGAAAAGGCCACTTTAATGGAGGCCAGATTGGCTTGTTTTGGGATACAGAGCCTATAAAACGCCTATCAGGCTGTTTTGTTATTTATTTATTCAATTTTTATTTATTGCCCTGTTAGTGCAGTTGCCCTGTTAGTGCAGTTGCTCCAGGTGGCTTACAACAAAAATAAAAACATGTAAAAGTAAAATATAAATAAAGAATATGATTAAAACATTAACAGGGCAAAAACAAATGGAACTAAAGGCAAATGCTCTATGGGCCTTTTATACGACCCCTAAGATCCGCTGGTCCCTTAAATTCGGACTAGAGATCTTGAGGGTTTGTCGCTCTCCCTGCGTTCCCACCCCCTCCGCACTTCCTTGTTCTGTCTGCGTGAGGGGAGGGAGAAAAAAAGGGAGAAAAGAATGCACTCTTACCTCCGGAGTGCCGGTGGAAGTTGCTCCAACCCCTATCACTTCCTGGTTCCTCTTAAAGGGGCGGGAGGCAAAACAACAACAACAAAAAGAAGCGAAGAGAGCCCGGCACTCTCCACATCAAAATTTTTCACTCTCCCAGAGCAGGTACTTGAAAGGTGCGCTGGGTCGCGCTTAGGTGGGCGGGGTTGCACTTAATTTTCTGTTAGCTCCGGAGCTGGTGGGGAAACATTTTTAAGCTCCGGAGCTGGGAGCCATTTGCAGCGGAGCTTAGGGGTTGTGTATAAACACCCTATGTGACAGTAGGACAGGAGGCATACATTCAGACACTGCACTGAGATTAGAAAGTCCGAGCAAAGCTTGGAGACTTCTTTTAGCCTGAGGGCCACAATCCATTTCAAAAGAGCTCTTGGGAGCAGCATGCCAGTGGGTCAATGGCAAATTACAGCATCTTTTATCATAAACCCCTGCTAGGAGTAAGCCTTAGAAGAGGCATTTCAACATTTTACAAAGGAGGAAAAACGACAACGACAAAAAGCTGACAGTATAATGGAAAGGGTGTCTGGACTTCTCAGAAGCTCCAGGAGCCCAGATTGAGACCCAGAAGGACCTCCGGTTACCCACCCGTATCCCACTAAAACACTACAGCTTCCAAGTGTAGATCAGCAACTTTAGGATTGCTTGGTCTCCTGAGACTCTCATCATCGGTTACTTATCCACATACTCTCAGGAGATGGAGGTTAAAGAAGATCGAGTAGATCATTAGTTGCATCTCTCAGGAGAACATAGCTAACAGGCCAGGAGGCAGAGCCTACTTTTGCTTTTGGTTAAGGCAGTAGAGCCTGATGGACGTGTGACCAAGCTGAACAATTCCCCACTTCTTGGCTTTAGCACAGTAGTGGCCAAACTTTGGCTCTCTAGATGTTTTGGGCCACAACTCCCAGAATTCCAAGCTTGTATTGGTAACGACAAAGGACTGTGGGAGTTGTGGTCCAAAACTTCTGGAGGGCTGAAGTTTGGCCATCACTGCTCTAGCACTTGATAGCAAGACTTATTCCTCTGGAGACCCAAAAGAGGCAGACACCCTGAAATTAGGGCCAGATCATGGAACTGGGCAATCCTCATTTCTTTAAATTCAAGAAGAACCACCTGCCTACATTTACCCAAACTTTGGCACACAGGCTTTCCTTACACAATGTCCTCAAAATAAAAAAGACCCGAGGAACTCCAAGCGTATGCTAAGCCACTGGTAGGACCCCTCTCTCTTCCAAGGGAATCTGAGGAACTGAGGTTCTACAAAGGATCCAAAGATGTCAAACGACTAACTCTGTACCACATACCCAGTTCAATAAAGCAGGATTTAAAAGTCCGAGAAAAATAATCTCCAACCACAAAGTATGTGTTCAATCTTTCAAACAATGGTAATGTTTTAAATTTCAAATTGTAACCTGATCTCCAGTTGGACTTCAAGAACAGAAGAGGAAAATAAAGAAGCCCCCCCCCCCGTGATGCTTGCTGGAAATATCTTACCTGCCAATGTGACAGCAATGGAAACTGAGTCAGAACCTAACACGTTCGTTGCATTGCAAGTATAGAAGCCTACATCAGCTTCCACGGGTTCCAGGATTTGCAAGGAGTCATCTGGCTGAAGAAGTATCCTGCAGCGAGAGACAAATATGTAAGTCTAAGATCTCTTGCCAAGCGTACTGTTACTCAGCATTTCTGGCCAAAGCCAAGTGGTGTTTGGGGGGTCGATTTCAGCAAAGCTTTACCACTTATTTCAGGAAATATACACAGAGTGACAGTAATATTACAGTGTTCCATACATTCTGGATTGGCAGATTCCCCTTAATTACACAACAAGACAGATCCAGCAATAACAAACCATGCACAGACATCATCTGTACCCTTCTGTTATTTAAACTCTATGTGCATTAACATTTCACATCCAAGCTTAGCACTATAGACTGCTGGAAGGATCAGCTTTTGCGGAGAGGTGGAACAGGTCAACCAGCACATGCCTTGTGGCCTGCCTCACATCCTTGCTCCATCGGTCAGAGGAAGCGGAGCAACTTGTCCATCTATGTTTGAAACGGCCATCATCACAATAACCTTTGAACTGCAGAATTGGAAAGAACCCTATGGGTCCTTGCGGTCCAGCCCCTCTCAAAGAGGCACTGTGGGGAACTGAACTCCCAACCTCTGGCTTCGCAGCCAGAGACCTCAAACACGGAGCTATCCAGCATTTCATAGCATCAGCTACATCCAGTATCTGGTACAGCTGTAAAATATAATGTACAACTCTGTGACACTCACCAAAGCAAATATGGATCTCAAAGCCCCAGTACCTGGCTACTGTTTTCAGCCTCTACAGAATCCATTCTTTCTACTCCACATCAAACTGGTCATAAACAGCTCCATCTTGGTTAAACTCACTGGAATGCAGTTAGTAACTCACTGGAAATGGAGTATACTGGAGTTTTAAAAGCTATCTATCACAGCATGAACGAATGTTGTTGTTGTTATTTGTGGTTGCCTAGATTAGTATGCCTGGTTTTACATCTGATATTGAGAAATAAACATGGATTTAATCTGCAAACCTGATTACTCAGGCATGCAGTTTTGACGGACATACTTCACTCAAGCACCAACATGCGATTCGTGGGGCTTGCTGTTGCTAGATATTGCTTGGTGTTTTTTTTCAAAATCTGCTTCTAAGGATATTCCATCTGTATCCTATAGATCAGGGGTCCTCAAAGTTTTCAAACAGTGGGCCGGTCCACCACCACCCAGACACCACTGGGGGCCGGATCACAGTCCAAAAGCAGCTGCGGAGGCTGGCTTGCTCACAAAACAGGGGGTCGGTGGGGGTTGCAATTGGTCCCAGGGGCCGGATTCAGGACCTTGGGGGGCCGCATCCGGCCCTGGGGCCTTAGGTTGAGGACCCCTGCTATAGATCATCCATCAGAGTCCTGCCTCCCTTTCCTTTTAAGGAACCAGGTTTTTAAAATTCTATTACTATATTTATTCTATTACTGTATTTGTTCTTTGTTTTTATGTGTTTGTTTTTTTATCCCTTATGCTGTTAACCACCCAGAGTTCCTTTGGGAAGACAGGTGGTATAGAAATGCATAAACAAATAAAGATATATGGTCCTGACTTTGCAATCAGATACCTGGATTTCCTTCAGTTTTTTCTGAGATCTTCTTGGACTTAGATTGGCCTAACAACGTACCCAGATTGGATGTAATATTTAAGTCCCCCAGTTCTTCTACAATGAGATAGGGATAATAATGCACATGTGATTCTCACAGACTGTGAAAAGTGGAGCAAAAGGGAAGGCTGCACCACTACATATTAACCGTGCACGTCTAAGTGAACCCATACATGTACATATCCTTAACACTTCATTGCCTCTGACTCTGGAGGACTACAATGCCCACCTTGACCTAGCAGCGTATTTTAGCAGACGTCTGACGCATACTTTCCTAACTCAGGTGCAATGTTTCGTGAATGCTTAGAACAGTATACCAGGAAGCACAGAAGGGTTGCCATTGCAGGCATGTCCTTCACGGATGCAAATGGAGGTGGGAATCAGTGAGAGTGTGACTAAACAAAGGGCAGAATCTGAAGGAGTTAATCAACCCACGTCTCTTTCTCTCACCCCTGCCTTTCTTCTCCACCAGGCAGCTGCCTGTGGATCCGTTTCATTTCAAGTCTAGCAAAACAAAATCGCTGAGGGAAAGAGGGCGGCAGTTTAATGTCATGTCTACTTTGGCCCTGAATTCCCACTTATCCGATTTCCTAATTGTTTGAATCCCCCTTCTCTCACTCCCCTAATCTCATGTAATTGCAAACCTGTGTAAACTACACTTCAGTGTACTCTGATTCAGAGATCATCTGGATAAGCTATATTGTTCAAGTGTCAAACAAACAAATATGATCCAGAGGCACTATTAGATTTATCGAAGACCACACAAGGAACATAAGTTGTAATGAACTCCTGTCTCCACGCCCCAGGGGCCAATTTCAATATTAATTAGAAAGCTTTGGAATAGTACAAAAGGAAGGAGCTAGACAAATGATATAATAACAACACACATCTGCAAAATGGGCAGATGGTCTAGTGTATCATGTGACTTTCATTGGACTGTTCCAGTGCTATAAAGAGTGAAGCCTTCCTGGTTATTCTACAGATACTGCTGCAAACGGTAAGGAGGACAACTGAACATCAAAAGACGCTCCAGGCTACATTTTAAGCGGCTGAATCCACCAAACCACAATTTATTACAGGAAAACTTTGTTCGGCTTGTTGTACATTAAAAACCCACCATTTTCTGAAAATGTTTTCAGTCCCAGCAACAGCTTTTGTTTTGACACTGGAGAATATCTGGCATTTGCAGCACACAGATGCTTCTATAATGGCTACACAATACCCCTCATTTGAGGCCCGCAAACAGGATATGGGAGCAGCCTAAGCATGTAAGGATTTGAAAGTGAGAAATATAAGGAACTAGGGTAGTGCGTGTTTTCAACAGCTCTGAGTATTGCCTGCTCAGGCTTGTGATATGCAGAGTGAATGCGTAACACAGTTGAGCGTAAACAACATAAAAAGCCTCCGGATAGCCTTAAGATGGAGGGCAGAAGAATGTGTGAGGCATGTTACACTGTGAATGGGATGCGGTGGCAATGTCCAGTGTACCACCCTGAACACTCTCAACTGGATCCTTGTCCTGCCTGGAGATACCATGGATCTCCAGGCAGGACAAGGAGAAGATCTTCCATGGAACCCTGAAGAGTGGTTGTCTCCCACAGCTGACAATACTGGGTTAAGTGACCTAACAATCTGACTTGGTATAAGTCTTCCTATACGATGGTGTGATGTGTCTCATCCAAAGGGTTTTGGCTCAGATTTTGTTGAGGCCTCTGGAAGCCTCTTGGCAGTCATGACCCACTCACACACATGCTTATCATCACAGCTTGTACTACAAAGGTTGACTATTTATACCAGCCATCTGCTCTGAATAGATGAAATTATGTAGGCAAATTCACTTTAACAAACAAACAAACAAACAAACAAACAAACAAACAAACAAACAGAGGCAGCTGTTTTACATAAATCCTTTTGCCAGGAAGAAGATAAGAGAAGAACTGGTAGGCTAGGAAGGGTGGAGGGAGGGAGTCATCAAAAGAGGATGAGAAAACAGGAATGAGAAAGTCTATCCAAGAGCAATCAAAGCCTAGTCTCTTACCATGAGCTGATGAAATTTTTTTTCTCTCCCCTTGAATGAAAACTGCTGCCTCATGAACCACAAAGTTGAAGATATTTGATCTCCCTTACAGCACCATGGGTGGCAACACGTTAAAACAAACCAGATTAAGGCCACCCATCATATATTTTATGGGGGTGGGGAGAACGCCACAGAAGGAAAGTTCTCTTCCCCTGTCAGCTTCATAGTGCTAGCGACCGTTCAAGATAAACATGATCTTAATGCAGACATTCAGCAAGACTTCTGAACTGCAACAAAACCAACAGGGAAGTCCATTTTGTTACCAAGTTAAGAGTAGCCTTCAACATGACCTCTGATCGCTCTACATACATATAGCCACAACTGATGCTAAACTCATGCAAACAAAATACTGTTTCTGGATGTATGCCATTTGTTTGTCAAATATTTGTACAAATTACAGAGAATGATAATGAGGAAGATTTTGAAATCTGAATTCCAAATTATTTAGGGTTAGAGTTGCCTCTCATACTATATTTTTCTGTACTATTCTAGTATGTTTTAAGTGCATATCTAAAAATTCAAAACCAAAAATATGAATACCAGAAATGCCTATTTGTGATATATGTACATAGTTCGGGAAACCAGGAGTTCACTTAATATACTTTCAGAGGAAATCCAAAAGTTGCCCCACAAAAAATATGTAATGATATAACAAATGCTTATGGGGGGGGTGAAAGATAGCATTTCTCTAATATTAGAATGTGAAACATTCTTTCCAAAATATAAGGATGTATCCTAACTCCATGCAATGAAGTTGTGTAAGGGCTTTCTACTCTCACCTCTAGTAAGCAGGATTCACAGATCTAAACATTAGGTCATAAAATGTAAAATTAAGGCTAATTTTCACAAATATGTAAAATTAAGGCTAAGGGATAGGAGGTGGGATTCTCCTTTGCAGCCTTCAACAGTTTGGATAACGTCAGAGGTGCAGCCATGCCCTCTGATGACATCAGAACCCTCGTCGAATTGCTGGGTGGAGATCTTCTACCTGATACTTCGGGGCTTTGCACTTCTCAACATTTGTCAGGCAAGAAAGCAGGCTGGGGGAGGAAGTACTGGGAAGTGCAACTGCTATCTGGTCAGGTGACGGTTGCATTTCTCTTCCGGCTTTTTTTTCAGGCCTCAGCGTCCACCCTTTCCTTTTTGTTGCTTCTTCTGTTGATCCCCCACCTTTTCTCTCCCCTTCAGTTTCTGATCTGAGAACACAGACATGTGGAGGTACAGTGGTCCCCCACCCTTTCACGGTTCTTATACTGTGGTCCTGCTATATCGCGGGACCGCAGTACAGTGCAACCCAAAAGGCATTTTTCTCAAAAATCCCAAAAGGTTGATTGGTGCTGGGATGGGGAAACAAAAGGTTTTTCTCTCCCACTGCAGTATCAATGAGCTGGAGCCCAGGGAGTGGGGAAGGGGAAAAGAGGTTTTAAAAGCCTGGGCTTTTAAAAACTTTTCCCCCTTTCCCCAAGCCTGAGGCTCCAGCTGATTGGCGCTGGGGTGGGGAAATAAAGGTTTTTCTCCCCCACCCCAGTGGCAATGAACTGCAACCCTGGCATAATGCGCCGCTCCCCACACCCAGGGGGTTGGGAAAAACAGCGCACAATGTTTAAAATGTCTTTAAGCAACGGAGCCAAGTGCTTAAAGGCATTTTAAACTTCGCGTGCTGCCCCCCCCAACTCCCCCGACCTGTGTCTGCATATTGCGGATTTTCAATCATTGTGGGTTGGGTGGGTCCCTAACCCATGCAATAGACGGGGGGTTAGTGTATAGCTATATGCTATATACATATGACAGAAAAAGGCCATGAACTGTAAGTAAAAATTTTTGTTCTGCTAACAAGAAGCATCCAGATGGGTGGTTCTCCTTCCCTGAAGGAAGCGGTGAGACTGAGCAAATATCTCCATGCTTTTCTCTGGACCTAAAAGGCAACAACCAACTTCCAAATCCCTCTGTGCTGGGAGCCAGAAGATTCCCTACTGAAATAATGTGATATCAAATAACATACAAGCCTGAATGTAAAGTAGAGCAAAAACTTCCATGCAACAAGCAAAAAGGTCCAGACTGATTCAAATTGGTCCTTGTATTGTAATCAGTTTTAAAAAAAAACACTCAATTCATCTATTTGATAACTGGATCAAATCCTGCGGCATTTGAAATATTTGAAATACAGCATAATACTGTATAATGATAAAGGAAAAAATTTAAAAGAGAATATTGCCACATAGAAAAAAATGTGTATCGATATAGTGGCCAACAGCAATAGAGAAACAGGGGGGGAAACATACACAACAGAAATGCAATGCTCAGTGCTCATTTCAATTGGAATTACAATTGATCAAAAGAACATTTGCAAGACATTGACAAAGCAATGAGTTGGTTATATTAAACTTGTTGGTTATATTAAACTACAGAATATTTATTTATTTTATGATGGCAATATGTAATTTTCTCATGTTTTATACTAAGTGTAATCCTCATGCAGACTCTACGCAATATCCATTTCTTTTAAAAGCATGTCAGAAAATACACGTCTCATCCCACAGTAGTTTCAATCACTTTATGGTCTTTTTCCCCAACAGGATATAAACACTGGCAATATAAATCTAAGTATACAACTTCCTAAGGATAGGCAAGGTATTTTCACAGGACTGAATCCAACCAAATACACAGTATATCACAGACATCGTTTTGATTAAGAGTGCATGTGTTTTCCATAACGAATGCATTCTTGTTCTTGCATGGGGTGATGAGGGCACATTTCCATTTTTAAATGTTTTCTTTTACAAGTTAAAAACTAGTTCCTATCTGCCGGGGCCGGGGCGGGGGGGGGATTAAAATACTGCATAATGAAAATACTGCATAATGAAATTTATGAAAGCAGTCACACTGCAAATTCCCATGGATTACAGATCACTACACATAGTATACAACAGTAGAAAAAGGAACAGAGCAAACAAACTTGTATCTTGAAGCCACAGCAAAGGACACCACTTTGGATAAATCAAGAATTTGCTAGATGCTAAAAAAAAAAAAAAAAACTATTACGAATGCATTATGAAACTGAGAGACCAAGATATAACTCTCTCTTTTTAAATAGCCCATAAAGTATTAGTCTGAGACATATTGATATATATTTGAAAGTTGATAGAACTTAGGTGAATAGATAAAATATAATGGGTTGATGATGTTTATTATTTACTTAATCTTATAGATTAGATAGGATATCTTAAGTCAAATTTACTATCTTCACCCTTTGTACTAGATGAAAACAGATATAAATGTATGCCTATCATATACTGAGCTAGACAAATAGACTTTAAAGTGCTTAGTAAAATGAAGAATTAAGATTAAATAAGCTAGTTTAATACTGTACTTTGTTATTTTCATTTTTGTACTAGATGAAGAAGGAAATAAGTAATGATAAATACAATGATGGAAATGAAGCATGTACATTTGGAATATTCCAAGCCCTTGGGCTGAAATATTGGGAAAATCTTTGTATTTGAACTATGCAACATGGTAACACACAAGCAATGTATTTGTTTTAACTTATGTTTAGAAAATTCAATACAATATTAATAAAAAACAAAAAACAAAAACAAAAACTGGCACTGAAAATGAACCAAAGTTATGTGAGTTGACTGTTGAATATGCCTTCTTATTTCTCAGGCTGGCCCTAGTTAACCAGGCTTGGGCATTTAACCTTAAACCCTGTAACCTATACAGTGGTACCCCGACAACCGAGCAGCTCTGCTTACGAGTAATTCGACAACTGAGCAGAAAATTCATAAATGCTGCCTTATGATTTCCCCAACTTACGATGCATTGGATGGGGTGGGGAGGGCAGAGGAAGGAGGACCAAGAGCAGGAGGATCAATTTCGCTTCTCTCCTATTTCCTTTTTTTAATATATTTTTAATTAAAGACAAACAGACAAATAACAATACTAGTGCATCCCCCCCCGGGACCATCCAGTTCTTCTGTGAGTTCTTCTTTATTACTCCAGCGTCTGTTGTTCTAATATTCTTCTCAAAGTCCTCTTCTCCAGAACTGTCTTGAAATATAATCGTTGGTTCTTTCCCCTTCCCTTCTACTAATACAAAGTCTATAAATTTCCCCCAAATGTCATAAAAATGTCTTTTTTCATTTCTCCTTGTTTAACTTTTAAACTACAAGACAATTTATCGTTTATGGCTATATCCCAAAGTTTGTTATACCAATCTTCCATCTTGAGATCTAATTTGGATTTCCAGTTTCTTGCTATAATTAATCTAGCAGCTGTCATAAGATTTGCTATTAGTTCCTTGGTTGTAACATCATAATCTTTACTAGTTGACAATGATAACATTGCTGTCTCTGGATTACAATCAATATCTACTTGAATCATCTCACTTAGCTCTAAAAAAACCATTTCCCAAAACTTTTGAACTATTTCACATTCCCACCAGAGATGCATGTATGTACCTATCTTTTTTTCACATTTCCAGCAGATCTTAGAATATTCAGCGGTCATTCTATTCAACCTAATTGGCGTCAAGTACCATCTAGAAACCAATTTAAAATAATTTTCTTTTATCCTGACTGATAATGATCTCAAGATTCTCATGTTCCAGATTTCCCCCCAGTCTTCTTTTTTTATCTCTATATTAAGGTCTTGTTTCCAGACCTCTCTCAGAGAATCTGCCTCCTTCACTTCCAGTGAGTCCCCTATTATTTTGTATATTTTACGTACTAGTCCTTTCTCTATATTATCCTGGTCGGAGTCAAGCGATAATAAAAACTGTTCAAACTTTGTACATTCTCTAAGTTGACTGTTTCTTCTGACCCAATCCTTTGTCCATTTTTCTAACTGGATATAGTTTATCCATATTAAATCACTAGATTGCAAAGTGGTTTTTATGTCCTGATTTGTTCTAATTTTAGCCAACCAGTCTTTTAATCTGGCTATTTTCTTAGCTTTAAATAACCCTAAATAATAATGCTTCAAATTCGTAGGAAGATTTTCCAAGTCTGTTACTAAACGTAATGGGGAACCCTTCTGTGATAAGATTTTTCTATATTTTCTCCATGTAGTCATTAAACCATTCAGGAGGGGATTCTCAATCTCTACCTTATTTTTAAAATCACTGAACAAGAATTTATTTATTTCCCCCTTTATGTCCAATGACTCCAGCTCCCACCATATTACCTTCTCTGGTTTGAATAAAATTTCTCCCAAACAACTGATTTGATTAGCTATATAATAATTTCTTAGATTGGGAATACCTAATCCTCCTTCTTTTTGGGATCTAAACCACAAACTTTTGTTTTGATTTTTTCCCACCGTTACAGTACCTATTTATCATGTCATGAAGAGTTTTAAGATCCTTTTCTAAAAACTGAACAGGTAACATTCTAAAGATAAAATTGATTTTAGGCAGTATCTTCATTCTTACCATTGCTATTCTACCAAACCAAGATAAATTCAATTTAGTATAGCTTTGTATTCTATTTTTCATCTCTTCTTTTAATTTTAAAATATTTTTCCTTAGTCTTGGTAAACTCCTTATAGAGTTCTAATCCTAAATATTTATTACTTTTACTGCATTTCAGCCCAAAGTTTTCAATTATCTTAAGATCTTCTCTTCCATAATTAAACAATAGACTTTCTGATTTTTGCCAATTAACACATAATCCAGTAATTTCCCCAAATTCTTCTAGATGAATTTTTACACTTTGAATTTTCTCTATTGGATCTAAAATTGTCAGTAGGGCATCATTCGTGAATAGACTAATTTTGGTTACCCCATTTTTCCCAATACCTTTAATGGATTCGTCATCCCTTATTGCGTTTGCCAAAAGTTCTATGACAATGCAAAAGAGAACTGGAGAAAGAGGACATCCTTGTCTAGTTCCCCGACCTAGGGTAATTTGTTCAGTCATTCCATCATTAACTATTATTGAGGAAGTACCTTCTGAGTACAATTGATTTATTACTCCTAAAAAATGTTTCCCAAATCCCCATTTTTCTAACAAAAATTTTAATGTAGACCATTGAACACAATCAAAAGCTTTAAAAAGATCTAAAGATAACATGCCTGCTTTGGTAGTAATTTTTCCCATTTCATAAAGAACATTCAGATTTCTTCTTATAATGTTCTCCATTTGTCTTCCCTTGATAAAACCACATTGATCAACTTTAATATATTTAGCTACAAAATTATTCATTCTTTTAGCCAGAATTGCAGTAAAGATCTTAGCGTCCTGATTTAATAGGGAAATTGGTCTATATGATCCAATGTCCATTAAGTTTTTATTAGGTTTAGGTATTAAAATGGTTAAGGAGTGGGTCCAGAATCTCAGAACTTGTTCTCCTTCCATTTTTTTAATATATAGCTTTTTTAGTTTGGGTACTAATATTGTTTTGAAAAGTTCATAAAATTCAGGTCCCAGACTATCCACTCCAGTTTTATTATTCTTTAATTTATCTATTACCTCACCTATCTCTTGATCTGTAATGGGTTTCTCCATTTCCAGCATATCTTCCTTTTCCAAAACCCTCTTCAAATTTTTGGTGATATATTGTTCTATATCTTCCTTGCTCTTGTTTTTTGCTGTATATAGAGATTGATAAAACTCTTGAATAGCTTTTAATTTGTCTTTCATTTGTGTACAGACCTTACCTGCAGAATCTTTTATATTCCCTATCAATTTTTTCCCTTCTTTTCTGGGCTAATCTGGCTAAACGTTTTGAATTTTTATTGCTATATTCAAAAAATTTCTTTTTAAATAAAGTAAATTTCTTTGTACTTGTTGTAGTTCTAATTCCTCTAATTCTTTTTTTTTTTGCTTCAATCTGCCTCAATATCTTCTTATCATTGTTAGAAAAAAAATTGGGATTCTAAATCTGCTATTATGTTTTCTAGATTTCTTTTGTTAAACTCTTCCATTTTTTTTATTCTAGAGTTTTCTCTTATAATAAAGCCTCTGGCTACAGCTTTTAAAAATTATATACAGTGGACCCTTGTATAACAAACAGCTTGTATAACATAAAATTTGTACAACATAAAAATTCCGGAGATAGGGGAAATTTGCTTAACATAATCCGCCTATGGGGAGAATCCATACAACATAAAAATGGGATCACTCCGTTTTCAATGCATTCCTATGGGAATTTGTATAAAGGAAAATTTGGTTAACATAATTTTATTTTGAACGAATTAATTCCTTTATACAAGGTACCACTGTATTCCCATTTTTCCTCCAGCATTTTAATTAATGTCCCAAGTTTCCAACCAGTCTTTTTTAACCCTTTCCAGCACTTCTGGGTAATGAAATTTTTTTGCATTCATTCTCCATCTTCTGGCTTCTCTATAGTTTTTATTTATTGCTATATCAATTGACATTATAGCGTGATCAGATGAATAACTCTTGTGAACTGGTGAATAGAAAGTATATTTTCTTTTGTCTCCTTTAAGTTCTCTCCAGACATCCTTCAATCCTGTATTATATATAAATTTTGTTAATGTTGTGTGTCTAACCCTCCAGTCTTCCTTCTTGCAAGCTGATTTGTCTTTAATTTTATCTAACACCATGTTGAAGTCTCCAGCCATTATTAAATACCCCTTTTTAACAGTTTTAATCTGATCCCAGAGGACATTATAAAAGCAGCTTTGGTTAGCATTTGGTGCATATACATTTACCAGAGTATATTGCTCTTTACCCATTACAACTTGCAGTATTATATATCTGCCTTCTGAATCTTTCACCACATTTTCAACAATGCATTCACAATTCTTTGAAATTAAGATGGCTACTCCCCTTGCTTTAGATGTACCAAAACTTTTCTCATAAATGTCAATGTTTGGAATTTTTAATTCATTAACACCATCTTTTATTTGATGAGTTTCTTGCAAGAAAGCAATATCAATTTTATGTCTTTTAATCATCACTTCAATTCTCTTCCTCTTCAAAATTGATCCCAGACCCTTCACATTCAATGTTGCTAATTTTATAAACTTTCCCATAACTTAACTTTTTTTCTTTTAATATTCTGGAGTGGTCCCATTGTGCAAAAGGAAAACTTAACACCTACAATCAATAAAAAAACAACTAAAACAATCCAAACCCTTCACCCCAAACTTATATTCTTTTCTCCCACCCCACTAGCTATCATACACTTTTGCATGTGCCCTCAAGCAGTGGGAGGGAGGAAATCCGTCCACGGACAGTGACCGGCCAAGATCCCGCAAGCTCTTTAGTCATCTTAATACTGTATACCAATTTTTTTCCAGAAAACTATTCCATCCCCCTCCAAACCACCCTCTCCCCCATTCCCCCCTGAGGAAAAAAAAAAGGGGGGGGAGAAAAGGATAAAGGGAAAGAGAAAAAAAGGGGGAAGAAGGGAAAAGACATGGAGGGAAAGGGGAAGCAAAGGAGAGAGGGAGAGGGAGGGAGAGAGAGAGAGAGATGGACTGGTGGGCTTCAGCTGTTGTTCATCATTCTGATGTTATAGCAGATGTCCCGGGAGCCGGACTAGAAGAAGTCGAATCAACTTGAATATTCCATGCTTTCAGAAGATGCTGGCCTTCCTCCAGGGAGTAAATTGTGTGCTGAATAGAACCTTTCCAGACTTTCAGAAAAAGGGGATGGCCCCAAGAGTAGCAAAAATTATGCTTCAGTAGTGTTGTTACTGGTTTCATCGATTTTCGCCATTCAGTGGTTTCTTTGGAAAGGTCTTGATAGACTTGCATGATTTTATCTCCCCTCTTCAGAAAATCTGGGTTTGCCCTTATAGAAGACATAAGACGTTCTTTGTTTACATAGGAGGCAAATCTGACTATTATTGGTCTTGGACTTCCTTCTCTTGAGTTGCCCAGATAATGAATCCTCTCTATGTCTTCTTCTGCAAGTTGTCGTGGTAAAAATGAGTTAAGCCATGTCATCACTTCCTGTTTTAATTCTCCCCTCTTCTGAACTACAAAATTAATCAGTTTTACATTCTGTCTTCGAGAGTAGTCTTCCATATAGGTTAACTTCTTTTTGGCTGTCAGTAATTCTTGTTTTTGGGAGTTGATTTCACCTTCATTTTTAGTAACACGTTGATCCAGTCTCTTAATCTCCCCTGCCATATTTTCCATTTTCTGGCCATTGCTGTCCACAGCTTGAAACTAACTAATGAGGACACCAAATGCTTCTTTGAAGAGGAAGGTCTTTGCCCTCTTAAAGGCGGGCAGGGACTCCAGCAGGCGCAGCTTGTTGATCTCCCTATTTCCTTCCTCTCTAGGCATCTCGCCAAGCTCAGCTGCTTTTAACCCTATCCGTGCATGCAGGCGCCGCTCTGGTGGGTTGAAAGAGAGGTGCGCCTCCCTCCCAACCCACCTGAGCCCCGCATGCATGCACCTGTCCCAGGGATCTGCAGCGGTGGCCGGGCGATCTGCAAAGGGCTCAAGGTGGTGTCTGCTTGGCTGGAACCCTTTGCAGACCCCCCCACCCGCCTCAGCCAGTGGGGCATGATGTTAGGGAGAATGGGTTTCAAATGGGCAGAGAATGCATCTTCCATGCTTAACCCCTCCCCCAATTCAATATCTAACATCTTCAGTTAAAGCAGGGGTGGGGAACCTTTGGCTCTCCAGATGTTTTGGACTGCAACTCCCAGAATGTTGAGCTCATATTGCCACTGATAAGGGTCTGTGAGAGTTGTGGTCCAAAGCATCTGTATGGCCAAGGTTTCCCACTCCAAAATTTAAAGGGATCTCAGGAAACCCTGCTGGAAAAGATAATGTCCTGTAGGCCTCAGAGGCTTTCAAAACAAACCAGTGATTTGTTTTAGCGTAAAGCATTTCCAGAAGTTGAGACCCTCATGCTAGCAATCAAGAAGCATTATGCAGCTATTCTGGATCCCCCACCTCAATGTATTTTATATGGAAAGTGAAAAGTGAGAAGAAGAAGTGGACAGGCAAGAATGATATGAATGCAGGAGGAGGTTCTTCATCCAGGCCATACAAATATTCAGTGAAAAAGGCAGGTCAGTGCTGTTATGGAAACCTCATTTGGATTTGCTCTTCACCACACACATAATGCACTCTTGCAGGCTATTCCAGTGTGGTCCACTGAACAACGGACAGACTAGGCCAGTGGTCAGGACTGGTGCTAGGTTTTTCTGCGCCCTAGGCGAGGGGTGGGGGTGGGGTGGGCAGGGGGTGGGTGGGGCAGGGGGTGGGGCAGGGGTGGGGGTGGGCAGGGTGGGGGCAGGTGGGGGTCGGGATGGCGGGTGGGTGGGCAGGGCAGGGGCAGGGCGGGTGGGTGGCGGCAGATGGCGGGGGACAATGACGGGCACGGGGTGGGCAGCGATGGGCGGGCGGCAGCAGGCAGTGATGGGCGGACGGTGACGGGCGGCTGGCGGGCGGTGGGGGACGGACAGCAGTGGCCAGCGGCGGGGGGGCTGCAGGCTGTCCAGCACCCTCTCTCCATTTTGGCACCCTAGGCAACTGCCTAGTTTACCTTAATGGAAGCGCCGGCCCTGCCAGTGGTGGCGAACCTTTGGCACTCCAAATGTTTTGGACCACAACTCCCACAGTCCTTTTTCCATGGCAATCTAGGCTCGGAATTCTGGGAGTTGTGGTCCAAAACATCTGGAGTGCCGAAGGTTTGCCACCACTGGACTAGGCACTGTGGGAGAAAAGGGACCACTTGCCCCATACCACAAAATTAGTCCATAGGGGACACGGGGTTCAATTTAGGCTTCACATTCCAAGGCAATTTTGCATGAGGAGCTACACTGACTCTTGGTAATTACTTGGTAATCAGCAGATTCCACTATTATTATACGCAGACGATGCCGTAGTCTTATCCCAAACTCAACTGGGCTTAAAAAGACTTTTGGCAGCCTTTGTAAATTATTGTGACAACAACAGTCTAAACGTAAATATACAAAAATCAAAAATTATGGTATTCTCCAAGGTCTGGAAAAAATTCTGCTGGTCAATTCAGAACAATTCCTTGGACCAGGTAAGAGAATTTAAATACCTAGGACTGAATTTCACATATAACTGTACTTGGACTGCCCAACGAGAGTATGCACAGAACAAGGCTACTAATAGTATGACAGCCATCACTCGCTTTTTCTATATCAATGGAGGCCATCACATTCTCCCTGCTGCCCGTGTTTTTAAAGCAAAAACGAGGGCACAACTGCTTTATGGAATACCTGTTTGGATTAGTGCTCTTAACTCAGGGATAGAAAAGGTACAAACTACCTTTTTACACCGAATCCTAGGTGTTCCCAGCTGTGTAGGCCTGGCCGCTTTATATCTAGAAATAGGCTTTGAGCGTGTTGAGACGAGAGCGTGGATACAGACATTAAAATACTGGTTGAGAATCCACTTTCAGGCAGAACAACTGGGATATATTTACTATTTTCTATCCGACTCATATATTAGTAAGTGGATGCGTATAATCCAAGGCAAAATTAAATCTATTGGAATGCCCCTTGATACCATCTTACTACTAGGACAACAACAGGCCTTGCACGCTCTTAGTCAGCGACTTCATGATATAGAAAGACAAGAATTGTCCTCGATGGCGAACAGAACTTGTTCACCACAGGCATATGGCATTATCCCAGTGTATCAAACACCTCCATCATACTTATCCACACTCAGAACTCCCCAAGCTTGCAGAGCATTCAACCTCGCAAGATTTAATGTTCTCCCCTCTGCCTTACTTCAGGGCAGGTTCCAGGGAATCCCCCGACAAGAACAACTTTGTCTGTGTGGAGCTGGGGTCCCAGAGTTCCTGTCACACATCCTCCTACACTGCAACTTCTATGAGAAAATCAGGAGGGATCTGATTTATCCCTTGATCCATAGATTGCAAGGGAACTCAGATAAGTGGTTGGTTGCATATTGCCTAGCGGACCAGAACTCTCATACAACAACTCAGGTCGCTAAATTTTTCTTAGCTGCAAACCATAGAAGGGCCATGTTGATGGCAGAAGGCTGACTTATATGTACCTTTTGGGAGGTTGTAGTTTCTGTGCTGACATTTATGTTTTGTACTATCGCTGTTCCTGTTCTTTGTCCTGTTGTTTTACTGAATTGGGTCATATGACCGTAATAATAATAAACGTGACTCTTGTTTCCAGCCAAGTAAATTAGAAAAGCTTCATTGAGGTACGTTCCATCATCGCATTTGTCGCTACTGCTGCTAATTACCTATGCAGATTGCAAGCATTCTCCTTTGTGGAAATTAATGCCAGGGCAATGGTATGTGAGTGCTCCAGTTGCAACCTTTTGGCCAGTGTTAGAGGTTTTTGCAGAGGCCTGCTGCAGGCATGATGGCACTCGGAACAACAGTTTTGTAAAGCAATACCTCAGATATCAAATGCCTCTGTTAACGAAAAATATCAGTAAACAAAATGAAATTTCTGGGAACAGGGATGTTTCAGTTATCAAAAATTTCCTATGGGATGCCTCAGATAATATTTTCCCCATTACACTTTGCAAAAAAAAAAGTGAATCCAGGATGCACTGTGCCCCCCCCCCCGTAGTTTGTGGAAGGGTGGGAGGAGTTGGAGCAGTTTTTTTATCATGCTTTGGAGCCATTTTGGACATTTTTTGCAGCGGGTTTTGGACCTTTCAAACATGAAAAGGTAGGGAGCTGACATTTCCTTGCTTTCTTTTGTCCATCTTTGCATTCTTTCCCATTGCTCTGCAGGCAGGAACGACCTGGGGTTTGTCTTGCTGCTTGCTTTTGTCCATCTTTGCATTGCACTACTGGGGGGGGGTGTTCTGGGGGATTTGTTCCAGCTGTGCATGCATTTAAAGTACAGTAGGACCTCAGTATCTGCTGGGGATTAGTTCCAAGCCTTCCCGTGGCTAATGAAAACCGTGGATAAGAGAGAACACCAAATGTCCCCAAAACTGCTGTTTTGTGATAGTAACTTGCTTTACAGCTGCTGTTTTGCAACAGTAGCTTGCTTTACAGTCGCTGTTTGTGACAGTAGTTTGCTTTACAGCTGCTCTTTGTGAAAGTAGCTTGCTTTGTGGCTGCTGAATTATTTATTTATTTTTTCCTCTGCCTACCATGGATAACTGAATCAGCAGATAATGAATCAGTGGATACGGGGGTCCTATTGCACACTTTATAAAGAGGTCTGAAACACACACACTGGCTTTTTTGGCATTTTTTCCGAGCTCTGGAACAGATTAATCAGTTTCCCATTCAATCCTATGGGAAACCGCGTTTTGGTTAACAAAATTTTTGCACAGCGTAATGGCCCACATAATGAATTAATTTCTTTAACCAAGGTACCAGGTATCTGTTATCACATGCATCACTTTCCAATTTTCCACTGCAGCTCCAGTCACTGCTACTGACTACTCTTCATGTGCATTTCATTTCATTTATTTTTATCCTGCCCACTTGGACCTATGGCCACTCCAGACAGCTAACATCAATAAAAACACATAACATAGAAATACATAACAGCAACATCAATATCAAACATCGACATCTATATCTAAACACAGCACAAAAAAGATCGTAAAATAATTTAACAGACATCAGTGTCATATAACAAAAATCACATATCAAATCATTTTAAACATTTAAATATTACAGTAAAAACAAGACGGTAGGCAAGGCCGTTTAAGCTAGACATCTGCTGTTAAGTTGGAGCTAGTTCAGGAAAGGCTTGCCCATAAAGCCAGGTTTTCAATGACCTTTTAAAGGAATCCCATTTCTTTGCCACCCATTTAAGGCCTATCAAAAATGCCCTTCTTGGCACTCAAGCATGTAAATAATGAGTGCTTTATACTAATCTTCCAGAGGATGTCAAAGAATTGATCACAGATGAGTCCTCGACAGTTCAGTCTACAAGTTTATGGCATGTGGGGAGATTAGAAATAAAGCAGCAGCATTCTTGGTGTAGCAGCCCCAGGCAACGTCTTTACTCAAATGTTGCACACATAACAAAATGTACTTTTCCAAACCTGGTGCACAACAATCCCTTAAGTGTGCTACTAGGGAAAGTTGCTTGTGCAATTAAATGGGTTCCCCCCACCCCCCACTATGCATCAACCTATTTTCCAAAAAGCAAGCAAACAAGCATAGGAAAAACAAAAACAGACCATGGATGCTAACTGTGGTTCAAACTATATTTTATAGAGATGTTTCTCTCCATAATTTGCTAACAACCACCTAAAAGAGAGCGTATTACTTCCAAATTGGGAGTGGTATCTTACTGCTCTTATTTCCAGTGTGTGGAAATGAATCTTGGTAAGGCCACTGAGTAGCACAAGATCAATATACTGTATT
The DNA here is from genome assembly GCA_029282475.1 of Phrynocephalus forsythii. Taxonomy (NCBI): domain Eukaryota; kingdom Metazoa; phylum Chordata; class Lepidosauria; order Squamata; family Agamidae; genus Phrynocephalus; species Phrynocephalus forsythii. Next base: position 28,757,238 of record JAPFRF010000004.1, read on the forward strand.
GGTTTACGAGCATAATCCGTTCCAGAAACATGCTTGTAAACCAAAGCAGTCATGTATCAAAGCAAATTTTCCCTTCAGAAATAAAGGAAACTCAGTTGATTCTTTCTGGGGCCCCATAGACCACATAATTTTTCCAGTTATGACAAGTCAAACAATCTGAAGTGGCAGGAAGTCTCACATTGCCACCCACCATTGGAAGCAAGCTCACAAACCATGGCTGTCAGAGCCACCAGGGGGTAAGTAGAATCACATCAGTTTCTTCCTGTGTGATTTTCAATATTGTCCAATGAATCAATGGGAAAAGGGGGTGTGTGACAATGAATACATCAGGGCACCCACCAAGTTTGTGCAAACATATTCCTCACAGAATGGCCTCCCTTGCCTGCCCAGGTACAGGACATGTCACATTTTTTTTTTCTCCCCTGCTTAGCATTGGTTTGTTTGCATTAACCCCAATTAAGTGTTCTATATTTGTTAAACTATGATCGACAGCTCCCATTCATGAGTATGCATCTGATTCCTGCCTATGGGGTCTGCAATGTGACTGTCCTCCCCTGAAATATGTATTTGATACAAGATACGTAATGTCTCTTGATACATCATTGTATCCACAGGTTGATAGATAGTAGTAGAAGAGTCATAGAATGAATTCTACCTTGATTGTTTATGGATTACAATGCGATGGTATGGTCCATATCACCTGTACAAATTTCCCTACCACAATGTGTTTGAATGTTCATCAAGGCCTTGATGACTGCCAATATTTTTAATACAGTGGACCCTTGTATAACAAATAGTTTGTATAACATAAAACCTTTACAACATAAAAAATTCCAGAGATAGGGGAAATTTGCTTAACATAATCACCTATGGGGTGAATCCGTACAACATAAAAATAGGATTACTCCATTTTCAATGCATTCCTATGGGAAATTTGTATAAAGGAAAATTTGCTTAACATAATTTCATTTGGAACGAATTAATTCCTTTATACAAGGTACCACTGTAGATTTATATGCTGCTTTCTCTTTCAGTGGGATCAAAGTGAACACATATGCTTTTCCTAAGTAGTGAGCATTCTAGCCTGTTCCTGAGTTGGCAGAATGGGCTATGTCATGATAGACTGCAGGTGGAATGTTTGTGTCAAATTTTTAAATATTTCGTTGTATTCATTAAAAAACACAAAACAATTTTCTCTCTGTAGGCTAACAAGCACATCAGTGAGCAGGCTTGGTTAGGACATCTTTCGTAGATGCATGTTTTCCGTCAACAGTGAGCATTGGTTTTTACATCTGGAGAATCCCAAGTGGCATTTCCACCTGTCTTCTGAAATACTACAGTCCACGCTGCCATCTTGCAATTAAGAAAGAAAAGACAGACTAGATGCATGACCTTTTTTGACTGAGAGTGCTGACAGATTTGCATCTGGAAGCTTCACAAAATCTGGCTCAATACTCGCTAACATGACCGCGAGAAAAACACCTCTATTTTTTTTTTTTGTTTAAAAAGTGAGCAATAGCTGTATTAGGGAGAAGAGCCGTAAAGAATCCTAAAATCTACATTAAAATATAAAAAAGAGAAAGTGCACAGTTAGTTAGTTAGTTTTACCTTTCACTGTACTGCACAGCCTCTCCATTCTTTGCCCAGGTAATGATGGGCCTTGGGTTTCCAACAGCCTCGCAATGAAGGAGTACACTCAGTGTCCCACTGGCGAGAACGACTGTATGTCCCAAATGGGTGACCACTTCAGACGCAGAGAGGTGTTGCGCTGCAGAGATCTTCTTGAGAATTTCAGGTTTTCGACGAGGGCCACGTGAGCCATTTATAAGTTCCAACGATGTGGAGAAGTGCGGCTCAGAGGAAGATGTCCTTAAGGCACTGGTGAATTCAGAAAAATGCTTGCTGGACGGGAATTCCACAGACACAGAACTGATTCTGCTCCCTTGGGTTTTGAACAGAGGCTCCTGGTGTTCCAAGTGGCTCTTGAAAATCTCATGGGCCAGCTGTGCCACCAGCTGCTTGCTATAGATATCCTTGAATTCCTCAGGCTGCTGGGAGACATTTCTTAGGATGTCATCCAAACGGTTCTGGTTGGCGACCATGGTGAAAGGAAGGGTGTACTCCAAGCCCTGGTCTTCCTCCGAAGAGATGTTTCTCTCTGTGGAGTCCTGAGCTTCCCATGGCTCTGGGCTATCACGAGGCCAGCCTCTGTACTCCAAAAGTCTGGAGACAATGTCGTCGTAGCGGTTGCTGGGATCAGTAAGAAGTCCTCGCTTCTCAGTTTTGCTTCCATGGAAGAGAATTCCGTTCCGATGCTTCTCCCGAGTATGCACGGCCTCATTTAAACTGGCCTTCCTGGCGGCTTCTTCTTCTTTGATCCCAGATGACAAGGTGGCAATACGTTTGTTGTTGCCTCCTATCAGTTTAATCACAAAATGTTCTTGAGCAGGCCCTGCGGTGCAAGTGTAGGTTCCTGTATCCAAGGGCTTCAACCTATGGATCTTCATATATCCAAAAGGAGCAATAGTAACATGAACGGAACTGATAAGTCGTTTGCCATCTTTCTCCCATGTGATCATTGGTTTCCGGAACCTTCTCACGGGACATCTAAGGATGATGGAGGTTTTGGGGAGCAGATAAGCATACCCACCGACAACAAAGTGCAGCTTCTTCTGCTTTCTTGTTTGGATAAAAACTTTCCTTTGCGCCATTATCAGAGGGGGCTGCTTGTGAGCTGGTCTCTGATGTCCTGAAATATAAAGGATAATATTTGGAAACAGGATGAAACAATTTTTGCTTCATCATCCTCTCTAACAGATATGGTAACTAAACTCAAGTTATTTTCATACTTCCACTAATGCTGCTTATACTATACTGCATGGTCAAAATCCTATTTGAGATTCACTATGCCCTGAGTGTGTAACAGAGGCAGGTCGATGCCAATTAATAAGTCGCTGCACACATTTCTTGTCACTTCTAAGTCACACAACCAAAAAACAGAAGCAGCAACTTGTTAATTAGTGGCAACCTGCTATTCTGGTTTATGGAACCACACTTATGCCAGTATAAGTCTATAAATAATTCACTCAATTTTGCAATGTAATTGCAACTTTTTATTTTTACAGTTGGAGGAATATGAACTCAGTAAGCACTGTGGAGGAGGACTGTCACACAGCTCAAGGGCCTGTTGTGTTTCACACTGCCATTTCAACATATGTTGTGAGTTTTAAGACAATTGGAAAGTGGACAGGAGGACAACACCGTCTGTCTCACAGGCTAGTGGTTGGTTTCACTAAGATTTTTTTTAAAAGCTCACTAAAATCAACTAGAAATCTGAATGTAAATAATTTCTTAAACTGCAGCAAGAACCGTAATTAATTACAAAGTGGCTGTGGATTACAACTAGAGTTAATTTCTACTTACAAGTAAATTTCCAATCTCTTGGGGTGAGCTGTGATCACACTGTGTGTTTCCTACTCTAAAATTGTATTGGTAGTAGCTGGTGGTGGCCGGCACAGCAGGACAAGGCAGAACTGGCACTAGTTTCAAATGACTGTCCCCTCTCCCCCCCCCCATGTAGAGAAAGGCAGCTTACTAATTATGCTAAATAAATAAAGAATTCTTGGCAGGGTTCCACTGGGGTCCATGTCTGGTCTCCCCTGCTTGTGTCCCTTTCCCTACTCCTACCATAAAAACCCCAGTCAGACACTGCGTCTTGGGAAATCTAAGATGGCAACTGCTCATCCTTCTCATAACCAATGGAGCCCTGAGACAACTCCCCGCCAAAAGATGGATAATGGGCAGAGTGAATGAACAGAAGGAGGAAAGGGGACATGGTAACTGAACGATCAGCAGGTACCATTGTCTTGCGTATGAGGGCAGCAAGAGCCCTGGTCCAGGGGAAGGAAGACGTTTGAGGCTGTAGGGTGGATGAGGGTGATGAGACTGACTGACAGGATTTGCTGGATTAGTGGTGGGTTTTTCTGAGCCCCCAGGCCCTTGGCAGGTGTCCTGCCATCTGACACTGTCCTTGATCATGGGGGCCTTGACACTACACACTAATGGGAGGGAGGAAACTGTCATTTTCAGTGGCTTTCCCATGTTGGCTACAAAACATACTCAAACTTGTTAAACAAAATAAACAGCTTGTTTTTGGCACTAGCTGTAGTTTTGCCTCTTATGATCCACAACAAGTAGATGGACACCAGCTGCCGAAACCCAGGCTACCCCTCCTCGCCCCCTGGCCCAAATCATAGGGAGTGATTTAGTTAAACAAATTTAATCCTGCCTGGGTTAAAATGCAGAAGCCAGGACTCATGTTGATGGGGGAAATGCAGTTCCTGTTGTTAAACATCTTTGAATGAAGGAGTCAGCCTTAATGAACACAAGGACCATACAAAACAAGGAAACTCCCCTTGTTAAATGTTTATCATTGCAGTCCTGTGAAGCCTCATAGCTGAAAGCAGCAAGAACGAACGAACGCGATATAACCTCAGGGGGAGTAATATGAAGCAGAACAAATTTACTTAGAATGGGTTGAAAACGCCATGGTGGATAATATTAGTCTCCGTTACTTATGGGGGTCCCTCCAGTTCAGATCTCTGTGCCAGACAACTGAAAGGAATACACAGACTGTGTCATGGATTTCGACAACATGCTTCAAAATCAAATCCTGATTTACACGCACTCATCATAAATGAAAGGCGTGTTTACCTACAAGCTGCAGCTTTTCTGAATGCATACAAACAGAGGCCTAGTAGGCCTTTTTGGCTCACTCTGTTCCATGCATTCATGCAAGCAGAAGTTCAAGTTTATACATAAGCATTTATCTTAAGTGACATTTCGGTACAGAACGCTTCCCAGTGCCCAGGTTGGCTGAGCAGTTTGGGACATTGCACGCTTGAAAATCAACTTTTTCAAACTCTGTGTCTGAAATATGACATATCTGGAAACCTTTAACTATTTATTTAAATAAACTAAAAGAGAAATAAATGATGGGAGCTGTTGAGGTTTTTTTTTCTTTTCATTTTCCTCTATTGGGTGGGGCACGATTGTGGGAACCAATATTTCCGTAGCTTAGGTAAATCCATAAATAGGAAAAGTAGAACACGAATAATTCACGTCATGTTCATCTTTGTTGCTTTTCAGCTTGTGATTTCCTATAGGGAATGGAGAAGGAGAATCTCCATATTGCCTCCTTGCCTGCTGCAGAAAGATCATATGATACCTACAGGGCTCATTAAGTCATCAAGCCAAATTTTAGATCTTGGGAATGAGTTTTATTACATACAGCTTAGAACAGTTGGCCTAACGTTTGGACTGTGATACCATCTGTCCTAATGAAGAGTTCTAGACAACGCCAAGCCCACAAATCTTGGTGCGTTGAATGTGATCCTAACAGAGATACTGCCCAATTGAGGATTCAAATTTGTTTTTCTTAGGGCACTTTTACATGACCCCTAAAATCCGAGGCAAAGGGCTCCAAGAACTGGAGCTTTAAAATGTTTTCCCACCAGCTCTGGAATTTTAAAAAAATTAAGTACGACCATGCCCACCTAAGCGTGTCCCAGTGCACTTTTCAAGTACCTGGCCTCCAGGAGGTAAAAAATCTTCCGATGCGGATTGTAAAGCTGTGAATGCCAGGCTCCCTCGCCTTCTGTTTGTTTTTTTGTGCTCCTTTAAGAGAAAGGAATCACTACGGGGCTGTTCGGGGCTGCTTCCACCGGAGGTGAGCCTGCATTTTTTCTCTCCCTTTTTTTCTCCCTCCCCTCACGCAGACAGGAACAATGGAGTGTGGAGGGGTGGGAACACAGGAAGAGCAACAAACCCCCACGATCTCTGGTCCGAATTTAAGTTCCCACCAGATTTTAGAGGTCATGTAAAAGCGCCCTTAATGAATGAAATAGAGTCCAGATTTCTCTTTGGCCACAAAAGATGTCCCAAATGCTCACCATTCCCAACCACCACCATGGTTTTCCTCTACTCACTTGTACAGCTCACTAGTGCACATGGTCTGACCAAAGATGAGAATGGCAAAGATGGGCACAACGATGAGTTGATGATAGCAGAAAGTCCAGTGTTTAGCACTTTCCTGCAAATAGCATTTCGTGTCTGGGTTCCCTCACCACAACTCACAGAACACTGGGAATAAAAGAGCACTGATTAGGAAACCGACTAGGATGCACACAGGGAAAGATGGATGCAACAACATACAATATGAGATTAAAGGGATGGAGGCCTGGTTGTTTTGAACACTCTGCCCAAATTGTGTCCTGCTCCTGCTTGTCTCCTCCTGACACGGGGGTTGGTTAAACTAACCAACAATGGAAAGCTTACCATGCTGTGTTAGAATGAGTCTCTTGGCCTGTTGCACATTATACAAGTCAGAACTGCAAATCAGGCTTTGTCTTAGCCTGAATATCCTTGTCTTTTTTGAGAGTGGAAAAACAACAACAACACCAGGAGCTCTGTGGCACAAAGCTTATGGGGTGGAGGCATGCATTACAGATGGCATTGTCACAAGGAGATGACATTCCGCCAATTCTGAACACGCACAATTGTCACAACAAGACCATTTCTTATTTCTGGTAACTGGCAAGGTTATTTGTTTTATTTTGTGGTTGGTTTTCAGACCATAACCAGGCCCTGACCTTTAAAGCTGATTTCTCAGACGTGAAGGACTAACTCAGTCACGTCTCTTGAGTGCTAACACGACTTCGGCCCTAATGATGGGCTGTCTCTAGTGTACAATTTGGCATCAGGCCCTGCTTCATTTAGGTTATTCTTCTGGTTAAAAACCTAGGGTGAATAAATGGCTTCTAACACTCAGCAAGTTAGAAGGAAGACCAGTTTAACCAGAATTCTTGCTACTACTGATGGGTTATATTCATGTCTCAACTACCTCCTTTGAGCCACCTCCACATGATAATTTATACCCTTTCCAAAGGGGAATCCCACAAGTTGACCAGAAAAAGAGTTGCTTTCACATCTGTTCTATATCTATTTCTGTCACTTTTAAGAGCATACAGAACACGACATAGAACTGAATTTATGCTGTTTGGGAGCAGCCATGTAACAGGCTTGAGTCATTACCTGAAAGCCTTTTGCTGCTACTAGCAATGTTCTTGCATGTCAGTTAGTATTAGCATAATAATGATGGATGAGAGAGGGAGGAGATGGACATGAAAGACACTCACTGCATCTGGCAGGTAAGCCATGAGACACACAGAGAAGTGGTAACCCCAAATAAGCAAGGATGATGCGTCTTATAACAGAGGGAAAGGCTTACTTTCATCTGTACTGGGCTATACAGAATAATGGGAGTTAGGTAGTATCTGTATTAGAGATGGACATGAAGCACTATGAAGCTCTTTGTACCAAACTAACTGCACAGCATCACCGATGCTCTGCATAACTTTCCTCCCTCCCCATCCCCCAGCTGGGAAGGCCATTCACTCTCATCAGCACGCTGCTGGGATTTTCTGTTGCTAATGGTGTGCCAGTCAGGGAGGGAGCTGAGGCTTCCCTTCTCTGACTCCTCAGGCAACTAAAGAATTCTAAAGAATTCCTACACAACCAATGACTGGATGGCTGCCTAAGGAGGCAGGGAAGGGAAGCCTGAGCTCATTCCCTGGCTGGTATGCTACAGGCAAGGGAAAACTCCAGCAATGTGCTGAAGAAGGTGAGTGGCCCTCCCAGCCAAGAGGGAGGGGTGGAGGATAAGCGATTTGGCGCTAAGAATTTCATAGCGCCTTGTGCCCATCTTTAATCTGTATCTCTGTCTCATTGCTATGTGCTGTCAAGTCAGAACCAACATAAAGTGACCCTATAGGGCTTTCAAGATTAGTGAGTCATTTAAGGAGTGAGTGGTTTTACCAGTTCCATACCCCCAGTGAGTTTCCATGGCTGATCAAGGATTTGAATCCAGGACACTTAGTCCACCACTCTGTCTACTATATCATATTAAGTATCTTCCTACTTATCCGGAAACATCTACAAATGCAGGCAAGGTAGCTCAGGGCCTTATGTACATGGTTCTTCATGATAAATCAGGAACTGCATGCACAGACCTAAGGGAGAAGCAGATATGTAAATAAGTGGTCCATGCATGTAGTTCTCTGCTTGCCTTGGTTTTGTGTCCATGGCACTTGTAGATTGCCCTTATTCAATCAGAACTAGACTATGTATGTTTCTCATACAGTGATGGCTATAGATATTTAGGAGTGTAAGAAATAAAATCACTCTATGGGGTGAAAAATAAACAATAAACATTTAAAAATAAAATCAAACATTATCATACAACATTTGACCTGCATAGGTTTTAATTATGTACAATTCAACACATGTTTTTAAACGATAAATTGCCCAAGGAAAAGGAGAGAGACTGTTGACTTTAATCTCAGAATGAGTGCGTGTTTTAGCGGTGAAATTTATTACACAATCTTCTTTTGGGCTGGATTGCCAGGAGAGATTATTACCCATTAGTTAAGCTCCCTGCATGACTTAAGACACACACACATCCTGGCATGGTTTCAGTTTCTTTCATAAGTCAAGTCAATCAATTCCTCCCTGGGTGAAGGAAGAATACAGAGAAATTGGCAATGGCGAGAGGAAAAAGCAACTAAGTTAGCAAGTGTAAATCCACACGACTAAGCAGTGTTTTGGGTACCCAGAGATCTTCTGCCTCCAGTGAACATCCATGGTGCCCCATTCATGATCGTCCTTCAAACTACAATCCAAAAGACACACCATGATAGCTTACAATTGAGCTAGTTTATTGAGTGCCCTTACAGAAGTGATACTCACTGACTGTAATTGCTAAATGGCAATTTTTCACTTATTTAACTGTTTCCTTGCATTTTACGGTTTTAATTTAACTCACCTTTGGAGAGTTTCCCCTCCAAAGGAGTCTGTAAATTTGCAAGGAAGGCAGGAAGCAAGGAATAAAGAAAAGCCATGGTCCAACAATGAAGTGTATTCAGCTCATGGAATCTATCTTGCAAAAGGTGGTTCGTGGTTCAAACAACCAGACTCTACAAATATGTGCTACCATGATTTTTCTCTCATACATCTTTCCAGTCAGAAAATTCAGATTCTGGCACAAGAAAAAGCAGGGCATTGATTCAAATTGGAAGATCCATTTCAAGCCCTGATAATCCTACCCTGATCAATTTGGATAGGGGGCATAGCTCTGGGAACAGTAATAGGTAAAAGGAAAGACCAAGTCAGTTTAGCAGACACTAAAGTCAATGAAGAAAAAGGGCTTAGATTCAATGACACAGATGGATGGATCCAAATTCTATTTAAATTTTTACCCATGTATTCTAAGATGTTAGCAAGGAAAAGCAGAAGCTTTTTTTTCCTTAAAGAAAGAAAACAGGAAAAGAGAATTTATAAAATAATGAACAAATAGGAGCACCGCTGGATAGAAATTAGACAATTCCTGCTGGAGCATGGGTGGGCAACCCATGGGCTCCTCAGCTGTTCAGGTAGAACTTCTCAGATCCCTCCTTTCTGGTTGCATTTATTTGGGTGGAGAGGACATCTGCTTCAGCTACGTCAAAAGAGGCTGCCTCCTGTCCTACAGACCTTCCAGGCTTGATGTGTATTATTATCATCCCATACCTGTGTCCAATCTGAGAGAAGCCACTCTGGGGGACAGTCCTCATTTTTGCAGGCTTGCTGGGAGACCGGACGGAGAGTGGAACAGAACGTGTCCGGAAGCTCCAGGAAACTTCCGTCTGCCATGCGCTGCTTGCAGAGCACTTCGCGCTTCTCAGTACCACCCCCGCATGTCTGTGAACACTGGAGAACGACAGCCGCAGCAAGAAATGGACGCTTTCATTGACCTTACTCAGCAGTTTGTTGCAGCATAGGTTGCCTAACTTAAGGGGGTGCGCAGCATGGCCGCCGTTACATACAGAGACAGTCGGTAAGAAGAGGACAAGTTCAACAAACAACACCACAGGAGCTCATCCTCTTGCCCTCTCTTCGCTCACTAAACCTTCAGTTCATTCACGGGGTCAATATAACTTCACACACTGTTCGCCTCTTTTTCAAATAATCTCTATATACACCGTACACAAGCTATATGCCACACATAAGACACTCACACTCGCACACATGTATTTCATGGGAAAACTGCACTCCGGGTCCCCGTTCTGCAGCTGGGCTACATAATTTGTTTGTAAGGTTAATATAATAAACTATTAAGGAACCACGTAGCTCTTTATATTTATGACCCCTGGTGATTGCTATGTGGTCTGCTTCCAAAAATAAAGGAGGAAGGGTTATTTGAGTCAATGTAAATATAGGAGATTAATTTCTAAAGGAGCATAGCCCCCACTCTCCTTAATATACAGTAAATCTCCTCCTACAGACTCATACAGCCAAGGAGCAGATGATAAACTGGTAGAGGATTTCACAATACCCAATATGGCTTCCGGCATTACATTTTTTAAAAAAACATACTTGACTCATAAGGCCCATGTAAAGGTAACTTGAGGCTGATTATATTTGCATCTACATGCTGGTTAAAATTTATTTGTTCATTCCTCGGGCAGTGTCACCACCTTGAGGTGACCTGCATGTGTTTTTCACCAGAGGAAGGATTTTCATATTGCCTCTGATACATAACTTCATTAACTAGTTTTCAATTAACTGTTGTTCAAATGCTTGTATATAATTGCAAATAATGAACTGGTGAGAGATAAAAGTGGAAGACAGGCAAATTCAGTGTCATATAGACAGCATGCCTAGTGGGGGAGAGACATGGAAGCCATTTTGGGGAAAGCGAATCCTGACAGACGTTGGTGATCAGACATCCCTGTAGGTGCCTCTTTCACACTTTAAGCAGGGAGACTGCATGCTAAAGAGAAAGAGGTAGGTTCCAACACAAAGTTCTATACCGAGAGGCATCTCTCTGCCCCATGCATGTCCAAACTTCGGCCCTCCTGATGTTTTGGACCACAACTCCCAGAACTCCAACCCTGTATTTCCAATGGCAAAGGACTGTGGGAGGACTATTCCAAAACATCTGGAGGGTCGAAGTTTGGACATGCCTGCTCTACCCTAACTGGCAACTATGCATCACAATAACTATAGAGTAGACTCTCTGAGAGCAGATTCCCCACATGCGCATTCTTTGAACATGTGGGACACTGTGCAGAACACCTGGACAGAAGTTTTTCTTTTTTTCTTTGATTTACACTAGTCTATGAAAGATTCAAGTTAGATGAGCATTCTGATACCGGTGTAGGGAACAGGGTTCACTCACACTGATATTATTTAAACATCACATTGTTTCTCTTTTAAATATGAAGCCATTTGTCGTCAATTGGAAATATTCTTCTTGCACAGAATAAAATGAAACACACACCCCACCAAGATATTTGCATGCGATAAATGCAGCAGGTGCAGCTATTCTCATTGAGTAGAGGACTATATTGTCTTGTTTGCCACAGGGGTACTAAAGACAAGGAGACTCTTATAGGTAGGTAGGTAGGTAGGTAGGTAGGTAGGTAGGTAGGTAGGTAGGTAGAAAGAAAGAAAGAAAGAAAGAAAGAAAGAAAGAAAGAAAATGGCAAACAAGTAAGCAGCAACATGGTGGATCACACAGGAACTAAATTGCAAATTTTAGCATCCTACACTTAGGTATATTTCAGTTTCAAGCTCTTTCCATTCGAAAACATGAAGAAATTTGCAAATTCTGATGCATTCTTTAAAAAAAAATCCTCACCCATCTCCAGAATTACATAACTTCCACCACTCCCCATATTATAGCTCAATCCAAACTATTTTCCTGAAAGCCTTATGTGTGCCTCTGTAAAATAACATGCCCACACTGCCTTTTCAGCTTCCTCTTTAACTAAAGAAAATTCACCAAGCAATTGAAGTCAGCAAATGACGTGGGAGGATGAGTCAGCCCGTGCTGTGGGTTATAGCCCCAACTTGTGTTGTTCAATGGGTCTGGAGCACAACACCTTGTGGAAGTCTTTGTGGTAAATCCTCATTCTGAGTTAAAGTTTTAATACTGGTTTAGTTAAATATGGTTAGGAAAAGATCTCAGATGACATGTTTTCCAAATAAAGTGTACAGTCGTTCCCCCGCCCCATCACCTGGAGCCTTCAGGTGAACAAGAGCATAACGAGAAGGAAAACGGAGACAAGAGGAAGGAGACGACTTAAAAGCTTGCCATACTTTAGAAATCGTTAAAAAGGAAGGTAGGCTAAATGCAGCACATGTTTTTCGGAGACTAAAAGACAGCTTTCTTTAGAACTCAGGACAGCTGGGTGCAAATGACCATTTGCCAACTCTTTCCCCATCATAGCATGTGTTTTACCATTTAGTTAGCTTCCTGTTGGAATCCTACTGTCCAAGAAATCTGGGGAATGGCAATCGTCTTTTCTGTACCCAAGCAACAACATTCACATCACAGATAATTTGAAACTTGTGATTAAGTTATACTTTTCTGTATTGATAATTTAAATGGTTGGCTTTTGCTGCTGGGTACCTGAAAAACAGAAGGGAGCACAGCTGCCTTTCCAAACCTTAAACTGAGCTATTGTCTATTAAAAGCTAGTTTCAGCAGTGTGTCTGTGAAGATTCTCAGTCATCCAGGTGAGTTTATCTAGAAGTTGAGTCATGGCAACTGGAGTTTTTCTTGAGAGACTGAAACATTTTGCTGCTCATCCAAACAGCTTCATTAGTCCGAAAAAGCGAGTCCTTCATTTTATAGCTCACTTTGACCTCTTGTCCCCCTGGTTTGAAATAGGCTCATAAGATGAACAATGGCCTGAATAGGCTCGTCAGGTAGACAACAGACTCAATGGCTTTAAGGTAGGGGGCTCAGGAACAGTCTATTTGCCACTCTCTGTGATTTCAACAATACCAAATCAAAAATATTTCACGCCTTCACCACCAAGGCCATAGTTAATGACCCATACTTGATGTGTTTCAGCACTTTAGGCCATTGTTCACCTTAAGGCTATGGAGTCTGCTGTCTACCTAATGAGCCTATTCAGGCCATTGTTCATCTTATGAGCCTATTTCAGACCAGGGTGACAAGAGGTCAAAGTGAGCTATAAAATGGGGGACTTGCAACTAGCTTTTTTCAGACTGATGAAGCTGTTTGGAATAGTAGGAAAACATTTCAATCTCTCGAGAAAAAGTCCAGTTGCCATGACTCAACTTCCAGACTGGTTTCAACAGGCAATTTTCAAAAAATAATGGCAGAAACATGTGCAGCAGGAGGGAGGATGAACGGCTTTTAATAAATGTTCTGGGCTATGGTCAGTTGATGCATGTCCCGAAAAAGAGAGCCACAGTTTTGCCCTATAAAAACCCCCTTCCTTTCAGTAATAAAACAAAGATCGGAAAAGATTTATTAATGCATCACTTTTCTGCTACTTTCTGCAAAAGAGATATTTATGGGGGCTTGTAAAAATGAATTCTGATACCCACTTTTCTTTTGGGTGGGAGGCTAGGAATGGGAGGGAAGAGAATATCTGAAAACAAGGTAAACATCCTTAATAACATTATCCCAAGGATGGAGCATTTTAAAAATAAGCATACTGGAGTTTATAAGGATATATTTTTAATCATTCTAAATGTTAAACATGCTGATGGTTATCAGCCACTCTTGTGCCAAGAACATTAAAACTTTAGAATACATTTAATTCAGACCATCTTTCTTTACAAGAATTCAAAAGCCTTGGAGAAGAATACCACTCAAGTTTGTAGCCAAAATATCAAGTTTATTTGGGTAAAAAAAAAAAGTCAGCATTAGCAGGGATATGATAAATCCCCTGGGGTGAGCCTTACCTCATGTCATTTGGGTAGTCAAGCAGGAAGACGTACACGTGAGCCATGGCCTACAACACTAAGCATGAATAGAAGATTTGTGTGTGCGCTCCTCACATGCTGACTGTACAACATGGGCAGACTTCTCCCTCCTTCTGGTGAATGGAAATGAATGCATTACTTACCTGTTGCCATTCCGAAAGATACCAGGATGGGGGGCAGTCGAACCGATTGCAGGCTTGCAACATGATGGGTTTGGGTTTGGGGCACAGCTCATCGGCCAAAATCACCGTCTCGTTCGTTTCTCTTGAGAGGAGGTGAGAACAATAGACGTCGCGGGTCTGCAACCCCACGCCACAGGTGAGGCTGCAAGAGCTCCACTTTCCCATCTCCCACCTAAAGGGAAAGTCAAAAACAGGAGCGTTCTCCGTGTAAACAATGCATTCTCTTTTTGTCCAATGATTGAAAGACAGCGTACGCACAGGTCTACCACCACAGTGCCCTCACTCCAACCCTGTGAGGTCGGTCAGACTGAAACAATATTACTGACCGAGGTCATCGAGTGAGTTTCATAAAGACCCAGGGGAGATGAATCCATGCTAAATCCATGCTAAGGCACGACTCCAACAACTGTTATCATGCTGGCTCTCTAAAACACAGTCTAACCAATTTATATGCCTTTACCTGTGAACAGGGCCAGCATGCCCATTAAGGCGAACTAGGCAGTTGCCTAGGGCGCCAAAATGGAGAGGGGGCACTGGCCAGCCTGCTTCCCCCCCTGCCGCCCGCCACTGTCCGCCCCGTGCTCATCGCCGCCCACCCCCCATGCCCATCGCTGTCCACCCCCACGCCCGCCCCCGTCCCCCGTCCCCCTCCTGCCGCCCCGCCGCCCATGGGCCTGACTTGGACATGCCTGCTATAACTGGATCAGTTGAAATAACTTTATACATTCAATACAGGTTGCTTATTTATTTACCCTTCATTGTATGGATACTAGAGTCAAGATTCTTTTTAATTGATTGTGACCTCAGATTTATATTGTGCTATTAATGTCAAAAATGAAATATAAAGTACATTATAAATACTATATGCACTAAAATGCACTAAAAAGGAATGCCACTGAAACAACAGATTGGAAGTTAACAAGCAGCAGCAAATATGGCCCATACAACTAGTTACTTTGGTAGGTATTAATAAGGCAGTAATGTTACATTTCAAAAGTAACATAACAAATGAGAATAAAGTTACTATACTGATAAAAATAATGGTTTCTAGATAGCTCTCAAAAGGTATTTAAACAGAAGGTTTAGCGACCTTACAAGATGTTTTCAAGTGCTCTGTCATACTCTTGTCAATGTTGTCCCCCTCCCACTTGAAAAATGGAAAAGTAGCAATAAGCACAAGTAGTGTAGTAAGTTAGTCATTTACAGCAAGCGTAAGGAGTCAACAGGTTATCTTCTGAAGACTATATAATGAATAATAGAATTCCATTTAGCCTTAGAAGAACCACTACAAGAAAGATAAAAGTCATGCCAGAACATCCTGGAGAGGCAAGCCTTATAAATTTACTCTGATTATTTCAGAGGATCTACTCCTCTGATTTCCAACCTTGGGTCATCCAGGTATTCTTAGATTTCAATTCTCAGGAAACTCAGCAGGCACAAGATTGGGAATACTCAAGATTGGGAGTCACCAATCTGATCAACTAATCATAGTGAGACTAAGGGCGTTTATACATGACCCCTAAGCTCCGCCGCAAATGGCTGCAAGCTCCGGACTTTAAAAATGTTTACCCACCAGCTCCGGAGTTTGCAGACAATTAAGTGTGACCCTACCCACTTTAGCGCGACCAAACAGCAGTTTTCTTGTACCTGCTTTTTGATGGTGAAAAATTTTGATGCGGAAACTGCCTGAGCTCTCCTTGCTTCTTTCTGTTGTTTTTCTTTTGCCTCCGCCCCTTAAAGAGGAACCAGGAAGTAAACGGAGGTCGGAGCAACTTCCACCAGCACCGGAGGTAAGCCTTTTATTCTTTTGTCTCTGTCTAAGGCTTCCCCCATCACGCAGACAGAACAAAGAAGTACGGAGTGGGTGGGGACGGAGGAACAGCAACGAACCCTCAAGATCTCTGGTCCGAATTTAAGGGACCAGCGGATCTTAGGGGTCGTGTAAAAAGGCCCTAAGAGCTTCTATGAGTGTCGCCTGATAAATGAACTTGGCTCAGGTCAATAGCACAACACTGGTTTGTGCCAGTTGTTTAAATTAATTCTAAGCAGGGTCCTCTGAGGAATGAACTCTGAACGGCACTTCCCATGAAGTTGACAGTCAGCATTAACAATGACATAGCAGCTACCCTCTGAGCTTGGCACACCTTAAACAGAGGTATTTGAAGCTATTCTTGATGTGTGTGTTTTAAAGGAGTTTTGTTCTTTGGAGGTCTATTTTGATGCAGAGCTTACTATTTCATTTGCCAAGGTTTACTCTTCCAGAGTGGGAGGTGTTCCAGCTACCTCCAACATTGTTTGTTCATGGAATAAACTGCTCTGCATTTATATTGGCACTGCACAGCTTAGCATGCCAAACGAAGCATCTCTTTAAATAAAGTTATAAACGTCTTTAAAATGCTATTTTTAAACTGGGGGCTAAAATGCTCTTTCATTTTCAAAATTTTGATTTTTCTTTTTTACAAAAGAGGGAAAGAGAGGGAAGAGTTTGAGACTCGTTATTAAACAGTTCCTTAATTGAATGCGATGACAAGACGCCACTACAGTAGATCATGGCCGATTCTGATTCAGATATCATATGCTCAGTGGGTCTTTATAGCCTCAGATCCTTCTCTATGTAAACATACCTTTCAAAACAGTTGAGAAAACCTCCTCTCTGATATACATATTCTAGAAGCTCCCAGCTATTATAGCCAGCAGCCAACCAGGGTGGAAGATTCTGGAAATCACTGCTCCTCAAAATAACTTTTCCAATCTCTTTTCACTTATTGTTTTTGAAGGCCTTGGGGGGGGGCGGGTTTGAATTCGTGACAATACAGTCTGAGGAAGGAGAGATGTGAGAGTCACAGGTAGATTGATGATTTCCAAAGGTGAATGCTGATTGATTTATGGTATTTCAATTAAATTGTGTCTAATAGCTTTTTAAAAATATGTTTGCCTATGGGATTTAGACTGAGAACTGGGGATCCATGTGTGCAAACAATGAACAAAAATGTTTTGTGCAGAACACTCCAGAATGAAGCCAATGTATCCCATGAAGGCTTAGTAATTATATATGAATAAAAAGGAAGTGGTGATATATGACATGATGGATGTTGTGAAGTATGAGAGAAATTACAATTTCCACAAGAATCACACAAAGAAAAATGAGTCACTATGGAATCCCAGGTGTCATATTCTGCTAAGAGCTGGGCAAATAATCTGCAATAAATCATCCAGTTGACAAATCACAATTTTCCTTCTCCAGTTGTCTGCAGAAAAGCTATGGTGTTTTTTTTACCTATTACTGCATGACCAATCAGAAAGGTAGTTATCATAATTTAGCACAATGGCTCTCTCAGTAATAAATTCAACTATGTTCTTAAACAGCTTTTCTTTTGCATTAGCCCCTCCCCCCCGAAAGCACCACAACTACCACCACCATTATATTTATTGGCATGTCACTCCTCTATTCTAAACGTACAGTAATCCCCGCTTATCGTGGGGGTTAGGGACCCGGCCCGACCCACGATAAAGGAAAATCTGTGATATGCGGATGCTGGGTCGGGTCAGGACTTGGGGGCTATCTGAGGCCTCGTACACTTACCCCAGGCCTGGTGCTGCCCTGAACGGGCCTCTGACGGGCTTCCTGGGCCTGTATGAGGCCCCAGAAGTGGATTCCGGTGATCTGAAAGTCACTTCTCGATAACCAGAAACCATTTCTGGGGCCTCTAGCAGGCCCAAGAAGCCTGTTGGAGGCCTCGGAAGTGGTTCTGGGAAATCTGGAAGGCACTTCTAGATCACCAAAACCACTTCTGGGGCCTCCAACAAGCCCGGGAAGCCCATCGGAGGCCCATTTTGGGCAGCGCCTGGCCTGGGGTAAGTGCAGGAGGTCTCAAACAGGCCCATGCAGCTTGCCCCAGGAGCCTATTGTTTCACTGACTGCGGTCCCACAATATACTGGGAGTACAGTACTGTATATGAAGCACGAAATGGCGGGGGATGGCTGTACACTTAAAACTGTGCACAACAACATCAGAAAAACAAAATATAACCAAAACCCTTGCAAGATAATACATATTCCAATTCAAGATTTAGAAGCATATCATATTGGATTTTTTTTTTCTCTTTTAACTGTTCTTGTGCTCTCTTTAGTTTTAATGTTGCCTTTTAATGTTGTAAATTCCAATTCCCTGTTCTTAAGTTTGACTATCTCTTAAATGTTCTGGGCTGTATATTGTTCCTCATTATTTTAAGCTGCCTTGGGTCCTTTTCCAAGGAGAAAGGTGGGGTAAAAATATTCTAAATAGATAGATAGATAGATAGATAGATAGATAGATAGATAGATAGATAGATAGATAGATAGATAGATAGATAGATAGATAGATAACATTTCAGAAAAAAATTAATTAAACAATTTGTTAATAGTCTGCACTAAGGCCTAACATGAGAGAATTAAAAAGAAAAGAAAAAGGTAAAGATTTCCCCCACATGTGTGCTAGTCGTGTCTGACTCTAGGGCAGGCATGACCAAACTTCAGCCCTCCAGATGTTTTGGACCAAAACATCAGGAGGGCCAAAGTTTGGACATGCCTGCTCTAGGGGCAGTGCTCATCTCTGTTTCTAAGTCAAACAGCCAGTGTTGTGCAAGTCCGTGACCAAGTCTCTTGGTGTATCACCCTCCCATTGACACAACAACTTCTCTACCTCACCTTACTGAACTGATAACAGAGCTGATGTTGGAGACCTCTCGGCTCATCGTTCTGGGGGACATTAACATCCGTGCTGAGACAGCTCTGTCAAGGATGTCCGAAGACATCATGACCTCCATGTCAACCATGAGTCTGGCCCAAATGGTATATACTTCAACCCATTCTGCAGGCCACACTCTAGACCTGGTCTTCTGCCCCAATATGGACAGTGGGGAGATTGAGGTAAAGGAACATTCTGTAGGCCCATTGTCCTGGACAGACCACTACTGTACATAGTGCATTTTGGGCTCACTGTAACTCAGAGCCTGGCCAGGGGGAGCGGGGGCGACAAAAAGCAATACTTTCCAGAATGTTGATGAATCCAGATGATTTTTTAACCGCCCTTCGGGAGTTTCCTACCTCTCCGATGGGTGGTCCTACTGAATCCTTGTTTGAACTCTGGAATGGGTAAATGAGCAAAGCCATTGACTGGATAACTCCTAAACATCTCCTTCCTCAAAATAGACCCAAACTGGCTACTTGGTTTATTAGGGAGCTGGTAAAATTGAAACAGGTGGCCCGTAGAGCTGAAAGGCATTGGTGGAAAACCCAGATTGAAACAAAGAAATAGTGAAAGGCAGTTGGAAGGCTTACTCCAAGGCAGTGGAGGGAGCAAAGAAATCATTTTTCTCTACCACCATTGATTTGGCACAAAATCGCCCAGGACAGCTTTTCAGAATAGTCAAAAGTCTGCTAACCCATGGGTGGATAACACAGACCACTCTTGATTTTACACATCACTTTGCAGGCAAAATTGAACAGATCCGGGCTACTTTGGATGCTGCTATTGATCGAGAGCCTGTAAATAAAATGCCCCACCATGCTTGTCCTGTATTAATGGATGACTTTCAACTCCTACAGCTGGATGATATGGTCAGGACCATTGGGGAGGTGAGGGCTACCCCATGTGTGTTGGATTCCTCGCCCCTCATGGATCTGCCATACTTTCTCTGCCAGAGAAGGTATGGCAGTCCAGTTAGAAACAGTAGTGAATGCCTCCTTACAAGAGGGCAGGATTCCAGCATGTTTAAAGGAGGCAGTAGTAAAACCACTGTTAAAAAAGCCCTCCTTAGACCCAAAGATACTGAATAGTTACCATCTGGTATCAAATATCCCATTCTTGGGTAAAGTCCTAGAGTGAGTTGTGGCCTCGCAGCTCCAGAGGTTTCTGGATGTGATAAACTACCTGGATCCACTTCAATCTGGCTTCAGGCCTGGCTATGAGACTGAGACGGCACTGGTTTCATTGGTAGATGACCTATGCAGGGAAATGGATAGGGGATCTGTGTCCCCTTACTAGACCTCTCAGCTGCTTTTGACACTATAGACCACGGCATCCTCCTGACTCGTCTCTCTGAAAGGGGAATTGGGGGCACTGCATTGAAGTGGCTCCTGTCCTTCCTGTAGGAAAGAACGCAGAAAGTGGTGTTAGGTGAATCGTGTTTGACACCATGGCTGCTGACATGTAGAGTCCCCTAGGGTTCTGTTCTGTCTCCTATGAAACCAGTAAGGGAGATTATCAGGTCTTTTGGGGTTAAGTGCCACCAGTATGCCGATGACACCCAGCTCTACCCCTCGTCACCTCTGGATTCGAAGGGAGCTACTATCTCAACTGAGTGTTTAGCTGCAGTAATGAATGAGAATGAACAAAATGAAACTAAACCCAGACAAGACAGAGGTGCTCCTGGTCAGTCAAAAGGGAGAACAAGGGATAGGGATGCAACCTGTACTGGATGGAGTCACCCTCCAATTGAAAAAAGAGGTACGCAGCTTGGGGGTGCTCTTGGAATCTTGGACTCATCATTCTGTAGGGACAACTCATCTTATACTTGAGAAGATGCATGCCCAGGTCACAGCTGTGGCCAGGAGTGCAATTGCACAATTAAAGGCTAGTATGCAAGTTACTTGTTTCTTGAGAAACCAGCTCTGGCTACAGTGGCATGTCCTAGTGATGTCCCGGCTAGACTACTGTAATATTCTCTATGTGGGGCTACCGATGAAAAGTCTCAGGAAACTTCAATGGGTCCAAAATGCAGCAGCCTGGTTACTGACTGGGGCAGGGTACAGAGATCACATTACACCCCTATTAAAGCAGCTCCACTGGCTGCCAATCAGCTATCAGGCACAATTCAAGGTGCCAAACTTGACCTACAAAACACTGTACAACCTGGGTCCTAGCTACCTCAAAGATCGAATCTCACAGTATGAACTGGCTCAGGTGCTAAGGTAATCAGGAGATGCCCTTCTCTCTGTCCCATGACCCTTACAGGTACATCTCGTGGGAACCCATGAAAGGGCCTCCTTGGCTGCTGTGCTCAGACTCTGGAACTCCCTCCCACTAGAGGCTAGGACTGCCTCATCTCTATTGTCTTTCCGGAAACAGGCAAAGACTTTTCTCTTCAGCCAAGTTGTCCCTGAATGATGGACTACCTATTATGTGTCTTTTATATGAATCTATAGGATCACAATGGATTTGACCAAACTCCGGGAGGCAGTGGAAGATAGGAAGGCCTGGCGAGCTCTGGTTCATGGGGTTACGAAGAGTCGGACACGAATGAACGACTGAACAACAACAACAGGATCACATAGACTTTGTGTTTATAACTACTTATAACCTTATGTGAGTACATTGACACTATGTTTTCAATGTTAGTTTCCATCACTCATAACTAGACATGGGCACGACTTGGCGAAATTCTCGTTTCCGTTTCCGTTCCTCGTTTCCGTTACGCAACAGAAACGGTAACGACAATTAAGCCGTCAGAACTCAAACTCGAACCGATAAAAGAAAAATTGGGTCTGATTTGTCGTTGTCGTTCATGGCATCGTGGCGATCGTGCGATGCCAAGCGGCACACAAAAAAAGTTAAAAAACAACAACCCGATTCCCGGCCAAAAAAGGAGGCGAAAATATGCCTGCATGAGTGAGGGCACCTACCAGAGGGGTGGTTTGTGGGGGGGGGTCCCCGGCCTCCCTCCTCTCCTGTCCTGGGCTGCTCTGGTGGGGGGCATCCTCGTCGTCTCGCCATGCCATGCGGTGCGGGGGATCCAAAATGGCGACCGCAATATTTTTTTTGAAATCGTGGTCCAAAAACCCACCAAAGCATCACACAGAAACATGCGAAAATTAGGTATTTTAACTGCCTGAATTTTTACAGTAGCAGCAGTGGGTTTTTCTTGCAATAAATGTCTGTCTCCAATCCCATTGATTTTATTTTATTTTATTTTTATTTTTATTTTTTTACACCTGCGCAATGATGGGCTGGCCATGGGATGGGACCATGCAAAGTTTTGGAGCCATTCCACTAATCGCATGGCCACTTGGCCAGGTTTTGACTGAGACTTCTGGGATGTGCCAGTCGGGCATAAAAAGCCCACTATAACCCTAGCACTACTTAGTGGGTCAGAGGCACCCAGAGGTGCAGCCCACTAACTCACCCTAACCTTACCCGTAATAACCCTAAGCCTAGCCCTTGCCCTAACCCCAACCCTAAGCCAGATCTGTACTCACATTGCACTACACGCAAGTACATTTCCCTTCTTAGTGAGTCAGAGGGCACCCAGCAGAGGCATTCTTTTCTCACCTCGCTCACCAGTCCAAAGTTCCAAAAAACTCTGTACGCCAGTATGTTGTCCTTCTTAGTGAGCTAGAGGCACTCCAAAGAGAGGTGCCTCTGCCAGTGCCACTTGGTACGCAATGGCTACATGGTCATGTACCCTTCCTTTTCCCTTTATAGGGGGCCAGAGGAGGCACCCACCCCAGAGAGGTGCCTCCAGGAGCCCACTACCCTACCCCCAAACCAGTACTAACGACAGACGACAAACGAAACGACAAATTTTTGAAAAATTTCACGACAAACGGAAATGAGCCGAAACGGGCCGGCTCCGACACACGACAACTCAAAACGTCATTTTTCCTGGTCGTGCCCATCTCTACTCATAACTTTACATGGAACTTTACTCTCCTTTTAACTGCTCGCGTTCTCTTGTAGCTTTAATGTAATGTTGTCTTTTAATGCTGTAAGATGTCCCTCAATTCCCTGTACTCAATACTTGAACATGTCTTAATTGTACTGGAATGTATATTATCCCTCATTCTGTAAGACACCTTGGATCCTTTTCTAAGTAGAAAGGCAGGGTAAACATACTCTAAAAATATAAATAAATAAATAAATAAATAAATAAATAAATAAATAAATAAATAGCCAGTGGTTCATATAACTAACCAGGTAACCACTTCAGGTAAGCAGTCTTCCCCCTACTGAAATCAAGATAAGATAAGATAAATCTTTATTGATCCCACATCTGGGGAAATTTACTTGTTACACAGCTCCCAATATAAAAACAAGTAAAGATGGCTAGGTGCACAAAAAAGTGTAAGGTGTGTGAGAGAAAAAAAATAGCTAATAGAGATTAAATAAAATAAGAAACCCAATATACAACTCTTACACTAAAAGTTTACATATAAAAATAAATATATATAAAGAGAAGCTACAGTATACCCCATATGAATATGTTAAACTGTAGAGTTGAAGAGTCTCACAGCAGTGGGAATAAAGGACCTGCGGTAGCGCTCCTTCCCGCACCGGGGATGTCTGAGTCTGCCACTGAAGGAGCTACGCAGAGCCTCCACTGTCTGGTGCAGTGGGTGAGAAATATTGTTCATAATGGATGTCAGCTTGGCCAACATCCTCCTCTTACCCATCTCCTCCACAGAATCCAGAGGGCATTCCAAGACAGAACTAGCCCTCCTGACCAGCTTGTTCAGTCTGTTCTTATCCCATTCAGTACTACCTGAACTCCAGCAGACTACAGCGTAGAAAAGAGCTGAAGCTACCACAGTCATAAAAAATCTGTAACATAGGCCTACACACTCCGAAGGACCTCAGTCTCCTCAGGAGATGGAGGCGGCTTTGACCCTTCTTGTACAGGGCATCAGTGTTATGCGTCCAGTCCAGTTTATTATTTAAGTGAACACCCAGGTACTTGATGCTGTTCACTATCTCAATATCTAAGCCCCAGATGTTCACTGGTGTAAAAGGTAGTGTCTTTCTCCGGAAGTCAATCATAATCTCTTTCGTCTTGCTGATCAATGGGATCAGGAACAGCACGCAGGGTTTTTCTTGTAATTATATCATGAACTGAAATATTCTTAGGGTTGAGTAGTCTCCAAACAGGCACGTTTTTATTCAATTTGATTCAAACATTATATTAATGTTAATATTTCATGGTGCTGTCAATGGAGCATCATTGACAAACAGAATGAATTTAGCACATCTTTCCTGCTCATATACTGCGTATGGTAAATAAGTTCAAGGATAAAAAATTTCACATAAACCCAGATTTTAAATATTTCTTTGAATGGGTGTGTACGGATAAGAGTTGCTGGCATGGAATTGCTACATGCTTTTTATTGGCTGTTTTATAAATCACAGAGCTATTTTTGCAAATTTGGTAAATGTTTCACACATAATTTTCCCTCCCCACACACTTAAAAACATTGACGTATAGCTAGTTGCTTAGAAAAGAAAGTTGTACCTTCTAGGAATGGAAATGTTTAAGCAACGTTTGGAAATTGAGCTTTAAAAATAGAAGAAAGTAATGGGAGGAATAGGTGGCCTTAATAGTAAATTGCCAACTTTTTCTGAATATTATAAAGACGTTTACTACACAAATGCCTCCCAGCCTAACAATAAAAAGGTGGAAATGGCATTGTTCCAATTATAATGTAGTAAAGCCATATTAAATTGGTGTAAGCGTACTTGTTCTTTAATAGGGATAATATCCTAATAATTTAATAGTATTACTAAGGTTAACATTTCTACTTTTTAAAGAGAACACATTCAATTGTACATCCTACTGTTTAAACTTCAGATACCTGCAAATACAGAAGTGTACTTCAAAGTAGACATGGGCATTTCGTTTTGGAAGGGGACTGGTTCCGAAATGAAACATGCCAGCATAGCTGGCATTTGAAGAGCAGTTCAACCCTCCAGAGAAAAATCAACCATTGTCTTATCTTGCTTTACCTTGCATGGGGTGAAACTCCAACCAGGAAGCAGCCTCCAACATGTCATCTTTCCCTCTCTGTGGCACTGGCTAATCAGGAGCTGTGCAAGGACATGCATCATCATGCCTCTCTGTATGATTGGCCAGCACCAAAAGATGATGTGTTGGAGGCTGCTTCCTGGTTGGAGTTACCTGTTGCCAAAGTAAAGCAAGGTAAGACAGTGGTTGATTTTGTTCTGGAGGGTGGGAATGTGTTCCGAACACCAGCTGTGCTGGTGTGTTTCATTTCAGAACCAGTCCCCTTCCAAAATGACACACCCATCTCTACTTCAGAGTGTTGCGGCTGCTCAACTGCCATTCTTATGAAACATGTTGATCGGGCTCTTTCAGACCAATGGTCCAACCTTGGGTCCCCTGATGTTCCTGGACTAAAACTCCCAGAAGACATCATCACTATCAGTGCTGGCTAGGATATCTGGGAGTTGTAGTCCAAGAACATCTGGCGACCAAAGCTGGGGACCACTGATTTACACTGTTTCAACCACTGTAGGCCATGCAGAAGACAAGGAATGGACAAGGATTAGCAGATTGAAGGCCATCCTTCTTCTTGGCTCATCACTGCTGAAATGCTACTTACGCTTATGCTACCTGCGTGCAATAGAATTTGTTCCCGTTTGAATGGAAGGTTTTATTTCTTGAGAGAATTACTGACATTTTGCGAAACATACATCAATATGATTTGTTTCCTGATTTCAAAAACAGACTGATTTCTGATCGTGACTGACACAGCCCACTTAGAGTTTAAGTTAGCTGAAACTGTTTGTAAAGGACCAACACACCACACATTGAATGAGATGGAAACCTAGAAATATTTGCCAGATATTCTTTGCACTGAATTGGAAAGTTTTGCCAGCCATTGCTCAGACAACTAGATGGTTTTCAGCAGATGTTTAAACATGGGACCAGCTGCAGGCAGAGACTAAAATGTCTGGCTGAATTTGTCCAAAGTGGAGTTGGATATGGAGGAAAATGAGTTCCATGCAGCTGAGACGGCCAATACACTTGCTGTGCCATGTCTAGAAATTGATTGCTTCATGGCAAGATTCAAAGGTCTCCATCTATCCATCCACAGTAGCCAGCTTTGGGGGAGGGTTCTTCTGCCAACTTTCTTGGGTGTCATTTTATAAGTCTGTCCATTTCATTTTCATTGGCTGTGAAATTGCCTTGTGGCCCTAAAGCGCCCATCTCCCTTAAATATAGACAGCCCTTCTAGCCCCCAATTCATGAAATCTTTGGCATGAAGGAACCTCGGCTTCCATACAGCTCACCGGCAGAAACTTCAGTGAAAGTGTTGCCTTGCTTGGAGGCTCCACAGGGTGACAGAATGCTGATCTAAGGAGAGAAGCTGAGGAGATGGGTAGTTCTGCCTTTGGAGTGAACTTGTTTAAACAGCCAAGGATACAGTCTCTGCTCAGTCATCCTTTAGCGCTATTTTATAGCTTCACAATCAGCAAGTTAGCTGGGGCACAGGTCTTGGGTGGCCTGCTGCGCAACCTTGCTGTCAAGATCGGGAAGTTGAGTCATGGCAACTGGACTTTTTTTTTCTTGAGAGACTGAAACGTTTCACTGCTCATCCAAACAGTTTCATCAGTCTGACAAAGCTGTTTGGCTGAGCTGCGAAATGTTTCTATCTTGCAAGAAAAGAAGTCCAGTTGCCATGACTCAACCTCTGGATAAACTCACCTGGATGACTGAGAATCTTCACAGACACCTTGCTTTCAAGACTTTGCTTTTGGATTGCTTTTGCAACTGGACTGACCTGATTCTTGCTGGAAGGCTTTTTGGTGCCTGGTGAAGATTTCAATATGCCTTCTTTCCCCACATCTCATGGTGCTCCAGACTCAAGCTTGGGAAGGCTACCTTTTTTGAAAGCCACATTCCTCTGTGTGTGTGTGTGTGTGTGTGAAATGTAACTTAAAAAGATCTTTTCCAAGCTCGGAAATATATTAATAAATCTAATAGAACATTTACTGCCTTAAAAATAATTCCACTGTATCTTTGGCAGAGAGGTTCATTTTGTCTCACATAGGGCTAATGCCGATACATCTTAATCCTCCTTCATAATTTCATGGGGGTGCTTTCCTGCAGGAGCAGCCGCTACCAACAGAATCAGGAGACGGAGCAGTTCCTGCTCACCTCTGCAGTGCCCTCGCCAGCGGGCAAGAAAACTCCCCAGGGTTGCCTTTAAGAGTAGCAATTTATTTCAACACCAGCTGTCGTGACTTTATGATACAATCCACTTCCTCCGTCTGCAGATTGTCATCTATGAAACCTGCAAAAAAATAAAATAAAATAAATCTGTCCAATTCAAAGGTGCCACAACTCTTTTTCGTTAGGCTAAAACACATGAATGTGGCTAACTCTGACATGTCTCCACCCCAGATTTTGGGGTGATGTGCAGCGGGAGAGGAGAGTTATGCTACATTAGTGCTGAGAGCAAAATATTATCCCCATTTGACCTTCTTCTCTATCTTATTCCTGTGCTCAATTCACTTTTCTTTGTGTTCCTGAAAGGCAATGCATAAGAATGCTGTGAGGGTTAAGTGATAATGTATTTATCCAACTCTTTGATTTTGGGATACAGAAAGCTGCATAACTGCTTTTTTTTTAAACTTGCTGAGCTACCTGCAGATGCCATTGTAAGCACTCATGCTTGCTTGTAACTCTGGGCTAATAATGCAAGCGTAGAGACTATGGTTCATTGCAAACGACATTCTTCACCATTACCATCTTGGCAGCAGATCAGACCCACTCCATGTAGCAGTGGGTTCTCTGAGTAGTGAGGGATGCTGATTCCCTTTCTTTCTTTTCAAAAAGCGGCTGCCTCCCCGCTCTGAACCCATTGAACAACTATTCCGCATCATTAAACCTCCACACAAACAGATCAAAGGCTTTGTAGGAAAGGTATGACATCAAGAGCGAAATTATCACTGGGACGCTGCTCTCTGGCTAGTGGCGGTCAGAATGTTATGGTCCACTGCTAATCAAAAAGGCTCAAAAAGAGCTTTTAGAGAACCCAAAGCGGAAAGAAGGAGAGGAATTTTTATAGAGGAAGGAATCCAAGTGACACAACAGAAAGCTGGTGGTTGAACATGAATACAGTTCTTGATTGGCTGATGTCAAAATGAACTGTTAAAAGATACTGTTTGAAAGATGCACAATGATGAATACTCGTGGGACAATAGTTTGTGAATATGAGGACACAAGGGGAATGCTCCTGGCAATGAATAGGGTTGATGTCTGATCAGCAGGCACTGAGCTGCTACATTTAAGACCCCAAAACAGGAATTAACTCTAGCAGGAGAGACTGGAGAAGCAGGCCTTTCCAGAGCAGGATACGTTTTTAAAAGCTTATTTTAAAGACCTTTATTCCCAGAATTCCCTATCCACCATGGCTTAAAATGTAACTTTTTCAAGGTGTGAGAAAGGCACTGCACAAGGGACTCTGCAGCCTTTGCTAGTTCAGAAAGCATTTACACATTCTTTGTGGCACTAAACCTCTCTCAACTGAAATTTAGTTTTTGGGAACTCTTATTTATTACAGTAGGACTCCGGTATGTGCCTGGGATTGGTTCCAGGCCTTCTCGTGGATAATGAAAACTGTGGATAAGAGAGAACACCAGCCAACCCATCCCCAAACTGCTGTTTCCTGACAGTAGCTTGCTTTATGACTGCTGTTTTGAGACTGTAGCTTGCTTTATGGCTGCTGTTTGTGACAGTAGCTTGCTTTACAGATGCTATAATAGCTTGCTTTATAGCTTCTGTTTGGGAAAATAGCTTGCTTTGTGGCTGCTGAATTATTTAATTTTTTTCCTCTGCCAGCCGTGGATAACCGAATCAGTGGATAATGAATGAATCAGTGGATATGGGGGTCCTACTGTATTTAATATAATTCTAACAAGTTCTACTTTATCTTTGTATATAGAATTCCAGGTGCCATGCAGCAATGAAAGATCATCCTAAAATAACATCACACCAACAATAAATGATGAGATGAAAGAAAGAAAGAAAGAAAGAAAGAAAGAAAGAAAGAAAGAAAGAAAGAAAGAAAGAAAGAAAGAAAGAAAGAAAGAAAGAAAGAAAGTTGTGCATCTCCACTATGTTCAGGGCATGAGATTGAGTAGGCCTCTTTTTTTGCCAATTTGCCTGATAAGATGCAAGGTGGTTGTTGAGGTCAATAAGGAGTCACAGTTAATATTCAGTCACATGGGTGTGAACGGTGTATAAAATGTACACACATCAGTCCAGTGCTGCTCTCAAGACGACCGATGGAAAGGGGGTGCCTAATAGCATAACAGCCAGCGAGCCAGCCAGCCAGCCAGCCAGCCAGCAAGCAACTGCTTTCAGGAGGGTCTCTTACAAGGTCCAACCACAAGCTTTGAAATGTTAACGTAATTATTTATGACCTGTCCGGTCCCTGGGGACTTGGGGCAGATTACGGCCATCATTCACAAACCTTTCCCCCAAAGGCCTCACAATTTAAATGCCTATCTTTCTGCAACACGGACAGCATACTTTTTATACTTGAAGGCAGTAAAACCGTCTGTCACTCTCAGATTTCAAACAGAAGCTTCCTTAGAAAGTTTGGGGTTTTGCATTGGGACTGAAAAGGGGAAGCACCTGTATACACTTCATATAGGCTACTCCCCCACACTTGGTCACACTCTCATGGTAGATCACTTAAGTCTAGACATGCGGGAATACAGGTTAACTACCGGAGCCTGATCTAGTCTCCTGGATCCAGACAGCAAGTCCAGTTTTAGATGCAAGGCTAGATATATATGCTGGTAGTCACTACACACAGTGAAAATACCAGCGCTGCCTGTCCTATTTAATTTCTATCTTGCACTCATAAGGTAAGGAAATGGTATTCAGTAGCTCAAAGGTACTAAATCTTCAGTCTTCCAGATGTTTTGCACTTAAACTCTCAGAAGGTCCAAGCAGCTCACCCAATGGGCTGAAGAACTGAATTTCAAAACATTTGGAGGCCCAAAGGTTGAGTCTATGGAGAGACAACAAATATATATACCAAAAATTTTATTTGATTCTCCTTTTCCACCTAATTTCATTATTTGTTCTTGCACTTGTAACCTCAGTTTCTATAGACCAAGATTCCAAGTGCAGAAAGTTACCTCTCAGCCCTAAATCTAGACCAGGGTTAAAAGCTGATTCATTTGGATCAAAGATCTGCCCTAATATTTTCCCGAAGGATCAAAAAAGCAGTGACTTCTGTTAAGATAGACGTATTCAAACAAGGCAAGAAAGATGGACCTAACTCAACTGCAAGTGAGGGAGATTTAGTAATGGAGTGTAGTACAGTGATCCCCCACCTATTGCTGGGGTTAGGGACCTGACCTGACCCGCAATAATTGAAAATCCGCAATATGCGGATGCAGGTCGAGTCAGGCCTGGGGGGACCTAGCTGGGGGCTCTTGTACTTACCCCCCGCCTGTCCCTACCCCGAATGGGAGTGTGAGAGCCTTCCTGGGCCTTCTGGAGGCCCCAAAAGGGCCTCCCTGCAAACTGGAAGTGCCTTCTGGTAAACCGGAAAAAATTTCTGAGGCCTCCGACAGGCCTAGAAAGGCTCTTGGAGGCCTCAGAAATGATTTTCAGGGATCCGGAAGTCACTTCCGGTTCACAGGGAGGCCCTTTTGGGGCCTCCAGAAGGCTCAGGAAGGCCCTCACAGGCCTATTCGGGGCAGCTCCAGTCCTGTGGTAAGTATGGGAGGCTTGAAACAGCACTTTCCCCCCCTTACCCTAGGGGGCCTTTTTCATATACTGTGATCCCGTGATATAGCGGGACCGCAATATATGAACTGCGAAAGGGCGGGGAACCACTGTAACATATTTGGGTAACTGAGGAAATACAGAACATGGTTATCTCTGGTTGTCAGCCAGTGGGAAGCATTAAGCAGCGGGGAGCCATCTGTTTAGGACAGTCATTCCTGAATTCAGAAATCAGGATCTCCTTGGGAGGCAAAGAAAAATCACTTGCTTTTATGCACAGAAGGTTTCCGTTTCTGCTGTCTCCATGTGAGATGGGAAAGACATCTTTCAGAATGGCTGGACTGCCACTTCCTGTCATTGTAACAAAAATGCAATACTGTGTAGATAGAAAGTGGCCCAGAGGGAGAAAAAGGAAGGGAAGGGACTTGGCAGATACTGGTGCAAACCAATTTGCTTAGTTATACTAACAGGATGCCGTCTGGATGCAAACAGCATCACCTTCATTGCCTTAAGTTAAGGCAGGCATGTCCAAACTTTGGCCCTCCAGATGTTTTGGACCACAACTCCCACTGTCTTTTGCCATTGGCAATCTAAGCTTAGAGTTCTGGGAGTTGTGGTCCAAAACATCAGGAGGGCGGAAGTTTGAACATGCTTGAGTTAAGGGATCACCATAGACATTATCTGTTGCAACCCAAGTTGAAGTGGAGTAGCTCGATGCAATTTATGTCTACAATGATTTCTTTAACTCAGGGCAATTTGCCTCAAAAACTCATACCACTCATACAGCTCAACATGAGGATTTAAGCTGTTGGATACAGAGCCAGTGCGCTGTTACCAGTCTCATCCTGCAAACTGAACAGAATAAAGCGGTGTTTTTGCTCCAGCAGTAGAAGTGTTAAGATCTGCAGGATCGGCTACAATGGGGCTTGTTTGTGTTGTACTTTCCTCATTCAATATGGAAAGAGCAATAATTTCAATATAAAGCAATCATTGTTCAAAGTACAATCACTCACGTTGCGAGATTCTTCTATACAGCTTGTAGAATATTGAAACCAGAGGGAAATGAATAAAGGTGATCACTGTTTCGGGTTATATCCAAACTTTCAAACCATTTTTATTATTTGCTTGGTTTGCAAAAGTGTCTCCCCCACTTCTCCAGTACTGGCAGAAAAAAAAAATAACATTTCCTTTTGTATTCAAAAGAACAAATTCCTTCTGCCAAAAGGGTAAATTTATACTCAAGGAAACTGAGAATGAATTTAAAAAGGAAACAAAGAATAAGAGGCAGACAGGTTTCCAAATATTTGAAAATATTAGGTGGCAGCAAGTATTAGGTTTGCATTTAGAAGGGGGCATTAAGAAGCTGAGCTGAGACCAATTGAAGCAAGGTGCGGAGGCAAGAGAACCATCCGCTCCAAGACAAGTGAAATGAAGGAAAATTGGTCACAGTTTCGTTCTTAGTTTGATTTTCAAACTTGTGATTCATGGAAGGTGGGATGCAGGGGAACTGCATTGATGGGAAAGATACAGCTCCTTCCAAGCGTGATAGCCCAAGTTCAACAGAGCAAAAGGCATGAGGATAATTACGGTAACTAAGCAGAGGGATCTGATGCCTTTTTGATGTTTTAGGGGGAAATATAAAATGGCTTAGAAGCCATTCCTGGAAATTAGTTACAGATGGGCTCTCTAAATTTTTGTGAACATATATCTGACAAGGACTTTTATTTTATGTGCGCTGAACTGGGGAAGAATATAAACATCTATAGGTACAAATCATGGCAATATAGGAGCTGGGATTTTTTTTTTAATGTGACTTTAAAATTCACAGCTCCCCTGTTGCCTCAGGCAGGGGTTACTGGTTAGCAGGAAGGAAGGAGGATACCATTTCCATCTTCCTTACTGCTAACCAGCTGGTTGCTGCCCCTTCTCATTCAGTGCCGTGTCTCTAATTGATGCCTCTCTTCCTTCATCATTTCTGCAGTTACTGCTACAGCTATGAGCCCATTCTGTTTTACCCTTAGCAAGCAGCCTGCAGTGCTTTTCACACAGTCATCCAGCCCCCAAACAGCCTGATTTTGAAGGGTACATTGGTGATAAGGTGCCTGGGACCTTCTTCCTTCCTTCCTTCCTTCCTTCCTTCCTTCCTTCCTTCCTTCCTTCCTTCCTTCCTTTCTTTTGAGGAGCAGGACTGAGGGTCCGGTGGTGCAGGGGAGGCGCAGTTCACCAGCACTAGCGTTCTGCTTCAAGTAGCAGCTTAAGAAATCAGTTAAAGGCCATCTCTCCCGTATATGGTTTTACTTTATAAAACCCTCCTTGGCCTGGGACCTGACTACCCGGCAGAGAGGATCACCCAGCGGTCAACTTCGGCCCGTCCAATGAGGATGTTGCGGGCGCACTCGTTTCGGGTGGCCACGCCTAGAGAGGCCCGGAAAACCTCGACTGAGAACTGGGCCTTCTCTGTGGCGGGCCTGACTCTGTGGAACCACCTTCCCAGCGAAGTGCGCCTTGCACAGTCCCTGCCGGCCTTTCGGAGGGCCTTAAAGACCTTGCTCTTCCGTGTGGCCTTTGGTGACTTAGCTTAGCTTAGGTTTTTTTTTCTTCCCCGCCATCTGTCTAGCTTAATTTGCAGTTTTGCAGTTTTACGCCAGGGTTGCATACCTTTCTAAAATTGTCTGTTAATTGTAGTATTTAGTTATTTGTGTATTGTTGAGTTGGCTGAATCCGATTCAGTTTGTTGTGAACCGCCCAGAGTTCCTTCAGGAAGATGGGCGGTATAGAAGTCCCATAACAAACAAACAAACAAACAAACAAACAAACAAACAAACAAATGTGTGTGTGTGTGTGTGTGTGTGTGTGTGTGTGTGTGTGTGTGTGTGTGTGTGTTTTGTGTCCAACTCTTCGTGACCCTGTGTCCATGGATTTTTCTTTGCAGGAATACTGGAGTGGTTTGCCAGTTCCTACTCCAGGCATCTACAGCACCTGGTATTCCCTGGTGGTCGCCCATCTAAGTAATAACCAGGGCCGACCCTGCTTAGCTTCCGAAATCAGGTGAGATTGGATGCGCTTAGGGTCATCACAGGCAAATAAAATTGCCTACATTGGCTGGACAAGACATTTTTAGGGAACTCAGATTTCAACTGGATTGGCCAATTGACTGATCAGTTGATCAGTTGATCAGTTGTTTTGACATATAAAGCCCTAAACGGCTTAGGACCTAGATACCTGAAGGACCGCCTCCTTCCATATGGACCTACCCGGCAATTAAGATCTAGCCAGGGAGCCCTCCTGAAAGAGCCATCCCTTAAGGAGGTGAAAGGGATGGCTTGCAGGAATAGGGCTTTTTCAGCAACTGCCCCCAGACTATGGAATGCCCTCCCAAGTGAGACTCACCTGGCGCCGATGTTGATAACAGTTCGGTGCCAGGTAAAAACCTTCCTGTTCCAGAAGTTTTTAAACTAATGATTATGGGTCTTGATGGCAATTTTAGTGTTTGTTTTTAATGTATTGTATTTATTGTATTTACATGTTTTATTGTTCTAATTTTATTGTAATTTTGATGTTTTAATTGTCTATTTTGATTGTGAGCCACCCAGAGACCTTTGGGTAGTGGGCGGCATACAAGCTATATAAAATAAATAAATAAATAAATAAATAAATAAATAAATAAATAAATAAATAAATAAATACATACATACATACATACATACATACATACATACATACATACATACATACATACATTTTCCCACCTATCTCCCTTGCAGTTAAATTCACTTTTTTATAAGGACGGTTCTCAACACAAAATAATCCCCATTCTAAATTCTAACGATGAACAACTTAAATCATTAATCAGGAACATGTATTTTGATTGAGTGAAAGCATTACTCAGGACAGATGCTACAGAAGGAAAAAATGATTGCTATTAATGGCTGGGCAAGCTGAGTGTTCTTTTAGAAATGTGGATTGGAAAAGTAGTAATCTTAATGATTTAAATAGGAAAAGCCAGTCTTCCATTTTAAAAAATGGCACATATAGAATGCCTTTTCATACCTTGGAGCATGTGTAGGCATGGCATATCAATTTCAAGAAATGGAAACTAAAATAATAAATGGAAACCAAATTGGCCCAAACCAGTTTGCCTAGTTATACTAACAGGATACTGTTTGGATGCAAACAGCATCCATCACCTTCATTGCCTTAAGTTAATGAATCACCATAGACATTATCTGTTGCAACCCAAGCTGAAGTGGAGTAGCTCAATGTAATTTATGTCTAAAATGATTTCTTAACTCGGGGCAAATTGCCTCAGAAAAACTCATACCATTCGCACAGCGAATCAAAAATGGAAACTACTTCCATGGGACCATGGTTCTTCTTTGTCAGTTGATAAAAAGCTAACAGTGTTCATTAACTAATCTGCACAAATATGCATGGCTTGAGAAACTATTACATTATCAGCACCGTCAATTTAAAACAATTACCAATGGCTGCATACAGTATTTGCTTTCTGAAAAACAAAAATCGGCAATTTTGCAAAAAGTCATCTCGACTGTAAATCCTGAGAACTTGACTCCTAGTTCAAGGCTTAACCGTTGGTTTTGTCCTGCACTAGCAAGAAGCAGAAAGAAGCAGTGTATTTATAACAGCAGCATCAGCAATATCGACAACGGCTTTCTCTTGAAAAATTAGAAAGAAAAGAGAGAGAAATCCTAAACTGTATCCAGCCAGGCCAACCAATTAAGCAAAAACAATGTACTTAAGACCAGGAATAAATTTGTCCTGACACAAATCAGTCATACAATGGAGGGGACCAGGTGTTTACTACAGTGATGTTGACCTTTTTGAACCAGATCAGAACCAGATCAGATCCCTTCCCCTGTTCGCAGAACAATCATAAAGTCTGAGAAAAAGTTGTGTACAGAAGAAGATTTTTTTGGCTATTCCTGGAACTTTGTGAATTTTCCCCCAGTGTGTGTCTGTTCCCTGCCATTCAGCTATTTGCACAGAAATAAACGCTTAGCTTTGAACATCTATTAAGAACAAAGCTGCAGAAATTGACTGGTATTTCCTTCATTTTCATCCATCTGGCTTTCATTGCTTGCTCCTCTTTCTTCTTCCTCCTCCTCCTACACCTACACGCCCAAAATCTTTTTCACATATGCTGACCAAGCAGTAGGATAGATGGACAAATTATAATTCATAACATCCGCCTTGATAAATCTTCCATCCTCCTGGTAGCATCCCCTGGCTCACCAAAGTTTATTCCCAGTTCTCAAGAATGGAAATTTTGCTAGATAGACAACAGGCAGCCCCTTGAATCAGAATACTATTAAATGCTGATTCATCAAATATAATAGATTCATCAAATTACATGGATGCCCTTTATTGCAAAAGATTTTAACTGCAGTTAGGTTCTGAAGAAAAGATATCACACCTATGGAATGTGTCACTGGCATTTGGCATATTGATTTGAATGACCACCAAGACAGATAAAAAGTGGGAAAACAAGCACTTTTCTGGAAGTGTCAGGCATTTTCCTATCAAGGATCTCATGCCAAGGAATTCTGACAAAACTATCTGAGTACAGTATTCATAGGGAACAGTTAAACCGCTACGAAAGTAGGTCTACAAAGCCAGGCATTCTGTGCTCTTGTCACCCAGACAGATATTTCAGTCTCTTTGTTAAAGAAACAAAAAAATGGACAACAAAATTGCGCCAGCAAATTATGGCCTTCTGAAGATACATCCTGTTTAAAGCAAAGTTTAAAAAATAGGGCTACTGGTACCTAAAACTGCTGACGTTTTCCACACTGATATGATTAACTGCAGTTCTCCATGCCACGCTTCCCAACAGATCCAGTTTTGACCAGCAGAAGCAGAAGTTAGAGTATATGTGATGGTTTTTAATAGTTTTGGCCCAGCGTATGTTTTCAAATGCATTGTTTTTCTTCCTCTACATCTTATCTAATTATCACAGAGGCAGAACCACTTAAAGTACCACAAAATTCTGTAAATACAATATCTAAAAGCAACCTGAAAATTTGATCCAATTGTTTACGCTGCACATTTAATCAAGATACAAGGGGGACCTGAAACATCCATCCATAAGTATGGAGACAAACCCAGCTGACTTATTTTCAGAGTGGTTATAGAAGATCTAAACTTACTGCTGAAGTTTCCCATATTCTGACTACTGCATCATAAACCTTTCAAAAAAGACACAAGTGTCTTTCAAACACATATTATATAAATTATGCATATCCATATCTATATGTGGCCTCTGTTGTTTTTTTAAGAATGCAGACCCCCAAAAATTTGCAGAAAATTAATTGGTATTTCATACCAGTTTAATGGCACAAAAGATGGTATCAAATATTCCATGTAATGTTTGCATAGATACATGTTAATAGCCTAAAAGTAAAAAAGTTTATAGGCTTGTTAAAAGTAGCTAATTTTCAGAACAAATTCCTCTCATTGTATCATGGCTCCCATCATTCCTAATCTCAGAACAGATTGTATTAACACAACTCCCACTTTGTTTTAATGGAGGCTGATTTGCATTTTCAAACAGATTTAATCACAAAGGTATTTCTGTAAATTGTGTGCAGAATGTAACTGATCATTTCAATTCTTCATCTGGAACTTCTGCAGATGAAACAATCATGTGTGAACAATTCTAAGCATTTGAAATATCTTTTAATATTTTTAATTTAATTTGAACGGAACAGTGTGGTACTATGCTAGGAGTGTGTGTGAGAAAGTGCGTGCGTGCATGCATGAGTGCACAATGTTTTGGAAACTTCAAAAACACTGAATAATGTTCAAAACAGACAATATTTGAGATTACTTTTGTTAAGTTTTGAAACCCCCTATTTAATGAAAATTAAAACAGAAGACTGGGAGGATGAGTTCATGTGGATGACAAAGACAAATACAAGTGGGGGGGGAAGCTTCATACTTAGCAATTTTGCATCTCTATCATCTCCCGAGGAATTGGATACACATTTATAGCAGATGTGAAGTAAGATATGTAGAAAAAGGTAAAGTGAAATGGCTCACTGTTGAATTTTTCATTGTATCTCTTTTGTCTTCTCCCAAATTTTGTGACTCCTGCCTCCCAAAGTAAACTTATTCTGTCCCTCAAATGGTGACATCATTGTGTGACATGATTATGGACTGGATCAATGGCATCCCAGCTTCTCTACATGAAAATCTATGCATTGGGATTCATGGATATGAGAGATTAATTTATCTCCTTTTCTGCTGTCCCCTCAATTTTGCTCTTTCCCTGCATGGGAAATGTAATAAAAGAGAGAGAGAGAGAGGGAGAGGGAGAGAGAGAGGGAGGGGGGGGATGCTTCCAATAGCTTCTAATTGATTTTTTTGGTCTTTCATAATCCTTTGGAGGTGGGAAAATCTGAGAGAGAAAAAAATCTGTAAGGAGGAAAATTCAAGCTGCATCTATGCAATCCAGACCGTGACCCACCTGCATTACTCTGGACAAAGAAACACACTGTCCAGTAGAGTGGGCCCATTAACTCTATGGAAACTGTAGAGAAGATTGTCTCACTAAAGAAGATTGCCTCACATCCAAAGAGCCTGTCCTGGTGGCAACTTATTACTGAATTTCAGCCATCAAGTTACAACTGTAGGCTACGTAC
Source organism: Phrynocephalus forsythii (assembly GCA_029282475.1). Taxonomy (NCBI): domain Eukaryota; kingdom Metazoa; phylum Chordata; class Lepidosauria; order Squamata; family Agamidae; genus Phrynocephalus; species Phrynocephalus forsythii. Next base: position 28,795,444 of record JAPFRF010000004.1, read on the forward strand.
ATAATGATGAACATCATTTAGCCCTCAGGCACAGAACCCACTCCTTTTTTTAACGTCACTTTCACTTGCTCTCTTTGGGCACAACATCTCACCCCTAAGCTATTTCAAAAGGCTGGTAACGACTCAAGTGAAACGGCAGCAGCAAACATTGCTAAAAAGGTAGCAATGAAAAGTCTCTGTATGTACAGTAGTAGTTATTGCAATTCCACTAAGCACACACATAATATTCAACTTCTTATACACAACTTTGAGGGACGACTGCAGTCACTCACAAAGTATGAGTCACTGGCCAACCCTTCGGTAGGAGAAGAAATGACAAGACCCACAGTAAGAGAAGAGAAGACAAACTCTGTGGTCATGCTGAGTATGGCAGAGTCTGTTTGCATAGATGTGTAAACAGAGACTAACCATGACTATACAGTACTGAATATATGAAATAACTCTGATGGCTGCACTTATTCCAGATACATGCCAGCAAAGGTTCTCCTAGTTTTGCTAGACTCTCGGACTCTTGGGATCATGTCAGATATTGCCAGTTTCATTTCATAACTCAGACCGTTTGTCTTCTCCCTTGTGCACGAGATGGTATAACCTACCTCAGCAAAACTCAGCCTACCTTGGGGGACAAGGCTCCAGGTTGCAGGCTTTCAGCAATGGTGGAGGACGCCGGTTGTTCACACACAGGTTTTCATCTGCAAACTCTCTCGTCTGTTTGTTCAGGCAAGTAACTATTGCTTCTTGGATACCTGCAAATACATATACACAAACACCCAGTTCAATTATATTCCGTTCAACAGCCATGCAATCAAAATACTGTACTGAACACAGAGTTGTGGAGAGGAATGTGTAGACACAGCACAGACTGTAGTCCATCAGAGCTCCTGTAGAGCTCCTGGACACCGAGAAAGCAGCTGTACATACAGTCTTCAGCTTTCAATAGCACCGAACTATAGAATGCTGCCACCCAGGGAGTAGGAAGGGGACCTGAATAGTAAATGATGCTCTGGTGGGTGATGTGCTCATGACTATATGGTACCTGTTTCAGAATGCTAATTTCTTTTTAGGTCAGCTGCCAAATAATTGCTTTCAACTGGTTTTTTTTTTAATTAGGAAAACAACTTTTGGTCAACAATGTCCCATGCCCTAAACCTGAAAGAAAGGTCTTGACATGGGGGGTGCAATGTCATAAGTGCAACATATTACAGTGTTGTAAGGGAGAGTCTTTTGCAGAATAAGGGGTGTGCATGTACAGATACTTCTGCAACATACCAATATAAGCTTTTGAAAACTTTGCTGCAGGCACAAGTGTCACAAAGCTTCTCCAGGGGCCCAAGTGACACTTCCCAAAAATGTCCTATACAGATGACTTTCGTTAAGTGCAGCTCTACTAGAAAGCAAGGCACACAGCAAAGGTACACCATCTTTTAATGCAAAAATTTATTTATTTAATTTATTTATTGTTGGATTTATACCCCACCCATCTTCCCAAGGGAACTCTGGGCGGCTTCCAGCAATCTGACCGGTGCAGCAATGGTCAGGGTACAATACAAGATACAATACAAGATACAATAAATGGTGTCAATACACAATACTATACGACAGACAAACAGGAAATTAAAATAAGCACTGCTAGCACCCTTTGCAGGCATAACAGAGGCCTCAATGGCCCAACATCTTTAAAAATAATGGCAATGGTGGCAGATGGCAGGTTAAAAAACTGTGTAAGTTACACTTGGTCGCCAAAGGCCTCTCGAAAGAGCAAGGTTTTAAGAACTCTACGGAAGGCCAGCAGGGACTCTGCAGAGCGCACATCACTCGGGGGGGTGTTCCACAGCGAGGGGGCCGCCACCGAGAAGGCCCGGTTATGGGTGGTAGTTTTCCGGGCCTCTCTAGGGGTGGCAACCCGGAGTGAGTGCGCTCGCGACTGCCGGACTGGTCGGACCGAGGTTGATCGCTGGCCGATATGCTCTGCCAGGTAGTCCGGGCTCAAGCCATGGAGAGTTTTATAAACTAAAACCAGTACCTTGAATCTTTTTTTTTTTTGCATTTTTCTCGTCACCACCGCCATTGTGGTGATGTTCCTGCAATGAGTGCAAGGCGGGGAACCATTGTACCCCCAATCCCTGTATGTTCCTCAGCTTGGTCAAACTGCTATGTTCATAGGCAGGGGTGGGGGTGATACAGGCCAAAAGGGGATGTCCTACAGATTGCATCTTGAAGTACCAGTATTTTGCAGACTGCCCTCAAATTTAATCAGATTTTAAAAAAAGCTGAATGCTACAGTTGTACATCCTATCTATCTATCTATCTATCTATCTATCTATCTATCTATCTATCTATCTATCTATCTATCTATCTATCTATCTATCTATCTATCATCTCTTAAAAACCTTGGTTTTCCTCCACACTTTGAAGTTTTTCACACTTCTTGAGAAGCGGTACCAGGATATGACCATAACAAGTGCTAATGTTTGTTAAGACCATGTCCTGGCACCCACCAAGAACATGCAAGTACTAGACCAATTATCTTAATTAAGTGAAGCTAAAGTATGAAAATTAACTACAGACCTCCAGTGTGTTCCTAGCATCAGAATACAAATACATTCAAAAACAAGTAGCTTGTCCAGGAAAATCAGATGTAAAACAATTGTTTATTTGAGATGCAAGGGTAAAGAGATGCCTTCACTGTGTTGTTGTTAGATGATTCAGGGGTCATCAGATTGTGATTTTAATATTCAATTGAATGGTGATATTTAGCTTAGACTAAATCTCTGGCAGCACTGTCACCGCAGCAGTAAAAAACAGCAGTAGAAGCAGCAATGTTGTGGTTCATTCACCAAAGGCCCTGAATCTTTTGAAGATGACAGTGTGTTTACAAAAGCTCAAGCAAGCTTGAGAACACAGAGTGTAGCAGCAAAAATAACACAGCCATGTGCATCGAACCTATAATACACCAACTTTTTTCTTCATGCCAAAGCTTTTTTTTTAAATACAGCACAACTTTTTGCTGTGATGGATCAAAGCACTGTTGTTCAAAATCCCATGGCTCTTTTGTATTTAATCACAGTCAGAGAACTGCAGTTCTGCCTTTTGTCTCCCCTTTTTATATCCCCCAGGAGCTGTTGGCTCAAGATCCTCAATATTTCTGTTATCCAAGAGTGTGCCAAGATTTAGTTTGATCCACCTTGTTTGGAAAACAGCCCTGACTTTTTTTCTCCCTGGATTAATACACAGGTGAGAGCAACTGTATTCCTCTAATATGACAATTTCTCCTAATTTTGGAATACTTTTTTTTGTTTTAGAAAACACTTTACCAAATTGTGCATTAAAATACATACAAAATACGTACTGTTTGAAAAAAGCAACTTTAAATAGAGTGCTGTTGTTGTACACTTTTTAAAACATCCTACATTGAAATGGAAATGACGTGGAACAGATGTATGAGTGAGTACATGTCAAACTGCCATGGACCAGAAACAAATTGATCCATAAGTAAAGGTAAAGGTAAAGGTAAAAGTCCCCCCCCTGCACATGGACGCTAGTCATGTCCAACTCTAGGGGCAGTGCTCATCTCTGTATTCAAGCTGAAGAGCCAGTGTTGTGCAAATCTGTGGCCACGTGGCCGACATGGCTGCAAGGAAACTTAGATACCCATCAGTATCTAAGGCTGGAAGCCATGACTTGGCCCAGTTTTAACAAGACAGGGCAAACATTATTTTCAGGAAAAGACGGTAAGCTTGCTTTTAGTTGAGTGTAAATCTGCAATAGGGAGGAGATAATACTGGCTCATCTTCCAACAAATTGTTATAAAACCTGGATGAAAAGGGCTTTGAATATTCAATTTTTGTGGAGGAATGGGCCATGACTTTCCATGAGGAGGGAATACTCCAACTGGGATGGGACTCCCAGTGGGCACAGTGAAGGTGAGGCATCCCCCTCAAGCAGTGCGGCCCCTGTGGTGGCACAATATGTATCATATCACCATCCAGCTGGGCTGCCACCATCCCAAAGAGATTTCTAGAAGCGTGGCTCATCAGAATTGCCCATGAACATTATCTGCCCCCAATTGTTGTCATTCTGCTTCTCCCTCGTTACAGGCAGGTTATGTGGAAGGCAGCACCAGACACAAAAATTAGCCGGCAATGTTCCCTGTAGAGATCTTGTAACAATAATGGGGAGAGGCGGTGTTTCTTTCACCCTCGCCTTGGGCCACTAATGAATTTAAGTTAAAGAGTAAAAATACTGAGATCAAGTACAGCAAAAAGGAAGGGTCTTTTTCTGAAGAATACCAAGTCCCTGGGTCTCTTGTAGGCTCAAATGGGTCTGACATAAAAGCTGTATAAAATGCTATATAAAATGCTAAGTGCTATTATCCATGGGGGCATGCAGACTCATAATAGCTGCCCCACTGCTGCTGCACACGTGTGCTTTTACAACAGTCACTAACATTTGTTGGGATCTACATAGAACTCCCACATCAGCCGGAATCATTGTAAAACGTTTACTATTCACTAAGATGGCTATTTGCAGACCTTTAAACCAGATAAATGTGCGAGATTTACACACTATAAAACAAGGTGTTTTCAAAGATTCTCCCTCTGCAGGTGAGAACAAAGTAAAGTCAATGATTTATTTGCATGGGAGATATTAATCCATGAAAAGGTATACATCATGTTTCCTGCGTTTTAGTACTGTATTTGGCAAGTTTGAATTAATTCCCCACTGTCCTGTTGCCACATGCAGCTGAATAAATTAACACTGTAATAAAAAAAAGCATAAATATAATTGCTATCCTGGATCCAGAGAGGGAAAGAGCTGTAACTGAGCTACAGAGTGAAAATGTGATTCTTTTCACCTCTGTGGACATTCCCCAAATGTGGGGAAGACTCGACTCAGGAGCTGTGGAGAATATGTGGGGACCAAGCTGTCTTCGAAAATGGAACCCCCCCCTCCCCACACACAACACTTGAGCGACTCCAAAAGTAGTTCCAAAGACAGATTATATAATTCTCTTTTAAGCACTGTAAAAAGAGATCATGTCTTGAGCTTCTGGAGATAACGGGATATCATTCTTGGCATATAGTCTGTGTGAACGATGGCAAAGGTCTAAGAAAAGGAAAACCACACAACACTGAAGGGTGATTAAAAGCAAAACCCCTTTTAATGCCATTTCCTCTGCTCAAGCACTGAAGTTTTTGAAGCCGACTGACTGATGGGAAAAGGAACGTTGCTTCCTTTTTTATGTGGTCAGAATTATGTTTGTTTTTAAATAGGCTTTCTTGGGAAAAGAGAATATGTTATTCTTTCCCGTTAAAGAACTGGCCTCACGAACTGAGCCTCTGTGTTGATTCCTTTCCAAAGAAATGTGATAGCTCCCTTGTTGCTCCTGTAGGATTGTCGGATCCCTGAATGTTCTGCAACGTGTCACATTTTGCTGTACAATATTCTCAGATTTGCGAAAGGATCAGAGAGTGTGAAATGGTCATGTTGTGAAATGATCTTCCTGATACGCTGACAAGACTAGAAAGGAAGAAACAAGGAAGGGTGCCTTGGCTGATCCTCTTAGCACAAGCATGTCCAAACTGTGGCCCTCCTGATGTTTTGGACTACAACTCCCAGAATTCTAAGCTTAGATTGCCAATGGCAAAGGACTGTGGGAGTTGCAGTACAAAACCTCTGGAGGGCCGAAGTTTGAACATCCCTGTCTTAGCAGCTTTAAATACCAGCAGCTGTAATATGGTGGATAACCTCTCAACTCTAACATGACCTTTCCCTTCCTGGCAATGGGTTTTGTGGTTGGCTCTTTCGATGGAAAGGGCCTTAACGTTGAAACAGCCTCCGGAGATGACTTGTGTGCACATTTCCATCCTATGAATGATTGTTCTGGTTGTGGGTTTCCCTGTAGTGGAGAAAACTTTCTCAGGGTTTGTTGGCTAAGCGGATTCCACTCTGGATATTGAAAAAATGCCAGATATGATACCTAAATTTTGGACATCTTCTCTTGTGAGGCCAAACTGAAGCATATTTGTCCATCTTCTTCTTTATCTAATGGCTGTGGGGAGTATCCAGTATGTGAGTATCCTTAGATGAAAAGCCATTGGCTGTTCTTTTGCGGTGTCCATTTTTTTGGGTCAGTTTTTCTTTATCAGAAAACCGATCCGAGTTGATAACTAAAATTCTTCAGACTGTAGAAACGGACAAATTTTCAGAATGGTTACAGGTACACCGGAAGGTGAATCACAAGGAATGTTGGGACAAGTTTTATATGTGGTTACAAAAAAGAAAAAGTTAAATTAAAAATATGACAAAAGCCAAAACTGTTTTAGTTATTTATCTGTACATATATGCCTGAATTGAACTGTTTATAATTGTAAGATGACTCTGATATTATTAAGTGTTCTGCCCAACCTGCACCCCCCTTTTTCTGTATTCCAAATTATTCTTCCCTATGTACCCTTTATAAAAAAATAAAATAAAAAATAAAATAAAAAAATGAAATAAAAAAATAAAAAAATTAAAAAAGGAAAGAGAAAGAAAAAGAAAAAGAAAATAGAACCGAGTGAGCAGATTTCCTTCCTTCCTTAGGAACCAACTTGTGCTGCTCCTCAGCCAAGCCGCTGGAGGCCATCACCACCGAGGATGGCTCAGCTCTGCGCCGCTTGCAGTAGCACCTGCTCCTCCACCACTAGCGGCACTACCACCAGCAGCACGGATGGTGGCCTGGCAGCACCCCCACCTCGGTCTCGCCCTCAGTCTGCTCCTTGCCCAGACCGCTGGCCAGGGCTGATCGGAGAGGCGCAGATGGGGGAGCCTTGGCCGCCAAAAAGGAAGAGCTGCCCCCCAGCCAGGCGCGCCCCTATCCCACCAGAAGAGTTCCCCTCTGCTGTGCACCACCTTCTTGGAGCAGCTGCTGCAGGAGTTGCCCACCAAGGGCAATAAGGCCAAGGGAAAGGTTGAGGGGGATGGCGGCGGCAGCAGCCCCACCGGTAGCAGCCCAGCGGCAAGTCCTCACTTGACCCTAAAGGCTCTGCAGGTAGCATGCCTTGGCTTTGCTTGTTTTTCAACTGGGGGGGGCAAAGTGGGGGGAGAGAGAAAGCGACTTGATGTTTGGAGGTGAAGAGGGGTTGGGGGGGTCTGGCCTGGAGACGGATAGAGGAGGGGTGTCTCGGTTCCTAAGACCATCAGAAATATGTGTTTTCCAATGGTCTTAGGCTACCCCTGCAAAAGGGTCGTTTGACCCCTCTCAAGGGGTCGTGACTCACAGGTTGAGAACCGCTGAATGAGAATGTTCCAAGGGGTTTTGCACAAGCGCGGAAACACCCACATGTATGATTCACCGAAACCACGAAGAAGAACATATGTTTGGGCAACAAAATCATCTCCATTCTGAAGTGAGCAATCCGAAAAAGGCCTTTTCTTTACCTTCTGGTGATCAATCACAAAATATACACACTAATTTGAAAAGAGAGAAAATTATAAGAGTCTGTGTGATGGCCATGAGGCAACTGTTTAACAATCTGCAGCTTCTAACAAACAACATGCTTTCTGTTTACTTTTTTCCGTAAGACTGTAAACCCTTACATAACTTTTTTTCTTCAATCTAAGCTACTTTGGGAGCATTTTCCTCTGAAGACTACAATGAAATGATTCCAATAGGTAATAGAAAATGATGTGTAAAAGTGGGTCCACAAGCAGGCTTTTCTCTCCACTTTTCCACAGTATTTAAGACTCGAGTTTCAAAAATTCTTGCTTATAATTGCAACATAATGAAGCTGGGTTAGTTTCCTCTTGAAAACCCCAACAGTTTTATGAATAGGAGATTAGAACGCTACGTGCTGCAAGATTAAAACATGACATGAATCTAAGTAGCTTTCAGTTTACTTTCAATACACCACCAAATGGGATTTGCAATGTTTACATCTACCAGAATAGCATAATTGTTACACGATACTTGATGACAGCAGTGGAAGATGTAGCCACTGAATGAAGACTAAATTACTAACTAGTTCCTTCTGGCTGCTACTCCTTTGAGAGGAGAAAGGCTACTTCTGTGCCTATCACATTTCATCTCCGGACTGTATTAAAAACAATAAAATTAACTTGCTCTGTCAAGCCACTGTGGCAGAAAAAGATTATTTGAAACCTATTCCTCTTATTTTAATTTATTTATGGGGTGGGGAACAATCAAAGGAAACCTAGCAGCTCAAATGAAGTGTTTCTTCCATTGTTATATGTTCCCCAGTGTCACCAATTGATGCTAACCTATGCATGGAAGAAGTGGATGGAGAAGAAGGCACTCAGCACCTTCCCAGGGAAAACACTGTCTTACTGGTTCAGGTATGTAGATGATACCTGGGTGCAAATAAAGACTCAGGAAGTACAGGCCTTTACAGACCACCTCAATGTGGTGGACCCTAATATTAGGTTCACTAGGGAAGACACCCAAGACAACAGGCTGGCTTTCCTGGATTGTGCAGTCATCCTCAGATCCGAACGTGGCCTGGGAGTAGAAGTTTAAAGGAAACACACCCACACAGATCAGTACTTGCTGTTTGACTCCCACCATCTATTACAACACAAACTAGGAGTCATCAGGACACCAAACCACAGAGCAGAGAGCATCCTCACTTCCACAGAAGCCAAGAAGAAGGAAGACAGGCACCCGAAGACAGACAAGGCCTGTCAATATCCGAAGTGGGCCCTCAACAAAGCAGTGTGACGACCCAGAAGAACAAAGGATCAGCCTGGGACCCAAAGCCAACGGGAGAACTTGGTCATTCCCTACATGGCTAGAGTATCTGAGAAGTTTAAAAGGATTTTTGGCAAACACCACATCCCTGTTTATTTCAAACCCACAAACACACTAAGGCAGAGACTCATCTACCCAAATGACCTGACATCAAAACACAAGAGGAGTAATATAGTTTATGTGGTCCAATGCAGTGAGTAGTGGTCAGATTTCTATATTGGAGAAATTAAACAGCCATTAAACAGGAGAATGGCCCAACATAGGAAGGATAACAGCTCAGGACCAGAATCACCAGTACACCTCCATTTGAAGGACAAAGGGCACTCTTTCAAAGATGAAGATGTATACATATTAGACAGAGAAGATAGGTGGTTTGAGAGAAGGGTCAAAGAAGCCATTCACGTGAGTATTGAAAACCCCTCTCCCAACAGACGTGCCCCCCTCAGGCACAGTCTATCTGTTACTTATCAGGCAGTGATTTCAACAATGCCCAGACAAATAAAAATACTTCACACCTCCAACACCAAGGCCATAGCTAACAACCCATACTTTATGGGTTTCTGCACCTTAGGCCATTGTTCAACTAAAGGCCTATTGAGACTATTGTCTACCCAACAAGCCTATTCAGACCATTGTTCATCTTATGAACCTATTTCAGACCAGGGTGACATGAGGTCAAAGTGTACTATAAAATGAAGGACTTGCAACTAGCTTTCCTCAGACTGACGGAGCTGTTTGGATGAGCAGTGAAACATTTCAATCTCTCAAGAAAAGAAGTCCAGTTGCCATGACTCAACTTCCAGATTCTTCCATGGTTATACATGTTCATGTACGATACATATAAGAAGCCATAGTCAACCCATGTATACTCTTTGGTGCTCCACTACCACTTACTACTCTTAAAATGTTAATACAAACACATTCAACTTAAAACATTATAATAATAATTGTGTGCCATCAAGTCACTTCTTTTTCCAGGTTTTCTAAGAAGAGAGCTTTCAGAAGTGCTTTCCTGTTCCCTTCTTCTTCTTCAGGGGCAACCTGGGACTGTGCAGCTTGCCCAAGATCAGAGAGGCCGGCTTTTCTGGAATGCCCGGTGGGGAATTGAATTCCCGAGCTCCAGCTCTTCAGCCAGATACCTAACTAACTTGCTGAGCAATCCAGCCAGCTCATAAAATTATAGGTGCTATTAAAGAGTTAGCATTTGCCATCAACCACATCATTGGATCTGATGTGTAAAGAAAGGCTCTTAGAGGCCTTTCCATCTGTGGATCTTCCTCCCCAGTAGTGTATGTAAAATGGGCTCATGTTTCTTGGTTCAGAACAAGCAAGTTGGAAGAGGTCCAAATGGATGGAGGGAGTAGCCTGGCATTTCACTTCTAATCTATGTATTCTATACTGCAGACTTGATGACTGATAGCTAATGATGTGGCTTTTTGTTTCAATGGAATTCCCTTTGTCTTTTAAGAGGATTCCAACCCCTCCTCAAGATTCCTATCCATTCCTCATTCTCTGACTCTCCTCTGCCCCTTTGATTTTAAAAATATACTATAGTTCTGTATTGACTTAATCCTATCTGGCTTTATTTTGTTTTGATTGCCTTTAGGAATTCTGAGTTTTCTCTTGATTAAGGACACATTTTATCAAACGACTACGGAGAGATATTGCAATAACGCAAGCAGACAAGCCGGCAAAAGGGAGCACCACTGCGCAAGTTATTTAGGAGAGGTCTGCCAAGGCGAGCAGGGATGGGATAGCTATGAACTTCTGAGAAGATCAGGCTTAGCAGTAATGAAATGTGAACCAGGAGTTTTGGTTTCATAGCTCAGTGCCTTACCCGCTGTGTTGTACCATTGCAGAAAACAATCTAATATTGTTTCCCTGTAACAAAATACTACACAGAGGTTTCTTCAGTAACAAGTATCCTGAGAAATCAAATCAAGTATCCTCATCAAGGGGATCTTCTAACAATTTCAGCCACTGCTCCCTTCCTCTGTCCCGCTGACTACGTCCCTCGGGAAAGGGAGGGAGGTGAAGATACTGGCCAGGAATGATATCCTGGGGAAGATGGTTTTCAAGGCAAGGTTGAGGCTCAAACTATCAATTCCCATCATCCTCAATGAAGAACTAACCCAACTAATCTGAGCCTATCCTGGCTTATCCCCAGTCTTGATCTTACAGGCATCACTGCAGTGCTGAGCAATAAAATCACTCAAAGGCTCTGATATATGGTGTGGCTTTTTGCCAGAGTTTGGCACTGAGATCATCACCTAGAGAGGTCCACGGTTGGTAGGAGTTTCTCCTGGATGCAACTTTGAATCACATAAGCTGTTGGTTGGCTTTGGGTGTTCTGCAAGTTATTTGTGTCTAATAAATTTATGATATTACAGAGATTCATGTTTTATATCTTCAAAAAAATCTGATTTCCTATTTATACTTTAGTATAAGCTAGGGAGAAAAAGCATTGTCTTGCTGGGAAGTGGAGGTAGTAAACTCACGGAAAACATGAAGAATGATTTATTTGTTTGTTCATTGTCTTCTAGGTTATTCAGATTATAGGTAAAGGTAAAGGTTCCCCACCCACATGTGTGCTAGTTGTGTCCGACTCTAGGGGCAGTGCTCATCTCCATATTCAAGCTGAAGAGCCAGTGTTGTGCAAGTCCATGGCCATGTGGCCGGCATGACTGCAAGGAAACATTGTTTTACCTTCCTGCTTTTTACGGCTGTACCTATTTTTCTCCTTGCATTTACATGCTTTCAAACTGCTGGGCTGGCAGGATCTGGGCTGAACAGCAGAGCTCACTCTGCTGCATGGCACCCGGAATTCAAACTGCCGAGCTGCGGACTTTGTAGCCAACAGTTTTCAGTGCTCTAGCCCACTGAGCCACCACCAGATTATAGAAATGCTACAATTCCTTAAAAATACATCATTCCTCTACTTTTGCATACAATATCATACTTTTAAAAAGATGTTAAAAATCAGAACAATGGATCCACTCTAATGGACAAAATTTCCACAAACAATCCAACCCAAATGATGAATTAGACCCAAATGGATGGGGCACTATACGTATTAAATGATTTTCAAACTATGCATAAATGGTGATCCTTCTTAACTTTTAACCTTAGCACCGAGCTTATTAGCTTCAGGCAATCTTCTACTTAGTTATTTCTGCCATATGTTCCTCTTCCCTGCCCACCCCCGCTGCACTTAGATCCAGGCTAATGTCATTTGGTAGGATAAGCTATCAAAACCAGCTGAGTCTCCAGCAAATGCAGTAAGGAAATACATCTGCAACAGCCCACTGCTTGAGATCCATATGCGCCTGCTTACAAAAGCCTAAGTCAGGCAAACTGAAGTCAATGACACCTGATGCTTCCTGCCATAGCCTTGCTCTTGAAAATCACAGTTCTCTGGCCCAAATGTAAGTGGTCAGCAGGAAATGTAAATAACCAGACTACCACATTAGTCATATGAAAGACCCCAGCTGTGAATTTTGATACCTTCTAGATCCAAAATGGTATTACATCTGGACTTTATTTTTAGCAGGTCTCCTATGGAGCCACTCTTTCTTTTCAAAGAGGGAATGCGGGAGACCAAGGGTCTGTTCTCACATTACCGGCTGCTACAGTGGTGAAACTAGAAGAAAACATTCTTGCGGAGTGGCACATTCATACAGTGGGTATAGCATGCAAAAAGCTGCTCAACACACAGATTGTCCACTCGGTGCCTGAGATTTCTACCCCCTCCCCCGTCACCAGCCACTGCAAGAATAGGGAGTGGAGGTGCATAGGGTCACCACTATGCAGAAATACCTCCAGCACTTTTGACTTGGCAACAAGAGGAAACCTTATCCACAGTCCAAGGTCCTTACGTTGTTTGGATGATCACTGTTATTTTGATCACGCTCTGAACCCAGGATATATGCAAAAGTACAGAAGAGCAATTTTTGTTTTGCATAGCAGAACAAAAAATAATCAGAGGAAATAACTGAAATAATATTTTTAGATTATTTTTATTTCAACAGCATTTGGTTACTTTTCTTTTTGAATTTTCGTCTCTCAGTTCATAGTATTACTGCTTTGGGTATAGGAGATTTCAATATTTTTAGAAGCTCTCTTTCATCTTGCCTTTGCTTTTATCAGTGATCCATACAATGGATGGTCTAATGCGGTGGTCTAATAAAACAGCAGGGCAATAAAATAATAAAATCCATTAGAAGCAATTCCTTAAACGCCATGGCTCAGTGACCAACACTGGACGTCCACCTAATCTCAAAGGGAAATCCAATCCACATTGCAGGTAAACCAAAGAATATCACTCACTGGGTCTATGTGGTTCAGCTGTACATATCCAATAGCCATGAGTCACATCAAAGCTTTACAATGCAGCAGAATAATTGCTTTAGAATAATAGAATAACTGGATGAATTGGAAGAGGACTCTAAGGCGATCCAGTCCAACCCTCTGCTCAACATAGGAATCAACCATGAGGATGCCAAATTATGTTAAGGAATATGAATGTATTACTACTGACTCACCCTCTCTTCAGCAGATTGATAGTTGTTAGCTCATACAAGCAAATGTATACCAGTATGTAGGAAAAGGTGTACATATGGATTTTATATTGTTTTTGTATTATGTCTTTAAACACACACACACACACACACACACACACACATGAGAGAGGAGAGAGAGAGAGAGAGAGAGAGAGAGAGACTTTGTTTTTTATATACAGTGGTCCCCCGCCCATTCGCGGTTCATATACTGAGGTCCCGCTATATCGCGGGACCACAGTATATGAAAAAAGATCCCCTGGGTAAGGGGGGGGGAAGGCCCAGGATAAGGGGGGGAGGCCTGTCGGAGGCCTCAGAAATGACTTTGGGTTCACAGGGAGGCCCTTTTGGGGCCTCCAAAAGACCCGGAAAGGTCCTCGCAGGCCCGTTCGGGGCAGCACCAGGCTGGAGGGAAGTACAATAGCCCCCAGCTAGGTGCCCCAGGCCTGCCCCGACCTGCATCCACATATTGTGGATTTTCAATTATTGTGGGTCGGGTTGGGTCCCTAACCCCTACGTTAGGCGGGTGGTCACTGTATATCACACTGAGTAGACCAGAAGAAGCAGAATAAGTTCAGAAAAACTGTATAATTACTTCTATGATAAGAACGTATGAAGCACCTAACCTGCTAGGGATTGAAGAAGTTAAAAAAGAAAATGCTACGTTTCTCAGTGCAGAATGGATCTCAAATCAGCAGCACAGAGACAGAGAAATAATTGGATTGAAACCAGAAAGGTAAATGGTATAAATCTAATTGTTCCTTCCAAGTAGTAGAGCATACTCATTGAATCAAGATAATTTACTTGAGTTCTGACTTGGAAAGTCCTGTTCTTTCAATATTACTACTCTACTAGGGACCTGAGTCCCATGTGAAGCTATGCTAATAGTCTTCTTCATCCAAATCAAACAAATGTAAGAAAAGCAAATTAGAAACTGAAAAATAAATGGAACTCACCTCCTCCACAGATCTCAGAGCACTGGGTGAAACCATCATACTCCCAGTCATAGAGTTCGTCAAAATCCTGTGAGCCACCATAGAACAAATCAGTCTCTTCTAGACTATATTCCCCTGTCTCCCCGTTGCACGGACCACTGTAACAGGCTCGTTCTGATGCTGGCTTGGGACCTTCACATTCATCGGTGGGCAAATCTGCCACCGATTGAGAGAAGGACAGCAGGACCTGGCACTTCACCAGACGCACTTGGATGCCCACTCCACAGGTCACACTGCAGGCAGACCAGGCCTCTGGAATAAACCTGTGTTAATAAAAGAGAGAGAAAGAGGAAGATTATTTCCCAAAGACAATTTGGCTTTACCGAATGAGAGGTTGAAGTCAGTGGAAATGTATCCACGACAGACAGCAATCTGAATTCTGAAATATTACTAGTCCAAAGGAGCACAAAATTTATTTATGTATTTTACTTCTTGTTCTGAAACAGGACATTTCATGTTCAATAAATAAATAATAGAAGTGTTCATGTCTATTACTAAAGAGAGTGTTATTGGATTGCATAAAACAGAACATTACACAACTGTTTGCGCGAATCATATCTAGTGGCCCGTAATGTGTCCGAGTTGATGGACTCATATCTCCCTTGTGACATGCAGTGCATTGGTTATTCATCCAACAGTACTGCATCTCTGATGAAATTCTGCTGCCAATGGCATGATGAGAAAACCTCCCCCCTCCCCCCCACAACCCCCATCCAAGGCACCATCAAAATCTGTGCTGGAAGGCTGGAAAATCTTTTGGAGCAGGCCTGGAAATAAATGGGTAAATGGGATTTTGCATGTATTTGCTGCATTTTGGCTTATATGTTTGCCAACATGTCTTATGCAACTCTATACTTCACTTTAAAGAAAAGACAGTCTTCTTCAATACAAAAATAAAATAAAATAAAATAATAACTGGCTAGATGTACCTAAGCCTCACCAATTGTATTATTTTATGGTTTCCTCCTGTAGATGTTGGCTGAGACACAATTTCAGCAAGTTCATTTTGGGCATCCCAAGTGCAATGTTAAAAAGCAGACTCTTAAGAAGAAAGAGCACATGCCGGTGAACAACTTGGTAATTTACAGAGGAATTCAGTCACCATATCCCCATCAATTCAACGGGATTATTCTCACGAAATTATTATGCAAAGCAACAGGTTTTGTCAATGCAATTCAATTGTCATTAATTCTATGAAAAAAAGTATTGTGCTAAAGCAAATCATCATTAGAGTAGGCCCATTTGAGTCAGTGGAACGTACAGAGAAGTTGTTTTGCTAGATCCCCATTAATTAACGGGTCTACTCTAGGGCAGTTTGTTACATTAAGCAACTGGATTTTGGTCATAGAATCGGAGTGCTACGAGGACAAAGGTCATCAAGTCCAACCCACGGAGGAAGCAGGAAATCCACATCTAAAGAAGGTCTGATCCCTGACCATTCAACTTCTGTTTGAAGACCCCCCCAATAAAGGAGAGGCCACCGTTTTCCAAATTTAGTCCTTTCACTGCCAAGCAGCTCTCAAGTTCTTCCTAACACTTAACTGAAATGTCCTTTAGAACAAGGACAGAAAGATTCAGAAAGAGTTTCTACCCAATAGTAGTAACCATGTTAAATTTTGTTAAAATTAAGTTGATGGGTAATATCAGTGTTGAAGGTATAACATATATATTGTATGGGGGATTGTGTATGGCTGTTGTTTTTTAAATCGTATTTTTTATGTATTGGGTATGAATGCTGTCAGGTGAAACAGTGTAGGGCTGTGTGTGTATGTTTGGTTTTAATGTCAGTTTTAAATGAGTACAAGTGATGTTCTGCGTGTGAATGTAGGAGTATGTGTATGAATGTCATCTTTAATGGTAGATTATATGTCTTGGATTTTTATACTAGGGTGTATGAATGAGCTGACTGGATGGCACTTTTTAATCTTGTGGTATTTTTACACAATGGCAATAAATTCCATTCTATTTATTCTATTCTATTCTTTCAAGAAAGAACATTAGAACAAGCTCAACTGAAAGCCTGCAAGAAAACTCTTTGAATGGGCAAAAAAATAAAATAAAAATGCTCTGTAAACTATACTTTTCTCATTATTAATCATTCCATTGAGCACCATAATTTATAACTGAAATGCAGGAAATAGCATGAGGAAGTTGAATTTTTCTGCTTCCTAACAGATATTTTGCATTCTGAATTATGAGCCTAGAAGAGGAGGCTTCTGCTATGTAATATGTGTACTTCGAAGGCATAAAGAGAACCTGTGGAGTTCGAAGCAATAAAACATGCCAGGCTCCCACCAGAAAGTCAACACTTACTAATAGCAGCCAAATTGACAAATAAATTTATTGATTAGTCCTATGACCATATCAACCAATAACACAGAATATAAAATACATTGAAGTAGATGCAACACCATCCAATAGGGTACCCTACAATACATATTCAGAATATACAGAAGTCATATATGTAGATCTCCTTTGCAGGATACTCCAATTTGTTTGACGTATTGTGTTCTTAAAGCTGCAGTTTTAATGACAAACTTGGCAACTTTGCAAACAATGTACACATCGCTTCTCAGCCTTTTGGCTAAGATCAAATGTAGTGTAATAGCAGCCATATTTTAAAGTGTGATGATAGTGTTGTTTTGCTCAGTTTTCAAAGGAATAGAAAATTTTTTTTTAACAATACATTGCTGTAGGTTCATTGCTGGTGACTATTTCCTTCCAGCTATCATGTATTTTTTCCCCTTCATTACAAAACTTGTAATAAACACGCAGCAAATGTTAATTGATTTATACAGCATGAGCCACAGATAAGAATGACTGAAAGTGCAAGGTATACAAATAAAACAATTCAACAGAAATACCCTTTTTGCTTTAGATAAGCAGGAGTTTCAGTTTATAGAGGTTAATATAACTCAGGTTCTTTCAATTCCAGTTAATTAACATAGTAAAGAACTTAGTATTTGTATATGTAAGTTAAATGGAATGGCCATACAACTGCAAATGAAAAGACAATGATAATCTCATTCATGTATCTCTTTATGAGCTTGTAGAGGATGGCGACCACTCCTGTATTCCTGTCAAGAAAACTCCATGGACATGGACACACACACACAAGGTTTGATATGAAGTAGCAGCAAAACATATTAATTCCTCCTTCTAATTATGGGAACTGATGTCTATGTGAGAGGAGTCAACGGTGTTTGTCCAAAAGAAACAAATTATGGATTTTTAAAAATCTCCTTCATTTTTTAAAAACCTCCTTGCATCTTAACTTCTACGCCATGAAAACACCAGATGCAAATTCCACTTTTTGATTCTCTAAACAGTCTTGACGTAACTATGAAGTAAGCTCTTTAAACACGGTAAGACTTCCTTTCCCAAGTACAGATCAGTGGAACTGGACTGGCAAAGATTATAAAACTGCCCAAGGGAATACAGTGCAAATCTGTATTTCTGCTGGCCGCCAGAGTATGTGCTTCATTTTACCTATTCCATACCACTGCATGTGCCCCATATATAGTGGCATAGCTGGTGAGATGAGTTTACTTGGGGTGAAATCTCTGTGCCCATGTTTTGAGTGTGGAGAGGGCATAATCGCTGACATTCTTTGGTTTGAAAGAATATACTGTACCTGATCAACAAAACCCTTTTGCTTTATATCACACGGGTCTTCTCCCTTTCTCCCAGGACTATCCATAATGTCAATGTAGAATCATAGAATCATAGAATCATAGAGTTGGAAGAGACCTCAAGGGCCATCTAGTCCAACCCCCTGCCATGCAGGAACCCCATCACAATATTTCCGACAGATGGCCATCCAGCCTCTGCTTAAAAACCTCCAAAAAAGGAGACTCAACCACCCTCTGCGGCAGCATATTCCACTGCCGAACAGCTCTAACTGTCATGAAGTTCTTCCTAATGTTCAAATGGAATCTCTTTTCCTGTAGTTTGAAACCATTGCCCTGAGTCCTAGTCTCTGAAGCCATGGAAAACAAACCTGTTCCCTCTTCAATATGACATCCTTTCAAACATTTAAACATAGCTATCATATCCCCTCTCAGTCTTCTTTTAGAGAGGCTAAACATTCCACAGCTGTTTTTAAACTACAGCTCACAGAATCTAAAAACTACTAGTTATTCTTTTGAATTACGCCATAGTTTTGGAACAGCAAACATATTGGGGCACAAGCTTTTACAGACTAGCACCAACCCTTTACATTTTGATTATGATTTTAATTCAGTCCACAATCTCTGTAATTTTATGTATTTTACAATATTCAGTGCTGTTTGTCACGAGACATTCCAAATCATATACATAATACATTCTTATCTTTCCCTTCCCTTTTCTTTTTGTTGCTGCTGTAGCTTCAGGAATTAAATTGAACGGCTCCCGAATCCCACAGGTCACTATCCGGACACAAGTAAAAGCATGGATGAGAATTGTTTCTGGGACCTTCTCCAACAATTTCCCTTTTGAAGTCTAAGCATCTTACTAATACTGGGATAAGTGCAACAGGAATACTTGCCTGATAAACCCACATTTTAGAGCTGCAATTAGCAAGCACACTTTTATGGATTATGGCTAATGTAAAGATTATAATGGGAAAATCTGTTCAAATGCTTTTATAAATACAACCTCGACTATAAAAGTTGAAACTGCCAAGCAAAATGCTACATCATATTTCCTTTTAATGCTAGGTTTCATCCAGCTGTTTTATGAAATATCCTTCTCTTAAGACAGAAGAGTTTTTTCAGCTTATAAAAACGAGCATGCTTTAGATTCAACATTTGTGGTTAAAAGCACGGCTCCTCAGATAACGATCATATATATGTTTAAACATGTCACATTTTACTATGTTAAATAGCTATTAGCTGTGAGAATGTCCAAGTTTTATTTTGGCATGGAAACATCCCATTCACTTCTCTTTAAAATTCTCTACAGCCGTGTTGAACAATAGATATCCCAAGTTTTGAGGAAGAATACGAGGGCAAGAGAAATGGACAAGACAAAAGGGGGAAAACACACACACACCACTTAATCCAATGTCCCTGCTGACAGGTTATTTGGAAGTGCAATGCACCACAAACCACCACAGAAAAATCTTCCCAGTTGAGCCTATTTTCCAAAAATGGCGACTTCAGAGATTGTGGACTAACAAGTCCCATCACCCCTGACCAAGGCTTCTAATCACAGTCTAAGCTCAGTGACACAGTTAACATTCATATTTGCAGGCTGATCACTGCAGTGGGCTATCAGATCCTAACACAGGTGAGAAAACTGTGACTCCATCATTGTGGATCATTTTGAAGAATCAAAAGGGGTAGATGTTTGTTTGTTAGAGGAGCAGTATGGTCTACTGCAGTGGTTCCCAACCTTGGGAATTCCAGCTGTTCTTGGACTGCAGCTCCCAGAAACCCCTGATAGCACTGGTGGTGGTGGTGGTGGTGAAGGTTTTTTTGGGGATTGTAGTCCAAGAACACCTGCATTTTCCATGGTTGGGACCTACTGCTCTACTGCAACACTAGAAGAGACTTAGCTGGAGTAGGTATATCTTTACCCATTTACTTTATTTTCAGAAAAGGTTCAGATGAGCAGGCATATGGTAAATCACATAAGTAAGGGGTCATTTGATAAATTTAAAATGGAAAGTGTAGAATCACAGCCTCTGTGGGATTCCATGGGGTGCATCTGGTGCCGCTATTCTGCCAACAAAAACCTCGCACCACTTACGAAAACCTTGCTTTCATTCTTGCACAGCTGTCCAATGTGGTGCTTCATTTCCACAAGGCATGAGGTTAGGTATGCTAATCATTCTCTTAGCAGATGGAGTAAGAGGGTGGGGAATCTTTGGCCACTGACATGTTTTCGACTACAATTTCCGCAAACATCTCATTATCTGTGCTGGCTGGGGTTTTGGGGAGTTGAAATCCAAATCATCTAGAAGGTCAAAGACTCCTACCTTATCTGTTGAGTTTGTGGAACAGCAACTTTTGTGATTCTCTCCCCCCCCCATGCAACACTCCATGAGTGACATCCTGCATCCTACTACTGAAGTTATCTCTATCCCATCAGGAAGGTTAAAGTTTGGGAGATTGCTAGAGCTTCCAATGACCAACAAAATCAGGGGTGTTGGATGAGGAATCCAAACTTTATCAATATTACAATGATATTACTAACTGATATGATACTGGCAGATCTAATTTGGTCCTGGTGTTATTTGGGGATTAGAACATTTGTTATATACTGGTTTCAACACTTCTGTTTGTCCAAGTCTTAGCTTTCAATTCATGCATATCCAAGTGATTCAAAAATATACTTTAGACTTCCGGTTCTGGCTACACCACGGTGACACAACTTGCTAAGTGCTCCAGTTTATCAAGCTGAATTCCTCCATATAAAGGGGCCCCTAATGGGGTAAGTTTCCCTGGAGGGGAAATGAAGAAAAGGCAGCACCTGCAGACACAAAGAGATCAGTGGTGAACTTTGGTAGAAGCAGGAAAATGCCTTACCACCCACCAGGGAAGACTGACACAGCTGTTGGTGCTGGATGCTGTAAACAAGCTGTATATATTTGATATATTGTGAGTAGATCTGCTTCTCCCCCTTCTTATTTATACAAAGCCCCTCCCCTTCTTATCTATGCAAAGTATCAACCCTCCTCCTCTTCTAGAAGCGGCTCTTAGCAAGAAGGTGAATATTTTGAAAAGACAAGTACAGACAAAGTGGTTTTTTCCCCACACTTCATTATATCCTCTCTGCTTTATTGCTTTTCTTTTGAGGAAATTAGTTATATTTTTCTGTTCTTTGGTATGTGGTGACTCTAAGATGCAATCCAAAAGGAAATTACTTTATGCTTTTTGTACTTTCGGTACCTGCTGGACTTAATGGCACAGTTTTAAGAGCAGCGTTGGAGAAGCTGTTTGTTAAAGAACTCTTTTTGACCTTGAGATAATCTCATGTTTTGAAAACAAAGGCTGAAAGAAAGCTATCCCTTGCCTCTTGAATTCAGTCATCTTTTTCTATCCCCCTCCCTTTTGGAAATTAAACAGCAGAAACTATAATTTTTGTGAGCAAAAAAGTCCCAAAAGCACAATGGATAACACAATGGATTGGTAAAATGTCTCAGAAGAAGAATTTGCAAATATACTATCTTCTGGATTACAAAGAATAATAGATATCTTGGACCCAACCTCTAAAGATACAAAGATTTCCAATCCTGATAAAGTAACAGAAATAGAGTAGACACCGGACTTGAAGCTACAGATGACAACAGCAGGAACTATGCAAGCTAGATATCAATATGAACTCTTGGATATCATGAAATCCCTGGGAAAAACTGAAATTAGCTCGAATAAAGAGATTATACCAGAACAGAGAGCAGATCTCAGGATGAACACAAATATGACAAGAATGGTGCAGGCTAAGCCATTAGATGTGCCAAGTCCACGGAATATGATAGGTACATCTGTTTTATTTAATATGGGTGCCAAAAAGAGGGGAAAAACCAGGACTTTTTCAGTAGCAGAGCAGCCATCAAGATTACTATCAAGATAATACAACAACCCATGAAGAAAATGGATTTGACAAGGGAAAAACAACTTGTGAAGATAAGGCACTTGGCAGGAAAAGGGAAAATTGAAAAAAAGAATGTTTGGCTTAGTGAATTTATTACATAAAATAATTTCTGTATTCTGATTATCTAAGGCTACTAGATAATTGGTATGGTATGGGAAACAGAAAATGAAATGTAAAGACAAGCCGGATATATAAATAAAATGTTAATCTGTTAGATTTTTAAAAGAACAGTGGCAGTTAGGCATAGATAAGAACTTCTATGCATAAAGTGAAACATATAGACCAGGAGGTAGCTCTTTTATAATAGCCCATAAAATATTAACTTGAATTAGAGATGACTAGAGATGATTACTGAAATTAGACACTCATTGGAGGAGTAGGTAATTATAATGTGGATGATATAAAGATACATAGTTAGCCAAATATAGCCTAAATTGCTTAGTATTGAAGAGCTAAAACAGTGAGACTGAATAGACTGTTGAGATTAAAAACAGATATAAGTAAAGATAGAATATGGATGAGATAGTGAGGAAAATAAGTATGAAAGTACTTATTCAAGCTAGGAAAGGAGATATGAATTATACTGGGCTCAAATGTGGGGGGAAAGTGTGATTGAATTGGTAACACGACAGGAGACAAACAATATATTTGTTTTATCTAATTTAATGTAGAAAATAAAAAAATGTATCATAAAAATATACTTAGAAAACCACCAAGGAAATATATTTAGAGTACGCCTACCAATATTTGGAAGGATTTGGAAAGAAATGTCCAGATGTACAAGTAATAACAAGTCGAAACCGAGAGGAAGTATATCTCTGCTACACAATCTGATTCTTGAAAACTAAATGTCATGGAAATGCGTCTAAAAGATAGTCTTGCTTGATATTATGCTTGGTTTACTGCGTGGTTCTTGCTTGATGTTAGGTGGTGGTTTACTGGGTGGTTCTACTCTGTAGACCTTTTTCAGAATGCTGGTTCTCCATAAATTCAACTCACACAACTCCATCCCAGGTGTGTCCCTTTGTTTCTAACTCCATCACTTAATTCATGTCATCTGGTATCCAGATATTTGCCCTTTAATGCTATTTTTATAGCTCACACCAGGTCACTTACAGCTAAATGTTAAAAGCTGGATAAAAACATGTTTTTCAAAAGTTACAAGGTAAAATATTCCCTATACCTCTACACTGCAAAGTCACCACCAAATTAAACAAGACAAAAATTAAGAGGACTTAATTTTTTCCAGTCAAGATGGCTGTCTCTCTCATTCTAGCTTGTGAAAGAGGCTCTTAAATCAAGCTCCAGTAAAGAAACTGAGAAGAAGGAGGAACTATATCTTTTTTATATTGTGTGTTTCAACATCAAAGTGATAATGTGGCAAGGAATAAGCCATATGACTTTGGAGCACATTGCACCTCCTGGTTAATATATGTTTTTACAGGTTTATTCACATTTATAGTTGGATCTGAGGGTAATATTCTAGGGAACAACAACCCCAAGAAAAAGATTGTATATACTACTTTTTGCTTCTTTTGTGATCTTCTAGTGACCACAAAAATGAGTTCCAGGTTTCAGAAAAAATAAATTTTAGATGCTATTCTAGCTGTAGAGGAAAGGCAGATTTTCTAGACACTGGAACATCTTTAAACCAACACTGGCAACTTAAATTCGGACCAGAGATCTTGGGGGTTTGCTCCTCTTGCTGTGTTCCCACCCCTCCGCACTTCCTTGCTCCTGTCTGCATGAGGGGAGGGAGAAAAAAGGGAGAAAAAATGCAGGCTCACCTCCGCTCTGCCTTTGGGAGCTGCCCCGGGAAGCATTCCAGTCTCTTAAAGGGGTGGGGGAGGGGCAAAAAAAAACAAAAAAAAGACAGAAGGCGAGGGGAGCCCAGCACTCACTGCTTTGCAATCCGCAGCAGAAATTTTTCACCTTTGGATACCAGGTACTTGGAAAATGCGCTGGGACGTGCTTAGGTGGGCGTGGTTGTACTTAATTTTTGTTAAAGTCCGGAGCTGGAGGGAAAACAATTTTAAGCTCCACATCTGGGAGCCCTTTGCCTCAGATTTTAGGGGTCGCGTAAAAGCGCCCTATGTTCACCTTTGCTCAAATGTTACATAACATTTGGAGACTCCGGCATGCTTAGGACTGATCCTGAATCATTAGGTCATCTTGGAGTCAGATTAGATATCACCCCTAGCATGTGTATGGAAGATGTGCTCCTTTAACTGACCATAGGCACCTACTTATTCGACCACATGCTTTTTCTTAATTGAGTAATTTGCATTTAAATGTTTCATTTTGTGAGTGATCACCAGAAGGTAAACATGACCTTAATTTGCAAGTCTGATGATAAAAGACATATCTCTGAGGCAACCCACTGGGGGAAGGAAGGCAGGTTAATCAGGGACATTTCCCTTAATATCTCTGACCCTTACCAATGCAAGCTGAACCAAAAGATGCTCTGTTTGTAGAGGTGAAACCAATCACCTCATACTAATGGAGGTGAGAGAGAGAGAGAGAGAGAGAGAGAGAGAGAGAGAGAGAGAGAGAGAGAGCATATAACCTTGAAATTATGACCTCTGCCTCAGGATAATAGTAAGCTATTATTTCACATTTGCCTTGAAAAGATGCCCTGCCTAGACATTACCAATCATTGCTCTTTCCATTGTGTAGCTCTTCACCACTCTGTTTCCCTAAAAAAGTAAATGTTCACCCTTTACTTCAATAGCTCTGAAAATTCCCATTATGTTCCTGAGAACTGATAGCTAATCACCTCCTGCAAATTGAGTGGCATTTTGGTAAAGCAACTGATAGCAACCCTGGGGGTTACAAGGTGGTAACAAAGATCTCCACCTTTTAACAAAGCTTTATGTTACTGCTCTTTTAGAGATGGGTAAACTTTGTAAAATACGCATATCTATTGAATAACTGACTATATGACTATTCTAGCCATGTTTTTGAGTACAAATCAAAATTCTTAAGTGAGTGGATACCTTTCATTTTTCTAGTCCTAGTCCTAATCTTCTATAGACCTATTCTTTTTATGTATAAATCAAAAATTGTACACTGTTAGAATATTTTCATGTTATCAATCCAGAGCCTCTTATTCAATTAATCAAATTGTATATACATTTTTTCTAAAACATTTTAATACATATTTTTACACCTACATTATCCTGGTGCTCTTGCAAAAATCTGGCTTCGTTACAATTTACAGATGCCTTGCACAGACCATACAGAAAACTACCAGAACCAGGTATCTTGGGAAGCTTTCTCCCTCTTACTGTCAGGGCTGGACTCTGCATGTCATTGTCTCTAACCACAGACCAAGCTTGGCCAAGACTGGTGGCAGGCAGAATCCAACAACAACCCAGAGGGTCATAGGTTCTCTATTTGAATTCAGAAAGCAAGATTGAAATTAATTATCAGCCACCAAGACCCGTCTTTTTCAATAAGGGTACCATCTCGCATGCTGGAGGTATGGCTCCTATTAGCTTATTTTTTCAATGTTCTCCAGCAGGAATACATCCAATGATTCAAAACACCCTTTTCAAATACAGTATAAGCAAAGTGATCCTTGTTGACAGTGCCTCATTCCTACTCTATGCTGAAGGACAATGTCACTACATTAAACATATATTTAGAAAAGCAATTTAATGGTGTAGAAAAGGCTATGATAATCTATGAACTGGACTTCAAAATTAAACTAAATTTTAAAGGAGGCAAATGTTACATCGGGCACTTGCCTATAAATGAACAGAAAGCACATTACAGTCTTGGGGGATGGGCATAAAATAAGCCACTGAGGAATCAGCTTATGAAATCCTACAACTATTTCACACTCCTAGTAACATAGTTAATATCTTTACAGAAAGCACAACTAGACCTGGAATAATATTTTTGAGATACATAAAATTATCCTAACTTCAATGGGTCTGAAGTGGATGTAACAATTATACTGCATATAATTGAAAAACAAATATTGTCATTTCAATGCACTGCTGATTCCAAGTTATGTGATTATAGTAAATTATGATTAGAAACTTACGTTGGTTCTTCAGATACTATTGTTCCTTCTTCTAGCTCCTGGGCTTGCTTATACCATGGCAGCTTGGCTTCAACAGGAAGTTTCTCTGTGACAATAATTATATAAATGGATGAAATATGCAACAGAAATCTCATGCACACAATTTTTGGAATTTAATAACCTTCTTTCGATGTGACACTTATTTCATACTAGCAAAACATCTGTCCCTATGAAAAGTATGGGCAGAGTGTATACTTGAGACACCTCTGGGCTATGATGTTGTAACTCACTTGGAAAATTCAGATGAACAGCTTCTTAAATTGAAATACAGTAGGACCCCAGTATCCGCTGGGGATTGGTTCCAGGCCTTCCCATAGATAATGAAAACCGTGGATAAGAGAGAACACCAACAATACCCCAAAAAACTGCTGTTTTGTGACAGTAGCTTACTTTATGGATGCTGTTTTATGATAGTAGCTTGCTTTACAGCTGCAGTTTGTGACAGTACCTTGCTTTGTGGCTGCTGAATTATTTATTTAATTTCCCCTCTGCCAACCGTGGATAACTGAATCAGTGGATACGGGGTCCTAATGTATACGATTGAGCTTTTCAGTATATACAGCTGTGCTGCTCTCGTCCAAGTCCAAAGCAGGGATTCTTTGGTCAATTATATTTTTAAATTTACATCTGCTACCATAGGCTTAATGTAATACAATCTCATAGCACTTTGGGAAAGTAGAGATAAATACAACACAAACAGATAAACGCTAAGCAATGTACACCAGTTTAAAATTGAAAAATGGAAAAACACATCCATCGCCAATGCACAAATGGAATAGAGAACTCATCATTCCCGACCAAGAAAGGCCTTCATAAATAAGGGCAATTTTAGCAGCCACTTAATGATTTAAGTCAGTTTCTGCCTTTCAGTTTACAGGGGAGTATTGCAAACAGGAGGCGAGCTCATGGTGTTAACCTACATCAGTGTCGGTGAATCTATGGCACGGGTACCAAGGGGGGCATGCAGAGCCCTTTCTGAGGACATGCAACATGGCACTTCCCCCCTCCTCTCAAAGCAAGCCACTGTGCTCCGTGCAGAAAGTTGGCAAGGGTGCTGCGGCCATGGGAAATTCAAAAACCTGCTCTTCGATCCTCGCTTTCCCAAAGGGTAGCACCTGAAGCATTGGTAACCCTGGGGTATCACTGTATTCAGGTTAAATTGCCGAATTGGCACTCTGTGAAAAATAAGTGGGTTTTGAATCACAGTTTGGGCACTCGGTCTCTAAAAGGTTCGCCATCTGTGACCTACACATCCCACAGACTGCAAGGCAACCAAGAAGGCGATCGGCTGGGGTTGTAGATTGAAAGGCAATCTCCTTAGTATCTGGCTTTTTAGACAGCCAGGGGTTTAAAGATTAATAACAGAACTTGAACATAAGTCAGGATCTAATAACCAGCCAATGTATTCCATTCAAACCAGGAAACTATGGTTAACAGCTTGGGGGGGGGGAGCAAGTCACTACACAAAATTCTAAATACTTTTTACAACCCTGGCTTGATTTGAGCATCAACTATAGGACTAAATACAATGTTAGTTCAAACTAAGTAGAACTATTAAAATTAGTGGACAACTTGTTAATTATTACTAACAGTTACATGTTCATTCAGTGGATCTACTCTAGTTGGGCTAACATTTATTTAGCCTACTGTCTCGTGGTCTGGGCAAAGCAATTATGGTTCAGCGACAATTTCCTGGTTTGTTTGCTTGTTTTGCAAAGCTGGGAACAAAAGGCTGCATGGACAGCTAGAACATTTAGTCATACCTTGACTTAATTAAGCCAAGATACCATCACATGCATGCAGTCTCTATGCACTCTACCTAATTCATTCGCAGTACGTTTCATGATACATGCATTTCCCAATGCAGAAGATGGGGGTTTACTCATTTATTTCTAAGGGTGTTTATACATGACCCCTAAACTCCAGGGCAAATGGCTCCCAGCTCCGGAGCTTAAAAATGTTTCCCCACCAGCTCCGGAGTTAACAGGAAATTAAGTGCGACCATGCCCACTTTAGCGCATCCCAGCGCACCTTTCAAGTACCTGCTCTTTGGGGGTGAAAATTATTTGATCCGGTGTAAAGATAGTGAGTGCGGGGCTCTCCTTGCTTCTGTTTGTTGTTTTTTGGCTCCCGCCCCTTTAAGAGCTACTTTTACAGAGACTGAAATGTTGCCAGCAGGAGCGAGAGGCAGAATGGAGGTGAGTGGCATTCTTTTATTCCTTTTTTTCTCCCTCCCCTCACGCAGCCAGCAGCCAGGAAGTGCAGAGGGGTGGGGACACAGGAAGAGTGGCGAACCCCTAAGACCTCTGGTCCAAATTTAAGTGGCCAGCGGATCTTAGGGGTCGTGTAAAAAGGCCCTAAGTTGCAATACCAAGTGAAACCAGGTGAGCACACCAAACTTTCCCCTGCACTTTGTAATGTGCAAAATGGCCTCAGGTTGACAGGAGTAGGTTCACATTCCTGTATGGGTTGCTGAAAAGGTTTTTAAAAGGCCCACTGTGTATCTTACAATCTTACTACTACAATCTGAAAAAAATCACCTGACTTCAACGTTGATGGCTTATTATGACATAGAAGACTATCCAGATGTGATGAGTGATATTTCAAGAAACAGACAAAAACTAAAATACTTCAGTGATGCCCTTGTAGCCAGAGCTTTATCAGTTCATCAGCTATGCGGATTTCAAAGAATGAGCTGAATATTTTCCCCTGTCATTTTTGATATAAAACAGTGCTGGTCTGTATTTTCCTTCCAACCCAAGATCAGTACTAAATATATACATTAAAACTGTTTTATGAAATACATTAGAAGCCAGGGAGCATAATTCTGCATTATGCTAAGCTTAAGGGTGTGAGATCAAGTAGATCTAGGCTGTCCTTTAAGGATAGAACTAAACTGTCTTGAAGACCAGCCCATGACAATTTTTTGGTTCCCACTCTGTGATAAAGACCCTGGAGAGCCATGGGAAGACTACAGGGCTCATGGAAAGCTGCAGTGTTTCCTCTTTGTTATGTGTTAAAAACTGAACCATTGCACAATGGAGTAAGAGAGTAAAACAACATAGGACAATGATTACTCGTTACATATTCCTGTTTTTTTATAGTCTTTTATATTTCTCAATTGGTCAGTTGTAATTTTGCCAATTCGTGGTGACTGTAACTGGTAACATATATACCTGAATTGAACTGTTTATAATTGTAAGATGACTACCCAGGTAACCCTATCATATTTCTGATATAATTAATTTTTTTCAGAGCAAATGTCCAGGTGGAAGACAGGAGATAATGAAGACATTATATGCCCACTCCCAACAATTTCAAAAGTCTACTCACATATATTGATGATATATATGTAACAACATGGCTCAAACATTATCTGTGTTTTACTATCTTCACTAAAAAGTGAAAGTATATGTAACATATATTTCTCTTTATCTATTATATTTTTGTATGGCAATGGAAAGTCATCCCTTGCCATTATTCATTGGTCCATTTAAAAAAGTGCAACCTTGTTAAAAAGAAAACAGATGGTGTTCTCTCGCACAGATGGTCGTGCAATGCCTATAAAACATGGGGTTCATACACATTAGGGGGATGGGGTAGGGTCCGTGCAGAGGGAACAGGTTAAACCTCAGGCTGTCTGCAAGTTAAAAGATCTCACTGTTGGTTTACAGGATTTCAAGGAGAGAGAGAAAAGATCTCTGAAAAGATGATTGTGACATGGGATAATTATTTTCCTTTCAACAAAGCAAAATAAAAACAACCAAGCGTGTCTGGGCAACACAGAGAATGCAAACAACTAAAAATACAGCAAGACAATTAAACAATGCAGAGTAAGAGGAAAAGATGAAAGAAGCAGGGTTAGTATTTCATGTTTTAAAATGCCAGGGAAAACACGACAAGGTCTTCACTTGGTACCAAAATGGTAAACATCAGACGAACTGTAGAATACTCTCTTGGGGAAAGGTAAACAGCTCTATGTTAACAAATGCTGTTTCCCACTATATATCTGTATTACTGGTTCTAACATGGCAGAACACCATCTTTGGGCAAGAACCGCCTGTCCTACTGGTTAATCCCAGGCAGAGGGAGCAGAGGGGTTGGGCCTTCTCAGCGGTCACACCTAGACTCTGGATCTAGCTGCCTCCAGACATCTAGCTGGCACCCTCACTTTTAAAAAAGCTCTAAAAATGTGGATGTTCAGACAGGCATTTCCATCACCGAAAATCCTCTGAAGTTTTTAACTACTTTGCATCTTTAAAATACTGCATGATCAATCACAGCCTTTGAAATACTGGATGTTCCATTGGTAATTTTATAATCACAATTACTGAATTGTTGTTGTATCTTATGTTACTTATCTAATGGGTTGGTTTTATTTTATTTTTTTATTGTTGATTATTTTGTTTTGCTTATATTTGTTGTGGACCGCACAGAGAAAGAGATGAGAAAGGTGCTTTTCTTTCAGCAAACTTTCAAAAAAATATTTAAGAAACCAACATCCCTCCTGGGCTTTTGGTGGAGCTGGGTGAGATCTTTATAAAGTGCTTTTGAGTGTTAATTGTCCTCTTCTGACTCCTGCTCAGACATGAACTTTGATGAAAACCACCGCAGCTCTCAGCTACGCCTCCTCAAAGAAAGTAAACCCAAATGCTGACAATGTTTTCAAGAGGCACAAAACCAGGCGTGAGAAATCAGATTTTGTTTCCTCGGACAAAAGGCAAACGTTTGTGTGCATGGTGGGGAAAATACCTGTAACAGTGCTGAACAAGGTACCATGTTCATTTCTTAATGGTAGCAGCTCTTTCTGTTCCCCTTCTGCCTCCTTTCCACAAGGAACGTAGCAGAACAAAATAATTCTGCATCTCAAACCATTCTCAGCTCATGGCCCCAATCCAAGTACTGTAACATGGGCTCAAGAGGGCTTGCATGGGTCTATGCCAGTGATGGCAAACCTTTTACAGACCGAGCGCCCAAACTGTGATTCAAAACCCACTAATTTTTCACAAAGTGCCAATACAGCAATTTAACCTTAATAGAGGTGGCTGTGAAAGGGCGATGTCAGGTGACCACAGAAAGGGCTCCGAGTGCCACCTTTGGCACTCGTGCCATAGGTTCGCCAACACTGGTCGGTGCTTTGTGCCATGAAACCTATTTTGACAAAGCTCAATGACTGTTCATGGCTGTGCAAATGTATTTATTTATTTATTTTAGAGTATTTTTACCCTACCTTTCTCCTTGGAAAAGGACCCAAGGCGGCTTACAGGAATGAGGGATAATATACAGTCCAGTACAATTAAGACATTGAGGGGCATCTTACAGCATTAATAGACAACATTACATTATTAAAGCAAAGATATCCCACCGGTGGAACAGTCCTGCTGAATGGATTAAAATGAGTTTCCAAAAAGGAAGAAACAAGCCAAATGATTGGACTGCTCTTCTGATTTACCTTTGGGTTTGTAGCAAGGCGTTGGGACGATGCATTCCTCTTTGATGTGAGGCTTTGTTTTAGAACTGCAACCACCCGTGTGCATCCCTCGATGATCGATACAGAGAACGACTCGGTACCTCAGCCCTTGGCCACATGTCACTGTGCACTGAAAGGGGGGGAAATAAAGAACCCAGGCATTATGACCACAACTAGCAAATGTTTCCCCCTTTTCCAGTCTGGGTAGCTTCCATGTAATAACAGGGACTGGAAGCAGAGTTGCATCACCCACAGGCCCAGACTGTGTGATTTGCAACCTAGGAAAAGCAACCAACGTCACAACTCCAAGATACTCCCAGCCAGTGTAGCCATGTAAGATGTCTTGTGTTATTGGGTGTCTGTGTGTCTCTTTCTCTGCAATCATTCCCATTGCAATACTGAAGCACTGACTATTTAATGGTGGTGAACTACTTAATCTCAGTACCTCCAAACACTTTCATAATTATGTTTGAAATACAAATGTTCTCCACTCTCTACTTCTAGGCACACTTATCTTTGGAACAGCCAACTGCAAAGGCATTTAGACAAACTGAAACTGCAAAGAAAATCAAATATATTTGCCATCGAGATACATTATGAATTAAAAAGGATCTTACATTTTATATTTCCGAAGCACTTGATTGAGGCTTCATGCAAAGGCATACATAATTTTGCAAGGCATACTTATTAACAAGTAACAATAATATTGCAGCCCAAAAAATGAAAAAATATTTTGGATTTTACTAGTACTGTAATGAGGGTTTGAAATTTGATTTTTAAGTGGAGAGTACTATACATAGTAATTACAAGGGGGTATGCCTAGATGCCCTAAGCACATCCGATCTCGCCTGATCTCAGAAGCTAAGCAGGGTCAGCCCCGGTTAGTACTTGGATGGGTGACCACAAGGAAATACCAGGTGCTGTAGGCGCCTGGAGTAGGAAATGGCAAACCACTCCAGTATTCCTGAAAACTCCATGGACATTCAGTCACGACTGTAATAACACAACACACACACACACACACACACACACACACACACACAATCTCCTTTATTATTAGTTGACTCATTTATCTAGATAAAAAATTTAAGGAATAATTCAGGGATAATTTATGAACAAGAGGTGTAAACATCAGAATTTACGCAACATCTATGTTTGTAAATTTCAGATTTTGTTTCTGTTATATGATTATACTGGATTTTAAATCATGGGATTAAATTCCATGGGATATATTTTTAAATGGTAAATTATATACAAATATCATAAATAAACACTATTATAAAATAGTGAGAGTACCAATAATGCAGTATTTAGAAACAGTTAAAATAGTTGTTCTAGATGTGGTAAAATGATCAATTATATATTTGTTCAAGCAAGAAAAAACATAGGAACGAAACTATGAAAGATTTTACTGGTTAAGAAATATTTTATTCCTACTGTGATTTTTCTGAGTAACTTAAAAAGTGCTCTAAGAAAAGGGTATATATCTCTTGAAAGAGATATTTATTTATTCTTAGTATGTAATAGGGTTAAAACCAAACGAAAAAGTTGGACAAGATGTTAGCTATGTTCTGAACAGTCAATATACAAGTCCAATTCATACTGCTATTAGTCAGTAACATTATACTTCTTATTATATCATCTTACTGTCAATAAAGTACAAAATTTAAACAAGCAGGGGTCATTATAAGCATTTAATTTCCGCTGCTTAATTATAATGTTTAGACTCATGGCTGTATTCCAGGTAACTGGGCATTAATCCAGTATCTTTATTTTCCAGTCAAAGGCACATTACCAATGCTTACATCGTGTCTTCAGCTAGCATGCAGTTTGCAGAGTGTGCCTATGAATTATAATCCTACTATATTATTTATATTTTATTATTCTGAGAGGCTAATTCAACCAGGTGTTTGATTGCATCTTGGCTACATTTAAAAGAACAAATCACTATGAACTGTATCTCAAAATTTTGCTAGCATTTTAAAGCTGTCTCTAATTTGTATTTTATTTTAATTTATTTTCCCTCTGCCCAATATTCATATTTAGAAAGAAATGATGACACTGATAACGACCTTCATTATAAAGGATACCTTAAAACAGTTATCACTCATTTCATAGATGAAGCAACTGGACTGAAGGCTCAAATTCTTGAATTCCTTCTACTCCTGGATCTCATACATCATGCCCAGATCTATGGATAGTTCCGATGACATGCTGGAACAGGTTCATGGATGCCATGGATTCGCTGTCAGCTTTCAGAAGGGCCTTAAAGACCTGGCTCTTCAGGGAATGCTTTGGGGACCTCTGAGCACATTGTGACCGTGATTGATTGTGATTTTGTATCAGCCTTTTTAACTGCTGGCACCAGCTGTTCTTGCCGGATCTGACCTTGCCTTGGTTCGTGGTGCTATGTCTATTTTATTTTGTTATTTTTAGTATTTTCACACTGTATTTTCATATTTATTTGTATTTTACCATGCCTTTTCATTATTGTTTTGTGATTGGGTATGTTTTGGGATTGTAGTTGGGGCAGTTGCTGTTTCTTTGTGACATGTTGTACACCGCCTAGAGTTCTCACACGAAAATCGGGTGGTCAATAGGTATAATCAATCAATCAATCAATCAATAAAATAGTCACATATTTTATTCTGACATCCCTCAGATCTGCGACACCCATTATCTCAGTGGGTCTACTGATGCTGGTCAAGAAAAGGTCCACATGACGGGGACCATCAATGTTTAACAGAAATGTCTATGTGTCATGCGGGCAATACAAAGGGCAAGATGTGGGGGGAGAATGCAACAGCTCCCCTTGAGGCAATGCCTGAACCAAACACATTGAAGCAACCATGACTGAAGATACTCACAATCCATGTGCCTGTTATAAATAGAAACTCTTTGCAACAGGAAAAATGGAGGTTCTTATGAGATAATTTATTGTTATTTTGTTTATTTATTTATTTATTTATACAACTTCTATGCCACCCACTACCCAAAGGTCTCTGGGCAGCTGACAATTAAAATGAACCGCTAAAACAATTAAAACATTGAAATAGCAGTGAACAATTAAAAACAATAAAAACATTAAAATACAAAGCACTAACCAAGACCCACAATCTATGTTATGTCAGTTTAAAAAATTCTGAAACAGGAACGTCATCAGTGTTGGCGCCAGGCGGAACTCACTTGGGAGGGCGTTCCATAATGGAAACTACTCTTCATTACCTGGGTTCAGGAGTTCAGCTTTGAGCCAGGGGCATTTTAGAGACATTTTATAGTTTCTAATAACTATATACTATAGCAATGGGGGTCAGGATGAATAGAGCCCTATTCTATATGGTATTCTACGTAATACTTGATATAGCCTTCTTCATTCTTTGTTAAAACAGAATATTTGTAATATTCACTCTCCCTCCCTCCCTCCCTCCCTCCCTCCCCCTCCCTCTCTCTCTCTCACACACACACACACAGAAAGAGAGAGAGAGAGAGAGAGAGAGAGAGAGATCCTATGTATTTCACAGGCAGGCAGCAAACACATAATTACATAGTGGAAAGGGCGGGATTACCGGTGACCACTCCTGAGCCAGCCACTTTGGGCAGTCAAAGATATTGCATGGCTGGACAATGGGCATCTTGGGAGTGTACATGCACTTCCACTCTTCCACAGAGCTGACCAGCCCCTGGATGTCCTCCTCCACGCACGAGACGGTGCGGCTTTGAATGCCTCCTCCACAAGAGGACGAGCAGGCGGTCCAGGGGGTGCTTTCCCACCTGCAAAACAGGATGCCCATCAGGGAGAAGTCAGAATGCCTTATCTTGTCTAAGCCAGTGAACAGTTGGCTAGCACATGAGAAAAATAAGAGAGGACCTTTTTTTCTGACTTAGCTTCAATGCAGAATTTCTTCGTTGCTGCACAATACAGGAATGTTGGCTTAATACAAGCCAGGATCTTCCTACCTAACTTGGTGCCTGGTGGGAGCAGACGAAGGCAAGGTGAGGGGCACCCAGCCCTAGTAATGGTTTATGAATGCCTGAATGGTAATTGAAACCAATCTCATGTTCCCAGCCTGGCTCCTAACTATAGTATAGGCACAAGATCACTCACTTTTTAAACGTTTAGCTACAGCAAATGGATTAAGGCAGGGGTGTCCAAACTTTGGCCCTCCAGATGTTTTGGACCACACCTCCCAGAATTCCAAGCCTGTATTTCCAATGACAAAGGATTGTGAGAGTTTTGTGGTCCAAAACATCTGGAAGGCCAAAGTTTGGATACCATTGGATTAAGGAAACTTCTCACCCAATGGCAGCTGTAAGAACTACCAACAGTTCCAGTTAAAACTCAGAGGCTGGAAAGTTACCTCTTGGACTTCACCTCCCAGCACTTCCTGTCTAGGATGTTTACTAGGTCATTCGTGGAGTTACAGGCTGAAATCTTGTGGCACAGTTAGGCAAAATGCACTGCCATAAATTAACATTATCTGTAGTTGCATCCTGAACCGTGCAACTACTAAGTATGCAATAGATAGTGCCAACGGAGATTTCTAAACTTCAAGCATTTTGCTAGAAAAAGTGACTCCTTTTGTGCAACTGTCCATAATCTAATACAATTCTTTATTAAGCTGTCGTAGAATTGAAAAAGAAGAGCTGCATTTCAAGCTGTTGTTCCAGAACACAAAAGAAGGTCCTGGCTGAATAGAGACATGCCTCTATTCCATTTGAGTCATTTTCTGAGTATAAGAACATGCTTTTTCATATTTACAATGGAATTTCTTTCCAAACAGGAATGAAATTATACACAGGAAGATTACTGTAATATTTCATACTTAGTTATCCTTATATCCAAAATACAATGGCAATGTATACATTAAAGACACAAATACAGAGAAATGTTACTATCCAATCAAGCTTTAACTGAATGCTTTGGTGATTAAGCTAAAACAGTCTCCGAATGAATGCACTTAAGCAAATACATGCATTAAATAATACCAAGCCATATATAATTAAACAGAATTGCTTCATCATGAAAGCAATTGCAGAATTAAGCCACATTAAAAAACAAGGTTTCATCCAAATAAGAACAAATAATATTGATTGAGTAAATATTTGTAGTGTTGGTTATAATAGGACACAATCATACTAAAATATCCAAAGTTCTTAAGAAACACAGAGACAACTCCTTTATTGGCCCAACAAGTCATTATAATAATCTAAATTTCAGTATTTAAAATTGACATTGATAAAGTCAAGAATGAACCTTAAAAATTGGCATTGGGTGGTTCTTTATAAATTGCCAATGCACCATTGGTGGTTCATCAAAATTGCTACACTGAGTTAGTTATATAGCAAAAGGTTTATTAAAGACAGATAGAGATATAACACAGAACACATACAGTACAGAAAATAGGTTAGTAGACATCTTAGCTTAAGGGTCCAAGGGCTCTTAAGGTTCCAAGACATAGCACAGGCCAGATGGTTCAATCTGCCCTGCTGTCCTGGACAAAGGACTAAATGGCTTCCGATGATTTTTATAGTTTTCTGTGTGGTAAGCATGATCTAAGACTGACGTATTTTGTACTCCCCTTTACGTGCCTACACGTGCTTACATGTGCTTGTTCATCAGTTCATGTTCTTGGCCTATAGCCATTTGGCCATCAAAGCCTACAATGACCTGACCCTATTTTCCTAGTTCAAAGTTGGTTCCTTATTCCTGGCTAAACGCCATATGTTGCTCTCAGTAAAATGACACCTCAGCACTATAAGATGGTGCCAACAGTCTTAGAGGATGGGTCACTGTGACCATAGTCTTGTCTCCTACTTCCTAGCTTGGCTTTATTCTAGCTAACCACAAAATATTTGCTGCTCTTCATAGACCGGCACCCACACGCTTTATCTTTTTTTGTGGTTATGCCAATCCCTTAGTTGTGTCAATGAGACCTTCAGAGAGATGTATCTGACACCCACAGTCGGGTTTAACACTTCAGTATTGTTTTTAATAATTTTTGACTTTTCTCATGTTTATAAATCCTTATCAACATTACAAAGTTTTTTTTCAGAATCTGTTATCTGCTTTATTCTATCAAATGAACAATGTATTAAGAGAAAACCAGTCCTTCAGAAGAAAATTACAACTGCATGTAGCTTAAGTACACTTTGATCAGCAGAGTGGGGAAATCATGGAGAAAAACACTATATTGTCATCTACAAGTAAATAAGTGTTAAAAGGTAAAAAAGGTAAAGGTTCCCCCCACGTATGCATGCTAGTTGTGTCCAATTCTAGGGGCAGTGCTCATCTCCGTATTTAAGTCAAAAGAGCCAGTGTTGTGCAAGTCCATAGCCACGTGGCCGGCATGGCTACAAGAAAACACTGTTTTACCTTCCCACTTTTACAGCGGTACCTATTTATCTGCTTGCATTTACATGCTTTTGAACTGCTAGGTGGCAGGAGCTGGGGGTATCAGCAGGAGCTCGCTCTGCTGCATGGTACCCAGGATTCGAACCACCGAGCTGCTGACCTTGCAGGCAACAGTTTTCAGAGCCTTAGTCCGGTGAGCCACCACGCCCCTTAAATAAGTGTTATTGAAGTTCAAATAGATCCCATTTAATAAAATTCTTGATAGTCTTTGATGAGCCATTACTCTGTAGGAAAGCTCAGGATAGCTCCTCTTCTATCAACCTAATATTAACAGCAATGTGCTGTCAAGTTATTTCTGACTTATGGGGACACTTTTCAGAGTTTTCTAGCTACAGAGTATTTCAAAAGTTCTCTATCATTTCCACCTTATGGGGGGCATCCCAGGACTGTGCAGCTTGCTCAAGGTCACATAGGATGGTTCTTCTGAGATGGAGAGTGAGGAATTGAACTCACTTAGCTTTATGAAAAAGCAGAAAGCACTGCCCAAACTAGCAGCAGATCTAGTGAGTTGTGGGTTACTAGCAATATCTATTATTAGAGTAACCAATAAAAAACAAGCATGCACACATGCACGAACACACACACACACACACACACACACACATGTTTCTTAAATTGAGTATTTGATTTACATACCGAGGAAGAGGATGGTAGAGGTCATAGGGCATGATCTGCTTGTATCCATCACTGTTAGGAACAATAATGCCAACCCTCTGAGTAGAAGGTACACACAATAAAATAAACACTAAATGATTACATTATACAAAAAAACACAGTATTAAATAGATTT
Organism: Phrynocephalus forsythii; assembly: GCA_029282475.1. Lineage (NCBI taxonomy): Eukaryota > Metazoa > Chordata > Lepidosauria > Squamata > Agamidae > Phrynocephalus > Phrynocephalus forsythii. Next base: position 28,834,084 of record JAPFRF010000004.1, read on the forward strand.
AATTAAATCATTCTAGTCATGCTGCTAGACCTCTAGAGACAAAACATGAAGAGGCAAGCAACTGGATATTGCCACCCATCATTTCATGTTGCAAAATATTTCAGAAATATATTCATTATGCTAATTTGATAACATGATTGTGAAATTATAAAAATATTCATCTAATAAAAAGTTGAGCAATGTTTCTAAAACTAAAACTGAAGGGACATGTAATGTTTGTTTCTTAAGTTGCAGCTAGGGAAAGAATAGTTTCCAGACCTTAACCATAACAAACAGCAGGGAATGTATTCTTTTTTCACTGAAAATAAATCTTCCCCCTGAATGTTAAATGACAATCCGGGAAAATCAACGTTGAAGAAATGTGTCAGAAAAGACAATTGCCCATCATCACTTTAAAATAAAAATAACTTGCAACTGATCAGTAGGGTCTAATTTGGTAATATGGTAACATGTTTGGTAACATGTGCTATCATTCTCTCTCTTTCCTGGATGACAGTGGTGCTGTACACATGCATCTGTTGCTTGTTGTTGCTTGTTGATCTATGTTGTGGCTCACCCAGACAGCAACAGACATCAACACTGTTAAGGTTTGCTTTTTTCTGATTCTCTGTTATTTTCTTACAAAGTATCCCCAGCCAATGCTGTGGAGGAATGTGGGCCTCTAAACTTTATTTAGATGGTTGAAATGAGCAAAGTCATTTTAAACTGGGAATCTTTTTTTTTAAGAGCTGAAAATACGAATACTACAGAAGACAGCTGCTGTATAAATTTCATGAGTCTCAAATTGATATTAAAATATTTTTAAAAAATCATATCCTCCCCCGGCCACATGAATGTAGTTTAAAACAGTCGATATAATTCAGCATCTGGTGAAAAACCGGGAAGGTGGCATTTGATCCTAAATCTGTGTCACAAAATATATCTACAAACGTTACCAGCCTTTTCAATGCCACAGATTGGAAGCATTGCTTTTTTCTAGATTACATGTACCAGAACACTGCAAACAGAATATCCATTGTTGGATGGAGGATTCTGGGAGTTATCATCAGACACCACCCTCCCCCACCCTGAAAAACTTCTAAGCTCTGAAAAATGTTGACTAAGGTTGTGCCTTCCTTCCTTCCTTCCTTTCGGGACAGCAGTTCGAGCCCACTCACTTGGAACATAAAGCTCCCTTGAAGGCTTCTGAAACCTGCATTTCCTGTTCCTTAGCGTCCAAAAAGGGAAACTGCCCCAGTGCTTCCTAAGAGGCCTAGGTCTTCATGGGGGCGTATATCAGGCTCCACAGAAGTATAGTTCCAAAACAAACTACTGTATATCTCTCACAGACACCTAGGATGTACGGGGGTGGGGAATTAACAACATGACACACAGGCTTTAGAAGCCTCCTAGGTAGGCACTGTTCTATGTCAGTAAAATGTAGGTGTCTGTAAACTGTAGTAAAAAAAAAACCACACCCCTACATCTGTAAACCTTTACTGGCCAGTGACACACTCTTACTACAAATTCAATAACAAAATGATAACTTTACTAGAGCAACCCTAAAACAACAGTTTCATAATATGTCTATTGAAAGTATCAGAGACTTTGGACTTAGTTTAATCTTCAACATGGTCACCTATACATTTTACTATTATTTCAATCGTTTTCAGCATCTTGGACTTATTTGGATTAACCGAATGGACTAAATTGTTTCTCTCTCTCTTTTTTGGGAAGCAATTGATATTTTCCTTCTAGGAAACAGAGGAGCAGCTTTTTAACAAGCCTGCTGGAAATGACCGCTGTGGCACAGCCAATTCCATATTAATTAATAGCAGTGCTTTAATTGATCATTTAAAAAAACCTCCTTTTAAGGATCACTTTTACTACAAGGAAAGTATTGCCCTGCCATCTGAAGCGAATGGGTGCCTCATTTATGTGCTAGGCCTCATTTTCATTTCCATACTGGAGGCTACAGACAGGCGCCTGTGTGAGGTTGCTTATGATAGGCAAATCTATCTTTCATTTTGACATTAATTATAGCTTCAGTACTGATAGTCCTTAACTAAACATACCTTTTAACACTCTGAAAGACACAGCATCACCCGCCCTTTCTTTGCTTGTCCTGACATAGTAATCCTGTGATTTCACTTCTAATGCCGCCCATGTTTTCAGCAATACACCTACACGTCTGACAAACGATAATGATTCCTTCTGGCCTTTATGAGCACACAGATATTTACTCTTTCCCTTCCCTTACCCTTCCTGTTTCATTGCAACCTTGACTAGATCCCAACTGCACTGAGCAAGCATGTAATCCATTATAGACTAACTACTGCATTTGCAGACACAAACTGGTCGCTCGGTTATTTCTGCATTGGGAAACACACAGCAAAATATCCAGCCTCAAAATACCCAGATCTTTCAAGTGAACGGGCTTCAGCGCTACCTAGACCAGAGCTAACTTCTTCTTTTTGCAGGAGCAAGGGGCGGAGTTTTAGCTTTAAATAGCTGCTACCAGCAGTCTCTCAGTCCTCTTCTGGCAGAGCAGCAGAGAGGAAGGAGCTGGTCAGAGGAGCACAGAACAAAGGGCAGAGCTAACTTCTTCTTTTTGCAGGAGCAAGGGGCGGAGTTTTAGCTTTAAATAGCTGCTACCAGCAGTCTCTCAGTCCTCTTCTGGCAGAGCAGCAGAGAGGAAGGAGCTGGTCAGAGGAGCACAGAACAAAGGGCAGAGCTAACTTCTTCTTTTTGCAGGAGCAAGGGGCGGAGTTTTAGCTTTAAATAGCTGCTACCAGCAGTCTCTCAGTCCTCTTCTGGCAGAGCAGCAGAGAGGAAGGAGCTGGTCAGAGGAGCACAGAACAAAGGGCAGAGCTAACTTCTTCTTTTTGCAGGAGCAAGGGGCGGAGTTTTAGCTTTAAATAGCTGCTACCAGCAGTCTCTCAGTCCTCTTCTGGCAGAGCAGCAGAGAGGAAGGAGCTGGTCAGAGGAGCACAGAACAAAGGGCAGAGCTAACTTCTTCTTTTGCAGGAGCAAGGGGCGGAGTTTTAGCTTTAAATAGCTGCTACCAGCAGCAGCACGCGCCTGACGGCGCGTGCAAACTAAAAAAAAAAAAAAAAAAAATTCTGGGTTTAATTGAGTTCCCAAGCCAAGCAACTCCTCAGGAGGTCCTACACTTCCTGACGTGCTTGCAGTTGGAGTAGAGGTGCTTTAGCGGCCCCTACACTGTTAGATTTTGACTAAACAATAAAAGAAGTAAAGAGTCTTACTAGATTAAAAAAAAAGTGCAAGTTTACATTTTTGAGATCTTGAATACATTTTATTGTAATAGTTAAAATGGAGTTGCAGGGAGCAGCTGTAGTTACCTGCAGTACTTGTGCCATGTTTGTTGTCTTGACAGAGCGTGTGCAGAACTACATCTGCTGCAAGTGCAAGCTGGTTGCGCTATTGGAAGAGAAGGTCCAGCAGCTGGAGGCTTGCATAACGGACCAGCAACATATTAAGGAGTTTGAGCGGTTCCTGGAAAGAGCGGAAGAGACTATCCAGGTCCAAGAAGAGACAGGGCACACTTCAGAGGAGGAACTCACTCCCCCAACTCAGGAGGTGGATGGATGGAGGAATGTGACTCAAAGGAGTAGAAGGCCAAGGCATCGCTCAGAGAGTCTCATCTTGCACAATCAGTTTGAAGCTCTTTCCCTCAGCACACCTCATGAGGCACACATAGAGGAAGAAGTGGTTCCGCCGGAGGATCTCTCCCTCATCACTATTGATGAGATACAAGATCAGGTACATGTTGATGAGCAGGCTGCAGGAGAGAAGCTCATTGTGCTAGGGATTCTATCATTAGAAATACGGAGGGATGGATTTGTCAGGAGCATGATAACCGGATGGTCACTTGCCTGCCGGGTGCAAAGGTTGCAGACATCACCAGAAATATAGATAGCTTGTTAGAGAGAACTGGGAAGGAGCCAGTGGTCATGGTACACGTCGGTACCAATGATGTCGGGAAGGCCAAGCGGTCAGTCTTGGAAGCCAAATTCAGGTTGCTAGGTAGAAGATTGAAGTCCGGGCTTCCAAGGTAGCATTTTCAGAAGTGCTACCTGTTCCTCGTGCAGGTCCCGCCAGGCAGGCAGAACTCAGAAGCCTCAATGCGTGGATGAGGCGATGGTGTCGAGAGGAGGGCTTTAGATTTGTCAGGAACTGGAGAACATTTTGGGACAAGCCAAACCTCTTCAGGAGGGATGGGTTGCACTTGAATCATGATGGGACCAGATTGCTGGCACTCAACCTCAAAAAGGCAGCAGAGCAGCTTTTAAACTGATAACTGGGGAAAGCCGACAGGAGCTGTGTGGCATCCGGTTGAACACCTCATCCTCGGGAATGAGGTTGGAGAGGGTAGAGAATCACATAGAGAAGACATAGCAAGTATTAACACTGGCAGAATAGCGGAATGTGACAGTTCGTCTACTGAAAATAAAAGCTGTGGGGGGAGAAGAACAAGGCAGCAGCTGTTGCGGGACCCACTGTACAAGTGCTTCTACGCCAATGCTCGAAGCCTCCGAGCAAAGATGGGAGAACTTGAACATCTGGCAGCTAGGGATAACATTGATATAATAGCCATAACAGAAACCTGGTGGAATGTGGAGAACCAGTGGGACACAGCAATCCCAGGCTATAAACTCTATAGAAGGGATAGAGAGGGGCGGGTTGGAGGAGGAGTGGCCATCTATGTCAAAGAAGGCATAAAATCCAGCAGAATGGAGATTGACAGAGGGTCTGACTCCGCCATAGAATCACTGTGGGTTAAACTACCAGGTCCAAAGAGTGATGTGATAGTTGGAGTATTCTATCGTCCACCAGATCAAAAACTTGAGGGGGACCTTGAAATGAGGAGAGAAATCATGGAGGTGGCTAAGAGGGATAGGATAGTAATCATGGGGGACTTTAATTATCCCCACATTGACTGGGCCAATGCGAGCTCCAGGCAAGAAAGAGAAACTGGGTTTCTCGACTTGCTGAATGACTGTGCCTTAGAGCAACTTGTCATGGAGCCCACCCGAGAACAGGCAACTCTAGATCTAATATTGTGTGATACTCAGGACCTCGTCAGGGATGTGAATGTCACTGAGCCTCTGGGGAACAGTGACCATGCTGCAATTACCTTTGCCATGCATGTCGGAGGAAGAGGGTCAACCAAATCAGACATAAAAACCCTTGATTTTCGAAGGGCAAACTTCCCTCAGATGAGGAAACTAGTTAGAGAGAAACTGAAGGGGAGGGTTAGAAGAATCCAATCTCTTCAGAGTGCATGGAGCCTGTTTAAAACAACAATAATAGAGGCCCAGCACAAGTGCATACCACAAAGAAAGAAGAGCTCATTTAAGTCCAAGAGGACACCGGCATGGTTAACGAGTGGAGTTAGAGAGGCTCTAAAGCACAAGGAGAGGTCCTTCTGTAAATGGAAATCCTCCCCAAATGAGGAAAATAAAAAGGAACACAAACTCTGGCAAAAGAAATGTAAAAAGATGATAAGGGAGGCAAAGAAAGACTTTGAGAACGCATGGCTAGCAATATAAAGGGTAATAATAAAAGCTTCTTTAAATATGTTAGAAGTAGAAAACCTGCCAGAGAACCAATTGGGCCTCTGGATGGTGAGAGAGGAAAAGGGGAGGTTAAGGAGGACTTGGACATTGCAGAGAAATTGAATGAGTTCTTTGCGTCTGTCTTCACGACAGAGGACCTTGAGCGGATTCCGCTGCCTGAGCCGCCCCTCTTGACTAAAGAATTAAATCAAATACAGGTTAAAAGAGAGGAGGTTTTAGGACTAATTGATAAATTGAGGATTAACAAGTCACCGGGCCCAGATGGCATCCACCCAAGGGTTATTAGGGAACTGAGAAATGAAATTGCAGATCTCTTAACAGTAATATGCAACTTGTCTCTTCAAACGGCCACAGTGCCGGAGGACTGGAGGATAGCGGATGTCACACCAATTTTTAAAAAAGGAAGGAGGGGGACCCAGGAAACTACAGGCAGTTAGCCTTACATCTGTCCCAGGAAGATGGTGGAAGGCCTCATCCAAGAGAAAATCTTAAAACACATAAAAACTTTCCTACAAACCTTGCTGAGAGAAAATCAGCATGGCTTCTGTAAGGGTAAATCTTGTCTTACAAACCTTTTAGAATTTTTTGAAAAGGTCAACAGGCACGTGGATTTGGGTGAACCGGTGGATATAGTCTATCTGGATTTTCAAAAGGCTTTTGACACAGTCCCTCACCAAAGGCTGCTGAGAAAATTGCATAGTCAGGGGATAAGAGGGCATGTCCTCTTATGGATTGAGAACTGGTTGAGATCCCGGAAACAAAGAGTAGGTGTCAATGGGAAATTTTCACAATGGAGAGAAGTGAAAAGCGGTGTGCCCCAGGGCTCGGTCCTGGGACCAGTGCTTTTTCAATCTGTTCATAAATGACCTGGAGACAGGGATAAACAGTGTGGTGGCCAAGTTTGCAGATGACACAAAACTTTTCCATGTGGTAAAAACCAGAGAAGATTGTGAAGAGCTCCAGAAGGATCTCTCCAAACTGGGGGAGTGGGCTGAGAAATGGCAAATGCGTTTTAATGTAACCAAATGTAAAGTAATGCATATTGGGGCAAAAATCCAAACTTCATCTATCAACTCATGGGCTCTGAGTTATCCGTGACGGATCAGGAAAGAGATCTTGGTGTGTTGGTGGACAGCTCCATGAAGGTGTCTCCCCAATGTGTGGCAGCAGTGAAGAAGGCCAATTCCATGCTAGGGATTATCAAAAAGGGGATTGAAAATAAAACAGCCAACATTATAATGCCGTTATACAAAACAATAGTAAGGCCCCACCTGGAGTATTGTGTACAATTCTGGTCACCGCATCTCAAGAAAGACATAGTGGAACTGGAAAAGGTGCAGAAGAGAGCGACTAAAATGATTACTGGGCTGGGGCACCTCCCTTATGAAGAAAGGCTAAAACAATTGGGCCTCTTCAGTCTGGAAAAAAAGGCGCTTGAGGGGGGATATGATTGAGACATACAAAATAATGCAGGGTATGAATAAAGTGGATAGAGGGAAGCTCTTCTCCCTCTCTCAAAATACCAGAACTAGGGGACATACACTCAAATTGAGTGCTGGGAGAGTAAGAACTGACAAAAGAAAATATTTTTTCACCCAGCGCGTTGTAAGTCTATGGAACTCCCTGCCACAGGATGTGGTGATGGCATCTGGCCTGGATGCCTTCAAAAGGGGATTGGACAGATTCCTAGAGGAAAAGTCCATCACGGGTTACAAACCATGATGGAGATGTGTAATCTCTAGGCTTTAAACCAGGGTACTTCAAGGGCCAGATGCAGGGGAGTGGTATCAGGAGACAGATATCTAGTCTCATGCGCTCCCAAACGCATCTGGTGGGGCCGCTGTGAGATACAGGAAGCTGGACTAGATGGGCCTTTGGCCTGATCCAGCATGGCTCTTCTTATGTTCTTATGTTCTTATGTTCCTTCCTAACACCTGGATTCCTCAGATGTTATTGGACTACAGCTCCCAGAAATCCTGGCCAGCACAGCTAGTGGTAAAGGCTTCTGGGAGTTTTAGTCTGGGGACCCAAGGTTGGGAAAACCACTGATCTAGACACTAGTTTGAACAGTAGAAGATGGTTTAGAAAGAGGATGAGCAAATGTGGACAAACTGTCCTGGAATCAATTCCATGATTGGCAAAATCTGTGGATAAATGGTCTGCTCACAGGGACAGAATCCACATATGAGGATGACAGGGGATTATTTATGAATATGTATGTGTAACTATGAATGTTACATAGCCAATCCATGAGCTGGCATTTTCCCTCTTGGGAAGTTGGTCACTGGGCTCAGTGGTTGAGTTGGCCCTGTCTGTGGCTTAATCATCGACAGGCAGTCTCAAGTTTTCAGACCATATTGGGAAGTTCATTTCTCTTCAGAGACCCAGCCAATATGGCAGTTTGAACAGCACCCCCTTCTTTAAACCTACATTGCTAGCACTCTAGCCTGTGCTAGAATTCGTAGGGAGGCCCTAAATGTGTCAGATCTGTTCCGATCAGAATGCGGTAGAAACAGGAACACAGATGTACCATGGTATTTGCCTCATAATTTCTCCTTATTTAAATACTTTTCAGTGATGTGATGACAGAAGAAAAGGAAGGCAGTTGAGAACTTTCCAGCATGATCTGCCAATTATAAATGAACCGAATAGACCTCTTTAATTACTTAAGAAAACATCCTGTCAGGATGACTCCTTATTCCAACTATGTGTTTGTACCCCGAGTGCTAATACGTAGCCCTTTCGTCCTCATGGCTGACGGAAGAAATTCAAACCCAACCCGGGGTGAAGTGGGCAGCTGCTGCATTTAGGTTGATTTTACCAGACAACCACAGAGAAGGGGGCGGGGTTAACCCCCCCCCAAATTGCTCCTCAACTAAAAATGGGAAGCCTCCAAGGCCCTTTTTTCATTTAAAATAACACATGCACTTGCATTTAACTAGAGGCTATTCATATTCAAGCATTCTACTTCTATGAATAATCAGGACCTTCCCAAGACCTTCTGTTGCTCAACAATGGTTCTTTTCCAGGAAGAACAGGAAAATGGTGCCCTGACCCTGCCAGATAGCTCAGCAGCTTAGGTCTGTAGCTGTAGGGCCTGAGGTTGGGAGACCAATTTCATGTTGTGCCTCATTGAGAGGGGCTGCACTCAAGAATCCATAGCTTCCCTTCCCGCTCTGCAGTTCAAAGGTTACCCAGTTACACAAAGTTGCCCAGGACACAAAGCCAACCCAATCTGTTGGTACAAGAGAAAGTCAAAGTACCACGTTTAATAAATGTCTGCTCTTTTATGTTATCCCAGATCTTTTAACTGGGGCAACCGTTTCATGCTGCTTCGAGGTAGGACCAGCCCTCTGATTATCAGAATTTGAGCAAGGGAAACAGGAACAGAAGACTAGCTCTTTCTTCCTTGTCATAGTTAATAGGCTTGAGGAATGACATTTGAAGCACTGATGCTTTACTATACAGGTGAAACTTGAAAAATTAGAATATCGTGCAAATGTTCATTTATTTCAGTAAGTCACTTCAAAGGGTGAAACTAATATATGAGATAGACTCAATACGTGCAAAGCAGAATATGTCAAGCCTTACTTTGGTGTAATTGTGACGATTATGGTGTACAACTTATGAAAACCCCAAATTCACAATCTCAGAAAATTAGAATAGTGTAAAAAGGGTCAATATTCTAGGCTCAAAGTGTCCCACTCTAATCAGCTAATGAATCCATAACACCTGCAAAGGGTTCCTGAGCCTTTAAAATGGTCTCTCAGGCTGGCTCAGTAGGAATCACAATCATGGGAAGGACTGTTGACCTGACAGTTGTACAGAAAACTATCATTGACACCCTCCATAAGGAGGGAAAGCCCCAAAAGGTACAGATTGCAAATGAAGTTGGATGTTCCCAAAGTGCTGTATCAAAGCACATCAGTAGAAAGTTATGTGGAAGGGGAAAGTGTGGAAGAAAAAGGTGCACAAGCAGCAGGGATGACCGCAGCCTGGAGAGGATTGTCAGGAAACGGCCATTCAAAAGTGTCGGGGACTTTCACAAGGAGTGGACTGAGGCTGGAGTTAGTGCCTCAAGAGCCACCACACAGAGACAGATCCTGGGCATGGGCTTCAAATGTCGTATTCCTGTGGTCAAACTGCTTCTGATCATTGTTGCTCAGTGTTGCTCATATATTAGTTTGAGTTGACTTATAAATGAACATTTGCATGATATTCTAATTTTTTGAGTTTCACCTGCATATATTAGCCCTACCCAGCTAATTTACACCCCAGGATAATCTGGGTTCTATACACTTAGAAACATTTTTTGTTTGGTAGGGTAATGATAGAAATTAGCAAGCCCAACCTTGCGCATGTTGTGTCTTTACAGAAGTAGAATGCTTGAAAAGGGGACACTATTGACCTCTTCTAGCAAGGCAATGTAGGCTGGTCTTGCTAAAGAAGAACAGCAATTATGAGCTACCTTTTCCACTGCCTAGTCAGGTAAGCTTGCTATCAAAGCAACAGTCCTTTTCTTCTAGGTCTTCATGTCAACCATCTCACCTGGATGTGTCTTTCAGAAAAGCAAAAACCACTTATTGACATATGTCCCAAAAGTTATTTTGCTCTCCCTTTTGATTTTCATGTACCATGCAGCCACCTGTCTTAACATTCACCCATACAAAATGTCAAATCATATAGACAACTAAATTGTAAAATGACGTTGAGATAATGCTCCAGAAACAAATGGCATGTAAGGCTCTGGGTGCCTTCTTCCATTTATTTTGGATCACTTAGGAGCAAAGGGTACACGTTGTCTGGCTGGCAGCTCTTTTTGTTGCTCTGAGTGGGCCAGAACAAAGAGCTGTTATGTGGCACCCTAGCCATAATGTTGACCATCGTGAACCATAATATGCCACATAAGATCATATACAGGGCAGAGCTAACTTATTATCCTCTATTAAGCTGCAAAGGAACTGAGGATGGAATCCATCATATTTTGCTGCCTGGGGGGAAGGAGAACATGTTTGCCTAGGCTCATTGGACATATAAAGATCAAGCAGAGTGTCCAATGAATCTTACTACAACTCTACTGGCGGGACAGCATCTTGCATCACAAGGAGGAGAAATAGTGACCCTTAGTGGAGCACAGAAAAGCCATGTGACACATCACTTGCAATAAATTGTTAAATACTTTAAATGCCTAATTAATTATGGTTTTGTTTAACGTTTTTTAATGTTCGCCTCAAGTTTTAGATTACCATGTAAATTGACATTACAGTGGACCCTTGTATAACAAACAGCTTGTTTAACATAAAATTTGTACAACATAAAAATTCCGGAGATAGGGGAAATTTACTTAACATAATTGCCTATGGGGAGAATCCGTACAACATAAAAATGGGATCACTCCATTTTAATGCATTCCTATGGGAATTTGTATAAAGGAAAATTTGGTTAACATAATTTCATTTGAGACGGATTAATTCCTTTATACAAGGTACCACTGTATATGATTATGTTACTGCTCTAAAATCCTTACACAGATGTGGGTGAAATATCCCATTATTGATTTCTCCTCCCCCTTGCCCTTGTAATCAGCTCTGGAAAGAAGGAGAGAGCTGCATGATTTTTTTGAAGCTCACTTTAACAAAATCCACTATTTATTTTCCATTCCATTCTCCCTCTTAATTGCATCTCTTTACCCACATTTCTTTTTGCTTACATTAGGATTCTTTATCTCCGGTAGGCAACACAGAGCGAACAACAGGAAATATAGATTATATATTATATTGTATATAATCTGTATATATAATCTTCCTGGCAGGATCTGCAGTTAAACTAATGGTTCTTTAGAGACTGCAAACTAGAGATGGGCACAAAATGAAAAATGAAACACTGTGTCGAGTGCGCGCCACCATACACACTCTTTCAATTAACTACCAGGACACTTTGGAGCTTAATAACTCTGTCACCTGACCCCCAAACCTCTCTAAATTTCAAGGGACTACCTAGAATCGCTTGAGGAGCTACCCTGCCATTTCCATGCTGAAAATGGCTGTGATCCAATGTTTTGTTGTGCTTATATACTTGAAAATATGGATCACAGTCATGTATCGACACTAAAAATGCTAAGGAGCTTCCTCAAGGTCTACCCTGTAAGCCCTTAAAATTTGGAAAGGTTTTGGGGGTTAGGCGGCTGAGTTATACCACCTCCTGGGGGTGTCCCAGGAAAAAAAATCTTTCTAACTGATTGAATCACAAATTTGAAAGCCAAGCCACAGCAGCGCTAATCGCTCACCTGCACGGGTGTGTGCGCGTGCTACTGCAGCTTCTCTATTCAATTAGAATGATTTTTTTGCTAGGAGGACTCCTTTGGAGCTTAATAACTCAGCTGCCTGATCCCCAAACCTTTCCAAATTTGGGGGGCTTACAGGGAAGAGATTAAGAAAGCTCCTCTGCCATTTTGTGCCTCTAGGACCCAGGGGAGCATAGTGTTTCATTTCATTATTTAATAAAACTACTTTAAAAATTCATTACAAATAAAACAAAACAAAACTACTAAAGAAAAAAAATGAAATGAAATACTCTATTTCCAGTTTGTGCCCATCTCTACTGCAAACATGAAGAAAATTTTTGCAATGTGACAAAATATCAAGTCTCACTTAAGAGGAGGTAGAATCATTTCCCAATCAACTGATAAAGGGCTAAGCCTATCCTGACTATGATACAAAGTGCCCAGAAACATGGTAATTCCCATATCAGAAACGTTGGAGAGTGGGCATGGTTGAGAGGCACAGGTATGTATAAACTGCATTTTGGATTCCTTTTAGCAGTCTACCTGCTAGGGATAATTGTCAACTACTGTAGTTTTAAGTTATCCGTAAATGCACTTAAATTAATATCCAATTTACGCACATAAATGAGGGTAAGGTAATAATCCTCTGAATAGCTAAGTAATAAAATAACTTCTCTTGTCGATTTTTGCTCCATGTAGCTGCATTTCACAAACATGAAGGGACTTACCTTGCTGGGCAAGGATCCAGGTTGCACTCCTGCAGTTTGGGCTTTGGTTTGACATTTTCAGGGTAGTAGTGGCAATAGTGATCAGCCACCACCCGACTGCTTCTCAGATCATAGCACTCGGCTGAAGTCAGCTGGTAACCTTAAAGAAACCCATATTTAAAGAGGACGGAAGGCTGCACAACTCTCTCTCCCTGACACACACACACACACACACACACCATTATACCCAAAAGATCTGCAGAGAAAGTAAGCCTCATGGGCCAATCCATTTTCATGTTGGTAAGATGTGTCCTTCCGGTGCTTTGGTTGTTGGTGACAGGGTAATACACCAGAAAGTATGCCTTACCAGCATGTTAAGTGTATGTCTTCCAAAATGGTCAGAAGCTAGCAAATACAGGCTGGATGCAGCTTTCTGATTCTCAGTCAGTCAACTATCTCAGTTTCTCTAAGGGTCTAGCTATAGGTTAACCAATGTGTATGGCTGAGCTCCAATAACTTGTGTATAAAATACGACAAATAACTTCAGGTGAGAGATGTTTAGAACAGAGAAGCAGTGATGCCTGACATGTAAGTGCCTAACGCTCCCACATCATACTATAATCCAAACTGGCTCCTGTTATCCAGATTATGATTGTTAAATCAGTACTAATATCTCAGCTATCCATGAACCTACGTCACTGTAACTGCTAACCATGCACACATACATCCCAAAGAGGAAGAGGGGACTTAGCCCTATCTCTGTCCCCAATGTATGTCTTACAGCTCTAACACAACACCGTCAAGGCCAGCAACAATATCAATATATTTTAAAAACAGCTTCAAAAGAACACATGAGCTTCCGGGTATTGTTTTAATCTGACGATCATTTCCTTCAAGTTTGCAGTCATATACTGTATGATGTTATGTGGGAAGAAGCCTAATTGAAGGCACATCTGGTTCTTACTTCTAAGTAAACATACACTGTTGGATCTCACAGCCGCACATGAATTATCATTCAAAGCTTCCCCTTAAGAAGAAGCCGATCCTTACTTTGTTTTAGCTACTTCCGTGCACAAGTTGATCATTATATTTCATTATTTTATTTTATAATGGTTTGTTGCCTTGCCGCTGATCCTTCCGTGCACACGTTGATTGTTATATTTTATGATTTTATTTTACAATGGCTTGCTGCCTTAGATTGAATTTTTGTGTACAAATCTTGAACTTTTTTTAAGAGTCACAGGAAAGAAATGATAAAGGAACAGAGAGAAACTATTAGCTCTCCCCAACTACTCACAACCTTTAGAGTGATTTATCTTCCCCACCACTTTAACTACAGCTTTGCACTCGGCAATAAAAGTCTCCTTCTGTGCATCTCATCTCATTTCCCCTTCTTATTTCCCATATGGGAGTATCAGCTCTTGTGACCTAATTTCAATTAGCAGATGCCTGTTCATTCTTCTTCAGAGAATGTGCTGCTATCTTTGACCACAAAGACTGTATAATTTTCTGTGAAGCTTTAATTGCAACCTACTGTGACAATCACCTTCATGAAATGAACTCGGTAAAAATCATTCAAACAGACAAGGGAGAGGTCAAACCACAGGCTTTCCAGTTCGCTGGGATTCCACATAACTCTGTTATACACGGTGCTTTATATCATACAGAAGATATTGCCCTCTCGCCTTCATTTGCCTCTCTGCAAGGGTGGGGGACTGTTGTCCCTCCAAGATGTTTTGGCCTTGAACTCTAGTGAGAAGGGCAAATATTGAGATACTGTCAGACACATAGTCCAAAACACTAGGAAGACCAAATCTCCCCGACTTTTACCTTACTGTGACTTGGATCTCTTATTGCAAACAAGATGTGGAATGGATGGGAGTTCTCTATGGAATCAATTCCACAAGAGTAGATCCCTCTAAAATTCAAGAGTAAGGCATAACTGAGCAAAAACTTCTTTTAGTGTAACTTGATGGACTGAAATATGCCAGTGAGGCAGATCAAGCTGGCGCAAGAGCAGTGGTTCTTCTGCAGATTTCAACCTGAACTTCCCAGGAGCTGGCCAAGATGCTGGAACTATTGAGGGGATGTGGTTTAGTACCATGGACAGCTGCTTGTAAAGTTCAAGCTGAAACCTGCAGCGGCCCTCACAAATCACCAGCTTCCACTGCTAGTCTCCACTGATATTTAGATGCTTTCTTTCATATCTATTCACATGCATTGCCTGGATTCTTGTTTGTATATTATTTTTTATTCCTGTTATAGATTTCTTTTAAGTTCAGATCTTTTTTTAGACATTTTGTCAAATGAGAGTAGCATCAAGGCAAAGAAGATTTTTTCAGAAGTTGAAGAAACACTGGTCTCATTAGCACATTCTCAAATTTTCAAGATTCCACTTTTTTGCTTGGACGTGGAAAACATGAGATAAAATGGACAGAATATGATTAGCATGGTATGACCAGTTGCAAACCAGAGCAGCCTTGTGTCAGTTTCCTATGGACACAATTGGGTAAATGTAGTATAACGCCTGTTATACTGTCTTTTAGTGACACAAGCTGCCTTGAGTCCTTTTTCAGGAGAAAGGAGGGCTCAACATATTTTAAATAAAAAATAAATATAATCCTTGATCAGACGCCAAGCTGTCTGGGGTTGATGGGAGTTGTAATCCATACCATCTGGAGGACACATTTGGAGTTCTATACTAATTGACAGTGGCTCTTCCAAATTTCAGATTGAAGTGTTTTCTTTCGTAAACACTTATGCCTAGTAAAATGCCTAGAGGCTGAGAGATCTCGGTTTGAATAGCAACAACACTGAAAGGAATATAGAGCTTTTTCTCCCTTGGTATGGGGAACTGCATGCCATCTTCAGAGGAAGCAGCTGGGAAGGCATCACTAGGACTTTCAGATGTATTTCTCTGGAAACTGGTCAGAGCTGCTGGTGTCATGACTTTAGTAAAACTAGACTAAGGTAAGACTCAGCTTGCAAGTTGCGTCAATCACATTGATATTGAAGACCTGAGAAATTCTAAGATGCATGCCTCTGCAATATTTCTTGGGTCCTGACAATGCAGTACTACCAAAACATACTGTAGACTAGACATCAGCTATTTTAAGGCAGCTAATTCAACGTAGCACTCAGGCACTGCCTTTCTGAAATCAGGGTAACTGGGGAAAAGGAGTTGGATCTACAATACAGTATATCAGTGCAGATTCAAATAATTAAGCAGCAGTTCTCACATACCATCATGAACCATGGGGGGTTAGAAATCAAACAAGATGCCTTTCATTCTTCTTCAGTACAGTCTTATACTGTACTGAAGCAGATTACAAATGAAAGCAAAGTGTTCTGCTTAAATACCACCCCATACAACTTCAAGTAGTCTCTGGGTGGTTTACATTTTTTTAATTACATTAATGCAGGCTACACATTGCCCCCACCACCAAGCAAGCTGGGTACTCATTTTACCGACCTTGCAAGGATGGAAGGCTGAGTCAACCATGAGCCAGCTACCAGGGACTGAACCCCAGGTCATGAGCACAGTTTTACCTGCAGGACAGGCATTTAACCACTGCACCACTTTGCAGGTATGTTTACATGAGACAGCTACACTGAACCTATGGGCTAACAGCTCAATAGTAGAGATGGGCATTTCGTTTTAGAAGGGGTCAGGTTCCGAAACGAAACATAATCAGAGAGGGAGGCGGGATGATGCATGTCCTTGCACAGCTCCTGATTGGCCAGCACCAGAGAGAAGGAAAGATGATGTGTCGGAGGCTGCTTCCTTGTTGGAGTTTCGCCCCACATGACCCAAAGGAAGGTTGATTTCATTCCGGAGGGTGGGTCCTGGTTCCGAACAGCAGCTGTGCTGCCATGTTTGGTTTTGGAACCAGACCCCTTCCAAAACAAAACACCCATGTCTACTCAACAGTTTTAAGAGTGCTTTAATAGCTGACACAGGTTTCAAAATCAAGATTGAAACTAATTTAGAGCAATCTGTAATCACACAGAAAAATACAGCTGCACCATTTAGATCCAGAATACAGCACATTATCGCAGTATTTAATACATTACCTCCACCGCAGGAAGCAGAACAGGGGAAAAAATCCGTTTCTCTCCATCGGTGAATAATAGGTTGATAGAAAATAAACTGCACTGCACTATCAGCAGCACCAGCATAATGGATCTGAAAAGAAGGAAAGCTATAGGTAAAGCTGTAGGATATGCAGTTAAAAAAATCAGAAACACCTTCTAATACAGACTTTCTATAGTGTAAGAAATTGGAAGTATGAGATCTCTAACCTATCAAAACATACACACAGAGATATTAAACAGGGATTATTAAACCAGGTATGGGATACTTATACTGAATTATGGAGGATGTATAGGTGAGACTTGTAAATCCATCCCAGGCTTTTACCACCAGGAATTTGTTCTGCCAATTAGTTACCCACACATTTCCTGACTGAGAAAATGTAGGTGACAGTGGTACATTTTAAGAATGTTATTCCACTTTCTCTTTGCATTAATATGGTTCTAATTTGATTATGTTTTCAATCAAACATACAGGTAAACTCACCCAAAATCTACGAAGCAGGTCAAAGGTTCTTTTGAAAAACACAATGCCTTATATTTGATTCAACGGTGGTAGAACAGAAAGCCTCAGGCCCTGGTCATGCTAGGCAAAAGTTCTCTAGTTTTTCCTCTGTTGTACTGATTCAGAGTCACGTAGTATATATACTGAAGTGAATGTCCCAGGAAATTTTAGCGTTGCCAATTTATTTCCTCTTATTTGAGTCATAATGGCTGGCTACACCATGGTAACAGTTCATTTCTTCTCTTTTTTCAAGAGGCAGGTGTGTGTGTGTGTGTGTGTGTGTGTGTGTGTGTGTGTGTGTGTGTGTGTTTGTTTGTTTGTTTGTTTATTGAAAATGTTACTGATGTGTTGATATATCAGGAAATGGCTTCTGATGGGAAACTCTCCTCTTTTGAGTGGACTGCTTCTGCAGAAATGTATTGCACAGTACAATTGTCCCCTGCTATATTGTGGTTCATATACTGTGCTCCCAATATATCGTGGGACAGCAGTATATGAAAGCAAGGGCTCCTGGGGCAAGCTGTGTGGGCCTGTCTGGGGCCTCCTACACAAGGAAGTAAGCCTTTCTGGGGGTGGGAGGAGGGGAGGGGGGAAGCCAAACTGACCTTGCAAAAACAAAGCAGAGAGGAATCTTCAGAACAGGAAAAGGAAGCAGCAAGATCAGTTTGGCTTCTTCCCTCCCCTCCCCCACCCCTGAAAGGCTTAATTCCTTGTATACGAGGTCCCTTAATTTTTCATGCCATGATTTTAGAAAACAATAGTGTTGTATATACAGACAAATAGAGCATATCATTAGGTATGAAAATGTTTTGATTTTGACTGTGTGTCGTGTGACTGGGAGAAAAAAAAGCATTGATCTAACCGAGGGATAACTAGAGAACATTTCCCTCGTGTGATAGGGCCCCAGTCTTTTTTTAAAACACACATGCTGTGTGAAAGGGTTGGCACAGAGTTTATCTGGCCAATGAGAAGGAACATGCATAAGACAGAGTGGCTAAAATCCCGTTGGTGTAATTTACGCCAAGTAAGGTGGATGGTAGCAACTGCAGCAGTGATTTTTGGGAAAACAAGATTTCTGATTTCTGTCCCCAAACTCCTGAGTCTCCTGTGTAATCAGTTTCACAGTCAAGAAGCCTCAAGGACTGCAGAATGGGATGTATTTAATTAGTGAAAATTGCTGCTGTTAGTAAAACTACTATACCTTAATGAGATTAACTCTTGGTAATTAAATATTTCCCCTCCCATCCCATGGCCCCTGCAGCTGCCTGGTGACAAAATGGATTACATGGGAGCCTCGGGACAGAATCCAGAAATCTTTAAGTTCCAGACATCACTTTTGTTCCAAATGTCATCAGCCATACACAGGTAAGTTGTACTAATAGGATTTCAGCTCAGGATTTCTCTCAGATGAGGTTCCTCCTCAGCCCAAGGATGTGGCTCCTTATCTAGATCTTTGAGAAATATATAGCCACTTGCAGCAATCTGAGAATCACTAGTGTAAGAAAACAGCATAGTAGAATGTTATACCTTACACTAATCTTTCCTGCCACTGCCTCTTCTACCCATTGTTTTGCCTCTTCTACTCATTGTTTATTTTCATTGTATCATTGATTTTTGTTTGCATTTGTTTTGTATTTTTGGTGTAAATGGAGTGGCTAGATAGATAGATAGATAGATAGATAGATAGATAGATAGATAGATAGATAGATAGATAGATAGATAGATAGATAGATAGAATTACACAAGTTCTGCAAAAGGAAAATCAGGTGCACAAATATAGAAACCATTTAGATGTAGGCCACTAATATCAATTTACTTCCAAGGCAATCATTCTTGCCTTCTTTTGTCTTTGACACTTTGAACACTTTTGTTTGCAGAGTTTAGCCTTCCCATTAGATTACTTCTAAAAAAATCAAAAATCATTGCAAGCTTTTTAAGATAAATTCCACTTCTTCAAGGCAATTACCTACACTCCAATCACAGCAAGATGGGGTTTGTCAGGAGGTCAGTCTTATCTGTTAAGTTTGTGTATCCCATTAGATGCAATTCTCGACATATTTTAGAGGTAGGGTGATGCTGTTATTGTCTTAACATCCTTGATGTGACTGATGGTACAATGGAACTGCTTCAAGGACAGCTTTCTTGCCTCTGCTTTAGTGTAGCTTTTGTGGGTACAACTTCATAGTTGCAGAATAGGGTTTTGGCTTTTATGCACTGATATGTAAAACAATTAAATAAACCATACTCTATATAAGAGTAAGTCTTTCTAAAAATGAATATCCATTGGTTCCCAAATGTATCCAAGCAGCAGCTAATCTGTTTCTCTCAAGGGCAGCAGAGGGATTGCAAGCAAGGGTATTAAACAACACCACAAATGAACACCAAAAGTTCCCCTTTCGTTGTTCAAATTTATCTTAGCAAAGCCTTGTAATAAGTTTGTAATAAGTTACAACCATGGACAAAGCGCTTATACGCAAGAGGCCTCATGTTCAATATCTGGCTAAAACTCTTGAACTGCTGTTGTCAGTTTAGTATAGTAAACTGTGCACGAAGCAGAACAATGATTTCATTTTTCATGAGACAGGTTCCTCTGTCTGTTCCTTTTGTTGAGGTGATTTAATGGCCATTTGTATCTCTTCAAGAAACTGAAGAAAGACCTTTATGGAGAACAGGAAACAAAGAAAAGAAGGGAAGGTTGTTGGGGGCGGAGGGATGGTGGAAAGGAATAATAAACATGTTGCACCACTTCTGACTGTTATTTTTGCTTTTTCCAAGGAGGAAAAAGAGATTTAAGAGGAAATGACAAAAACATTTCAGTGGTGATAAAGGAAGGAGGAGCTGCACAGAAATGCTTCAGGATATGTTGAATACAAGAATTCGACTGCTGGTCCTTTCCAGTTAAGGTGAACAGTGATGTAAATTCCCAGGCGCACCGAAGAAGTAACAGCTGAAGCAATACAGGTTCACTGGATAACGAAAGAGGCCTCTTGTATGGATTAATGCAGTTTTGTTCAGCATGTCATAAACAGGATATCCAGTTCCATGAGTGGGGTGACACATTAATCACATATGGATCCGAGCTCAGGAAAAACCCAGCAGCCTCTGGGGGGACAAATGTGGTATCATGCTGAAAGCTATCTGCAATCTCTGATTTGCACGTACTGTCACAAATGCTTTTGGGGAGAATTTGCTCAAGTTTGAACGGAAAGAAAGGAAAATGGAAAGAAACAGACCAGCGATACTAGTGCTGAACCTTAAAAGTCTAGTGTGGGGGGTCCTAGGCAGAGTATGATAAATGAGGAGAGAGATTAAGCAGGGCTCAATATAGGGGTTGGAAAGGTTCCTGACATCAAAAGTCGGGAAGACATAACAACCCAGCTCCCCCAAGGATTCTTGTTGTGTTGTCTGCTTGATTATCTGTCTTCTCTGACACAGAGAAAAGGCAGATGCAGGTCTTTCTCCCAAAGTCTGTGGGAAGTTATTCATATAGCCCGGACCACCATCACCCCTGGGTGGGAACACACCACAATTAGCCGCAGATGGAAAAGTAACATTACCAGGTAAACGAGGGAACATAACTTGGACAAACTTCTGTTTATTGTTTCAAAGGAGTTGCATGTGTTTGGGATGAAGAGACTGATTACATTGTTGTCGGAATTTTGTTTGAGGAAGGATCATACCTGGGCCCTGTAGCCTACAGGCAGGATCAGCTGTGGGAGGACAAATACTTCTTTCTGTCCATTCTAAAACTTGGAAGGAAAGTCGGGATGACGAGTCTTCAGAACAGAAACAGAAAACCCCTGTTCTGATTCTGTTTGCACCATCTCAACACAGAGTGATACTTAGTTTCTTTTTTACATTTGTAAAATAAATAAAATACCAGTCTCTTCCCATTAGTGCCCTAATAGTAACTAACAACTAATTTTCAAGTTTTATAGTATTTTAAATTAAGTACCTTCTTTTTACTTCAAGATGTTTTCAATTAAAATGTATTGTTCTGCCATTACATCCTGCCCTGAATGTATTTGAACTGAGGGGAATCAAGTACAGTACTCATAAAATTTTAGAGAAATAGTCAGTTGCTGAGATGACATGAATATACTTTCAACTTTAATCCGTAACTATAAACAGCAGCTCTGTATCAAACTAAAGAATACAATTTTTATTTTATTTCCCTCAAAGTCATCTGTTTTATTTCAGGTCTGCTTTGAGGATGAGGAGAATTCATTTTCAGGGACTAAAAATCAGAGTGGCTGCCATTTTGTTTCCCACAAGTTTGCTTGTGACTGCTAGTTAAAAAAATGGCTGTCATCACAGTTGAATACTGTGCTGAACCTGTCCTCCCATTTCTTGAACATCTTTTCACACTGCAGTGGTTCCCAAACTTGAATGTCCAGATGTTCTTGGACTATAACTCCCTGAAATCCTAGCACAGCTAAGTGGTGAAGGCTTCTGGGCGTGCCTGTTCAAGAACCTCTGGGGATCCAATGTTGGGAGCCATTGCATGACTACAAAACAGGTTTTCCCGTAAATTTTTAGCTCTGTGCAGGAATCTGCAAAATGGAAGGCAGGGAGAGTTCCAAGTCAGCAATTGACCCTGTTCAGTCTGGGGCACTGAAAAGGGCAAAAGGTGGCATTTCCCCCCTCCAGTTATTAACTTCGCTCTCAAATTTCACCTGTAGCTACACCTTAAAGGAAGAGCAGGCTTAGCATGTTGCTGTTATTTCAAGACTTATTTCAGACTTACTGTTACCGTTGATATGCAAGTAAACAGACTGTGGAGGTTTTAGAGTTGGGTGCACAAGACTAAACCTGGAGTTAAGCTCAGGATTCACCAGTGCTGGCTCAGGCTGAAGGATCCTAGGTTTTGTGGGGGGCAGAGCAGCGAGGCATCTTTCGGTTCACAGTGAAGCCAATTCCAGTGTTTTCTATGGGACATGACTCCTGTGATTTCAGCTTATACATGCCTTAGGCTTATACATCCTGATCTGAAAAGGTCCCATAGGAGTTGTATCTGGAAATCTCTGCTCTACCCTGAGCTTTAACTAAAACAGAAGATAGCTCTCTCTCTCTCTCTCCTGAACCCAGACCTTACCTAACTTGTAACTAAGGTAGCAAAAAAACAAACAAAAACAAAAACAAAAAAACAGCACACACAGAAGAAATTCAATCAGGTTTTTCTCTCTGAAGCATTTCTAAAAAGCAAATCCTTTCCTTTCCGAATAAATAGAAACTGTAAACACTGCACTTAAAAAACAGTACTGTACTCCAAAATTGGCAGCATCCTTCAGAGGTGTTTGGGGGCTACTACTGCAGCAGATAGCACTTAAATATCCACATATAAACACACAACAATTTCGACAGGGTGTGTAGCTCATTCAACTTTCAATTTTTTTAAAGAAATAAGACCAATGATATCCTCCTTGCTTTCTCAAGTAATACTGGAGTCTGAAGTAATCTTATTTAAAAGATGTTTCACGCAGCCCTACTTGAAATATAAATTATTATTTAAAAATTTGTTCACACAACATACAGCAGGACCCTTTGTCTGTGGTATCAGTATTTGCTGATTCACTTCTCCGGTCTGAAAACTTTATATTTATTTATTTATTTATGTCCCATCTTTCTCCTTGGAAAAGGATCCATATTAATATATTTAAAATATTAGAAAAAAAATACAAACACACAGACACTCACACACATAATGATGAAGTGACCAGAGCTCACCATTAGAGAGAGGGAATGTACAGTATAGCATTACAGTAGCTAGAGAAACAGATTTCCATGATGTTATTTTAATAACTGGCCACTAGAAGGAGCAAGCAACAAGATTATCAAAATATCCCTCTGTGTTTTTCAGCATCCAATTTGTGGGGAGGGGGAGGGGCTTGGAACCCATCCCCCATGGGCACAGCAGTTGTACTGTACAAACAATGTCCTAGACTCTCCCCACAATATATCTTTTCGAAAAATGAAAAATTTAAAAAGTCATGCCAGACATAAACTTCAGTAGGACATCTTCCTAGGTCACATTTGTTCTTGGGGGTGGGGGGAATAGAGAAATAGCCTGTCGCATGCATGGGGGAGGTGGTGTCGCAAAATCAGTTACAGTAGGACACCAGTTTCCGCTGGGGATTGGTTCCAAGCCTTCCCGTGGATAATGAAAACCGTGGATAAGAGAGAACACCAAAATGTCCCCAAAACTGCTGTTTTGTGATAGTAACTTGGTTTACAGCTGCTGTTTTGCAACAGTAGCTTGCTTTACAGCTGCTGTTTTGCAACAGTAGCTTGCTTTACAGCTTCAGTTTGTGATAGCTTGCTTTGCGGCTGCTGTTTTATGACAGTAGCTTGCTTTACAGCTGCTCTTTGTGACAGTAGCCTGCATTGCGGCTGCTGAATTATTTATTTATTTTTCCCTCTGCCAACCGTGGATAACTGAATCAGTGGATAATGAATCAGTGGATACGGGGGTCCTACTGCATTGTTAAATAACTGGGAGAACTGCATAATAAGAGGTTCTTCTTTGCCAGGGCCTAGCGAAAGCTGCTGCGCTCGATCAGGTAATGTAGAAAAACCTTTGTCCATAGTGCACATCTGGAGTCCTGAAAGAGGAAACTTTACAAAGGTGTTGCAGTGAAGAAAAGTTTTGTGTTACAATTAACAACTACAGTGGACCCTCATATAACAAACAGTTTGTATAACATAAAATCTGTACAACATAAAAAATTCCAGAGATAGGGGAAATTTGCTTCACAGAATTGCCTATGGGGTGAATCCATACAACATAAAAATGGTCGTGATTAGGGTTTACTCCATTTTCAATGCATTCCTATGGAAAATTTGTTTAAAGGAAAATTTGCTTAACATAATTTCATTTGGAATGAATTAATTTCTTTATACAAGGTACCACTGTATCATGTTTAAATGCATAAACCACTGTATCATCAGGTTTAAATGCACAAATGATTTCACCAGGGAGGACTCTACAAGAAGTCTTTGTGTATCGATGGGACTGATTTATAAACACAACGCCGACTTTTCTCTTTCTCTTCATTGCTACTGTGATGACAATTGTAAGATGGGATCTGGGGTTCGAGGGGGGGGAATCTCCAGGTTCTAGCCCTCCGTTAGTCAAGATTCTGGGAGCAGCTGCTTATTTCAGTATACAACTTAGAGGTGAGCTCTGGTATAAAATGCTGAATGTTTTCACCACAAGGGAAGTGTGGAAGCCTTCCCATGAATAATAACCATAGTAACAGGAAGCATGCACTCAAGTGCACTCCTTTTCCACTACCACAAATAATAACCACCAGTGTTCCTGAATTTCTGCCCGTTTCTTGCGGTTCGTTGCACTACTGACCTTGAGAAACTGTTTGCAGAAATGACTGCATGTTAACCCAGTTCATGGGAAGCACAGAAATAATTTTCAAGATATCTTCTAATAAACTGTGCTATGGGAATAGTAAAATGTAATACCCCCGTCACTTTCCTGAAATCATGGATAGCATTATAACCTTAAAGCACACCTTTTAAACAACAAAATTCTTTGAATGTGAAGGTAATGACTGGAAAGTGATGCCTGCGTGCCAGGCTGCCACAAAAGGGTTGCCACATAATGGGAAACAAAGGCTTTCCACCTAGCATATACAGATGGACTGCTCTTCCTTGGCTTTAGCTGGAATTAGGAGCAATAAGAAAGTAAATTTTGAATTTTCTTTTCAAAAATCACTAAAAACCTGGCCCAAAGGGATATGATCAAGTGAAGAGAATGCAATCCACTTAGTTTAACCTCTTCTGTTTTTAATACAAATGTGGTGCAATAGTTGCTATGTTTGGTTAGTAAAGCATCAAATTCAAGCCCACAGGCAGGCTTTCCCCTGAGCCAGCAACACCCTAAAAACAGAGGTCTACTGTTTAAATGAGATAATAGTGTGTTATATAAATTTGTTATATGACTATGATGTTTTGTCTATGCTGTTCAATTGAGATGTTATGTATTTTATCCTTATGTTATGTGCCTTATGGTGTTTCATTGTTGTTAGCAGCCCAGAGTGGCAGTATGACTGGGGGGGGGATAAATAAATAAATAAATAAATAAATAAATAAATAAATAAATAAATAAATAAATAAAAGTGTAGTTATCTTGTCTGCTGTGTGATATAATAATATTATTAATATTATTATTATTATTATAATAATAATAATAATAATAATAATAATTATTTTACTTACTTTGATCTCATAGGCTGAAGTGTTGTTTAATTGTTTAATTCACTTGCTTACTGCCTGCTGTGGGCTTGAATTTGATGCTTTACTAACCAAACATAGCAACTATTGCACCACATTTGTATTAAAAACAGAAGAGGTTAAACTAAGTGGATTGCATTCTCTTCACTTGATCATATCCCTTTGGGCTAATTTGATGGGCATGAGAAAGTGGATATATTTATTACAATGACTGAACTGAGCAATGACAAAGGCAACCTTAGTGCATGAATTGTAGTTTAGGCTACTATAAGCTCTGGCAGGCAGAAATAAATTCATGTGACCCATATTGCTGAAATCCAGACAATTCTGTTTAATGATAGGAAGCAAACATATCTAATTAGAAGTGAAAAGTGCTTCAGTGTGTTCAGTGTGGCTGTAACTACCACAAAGATGTTTTAAATTACCATTTTCTATTATTGTTCCTAACATCACCTTATTTTTATTAGCGTTGTGGTTTTCACCAAGAGTCCTGTTATTTACAGATCAGTCTGACGTTTGATCAAAGCTGTTCATGTATAAATTCACTGAGGAGCTGAGAAGCGCAGGTGTCTGAGCGTACAACAATGTCCCGCATCTGCCATGATCATGGCGAAGGAAAGGAGAAGACACTGATTGGTTCAGAACTTTCCGTCTTCTTCCTCTCCTGGCCTCTCGGAGTAAGGCTTTGGAAGCAAAGTCTTGGGCTTAGTTGACCCCTTCATGTAGCTGGGAATCCTAAACTTAGTTATTGAGATATAGGTGTTGCATAACCTAGAGATGGGCATGAACCACTGGAGGCGGGGCTTCGAAGCCCCTCATCCTCCTCCAGTGGGCGTCCACTTAGAGGCAGTGGCCTGGCTTTTCTGCCCCATCTTCTCCAGGGGCCGCCTCTGAGGTGTGCTCATCAGAGGAGGCAGGGCTCTGAAACCCCAAACACCAGTTCAGCTGACAAGCAAACAAGAACGAACTGTTGAACCAGTGGTTCGTGCCCATCTCTATTTTAAAGTTACTCAGTGGTAGTACAAAAATCATAGCAGTGATGATGACATTGCTGCTAGTCTAGATGACACATGCTTCTACTGCTATTGAGAGTACAATCCATTTCCCTGAATCATTTTAGTTCATTTGCTACAGCATTTGCATGCATCTGTACCCTGCAGATCAAAGGAAAAGGAACTTGGGCTCAAACTTTTTAAAACATTTAATAAGTTAATAAGTTCTAGTCAGCAGATTCTCAGCTGGCTGAAATGTAATGTGTGCAAAGGCAGAATTATATCTAGTTTGGTCACTCAACTTTTCTAAATGAAAGCATTAAGACCTATTCTAATGCAGATTCCAAAAGCTTTTCTGGAGTGCAAGAATGTCAACTCCAAATTGACGGCTAACCTTTTAATTATATTTGTAGTTAGTTCTCATTGGCTCAATGTTACTTCTCATGCAAAATAAGTCAGGATACTTGGATGAGATCACACGTCAACCAACACAGCTGGCACTACTCCATAATGTATCTATCCTTCAGTTTTTCTTCCTGAACTTACAATAGACCTGTAAGAATATACATTGTAAATCTAAAATAGCCCAAACACAAAGGGGGAACATTGGAGGTCACTACTTAGGAAGGATATTATTCAAGGAAAAGAACATTTTTCCCTATTGGTACTTGTACAGTAATTTTATTGCTTGCCTATGAAGCTGATGTTTAGCAATTAAAACACGTATTTAAAAAAGGAGATATGTGGGACTTGGCTTTGTGGGACTACATTTTCCAGTAAAGGTATACAGGATAAACTTAAATAAGCCTAAGAAAAAGCAGAGGATTCATTGTGCACTTCTGCTATAGCGAGGAAGAGAAAGTGACCTTGGAATATACAGTATGTCAATGTTTGTACAAAATAACTGAGGAGTGCATGAGGAGCATGTGTGTGTGTGTGTGTTGTGCCATTACAATCGTGACCGACTCTGAGGAGCATATTTCCCTCAATACATTTAGTTCCACTGTGTCAAAACATTACTCTATCTGAGATAAGCACTTCTCTCCTCTGTGCCCTTCATACACTGATATTTTAGGAGACAAAACTGTAAGTCATGGAACTGAAAGCTAGACTATATCACTAAACACCACCTACAGATATGCCCCCTGTCTTCACAACTAACCATATGGGTGAAAACCTATCCGTATTGGCCTGGTTTGGAAAAGTAAAGTGGCCGAGGAAATAAGCCACTTTGGGAACAGAAAGGGCTTGATCAATTTGAATCAAACTTTGTGCCATGCAGTATTTAAAAAAAAAATACTTGGAATTGTTTAAAATGATGGAACAAATCCTACAGTAGCCGCTGTGAGTTTTTTTGGGCTGTTTGGCCGTGTTCTGGAAGTTTTTCTTTCTGCCGTTTCACCAGACTCTGTGGCCAGCATCTTCAGAGAGCAAGGAGCTCAGGGAACTTGGAGTTCTCTCTGTACTCTGGGGTATATATATCCTACGGTATTTGATCATTTGTCTGTGAATGAGATTACCTGGGTAGTTGTTGGGTTTGTTTTGTTTTTCCAGTCCCCTTTTCTCCAGCATGTCTACTTAATCTTAACTATAACTGATAGAAGCAGATTTGCTTCAGAATAACAGTTTACTAAGTGGTTCGATTTTCAATAATCATAGTTAGGAAAAACACACTGATGGATTTGGACAGAATTATAAACTTTAGTTAATGTAAAACAGAACCAGTAGCCTGGAACTGCCTCTTCAGTTCCCTCTTAGAGAAATGATTGGAGAAGGAGATACAAGAATTAGTCTTAAATGCCAACCAGTTCTTAATCTGGGGGCTACAATTAAACTGCTTTCAATACCAGACAGCAACACGCAAAATACTAATAAAATCTCAACTTATCTGGAATTAGAGTTAGGTAGATGATCTCAGGAGGCCTGAAGGCCATATTTTCAGATTTACTGGCAGTTGAAGACTTGCATTCCAAAGAGCGAGGCCAAAGCATCTAGTCTGTGTACGTATTAGTTTACTATTAGTTTTAATGCAATGGTTACACACTGTAAAGGTGTTACAAAGGATGGAATGCAAGTGCACTGATCACAATGCCTCAACCTTGTCTCATAGCACACAGTATCCAATAAATTTCTCCAGGAAATCAGGACCTCTAGTAAAAGGCAAGATATAACTTAATTGGAAAACTCATTAAGAAGCAATGAGGCATTGCACTCCCTGTTTTTCTCCTGGAGCTGCCAGGCAAGGAACGTGCGGCTTTCTATGCGGTGTAGCAATGATTGTTCCTCTTGCTTCCATCGCGAGCTGGCTCTTTTTGGGGATCCCCTCAAATGACCAATATTGGCCACTACATCCGGAGTGGGTTAAGGGCAGCTACCATGCTAACAGAGCCCAGAGTTTTAATCCTATTATATTGTTTTCAGTCTCACCAACAACCCCACTTTCCAACATAGCCACTTGTATTTCCATCGGTCACAAAGTCCTCAATATCACCCTAAATCAAAACCCTCTGGGTTCCTGGATGAAAAATTTATGGTCTCTTGGACATGAAACCATTTTTTACAGCTCCACGGCTGAAATCTTTCAGGCCCTCCTGCCCTAACTCCTTCCCCTTTCCTGTCCTACTGCCCAACCGATTTCATTTTATTGTAATTCCCAAACGTTCGAGTTTGCCTGTGCAATTTCCCCCCCTCCCCTTTATAGAATGTGCATGCTGCTTTCAGCAATGTGTTTTTTATTACCCATAAGAATAGGGAAGCACTAATGGAAGGAAACAACTTGATTCCTATTGCTACTACTACACAAAGCAGAACTTCCAATGATATCCTGACTTCTTGACCAAAGCCAGACTACTCACCTTAAAGAGTCTCCTGGCTTAATTCTGTTTATCATATCTTAAGTTCAGGTGGCAGTGGCACACACATACAAGAATAATGAAGTCAAAGTTTCTTTCTTGAATCCCAATTCAAATTGCCTGCTTCACCTTCATTTAATACCTAAACATACTTATGATGAACTCTGTCAATTGATGTTGTATCAGCAGTCTTTCCCCAATAAATCAATCCTTCCTTAAGAGCATCAATCATACTCTCTTAAAAATATATCTTAGTTATTAAGAAATGATAAAGTGAATGATTTCGATCAAGTGACCTGTGAACTACAATTAAACATTTTCATAGATATAATCTATTTATTAGATACCTATAACCTGTGGAGAACCTGCACTATGCCCCTTTGGGTGTTTGTATAACCAAAATCATGCTTTCCACTCATGTATTCTCCAAGGCTTTCACAGACGGGATCTGACAGCTGTGAGTTTTTCAGGCTGTTTGGCTGTTTTCTGGAAGTTTTCTTCCTGATGTTTTGCCAGACCCTGTGGCTGGTGTCTTCAGAGGGCAAGGAGCTCAGGGAACTAGGAGTTGAGAACCAGAGAACTCCTAGTTCCCTGAGCTCCTTGCCCTCTGAAGATGCTGGCCACAGAGTGGCAAAACATCAGGAAGAAAAACTTCCAGAAAACAGCCAAACAGCCCGAAAAACTCACAACAGCTTTCCACTCCTCTTTGTTTGGGTTTTCAGAAGCACACAGAAGCAAACATCAAGGCAAAATAACAGACATTCTCCTCCTTTAACCCCTTATTATTTGTTGTTATGGACCATCAAATCATTTCTGACCTGTAGTGGCCCAATAAATTTATGGACTCAAAAAAGACCTATAATTAACAGTCCTGCTAGGGTCTCACAAATCCAATCAATATACCTTATATTAGATTTTTCTCTTTTCCCACTTTCTTAAACTCTTCCCAACATTGTTTTTGCTCCCATTTTTGTTTCATTGTGATCTGCCTAAAGTACAATAGCTTCAGTTTAGACATTTTTAAAACATCTAGAATCCATTTATTGGCCTTTCTTGTAGCCCATTTAAAAACTATAGCTATCCTCCAGTTTTGTGGCTAAGACTTTTCAGAACAAATCCCCACTTAATCAATACACATATACTGTACATTCTTTTTTTAAAAATACAGGGCAGCCAGATGACAGAAAACAGGATTTCCAATGGCTAATTTAGCGCTTGATGTTGCAAATAAGGTACGATAAACCAGGAAGAAGAAAAAAGAAGTATTAAGCAGTGCAAAAATATTGTATAGAACTCTATAAGATTATTTATTTATTTATTTATTTATTTATTTATTTATTTATTTATTTATTTATTTATTTATTTATTTATTTATGTCATTATAGGGCCTATTAATTATACTGATCCACTCTACCAAGCCGGCAGATATCCTAAATTGGCTCACTTTATTGGCAAGAGAAACTCCACTTCAGATGCTTGAAATACTGTGGGAATGCCACTTTACAGCTTCCCTAGCTTAACAAAAGCGAGTATACCACACACTAGACTGCCCATAACTTTGTTCTTGTTTCAGTTCAAAACACACACACACACACACACACACACACACACACACACACACACACACACACACACACACACACACACACACACACACACACACAAACACTTCATTTGGTCCTAGTTTCTTACCTTGATGGTGAAGTCTGCAGTAAGAGGGCCAGGTATCCTCAATATCTCTTTGTCTGGAAACTTCTGGAAGTCAACACTAGAATTCTCCACAAGAAAGGAACCTGTGGAGCTGAGACTGTTTTCCCCTTTCACACCTTGCAGAGTCTTGGTTTCTAAATCTGACAAGAAAGAAATGTATTTACGAGAGGAATACGTTCCTTTCAAGAACTCACACACCACCAGCAAGGAAAACAATAAACACGGTGAATGCCAAAGCATAATACTAAGATTATATTGGAATTTATTTTCACCCTGGAGGGGGTATACTTTCCACCAGCCAAACAAAGAGGAGACAATTATTTCATTTATCCAGACAAAAACAAAAAACCAAAACAAAACAGAAATATAACAAAAGAAAGTCATATTTCAGTGGCTCTAATCCTGCTGTTTAGTGTAGTAAGTTGCACTAGAGGAGGTACAATGAATCAATGGGGATCTGGCAAGTCAACTTCTCTGTAAGTTCCACTGATTCAAACAGAACTAACTTGTGACTTATTGCTGCAGCAACTAAAAGTCTACTTGACTCAACAGAACATACCCCTGCTGTTTCAATGGCCTTATTCTGGGGTGACTTACCATGCCAAGCAATATAATTTCGGCCATAGTGAGCTTTTGTGAACCTTGCAATCAATCAAGTTGATCTAGATCTTATTTTCACAGTGAGTTCCCTACCTCCTAATTGCATCATGAAAAGGAAGCTGTCAGTATGTAAGGGACTTCATGCAATAAGTTTCTTGGCCTACTTTGGCAACCACCACAATGGGACTCCGAACACAATGTTCTTTTCACGATGCAGCTGGAAAAGGAGAAACTTTCCCTTTGGCCATCTTGGTAGTAAAACTAATCCACAGACTGCCAACCTAAAAGCACTTGCTCACCCCATTTCAGACTCTGGTTCTCTACGAAGCCTCCTTGCTTTCCCTGGCCTCTTTCCATTTTGATTTTATTGAAAGCAAAGCAGCAAAGTGATAACGTTTGCTAGTCTGAGAAACAGCATGTGTTTGAGTACAGTAAAAGGAAAGATGGCGAACCATTTATGGGGGGGGGAGAGGAATGTGACCCAGAGGAAAACAAGCCAGGGATACCCCAAGGACCACTTATTTCTTACGATTATAACGTACAAAAATATTTCCCCCTCTGTTGCTAGATTATAATCTTCTGTTTCCTCAACGTGAGTCACAGTGCTAAATCTTAGCCACAAAAAGACTAGCATATGCCTACTGTCATCTTTCAATATAAACAGAACACAGCCCCTTGCAAGGCTGAAAAGACATCCTCCCATCACATGAACATGTAAACATTTGTACAGGTACTCTGTGCTTTTGCAGCTTTGCTGCTGCTTATTTTATAGTTGACAACCAGCTGCAAGTTTTTACTGTCTCTGCATGGTTGACTAGTACTATGCAACTCTTTCCAAAAGCATGTAATAATTGTCCAAACACTTATACTGTAATATATTGAGGATCTGTTGCTCTCATTTAACTCCTCTTTTGGAGAAAGGAGATGATGAGTGAATCATTCAGTGCTGCTGCCATTCCGAAACCCATAGGTTGATTGGAAACAGCACTTTATATTCACAGTGGAAGGTTAATGAAAAGTTTTCCTAGAAAAGAAAGAGGAACCGGTCTGAAACCACCAAGAGTTTCTCTTATCTCCCTATATATGGGAGTATATAGGATTAGAAGTACATTTTGCCATACGTTCAGGAAATGTTCTTTCTACTATCAATCAATGTGAGAACAGCACCCTATAAACTCAGAGGAAAACCATATTTAAAGGACTGACCCTTCAGAACCTGGTATCCTCTCACAATGTTTTCCCACTTTCCAGGGGTTGGGCTGTTATCAGAATTCCTAGTTCATCTTTGTTTTTCCTTTTTGTTCTACAGATCCACTAATTTCAGATACATGTATGGCTGTTCATGATGGTGGCCACTTCCTGCTGAAGCTAGCTAGAAACCTCACCTAGCGGGGATGCTCCCCCAAACCTTTGCCTTCTGTATTTGATCTCTGTTGGCCCCTGGATAAGCTAAAAATGTTTGATGGCACATTTGTCCAAACATCTCTGATCTCTCCAGTGTGTTTTAATCCCTTACAACTTGTACGCCCCACACCATCATGCCTGTCTTTTTATCTGTGCCCTAGTGCAGGGATCCTGAACCATGGACACTTCAGATTTTCTTTGGACTACAACTCCCACAGCTCTTTATCAATGGCAATACGGTCGGGGGATTCTGGGAATTGCCATCCAAACCATTTGGAGGGCCAAAGGGATGCCCCTCTGTCCTGGGTTCCACAGGAGCTTTCCTCCAACTCAAAATTTATTGGACCACAATCACCATCATGCTAGTTGATATGGTGGTTGAGACTTATAGTCCAATGCCTCTGGTGGAAGGGCGCCAGGTTAGAGAAGTCATGATACATTTTCTTTGGATGGCTTTCTTCCACAGCACAATCCAATACTAAATGGGCATGCCTCCTTCACATTTTGTTCCGAGCCTATGAGATGCAAATGTAAACGTATGAGCAGGAACATGTGTTAAACTCATGAGCAGAGGGGCAGTTCAGCTGAGCAGCAGGGAAGCCCTTGCTGTATTCTCATCAGCTACAGAAATTCAAAAAATAAACAAACCAGAAGTTCTTAACATCAAACTTCTTGGTTAAGTAACACACATTTTAAACGCACATTTTAAAAGCTAGGGTTTTTTAAAATGTGGTAAAACAATTTTTATTCATGGGTTAAATTATATCTTTGTATAAATGTGTAGTTCCTCAATGATGTCCGGCAGTAGGACGTTGACCCCAATGATAAAGGAACCCTCTGAACCTCATTCTAAATAGAACTTCAGAGGACATTATGAGTGGTTTAATACCGTAATGCTAAAACAAAGTATACTTTTACTCACGTAAGTGATCAGGGCCTTTCAGCACTAGGCGTACATGCCGACTCCCGTAAGGAATAGCAACCACTGTGTCCTCCACTGGATGGGAAAAAAGGGAGGAAGAGGCAAAAGCCAGACATGATTAACAAGTAAAGGAAGCTCCCAATTTCCAAACAAGCAGTGAAAACAGCTCTTCATGGGAAAATTGCAGGCCAAGTTTGTGACCACCTAAAAAGAAAAACACTCAAACCCAGTGAACCCTGAAGAAAAACCAAATAGGGAACAACCAGGCTGTTTCATTTCAGAAGCATCATGGACTGCACGGCTGGATTAAGGTCCTTGCTTTCAATTGTTTCCTTATATTGAAGGACTTATAAAAGGTTTTTTTTCCCAGAACAGACCAAGAAGAAGAAGACATTTTGGACCAAAGCTGTACAGACCCTTATAGCCTTTTTTAAAAAAGCCTCTTTTGCTATAATAACCCAAACAACTGTCATGTAAAGGAATGTTGGTAACATTTTAAGTGCAAAAAGAGAAAAGCCACAAAATTACACTGGCAATTTTTTAAAAAAGGTTATTCTTCTATTTTTTTCTGGAAAAAAATGCAATTATTAATTAGGTTGATGGAGGAGACACTTTTCGGAGACAAAGCTTAATCAACACATTCCTGAGATGATGTGGACAAGGTAGTCGGAGAGGCCTCGTACCAGATCTAATGACAACAGGAGCTATTTGCTACACAAGGAGCTGGGCAAGGGAAGGTGGATAAAATAATGCATCTGACATCAAATGGCAAGAAGCAAATATACACTGCATGCTAGCTTTCGGTCTAGTTTAATTAAAGATATACCATAAAATTATAACTTTATGCACTAGCAAAAAAAGGATTATTGAAAACACTTCTGATTGTTTGCAAATACTTGTATCTTCAGCTTGCTTTTAAAATATCTTAGAACAACTTGGGTGGAACTGTTGCCCTTGTAATACAAAAATAGGTTTTAAAAAATGTTAATGGATTTGGGACTGCTGAAAATAGAATGTCTATGTTTACCCACAGGTCACCAGAAGTGCAAGCAACAGCCAACTTTCTATGGTAGCTTTTTTTCCCCCTTTGATAATTTTTAAATCGTCAGCAAGCTCCAGGCTACTGTAAGGGGTCTTGTGTTCTCCCTTTTCCTTACATCTTTGTGAAAACAGATTTGGTGTTCAGACTGTGAAAATCGGGCTGTAGCTTGCTTTTGACTTGAGAAGTTCAGCTCCATCCAAGCCAAGAGCTGAGTTATGGATGGTGCCTCTTCCAGGGCCAGGTTGCAGAAGCTGCAAAGCAGGGAGCAGCTCACTGAGTCATGCGTATCATTGTCTAGACTTCTCTAAGATTCAGATAATAGCAGTGATGTCTTCCTGGCAACTTTATAATCCGCCTCTCATGCATTTTGGCTTCAGCAAAGCTAATGGGTAAACAAATAAATTTACACCACAAAACTTCTTTCCTCTTTTGATGACCTGTGATATTTGGGACACATACACACATTCTCTCTCCCTCAATGGGCCTTTTCACACGACCCCTAAGATCCGCTGGCCACTTAAATTCGGACCAGGGATCTTGGGGGTTCGTTGCTCTTTCTGCGTTCCCACCCCTCTGCACTTCCTTGCTCCTGTCTGTGTGAGGGGAGGGAGGAAAAAAGAGAGGAAAAAATGCAGGCTCACCTCCAAAGCTGCCAGGAGCCCTGTCGTTGTCCTGATTCCTTCTCTTCTGTTTTTTTTTTGCCTCCCGCCCCTTCTCTTAAAGGGGCGGGAGGCAAAAAACAAACAAAGAGAAGCGAAGAGAGCCCCGCACTCACCAGATTAAATCTGGACCTGGGGATTTTCACCCTCCTAGAGCAGGTACAAGAAAAGTGCGCTGGGACGCGCTTAGGTGGGCATGGTCACACTTAATTTCCTGCAAACTCTGGAGTTGGTGGGGAAACAATTGTAAGCTCCGGAGCTGGCAGCCATTTGCTGCGGAGTTTAGGGGTCGTGTACAAATACCCTTTGTAACTGCATGGAGGAACTATTAGCTTTCACTTGCCATTGGTTGGAATCGCTAAAGAAAAATCCCTTGTGATATCAGGTGAAGCTTGGAATCACTAGAAAATACAGTAGGACCCCTGTATCCACTGATTCATTATCTACTGATTCAGTTATCCATGATTGGCAGAGGAAAAATAAATAAATAATCCAGCAGCCGCAAAGCAAGCTACTGTCACAAAGAGCAGCTGTAAAGCAAACTACCGTTACAAACAGCAGCTGAAAAGCAAGCTACTGTTGCAAAACAGCAACTGTAAAGCAAGTTACTATCACAAAATAGCAGTTTTGGGAAACATGTTGGCATTCTCTCTTATCCACAGTTTTCATTATCCACAGGAAGGCTTGGAACCAATCCCCAGCAGATACTGGGGTCATATTGTAATCCATTTAGGCTTGACTCAAATCTAAGATTAGAGAGATGTTCAGAAAAGCTGTCTTTTTATCAGCACATAAAGAGTGGGAAAGACCAGAGTGGAGTATGGATGTGCATGTGAATCCTGAGTAGTGAAGACAGGCAATTTCTTTGATTCAAATGTGGTAGCAGTTTACAGTGAACTACTTACTATTCAGTGAATTTTAACTATACAAATTACACTACCTACAATAACATGAAGCTACAAAAAACAGAAGTCAGCCTACTGTTTTTCTTTTGATTGTCTCAAAGAATTTTCAAGGTATAAAATATTCAGAAATGCTTTACCATTGCCACCTTCTGTGCAATACTAACAAGAATCAGCTTGAGTGTCATGGTAACTTTCTATGAAAGGTTCTCTGTCAGTGTGACCTTCGTTACTGCTGGTATTCCTGATTACTCATGTATTCCTGGTTAATATGTATGGATGATAAAACTGCACAGTGAACAAAGCTGAGAGGATACAGGATTCAAAATGTGATTCTGGAAGAAAAATGAATATTATGGACACAAGAAACAGACATAAATGGGTTCTAAGTTAAATCAGGTGTGAATTTTCATTAGAAGCAAGGAAATGGTGCTAGGAAAATTTGAGGTCATTTTCCTTCTGGGAAATCGGTGCAGTATCGATCAACCAATCAATCAACCAATCAATCAATCAATCAATCAATCAATCAATCAATCAATCAATGAGGTAGGCCAGATCTGCGTGGGACTGCTTAAATAAAGGAAGCCTTGACTTTTACTTTGCAAGATCTAACCAGAGATCTTAATTATGGGATCTTTTGGAGGTTATTAATTCATTGCACTGGCATGCACACAAAATGACTTGATAGCATTTAAGAGCAAGAAGCCTTTTGTACTGAACAGAGTTTACTTTCCTGGATAGTGCATGCACTCATAGGTAAACGTCTTATACCTAGATCTCATCCGTTCTCTATGGTCTGAGACCTATCCTAGCTGTGTAAACCAGCCCACCTCTATTATTCAGGAATTTAATTTAGAATCAGCTGAGTTCTGCTTGATCTATTGGCGAAAAAGCAAAATGTCTAAGTAAAGAGGAAAACTATAACAGTGTCCTAAATGACATGGTTAGTATCAATCTCCTTTGAAAGGACATTATGAAGTCAGGATAGCACAGTATAGTGTATATGAGATGATGGTAAGGGTTCTTCCTGGATGATGTTAAGGCATGTTTGAATACTCTCCAAACCTTTATGCAGAGCACCATGTGGATGGCAACATGTCACCCTTGATGTGGAAGTTGAGTCATGGCAACTGGACTTCTTTTCTTGAGAGGCTGAAATGTTTCACTGCTCATCCAAGCAGCTTCATCAGGCTCAGACTGACCAAGCTGTTTGAATGAGCAGCAAAACATTTCAATCTCTCAAAAAAAAGTTCAGTTGCCATGACTTAAACTTCCAGATAAACTCACCTAGATGGCTGAGGATCTTCACAGATTTGTCACTCTTGAGTTTTTGCTGAACTGCATCTCCCATCATTCCTAGCCTTGATGGTCAATGCCTAGGACTCAGCTAAGTTACAGTCCAAAGACATCAAGGGATGATGAGTTGTCAACCCCTGATAAAGTGTACTTGTAGGAACTGACAAAATATTCCGTCTCAGTGAGCATGCTGCAGCACACGTAAATGCCATAAAGTGGGATGTGTCAGACTGATTGTGTGGTGTCCAACTTTACACACGGCCATGGCTTTCTAGATGTTCCACACCAATGTTGTTGGTGCTGAGATTCAAGCAGCTCAGAGAAACTGGAAGAATCATTTGATTTTGAAAGTTTGAAACGCAGCTAGTGCAAGAGCTAATGTATGTCTCTGAGACAAGGCAAAGCCAAAGTGGGAGAGGAGCAACCATGCACAGGCCCTGCAGAGAAAAACAGGCCCTTTCTAGAAGCAGGCATAACAAAAACACATTATATGCTTTTACTGGACACGTAAAGGGAGCCAAGGGTGCTGGAAGTGCCAAATCTTTCAAATCATCTTTCATGTTTCCTTGCAAGAAGGGGGACATCCACCCAGGTGTTTCCCTCCCAGAAGAGAGTAGGAGGGGAGTCAAAGACACATCTCATCTCCCACCTTGACATTCCTCTGTTTCTGACATCTCTGGGACTGATATACCAGCCCTGTAAATACTGAGGGAGCTGTTTCTGTCACAAGCGCTAACTGTTGTAATGCCCCCCCCTCGGCCATCATCTTCGTTCTGATTCTAATCCCCCCTCTGTTTCTTTCCCCTTTCCTCCCTCGTACACAGAGTGGGAGGAAAGAATTGAATGCAGATACAAAGAGAAAATGAATTCAATATGATGAACCCAGCAGTGCGTTTGGAATGTCTTGGAGTAAAACATTACGAGCAAAAAAAAATTTTTTTTTGGCACAGAAGCTACTAATTCAAAGTGCTAAGAAAAAAAATGGAATCCCTTAAGTACAGCAGGATGACTCTGATATCTTCTCGCTACCTGCTTCACAGATGTTCCGTTCCAGGCACCATCTCTCATGTGGCAAAATAAGAGGGAAAGAAAATCAAACAGGAAAGAAAAAAAAATCCGGTAGCCAA
Source organism: Phrynocephalus forsythii (assembly GCA_029282475.1). Classification (NCBI taxonomy): domain Eukaryota; kingdom Metazoa; phylum Chordata; class Lepidosauria; order Squamata; family Agamidae; genus Phrynocephalus; species Phrynocephalus forsythii. The sequence goes on from JAPFRF010000004.1 coordinate 28,873,003, forward strand.
ATGTGTACGTCATGCCTTGTTGCATAGGAGAAAAAAAAACTATGGAATTGGACAGGAAATCTGGGAATGAAATTATGGTTGGAATACACACACACACACACACACACACACACACACACACACACACACACTGTGTGAGTGCCTGTGTGTACGTATGTTAACTAGCAACAAGAGGCCAGGGGTTAACAGGTCCAATTGTCCACTGTTACAACAATTTCATAAAGAACAAGAAAAGTCCTTCATAATGCAGAAATATGAGTGATTACAAGCTTACTTTAACAATTGGATAAATACGGAGCTGTCCCTGTCCCTCAGGAATACTGTTCCTTCCTTCCAAAATATTCCAATAGGACACAGGAGGGGTAATTCTTTAACGTCACTGCATCATACCTACCCAGACAACAACTTTTTATTCAGAGGCTATTCACTAATGGCTGTTGAGAACATAATCAGGACAATCTTCTCGGTGGTTGTGCCTTCAGGTTTAAATGAAAAACCAAAAATACAAAAGAGGCTCTCTTTGCTATAATTCATGTTTTCCCTTCAATCATTTTCAAGAGACTAATGCTCTGTGTTTAGGCAACCAGGGTCAATAAATATTTTGTGTCTCCTTCATGTCCCCTCTTTCAGGAATAACTTTTGATGCCCTTCATGCATCAAACTGAACCAATAGGTGTCGGAGAAATGAAATAATGTAACACAATGCAGAAACATTGTTGTGGTGGTTTATGTTGTTGTTGGTGGTGTTGATAAAATGTTTTCAATAAAAGAGGGAAAAAGAACATTTTTGTTCAATCATATTGTGAAGCCAGTCAACAGCCAATCACAACATCTGGGGGAGCAGGACTTTTGACAATGTAAAAGGGACTGGAACTGAGAGTGACATGTCCTTTGCTTTGGTCAATATTATGTGCTGAGATCCAACTGAGTTCCATTATGGAATGATAATAACCATCTTTGAACTGCAGCATTTGAAAAGACCCTATGGATCATCAAGTCCATCCGTTCAATGAGGCCCACTGGGGAACTGAACTCCCAACATCTGGACCTAAAACCAGAGATTTAAGACACTGAGTCCTGCCTGTGTGCCTGCTGTGCTGTGCCTCTATCTTGAAGCCTTTCCCCTCCTCCATCCCCCTTTTGTTCTCTTTTCTTCATTTTTAAGGGAGAATGTTCTGAATTTATTTGGATTATATTTGCTGCTTCCAGACAGTCTGCCTGGGCCAGCATGCCTCCACGGAGTTTGCTTTTCAAGGGGAGGGGAGGGATAATGGCTCGTTTTATTTCTGTTTTGCAACAAATAAAAACATTAAATAGAGAAAATGTAGGAAGCATTTAAACAAGTTGTGTGGAACAATAAATAAAGAGAAAACAGTGACTAGAGAAGGAGACGGGAATGAACCATGAAGACATAAACATCTGGCTCTATAAGACCTTCACTTACTGCTACATCTAGAGAAAAACTAAGTAAGGTTTATTGGGGGTGCTTAAGTTCCCTGTGAAAAGTGTTTAAGGAAGGTGTGTGCAAATAATTATTGCTTTCATCATTATATTTTTATCCTTTCTTTCTCTACTTACCATTTTATATCAACAACATCCCCATAAAGCAAGCTGTGATGAAAGACACTAGTTCAGTAGTTCTCAATCTGTGGGTCTCCAGATGTTCCTGGACTACAACTCCCAGAAACCGCTTCCAGCATGGCAAGTGGTGGAGGCTTCTAGGAGTCGCAGTCCAGGGACATCTGGGGACCCACAGGTTGAGAACCACTGCACTAGTCCATAATGAACCTCTTGGCTCCATGGAACTGCTTGGTCCACAACAGAATACACAAAGCTCTTCTGGCTATCTTATTGCTTTCTGATTTAGCACAGGCACCAGTAATTCAACATTTCCAGTATTAACATTTTGAAAGTTGTGCCAACTGAGGATGCATCTCCATACAGCTATCTTCTGAGATATTTAACGGGGCATGGTGTAAACCAGGCCTGCACAAAGCATCGACCGCAGGCAACCACTAGCCCGCGAGGCTGTCGGAAGTAGGCCGCCAGGTCTCCGCCAGCCTCCCGATCCGCCACCAGTGGTGGCATATTCAGGGGGTTTTTGCTCACCTGCCCACCCAGATATTTAGTCTGGATTTGTTACCTTCCATTGCCACGCACCACCCACCCGCTCTGCTCCTAAACCAGGAGCACTGGTGAAGCACGTGTGCGCTCCTGTAAGTATACTGGCGGGGCTCCGGTGGTGGCAGCAGAGCTAGGCTGGCCTGCCATGCGTGTTTGGCCCCCTCTGGCCTGGCCAGGTGGCCTGCTGCTGCGGCAATGGAGCAGATGCAGGAGATAGAGGGCCAGGCTGGGCTGTCGCGCACCCTCAGCCCTCTCTGGCCTGGCTGGGCGGCCTTGCAGCCGCAGCCGCAGTGACAACAGAGAAGGAGGAGGAGGGGGAGGGGGAGGAGGAGGAGGAGGAGGCCGGCCAGGCTGAGCTGCTGCACATGCTCAGCCCTCTCTGGCCTGGCTGGTCGGCCGCGCGCACACTCCTGGAAGTAGACCACAGAGCCCTTGGGGAGATCAAAGTAGACCACAGGGCTGTTTGGGAGAAAAAAGTAGACAGTGGGCTGCTCAAAGTTGGACAGCCCTGGTGTAAACAAATACCACTCAGTGTTCTCCGCAAGATGCAAATATAAATCGATACAATAAGACATTCAGCAGAAATGGCTGCACATGCCCCACACAAGAAATTACATGCTATTCTTTATGTTTAGGTTACGTATCAGCTTTTCTTTCTAAACTCAGGGTAGGGATATAAACATTCAATAGCGGGACAACAATGTGTGCAACAATTGACGTGGCAGCCATGTGTAAGAGCTGCCTGTCTTCTGCTACAAGTGGCTCTTAGGAATGGCAGGGGAAAGTTGGGGGGGTTATTTAATCTATCATGGGCACCAAGGTCTCTCTCCTCATTAAGGGGAATTTGAGATCCATCCCTGCACAGTAACTGTGGGTCTTGCCAATCAAGATGAGCAAAAGCAACAAAGGACATAAATATTGGGAGGACATGGCTGAAAAGTGAAGGGGCGATTCACCCAATAATCCCGCTGTGCTGCAGGGCATCCTGAGTACTGTATATCATGCTACTTTCTATGGGCAGTTCAAGTAATGCTATACAGTTCTCTCTGCTCTTCCATACAGACCATTTTAGAAGTAGTAGGCTCTCCGTTGGTGATCTTGGTATTTCCCCTTCAGCCAAACAAAATCACCTTTACTTTGGTTTATCCAGTGCTCCCTCCATAACATCCTCCTCCTTTTTAAACCCCTAAAGATCATGGTTTATTTTGAGGACCATTCTGTATCAGGGGAGCAGTCAAGATAAGAACTTCCCAAATGGAAGCTTTCAATTATTACTGCACTATCATTCACCACCACCACCACCACCAAAAAGGGCAGGGGAAAGTGCATATGAAATATTTTTTCTCGATATCTTCAAAACCACTTAAAGAACTATTTTAAGAAATTCTGATTTCTTAAAGCAAATAGAAGTGGATTTGCAGTGGCCATTTGTACTTGAAAGACTCCCCACCAGAGGACTGCAAATAGTCCTATACCATTAACAAAATAACAGCAATAACAAGATCCAGCAGAGAATTTTTTAAAAAAATTTTTTATCATGTTTCTAAAGATTTTCTTACAAAGATGGTGGTTTCTTAATGAAAGCAGAATGGGGTTTTCAGTGGATGTCCATATTGAGAGCCTCCTGATCAGAGCATGGACACAAAATCACCTGCAGTCACACTCTCTAATGCCCAGGCAAAATCTGGCATCTCTGTTTTTACATCTGGCAGATCTATCTTCCAGCCCATTGCAACAGAAGGATCCAAAAGCCACTTCTTTTGTTCAAAGAAGATGGATTGCACAGAAATTAATTCTGCCCAATATCCCAGGACATGAGTACAGTGGAACCTTGACTTACGTCATTAATCCATTCCAGTGGTCTAGACTTAAGTCAAACATGACTTAAGTCAAATGAACCTTTCCCATAGAAAGTAATGGGAAAGTGGATTAACCCGTTCCAGATGATGAAAAAGATCTGTTAGCAATTTCACAAATTTGACTGGGATGGGAGATTCCTTCTGGGGATGTAAATGAAATGTCTCTTCAAAGAGAGGAGGAGGCATTAATTTAGTCCACAAGTTATATGCCTCCACTTTTTAATGTTCATAGCAACAATGTCTAACATTTAAGTTTTACTGATTTTTAACCTGAGAACAACTCTATGCTTACCATTAGAGTCCCACAACTTTACAGCTCCCCAACTAAAATGCTTCCATTGTGGACCAGACTTCTGCAGCCAGATTTTTACAAGACTGAGCCGACTGTCTAACCAGCGAGGCCAGCCCTGAGCTCCCGGCCCTTCTTCTCCTCCGGCAGCAGTTCGGGGTGAGGCCGAGGACCAGCTCCAGGTGCTCTGAGCCGCCGCCGCGGAGGAGGGGAAGAAGGCAGGAGCAGTTTGGAGGCGGCAGCCCAATGCTGGGTTGTGGCTGCTGTCCAGTTCCGGTGCCTTGCGCCGGGGGCTCTGAGATGTAAGTCAAAGCCTGCGACTCAAGTCAAACAGGCCCCTTCTTGCTGTAAGTCAAATATGATGCAAGTCAAGCAGTATGTAAGTCAAGGTTCCACTGTACTGCCGTTAAGGAAAATACTTTTGAAATCCACGGAGTACAACGAAAATCTTAGGAATCTGACAGTTCCTTGTTGTGTATTATTGCTTAGAAGATTAATTTAGAAAGCTCATTAGCAACATGTTGGGCCTTTGTTTGTCAGGCCTCCGGGACCATATATCCCAGGGCAAAGGCCTGTTTCAGGCCTCCTGTACTTATCCCAGGACCGGTGCTGCCCCAAACGGGCCTGCGAGGGCCTTCCCAGGCCATCTGGAGGCCCCAAAAAGGGCCTCAATACAAACCGGAAGTGACTTCCAGTAAACTGGAAGTGACTTCTAGTTTACCAAAAATCATTTCTGAGGCCTCCAGGGGCCTTTCTAGGCCAGAAGGCCTGGGAAGGCCCTCACAGGCCCGTTTGGGGCAGCGCCAGGCTGCGGGTAATTAAAAGAGCCCCCAGTTAGGCCCCCCAGGGCCTGGCGGGTCAGGTCATTTTCAATTATCGCGGGTCAATCCTTGTTAACCCCTGTGATAGGTAGGGGGGGTCACTGTATTACAAAACATTTAGTAGCTCATTGCCCTATTTATTGTTTGTTGCATTTTTGTTATGTTTTAGTTCCGTTTGGGAAGGGGGGGACCCATCTGAGTATGAAAATGGCTTCATAGTTGCCTTGGGTCCTTTTCCAAGGAGAAAGGTGGGGCATAAATACTCATAAATAAATAAATAAGTAAATAGTCACCCCTCCCAAGTGCACCAAAGAAGCACAATCTGTACATAGAACAAGAAGAACAAAATCTCACTTCATACATGGGAGAAGTAGCAGTTTTACCAAAAGTTAATGTCATATGGTCAAGGAATACTGCTATCTTCTCATTAAACACCACCCCACTGTCGTAAAATATATTACATGTAATGTCATTACTTATAACACCTTGCTTTTTAGCCCTGCCATTACATGGAGAACTTTCATGCTCCCACTGAGGTAAAAATCAAGACAATATCTTACGTTTATTTGCCAAGAGCTGAGATTTATATTGGCCTCGCACAAGCCGGCAGGTGGAACCATCTCCATTGCAGACCCCACAGTTATCTTCCTTCACGGTGCTTCCCAGCTGATGATCACAGCCAACAATCTGACAAAAGAAGCAAGATGTGTAGTTCAAGTTGAGCACCCCTTGACTGCCGGATCCATCCTTGGGGTTAGCTCCTGCCAATCTCCTCCCTCCCACTCTGTCTCCAGAGGGCCATCAAGCAGGTTTGCCAGAAAAGGGGAGCGAACGAGTCTAGCTAAGTGAGTTCCATTCCATCTGACCTCAGGAACAAGGAATCATCAAATGGCTGCAAGGAGCAAGGAAGAACAGATTTCTTCAATGGGAAAGGGGCGTAAAGATCGCTGCTCCGTTAAGAGCCCTATCTGGGAGTGTAATTTTCAATATTGTCATTGAAAAGTAAGAAAAGGCATGACTATTTGCCCGGCATAAGTTCAACTCAGCTGTTCCATGTCATGGAGAACTTACTTTTAGACTACTCTCATGCCATAAAATAAATCCTGAGTATGACTTTGCACAATTGAGAAGAAATATGTATACAAATCATGAGTAAAAAAACCATTTACTATGAGCAGAAATCCTATGTAGTGTGTGTTGTGTGTGTTGCATCGTTACAGTCGTGACCGACCCTTCGTGACCCCATGTCCATGGAGTTTTCTTGGCAGGAATACTGGAGTGGCTTGCCAGTTCCTACTCCAGGCGCCTACAGCACCTGGTATTCCCTGGTGGTCTCCCATCCAAGTACTAACCAGGGCCGACCCTGCTTAGCTACCGAAAGCAGGAGAGATTGGATGTGCTGATTCACGGAAATTAATGCCACTTGTGAGTTCCAACTCACCACTACTTTCTCTGTGTCTAACTAGGGCAGCCAATGAACTTAGCTCTATGTATGATTTGAACATGAAAGCAAAGCCTAAGAGGAACTGCAAATACCAACTAACCATGTGCTGACACAGTAAGGTGTACTTGAAACCAGGGGAATTGTCCAAGGTGCACACAACACTGTTTGCTAAATGAGCAGTCTGCAATCACACTGCAGCACAGTGTTACTGTTCTATGTTATGCTGCAGACCAGTAAAATGCCTCCCTGCTATGCCTTTCGAAACAATTTGTGGTGTTAATTACATAGGACCATTATCTCATTCTGCACGCCACACTCTGTGCTCAGATAACGTTCAGCATGTGACACGGGAGGAAGACCTTATTTAAAACAAAGGCTTGGGAGTCTGACAATTTGAGGTCCATTATCAACTCTGCATCAGGCACTGGGGGAGCCACTGAATATAGTATTTTCCTCCAGAATGTACAGTATATAACCCTGAACCCTCAGCTCAAAACCAATACATAAGGTCTGATCTGCGAAAGAGATGAGTCAGCTGATCTTCATCCAAAGAGAGGTAGTCGTATTAAAGACAGACTGGAGGACATGCAAGGGAACCAAGCAGAGGTAGAGGGTCATTTTCTCTTACTACTTTGGGGCTTTTGCTTCTTGGGAGTTACCACCAAATTATGGAGGTGGAAGTCTACTCAATATGAAAGTTCCATCCCTAGTTGTAATTCAGAAATTCAGATCATCATTGGAAGGTTCTTTGGCTTCTTTTGATGCAATTAAAGTTTTGCCTTAGTCTATGTGAATTACCCTGTTTCCCTGAAAATAAGACATCCCTGAAAATAAGACATCCCCTGAAAATAAGACCTACTTACAGTTTTGCCCCACACTGAAATATAAGGCATCCCCCCAAAACAAGGCCTCCCCATAATAAGATAACAATAAATGTGTACCGTATTTTTCTTCATGGAAAAAAATAAGGCATCCCCTGAAAATAAGACCTAGCGCATCTTTGGGAGCAAAAATTAACATAAGACACTGTCTTATTTTCGGGGAAACACGGTAGATCAAAATGGTCCCTATGCCATCTGCACGGATCCATTTATCTCTCACCATGAGAAAGCTGCAAGGCAAAATACTCACCTGCATTTGTACTTGGATCTGATCTCAAATTAAAAAATGCTCACGCTTTGCAGTTATTGTGAAGAGTGCATTTAAGTCAGCTTTTTCTTTCTTTCTTTTCCAATACATATATTCAGAACTAGGAAAGCAATCTGTCTCCCTTCCACATGCACTCAGAGGGAAGAGTTGATAAGAGTTGCCAAAAAAAATTTAAAATAAAATAAAATAAGGAACCCGGAGGTCATCTCTATTTCTTCAACAGATCCACATCTGCACAAAAGATACAGCTATGGTTCGTGTTGTCTGCTTCTTCTCCGGCGTCATCAACCGCCCTCTTTTCCCGCATGCTGAACTAACAGGCCATAATCAAGAAGAGGGGAGACAACAAACCGGAGTGGAAGAACCAACAGCTGCATCCTCTGCTGCAGCTGCACATCTTTTCAAAACAGTCACACTCTCTAAGCTGCAAACCTAACAGCCTCCAGTCTTCCTTATTAGACTGGAATCAAATATTTCCAATGGAATCTCAAACATTCTCAAGTAGGTGCTAGATGTTAAACTCTTGAAAACTGAAAATCAACTTGCAGTGGAGGAGTTTATACCACTGGAGACTGGGCATTATAAAACACAATTAAGTAGTGCTACCCAATTCAGCTACATTAACGTCCACACTGACCTTGTGGTGGTTTTCCGTTTTCCACTGACTAAGAAGCCCATGTACATAGATGGATGTAGATTTGAGTTTCACTCTCAGGACCTGTACTATCTAAGATACATGACTAAAGGTTTCTCACTTTTCAGCTCCCAGGAATCCCATGGGTTACTTCAGATACCACCACTGTATCACCCAATGAGACCTACTGCTTTGTATGCAGGACCCCTAACTTGTTACATTGGAGGCAACAGGCAGATGATAAGGACTTAAGATCTGGCTTTCCCCCTCCTCCTCTATGCCTATTTCGAATATTATAGAGGAAAATGTAATATATTCCAAAGCTAGAACACTTTTGGGTGCCTTTTTGATTGGCCTAATGAAGCAGTCCCTCAGCATATACTTTGGAATTTGTTTTTCTTTTTTTTTTTAACCAACATAGCTGTTTCTGCTTTCGGCTGAAAATGGTTAGATGGGATGTGATTTAAAATTGCATGCACCTGAAAATATTTTAAACTTTTTTTTTAAAAAAAATAATGCCTAGTGCTAGAAAATATGGCTTTGGCTGCTCAATACTGCCAGAGATACCTGATCTTTTCTACCACATGTAACTGGAAAGGCATCAAACAATTAGTTGTTTCTCCATTTTTTTAACTTTCTGCCATTTATGTTGGGGAAGACTCACTCTGTAGTTTTTTGTTAGGTCCAAACTATGGTTTGTTGAAATATTTGTGAACACAATCCAGAATCAAATCATGGCTTCAATGTAACAAAGGATTCTGTGTTGTTTAATACTATCACTGGCTTTTTCCCCTTGGAGTACTGAAAGAAGAGAGGGACCACACAAACCATGTGTTCCCTGACGATCCATGATTATTACAGCATTAGGTACACACACTCAGTACATACCATGGCAAAATACTTATACACGTGTACACAATCATGAAAGAATAGAAACGCTCTATATCCAAACTGAAAAAACGTAACTAGAGAAAGTTTATTTTAAATTTTGAATCCCCAAAGTATGTGCCATGGAAAACTGAAGATGGGGGTTGCCTCAGAATATTGGCACTATTAAGGTATCAAACCAAAATGTGTTAAGTTATTAAAGCTGGTACTTCAGATTTGCCAGAACTGATGATTAAATTTTCTGGATTCTGGGGCTGGGTGAGAAACGCATGCCTTCAGTACTAAAAGGCCAATAAATTGAAACCATATGTTTTTCTGGTAAATTCGTAGATTTTAATATCTATGTTTGACAGCCATAAATCTCAGCTTTAAATTCTGCTGCTTCTGTGAGTTTAAAATAAATTGCAGAGTGCTTGGTTTAGGGTAGATTGTAACAGATCTAGCAAGATTTGTTTATCAGAAACCACTTGTTTCATTAATGCACAGAACAATGACTTATGTTACAGCCACCATGAAATCACTCTTTCAGGAATGGAATTGGGTTGGATGCATCTTGCGATTTAAACTAAACAATTATGCAAGAATGCTGCACACATTTGATACAACTCCCACAGGATGAATAATGCAGGGCATGAGTAAAGTGGATAGAGAGTTAGGGCTCTCACAAAATACCAGAAGTAGGGGACATCCACTCAAATTGAGGATTGGGAGAATGAGAACAGACAAAAGAAATTAATTTTTACCCAGCGTGTTGTTAGCCTGTGGAACTCCCTGCCACAGGATGTGGTGATGGCATCTGGCCTGGATGGCCCCTTCAAAAGGGGATTGGACAGATTCCTGGAGGAAAAATCCACCATGGGTTACAAACCATGAGGGAGATGTGTAATCTCCAGGCTTAAAACCGGGGTACTTCAAGGGCCAGATGCAGGGGAGTGCTATCAGAAGACAGTTATCTAGTTTCATGCACTCCCAAACGTATCTGGTGGGGCCATTGTGAGATACAGGAAGCTGGACTAGATGGGCCTTTGGCCTGATCCAGCATGGCTCTTATTATGTTCTTATTATGTTGACTAGCAGAATTCATTCCGGAGAAGACTGTTAACTGCAGAGAAGAAATAAAAGGTAGCTCGCTCTGGGCCCTGTAACAGACATTGTTGAGGAAAGTCTGGAAGTCGTGCAACCTGTTACAATGCAATGTTCAGCAATCCTACCCCAAACTATAAAACCTGGTAATACAGTACTACAAAACTGCAAGGGAGCCCCTGGGAGGTAGGTGGGTGGAGGACTGGAATAACAACCTGTAGGAAAGGAAATCCACTCAACTAAGCTGAGTTCTTGTGTAGACCACTGCCCCTGGCCTGATCCTGGTACCATTCATTAAAACACTTGGTATTTTGTTCAAAGTTTTCATAAAGATAAAGAACAGTATTTTGAGGTATTCAATGACACTGAATATCAGTATGTAAGTGTGAAAAAGCATTATCGTTTCCCAGGCATGATGGAGTGAACATTTTATACAGTTGCATGTGGCACAGAATATGTGGTGATCCGAAGCTCAAGAGACTGGCGATGCATCCAAAGCACTGGTAATGCTTTCAGTCTAGAACAGAGCAAGTTGCCTGAATTATTTTTTGATTCTCTTGGTGAAACTTAATTTTAAAAAATGCACAGTCTTAGAGAGGTTCACACTTTTATCTACACTGAAGCCTCGTCTAGAATATTAATCCATTTAATCTGCTGCTGGCATTGAAATGTAATAGCTTTCTGGCAAGAACGACATGTTTGCTGTCCATGATAATGATCCACTGAGATAGCCCAAGCTGACATTTTTCATTGCACATCAAATACGACCCTCTCCATTTGGGCAAGCACCAACTCCAATTGGCAGGACTGAAAGCTAGGATATATTTTGCTATAAGTAAAATGCACCCATCAGATATTTTCACAATACACTATGTGGAACGAGAAAGTCCATCCAATGGAGGGGGGGAGCCTTTCTGTGGGCCACTAAAAGGCATAAAAATTAGGTGAACAAGATAAACTCCTGCTAATTATTGTATGAACTCTGGTTATACCTAAAATATTTTTTCCAGCCATATATACTAGACTTGCACTGAAAAGTCCTGCTTGAGTCTTGCTTGCTCATAAATGCCCTGGGGCAAGACCTTTTCCATGTTTCTTTCTTTCCAAGATTGAAAAACTTGGCCAGGAAACAGTACAATAAAAACAAGCCAGGAAATCTAGCCAAGAAGAGATAAATCTTTTTTGTCTTTCAAAGGCCCTGTCTGCACTGCAGACTTTATGATATAATAATAATATTGGAACGCATGTCCCTAATCTACTCAAACACTTGCTTTTAATTTGGACCTTGTTCTTGTTTTATAATCTGGTTGAGATGCTGATGTATCGTGAAGCTAGTCATTCCAAATAGGTACTGACAATGGTGTACAATGGAACCAGGTTTGCAAATGCCTGGAGTGGAAGGGAACAACTTTTGTTGTGGACAAATTCACTGTTACAAATTAGCTAAAGGGGCACATTTTTGTTTGATAATTTCCCCCCGAATATTCCTATTCTTCCTGTTAAAAGGTGAAATTAGGGTCTGTGCAGCATTAGTTTAACAAGTAAACTAACGATGCCAACATGTGGCATGAACTAAACTACACAGAGAAATTGTGACAGAGCACAAAAAAGATGTTTATCCGTAATGGCGGCAGTGTTAACGATCTGTTATTCTTCTGCTAGTTAAACATGTCGTTGTACCCATCTGATAACTGGGGAGACTAATGCTTGTTTCAGTGCATAAGGAAATCATTGTATACTATAGAACAGGCCTGCCCAACAGGTAGACCGTGGGCTACTGGTAGCCCGCGGCAGGTTCAAAAGTAGCCCGCCGGCTATCAATAAAAAAAGTGAGGGGATAAGTTCTCCAACCCTTCCTCCCCCATCCCAAGGACCACCACTGCCCCAGAAAAGTTCTGGGTCTGCCAGCTGAGTGGGGCCATGGTGCATTGAAATCTGTTCCCTCCAGAACAAAATAATTGTTTTTAAATGCATTCCTATGGGAAACTGCTGCTCTACTTACAAGTTTTTACTTATGAGCATGTGCTCAGAATGAATAAAATTTGTAAGTAGAGGTTTTACTATAGTAGCCCTCAGGCACTTTGGGCCGGAAAAAGTAGACTTTGGCCTGTTCAAAGTTGAACAGCCCTGCTATAGAAAAATGCATCTACATGTACCCTTTCCTTTCTCCCAAGCTCTGGCTCTGCAAACTTACTACTTGAGGGCCGTGGACATAGAGCCAGCTCAGTGGGATAAGGCTTCTGGATGTCAGGACGGCACCAAAGGGCACATTGCTCCTTCCCATCCTGACCTCAACTGACCCTATTTAGACAGCACCAAAATGGCATGTCATGCACCTAGTTGAAATGCATCAGTTCTACTCATACTTTTACGCTACTGATGTACCAAAATAATATTCCATGAGAATATTAACCATTCCCATTCAATTGGATAGAAAATAATTTCAGAGGTAAAAATTTCAGAGACCTTGTCAGGTGTGATGTTCAGGATCTTTGAATGTACAGCGGACCCTCATATAAAACGGTTTGTGTAACATAAAATCTGTACAACATAAAACATTCCGGAGATAGGGGAAATTTGCTTAACAGAATCGCCTATGGGGCAAATCGGTACAACATAAAAATGGTCGCGATTAGGGATTGCTCCATTTTCAATGCATTCCTATGGAAAATTTGTGTAAAGGAAAATTTGCTTAACAGAATTTCATTTGGAATGAATTAATTTCTTTATACAAGGTACCACTGTATTTTACATCAGAGGTGGATGATTTGGCTGTGGGTGACTTCTTTTTCACTGTCAGTAATCTCTGCACCAAATGGCAGCCCCTGCTCTTCAGCACCCCACACACGTGAAATAAAGCTCACAGAAAGACATCTTAAGGTAATTCCTTCCACAGGACTTCTCCTTTCAGATTAGAAGTATGGGTCACTGGGGAAACCATAGAGTGATGAAGAGAGGTGTAATAGAAGAGAGAACAAACGTAGCACTCATGGCTGACTTGCAGTGCTTGGAAAACTCAAGAATCTAATTAAATTAATTCTAAAGGCACCTGAGAATGAGGCAGAAAAATGAAAGCCCTTTTTGTGAGAAAATAAGACATTTGAAAAACAGAAAGACAAGTTATGGCACACCACTAGTTTGATTCCTCCCACCTCCACCCTTAGCTGAACACTACACTGCTTTGCTTCATACCAAATAAATGACAAGCTCTAATATCCAATTCTTGGCCATTTTGTGGTCTCGTGATGATAAGATTCCTTGCTGCAACTTCTCCGTGTGCCAACAAGATTTCTCAGCTTCCCACAAAAACACGAATACTTTTTTAAAAAAATGGTTCCATGCAGGAAAGGACCAAATTATATGGAGCTTAATGGCCTTTCTAGTGAATCCCATACAGGAAAGATGACACTCTGTGCAAAGAATTATAAAAATCCTAAATAGCTTGGCGTTTTCTTCTTCTTCTGCCCTTTCCAGGAAAATCCTGTGCAAGAGAAATGCCATTCTAAAAGAGAAGGCTACAAATCCTGCACAGCTTGTAGTTTTTTTTTTTTTTTTTTTAAAGAAAAAAAGGACCACAAAATGTCTGAGAAACCCCGTATGGTTTCTCCTAAGATTTCTGAGTGGATGAAAAAAGACTTAGGTGCAGAAATCCCATCACAAGGAAAAAAGAAACAGTCTTGGGGATGCTGAGGGCTGTAGTCCATAAAGAGACTCCCCAAATTCTGAAACAAAATCAAGGGAAATCTTGCTGGGTCAGACCCATACATCCAGAATTTGGTTTCCAGCTATGATCAGGGCACTGTAGCCTTTGAGCAACCAACAGTGATTTACTTCTTTCTGCCATTACCTTGAGGGAGGAAAGAAATAAGCATTAACAGAAGAGGAGCGATGAGGTAATGAAGACCAGAAGGCAGTAGAAACTATAAAGCTGTGCAACTAGGTGTGTGCATGCGCGCGCGGGGGGTTGGTTGGTTGGTTGGTTAGAACTTGCTGTCTAGGGAGAAGCTTAGCTAATATTTCAAGAACCCTTCAACGAGTGAAGGAAGTGCACCATTTAAGCAAAATAATCAAGGCTTCTAACCTGTTGAGATTAAATTGGAATTGACTGGAGAAAAGGTTCAGGATGAAATCTCCCTTTCCATTTTAAAGACTGTAGCAATGCAGTGACTATTCTGACAACAATAAGTGGCTAAGAAAGAAACTGTGAAATAGGAGGAAACAACACTAATCTCTTTCACTTGGAAAAAAAACAACCATGCAAAAATCCCCCTTAGTGCCACTGAGTACAAGAACCACACGGCTGAATCGCAGAAACGTATCCAGTCCCACGTTCAATTTTCAAGCCATATTTCCAGTCGGTGTTTCAGAAGACGCATGAACCAAAGAGCTCATTTCAAAATTTTAGAGGGAGCAACTGTGGTCTCAGTCACTCTGTGTAGGCTAGTTCTGACTGACCTATCGTTAGACATTTACATATGGATATCTCAGTTATAGAACATATGAGCATTAACAATAAAATATTAAAAATAATGTGATGGCCCAAATCCTGTTGCATAGCTTTGCCATAGGAGCAGGAACACTTAACCACCAGAATGAGCAGACTGTTTCTAATGAAAGAATTTCTGCTTTGACTGTAGGCTGCAGGCAACTATGTCTCACTATACGTGAGCCATGATGCAACCTGACATCACATTGCAGGTGATGTCCCTCCTACAGTGCTGGCACAGCTACACAACAGGATATAGGTGCATGTGTTGTCGTTGGTGCAATGGAACACAGCACAGTTGGCTTTCCACTACTGTTTTGGGATATCAACTAGATGGCTTAAGACAGTGTGAAATTTTTGATCATAATTCTTCACAAATTCGGATCTCTGAGGAACCTGATGTTTTGTGAACTGATCTCATTGTCTCTATGCAGTGTAAAGGGTAGATGAGAACCCAACTGTCTGCTTGCTTCTGCATCTTCCAATGTACTTACCAGCTCTACATGTGGATCAAAATACTTTTTTTTTTTACAAAAATATATTTTCAGAGAAAATGCTTTTAGAAAAGCATATTTTGAGAGATAATCTTTTATGCAGTTTTCCTTGTTCTCTAGAAAGCATTTGACCGAGTCCCACATAATGTCATCTGGTATGTACTGTGACATCATGGAGTCTCAGAGGAACTTGTCAGTTGGGTCAAATTCCTCTATGAGTCGCAAAGAGTCATGTATAGGCGGCGGCTGGTACATTGAAAGATTTTCATATCACACTTGGGGTCCACCAAGGATCAGCACTCTCCCCACTTCTTAACATTCTAGTTATGGACGCAGTCACTCGAGATCTGCAGAATCCAGTGCTCTGGACACTCCTTTACTCAGATAATGTAAGTAAGGCAGATTTTGAGTGCCAAGCCCCAGTATGGAGTGACCATCTGACAAGGTTTGGCCTGCCCCTGAATGTGAGGAAGACGGAATATCTGATGACCAACCCAAATGAATATGGTACGATCCAAATTGGTGGCATTGACCTACCGAGAACTGAGAAGTTCAAATACCTTTGTTCCATGATCACAGCTGATGGGAGCTTGAGTCACAAGGTGACACAGGACCAACTGTGCCTGACTAAAATGGCACACAACATCAAGCCCCATTATTGAAAATGTGGCTGTTCAAAGAAGCTTATGGTTATTGCTAATGTCTGTCTGTGCCCCTTGTGATTCGTTTATTTCCTGTTAGGGCCTTTTTACACGACCCCTAAGATCCACTGGCCCCTTAAATTCGGACCAGAGATCTTAGGGGTTTGTCGCTCTTTGTGCATCTCCACCCCTCCGTACTTCCTGGCTGCCGGCTGCGTGAGGGAAGGGAGGAAAAAAAGGGACAGAAGAATAAAGCCTTACCTCCCGGTGTTGGTGGACGCTGCCGGGGGAGCCCCGGTCACTTCATGGTTCCTCTTAAAGGGGCGGGAGGCAAAAAAACAAAACCAAAAAGAAGCGAGGAGAGCCCAGCACATCCGCATCAAATATTTTTCACCTCCCAAGAGCAGGTATAACAAAAGTGCGCTGGGTCGCGCTTAGGTGGGCGGGGTTGCACTTAATTGTCTGCAAACTCCGGAGCTGGTGGGGAAACATTTTTAAGCTCCGGAGCTTGCAGCCATTTGCAGCGGAGCTTAGGGGTTGTGTATAAACGCCCTTAGTATTCTTTTGTTTCCTGTTAGTATTTGTTTGTATCTCTTACCGGATTCTTTTCCTTTCCCCCCCTTGTCTTTTGTTATGTTCCCTTTTGATTTGTATTGAGTTGTTTTTAATTGTTTATGTTGCTTTGTTTGTAAACCACCCAGAGTTCCCTTGGGAAAATCGATGCGGTATATAAACTTAAAAATAAATAAATAAATAAAATGTGTGACAAAAAGATCAGTGACCGTTTAAAATCAAAGATCTATCACACCATTGTTCGACCTGTTGCGCTGTATGGAGCAGAGCGCTGGCCAGCAATTAAAGAAACTGAACATTGCCTTGGTGTCATGGAGTTGAAGATGCTACGATGGACCTCTGGCCTCACATGAAAGGATCATGTGCACAATGATGACATCAGAGCAAAATACGGCATTGCACCTATCGCTGACAAAATGCGTGAAGCCTGACTGCATTGGTTTGGTCATATCCTACATGCCGATGAGGAAACTCTGGCCAAAAAGGGTCTCACCCTGCAGGTCAGCAGATCCCAACTAAGGGGTTGTCCAAAACAGTGCTGGATGAACACCCTTGAGAATGACATGAATATGTCACGGGTTCACCCGGATCTAGCCCATGACCACACCAAGTGGAGGGTCAAAGCAAGAATAGCAGACCCCACCACCAAGTGGGACAAATGGTAATAAAAAGAAGAAAGAAGAAGAATCTTTTAGAAGTGTGGATTTTGAAAGAGAACACATTTAGGCATAATTTCTGTATGGGCAAACGCATGAAAAACTGCCCTAGAAAAAAGATTGAGTCACCCATCCTTTATACAAACACACAGCAAGTGCTTCAGCCTGCTCACCTTGTGCTGCCAAATAACTGATCTGCAGTAGCTCTTTATTTGTCATCTCTGCCCCAAATGCTCTTCTGTTTTGCATGCTTCTCCTACTACGTTACGAAACAGCTATACTGCATATTCACAAAGTAAACCAACTTAAGTGTTTCGGTGAACAGACATAAAAGCTGTTCTCTGCTCTGCAAGTCTGAGAATCTACATATAGAGTCAGCAGCTCTTTCAGATGAATAGAGTGGTCTTCTGAAGTTACAATTTATATCCTTGAGTCTCCTTGGATGTTGAACCTACAGGAAAATTAGTGGTTATCTTTGTTTTTAATGCCTAGCCCCTTAGCCTTAAAATGTGGTAAGATGGAGGATGAAATTTCAGTGTGTCTTTTCCGAAAGCAGCCTGTGCCTCTCACCTACAGGCCACAGGCTGCAACTCAACACATCAAATAAATACTTAAACCACATAGTTTTAGATTTCAGCACAGGCTCAGCATAGAAGAGGCCTTTTTCTAACACGATTCCCCTTAGTATCTATGTGATAAGGTGCATGCGTGTGTGGCGGGGGGACAAGTTACAAACTGCTATCCTGTTTTTTCCTTGCCACCAAATACCATCAAGCTGAAAAAAGAATCTCTCTATCCTCTCTGAAAACATATTGACAGTAGTCTAGTTGAATGTTACAGGGGGGAGGGGGGGAAGACAGCATTCTGCGTTACATATTTTATATATTGGAGTGTGAGGCTTTAGATCTTACCAGTCATTGATCTGGGGCAGTTCAAGATACTTTTCAGCAAGTTCCCTGCAGCAAGAGCAGCCAATAACATGCTCATTCCATCAGTTCAAGTCAAGGTACATAGTACAATTTGTAGCCATAATAGAAGAAATCCATGAAGCACCACTGTTTCTGGCATTATATAAGAATAATAAGAAGAAAATAATAAGAAGAACACAAACAAGAACAAGAACCAACCTAGGAAGTGCAGGGATGCCATTGCTTGGGAAACCGTTACATCCCCAGTGATTTCCTGGATGTCCTAAACTAGCATCAATGGAATGTGCAGGCATAAACAAATTGCAAAGATTGTTTTTCAGCCACTGGCTAACTCTTATGGATTACTAACATATTTTCTTCCACATTATAAATTCTGTTCATCTACAGTTTTAGCAATATAATACTGTGCAGGAACAAATAAAGTTTAGCTAATAAAACAGTTAATAAGTTGCTGATTTTAATAAGCTGGATATTATTCATTCATTCATTCATTCATTCATTCATTCATTCATTCATTGGATTTTTATACCCCCCTTCTGGCAGCAAGGTCACTGCATAAAAAAAGCACAAAGAAAAATATACCCCCCAGAGGTTGGAGTTCTATCAACAAGTAACCTCAAAAGCAGATAAAATGTGAAAATTGCAAAGTACCAAACATTAAAGCAAGAAATTAAAAGAATATGGAAGTAAGATCAAGTCCTCCTTCTCCTCTCCACACTAATGTCAACAAATGGAGTCATTCCAAAATATTTGGGTACCAATTTAAAACAGTTCCAATAGCTGCTAATTTGCTTTCTGAAATAAAAAATATCAACAGCAAAATTATAGAACTTGATTCTTTAATTTTTAGCTTGACCCTTTGGTCCACCCCCTAGCACCAGAAATGCTTAGAAAGAACAACACCCAGAGCAGCCACAACAATATCAAATACAATTTGCTGCCCTTTCATGACACACAAAATCCGCTGCCTGGGTCAGTGGCTTAGGTCCCTGGATGCAGAGCCGGAGAGTGAGAGCAGAGATGGAAGCAAGCTGCTTTGTCCTAGTTCAATTATTTTGAGACCAAGTGCCCAAACTGTGATCAAAAGTCCACTACTTTTTCACAAAGTGCTAATACAGCAATTTGACCTGAATACAGGTGGCTGTGAAGGGGTGATGTTGGGTGCCCATGGAAAAGGGCTCCGAGTGCCACCTTTGGCACCTGTGCCATAGGTTCGCCAACACTGTCCTAGTTCATCAGAGCAGTAGCATAGGTGCTACTGCTCCCCCTCCTCTGACTCTGGCTCAGTCAGGGGAGGGGAGGGGTGTGTGCTAGCTTCCGGTATCTCATCATCAGATCTCCCAGTCCTGACAACAGCTCAGGCTTCTCTGCCCTGCCCTCTTGGCTGATCTCCCACTCAGACAAAGGGTGGAGTAAAGAAGCCTGTGCCCTTGCTTGTGACTGGGAGATTAGCCAAGGAGGTGGAAAAATTATGTTGGTGTAAAACTACTGACACAAATTTAAATGGCAAACTGTACTAGTTAAGAAGTCGGCATGTGGTGTCACATATGAAGTCATGCAACTGGTGTGCAACTACAGTTGTGTCCACTTATTAAATAGCAGCAATTTGCCTCTGAGATTTATGAGAGAGTGGGCGTATTGATGTTACGTTTGATGTGTTGCTTCAAGGTTCTTTGAGCATTTAATAAAATGTACATGAAAGCAGTTAAGTATTTATACAGCATTTGGAGAAGAGTTCAAAGTTCATTGGCACATTATTTCTGACATCCTCAGACTAGTTTTATGTAGCGGATTAGGATAGCAATGCCAGATATTACAGATGGGAGAGGTTGCTAAAGCTAACTGGTTTGCTTAAGACAAGTTAACAGTAGAACTCAGATTATAAAACCAGATATTTCCCAGATCGTATACAACGGCTGTACAAATTCCTGGAATTCTACACATGGAGCCTTATTCCTTTCATCATATTTATTTCAGTATGCTACAAATGGAGTCCATCTCTGCAGAAGTTCATTCATGTCTTGAGTTCCGTTCTGGAGATTTGCCAGCTAGTTTATCTCTTTCTGCTACTGAACCAGAAGTATGGCAGCCCCACTTGGCGGCAGCAAAGAGAGTGATGGGATGGCAGAGTCTGTTTTTATTGGATCACGAGAAGGCCACCTCCGTTTGACTCTTTCTCTTGGTTGGCTCTGAGGGCTGAATATATTACACTTACAGAGAAGCCACTGTGAGAAGAAGGAGCTCCTTAAGTGCTAACTGTGTATGATTGTGATAGCAAGACTTCATCCTCCTGGTTGTTTCCATCAGGTGAAAGGGCAGGTGACCAACAGATTGGATTAAACTAAGATCTCCTAATGACCCCATGTCCCTTACTCTTCAGTAACTGATTTAGAACAACAGAGGAAATCTCTGGTCTACAAACCCATCTAGTAACATAAGGTCAGAAATGTCTTTTTTGAGATGCATCTCTCCTACCCATGCCTAACTCTTCTATTTTGCTTATATAACAAAAAGGAAGAGGGTTTTGTTCTTGTAAAAAGGTAACATGTGTTAATACATCTATAACAGCAGGCAAGCATAACCACATACAGGTGTGATGCCTATAATTAAGGTTTTTCTTGTAACTCTTTCAAAAAAAAAACCCTCACCACTCTTGAGATTTTAATGGTGCCTATTACTTTTAATGCTAGAAGGTGTGACCTGCATAACCCAGAGTTAGAAAGTAAGTGATCTGACAAATTCTTCGTGCATTTGGTACCTGGGCTTTGATGCTGCTGCTGGTGGTGGTGGTGATGATTGAAGGGTGATGAAAAATGACAACTATGATTTCAAATAAAAGTGAAAGCTGATATATTAAAAGAGAGTTGGAGTTACAAGAATAAAGAGGCCGTTGTGAGGCTTTGTGTGTGTGTGTGTGTGTGTGGCCAGAATAGTTTTCATTTACACATTCAAGTCCTCTGCAGCTTCTTCTTCCATGTTGTGTCCTTCTCCTCTCTCCCCTGCTCTTCTGTTTCTAAGACAGTTGTGTCATTTGTAGGTCAATTTATTGTCTAGGAGTTGGGTTCCACCCAAAAAGAAAAAAGAAAAGGGAGGAGGAGAAAGGAAAAAAAGGGGGAGGAGGGGAAGAAAAAGAAAACCCAGCCTTTCAAAAGATGCAAAAAAATTTTTTTGGAAAGTTTGCTAGACACTGTGCCTCCAGGTGAAGTTACAATTTCTGAAGTTAATTCTGAATGATATGGACGTGGTTCCTCCCACTGTTCCTGAGAAAATAATTCACAAGTAGTATGCAGATCAGACCTAGGAGGGTACCAATTATATCTGCATGAGGATCAGCAGCCTACTGTCCAGCTTTGGTTCTAGTAGTGTAATTGAGAGTCAGCCATGTAAACAAAGTGGCACAGAGGTTAAACTGCTGTACCAAAGCGAAACTCTTGCTCATGACCTGGTGTTCAGTCCTAGGCAGCCAGCTCAAGGTTCACTCAGCCTTCCATTCTTCTGAGGTTGTTTTTCACAAATATGAATGAACTATCAAAATAAATTAAATATTGGTATCCTGCTTTTATAGGTACTGTATAAATTGTTAAGAAAAATGGTACAGCAGTATTTTTTTTTTCCTTTTCAAGGTCAAAAAACAAAGTATGCTGACAATTTAAATGTCAATGCCTTCAACTCTAAAGATCACTACAGAATGAATCAGAAGACTATACCTCAAGTATTATTTACTTGTATTTGTAAAAAATTGGTGCAATACTATATGAAGGGAGTATTGTTTGGCCTCTCTTCAAATCAGTTTAAAACTCTGTGTTTTATATTGTATGCCAACTTATTTGACAATGCTGTTGTCCACGTTTATTCAATTAAGTTGTTCCTGGCAAGATCCTCAACTGCCCTTCATTTCTTAGCAATCTCTGAATGAGGAACAAGTAAAATAAATGAGATCAAGTCCTTATGGGCCAGAATTTCATTCCTCCCTATGCGCACTGACAGTATCAATATCTCTCCTCTAAAAGATATTTGCTGCCTCTGTCATTTCAACCCTTGCTTTATGGGAGACCACAAAAACCTAGGCAATTATACCAGCACTGAGGAGACAGCTGATTGACACCAGCATGTCTAGAATAGATATGTTTCATCCTTACAAGTGCCTAGATGCCCTAAGCACATCCGATCCCGCCTGATTTCGGAAGCTAAGCAGGGTCGGCCCTGGTTAGTACTTGGATGGGAGACCACCAGGGAATAGCAGGTGCTGTAGGCGCCTGGAGTAGGAACTGGCAAACCACTCTAGTATTCCTGCCAAGAAAACTCCATGGACATGGGGTCATGGAGAGTCGGTCACGACTGTAACGACACAACACACACATCCTTACAAAGCTATACATTCAACAAACAAAATCCTAGATAGTTAAAGCTTTTTATCTAATTTATATTATCATCATTTCTGCACAATTTGTTTAATGTCTTTGTGGTACATTCCCAATACTCAACAGCAGTTTTAATATCATTATTTATCTGTACCACCTGTTCCAGTTGACAAAAAGAAACAAATTTCTTAACAGCTGTATTAGCAAGATGTCACTTACAGAGCTAAGAGCCATATCATCTGGGTCCAATTATGACAGGACCTCTTTGTGATCCTGTTAGTTTTCCAGATTTTGGTTTAACATGAAAATGTGTTAGTTTTCACCAAGTGTGTCATTGCGAAACCCTGAAATTCCAATGCCTGATTGCAAATACCAGTGAAGTTTTTAAAAGCTGCATTTACTGACTTCATTCTTTAGTCCAAGGACAGGCAGAGCAGTTTGTAAAGGATCAATAACAAATGCTAATTTTTGCAGTCTAATAGAGCATTTCAAAACCAGGCTAGGGAATAGAAACAAGCAAATCCATGTGATAATTCCTAATGTTAAAGAATTTGCATAATGGTCATGGTTTTCCCATTAGGCCAAATGAAATGTTCAGATGGCTGGTAGCAACCTTTTCCCTGCTTTTGGGACAACTGCCACCACCATTGATTGCACTTTCTTGTGTTCTTTGCAACCATCTACTTTGATCTCCAAATATCTTTTTCAAGGCCAGACTATACATTATTGATAAGCCATCATTAGAACCAAAATCAATGCTAAGTTCTAACCTTCAGCTTTATTATTCCTGTGACTTTTGTGCCCAACACACAAGAATCACAGAAGAGGGATGTGCTTATGTACTGATGAACAATTAAAACACACACATACACACAGAGAGAGCAAAGCAAGTGAAACTGCAAGCTACAGAAAATGAGAACTAATTTATTCTCGAAGGCTTTCACAGCCAGGATTTGATCACTGTTGTGAGTTTTTTGGGCTATTTCTCCTAAGTAAGGCAAACTTCCAGTACACAGCCAAATAGCCCGAAAAACTCACAACAGCTATGACAGCTAATTGTCACCCACCATTAGCACTTAAGAAATTTCTTCTTCCCAAAATGGATTGTGTGTAACTAGAACAGTGTTGGTGAACCTATGGCAGTAATGCAGAGTGCCAAAGATGGCACGCATGGGTTTTTAAGCACAGTCTGGATGGCCATCTGTTGGGGGTCCTGTAATGGGGGGTCCTGCATGGCAGGGGTTGGACTAGAAGGCCCTTGGGGTCTCTTCCAACTCTATGATTCTATGATTCTATGTAAAGTGGTTCCTCCTTGCCTTCTTCACTGCCATTACTGGCCATTATATCAGCCGCCCATTATGGATCAGATGCTGTCTGAAGCCGCCCACTCTGGAGCAGATGATTCGGAGGTGGGCACCATTAGTCTGGTCTCTCCACTGAGATCTGTCTGGCTTGGGAGACCCTTCTGGTAGGAGTGCTACCAGAAGGGCATAGCTCTCAGTTTCACTGAAACATGCAAGCCCCTCCACCTCTGTCTATGAAGTCTACTGAAATAAGTATAATTAGTTGCCCTAAATTAAAGGAACTTTTTGCCTATTCAGATATACAGTACAATGTCACAATACTTTCATGAAGTACTTCCTCAAAAAAAAAAGCACAGTTTAAAAGAATCAGCCGTATAATCACCCCCCCAAGTAAGCCAAAGCGTATGCTTTCTCATCTTATTAATGCTGATTTGTCCTGTAACTACAATGCATTTTTAAAGCAACTTCTACTCATCTTCCTGCAGAACTCCCATTTCCAAAGACATCTGCTTCTATCTCCAAACATTGTATAAGAAGCTGGCTTTTCTTCTTCTGACTGTAGCCAGAAGTCTGTGTTGATTTTATGCAAAGCTGGTGGGTGGTCACACGTAAGGCAAGGGTTTTTTGCCATGAGAACCCATAATTGCACAAAACCTCATAAATATGTCACTCAGCTACTTGCATCTCCATACCACTGTGCAACAATAAACAAATATAGATTTAAAAAGAAGCATATAAATTTCATTGTGCTATCATCCAAAAGGGGGGAGAAGGAGAGTTCTCACAACTGTGTGGCCTGCAGTGATTTGCCAGTGAACCATGCTAACTTGTATGATGACGAGAAACTGCAGATTGAAATAGCATAATTCAAGTGACATAAAGGCTCTACCTTAGAACCTAGTGTGCAAATGAGCTGAAAGATTGCTCCCCAAACACTGGAACCATTAGAGTTATGGATGCTTAAGGCAAACTTTGAGACAAAGGGTGCCTTCACACAAGAAAGGATTGTGCATCATTGCACTAGAAAGGTTCACTTTGGTGAGAATCATGTCCCTTAAAGCAATCTTTGACAGAAGACTCTCCTAGTACAAACAGATGTCCACACTCCTCCACACATGACTACCCATCATGTTACAACTGAAGACTCCCATTCTCACAATCTTATGTCAGGCCAATCTAATCCTCCAGCAGGAATAATTTCTAATGGCTGTATCCAAGGCACTGATCCTGGAATACAGGGATTACTTCACCCTGATGACTGACTACAAAATCCCAATTCAAGTTTTCCATCTAACAGCCAAATTAAAATCATATCCTGGAATATAGCTGACTGGAAAACAAAACACAACCATTCAGATTTTATGAATTATATCAAAGATTTTGACATTATCCTCCTACAGGAAACTTGGGAACAAGATCAAATAAAATGAGGAAGGTTACAAGTCCTTTTTGTTGCACGCATTCAAAACCCAGGCTATGGGCAGACCAAGGGTTGGATTGGCCACCCTAGTTTCGGTGCTGTTGTACTCAGAACTGATAATTATGATTAATAGCTGTTGTAATTTACAAGCTACTAAGATTGGTCTAGGACAGTTTTGAAAACTGCAATTCAAAACCCACTATTTTTTTTTTTTTGCAAAGTGCCAATACAGTCATTTAACCTGTATACAGGTGGCTATGAAGTGTCGATGTCAGGTGCCCACAGAAAGGGCTCTGAGTGCCACCTTTGGCACCCGTGCCATAGGTTCGCCATCACTGGTCTAGGAAGTAAGACTTCAATTCTAGTCAACATATATTTACCCTCTTGCTCCAATAGTCTGTATCGATGTCAGACCTTAGAATATCTAAACAAGATTAGGGAAAATTTGGAGGAAAGATTCCCTGCAGCTGAATTGGTTATTGCTGGGGACTTCAATGCTAGGGTGGGCAATGATGGGGGGATTTTCTATAAGGCCCTGCAGGTGGAAGCAGTCAAATCCCTTCCAATTGTTTGTTCTTACCCAAGATGTTCCAAAGACAAACTCATGAATGCTGCAGGTATCCTTATGGCCAAATTTAGTGTCCAGTTCAATTGCATCTGGTTAAATAGTTTAATGCAGTGGTTCTCAACCTGTAGGTCCCCAGATGTTCCTGGACTGCAACCCCCAGAAATCTCTTCCAGCAGAGCGAGATGCGGAGGCTTCTGGGAGTTGCAGTCCAGGAACATATGGGGACCCACAGGTTGAGGACCAATGGTTTAATGGATTTTACAGAATCTTCAGAATTTACTTTCATATCATCATGTGGTTGCAGTGTAATCGACTATGTATTGATTAATACATCGTTAAAGCCGTTTGTAACTAATTTTATGGTAGGAGAATATACTGTTAGTGATCACCTCCCGTTAATTCTTCAGCTTAATTTCGAAATTCTCAGGCCCATTCCATCAGTCAGTCCCTCCATGGTTTTAGAAACCCCCTTAAAAATATCTTGGAACAAGCTGTCTTCCCAGAAACTCCAACATGTCTTGAATACAAACATCTGCATTGCCTATAGATCCAAAATTATGTCCCAGGATGATCCTGACACTGTTATCTTATGTCCACCTGGTTGCTCTTATTGTATCTCAGCTAGGACATAAGCCTTCCTTTACTCCTAGATCCTCCTCCTTCAATAGGAGTTGGTTTGACAAGGAGTGCAGGACACTGAACGCCAACATCAGGGTGATTTACAGGGAATACAGAACTCTACAAACTCCCAAACTCTTAAGAAAGTACATCGATTCTAAAAACCTTTTAAAAACTCTGATAAAGGAGAAAAGATCTCACTATACCCAGGACCAGTGGCAGATGCTAATCCAGTCTGTAACTTCCAAAAAGTCTAAACTATTTTGGAATATAGTGGTGGGTTCCTTCCCCTAGGGATTTCAAGCACACTCTGCAATTCCTTATCACTTGTGGATCCAACATTTCTCAACTGTTTTTTATGATAAGAATATCTCCTCCACATTTAACCTCTCCCCACCAACTCATGAGCTGTCTGAATGGCTTCAGGTCACACCTGAGGAGATAAAGGAATTAATTATTCTATTAAAATCTGGCAAACCCCCTGGGCCAGACACTGTACCCTCTGATCTTCTGAAGTCTGACCCAGATTGGTGGGCTACACTTCTGGCCCCTATATTCACATCTGTCAATAAATCTGACATTATTCCTAAAATATGGACCAATGCAATAATTGTTCCTATCTTTAAAAAAGGAGATCACAGCTCACCAGAAAGCTATAGACAAATTAGCCATCTATCAGTTTTAGGAAAACTCTATGTCAAACATTTACTAGTCAAACTTGACCACTGGATCAGAAACCAGGCAATCTTAGGGGCTGAACAGATTGGCTTCAGGTCAGGAAAGTCAATGCTAGACCATGCTCTCGTCCTATCACATCTTATTAACAAGCAACTTAAGGTGTTCAACTCTAAGCTTTATGTGGCCTTTTTAGATGTTACTGACTGAGTTGACTCAGTGGACAGGGCTTTACTCTGGAGCAAGCTGCATAATTTAGGGATAGATAAAAGATTGCTCCACCTGATTAAAAATCTATATTCTAACACCACGTGTCAGGTGTGTCTACCCACAGGTCAACTATCTGAGTTGATACCTACCAACAAGGGAGTAAAACAGGGTTGCGTTCTAGCCCCTACACTATTTAATCTCTTTTTGAATGGTCTACCTTCCTGTCTAAAGGAAGTCGAGGGCCATCCTCCTAAACTTGGTTCTCTTGCGGTACCCATACTGCTTTACGCCGACGACGCTGTAATTCTTTCACAGTTGTGTCTAGGGCTAAAGCGATTAATAAGAAGATGTGCCAAATACCTGTTAGATAATAAATTGCAATTAAACTATAGTAAATCTAAAATTATGGTTTTTGCTAAATCTTGGAAATCACTTAATTGGACTTTTAGAGAAAACAGAATAGAACAGGTCAAATATTTTAAATATCTTGGAATTCAGTTTCACTATAAACACACCTGGCAACATCACCGTAAAGTAGCAGTGAACCTTGCTAAGCTGACAACTGAATCTATAGTTCGCTTTTTCTATAAGGGAGGTTATGGTTATGTTCCAGCAGCCCTTGAAGTATTCAACGCTAAAGTTATTTCACAACTGCTATATGGCATCCCTATTTGGAAGAATTCCCTGGACCACAATGTGGAACAAATCCAATCCTGCTTCTTTCGAAAAATCTTAGATACACCAAGATGTGTCCCTAATGCAGCACTATGCTTAGAAGCTGGACAACCTCTCATAGAGACACAGGCATGGCTCAGATCTATCAAATTTTGGCTTAGAATATACTACAATATTGATCAGGATAGCTTGCTTTACCGACTCCTTCAAGACTCTATAGCCCCAACAGGTTCTGCCAAATTAATTTAAAAAATCAGTTTCCTGGGTATTACAATAGATCCTCTCAGCTCACTCCCCCAGTTGGAAGCTTACAAGCTGATTAAGTGCAGGTTACTTGATATACAACTGCAGGATTTACAGAGAGCAGCAGATTCAACATCTTCACCATTGAGTTTGCAGATCCCAGTAGCAGCAGAGCGCCCTGCACCTTACTTTTACCTGCTAGAATGCCCAGAGGAACGGAGGGCCTAGACACTTGCTAGATGCAATGCCATCCCATCAGTGGTGTTGTATGGGAGATTCAATAGGACTGTTTATAATGTTAGGTGTTGTGCCTGTGCACTGTGTGGAGTGGAATCACTCTCTCATATGGTTTTGCACGGTTCTCTTTATGATCACTCTCGTAAAAAACTCATTGACCCACTTCTCTTGAAGAAGAGGCAATGTTCAGATACTGATATACTGACGTTTCTTCTGTCATCAGAAGACTCTGTGGTGATAGAAAATGTGGCAACTTTCTTTTTTTTTTTTTTTAAATATGTTTTTATTAGAAAATTTTAGTATGCAAAAAAAAAAAAAAATTCAAGTTCAAAGCATTAGCAATACAAAATCATTCTACCACTAAAATTTGGCTTCCCTCTGTTCTTCCCGTGGTTTTAGCGTTATTCATCTCCTAGCCTTCCTTTCAGACAAACCCCTTTATATACTTATAAAAAGATTTGAAAAGTAAGTAGTAATCCTTCGAGCTCTATCCTAATCCGGTAAGAGTCTTTAATTCCCTGCAATGAATCTCCATGTAGTTCTTAAATTTTTGCCAATCTTTTTGGAACCTCTGGTTGTCTTGATCCCTCAGTCTGCACGTCAGTCTGGCCATCTCTGCGAAATCCAATATTTTCGCCCTCCATTCATCCAAAGATGGTATATACGTTGTCTTCCAATTCTGTGCCAGGAGCATTCGTGCCGCTGCTGTTGCATATAAAAATAGAGTCCTGTCTGCTCCTTTAATTTCATTATCCACCAACCCTAACAAAAAAAGCTCAGGCCGTTTTGGGAATGTACACTTTAACATCTTTTTGAGTTCATCATATATCAATGCCCAATACTCTTTCACTTTCTCACAAGTCCACCACATATGATAAAAATCACCTTGTTTCTCTTTACATTTCCAGCAGTGGTCATCTTTCATCCTATACATCTTTGCTAACTTCGTTGGGGTAATATACCACCTATACATCATTTTCAACAGATTTTCTTTTATCAAAGTACATGCGGTAAATTTCATATTCTTTTTCCACAATCTTTCCCACACATCTAACTCAATATTATGACCCAGATCCATAGCCCATTTTACCATACATTCTTTAACTTGTTCATCTTTAAGATTCAACTCCAACAAAAAATTATATAATCTAGTCAACAATTTCTTTTTTGGGCCCATGATTATGGTTTGGAACTTAGATTCCTTCTCTCCAAACCCAGACACCTTTCTATCTTTCTGAAAAATGTCATTTAGTTGATGGTACTGAAACCAACCCGTTAACTTCTCTTTCAACATATCATAAGATTTCAGTCTAGGACCTTTTTCTGAAAAGAATAACACATCACCATAGGTGATCCCCACTCCTTCTTTATCTTTCCTCTTGATCGCCAATGCCTCAATCGGGGATAACCATCTCGGTGTATGTCTCTCCAAAAGGGGTTTCAACCGTTCCCAGGCCTGAAGTAGTGACTTTCTAATTACATGATTCATAAAACTTTTATGTACTTTCACTTTGTCATACCAAAGATAAGCGTGCCAACCAAATCTGTTATCATGACCTTCTAAATCCAATAGATCCTCATCAACTAAAGTAATCCAATCTTTTATCCAACCGAGGCAGGCCACTTCATAGTACAATCTCAAGTCTGGCATGGCAAATCCTCCCCTTTCCTTGGCATCTGTTAGCAATTTAAATCTTATTCTCGGTCTTTTACCTTGCCAGACAAATTTAGACAATATCTTCTGCCATTCCTTAAAGTGGCCTATTCCTCTAAGTATTGGGATCATTTGAAATAGAAATAACAACCTTGGTAGCACGTTCATCTTTATCACCGAAATTCTTCCCATCAGCGACAAATTCAATCTATTCCATGTTTCCAGATCTCTCTTAATCAAGTTCCATACCATATTATAATTATCCTCAAAGAGATTTAAGTTCGTAAGAGATAAGTTAATTCCCAAATATTTAACTTTTTCACCACTAAGAGGCCGGACAATTTTTCAAATTCTTCACAATCTTTCTTTGTTACATTTTTCAATAAGACCTTTGTCTTATTCTTATTTAGTTTGAAACCGGCTAGATTACCAAATTCCTCAATTATTTTCATCACCTCAGTAATACTTTCTTTTGGATTCTCTAACGTCAAAACTAAATCATCAGCAAACGCTTTTAATTTATATTCCTTATCCCCCACACATATACCTTTAATTGTCCCCATGTCCCTCAGTTTGACTAACAATACTTCCAATACAGTAATAAATAACAATGGGGACAATGGGCACTTTGTCTCGTACCTTTCCCAATCGGGAAACTTTCTGTTATTACATTATTAATCAGTAAACTAGCTTTCTGTTCCTTATATATTGCATTAACACCGTTCCAAAACTTTGTTCCCACTCCCATGTTTTCCAGATTCTTCTTCATAAATTGCCAAGAGACATTATCAAAAGCCTTTTCAGCATCAATAAATATCAAAGCAGCTTGTTTCTCTTTCCTGACTTCTAGATACTCTATTATATCAATTATATTTCTCATGTTATCTTTCATCTGTCTGCCAGGAAGAAACCCCGCTTGATCTTTGTGTAATAACTCATTTAAAACCTTTTTTAGTCTATTAGCCAAAAACGCAAATAATTTATAGTCTCCATTCAAAAGGGAAATGGGCCTATAATTTTTAACATCTGTTGTGTCTAAGTTCTCCTTTGGAATCAGTGTTATATACGCCTCTTTCCAGGTGTTAGGTATGACTCCTTTTTCTAGAACTTCATTCATAACCTCCACCATAATTGGTAACATTTCTTCTGACAATTTTTTATAATATTTTGCAGTCAGACCATCTGGGCCCGGTGATTTTCCAATTTTCGCCCTCTCTATTGCACTTTGTACTTCATGTGGGGTAATTTTCTCACTCAATATCGACACTTGGTTTGTTGAGATTTTTTTCAATCCATTCTTTTTAAATATCTGTCCATTTGTTCCGGGTTCTCTTTTTTTCTTCGTATATAAATTTCTGTAGAAATTCAAACACCTTTACAATTTCTCTTGGATCTTCCACTAATTTTTGGTCTACTACTAATTTGTTCACAACCTTTTGTTTTTGCTTCCATTTCAGCTGCCAAGCCAGCAATTTCCCTACTTTATTTGCCGATTCAAAATTTCTTTGTCTCATCATCTTTACTTTCCACTCAATTTCTTGATTGATAATCATCGACAACTGAGTTTGAAGCATCTTTAATTTTTGAATCCATTTCTGTTCCTTTGGCTTCTCCACCAGTTTCTTCTCTGTCTCTACCAGTTCTTTTAAAATCTCATTTTGCTTCTTTTCTTTCTGTTTCTTCTGATAGGCATTTCTTTGAATAAAGAGGCCTCGCATAACAGCCTTACTAGCATCCCATACTTACTAGCATCCCAAAATGTGGCAACTTTCTTAACCCAGCTGTTTAGGGCCCGCAGCCAGAGATGCTCCCAGTAGTTAACTTTTTAACTTATTATTACTGTTGTAATGTATACTGAACTTGTGTTGTTAAATTTATGTATGCCAATAAAGGCTGATTGATTGATTGACAGTTACTTCACGTCCATTCTCGTTCCGGGAGGAAGTTCGTTGTGTGTTGACGTTGGTCGCAGTCACATGGTCTTCTCCCACTTCTGTCCCTGTTCCCGTGTACCCACGGGCGTGATTGATGATACTGGGACGACTGTTACTACTTGTCCTCGTTCCATGATGAGATGTGAAATTTTATGCCTTCGTTCTCTTTTTTTTCCGGTCCAATGTTTTGATTCTCCGAAGCCTTGCCTTCAATGCATTACGGAGCAAACTTCAAGGCATTTATCTTTTAAAATCTCAGCACTGCATTGCTAACTCCATAGGGAATTTACTGGTGAATGTCACTTTGCGCTCCTGCCACTAGATGGCAACGAGATACAATCGGCACTCGTTCCACGACGAGGCTTACTTCACGGGCTCTCGTTTCAGAATGAGAAGCGAGACGAGCAGATTCCCAAGGCCAGGGAGGGGAATCTCTCATCCCGCTTAAATCGCAGTTCAGGGGGCGTGGTCGGGATGAACTCCCCTCGTCCCGCAATGGACGTGCGGTAAGATTACTTCGTACCAGTCCCAAGCGGGACCGTGAACAGCAATGAGATGGACATGAACTGTCCATGGGGGAACTGCTCTAGCCCACCCCTCACCCCAAATAAGAGTAGCCCCATTGCTGGGCTAAAAATGGGCATGGATCAGGAGTGGGCTGGTTCATTATCTCACATATGCCATGCAATTGCCACAAAACAGCTTGCTCCAAACCATGCTACGAGAGGTCAAAATTGCAAGCTCTGTCTGATTGCACTTTCACAGAGTACTAGTCAACTGACTAGTTAGCTGCACACCAAATTTGCGTTAATATGGAATTTTCATGTCAACTTTTTCTCCTGCAAAACGGCTGTATTTGCTCAACTTGTGATCTGTTATTACCTGTCAGATTTTATCTGAAAATAATCCCATTGGCACGGGTGGTGGTAAGATAAAACAATTTCACATGTTTGGGTGTACCTGGCCAAATGAAAACAGATGACACTTTGTACTTGGGCCAGAAATATGCATCCTTGTTGCCCAAGTATTGTGTTTGTTGTATGTGTGTGGGTATGCTGTTGCTTTTGGGAAACCTTTAAACACCCGCGTTGTTTCCCTTTTCAGCACATATGTGTAAATAACCAGGTATTAAGTCTTCCAGATCTCACATTAACAATTGGAAACTAGCCTCATAAGTGGTTGCCATCAGAATTTCTGATTATGCAAGGAACTGAGACATATGGAACAATGCTATCAGGAGCAGGGAGCGTTGAATGTTTTAAGATGTTTAGAGACTGCAGCTTTTATGCTCATGGGAAATCCATGCCTCTGAGAGTTAGGGTATGTGTCCCCCAGATGTAAACAGAGGTGAATGATGCAATAGTTAGGAGCCTCATGGTGCAGTGGTTAAATGCCTGTACTGCAGCAAAAATTGTGCTCATGACCTGGGGCTCAATCCCAGGTAGATGGCTCATGGTTGTCTCAACCTTCCATCCTTCCGAGCTTGGTGAAAATGACTACCCTGTTTGCTGTGGGGTGGGGGTGGGGCAATGTGTAGCCTGCATAATTAAACTGTGAACTGCCCAGAAAGTGCTGTAAGCACTATGGGGTGGTATATAAGCAGGGGGGGAAACTTCTGGAGTCAGTTTAGGCTATGAACTGGACAACAGTAATATTCTCATGGGATGCTTTCAAACAAAGGATGATTAAAAAGTGTCAGGCATGCTGACTCTACACCACTAACACCTGCCAGCTTTCCAAGGGTCATGCTGATCACACAGTGAGTCAGAGACTAGCAGATTAGCACTAGTGGTGGAGCCCTAAGAAGAAACAGTTGTGGAAATATTTGGTACTATGTGGTATTTTCTTTTCCCAAAAGAGCCTCCCCCCCCCCGATACAACAATTAGCTGGAAACGCTGTGCCAAGAACGGCATTGCCCCCAAAGACCTTGGCCTTAATATTTCCTCTCAGTGTGTGACTATTGCTGCTGCAAGGGAAGAGAACTGTAGAGTAAATTTAAGTCAACAGTGAAATTTAAGCATTAGCTATTAGTCAAGAGTCTGTTCAGACTTTTACAATTAGTTTCACAGCTCAGCCAGAGCTAGACGTCTTAGAATTTGCATGGTTGTCAGTAGCTCCACATCCCTTCGGTCTCCAACAGTATCTGCTGAGGAACACACAAGTACGTGCGTGCATATATCTACACACAGCAAAGCCCGGTGGCGGAGGGTTTAACAGTCAGGAAGCAACCTCCCCTGCCACCAGTTACAAGTAAGGGAATGGTTTCTACATCCTCAGGAAGGACCCCAAGTGTGTTTGGCTGCAAATTGAAAACAGAAATTTAAAAGCCTAAAATAGATTTACCAAGACCTGTGATCTCCCGGGACCTGTGGAGCATCAAAGCTTAACAGGTGAGCATGGTGATGTGGGGACAGATCTCTCTATGCAGCTGAGGCAGTTTTATCTCACTGTAACTGACATGGCTTCATCCTATGGAAGCCTGGGATGGACCTCAACAAAGTACAAAGCCTAGCCTTCCATAGAAGTTCTCCCCCCCCATCTTGCTAGATGTTTCTTCTATTTTGCTTTGCCTTCGTATTAGTACAGCTATTTTATTTCATATATTTTACCTTTTGTTCTTGTATTATCATTATTATTTTTGTTGCATTGTTGTTATCTATTGCTTGCTTTTTAATGTTGTAAACCGCCCCGAGTTCCTCCAGAACACGGGTGGTATATAAATTCATGAATAAATAAATAAATAAATAAAAATAAATAAATAAATAAATAAATAAACCATGATAGTAACAGTATAACTGCTATTATGGTATACTATATACACCATGTGAAAGAAAGAAATGGTAACAGGCCAGGGGTAAGGGGGGGAAATAGGGAACTTGTCTGCTGACATCTGCAGCAGATACCAAGTATTCCAATGAAATAATCCTATTATTTTCTATAAGGCACAAAAACATCATGTGAGAAGGCCCTATGCCACAACTTGCCCCAAACCAGCAAGGAATGCTGTGCAACCCAAAAAGAAGAGATATTGATGCTTGCCCATTCCAAGCATGCTTTTCTCTGGTATAGCTATACTGTGACAAGTCCGGAGCAAGTTTCCCAGGCTGGCTCTGGATCTCAAGAGAGTCACGGTGTGGAACGTCTACTGGAGTTTGTGCATGAGAGAAACGCCTGTCCTGCTTCTGTGATTCTGGCGAGTTCTGTCCATCCTACTTGCCCGATGGAAATACACCAAAATGCACAAGCTAAAACACATGTCGACTTGAAATATCTCGCGATTTCGTAAACAGTGGTGCTTGAAGAAGAAGATATAGTAGAAAATTAACTGGCCTTGATATGTTAATTTTTCTCTCTCTTCCACCCAATAGTTCCTTTATTTCCTCAGATAAGGAGTTTTATCATATTAAATCCATTTAGCAAGTGGGAAATGGTATCAAACAATTATGATAATATAACAAAAGTGAACTCAGGGTCCACAATCCCTAGTCAAGTTGATTTGGGAATCACATTTAACAGGATCTTACCTTACCCATTCAATGTTGCAGCATGGAGGGAAGCATTCAAATTAAATGCTTAAGGGACAACACCAAGGACCCTTTCCCGGGAGACCCGTGGGTCAAAGCAGGAAACTAGTTTAGCTAAGAGAGTCCATCAGTCAACTCTCCATTGGTAGAGGGCAGCTGGGTCTTCTAAAAACATTCTGAGGATACTGTGTGGTGTAGACACAATGAAATAGCACCTTTCTTTGGCGAAATATGGATGTGTTCAGCTCCTAGGGATGGTACCAAATCCATTCTAGTTATGTCCCCAGAATTACTTCTAGCAGCTGATTTCACATGGGAACTCTGCACTGACTGCCCTTGTTAGCCGCTTAGAGTTCTACATGTAGAAGATAAGCGGGATATAAATACAACAATAAAATAAAATAAATAATAAATATAAATCTTCATTTAACCAAAGAGAGATGACACCGATAACAGGCTGGAGTATTAACAGTGGAGCTTGCAAACCTTTTTTTGGAAAAGTATTTTGTTCCTGTTACTCAAGACAGTGATGACCAAGCAATTTGTTGACATAATTGGCTGTAATCCAAAACCATCTTTTTATGTTCCTCTCTATGTTACTTGTTGCTCACAACAACAGAGTAAAACAACTAAGTTACATTTGATATGTAACTCTTTAACCAAATGTAATTTATTAAAGGTAGCTATGTTACCTTTAGTCTATTGCTTCCAAATATTTATAAATATAAAATAAGAATTAATGTAATGTTAATATGGGAAATTTTAAAATATGTGCTATATGCATGTATTTTGAATGTCACAAAGGACATTGTCAGGAAGAATATACAGCTAGTGTAGTTTCGTGGTAAGTCTTCAAACAAAGCAAAACTTGTACTCACTGCATATAGGGTTGAAACCAATTGATATTCCCAACTAGACTGGGTCCAGTGAATCAATGGTGAATTAATGTGATGTATATGTTGATTCACCATTGAGCAGTTAACCAAGCCCAGGTGATGGCCATCTCCAAAGCTGCCTTTTCCCATCTTCAGCAGATCTCCCAGATCCACCTATACCTGGATGAGGCCTCCCTGAGAGCAGTTGTGTAGGCACTTGTGATCTCAAGGATAGATTATTGTAACACTCTCTATGTGGGGTTGCCCTTGACCCTTATTTGGAGTCTACAGCGGGTACAAAATGCAGCGACTAGACTGGTGGCTGGTGTGGGTAGATATGACCACATTACCTCAGTTCTGGCTCGCTTGCATTGGCTGTCCGTTGTGTCCTGAATAAGGTTCAAGACACTGGTTTTGGTTTACAAAACCTTCCACGGCTTGGGACCTGAATACCTGGTGGAGTGGATCTCCCAGAGGTCAGCTGAGGCCCATCCCACCAGAATGTTGCAGGAGTTCTCACTTTAGGTGGCCACTCCCAGGGAGGCTAGGAAATCAGTTACCTGAAACCGGACCTTCTCTGTGGCTGACCCTCCCTCTGGAACCATCTGTCAAGTGAGCTGCGTGTTGCACCCTCTCCCTGCTGGCCTTCAAAAAGCTCTTAAGACCTTGCTTTTTGATAGGCATTTGCTGACCATTAATGTGTGTAGTTTTTTTCCCTGTGAAATATTAGCCGCCATCTTTGCTGCTTTTTTTAAAATTCAGATTTTGTTGTTATTGTTGTATTATAACTGTTGTGAACCACCCGGAGTTTCTTCAGAAGATGGGCAGTAAATAAATAAATAAATAAATAAATAAATACTCTGACAGGGACTAGCACCTGGATTTAGGTAATTATGTGTGAAACAGCCCCTCAACTAAATCAGTCCATTAATATAGCTAACTCAGTACACTTTTTTTACTAACAGGTGCACTTCAAAGTTTGCACAGCTATCTTTCCTAGCCATGCTACCGCACACCTTGTATAACCCAAGACCATTGAATCAATGGTGAATTAATTTTGTATCATCACTACTAATAACATTATCACCCCACAACCAGCACCACCACAATGACTAGCATCCTTATTTTCATAACCATCTCTAATATGGTTATCTCAGCAGACAAAAGAGTAAACAAGTGTCCTCTTCCAGACTGAAATGGAATGAAATCAAGAACATCAATGCTGTTGCTTGCTCCATTCCTTAATTTATCTGCATGTTTCTGAGAAAAGGCTTTCTCAGAAAGCTGTGTCTTACATGTAGTCCAGCCTTGGCCCAATATGATCTGGCATACTGGATGCTATCTGATTAGAGAATGCTGCAACATCACATTTTGTCCTAGGCTAAACCACTTCAGTCAATTTTAATTCTTGAGAACCCGTTTATGAATGTGGGATACTGTGCTTCTGTATCCACATTTCAAAATGCCATGAAACGGTCCAATATTTATTTATTTATTTATTTTTTTACTTCTTGGCTGCCCGACATACAACAAATTGCAAAAAACAACTTGCCCAAACAGAAACATGATCCCCTAAAAAACCAAATCAATATAAAAATATTAAAACAGTAACAATAACAATAAAATAAAACAAACACAGAATCTGGCAAGAAAAAGGCTGGGACGAACAATACAACCAACTAACAACACACAATCATACACTCAACGATCACCAAAGCTTTCCCTGAAGAGCCAGGTCTTTAACACTCTCCTGAAGGCCGGCAGGGACTCCACCGGCCTAATCCCCATAGGCAGTTTATTCCAAAGTGCCGGGACGGCCACCAAGAAGGCCCAATTACAGGTCAAAACCCTTCGGGCCTCCCTCAGAGTGGCCCCATGGAGCGAAAAGCCAAATGAAGCTCTGGTCTGTTGGGATGAAGCTCACCTCTGGGAGATCTGCTCCACCAGATCGTCAGGTCCCAAGCCATGGAGGGTTTTGTAAACCAAAACCAATACCATGAACCTTATTCAGGAGGCAACGGGTAGCCAATGCAAGCAAGCCAGGATGGGGACAATGCAGTCAAACCTGTCCACACTAACCACCAGCCTGGCTGCCACATTCTGCACCCACTGCAGTTGCCGAGCAAGGGTCAAGGATAACCCCATGTAAAGAGTGTTACAATAATCTATCCTCTAGATCACCAGCTCCTGCACTACCATTCTAAGGGAATCCACGCCCAGGTATCGGTGAATCTGGGCGATAAGCCTAAGTTGGTAGAAGGCCACCCTGGAAACAGTTGCCACCTGGGCTTCCATGGACAAAGCTGGATCCAGGACCACACCCAGACTCCTCACGCTCTCCACCAGCTGGAGGGTCAATCCCCCAAACTGGGGAGAGGGCCCCTGTACCCATCTGGGGATTCCCTGAGGAACAGAACCTCAGGGGTTGAGCCTGAGCCATTCCACGACCGTAGCCAGGCAGTGCCCCTCCTCATGGCCAGGCAGCGGTCAAGAGTCCGCACCGCCTCCAATGCAGAGGTGAAAATAGAGCTACGTGTCATCAGTGTACTGATGACAGCAGACCCCAAAACTTTGAATGACCTCAGCCAGCAGCCTCATGGAGATGTTAAAGAGTATAGGGGAGATCATCGATCCCTGGGGCACCCCACAAGATAGTGTCCATGGGGCCAACAAATCACCCCCCATCTCTACTCTCTGAGCACGGCTATCAAGAAAGGACCAGAGCCAGCACAGAGGATGACCCCCAATACGTGCCTCAGACATCCTGCCCAGGACGATACCATGGTCAACAGTATCAAAGACCACTGACAAATCGAGAAAGACCAACAGGGTAGAGCAACCCGTCAGACCCCCTCAGGTGGTCATCTTGCAACGCGACCAGGGCTGTCTCGGTCCCATGCTGCAACCTGAACCAGGACTGGGACAAATCCAGGACATGATCTTCCTCCAGGAATGACTGGAGCCTAACTGCAGCAACCCGCTCGATCAGCTTGCCCAAGAAGGGAACATTGGCTACCGGATGATAATTGGACAAATCATCCACAGCCAGGCCAGGTCTTTTAAGAATGGGCCAGTTCATGGTCTCCTTCAGGCGAACAGGAAATATTCCATCCCTGAAGGAGGCAGACACGATTGCAGCCGCCCATTCTGGCATACTCCCTCCGGTGATCTTAATCAGCTAAGATGGGCAAGGGTTAAATGGAGAAGCCACTGGCCAGCAATGAGCCAGCACCCTGGAGGCCTCAGCTGGAGTTACAGGCCCTAACTCAACAAACCAGGGAGACCAAGGGTGTGCGGCGCAAGTGAATCTCAGGAACAGATTAGTGGAACCGGAGTCCAGATCAGCCTGGATGATTCTAAGCTTTAAATGGCAAAGAGCAGCCTCAATTTTGAGAACACCAATGGCAAGAATCAATATGGTCTACAGGATACCCTCTTGTGTTCATTACTATTCACGTACAGTGGTACCTTGTATAAAGGAATTAATTCATTCTGAATGAAATTATGTTAAGCAAATTTTCCTTTCCCATAGGAATGCATTAAAAACAAAGTAATCCCTAATTGCGACCATTTTTATGTTGTACGGATTCACCCCACAGACGATTCTGTTAAGCAAATTTCCCCTATCTCTGGAATTTTTATGTTGTACAGATTTTATGTTATACAAACTGTTTGTTATACGAGGGTCCACTGTATGTCCACTTGAACATGTCTTAATTTTACTGGACTGTGTATTAACCCTCATTGTAAGCCGCCTTGGGTCCTTTTCCAAGGAGAAAGGGGGTAAAATACTCTAAAATAAATAAATAAATAAATAAATATGTTGGGGGAGGGGACACCCTTACAATTGCTTTGTTTATTGGGGGAAGGGGGAGGAGTCAGCTTTTAGAATTTTCCTTGCTTGATGTCACTTTGTGAATAACTTGAGAATTCTTTGACCAAACTTCCCCAAGTTTGGACAAAGAGTAAAAGTAGGCTGTCATCTATGCTAAATTTGGTGCTAATCTGAAGTTATAATTTTTGTTTGGGTAGCCCCCATTTTTTGGAACTGCTTTGTAGACTGTTGATTTGCTGTCCTGCACAGTAACATAGACCTGTGCCATATTTTCCCATCTATAATATGCCCCCATGTATGTGACAGACCCCACTTTTCCAATCCCAAATTACAGTTTTGCAACTGCACAATTCTCCCATTGTCATTCTTCCATTTATAACAGGCATATCCAAACTTTGGCCCGTCTGATGTTTTGGACCACAACTCCCAGAATTCTAAGCTTAGTTTGCCAATGACAAAGGTCTATGGGAGTTGTGGTCCAAAACATCTAGAGGGCTGAAGTCTGGACATGCCTGATTTATAAGAAGGCCCTCAATTTTTAGTCTAACAATTTCAGGCAAAAATATACACAGAAAAATGCTGTAAGTGGGAAGATCCAATACATAGCACCTCAGAGTTCCTCATTATTAGACTGCAAAGCAGCCATCAGGAGCCTTTGGCTGTAGAAAGCTTGCTTTGCAGAAAGGCCATTATGACCTCTCATGAAACAAAAAAGGAAAATGTACCCCTTTCAGTTAATTACGGAACCGAAATGAGATAAGTGAGGCTGTGTTGTATATTGCATTCCATTTAGCTTAAACATCCCCCTTAACAATAAAGGCATGTGCCAGGTCTGAACACAACATGCAGGAAAAGGAAAATACACTACAAGGGGGAAAAACCCAAAGACCCAGAAAGGAAAGCCAGATTAAATTATTTTAAAAAGAGAGAGTCAGAAATTATATGGGATTATGGATAGGCAGAGCCATGAATCTTGGAGCCACAATAAAGTTCAGAAATGTTTCTTTTTCTCCCTTCAGTTCAGCGAGCCAACTGGGATTCACATTTGGCTTGAAAGCCATAGAAGCCAAAGGTTACTGTAGAATGAAGTAATTTCATCCTGTATTGTTATAAACATATAATGCATGAATTAGTTATATAAATACGAAGTTAAGTGCTGATTTGCTAGATTAGACCATGGCTTATCTTGTTCAGCCTACTTTCCCTCACAGTGGATGATTAAGTGATTATGGAAACAAATGGATATTATACATGATAATGTCGAGAGGTTTTTCAGAATGCAGTTTTTCCAATATTGACTTGTGCCTTTTAAAAAAAAAAAAGAGTAATCAAACTGGCTCTCTTGGTGTCACCGAAAACTGAGGTCAGAACGGATCCTCCTGTGTATAACCCCATTCTTATGCTATAAATTGGCAAAAGGTGTATTTCGGTGATGGAGATGGGGAAATTCAAGTCTTTGCGAGAGCACAGCACCACACCTCTGGATGCCATTACCTCCATCTTTCTGGTCTCTGTCAAGAGCTTCTACTTTTCGGGCACGAGTAGGCTCTCTCTGGTATGGATTGGTTCCCGGAATATGTGATCTGTTGAACCGATCCAAAGCAAAATGCCTTCTTTCAATTGGCTAATATCCTGAAGTGGTTTAATAAGCAAGCCACTTCAGGATGTTGGCAAATTAATCAATTTCCATGCTTTGCATAGGGGAGGGGAAGTGGAAAAAAGCCTTGAGTGTATGTAGATAATCACTGATGTGCTACATTAGTTAAAATATATATTTAATATTTATACATTTGTTATTAAAAAAGCAAAAAACATTCTTTGCCTTGCCTTAAAAGTGTTCTGCTTATATACCGCCCCATACCACTTCAAGCAGTCTCTGGGTGGTTTAAAGTTTTAATTATAGTATGCAGGCTACACATTGCACCCCCCCACCCAGCAAGCTGGGTACTCATTTTACCAACCTCGGAAGGATGGAAGGCTGAGTCAACCATGAGCCTGCTACCTGCGATTGAACACCCAGGTCGTGAGCATAGTTTTTCCTGCAGTACAGGCATTTAAACCACTGTGCCACGAGGCTCTTTTAAAGGCTCAGTCAAGAAACTATATATGCAGTTGAAATATATGTATATATATATATGATGCAATGCACCAGCAATATACACATAGAAAAAATTCAACTTCCCCTGCTGCTTGCTGAGCAGAGGAAATGATTACTTTACAAGTATCTTGATGTGGTTAGTTTATTCCCGATACTGGTGGGAGCTATTGCCATGTGAACTGTTAAGATTGATTAGTGGCCCTTATTAGCTCACTCCTTGCTGCATGTATAGCTATCCCCCAATTGAAGCTAAATATTTATTGTACACTGGGTTGCTCTTTCCACCCTTGAAGTAATACCACTCTGGGTCAGAACCTATTGGTGTTCGTGTGAGGTTTGTGTATCTTGCCTCAGCTATTTTCCATCTATAAGATGCCTTCATGGAGAAGACAACTCCCACGTTTCCAACTCAGAATTACAGTTTTGCAACGGAGCGGTTCTCTTCTCAGCATACTTCCTTGTATTAGATGACCTTCAAAACTCTGAGACAGAAAATATATTATACACAGAGAAATACTGTAATCGATGAAGTACTATGGCAGACATGTCCAAACTTCGGCCCTCCAGATGTTTTGGACAGCAAATCCCTCAGTCATTTGCCACTGGAAATCTAAGCTTAGAATTCTGGGAGTTGTGGATCCAAAACATCAGGAGGGCCAAAGTACGGACATGCCTGTACTATGGTGTGTCATGTCCATGTGGCTGGTTGCACACCTGAGTGTGGACCTAGGCTGTACTTTCACGTGTTCTCTCCCCCCCCCAGCAGAGCCTTTGGAACAAGGCTCTATCATGACATAATATCAGAAAACCACTCTATGAGGCAATGGCAGCCTGCCAGCTGCCCATATTTGCAGGTTTACTGCCAGCTGCAGAAGTGAAACTGAGTCCTAAAAACAAAAGAACAGCTCTTTAACAAGCTACGTTAATATTAGCTTTTCTAATAAACAACCTATATAGATGGGGAGGAAAATCCTTTCAAGCCACC
Source organism: Phrynocephalus forsythii (assembly GCA_029282475.1). NCBI lineage: Eukaryota > Metazoa > Chordata > Lepidosauria > Squamata > Agamidae > Phrynocephalus > Phrynocephalus forsythii. The sequence continues at coordinate 28,916,290 of JAPFRF010000004.1, forward strand.
ATTTTCTCCCCAAGACACATTTCTGAAAATAATCTGAATCAGAGCTTTTCTCTTGTCAATTGGAAATTATTTTCTTGAGCTGACATATGGTCCAATACAGCATGAAGTCTTACAGCATCACAATGGAATTATGTTTTGGGGCTGCCAGACTGAAAATTTGAAAACAAAGGTCACGGAATCGTTACAGTGGACTTTTATGGGGTTTTTATATAACTGGCAGCTTTTATGCAAAAAGCTTGACAAACACATCACTGTAACCTTTCTCCAAAACAAAGGGGAAATTGCTTGAATATTCCCCTCTAAAAAATTGTGTAAAACAAATTGTTGTGAGTTTTTCAGGCTGTTTGGCCGTGTTCTGGAAGTTTTTCTTCTTGACATTTCGCCAGACTCTGTGGCTGGCATCTTCAGAGGGCAAGGAGCACAGGGAACAAGGAGTTTTTCTCTGTGCTCTGGGGTATAGAGTAAGTGAGACTGTGGTTCTTAAAGTTGCGGAAAGAGGAAGCTTGTCCTATGCAGGACAATAGATGTTAGTCATTGTATTGTGATGGAGGGATTAAGAAGTTTCAAGGGGTAGAAACAAAGTCTGCATCCTCAAGGAGAGGGAACAATGAAAGTGGTCCTTCTGCTTTATCTGGAAGCAGGAGACTGGCTTCGGAAGTTATGACCTTCCTTAATGGAAGAGCTCCATACCAGCCTCAAATTCACCCAAAGATCCCAGCAATAGGAAACATTTTTTTTAACAGATACAGCCTCCCATGTTGCCACTCCCAATATTAATGGGAATGAAGGAAGAGCCAGCATTTTTGGAGCTCCAGCATCTAACTGGACAGACTGGAATCCTTGGATACACTTTTGAAATCTCAGACTTGGATTCTTATATCCAGGTTACGAGAAAAAAAAATTGGAATCACAATTGTCATAGATTTAGATGAAGATGGATTTAAACATAATGGTAAGTATATATTTAAGCAGCAGTCTCTCAAATCTGATGCTTTATTATTATTATTATTATTATTATTATTATTATTATTATTATTATTATTATTATTATTATTATTATTAATAATAATAATAATAATAATAATAATAATAATAATAATAATAATAATAATAATAATAATAATAATGCATTGCCAATTCTGACTTACGGCACCTGTTTTTTGAGTTATGTACATATACAGTGGTTCCCCGCCCATTCACGGTTCATATACTACAGTCCCGCTATATTGTGGGACCACAGTATATGAAAAAAGGCCCCCTGGGGTAAAGGGGGAAAGGCCTGTTTCAGGCCTCCTATACTTACCCCAGGACTGGCGCTGCCCCAAATGGGCCTGCGAGGGCCTTCCCAAGCTTTCTGGAGACCCTAAAAGGCCAAGGAAGGCCCTCCTAGGCCCGTTTGGGGCAGCACCAGGCTGGGGATAAATACAAAAGTCCCCAGCTAGGTGCCCTAGGCCCAACCTGACCTGCATCCGCATATCACGGATTTTCAATTATCACGGATTGGGTCGTGTCCCTAACCTCCGCAATAGGTGGGAGGGGTCACTGGACTCAGAAGTGGTACCCTGAGTTTTCCTGGGCTGTGCAGCTTACCCAAAACTACACAGGCTGGCTCTTTACCCGAGAAGCACAGTAGGGAATAAAACTCTCAACTGCCAACTCCAAAGCCATATACCTACCATAATTCACTGAGCTATCCAGCCAGCCAATATGGAAAAATAGGAACACATCAAAATATAATATATCTGTCTTAACATATCTGTCTTGGCAGATTCTCTTTTTTCAGGTTTTTCGTCAGAATCAACAAACATGAATCTAAAAGAAAAGCTGTCAAACATATGGGTGCAGGGATAATGTTTTGAGGCTCTTGGCATGTGTGCTACAATAACCCTTATGTGTGATTCATGCAAACCGTGAAGAACCTTGAGGAATGCAAACAGTATTTTAAAAAGGGTGAAACAATGAGTAAAAGATGCAACAGTACATAGTAACATTACTTTTTGGGACCACAACTCTATGAAGCATTCTGATTTAGGGATTCTGGGAGTTAGAAGAAATTTTCCCAAGCTCTGAGATGGAGATACAAAAAAGCAAAAGATATAGGATGAGATGAAGCAAAGCAGGAAAGGGAGTAAAATTAATGAATAATGCTGTCCTTACTTGGCACAGACCACTAATGCACATGTCCAGGGATTCAGTGTAACATCGGGTCCCATCCAGAACTTTGGGGGCCAGTTCCACGACAAGGCTTGTTCCTTTGGCCTGGCACTTCAGTGAACACGGGTTATCAGGATCATTAAAGATTGGTAGCCATTCATAAAACTGCCCCTGGTACTTGACGTCATTGTGCGCTGAGCACTGTTGGGTACGGAAATCACCAGCTTCTGGGGGGCAGTCCTAAACGGAGACAGAAAAGGCACTTTAATATGCGAATGATTATGTTCTCTTTCAGGGCAGTTGTTTCAGGGCTATATAACAAGCCTAGATTTAAACAGAGAAGCTGACAATCATTTATAAGAGAACTGAAAGTGGTATTCAGAGGATAGTTGTTTTGAGTTTTTTGGGCTGTTTGGCTGTGTTCTGGAAGTTTTTCTTCCTGATATTTCACCGGACTCTGTGGCTGGCATCTTCAGAGAGCAAGGAGCTCAGGAAACTAGGAATTCTCTCTGTGCTCTGGGTTATAAAATGAGTGAGACTAGTTTTTTTAATGTTGAGGAAACTTGTCCTATGCACAAAAATAGGTGTGAGTCATTGTATTGTGATGAAGGGGTTAAGAAGTTTCAATGCAATCAGGGGTAGCAAGGATCCCAGATAGATGTTGTTAACTGTTCTATTGTGTGATTTCAATGGCTTTCCTGTGTAGTCTGACATAGTGATTGGTAGTGTTGTCCAGTACCTCTATGTCCACAAACATAAGCACAGCTTCAACAAAAAAGAAGAAAGTCTAAAAATTAACAAAGCCTGGCTTCCAGTACTAAAAGCTGTAGAGTTCAAAAGGTCAAAGCTCAATGGTTCCCCACACAGCCACAAAGGTGATCAGTTTACAGAATAGAACAGCTAATGACAACCATCTAGGTTTGATGCTACCCCTGATTGCATTGAAACTTCTTAATCCCTTCATCACAATACAATTACTCACACCTATTTTCCTGCATTGGACAAGTTTCCTCAACTTAAAAAAACCCAGTCTCACTCACTTTATAACCCAGAGCACAGAGAGAGATCCTAGTTTCCTGAGCTCCTTGCCCTCTGATGATGCCAGCCAGAGTCTGGTGAAACGTCAGGGGAAAAAACCTTCCAGAATATGGCCAAACAGCCTGAAAAACTCACAACAACTATCGGATCCCGCCCGTGAAAGCCTTCAAGAATACATGGTCTTGAGAGGCATTGCTTCCCGTTATCTCACTAGTGACACTGCTTAAACAGGTTTTAAGTATTAAGGAACAATACAAAATCCTGGAAAATCAGTTTATTAGTGGCAAGTGTGGGATGAACATATATATTATGAACAGGTTATCCCTTCTTTCTCAGGGTTTTCAATACCTTATGGAAAGAAAACAACAACCATCGTCTTTCTTTACGATATAGAGGCCAAGAGATGGGAAAAAGCATCTCACGCCGATGTTCCCAACAGATGTGTCAGCTAAGCGTGATTGAAGGGAGTAACTGGAAAAGGACTGAAATACATCAACACCATGTGTTTCAGAACAAGCAATGAAACTGTTTGTTGCTCTCACAAAAATGCCTGTTGTTCAGCATTTCTTCTGACTTGACAATAAGAAGCTCACTGACCAACAAAGCCAACTTTTCCTTTTTTCCTCTTTGAAAAAGAGAGGGAAGGAATCAAGAAAATTGCTTGATTCAAGTGTTTGTTTATTTAAGCATTCTTTGCTAGCATTTCTTTCCAGAACGACCTAAATCAGTCAGTGAACAACTGTGAGCCAGAAAAATGCTCTGTATATTTGTATTACTTCAACCTGACTAATGCAAGCAGAGGTTTAACAATCCACAGAATCAGCAAACCTTCAGATTTTTAAAAAAATGTTTTTCATGTGTTAGGGGGAAAAAAGAATTTCTTATTAATCACTCCAGAGAGGTTTTGGAGCAGATTTGGGTGAAAGTCTAAATTCTCTAATTTGCGTGAAATTACACATAATATAGTTCAGAAGTTAATACTAATAAGGACCACCCAGACATTGAGCTGGACCTCTTATATAGGAGGCAGTGTCGTAGTTGTTTTTTAAGAAAATCACAGCTAGCAAGTTTGTCCTGATTTCGGTAGCCTTGAACTCACCCAAAGAACTGCTGAAATAATCATTTAATTTGGTCAAAGTTTAAACACATCCATTACTGTAATGGTTATTTCCAGATGGGCTGTCAGCTAATGCAGTAGTTGACTGCCAATATTCTCAAACATGTTTTTTTAACAGAATTCTCATAGCTGAACCTCTACATGTCTACACAAAAGCAAACCCATCTGGTTTCAATGGGACACACACTTTTTAGTAACAAATATTGGATTACAGTCTGAGTTATAAAACCATATAACCCTCACTTTCCTATCTTGTCTTTCAGAGAAGACCTATTAACTCAATTGATGATTAGTTCAATCTTTCAAACTTTTCATGGTTTACAATTGCTCACTGCAATTTTGCCATAAATCAATTTAGACTACTTGGTCTTTGCGTCTTTCCTGGCAAATGAAATAATTTTGGTGTCTCGATTGCCCAACAGTTAATATCACTGTTTTTGATACCAAACAAATGACATCCTTATTTGTGGGCTATATTCAAACCTTCCTGCAGTTTGCTATTGATAGATCATACTTTCTACTAGTATTGACATTGTGCCTGACTCAAACTGCCTGTGATACATACAAACAGGGTGGCTGGTAAAAATATTTTTGGGATACCTATGAATTTGCCTCCTGGTCACCATTTAACTGACGATCTCTATTCAACCATTTTGTTTTTTCTTTCCACCATCATATAGGACAGTGTTGGCAAACCTATGGCACAGGTGGGCATCAGCCCTTCACAGCCACCTGTATTCAGGTTAAAGTAAAAGCAAAGCAAAGTGTTCTGCTTATATACCGCCCCATACCACTTCAAGCAGCCTCTGGGCGGTTTAGTTTTATTTATAGTATGCAGGCTACACATTGCCCCCCCCCGCAAGCAAGCTGGGTATTCATTTTACCGACCTCGGAAGACTGGAAGGCGGAGCCAACCATAAACCGGCTACCTGGGATTGAAACCCAGGTCGTGAGCACAGTTTTAGCTGCAGAACAGACATTTAAGCACTAAGCCACGAGGCTCTTATAAATTGCTGTATTGGCAGTTTTTGAAAAATTAGTGGGTTTTGAATCACAGTTTGGGCACTCAGTCTCTAAAAGGTTCACCTTCACTGTTATAAGAAGAGGAAATTAATTTTTCATCTATTACGTAGAGCTTACCTCTTTAATTCAATAGACAAACAGGGCAAAGTCAGAGGCCCTACTGTTGGGCAGAATGAGGCAGCTGCCTGTGGGGGACAGAACCAGCAAGCCCCCCGCTGTGTCTGCTAACAAGTGAAAACTGGATACCATTCAACTGGATACCATTCACAAACATAAGCCACACATCTCAAGACACTGTGGACCAATATTCATTGCCTTTAAAAAGTAAAATGTTTTTAAGCCTGGAAGTACAGTATGCAAGGGCCTTCGATAATGGAAGAAAGTTAATGCAAAAATGTATGTATGTGAATAAAAACAGAAAAACAAAAAAATATATATTTAGGTGTCTGTACAAAACATCAAAGCATCAGTGCATACATTAAAAGAAAACTCTGCAGATGTTTCTACTTGGAGTTTCTAAACAAATGAAGTGGTGACTAACAGGTGACTAAAAGGTGATGCTTTTTACAGTAAAAGGTAAAGGTTCCCCCACACATGCGTGCTAATTGTGTCAGACTCTAGGGGCGGTGCTCATCTCCGTATTCAACCCAAAGAGCCAGTGTTGTGCAAGTCCGTGGCCATGTGGCTGGCATGGCTGCAAGGAAACAATGTTTTTACCTTCCCACTTTTTACAGCGGTACCTATTTATCTACTTGCATTCACATGCTTTCGAACTGCTAGGTTGGCAGGAGATGGGGTTATCAGCGGGCGCTCACTCCGCTGGTGGCACCCAGGATTTGAACTGCCGAGGTGCTGACTTTGCAGCCGACAGGAAAACCCACGATATGCAGATGCCTCGGCCACGCACCTCCTTTTCTGGCGCGTGAAAGCTGAAGGAACCAAAATGGGAGGGGGGGAGGAGCCTTTTCCCTCCACTTTGGTCAATGGTCTTTCACTCTCTGACTTTTGCACTTACTCACTCCTGCCTACAGGTTACTTCTCTCCAAATAAAAATCTGCGATATGCTGGGACCACAATATATAAACCACAATGTGGTGGAGGACTACTGTATTCTATGTGCCCGGGGGTGGGGGGAGATGCAGCTGGATAATGGCAATTAGAAATTATCTGTGTAAAAATTCTGAAGTTTTGTCAATCAAAATCCGCTTTTTACCAATAAGATGGAGAATAAAACTGCCTCCAGATACAGGGGACCCTTGTATAACAAACAGCTTGTATAACATAAAATGTGTACAACATAAAAATTCCAGACAGGGGAAATTTGCTTAACATAATCGCCTATGGGGAAAATCTGTACAACATAAAAATGGGATTACTTCATTTTCAATGCATTCCTATGGGAGTTTGTATAAAGGAAAATTTGCTTAACATAATTTCATTTGGAATGAATTAATTCCTTTATACAAGGTACCACTTTACATGTTTAAGATTTTCACTGCCTCCCTGAGGCTGAGGGTAGGAAGACAGAAGAGGAACAGAATTCTATGGTTTATCTTTTCCTTTTGTCTCCAAGAGCTCTCGGTCATATATTTTGCCCCTCCTCACTGGGCACTAGTGAGTCTGGAGCAAGCTTCACTAAGTGATGCATAGGCAGAAATTAGCCACATGGAGATCCTTAGCAGGGAACAGATATTAGTGGATTAGTGTGGGAGCAAGTCATGATGCTGTAGCAGAAAGGTAATGCTAGAAAAGGGTCCTTTCACTACCCCTTAGCACTGCATACTTTGGAGGCATACTGGAGTCCGTATTTCAGGAATCGGTTAAAGCCAGAAGAGGATGTATATAACAAAAAGAAAAAAAAGCCGGACATAACAAAAGTTTAGAAATGAAATACTGTACCTCAAATATTATCACTTTATAAAGCCTTAAACCATGTGGTTCCCACTGTAACTTTGTGGCTAGTAAGGAGAGGACTGTCTTGTTTACATGAAAGAAAAAAATATGGGAAAGGGAATCTTTTTTGTTTTTATATACTTCCCTTGATTTCTGAAAGACAGCCTCTAAAACATGAATTATTTGTGGCCATAAAAGAGAGGTAATAAGAACATTGTGTGTTTTCTATGAGCCCCATGGCACAGTGGTTAACTACTGTCCTGCAGCCAAAACTGTGATCATGACTTGGGGTTCACTTCAAAGTAACAGGCTCAAGGTTGACTCAGCCTTCTATCCTTCCGAGGTCAGTAAAATGAATACCCAACTCGCTGGGAGGGGAAGAGAATGTGTAGCTTGCATAATTAAATTGTAAACCACCCAGAGAGTGCTTGAAGCACTATAGGACTGTATATAAGCAGCACACTTTGTTTGCATACAGTATTTTCTCTTTTGTTTAGCATTTCTTTCGCAGTGCAAATATGCACTGTCCATTTTTCATTCAATCACCCTGAGAGGACTACTGCAAAGGCATGGTGGTGGTGTGATCTTAAACCAAAATAAACCAGGATTGTGGGAATCTTGGAAATATTACACACACCCCACCCAAACACACAGTTTTCCCAGAATTCCCCCTGTCAGCATGGCCACAGACTATGGGGTTCTTTGAGATCTCGTTAAGAAAAGCAAAACTTCACAAGCTCTGTGGGTGTGACCCTTAGAAACAACGCGCCAGCAAATTGCAAAATCCATGTTTTGAGTGGAGGCCCAGATCAGCGCGATCCGATCTGACTGGCTGCTGCATGTAAACAGCCTGAGAAACGGTGAGAGCAAGTGTATCTTTCTCCATGATTTTTGCTCTCTCTCTCTTTCTTTTAAATTCCGTTGAGGGTATGGAGCCTGGCTTAATAGCTTGGCTTATTCGAGGCTTCGCAGAGCCAAGCTAGATTTCTTGTTTGGTTCTGGCTTGGCTCAACCTACAAAAACGTTTCGGGCTTGTACTGATTTATTTTTACAAAGACAAAAGGTCCAATAAAGCACACAGATATATACAAGAGTTCTAAGTTTTGCTTTGCTCACAGTTCAACTGTTTTTTTAAAAAAACTAGTTTGTGTGTGCTTGAGTGTTTTTTTAAAACCAAAGACATTTTAAAAATGCACAATCAACCTAGTACTTTCTCAGGACGCTGTGGGCGAGAAGGACCAAAAGTAAAATACTACATGTCTTTGATTTCCACGATTAAAATAATAATGCAGATTTTAAATAGCCAAGTGTGTGTTTAGAAAAGTTTCATGTGAAACCTGAAGCTGTTTGAAGGACAAATATAAGCACTCAGAAAAAATGGGTACACGCATACTTATTCCACTGGCCCCAAGGCAGGAATGAGTGAATTTCAATCTCCAGTGTGGAGGGCCAGCACAAACATACTTTGTCCACTCTCAGAAGGTCAAAAGGCTTAACACATGGCTTTCTATTAATTACTGCTTCCAAGACAGGCTGCATAGCTGTGCAGGAGGATCCTGAGATAACCATTACATTATTCACAGCCCTGGTGTGTATAGGCGTTTTTACACAACCTCTAAAATCTGCTGGCAACTTAAATTCGGACCAGAGATCGTGGGGTTTTGTTCTGCTTCCTGTGTTCCCACCCTTCTGCAAGCCATTGCTCCTATCTGTGGTGAGGGGAGGGAGAAAAAAAGGGAGAAAAAAAATGCAGGCTCACCTCCATCTGCCGTCGGAGCAGCCCCGTAGGGATTCCTGTCTGTTAAAGGGGTGGTGGGGACAACAAAACAAACAGAAGGCGAGGAGAGCCCGGCATCCACAGCTTTACATTCCGCATCAGAACATTTTTACTTCCGGAGACCAGGTACTTGTAAAATGCGCTGGGGCGCACTTAGGTGGGTGTGGTCGTACTTATTTTTTTTTGAAAGTCTGCAGCTGGTGGGAAAACATTTTTAAGATCCGCATCTGGGAGCCCTTTGCATCGGATTTTAGGGGTTGTGTAAAAGCAGCCTATGTTACATTTTGTTGGGGTCCAGACCCTGGCAAAGAGCTCAACACAGAGTGGTTCTGAACCCAAATCCTCTGCTGCCTTAAGAGGAGGAGTTGCCCACCATCTTCTTTTACTTGGGGAACTCAAGCTAAACAGGCACCCAAAACAAGTCATGTTGCTTTGGGAACAAGGGGCACATAACGCCACAAGGACGTCGCCTCCCCCTGGCTGTAAAAATGTACAGGGAACAAAGAAATAGAAGGAAATTCATCCAGCATCTAGGATGAAGGCTCAACAACAAAAAAGAGCTCCCTCCAAAAGAATATTCTGCCCGTCAACCCTCCCTAAACCATGGCCTGGAGATAAGAAAGCCATTGCATTCCCCAAAAAGGCAGGACCCTTGTCCACCAAGAGCCCCCAAAAGTAAGTGGGTTTTTTCCCCATTGCTTTGACTGTGACTCTGTCTTCAGCCTTGTGGCATGTGAACACTGGGAAGCAGTATCACAGATGCAAGAAAAATTGAATTAGTGATCAAAACAGACACGTTCCCAAGAACCAAGATTGCTGCTGGGCACCTAGAATGCCTGCACATGCCATTTATCTCATGCATATATTTAGTTACATTGGAGTGCCTAATTAACTAAGATACACTGTGCTGTAAATGAAACCTATATGCTGTACCTCTTCCTCATTTTAAAACAAGGGACTGAACCTTACTATTATCCTCCGCAGAAGGCGGTCGTACATTCAGAATAATCAGAGCAAATAATGTGAGAAGTCTATAGAAATGGGGGGGGGGGAAATCTGTGGGGAAATGGCAATAATTTAGAATACAAATAGACTCCTTCCAACATCATTATTATTCTAAAGAAAAAAGGAAACATTAAACTACTATCTTGAGTATCTAAACCCTCACATAGCTTTAATATGAAAGCTATCACATGCTGGTAGATATGCAGAAGATATTACATACAGGCTGCATTCGCTCAGCAGAAAACCATTTTTATTTATATTATTTAGGTCTATATTGGAAATGCAGTGATCCTCCAATTCATCCCATGTCTGAAAAACAGCACACACCTGTGTCCTTCTGGTGATACTCCCATTCACATCAATGTGTGTGCCAGTATCTCTGTGCTATCAAATCTCGAGGGGAAAATCCCGTTCTTGAGAAAGGGCAAATAGAATCATTCAAAACTGAGAGGCGGTGGGGGGACATGCACAGCACTATCAAAATTATTTCTGACACAACTGTTTACCCACGTTCCCACCCAATGCATAGAACATGAGAAAAAGGAGGAGGAGAACCCATGAACGGTGGCAGTGACACCAATCCACCAAAAAAAGGTTACAGAGATCACATTACACTCCTACTAAAGCAGCTCCACTGGCTGCCAATCAGCTACCGGGCACAATTCAAGGTGCTGACCTTGACCTACAAAGCACAAAATGGCCTGGATCCTAGCTACCTCAAAGATTGACTCTCACAGTATGAACTGTCTGGGGTGCAAAGGTCATCAGGAGAGGTCTTTCTCTCCATCCCACCACCTTCACAGGTGTGTCTCATAAGAGTATGTGAAAGGGCCTTCTCTGTTGCTGCTCCCAGACTCTGGAACTCCCTCCTGCTGAAGGGCAGGACTGCCCCATCTCTGCTATCTTTCCGGAAGCAAGCAAAAACTTTCCTCTTCAGGCAAACTTTCCACAAAAGAGGGACTATTTACTATTGACTTTTATATGGATTACCATACATGATTGCATTGACTGATTTCATAAGAACAACAGTGATTTCCATGTTAGTTTCCACCCATCATAATAGATTTTTTTTATTTTTGTGTGCTCTTTGTAGAATTAATGTTACATTCTAATGTTCTAAGATGCCTCTCCTAATTCCCTGTTCTTAATTTGAATATGTCTTAAATATTCTGGGCTGTATATTGTCCCTCATTATTGTAAGCCACATTGGGTCCTTTTCCAAGGAGAAAGGTGGAGTAAAAATATAAGACACCCCTGACCACCATAAGATGCACCTAGCTTTTAGAGGAGGAAAACAGGAAAAAATGTTTAGCCTAAGGTTTCATGGCAGGGGAATCCTGGCTGCAAAAGGGGAGGGCAGAGGCTCCATGGAGGAGACCTCCCAGATGATTTTTGACTGGGGAGTCCTGGCTGCAGAAGGGAGGGGGTGGGGCGAGGCTCCCTGTAGGAAGCCTCTTTGCAAAGGAGGTGATTGGGACTGGGCAATCCAGATTGCAAAAGGAGAGGGTTGCAAAGAAAGTGATTGGGACTGTGGAATCCAGGCTGCAAAAGGGGAGGGCAGAGGCTCTCTGGAGACCTCTTTGCAAACAAGGTGATTTTTGACTGGGAAATCTTGGCTGAAGAAGGGGAGGGGTGGAGAGAAGTTCCTGGAGGAAACCTCTTTGCAAACTGGGTGACTGGAACTGTTCTAAATGAAAATCTGTGATATATATGTAGTGGGGACTACTGTATTCACTCTATAAGACACACAGACATTTCCCCTTACTTTTGAGGGGGGAGTGTGTCTTATAGAGTGAAAAAATGGTAAATGTAAAAACAGAAGGAAAAAAGAAAGAAAAAGAAGACCTAGGCAATATATTCCACTAAAACAATCCCTTATTTTGGATGGTAGCCAGTAAGTACCTAACTAGAGGAGCTACAAGGGAGGATATCCAGGTTAACAGCCTCGTTCAGAGGCATTCCCTAGCACCTCAGTGGTGGAGTGTGCATTGGGTTGCCACCTTCCAGTTTTCTAAATCTGGGGTGTCTTACTTGCGCAATAACCATATCAAAGACTAATTGTTGAATTTTTTTTGTACAAATATGTTTCAGCACCGTTAAATATATAGAGCTACCATAGTATGATTTAATGGATAGAATGCTGCACTAAAAAAAGGGAGAAGCCTGCAAAAGTTCTACCTGGGGCCTTGTGTGCAGCCCAACAAGTCCTCCAGTGCACAGGAGCTGGCAACTAGCTCTCCCCTCTCTTCTTCCCACTGTACACTGTGCTGAGGATGTGTCTGCTGAGGATGTGTTTTCTTGTAGGTTTACAATGATGGTTTATTATGATTTTTTAAGCTTATTGTTATTGTTATTGTTTTCATTGTTTCCACTGTTTGTATTCTTGCTGTAAACCACCCGGAGTTCCTCCGGAAGACGGGCGGTATATAAGTATTAAAATAAATAAATAAACAAATAAATAAATTATGAAAATCCATTTGTGAATAAATTTATCAAATTGATATTTGGCAATTGCCAAAAATGTGACCAAGCGTGATTAGTTATTTATATTCATCAGGAATGTACGTATCTATTTTATGTAGTTCCGTCTCATTTTGTTCCACACACTTCCAAAGAAAGGTAAGTTTAACTACAACATACCAGATATCGCAAGTAAGCTATGTAACTAAGCAGGGATTTGTTGTTGTTGTTCAGTCGTTCAGTCGTGTCCGACTCTTTGTGACCCCATGGACCAGAGCTCGCCACTGCCTCCCGGAGTTTTGTCAAATTCATATTGGTTGCATCAATGACACCGTCCAACCATCTCATTCTCTGCCGTCCTCTTTTCCTTTTACCTTCAATCTTTCCCAACATCAGGGACTTTTCCAAGGAGCCCTCTCTTCTCATGAGGTGGCCAAAGTACTGGAGCCTCAGCTTCAAAATCTGTCATTCCAGTGAAGGATTTGTACTCATAAACCCAGGCAAGATGGCCTGGTGTACTGCCCACCCACCCCGTGACTTGCTAGAGAAACCAATAATTACCAAATAAAAATTTCAAAAGTTTATTGATGGATGAATCCTCACAAAAGATTGATTTCATGGTGGGAAGGGGAAATCTAGTTTCAAGAGGAAGTACAACAAACTACAAAATCATGGCCAAATGTATGAGCTTCATTTATTTATCTCAGGTAGCATTCCATTTAGTTGTACTGTACTATAATACTGGTTGAGGATGGTTACACTGTTCCCAGAAATGACTCTGGAAACATTAATGCTTGACTGAAACTTGAGGTCCTCATCAGGAACTCTGTGGCTACTAAGGAGAAAGTCTTCTTCACAATAACAACATGCTTATGGCATGCCTTTTTTTAGAGACACTCTCCTGGTGCCTGACTGCACATTTTCATTTTCTTAGTATAAAAGTTGATAAGATCCTGCTGGGGCTTTTGTGAACTGTTGTGTTTTTGCCTTTTTAAAATTAACCTACTGTATCTTCACAATTCGGCTTCGGCTATATATTTGCATTGTTACCTATGATGCATGGGTAACTGTTTATAAACACATCATTAAGGTTACCTGTGTATCACACATAACAGTACAAATACTGTATATAGTGATGAAGGGATGAACGTGAAGCTGGGAAATTCGAATTTAAATGCATTCTGAATTGTGGATTAGGGATAGGGTGGAGTTAATGCAACTCTGACACCTTCAAGATTTTGGGCATCTTAATTTTAAAAGCAAATAAAATGGGAACAAGAAGTGCAGCACCTCAGAAGCTTTTTAAGAGAAACGACAAGACAATTAAACCATTACTGAATGTGCAGAAATTATTACTGTAATATATATTACCAATTCTAATCACTGCTGCAGATTTTGTTACATATTCATTCCTTTAAAATGATCCCATTCTATAAAAATGATTACACTTTTCTGAAAGTGGATACCTTGTGGGTTTGGGGCCCAAAGTCTCAGCACCTCACTCTTGTAATTTTAGTTTCCATTGGGCAATTTTTCTCTTAACCACAACCATAGACTTTACTTCCCACCACCCCATTTTTGTTTAAAAAAACAAAACAAAACACAAAAGGCTCAATGTACATCTAGAAATGATAGATCTTGTTAGAAGTTGTAAGGTTACAAGAGCATATTACCCCAACTTCTCTCGACATGAGGAGCTTCCAGACCCAAAAAAAATAAAAAAAAATGCCTCAGTGCTACAATCAGAAGGTAATATACTGCGATTCTATCATTCCATTTTCAGCTGACTCCCCCCCCCCCGGTGGCAGTGGTAGTGGTGGGAAGACAAAAAGCTTTTGGGGAACCACAGGAGAATGTAGTTGAAGAAAGCAAAGTAATCTGTACCCCATGGTAAAATTCCATTACATGAGGCAATTTAATTTGGAAGCATGCTTTATGTCCCTCCCATCTCTGTAAACAACAGTAACCCCCTACCCTTTCGCAGTTCATATGCTGAGGTCCCGCTATATCGCGGGACTGCAGTATATGAACAAAAAAAGCCCCCTGGGGTAAAGTGGGAAGGCCCTGTTTCAGGCCTCCTGTACTTACCCCAGGCTTGGCACTGTCACGAATGGGCCTTCTCGGGCCCGTCGGAGGCTCCAAAAGGGTTTCCCTGAGAACCGGAAGTGACTTCCGGAAAACAGGAAGTGACCTCCAGATTACTTTAAATTGGGCCCTCCGAGGGCATTTCTAGGCATGTCGAGGACTCAGAAATGCTTTTTCTGCTAACAGAACACTTCCGTTTGCAAAGATTGGCTTTCGTGCATGAAGTGCTGCCCCCGTGCACGCCTCGCTCTGTGCCTCTGGAACCAGTGCTACCGTTGCAATGATTGGCTTTCGTGAACAAAGGCTAATATTTGGAAACAGAAGCACCAGTTGTGGAGGTGCAGAGTGGAGTGTGTGCAGGGGGTGGCGCTTCATGCATGAAAGGTAATCATTGCAAAAGGAAGCACCTATTTAGGATTTTTTTCACAATGCCTTACAACCCACCCACCCCCCAGTAAATGGGGCATTACATTTAACATTTTCTGAAAGTTATATGTCACTGGTCCCAGAAATTTCTTTTCGGTGTGCAGTGGATTTATTGACAAAAGTAGTATTTTCTTTCTCATCCCAAGGGTTGTTGGGAGGAGAAATATACTACATTCACACTTTTGTGGGGCTTATGGGTGTTTCAGAAAAAACAAAGTGTGCATAAAAATGCACTTCTTGCAATGTGAGTGGCTTCAAAGCATATAGCTGAAAAATGCACTACCATGGTTGAGTCAATGAAGAAATTGGGCAAAATTCAAAAATAAAAGTGCAAACTAATAACAATGTGGAAAAAATAAGATTTCAATATGGGAAGAACAAGTTTCCCAGCCAAGTTTGAAATAAATAAATAAATAAATCTCACTTCCCTTATACATATATGAATATTACAGTGTTTCAATAATTCATACCATACAGGTCTTTTCTTTTCCTTGAGTGTTTGCCTACTGTCAGCATCTATCAACTCTTCCTCATCGTCTCTATCTCATATTTCATTTTTAAAGTCATTTTAAAGATGGTCAACAATTCTCTAAGTATAAAACAAAAAACTACATTTGAAAAAAACAGAAATTTAATCATCAGATCTTGGTCACACAAATGTCTCCTGCCTGCAAATACACAATAACCCTTTTCAGTATGATCTGTTATATTCCCTCACTGTTATTCACAATGACAACATAGATATGCTATATTTTAATCCCATTCCAAACTGTTTCTATTAATCAACGGGCTAGGAAGAAATGCAAGATGAATCCCAGATGTCATTTGATGCAATACTGGGATTAGGTTACACAGGACAAAAAAGGTTCCAACTTTTAAATGTTTACTTTATTGGTTAAATACTAAGAGATCTTTATCATGGTTTTATAAGAGAAAACCAGCTGAGGGGCCTTTAAGGCTATATATATATATATCCTTGTGTATTTCAGGTTTCAAGAAAAACCGTGTATCAATTACTTAATTTTTGCTCACATTTAGCCCTTTTTTTTTAACAAACAGAAGTTTTAAAAAATGGCCTGTTTTGATTGGGGTGGTCATGGAGGAAATACATATTCTATTCCAGTTATTCTCTCACATGAGAGGAAGAAAATAATCCTGCCACTGTATTTAGAAATTTTACTTTTTTGAACATATGTCTGTGAAGATTCTCAGTCATTCAGGTGAGTTTATCTGGAAGTTGACTCATGGCAACTGGACTACTTTTTCCTGAGAGACAGAAACGTTTCGCTACTCATCCAAACAGCTTCATCAGTCTGAATACAGCTAATGTGAATCCTCCATCTTATATCAGCTTTGACCTCTTGTCACCCTGGTCTAAAATAGGCTCATAAGATGAACAATGGCCTGAATAGCCTTGTTAAGTAGACAATAGTATCCCTAGCCTTCAGGTGAACAATGGCCTAAGGTGCTGAAACCTATAAAGTATGGTTTGTTAGCTATGATAAAGGCTTTTTTATTTGACTGGGTATTGTTGAAAGCATACCCTGATAAGTAGCAGGTAGACTATGCCTGAGGCCCCCACTTCTGTTGAGAGAGGTTTCAATGCTGACATGAATGGCTTCCCTGATCCCTCTCTCAAACCACCTATCTTCTCTGTCTAATATGTGCACATCCTCATCCTTGAATTGAGTCCCCTTTGTCCTTCAAATGGAGGTGTATTGCTGATTCTGGTCCTGAGCTGTTATCCCTCCTATGTTGGACCATCCTTCTGTTTAATTGCTGTTTAGTTTCTCCATTCTAGAGGTCTGCACACTTCTCACTGCATTGGACCACATAAACTATATTACTCCTTTTTTTTGTTTTGGTATTGGATCCTCTGGGTGGACAAGTCTCTGCCTTAGTGTGTTTGTGGGTTTGAAATAAACAGGCATGTGGTATTTGCCAAAAATCCTTTTAAGCTTCTCAGACACTCCAGCCATGTAGGGACTGATCAGATTCTTCTGTTGGCTCTGGGTCTCAGGCTGATCCATTGTTCTTCTGGGTCAACACACTGCTTTGTTGAAGGCCCACTTTGGATATCAACAGGCCTTAAGTGCTGACTTCAGGTGCCTGTCTTCCTTCTTCTTGGCTTCTGTGGAGGCGGGGATGCTCTCTGCTCTGTGGTTTAGGGCAGTGTTTTTCAACCTTTTTTGGGCAAAGGCACACTTGTTTCATGAAAAAAATCACGAGGCACACCACCATTAGAAAATGTTAAAAAAATTAACTCTGTGCCTATATTGACTATATATAAAGTAATTCTCTTGAATAGGAATCAAATAAACACAAAGTATTTTATAATTACTTTATTATGAAATAGTAAGTAAACAGAAATATGAAAAATTATAAATTACTTTATTCAGTGCGCAACCTGGGCCTGTTTGGCTGAACACAAAGCTGATATTCTTCAGCTTTTCCAACGGCACACCAGGCAACATCTCGCGGCACACTAGTGTGCCGCGGAACAGTGGTTGAAAAACACTGGTTTAGGGTCCTGATGACTCCTAATTTGTGCTTTTTTGAACTCCCAGAATCCCCTGATCATGCTGGCTGAAGGATTCTGGGAAGTATAAACAAAAGGCCTACCTTTTGCAAATCCTTGCAGCCATGGTAACCTGGAAACACGACTGAGGCCTGCTTTAGAGTAGGGTGCCACACCACACAGACATGATGAGCCTACACCAATAACTTCATAGATGCTAGTTTTGCTGATCATTATTCGGAGTGTGGGGCGGCAGGATGGAAAAGGAAACTAACTTTGAAATAAAGTAGATTTCACAGGCTGCTTAGACCATCTGGTTTGCCTTAAGAAAAATCGATTCTTGAAACTTGCACTGTGGACAATCCAGAGCTTGGGAAAGGAGTTGTAACAGATGGCCTCTCGCTCTCTGAACTTTCAGAAAGGTATAACCTTCATATCTGGAAGCGTGGAAACTTAGGTCTTATGATGGTTGGATGGGTCTGATCCCAGATGAAGAAAGTTTTTTAAAGCGCAGATTATTTTCAAGAGGAGGGAATTAGTGACTTCTCGTCACTAAAAATAGAACACATTTGGCAGCTAGAGGTGAATCTCCAGGAAAGAAAGGGCTGAAAGAACAACTTTTAAAAATCCATCTTTTATGAGCCTACAATATGGCAGAGAAATCAACTGTAGAAGGTTCCATTCAGCCAAGAAATGTGTGAGTCACTTTTAAAGATTTTGTTTACTTTTCAAAGCAAAGGGTATATAATAACATAGCAAGTTATAAAAATGTGTCTTTTTCTTTTACTGCATTCAGGGTCATTTTCCAAGAAACAACAAAGGGTATTTCCCCCCCTCCAAAGTTCCAGACTGGTTTAAGACATATTTGGTTGGGTCCCCTCCCCTTAAGTTTCTACCACAATTCAGAACACAAATAGCTCTTTCTTCCAGTCAAAATAAGATCCTGTAGCCCCAATAAGAACTGGCTGGCAGCAATGGCTTAGTGGTGAATTTTAAAGCACAGCAGCTCACTGTGACAGTTTGTGTATATACCTTATCTCCCACCCCTAAAGCTCCACTGATTATAGTGATCCTTATATTTGACTGTGTAAGCTTAATTTGCACAGCATGCTGAGCTTTCATAAAGAGTGACGGCAAAATGAAATGCAACTACTTAGCTTTTAATTAGAAATCTAAATTTGTCTAGCTTACAAATGCAGCTGGCCTTCTTGAATACAGAGGTACTTGCATCCATTTGCGAAAAACGGCTGCCTCTTCCAAGGAAAATACAACAACTGTTGGAGGAGAAATGTGAAGAAAGTACTGCCTATGAATTGTAGTCTACATATAGACAAGATGTTGCTTAGAACAGCAACGGAGGAAAGTCTAGAATCTAGACTCTAGATCAGGCATGTCCAAACTTTGGCCCTCCAGATGTTTTGGACAGCAACTCCCACATTCTTTTGCCATTGGAAATCTAAGCTTAGAATTCTGGGAATTGTGGTCCAAAACATCAGGAGGGCCGAGGTTTGGACATGCCTGGTCTAGATCAACCTATCTATGTTTCTGTTTGTTACTCTCCTGCTTCTTTCCCACAGAGGATAAGTTACTTATCATGAACACTGCTGCTCAAGTTCCAGCTTTTAAAAATCAACCAGTTATATTTGCACTAACAAAAGGAGAGACACTTTGGAAAGCAGAAACTCTAAGAAGTGTAAGGTCAATCGAAGAATTCACCTGACACAGAGATGCAGTTAATGCTAGAGTCATTTGGATAAATCCTTGTCCATTTTATGTGGACTTTTTGAAATAATTTTGCATTCTTCAGCTCTGACAAGACTGAATGAACTATTTGCATTTCCCCAAGTGTAAAAATAGAAGTGCTGCAGCAAATATGGTCAACCTTGAGGGGGAAAAGATATATACCACATGCTATAAATGAGAAACAAATGTGTAGCTATCACACTAACAATAGGGTTGTTTAGAAATTCCCTCAGTCTATCCTAGTTTTGGATATCTTTCCCTAGGTTCCTCATTTTCATTGTTAATTTGTCAGTTCCAGCTCCTGCTGTTTTGATATATGCAATGGATACACAGGTATATATCAGCAGGAGCAGGCACTCCTTTCATCACAAAGGCTTGGCCGTTTCCCTTCAGGTGATTTATATCCCCCCAGACACTGAATGAGGAGTTGCTGGACCATCTCCACAGCAAAACATGTGGAAAAGTACACTTCTGGAGATTCTGGTTTTGTGAAGGTGTTACGTAATGTTTCCTACTCTCCATGTGTCGTTGAGACTAGAGACTTGCTTTGCCATTGTCCTGGTGTACTGAGCAGGTTGATATTTCATTTAGTGTCTTTTCAAAATCAGTTCTCCAACTACTGTACCTCTTTCTTTTTTCCTCACCCCCTCCATCTTTTTTCTCTCCCACCCGTGCACATAAATGCACCCACTCAAATTCCCAAAGGAAAGAAGACAACTGAAAAAAAGGTGATATGAAATCAGTCTCCAAAACACAGAAAACTAATCTTACAAGACAGACTAATGAATAATTAAACTGACACTGTTAATTGAAGTATTTATTGAGACTGCTAAATGGGCGACAATATTAGAAGGTGAGGTTTTCAGTGAAGGCATTTCCACAACAGGAAAACATCTTATTTTTCCACCCCTTTCAAAAAAGAAAAATAAGGCAAGATACTCCCTGAGATGTATGTGAAAGATATAAGTGACAATCAGTTCTCACCCATTTGGTGCACTATCATAAGAACATAAGAAGAGCCATGCTGGATCAGGCCAAAGGCCCATCTAGTCTAGCTTCCTGTATCTCACAGCAGCCCCACCAAATGTGACTGGGAGTGCACAAGACTAGATATCTGTCTCCTGATACCACTTCCCTGCATCTGGCCCTTAAAGTACCCCAGTTTAAAGACTGGAGATTACACATCCCCATCATGGTTTGTAACCTGGGATGGACTTTTCCTCCAGGAATCTGTCCAATCCCCTTTTGAAGGCATCCAGGCTAGATGCCATCACCACATCTTGTGGCAGGGAGTTCCACAGACTAACAACACGCTGGGTAAAAAAATATTTTCTTTTGCCTGTTCTCACTCTCCCAACCTCAATATGAATGGATGTCCCCTAGTTCTGGTATTTTGTGAGAGGGAGAAGAGTGTCCTTCTATGCACTTATGCCCTGCATAATTTTGTATGCTTCAGTCATATTCCCCCCTCAGGTGCCTTTTTTTCCATACTAAAGAGCCCCAAATGCTATCGCCTTTATTCATAAGGGAGGTGCTCCAGCCCAGTAATCATTTTAGTCACTCTCTTCTGCACGTTTTCTAGTTCCACTGTGTCTTTTCTGAGATGCGGTGACCAGAATTGTACACAATGCTCCAGATGCATTCTTACTACAGTATTAGCATTATCATATGATCATATATAAGCATATAAGTTAATGAGAGAATTATTTACACTGCTGCACATCTTAAGCTTCAGTCATGGACTACAGGTACTAAGATCCAAAGTCATCTTGTTCCTGAAAAAAGACACCACTAAATGGATGGTCAGAGTTACTTCCCTCCCACTATAAGAATGGGAAAGAAGTAGGAGAACAGCCGTTTCTCACCTTCTCGGTCCCCGTTAATGACAATATTCTATACCTAATTTGTTCCTGATTTTTAAGATGTCAGGTAAGCATACATAGTGGCAGTGTTGATGTGGAGACCTAAAACAAAAGTTTTGACCGCTGACTTGAACGTCCAGAATTGGCCTCCAAGAACATGTCAGCCATGATAGCCTCTTGCTACGTGTTGCACATTCTTTAAGAGAGAAAAATGGTGCACAGAACTACCTCTTGGCAGACAGAAAGAAACCCCTAAGACCCAGCTCTTGCAGAATAAACAAGCCCTAGTTTCTGTGACTGCGATTGCCAGGATCTTAAGAAGCATGGCATGAGGGGTATTGGCACAGTAAGAAATAATTATGCCACGTCCCACGCAGAATTAAATCAGGAATGAAGAGTGGTTGTCTGTTTAAGTGTCCGTCTTCCTGCCTATTATATTTGCTCCAAACCAAACACTCTTACGAAAAGTCAACAAAGAACGGAGGACATGGGGGTATGCGCGTGGATTAGCACCTCCTTTCTCAGCCGTACCAGAAAACATGCCTTGATTACTGGATATCAGCACAAATAACTGTTGAAGTTGGCAGATGTTGCTGTGAAGGGAAAATGCAGCAATTTTTTTCAGTTGTCCTCTCTGTTGCTTAAAATAATTGGATATTCTTGAGGCAGGCAGTGGTGTGAGACTATTCTTTCCAGTACTTGTTTAGGGTTAGGGAGCAAATGCTCAGGTTGAAGTAGTATGATATTGGAGAACAGAATTGGCCATAAGAACATAAGAAGAGCCCTGCTGGATCAGGCCAAAGGCCCATCTAGTCCAGCTTCCTGTATCTCACAGTGGCCCCACCAGATGCGTCTGGGAGTGCATGGGACTAGATATCTGTCTCCTGATACCACTCCCCTGCATCTAGCCCTTGAAGTACCCTGGTTTTAAGCCTGGAGATTACATGTCTCCATCATGGTTTGTAATCTGTGATTGACTTTTCCTCCAGGAACCTGTCCAATCCCCTTTGGAAGGCATCCAGGCCAGATGCCATCAGCACATCCTGTGGCAGGGCGTTCCACAGACTAACAACACGCTGGGTCCTGATCTACCTACCTCTTGCTAAACTAGACTGGAGTCCTCAGGTAGAAAAAAGGATGATATTCCACCTGTACTGAAGTAATATTTGATTGCCAGTCTAGTCAGTTTTGAAAATGGACCGAGAAGGAAAGCATCTTGTCCCTTATAGGACTGACCAAAACTCTCAAATTGTTTATTTTGGATGGAAAGCATCTGAAGTTTAAAAATGTGAAAGTGGGGAAGTGAAGCACACAGATTTCCATATCCCTAGCTAGTACATAGAAAAAGTAATGTCTTCATTAACATTACTAGTGAATAATGTGGATGTTACTCCTGCATGGAGACAACCCTTCTGTCAGAAGTACAAGTCTTCTTTTGTCTGTGAAGATACTCATTCATCCAGGTGAGGTTATCTGGAAGAGGAGTCATGGCAACTGGACTTCTTTACTTGTGAGACTGAAACGTTTCATTACTCATCCAAGTAGTTTCATTTGTCTGATGCAGCTACCTGGATGAGTAGTGAAACGTTTCAATCTCACAAGAAAAGAAGTCCAGTTGCCATGACTCAGCTTCCAGATAACTTTTCTGTTTCTTGAACTTCTGGCTGGCTGTCAAGGGGCAGTTACTACCATGAAGCTTAACTCTTGGCTGGAGGCTAGTGGTATAAGCAGAAGTATCATAGGGTGATTATAAGCATCAGCTGCATGTCTTCTCTTCCACAGAATCCATTCTACTGCCTTTGTTTTTGGACAGAGGTCTGCAAGGTTTTACTTTGAAGATGAATGTTTCCCATGTCATACTCAGCGGATTGAACCTATTTGGTATTGATGTTAACAAGCAAAGCCCTAAACGGTTTGGGGCCTCAGTATCTGACAGAGTGTCTCCTCCCAAGAAGAACTGCCAGGATCACCTGTCCCAGCCAGGCAGGACACCTGGGAGTCCCAACCCCGAGGGAGGCCCGGAAAGCTGTAACAAGGAGTAGGGCCTTCTCGGTGGTTGCTCCCAAGTTATGGAACCATCTACCCCCTGAAATTCGGCTGGCACCCTCGCTTCAAACTTTTAAAAAACTATTGAAGACCTGGTTCTATAGAATGGCATTCCCTGATTCTTCAAACATTTAGTAAGGCACTATTTTTAAAACCACTTTTCTTCTCATCTCTCTCCCCCCCCCCCATTTTATCAATCTCTTGCCATTTTTAGCTTCATTTTAGCTTCATTTTAGTTTTTTTGTCGATTTATGTATATTTTATTTTATTATGTACCTTGTATTTTGGTTTTTAAAATGTATTCCTTTGTTTAATTGTTATGTTATCACATGTTGTAAACTGCCCAGAGTAGCCCTAGGTCTAGATGGGCAGTATCAAATAAATAAATAAATAAATAAATAAATAAATAAATAAATAAATAAATAAATAAAGTCTAAGAGTAGCATGTTCAAAAAGGGAGCAAAATATCCTCTTTGCTGAAGAAAATTCAGCTGTTCCTATAAACAATGGCTTTCGCCCCTGTATAATCCCAGTTTCCCAGCAGAGTAATCTGTAACAACAAACTAACGTGGAGCGGCATCCCATTACATCCTGTTTCCTCTGATGTTGGAGGTAGCAGAGAACAGCAGGGCCAGTACCCTGTGCCTGGTCTTGGGTAAATGAAAACAAAGCTGCAAATGTAATGTAAATACCATCAGCTTTGACAGTGTCTCTTCCATTTCTCCCGTGTCATACTCCACAGAGCCACAGTACATCTCTTTTGATTGACACAAATTAACCTCAGTGTCCTGGCAGAGTGTAAGTGCCTCACAGCTGGAAGACGACTCACAGAGTAGCAGGCAGATTTATTCTAGCTGTCATCAAAGAAGGCAGCATGGATCAAGCCTAAGAAAGACTACAATGACCTGAATTCCCCAGTGCCATCTTGTAAATAGTGGGCTAGTTTAAATGCAGTGAAGACAGTGGAATTCTAATACTTCAGCTATACACAGCATTATACACATAAGAGTGAAGGGCTGAGTCCTTGAAAACGGCCAGGTCTTAGAAAAGTTATCTTATGCACTACTACAGCTACAACTTGTTGTGATTCCCTTTATTGAGAATAGATAGATAGATAGATAGATAGATAGATAGATAGATAGATAGATAGATAGATAGATAGATAGATAGATAGATAGATAGATAGATAGATAAGTAAGTCAACTTACAGAATTCCCTAGCCAACACAGCCATTGACTAGAGAATTATGATCATGCCACCTAGGAGTTTCTAGTTCAGTCTGATTAAGAGAAAATCAAAATGTAAAGCAACAAGGAAGGATGAGTAATGTAGATTTCCCCTCCCCCTGCTTCTGAGCAAAGGAGAGAAGTACACTTTCCCTGCAAACAGATATAAATTGCTCAATGCTTTTTGAAAATGTTTGCATGCAACAAGAATCTCTTTGAGCCTCCACATCTCAATATACTTCTGTCAGACATTTCCTCCCCTGTAGTAGCATGGGCAATAATTATTTTTTACTTACCACATTGCTGCATGTTCTGTACCTGATGTTCCTTCCCTCACAGCTCCTGTATTGAAACAAAAGAACTTGGATGAAGTAGGTTACATACAAACCCAATGACTTCATGAATCAATGAAAGAGGGAAATGCTCCTGTTTGCATTTTATCAATGTTCTAAGTCAGGTGTAGGGAAACTATGAATGCTTAAAAGCTGTTAGATATATGTTCTGTATGCTATATTTTGCTTCCTGATGTAAGCGATGGGAAGAAACACATCTTGTATGCCTGGCCACTTCGCCAACTCTCCAAAACTGCCTACACTGGAAATGTCTGTATCCTCACAATAGTGAACAGTTGTCTTTAAGAATTCCAGTAGGTTTGTGCAAAGACATTGAATTATTTGGGTGACTATCCATCTCAGGTGTCCAACTCTCTCTGATCTATTCAACATGCATACACAAAAGTTGAACTTCCAGATTTTGTGTTATTCTAACATTATCCTAAGAACATGTTTGACTTTCAATGGACAAAACCGTGAGGAACCTGTTCATCTCCAGCAAATCAACTCTCTGAATTTCAACACGTAATTATTCTGCTGAATGCACGTATGTGACTTTCTTTTATAGCTAGAATGGGCTAATTTATCAGGTTGGCAGACTGCCGACTCCAACCTTAGATATTCATTCTGAAAGAGAACCTGACACCTTAGAAAGATTAGCATGGGAGCTAAAATGCATAACTCTGTTGGATACCTAAAAGATTTGGCTGGACAATAATATTTGTTTTATGGCCTAACATAATAGCCTGTGGTTAGCTCGCATACTTCAGCTTCAACTGACTTCCACTGATCATGTTCCTCCAAAAGTCTACAGTGTCTGCATACCAATACTGTATAGCTTTTCTGATTACACATACACATAGTCCAAGTTATCTCATGCTAACGTACTGTCAGGATCCAAAAGGCATTTAGTCTTTGCAGTTGCTGATGCAAATACATCTCCCAGTCTAATGTGCAGATTTGAGCATACATGATCACCAGATTGTGACATATACAAGGTAATGTATCAACAGCTTGGTTTTAGATTAGTTGCTCATACTATTTAGACAACCAAAAGTTATCAGTGGATTTTTTATGATTATGCAAGCAAGGATAAGAATGACACAAGCAGTTGTAGGCAGAATGGAATAAAAGACTGGCCCTGATGGGGTACAGCAAAGAATGACAGCCATATGTGCATTTAAAAAATTCATTGTAAACATCCCAGTTCCTTACAAAGTCTGAGCACTTTTCATTATTTTTCTTTTTAAAGTTCTGAATTTAACGTAGTCACATAATGCTTGAGTTACCAATCTATTTCTTTACTGGTCTATTACACACATGATTAAGTCAACCTTTCTTAATTTAATAGTCTGAGCATTCAACTAACCTAGTACAAATGGAAACTGTTTGGAATTCAAATTTCTAAAAAGTCCTACTCATAAAAACTAGGTAGAATTGTCCCTCCATTTTCTAGAGGGCACAAAAGGGATTTTCCTTTTTTAAAAAAGATTCCTTTTCCAAACAAAACAAAACAATTTTTGGAAGGCTGTTTGAGAGCCATGGGGCTCCAGAGGCTGCATGTTGCTTGCTCCTCATTAAGTTAATGGTATAATAATAATTAGCATTGCTTAAGACTCACAAAATGTCACTG
This sequence comes from Phrynocephalus forsythii, assembly GCA_029282475.1. Taxonomy (NCBI): domain Eukaryota; kingdom Metazoa; phylum Chordata; class Lepidosauria; order Squamata; family Agamidae; genus Phrynocephalus; species Phrynocephalus forsythii. The sequence goes on from JAPFRF010000004.1 coordinate 28,942,628, forward strand.
GATGGCACTGGTCCAGAATCCTATTGCAGTTTATTGTTGCATAGAGGAAACTGCGGATTGCTGCTAATTAATGAGGTATTTGGTGTTGTCCTAGAGACAACCCACCAGCAGGATCCCCAAATGCAACCCAGCAACTCATTAACAAGCATTAACAAGTGGTGAGTTGTTGGCAAGACAATGAAGTTTCTCCGGTGAAAGCATAAATTGGCAATAGGATTCCAGAGAAGAAAGAACAGCTATCCGTGGACTGATCATCTAAATCAGTGGTTCTCAACCTGTGGGTCCCCAGATGTTCCTGGACTGCAACTTCTAGAAGCCTCCACCACTCACTGTGCTGGAAGGGGTTTCTGGGAATTGCAATCCAGGAACATCTGGTGGGGACCCACAGGTTGAGAACCACTGATCTAAATGGTGTAGCTACTGTTACTCTCTTGAAAGGCCTAGAAATTCTAATTGCCAGAGCATCTTGAATTCAATTAAACGAATTAAGACAACTATTTAAAAGGAAGGCAAAAAGGAGTTGAGCCGAGTGGCCATCACAAAACACATTTGCAAAAATAGGTTACAGGCGATATCTTCATACAGTAGGCCACTATTAAAAATAAAAAAGGAACATTGCAAGCTTTTGAGTGCAGTCGATCACCCTTCTTCAAAGCAGGTCCCAAAGTTCAGACATGGTGAAAAATGTTCTTCACCAGGAGGTTACTTTTAAGCAGCCTTTTACAACTGCCCTTCTTGCCTCCAACAAGAATCCTTTCCTGGCTGAAAACCACATCACCTAGCCATGGATTTTTAAGAACATCATCTAACTAAGGACTTTAAAAGTAACCTCCTGGTGAAGAACATCTTTCACCATGTCTGAACTTCTGGGACCTGCTTTGAAGAAAGGTGACTGACTGCACTTGAAAGCTTGCAATGTTCCTTTTTTATTTTTAATAATGGCCTATGAAAGTATCGCCTGTAAGTTATTTTTGCAGTTCTATTTAAAAGGGGAGTTCTAGCTGCTTAATTATGGTTTCTGTGACATGTGGCTAAAGTGAAATCTCAGAATAAAAACAGAACAAAGCACCAGCCAAATTCATGATGAACTATTTCTGCTGAAATACACAACCCCGCCTGAGTCTATGCAGTTCTTAGTGTATATCCACACAGTTGAATTTGAGCACCCCTTGGCATTAAGTAATGACAAAGTGATGTAGGTGTATGGGTTTGCTTGTTCAAATCTATTTGTCACGTGGAAGCAAGAGATTTATATAGACTGTCATAGAACCGTGTAACATTACTATGCTAGAAGCCCTGCAGCCACAAGTATGAGCCAGTTTAAATCAAGGTGTGAAATTCAGTCCCCTCAACATTGCTTTTCGGTTGCTTTTACACGCTTGGCTAGTCTGTTGTGCTGCAATGACAAGGGAAAGTATAGTTGGCGCAGCAGTGTGGCTGGGATTTAGACTCTCTAAAACCGACTGTCGTGTCTGCAGAAGCTCATTTTCATGGAGGGAATTTCTCTTCATCCTCGAGCTCCTCCTCCATAAATCTTCTCCAGAGAGTCTTCCTTTCCCCCACAGCACATTCCGGGCTCCAGAAAAATCTATGGCTCTCAATAGTAATTGGCAATAGTCCTACCCACCACAATGCTATAACAGAGGACAGAACTGAAATCTACCCCTAGAAATCACTTCCTGAGCCCAGCTCTTTCTAGCCTATATTTCTTCGTCAGCTTCCGTAATAAATAACCCACTGTGCTTGGCCGTAAGAATGCATAGCCGCCCCTACTCATTATTTTCACCATTCATCTGTTTGTTACATTCGTATTCTGTCTCCCCTTCAATAGTCTTAAGGCAGTGTTTATGTGGCTTTCTGCCTCTCCAAAGGGTAGGAGTGAGTTGACTGATCCAATGTCACCCACTTAGTTTTGTGGTTCTGGGCAGGGTGGTGTGGAAGGAACCTGAATCTCACGGTTACCCAATACAGCTCCCAGTCTCCTCTGCCGTTTCCTAAGTCCTTTCTTCTTCGTTCACTTTTTTCTTTGGATCCCTTAATGCAGTCTGTCTGATCTCTTCCCGCCACTCAGTCTCTCCCTGTTAAGTGCAGCTACCATTATCTTCTGTTGCAAAAGAGTGGTTTGGCTCCCTGAGTCCCTACGTAAATGAATATTTCATGTTACCAGTTCAGATTGCCCCATCGGTGTCACAGATCTCGCTAACCAAACACAACCGAGTCTTTATTCAAAATGAAATTGTATGTAACTGTTGTTGAATTTTTCACTCATAAACATTCCATAGCAATGATGCTCAAAATATATAACTTTTTTTCCTTAAGTGGACACTTTAGCTTAGGAAGTGGACTTTTCCTTTTCAGTCATGTTTAATATTTCTTTAGTTTGTGACTACGCATATTACATTCTGTAGCTGAATTAATCTTTTAGGTCCGAGGCACACAAGTAGAAAGGTTTGTTGTTGTTTTTGTTGGAAGAATGTTGGGGAGTAAATCACAACTGCTTTCTGATATTGCTCTACCTTTTCAAAACTGTGTTTGTTTTTTAAATGCAATTTCAAAGTGAAAAGACTAGTACAAGTGCATTTCCTTCCTTCTTCTGGCCAGGATGAGAACAGTCATATTGCTGCCCATTTTCCAGACCTTACTGCTTTAGATGTTATGACTCCCGACTTGCATTCAGTGATAGGTTCTCTGAATCTTCAAGGCTGCCCTATTATTACCAGTTTTTTTTAATGGACATACTTTATGTTACTGAATTTGATGCAAGGGGTCTAGACTTGCACAACATGTGTCATGTTGATCAGAGCTTAGGACAGCGAATCAGAGCTTAGGACAGCAAATCTTCAAGCTTAGGGTCAGAGCTTAGGACAGCTTGGGTATTCTGGGAGCTGAAGTCCAGGGGGGACAAGGAGCATGTCCTAGTCTCTTTGCTAATGCACTCCAACCATTCTCTTTTTCCTGAAGTCAAGCATGCTATGCTTGATGAAAGGCAGATAGAGGAGCAACAGTCAGCAGAAGAATGGGGGTGTCCCCAACTTTCAACTAGGGGATTGCCCTTTTACTAAGAAGTCCAACTCTCTTGTGAAGCAATGGAGCTTAACAGGATGGCTTTGACGGAGGGACTCAAGACCTCATTCCACCTTCAGGCTTTGTCTCATCAAATTGCTCACTTGGAGCTTTCCATGGTGCTGCAACCACCAGCCTGCTTTGCTATAGGCACATCACAGTATCAGGTTAAGGAACTTGTATGATTGAATCCTCTGACACAGAAATAATTAAAAAACAAACAACACTTTGCATATTTCCTTGCTTTTCTAGAAAAGTCTTCCTCCCATAAACAGCAGCTTTAAGGGAACTAATGTCAAGTTCGGGCTTCTTTATATATTCCATATATATCCACCTTTCAGCTCATACAATTACAGAGAATGCTTAAAAAGTTCACTTGTGCTTAGGGCTGAATATTTTTCTTTTTGGAATACAACTTGCAGAATTCTCTATGCCTGGAGTTCCTATCCATAAACCTGACTTTACTAAGCTGTGTTTGTGTTGGAAGAGGGTTTACACAAGCACTTAAGGGGATTCTGCCTAACTGTGAGATCAGACAGCCAAATTTAGGGATAGTATACCTTAGTTAATCTTGAGCATCAAGGACATTCTTGAATTTTATCTGATGGGCTAGCTGAAAAGCAATATTGTAACTTAAAAGAGAAAAAAGGTCTTTCAGAATATAATTTGTAGATCCCCTTCTACATAAAGTAAAACAAAACAAGAAAAAATCATGAGGAAGGTTCAAAGGATATTGAAAAACTGATTTTTTTTTCAACAACTGTGAAAATGAAACTGTAGAGTTTGCTTTTCCTCAGCCATTCATTTAGCTGTTAGGAAAAGAGATGTAGGCATGCAGTAAACAGGCCTACTTCTACTTGTACCCCTAAACACAACAATGAAGAAGAACAAACTGAAACCAAACACACCTTTTGGATTTTTTTTCAGTAACAAAATAACCAACCAACTGGACAAATGCCAATGGCAATTGCTAGACTCCGCAAACTAGCTCAGAATATCAAAACACAAATCATACAGTTTGGGCTGCCAGAGGCCCGCATATGGGATATTGTATGGGATAATGACCCAAAATGAGCGCAAGACAAGAAGCAGGAAAGCAGGAGACCAGAAACTATTAGGAATTAATACTTCTAGCTTAAAAAAAACATTCCTCAAAATTTCAGGTTTTAGAGAGTCAGTGTTTCTGATGCAAATAATTTATCATAGCTGAAAGTGAGTTAAACGCCCTTGTGTGCAAGGCACAGGTAGATCTGAGCTACAAATAAATGTCCTTGGGATGGAACTGATTGCAAATTACATTAATATAATTCTAGAACCCTCATAAAAGCCAATAAAGCACCACCCAATTTGCTTCCAGTGTTAACTCCCTTCCCAGTTCTTTTTTTTGACAGTCCTTTCACATAATTAAGAAGATATTTGAAGGACTTGTAGCCCAGGTATGGCTGGATAGTTGAAACCAAGATATGAAAAAGAGACCCTCACTCTTTCACACATATGTAACTAAATGCCGCTACCAGATTTTGAGCATCTTTGTCTCAGGTGGCAGGGGCAAGATTCCTCCCTATTTCCACTGTAAGCACTGAATCCCAGAGGTGCAAACCAATAACATAAAATAAAAGCTGCACTTGCACATGCTTTCAGAAAATAATTCAGAACTTTTCAATAAAAAAGGTAATAGAAGTTGTATATGGAACGAGGGAAATGGGTATGCACCAAGAGAAAATATATGTATTTCTCATATATCAGAGGTTGGGCAATTCTGGAAGTTGTAATGTTCCCAAGAAACCTAGAGTGAAAAGAACAAAGAACTTGCGGCAGTTTCAGCTTCTTAGGTTTGGTAATGACAAAGCTTGGGAGTACAGGGAATAAGTGGTGGACTATTTGCAGTTCTTCCTCTCTCTTAGAAGCTTTTTTAGAAATTTGTCCCAAGTCTTTGCCAAAATCCTAGATTATATCCAAGGTCTTGGGCAGAATTTAACAAAGAGGTGGGAAATTTCTGACAGCATCTTCTGTTTGTGCATCTGCTGGCTTTGCCTCCTAGACTTGAAATCTGCTACTGATCAAAGAAGGCAGTGTTTGGCTACAGGGATAAAAGATCTGATGCAGCATGCATGAAGTCCTTTATCCCAAACATATCTGGTCTATTTGTGGCAGTATGTTTTGTCTGTGTTGTGGCAGCCACATCAATGCAATGTGACAACAACATGTGTAATATTAACAGCAGGATCAAGAGCAGCAGCATCAGTTTCAACTTATGGCCAGCCCACCACAGCTAGTAGTAAATATTTAGAAGTGATTCACCATCACCTATCTCTTTTTGTTAGAGAGATGAGAAAGTTACTTTTCAGGCTACAACTCACAGAACACTCTAGTAAGCATGGCCAGTAAGTATGCTGTGAAACTCAGAGTAAAAACAGTAACTTTCCCCATATTTGTCAGTGGTAAGTTTAGAGTTTGAATACGGCAGCATTCTTTCCATTATTTGCAATACTGACCTTCTCGATCCCTTAATGGCCAGGCGGCAACAGTAGCTATTTATATGGAAAAGCCATTTTGATCATATTTAATTCATTATTCAAAATTAGCATAGCATTATGGCTGGAAATGAGGAAAACCAAAACAAAATTACCAGCCATCTGCTAAGGAATAATCAGCCAAATGCACAGACTAAACTCTTGATCTAAAATCTTCTGAAGTTCATGTCCTTGTATGGTTTGGTTTCAAAACAAATATTAGAACTTGATGGTTCAGCTAGCTTATCTTCTATACACAATTAATTATTTCCATCCTGACTTGCTGATATTGCCATCAGCATCCATTTTGAAGCAACTTTTTCAACACGTTCAAGGTGTTTTGCAGTTCTTCCCTTGCAAAAATTCTGTGAGGTAAGCAAACATGTCAGTTTTACAGATAAAAGTTGCCTTGCTCTGAAACCAATAGTCCATCTAGCCCATTTCTAAGGTTGACTGGCAATCACCTTTCTGGGTCTTTGGAGGATTGTTTTCAAGCTCATGTGAAATGTTAGGAACCTAATTGGGAAACTACTTGCAAAGGAGTCCTCTACCACACAGTGTACACAATTCTGTTGCTGAAACTGCACCTATAATAACATGATGACATTACCAGATGTTCAGTAATTCAAGACTTCCCCCTTTTATCCCACAGCTTGTCCAACTTACAAATAACTTATTTCATCCTGTGGAGGTTGCCAGATACAAAGAAGTGGTCTTTAATTGTTGCAAATATCCCTTTAATATCACTGCCATCTAGTGACTGCAGCTTTCAGTGATGAAGGACTTCCTCCTTCCATTCTGCGGCTCCCATAGTTTCCACACACACAAAACAAATAATTCAGAAGTCAGACAAACCACAGGAGAGAAAGGGGAAGTCTTTTAATGACCAAAAACTTTCACCTGTTGGTGATGTCATGGCCACAGGTATAATTGCACCAACAAGATTTACAACCATCCCTTTTCAAGATGGTAAATAGGGAGTGAGAGATGAGGGCTCGAAAAAGGTTGTTGAGTGAAAAAACTACTAATCCTAACCCATGATCACCTTCACTGTATCTTAGAGCGTTTATACACGACCCCTAAGCTGCGCTGCAAATGGCTCCCAGCTCCGGAGCTTAGAAATGTTTTCCCACCAACTCCAGAGTTTGGAGACAATTAAGTGCGACCCCGCCCACTTTAGCACGACCCAGCGCATTTTTCATGTACCTGCTCTCTGCAGGTGAAAAAAATTTGATGCGGATAAGAGTGCCGGGCTCTCCTGGCTTGTCTGTTGTTGTTTTTTGCCTCTCCCCCCCTTTAAGAGCTCCTTGAGCCGGAACCAGGAAGTAACGAGGCTCGTGGCAACTTCGACCGTCACTGGCAGGTTAGTAAAGGCTTCTTTTGTCCTTTTTTCCCCTCCCCCCCTCACGCCGACAGGAGCAGGAAGTGCTGAGGGGTGGGGATGGAGGAACAGAAACGAACCCCCAAGATCTCTGGTCCGAATTTAAGGGACCAGCGGATCTTAGGGGTCGTGTGAAAAGGCCCTTAATTGTCCTATGAAAAAATGAGCTAACCTTGTCTACTAAATCTAACATAGTTACTGGGTGTGTGCTATCACAGATACTGTATATGGACTTCCAGCTGCTCGCAGAAAACATTTGAAGTGCAGGTAGGACTAAAGTTACACTAAAAGGATGAACTACAGTGCAGATTTTCTCTCTAGCTTTTGAACTGTTTTCTTCCAATGGCATTGCGTTGTCAAAAAGCCATCGGATGTGGAAAGGTACGGTTATTTCTGCACAGAGTTTGCTACCTACATTGTTTGTAAAATGGTTCATACCGTACAGACCACTAGTTTCACTAAAGTCTTCTTTTGCAATGTTTGCAATTCAGTCTGGCTTTTGCTTTTATATTTGAATTAGTTCTGATGGAGACATTAAGACATGGAGGGGTGGCCTTCAAGATGAGAGAGATTCATTGTGGGTTGGACTCTTGCCCATCCTGACAATGAAAGTTGGATTAGATCCTTTGCAAACAGAGTTAAACACATCAAGCTTTGGGAGGAAAGAGTATGGATTGGTGAAGTGGGCCCTTTACCTTTACAAAGAAATGTACTGTAGCTCTGGAAGTTGAGTCATGGCAACTGGACTTCTTTTCGTGAGAGACTGAAACGTTTCACTGCTCATCCAAACAGCTTCGTCAATCTGTGGAAAGCTAGTTGCGAGTCCTCCATTTCATAGTTCACTTTGACCTCATGTCACCCTGGTCTGAAATAGGCATATAAGATGAACAATGGCCTGAATAGGCTCCTTAGGTAGACCATAGTCTCAATAGGCCATTAGGTGAACAATGGCCTAAGGTGCTGAAACCCATAAAGTATGGGTCGTTAGCTATGGCCTTGGTGGTGTAGGTGTGAAGTATTTTTTATTTGTCTGCCTATTGTTGAAATCACGGCCTGATAAGTGTCAGATAGACTGTGCCTGAGCCCCCCACCTCCCTTGAGAGATGGGCTTTCAGTGCTCACATGAATGGCTTCCCTGAGCCCTCTCTCAAACCACCTATCTTCTCTGTCCAATATCTGTCAAACATCTTTGAATGAGTGCCTTTTGTCCTTCAAGTGAAGGTGTACTGCTGATTCTGGTCCTGAGCTGTTGCCCCTCCTTTGCTGAGCCATCCTCCTGTTTAATAGATGTTTAGTTTCTCCAATGTAGTTTCTCCTCACTACACTGAGCCAAATAAACTATATTACGCCTCTTGTGTTTTGGTGTTGGGTCCTTTGGGTGGGCGGGTCTCTGCCTTAGCGTGTTTGTGGGTTTAAAATAAACAGGGATGTGGTATTTGCCAAAAATCATTTAAAGCTTCTCAGACACTCCAGCCATGTATGGAATGACCAAGTTCTCCCGTTGGCTCTGGGTCTCAGGCTGATCCATTGTTCTTCTGGGTGAGCACACTGCTTTGTTGAAGGCCCACTTTGGATATCCACAGGCCTTAAGAGCTTTCTTCAGGTGCCTGTTTTCCTTCTTCTTGGCTTCTGTGGAGGTGGGGGTGCTCTCTGCTCTGTGGTTTAGGGTCCTGATGACTCCCATACTTTATGGGTTTCAGCACCTTAGGCCATTTTCTGCCTAATGGCCTACTGAGGTTATTGTCTACCTAACAAGCCTATTCAGGCCATTGTTCATCTTATGAGTCTATTTCAGACCAGGGTGACATGAGGTCAAAGTGACCTATAAAATGGAGGACTCACAACTAGCTTTCCTCAACATGATGAAGCTGTTTGGATGAGCAACGGAACATTACGAACTCTCAAGAAAAGAAGTCCGGTTGCAATAATTCAACTTCCAGATAAATTCACCTGGATGACTGAGAATCTTCACAGATAAAATGTACTGTAGGTTGGGCTATAGTAAGGAAATAGCGACAGCAAATCTTTGATTTCATATAATGAATGTTTGTAAATGTGTAAGTAGTTTTTCATTAGGTAATCGTACACCAAGTAGCTCTTGCATCTAGACAGAGAGAAAACAGCAAGCAAATATAATCTAATACTACCCCTAATTTATTGTTAAAATAATTACATCAGATGATATTACTATTATTTCATCATACTAAAGAAAGTTAGCTTAATCCCCATGAACTAGAGTCATGCAATGGATGAAAGTCTTTCTATACAAATTTCTGTACCCTTTTCTTTTTTAAAAAAATCTTTAATTTTCTTTTAATGGTATAAGCCATACCTTGGGTCTTTTTTTAAGGAGGTGGGTGGAGTAAAATAAATAAATAAATAAATAAATATTCATTAGCAACTCTAAATTAAGCCTTATTTCATAAATGCATGCTAGCGCCACAATTATTTTATACATATAAAAAGGGATTTAGATGTCTTCCAATAATAAGCTAAAAAAATAGTAAAAACACAGACAAGATTTAAGCCTTTGGCTATGTCTATTGTGTAATTTCAGCTATTTTTAGAGAGTACAAATTTTGGCAATATCTCCTCTAACTTTCTGAATCTGATACACAAAAGGGGAATATTCCAAAGAAAGCATCAAATAAAGGTGTCCTGCAAAATAATAATTTCTGCTTTTCTAAGGACATTTTGAAAATGCTCTCATTAGATTGGTCTAGTCTGGAGTGTGACTGACAGTGATTCATTCCATCACCATGAAAAGAGATTGGCATGTCCTAATTCCATGGCCCCTATCCAGAAGGAAAGTATGTGGCAGTGGAATGGACAAGCAAAGTAGAACTTATATTACACATAAAGTAATGTTTTGGAGGTTTCGCTGCATAAGAAACATCTGCCACTCAAAGTAAAAAGATCTTGGTCTAAATGCCATAAAATACAGAGCAAATGAAGCTGCAGCCAAACCTGTCCTCCAGAGCCAACTTTTGCAAAGAAAATATGACTTGACAGGAAAGGATGATGACAAAATGAAGTGTGCAAACAGTCACAGTGGACGCCAAGTGAAACAGAAAACGTTGGCTTGGCGCTCTGGTGAAAACCACGCTGGGATCCCACAGGTCATCCTGGGAAAGGTCATTGGTGCAATCTCCCCATCAGCCCCACCTTCTTGGCAACACCCAATGGCTTGCTTGAGAGCAGATGGAAAGGAAGGCTTCAAACGAATGGCATTTGGGAGTTGCTTTACCATTTATAATAGAAGTTTGTGTAACTTCCTTTACAGGGAGAACTAAGCAATGGGTCAAAAGGAGAAGATATTGTATGTTGAGATAAGACAGATTCACACATAGCCAATGCAATCCGTGACCCATTCTAAAGATTGTTGTCAGGAAGGCGTCCTTATTTTGTTTAAGTCGAGAGCACAATCCTGGCGCTCACAACTGGCACTTTGGCCCGTAGGTTCCCACAGAATGCAGTCTCATCAACTAATGGGAAGCATAGGGCTGGTGAAATGTACAGACTTTCCTTCTGCAGCACATACAGTGGATTTGTGCTACTGAATGTGCCTTCTTAATTAAGCCACTTGTAAGGATGACCCATCCAAGTACTAACCAGGTCTGACCCTGCTTAGCTTCCGAGTTCAGGCAACTTGGATGGGAGACCACCAGGGAATACCAGGTACTGTAGGTGCCTGGAATAGGAACTGGCAAACCACTCCAGTATTCCTGCCAAGAAAACTCCATGGATGTGGAGTCACGAAGGGTTGGTCACGACTGTAACGACACAACACACGCACACACAAGGATGACCTATGACATTTTTTCTGCCTGCTGATGGAGCAAATGGCACCCACCCCACATCAAGTGACCCCAAAGCCAAACTGACTAGTTTGGCACCTGAGGTGGAAAACCCCACAACCATCTACTCAGCATTTGCTGTTGTGCAACAGAATAAAGAAAAGTTACTTGTTTGGTATCAATGTGTTGTCCTTTGAGGATGCCCACATTCTGCTCCCTGAGGCAGCTCCCCCAAACCGGATGGAATGGTAGGATTCACCCTAGCTGGTAGTGACAAGAGAAGGCTATTCACATTTTGAAATAAATGCCTTGAAGTGATGCTTGCAATTTAATGCTCAGTGAACCAAGACTGGCAACCATATGAGGCACAGGATGGAAATGCAAGACCAGAAAGAGTCTTACCACCGGACGACTGTCAGATATTAGTTAGTGGAAACTATATATTAGACAGGTAAATAAATAAATGGCCTATATGTATTTAATTGATTTCTAAGATGGAGTCTGCTGCCTAGATGCCCTAAGCACATCCGATCTTGCCTGATTTCAGAAGCTAAGCAGGGTTGGCCCTGGTTAGTACTTGGATGGGAGACCACCAGGGAATACCAGGTGCTGTTGGCGCCTGGAGGAGGAACTGGCAAGCCACTCCAGTATTTCTGCAAAGAAAAACTCCATGGACATGGAGTCACGAAGAGTCGGTCACAACTGTAATGATGCACACACACACACACACACACACACACACACACACACACACACACACACACACACACACACACAAACACACACACACACACACACACAAAGATGGAGTCTGCAAATGTGCTAAGTCACAGTGATTCAGTCTAGAGTTTTTTTCTATTAGACTGCAGGTGTAATGAGTATGGCATCCATTCTTGTCTCTTTATGCTATGTGCTAATTATTTATGCCATGTATGATGAAATGCTGCTAGCTGTTGATTTGTCTTCATGTAACTTATCTGTGTATATATGTAATACAGCTGTTCAATGTTTTAAGTAAGCTCTGACTTTGTCTGATTCTGCTTCTGTCTATGTAATTGTTCAACAAGTATTTGCTTCCACCGGCAGAACAAATTGCAAAATACTCTGACAAAGACAACCATAATTCTTACTTGATACAGAGCATCAGAAAGGTAAAACAATCAAAGGGAATTCTCAGTTTTCATACCTGGTCTTTCAGGACAAGGAAGCCCATTCAAAACACAGAGCTGGTATTGGATCATATGTGGCCCTGATATCTGTGGAGACTTTCCAGCTTGGTTCATCCCAGTGCTTTGGACTATAAACCACCTGCAGACTTTTGTTGACTGGCCATGCTGGTTAAGACTGATAGGAGCCATATAGTCCACAGCATTTAGATGAAACGAGGCTGGTATAGTCCAATCTAAGTCACTATTCATGTGTTCATAGAAAGATTAACCTTAACACACCGGCTGCTGCTATCTCTGCCTCCACACGAAAGGAGGCCATCTGAAGAGAAGACTTTTCGCTCCATACAGAACCTATCCATGTGTTCAGAAACTGGTTTTTCAGGGTTGCCAAATACTGTACATGGACAGCTTTCATGTGTAGCAAAGGTTTTTTTTCCTCTGCAGACAGTCTCCCTCCACAGTGACAAGTAAGGGAGCAGTACTAGAACCCTCCATACTCTCATATCGAGATCCACCATTTTCTGAACATTTGAGCAGACCTTAAGTCAGAGTGGCAGATCAGCAATGAAAATACAGGATAAATGCCTACCCTTCTTACTTCTAGCTTTTACCATGCACCATCTATTTAAGGAAAATACTCCAACCAATGACACTCATTATAACATGTGTAAGAACAAGAGGTATAAACCCCAAATGAAAGCAAACAAAGAAATAGTATATGGACATGAAATAAAAACATAAAAGTATGCAAATGCTTAGCAAGGTAAAAATTCAGACACTAACAAACTATATCAGAAATCACATGAATTGATTCATACATATTGTCACATCATGCTGCCATTCATCTACAGAAACGAAATCAAAATCAAGGCTTTAGCTTTATATACTCAAACTCAAGATATGATGTTTAATCTAGAGCAATCACTGTGTAATGAAAGAGCACCAGGAACAGTCCATGGGAAAGTGGAATACATGCTGGGTGAAGGGGCACTGCATAAAACATTCTGTCAAAATATATAAAGAGAGACAATGGAACATTTGACTGCCCTAAGAGTCCCGTGGCGCCATGGTTAAATGCCTGAACTGCAGGTAAAACTGTGCTCATGACCTGGGGTTCAATCCCAGGTAGCAGGCTCAAGGTTCACTCAGCCTTCCAGCCTTCCCAGTACCCAGCTTGCTGGGGGAGGGGAGAATGTGTAGACCGCACATTGTAATTAAAATTGTAAACCGCCCAAAGACTACTAGAAGTGGTATGGGGCGGTATATAAACGGAACACTTTTTTTGCTTTTTGAGAACACTGGGTGGAAGCCAATTAATCCTCCTGCCACTGGAGCTGCGTCCATCAGTGCAGTGGGGGAGCAGGTACTCCCTTTCCCCTCCACTGCCCACTGTGCACCCTCAACATCGGGCCAGAGGGTGGAGTAGGAAGAAGAAAGATGCATCTAAGGAAGTGCAGGAAACAAAAGCTTCACCAGCTGCTTCTGAAAGCCTTATTGGGGAGAACGCCTGTTGCCGCGTAGACGTTCATCTGCATTCTCCCTCGCACAATTTACGCCATCCCACGAATGGCAACAGGATCTGCACCTTGGCCAGCAGATCATACAGGATTTCCTAGAGGAGGGGGTGATGATGATATGTATTGCCCCGTAAGCAGTGCTACAATGACTAAATATCTGTGAGAACAAACAGGGACAGCTACATTTTATTTTCTGTACATGCGCAAGCATACAGTATATCCCATACTTTGCCCTTTGCTGGAGGAAGAATGACAACAATAACGGTCAGGATTTCTAAGTAAATATTTAGCTTTTCAGTTAATCTGTTATCGCCTAATATTGTTTCCAGAATCTTGGGAGCTGCTCCTTTCCTGTACACTCCCTTTCTATATTAAACCATTTGAAGAGGGTGTAGGTGATTGTCGTGAGTAGACATCCACATCCTTCCCAGAAAAGTACAGAAACAATAAAATAATTTGAATCTCTAAGTAACACTTCCTAATAGATGTGGGAACCAAATGGTTGCCAATATAGAGGGCATGACCTAAGAGCAGGGTTGAGGAACCTCAGATCCTAGGTCCAAATTTGGCTTCGTAAGGGTCACAATCTGGAACTCTTAGCTTCCCCATGAGATGACTTCCTCACACCAGATCTTGGCCTGCCTCAACAAGTGGGGAGGTGAGCCAAGGAAAAGCCTGACATCCCAGAAGCATAGGAGGAGGTCCCTGGCAATATCAAGGAGGACGAGACAACTTCTGGGAGATGAGAACAGGTTGATGAACAAAGAACCTTCTAACCCTAGAGAACACCGGCAACTCTGGACATCAGAATGGAGAAAATAATAAAGGTAGCATAGGTGTTCTCAAGACCGCACATCTGAAGCAAATAACTAACAGCCAGTCAAAGAAGACTGAGATGGGGGTGGGGATGACCCAAGCTAAGCTGAATGACTGCTGAAAGCAATGTTTGCAATCTTTTTCTGCCCTAGAGCTTCTTGCGTTGCTATCGACTTGGGTGTGTTCAGTCTGTTGTTCTTCGCCTTATATTTATTTATTTATGTATTTATTTTCAAATTTGTATACCGCACCTATTTCCCGAACGAGAACTCAGGGCGGTTTACACAAGGATTAAAACAGATAAAAACAGTAACAGCAACGTCCAAGACGGCGAACCATTATTGGCAGGGGGCAGAAAGGGGGGGGAGTCTACCCCTAGCAGTTTCCGAAGGCATCCCTAAATAGCCAGGTCTTCAAGGCGTTCGTGAATGACGCCAATGAAGGAGCTTGCCGTATCTCGCTTGGCAAGGCATTCCAAATAGAAGGACCAACAACCGAGAAGGCCCAATTGCGGGTAGTCGCTTTACGGGCCTCCCTCGGCGTGGCAATCCGAAGCGAGAGGGCCAAGGACAATCAGGTGGGTCGAGCCCGGTCTAGTCGTCGGGAGATATGCTCTGCCAGATAGACAGGGGCCAAACCATGGAGGGTTTTGTAAACCAAAACCAACACCTTGAACCTTATTCGGGAGGCAACGGGCAACCAGTGCAGGCAAACCAGGATGGGGGTGATGTGGTCAAAGTTACGCGCACCAACCACCAACCTGGCCGCCGCATTCTGGACCCGCTGCAATCGCCGAACAAGGTTCAAGGGGAGCCCCATGTAGAGGGCGTTGCAGTAATCCAACCTCGATATGACCAGCACCTGCACCACTGTCCTCAGGGAGTCCCCCTCAAGGCACGGGCGAATCTGGACGATGAGCCTAAGGTGGTAAAAGGCTGACCTGGTCACGGCTGCCACCTGGGAATCCAGGGACAGGTCCGGATCCAGGACGACACCCACACTCCTCACTCTTTGCGCCAGCTGGAGGGCGGACCCACCCAGACTGGGAAGAGGGCCACTGTACCCCTCCGGGCCTCCCCCAAAGAACAAAACCTCGGTCATTCCAGGGTTGAGCCTGAGTCTGTGAGTCCTGGTCCAGTCCAAAACTGCGGCCAGGCAGCGATCAAGGGTCTGGACGGCCTCCACTGCATCGGTGGAAAAGGAGAAATAGAGCTGTGTGTAATCAGCGTACTGATGACAGCAAACTCCATAACTCCGGATGATCTCAGCCAGCGGCTTCATGTAGATGTTAAAGAGCATGGGGGAGAGAGCCGACTCCTGTGGCACCCCACAAGAGAGTGTCCAGGGCGACGACAGATCACCCCCCAAGCTCACACGCTGGGAGCAGCCCTTGAGGAAGGAGCGGAGACAGCCAAAGGCCAGACCCCCAATCCCCACCTCAGAAAGCCGCCCCAGGAGGATACCGTGGTCGACGGTATCAAAAGCCGCTGACAGGTCGAGAAAGACCAACAGGGTAGAGCAACCCCTGTCAGCCCTCCTCAACAGATCATCATGCAGAGCGACCAGTGCCGTCTCAGTCCCATGATGCGGCCTAAACCCAGATTGGAAAGGATCCAAGACATGGTTCTCCTCCAGGAACATCTGGAGACGCAGGGCGGCAACCCGATCAATCACCTTGCCCATAAAGGGAACATTGGCTATAGGACGATAGTTAGACATATCGTCTACAGCCAAGCCAGGTCTTTTGATAATGGACTTCACCACCGTCTCCTTCAGACGACTGGTAAAAATCCCATCTCTGAAGGACGCAGAGACAATTAGTGAAGCCCATTCCGGCATGCTCCCTCCGGCGGTCTTAATCAGCCAGGAAGGGCAAGGGTCGAACGGAGAAGCCGCAGGCCTGCAATGTCCCAGGGCCCTGGAGGCATCCCCTGATGAAACAGGCGCAAACTCAACAAACCTGGGCAACCCAGGCGGCAAGGCACTGGCCACAGCAGAGGGTGGATCCATGCAACCGGCGCCCAGGTCAGAAAGGATGGCCTCTATCTTAGATTTTTAAAAGGCTGCAAATGACTCACTAGTGAAATCACTAGGAGGAGGCCCAGGCGGACCGGGATTGGTGAGGTCTTGAACCACCCGGAACAATTCCGCTTGACGGTTCGAGGCCTCACCAATTCTCAGGAAGACAAAAGATTTCCTTGCATCCCTGATCGCTCGAGAATAGCGACCGGTCAACGCCTTTACCGCAGCCCAATTCAATGCCATCCGAGCCTTTCGCCATCTGCTCTCTAGCCTCCTCCGCTCTTGCTTCATCGCCCGCAACTCCGTGGTAAATCACGGCGAACAGCAGGCTCGGCATTGGATAAGGCGCTTGGGGGCAATCTGGTCAACTGCCCCGGCCACATCCTCAAACCACCTATCAACCAGGGAGTGGACCAGATTGTCAACCAGTCCATCCGGTAATCCCCCGAAGACCTCCGAGAACCGCACTCAGTCCAGGAGCCTCTGGGGGCGGGCCCAGATGGAGGGGCCCTGCTCCCCGCGGGGCGGGGTGGTGATTGACAGGGGGAAAGTCAGCAGATAATGATCTGACCATGACACAGGTCGGGTGCACAACCTCCCGACCCCCAGATCAACACCCGCAGATGTGGAGGCAAAAACCAGGTCCAAGGTATGTCCTCCCTTGTGAGTGGTACCAATGACAAACTGAGACAGGTTCATGGAGGCCATGGACTCCATGAACCCCAGAGCTGCTCCCGATAGCTCAGACTCGGCATGCACATTGAAGTCCCCAACCACCAACAGGCGGGGAATGTACACTATTTATGGCTCTTGGGTTTGATCCAATGCTTGGACACTCCTTAAAGATCCACTCTGAGTCCCTACCATGTGATCTGGTCTGCCTGGTGACTCCCTCTTGCTTTTTCTTTACAGACATCTGCCACCTCAGAACATGGCACCAAGCCCCATTCTTCAGGATAACCTTATTTCATGGTTTCTCAGGTTTTCTACACATTTTCTCTCCATTCCAGACTTTTGGAAATGCCTCTTCTCATATTCACTAATTGGTACCAATAGTTTCCAACTGAACTGCACTCTTATGGCGCTTTTACACGACCTCTAAAATCCGGTGGCAACTTAAATTCAGACCAGAGATCGTGGGGGTTTGTCGCTCTTCCTATGTTCCCACCCCTCCGCACTCCATTCTTCCTGTCTGCATGAGGGGAGGGAGAAAAAAAGGTAGAAAAAATGCAGGCTCACCTCCGTCTGCCGGTTGAAGGAGCCCCAAGCAGCCCCGTAGTGATTCCTGTCTCTTAAAGGAGCGGTGGGGACAAAAAACAAAAACAAACAGAAGGCGAGGGAACCCGGCATTCACAGCTTTACAATTCGCATTGGACGATTTCTTATCTCCTGGAGGCCAGGTACTTGAAAAGTGTGCTGGGATGCACTTAGGTGGGCGTGGTCGTACTTAATTTTTTTTTTAAAGTCCGGAGCTGGTGGGAAAACATTTTTAAGCTCTGGATCTGGGAGCCCTTTGCCTTGGATTTTAGGAGTCGTGTAAAAGCGCCCTTAGATTAGTTATACCCTTGTGTTTTTAGTCCCAAAGAGCACTAGTATGCCATCTTTGCAATTGCCTGGAAATTCAGCCCTCAGGCTGAAAGAGATTCCCTACACTTAATCCAGAGGAGGCAACAATTTTGGTAACCAGAAACTTAAGGACTCCACCATAGGCCACTGTTCACTGCTGCTTATTTATAAAATACAAGAAAATACATATTTTAAAATAAGGTGCAATCCAGAATGAGATCTTCCAAAGACAGTATATATATTTAAGGGAGTCAAGCAGGGGTGCATACTTGCTCCACTATTATTTAATTTTTATATCAATGCCATGATCGCAGCTTTCACTCAACTAGACTTTCACATACACTCCAAGCTAGGAGGCAGGCACATGCCAGTGCTATCATACGCTGACAATGCTGTAATACTTTCTCAGGCACCCATTGGGTTTAAGAGGGCATTGGGAGCCTTTTGGCGCACTATAGCCATGATGAAATTCTCCTAATAAATTATAAAAAAACCAAAGTCATGTTTTTTGCTAAAAGACCAAAGATCTACAAATGGTCGACAAATAACCATAACATTGAACAGACAAGGACCTTTAAATACTTGGGAGTGGTCCTTCAATTTAATAGATCCTGCAAGCTCAGTGAGCTTCCTCTGCGATTATAAAATTCTTTTACACCAGAGGGGGTCAAAATATTCCAGTAGCTTTGAAATTATTTCAAGCCAACTTGAAAAATAAAAACTTGTAATGGCTGCAGGCCGTAAAAGAGACCCAGTTTAGGAATATTTTAATGAAGTTCCTCTACCTATGGGTAAAGCAGGCATTTGTGCAAAATGCAAACACTGCAACAAAGAAATGCAAGGTCTTGTGGCCCAAATGAAACAATATCAGTGATGAGAAGTGTAGTGATGAAGATGCATCCATAATGCATCCATAAAGCATACATGATGTTATATAACATTATTGTTTTGGTTAAATAAATCTATTTAAATTGCTACTGTTAAGGTAATGATTATTTTTCTCCTTCCAATAAAGTACAATGTAACAGTTGTCTAATAAGAATTATTAACCTATTAATCTTTTCTTTCCTACCTTGTGGTAGTGTGATACATACTCTCTGGGCTGTTAACAACCAATACACAATGCACTACAAATTGTACTAGAGAAATTCCAACCATAAACAAACAATAAAGATAGAATAAAATCACAGGACTCATCTACTTGGATATAAGCAAACAAATTTAAGCTACAGTTGGACATCAAATGACAATTAGTCAAAGACAACTTTTACTAATAACTTTACATGGAACTTTACTCTCCTTTTAACTGCTCACGTTCTCTTGTTTTAATGTAATGTTGTCTGTTAATACTGTAAGATGTCCCTCAATTCCCTGTTCTTAATACTTGAACATGTCTTAATTGTACTGGACTCTATGGGCGCTTTTACACGACCCCTAAGATCCGCTGGCCACTTAAATTTGGACCAGAGTTCTTGGGGGTTTGTCGCTCTTCCTATGTTCCCACCCCTCCACACTCCCTAGCTCCTCTCTGCGTGAGGGGAGGGAGAAAAAAAAAGGAGAAAAGAATGCCGGCTCACCTCTGTTCTGCTGTCTTGCTCTGCTCCGGGAAGCATTCCAGTCTCTTAATATCTCTTAAAGGGGTGAGGGCAAAAAAACAAACAAACACAAGGCGAGGAGAGCCCGGCACTCACTCCTTTACATCCGCATCAGAAATTTTTCACCTCCGGAGAGCAGGTACTTGAAAAGTGCGCTGGGACACACTTAGCTGGGCGTGGTTGCACTTAATTTTTTTTAAACTCCGGAGCTGGTGGGAAAACAATTTTAAGCTTCGGATCTGGGAGCCATTTGCCTCGGATTTTAGGGGTTGTGTAAAAGCGCCCTATATTACCCCTCATTAATGTAAGCTGCCTTGGGTCCTTTTTCAAGGAGAAAGGTGAGGTTAAAATACTTTAAAACAAAACAAAATAAAATAAAATAAATAAACTGGCAATAGTTCACCATGCAATAATTTCACAATTATCTATGTATTTCTAATGGTATATAATCACGAAATCAGTAATTTTCTGATATAACTGTAAAACTAATCTGAAAATGTATTATTCTAAAAATGAGACCTTCATCTGCTTATAAATATTAAGATTAAAACAACTCCAGCAAAAAATGAGTCTTTATGTAGATTAGAAAATCATGATTTAAATCAAGCCTTATTGACTAGTGATTTAAATCATGATTTAAATCAAAGTGATTTACCATAAAGCAAATCCACCCTGACGTACACACACATCTATGAAATAAAGTATTGTGTCCTGATGCAACAATTTACGATCTCACCCAGTTGTATCCAAGAGTAAATATCCTTTACATACTGTACTTTATTCTTCAAGTATCAGACTACAACAGAATTTTACTCTAACTCTTATCTACAATCTCAACAAGTTTGGATAAGATTGAGTTTCCCCAACCAGGTTCCTAAAGGGTGCTTTCCTAGTGGCTCCCACTTTGTGGGTATACAACTCAGATGTCTAAAACCCAATTTTCACCAAACATAGAGGGATTGCAGTGAAGCCTTTCTGAAAGTTTGCTTATCTCTAGGTGCCTGGGGGCACTTTCCGTGTGTGTGTGTGTGCTACTTGGGCATGTATAATTACCAGGGTTTGTAGAGGAGAGACAGAGGAAACATATCTAAAAATTTGGGGGCTCTAGATGCCCCGGGGGGCAGGGGCTTTTGATAGCATTTTAAAGTGAAGATGAATTGATTTGATTGATTGCTGGAAATTTGACAATTTGCTGATTTGTTGATTTGTCAGCCCTGATGAATCATGAATCACAATGAATCGCGATTTTTTAATTTGACCCCATTGCTAGTCATGTGCCTGATTATATGACAAGTCACAGGCATATGACCTGAACTACACTGGTACCTTGACTTACGAATTTAATCCGTTCCGAATGCAGGTTCTTAAGTCGAACTACTCTTAAGTCGGGATACCTATCTAAAAATTGAAAAAATAAGTTTAAACAAATATTTGTAAGTCGAGCAGACCATATCTAAAATTTGTAAGATTGCAGTTTAAAGGCCAACAGTTTTCCGCTCTTAAGTCGACTTGCTCTTAAGTCGAGCTGCTCTTAAGTCGGGGTACCACTGTATTTAGATTGTAGCAGTTACTACTTTGATGTGGAGTCATTTAAACATTATCCTGCCCCTCTGTGCAGAAAAGTCCTGGTCTCTGTTAGGTCTCTAGATGCTTCTACCTAGGACTGGTATCTGTTCGGTTTTCTTTGGGGCCGCGGGGGTGGGGGGAGAATGCAATTATTCAACTGCTTAGCTAAAAGATGTTAAGAAGCAGGACATAAGTTTCTAAGTTTGCACACTCCTTTTATTTAATGTTCTGGGAGCCATCATACACAAAATGAAAAGGCATAATACACCATGAAAATTGTTCACCGGAGGAGAAATATTTAGTTTCGGTTTGTGGGTTGGTCTGTTCCCTAGCATTCAAGTAGTGTGCCAGTTCTTAATTTATCAAACTAACAACCCAAAATCTAGCATAACTCTTTATTTTATTTGTTATAGAATTATGCAGAAAGCACACAATTGCCTGTAATCTGACACATCTGTGTAAAGTGATACCTTGCACAAAAGTGGGGAAGTGAACCCACTTACACAAAGTACAGATAGTTCTTTTCTTACTAGAGAAGCATTTAAATGTCATGCATTGAAGTTTATTTCTAAATCCCTAACGTTTGGGTGGATTTCTTTCCCTTTTCAAATTGAACTGCCTGCCTCGCACCACAGGAAAAGGAGAAGGGGAAAAAAACAACACCATTTAGCACTCCTTTACATTTGTAATTCTATGCAGACCAGAAAAAGGAAAAATGAGTTACACATTTACTGCAGTGCTAATTCAAGGTCAAATTTTACTATTTAGAATATATTGTTACTGGCTAACAGAAACTGCACATAATAACCCTTCTTAAATCTATCAATGGGCAAAAGTTCATTTTTGGTTTCATAAATCAAAGACAATTGGCTCAATATGGAAATAACAAATCTTCCTTGCACGGCGAGTACATGGCAAAGAGGACAGGACTCGCTGAGGAAGTGGAACCAATGAATTGAAACTTTTCAAAACTAATCCTAAAACATGCAGCCCAATGCAAATCAGCCTGGCCTTTTTTGCTTCAAATTGACAGGTTATTTTCCTACATCTTGGAGTTTCCACTTTTTAAAAGCCAGAAGAAAGCAGGGGCACACACATTGGTATTCTTTAACCCTAGTTACCCCAAAGTAATTTTTAAAGTTTTTATTTAAATAGTACACTACCAAATTTAACACTAGGTCACCTCGTCACTGCACTGATAAATTAGTTTAGTGCTAGATCAAGCCCAGCATGAAAAAAATGAGATAAAAACCTATATGAACTAGAAAAGGGTACCGGGCCATGGTTTGCATTAACCGTAATTAATGTTGTTGTTGTTGTTGTTCAGTCGTTCAGTCATGTCCGACTCTTAGTGACCTCATGGACCAGAGCTCGCCAGGCCTTCCTATCCTCCTCTGCCTCCCGGAGTTTTGTCAAATCCATATTGGTTGCATCGATGACACCGTCCAACCATCTCATTCTCTAAGGTCCCCTTTTCCTTTTGCCTTCAATCTTTCCCAACATCAGAGACTTTCCCAAGGACTCCTCTCTCCTCATGAGGTGGCCAAAGTACTGGAGCCTCAGCTTCAAAATCTGTCCTTCCAGTGAACATTTGGGGTTGATTTGTTTCAGGATGGATAGGTTTGATCTCCTTGCAGTCCAGGGGACTCTCAAGACTCTCCTCCAGCACCACAGCTCAAAAGCATCAATTCTGCGGCGATCAGCCTTCTTTATAGTCCAGCTTCCACTTCCATACATCACTACTGGAAAAACCACAGCTTTGACTATCCTGATCTTAGTTGGCAAAGTGATGTCTGCTCTTTAGGATGCTATCTAGGTTTGCCATTGCTTTGCATTTTAGATGTATAGAGAAACCATTGCTTGGTTCTAGCCAGTTTCTCTCTCAGAATCCTCTGGTTTCATCCCAATAGTAGTATATAGAGCATGGGATTATGTCCCAAACCATGGTTTAGGTGTAACAACAAATAATAGGTTGCTGTTAGTATATACTGTGGTTTGTAAACCGGTTTTGGAACCTGTTTTTTTTCAAATTTTAGCTTGATGTCTGCAGATGACATTTTAAAATACCTGCACCCTTTCATCACCTCTATTGTATTTCATTAGTGTTTTAGCCATTATTTTATCACTACAATTTTTATGATGTTATAAAACATGTTTTATCATTGCAGGAACAAGACATGCCACACACTGTGGGCTTGTATGCTTCCCATTTCCCTGTACTGGAAGAGCTACACGGTGGAACTTACAAGATATTCAGTTCTGTTTCTAATTGGACACAGCTTTTTGGGTCACCTGAATGTAATTAACCATTGTTACATATAGGATCTAATTAGCAATAGCGATCTATCACACAAAAATACAGAATATAACTAAATATAGAATGTAACTATAGCAACTACAGTCCAGTCATCTGAATGTAAGCATGTCATAGAATCATAGAATCATACAGTTGGAAGAGACCTCAAGGGCCATCTAGTCCAACCCACTGCCATGCAGGAACCCCATCACAATATTTCTGGCAGATGGCCATCCAGCCTCTGCTTAAAAACCTCCAAAGAAGGAGACTCAACCACCCTCCGTGGCAGCATATTCCACTGCCGAACAGCTCTAACTGTCATGAAGTTCTTCCTAATGTTCAAATGGAATCTCTTTTCCTGTAGTTTGAAACCATTGCCCCGAGTCCTCGTCTCTGAAGCCACGGAAAACAAACCTGTTCCCTCTTCAATATGACATTCTTTCAACTGTTTAAACATAGCTATCATATCCCCCCTCAGCCTTCTTTTAGAGAGGCTAAACATTCCCAGTTCTCTAAGCCGTTCCTCATCAGACCCTCAACCATCCTGGTCACCCTCCTCTGTACTGTCCATTGTGGTTGGTTTGCAATAGCCCCATTTCAAATAATGGATTGTGAAGGTGACTTTACCATGGTAGACCTAGAATTTAGGATTCAGGCAGCATGCGGCTGAAGAGTCACATGCCCCATGCCTTGAATGTGGCAGTCTTTGTTTCGGAAGGAGCGCCAATCAGGAGCAGGAGGATGTATAGAGCAGTATCTTGAGCGGATTTAGGGACTGAAAGCCAAGGTCAGGTCAATACATTGAATGCATACGCAAACTGTCAGCAAATTGTTCAGCAGGAATACAGCTAGCTCAAATCTCAGCCACCCTCCAGTTCACCAGGATTAGTGGAATTCAAAAGAGTGGGATTGGCTTTCAGGGCACGTTCTGGAGTTGAATTGCAGATCAAAAAATATTCCTCTTCAGGAACTTACTTAAATTCCTCTGTATGTACTCTACAAGGTAGACTGACTGTTGCCTCATACAGTGGTACCCTACTTTACAAACATCCTGTTTCACGTAATTTCTGCATGATGTAAGGAAGTCCTTCGAAAATAATGTGTCCATTTCTGCATTTTTTACACACAACCCCCCCTGCTTTGTACATTTTATGCAAAACTCCCCGTTTTTCACATATTTTCCTGAAGGACTTCATTTCCCAGCATTGCAACCCATGCGGATCCGCTTTACGTAATATCCGCTTGATATAATATTGAGTAGGAGGGATCCCCCCCCGTAAAGCGGGGTACCACTGTATTATTTTCTTTCAAATTTAAAAATGTGGATTGTGTGAAAAGCATGCCTCTCCTATGTTGCACAATGAAAGAGGGCCTGAAGTGCCTGGAGAACTCCCTGAGGAAAGACACATGCTTTGTACATATATCTATATATCTGTGCTTAGCCACTTTTTAATCATGACCAGAATCTAGTGCTGTGCTGTGCGGACCTACTTGTGTGGCTGGACATACTCTAAATCTGGTTTTCTCTACTGGGTTGAGAGATAATGATTGGAGGGTGACTGATCTTATTTCAGCCCCCTTGTCATGGATGGATTATTTCTTGATATAGTGCAGCCTGTCAATGGCCTTCTGACTCTGTGGGGAGCATGGACCCTTTAAGATGGTCTGCCTATGCAGACTACTGAATCAATACAACCAAAGTAGTCAGGAAGGCCGAGCAGAGACTGCATTTCCTCAGGGTCTTGCATAAGAACAAAGTGAAGCAACAACTGATGATCTCCTTTTACCGGTCCACAATTGAAAGCATCCTCACACATTGCAGTACCATTTGGTATGCTGGATTGACAGCTGCTGACAGGAAGACACTACAGAGGGTGGTAAGCACAGCTCAATATATCACGGGCTGTCCCCTAAGTGCACTGGACAACATCACTAGGGATCGTTGCCTCAGGAGGGTTGAAAAAATTCTTAAGGATGATTCACACCCTGGTCAGCACCTCTTTACCTTGTTACCATCAGGCAGAAGATATTGTTGTATAGCCTGCCGCACCAACAGACTGAAGAACAGTTTTTATCCATGGGCTGTCAGACTGCTGAATGGGAAATAATCCCAGGACAAGTATAGAAGAACTGACCTGTGGGCTGGCGCATTCTGTGTCAAGTACACAGGGTGCAATAAGACTGAGTGGTTGCTAGCAGGATGGGGGTGGGATGGGGGTGGGGGTGGGCAAGGGAGACTCAGCCAATTTCATTGTGCACATGTTGTACATTGACAATAAAGGTATTATTATTATTATTATTATTATTATTATTATTATTATTATTATTATTATTATTATTATTATTATTATTATTATTATTATTAATGGCTTCAAAGATGTCATACACAAACCTGGTTGGCGCTACTGTTTCTTCTACCAATTTTTTATTTTTATTGTATTATTAATTTTTTTCTGTATCTTTAATTGTCATTGTTATAAACCACCCAGAGTAGCCTTGTAGCTAGATGTTGGCAGCATATAAACAAATAAACACTGAGAATATGGCTACTCAATAGCAATATAAAGCATGGTGTACATTCAGTTTAAAAGGCTTAGGAAAACAACCATAGACAGGCCATGATCCAAGCACAGGGGTTAGGTGGATTACCTCAACATTTGGGGGGAGGGGAAATAGACTCCTCCCACCTTCAGACTGTGGGTTACCCATGAGAGCAGTCACAGAAAGAGAGCAAGCAGGTACACCTTTGAGGAAGTAACTAATGAGTGCTAACATCAAGAAATTCCCCTGTTCTTACAAATAATATATTTGACAAATTTCCTTATAAATTTGAGTGTTTACTTACAAGAGCAATGTGACAGTAAATCCTTAACTCCTTTTTGGAACTTTAATAATGAACCGCCAGCACAACGGTCCAGCTTGTTCCAGTGAATTCATGCTCACATCCCTGTGACATAACGCCCTAGCTGAAAGACACCGAATGGCTCAACTTTACCCAGTGGCTGACAGAGACCTTAATTTGGATCTGTCTGGTCAGAGTCTAGAACTCTCATCACTACATTACTATTGTATCACGTTATTTTATAATTTTGTTCAAGTCATTCATTTTTGTGTTCAAGGGAAATTGGGACCGATTCTCCCCAGATAGTAATGAATTACAGCGGGAGTTGTGGTCCAAAACATCTGGAGGGCCGAAGTCTGGACGCTACAGCCATTCCCACAGCTGCAGTGTTGGCTTTCTCACCAGCCTCAGCCCAGGAGCCAGGTGTGGTGTGTGGAGAAAGCAGATCTACTGCATCCAAAGGGGTGGTGGTCTGACCACCAGCCAGCTGTGTCCAGTTCAGGCTTGCGGTATATAATTTGCAAACACAAATTTCAACCTCTTTCCTTCAGTTGGCACATCTGAAGACCAGAAATGCATAGCATTGTCTTAAAATTGGATTCCTGGGGCTCATTAAAGGTCACCTCCAATCTGAGGTGAACATCACAAGCCCAGAAAACCTTTTCCACCTGTAATTCTAATCTGACTCTGATAATTCCTGGCTTCTATGCCTTTCTGTGACTGCTGCACTCTCTCACTTTCCTCCAAAGCAATTCTAAAGCACCTCCAATTCCCCCAATTTCCTGCTGTGTCTTTAACTCATCAGTAACAGGAAAGGCAGTGGAAGTCTATCAAGAGGAGAAGAGCAATGTTTTTCATGTGCATCGTATGTGTTAGCAATGCGATAATACATTTTCAAAGCATAAATGCCCAGGGGCCAAAAAGAAACAAATAACCAAAGAGAAATAAAATCCAAGAAGTTGACAGATGTTCAAACTCCATCTCAGTGGACTCCATATAAACCAAGGTTCCTTAGATCATCATAAAATGTAAAATATTGTACTGTGTTGTATCTGCTGGAAGTCCTAGCTATATTTTCCTACTAACTACCAGTCACATTTCACAAGGCTTGTTGGTGATTAGAGATGCTCATTACCATATTGCTCCTTCTCCAGTATCCATAGTTTTGGATTAATTCAGGCACCAATCACTTACAAAACAATGCTTCCTGGGAGGGGGACTGATTATCAAAAGGGGTTTAAAGTTCATTGCCAGGTCAACAACTACTGGGCAAATAGGGTCTCTGATTTTGGATCATGTATAGTAGTCCCCCATTTATCGTGGGATTAGGTTTCCTAACCACCCGCGATAAAAGAAAATCCATAATATGCAGATGCCTCGGCCACCCACCTCCTTTTCAGGCGCCTGAAAGCCGAAGGCACCAAAGCAGGGAGAAGCCTTCACCGCTGGTCATCCAGCTTTGCTCCCCACAGTGATGGTGAGGGGGGGTGGTGGTGAGCAACCACCGGTTTTGCTTCAGCCAGCTGGTTCCTTCGCTGCCAGCCACCCAGCGGCTTTGCTTCCCGGGCTGGAGGGCAAGTGAAGCCGGGTGGCTGGTGGCGAAGCAGCCAGCCGGCTGAAGCAAAACCGGCCAAGCAGGAGTGAAGCCGCTGGCCAGTGGGAGTGAAGGCACTTGCCCACAGCTGGCCACCGCCACCCACCCGCCGCTCACCACCACCGCAGGGAGCAAACATGGGTGGCTAGCGGCAAAGGAGCCAGCGGGCTGAAGTGAAGTGGCTTTTCCCTGCTTCGGCAGTGCTGGCTTTTTGCCCACTCCTGCAGAGCAGGTCACAAGGTGTGTGTGTGTGTGTGTGTGTGTGTGTGTGTGTGTGTGTGTGTGTGTGTGTGTGTGTGTGTGTGTGTGTGTGTGTGTGTGTGTGTGAGAGAGAGAGAGAGAGAGAGAGAGAGAGAGAGAGAGAGAGAGAGAGAAAGTGCACAGTGCCATCTTTCACCTCCTCACCACTTACACTTACCCACTACCACAGGCAGGTCGCTTCTCTCCCAATAAAATCCGTTGACATACCAGGACCGCAATATATGAACTGCGATGTGGCGGAGGACTACAGTATAAATATTTGTCATGTAGTCCCACTCTTACATATGATGAAGTGGACTTGTCCATAAAAGCTCACATTCATGTATAGAACAGTTAAGTCTTTAAAGTTTTGTCTTCTTCATATTTTATTTTTGTTTTGTTTTTGCCTCATTTTTTTAAAAAAATACAAAATCCCTTATATTCCACGTTATGTCTTAAGATGTCCTTCTGTATTTGCATGATTAGTTTTAGAGACACTGAAATTGGGCTTTGATTTTTCTATTAAGGCACTTTGTTTCTGGAATTCTTTCCCGTAGGGAACTTAGCATTGATATCCAGAAATCGGTGCTCAAAAATTTTGAGAAGATCCTTCCACTCAGGAAGGGCTTCCTGAATTCTGTACAAGGAGAGAAATTGGTTTAATTTAACGCTGCTTGCTTAGTGTTGATTTAAGGTTTATGTGGGTTTTGAAATTATTTTTAATGCTTTGGATTATATTAGTGATATTTATCATAAGTAGCTTTGACAGCCCGAGGGGGCCAGTTTGAGAGAGATATGAATTTTAAAACAAACAAAGAGAATGAGTGCAAGCCAGAGAAACATATATAACTTATCCTGCAGATAATAACACAAATAGTCTCTTGGAGAGTTAGTATAGCTATAGCACTAATCTTAAAACATGACGCTCCATCTTTCCACAGTAGCCTGATTTTTGTTCCATAGTTAATATAATTTTCCGTACAAGGGAAGCCCCATTGGATCCTAGAGGTGTGAATAGAAACCCAAAGAGAGGATTTTTAGGAGAGGAAGGGGTTACCTCCATCCATAGCAGTTATTTTCTGTTTTCAAGGATTATCAAGCAATGCATTCTGGATCTTGTCTAATTTGACCATAGCTTTCCTTTGTAACCTGCAAAACTATAAGCTCTATTATTAGGTATGCATGCACACACAGGCCTGTGCACAGATGTGCACAGAGAGAGAGAGAGTGCGCGCTAAATAGTCATATAGACATAAATGTGGTCTTCTTTTCGGATTTTATCTCTCTTGCATGACTAAATAATTTATCGTGCAAAACCTGGAGGTTTACTTTTGCTGAATAACAGAGAAAAGGATTATCGCTTTAAAAAAGAAAGTCTATGAATGGTTTCATTTTTCACTAGCTGCAAGTGCACTGTTTAGATTTAGGTCAGAAAGATGTCGGGATCATTTGCCGCACGGCACGTTTTTACTGCAGGCATATTTCAGAAGAGTGTGCTGGACCTTCAAACCTGCTGGACGGTTGCCTGAAAAAAAAGCATGACCTTTCCTCTCCAGAGTTCAACATGTAAACACAACTCAAGACACCCGCAGCTTTTTATGTTGTGAGATGGGGATGGCTGGCAGCGTTCTTGCCCAGCCGACTCCCAGGGCGTTTAACTACTTACTTGCTGCTCAGGCAGCGTCTCAGGGAATAAGAAGCACCTCCTCCACAAGTACGGGAACATTCACTCCAGGAACCCCAGGCGTCCCAGAGGGTGTCTCGGTCCTCCTCGGATCGAGCAGTTCGAGAACTCTAGAAAAGAAAACAAGATGGCAGGAAGAAAGAAAGAAAAAGGTGCATTGGTGACATGTACACTGTTTAAGATGGAGTCCTCTCATTGCTATTTCTCATTTGAGTCGGACTGATCTTACGTACCTCCCCCAAACCCAAAATTCTATAGAACAAGCATGCCCAAAGTCCTGCCCGGGGGCCAAATGTGGCCCGATTTAAAATTTTGAGTGGCCCTCAGCCTCTTCTCCCTGCCAGCTCAGCCTAACATTCACTCCTGCCAGTTGGCCCTTCCCTGTGCCGGCTAGAGACGTCAGCTTGCAGTTTGATGTTTTGCCTGCCCTCCCTGCCTCTGTCTTTCCCCTCAGCCACCCGCCCTGCCTACCCACTCCTGGCTCTGTTGCTGCAGTGTCTTCCCCACCAACTTGCATATGCGAGCAGTGGTGCATCTTGGGTGTACATGGGCCAATTCCTGGGCTGTGCAACAGCCGCCGGG
The DNA here is from genome assembly GCA_029282475.1 of Phrynocephalus forsythii. Classification (NCBI taxonomy): domain Eukaryota; kingdom Metazoa; phylum Chordata; class Lepidosauria; order Squamata; family Agamidae; genus Phrynocephalus; species Phrynocephalus forsythii. Next base: position 28,972,871 of record JAPFRF010000004.1, read on the forward strand.
CCCTTGGGCACCTTGAAACCGGAGCACTTGCGGCTGTTGCAGATGTGCATGGACCATGCCCTCCCCACCCCCTTCAGGCAGAATGGTCGGCCCACACACATTTTCACATCACCCAATCTGGCCCTCCTTGCAAACAGTTTGGACACCCCTGCTATAGAAGACAAACACTTTGAATAAAATGGCATTCTAAGTGTCAGTATAATTAACACAAACCTATGCATTTTGTAACCAGATGTGCGATATTAGATCGGTATTCTTTACCTGTTGCCTATGTTGCAGTTTGGAATATACATCTCCCTTGAATTGCAAAGGTCCGAGCAGTGCAGTTTTGGTTTTACACTGATTATTTTTTTTCAAATAAATATTTCAAGAAATAAATATTCAGTAAATAGAAATTCAATAAATATCAATAATCAATATAGTGGTACCTCTACTTACGAGTTTAATTGGTTCCAAATGCATGCTCTTAAGTCAAACAATTCTTAAGTAGAGCAGCCCTATCTAAAAAAATTGAAAATAAAAAAAAATTGTAAGTAGAGCAGACCGCATCTAAAATGTGTAAGGCAGCAGTTAAAACGCCAATGGTTTTTTCACTCTTAAGTCGAATTGTTTTTAAATTGAGCTGTTCGTAAGTAGAGGTACCTCTGTATTCAATATTCAAAAATTCAATATTCTAATAAATTGAAATATTTGTCTCACAGGAAGTAGTCTAAGAAAGGCGGGACAAGGACTTAATGAGGCCTCTGTTATTAGTGGTGTGGTTTATTTATTTATTTATTTTGAATATTTTACCCCAACTTTCTCCTTGGAAAAGGACTTACAAAGTGGCTTACAATAATGAGAGACAATATACAGTCCAGAACACTTAAGACATATTCAAGTTAAGAACAGGGAGTTAGAAGAGGCATCTTAGAACATTAAAAGGTAACAGTGGTTAGTGTTGTAGTGGCCACCTCTCCTGTCATGGCTGCTCCCTGTAACAGGTGTGTGTGTGTGTGTGTGTGTGTGTGTGTGTGTGTGTGTGTGAGGTTTATGGCATGCCAAGAGGAAGGAGCAGATGGGGAGGGGCATGTGTGTGTGCCAATCAACTGTTTATGCTTTGTAGTGATGTTTTGGGAACATAAGAGATATACACAGACTTTGAACTATGCAGGGCCTGGCACCCCTAACCCCAGTGTTGTTGGAGGGAGAAGTGTATTTCTCAAGAAATGTCATGTTGCAAGTCTGAAAAATACAGGTGGTACAGAGGAGGTGGAGGGGCATTCGTAATTTCCAAGCTCTTTATTCCATTCCTTCTAATGTGAGGGGCGCCTGAGGCCACTGTGCGGTGAGAGTGAAGTATATTGCAGAATGCAGATGCTCTCCAATTCAGGTCCAATCCTACAATTAGGCAGAGTGAATCTGTCAAGTAATGTAACATTTAACAAAATGTATGTAATACAATATTTAACAGATTCAAAATGATTTCTGTGAATAAATGCATAGTCATTTGTCAAGACACAGGTGAATAGTGTAATCACATGAAAAAGTCAGAATAATTATATCCAGGTGCCATGGCTAGCTGCTTAACATTGTCTGCCTATGTGTACTCATGTGATTGGTTTATATGATGTCTGCCATATGTATAAAAGGTAGGATTGTAACCCATTTTGCTTTGGGACTGCTTTTTGGTGAGATGAGCAGTTTCCCCCAATACTCTCTAATATTTATGCTGTGTGTTTTATCTCGTTGTGTATCTGTGTCTGTTTTTGTAATATAAGCTTTTATGCTAGTTTACTTCTGTCTCCCAGCTTCAAATCTGTGTTTAGCATTTATCTTTCCACGCCACTGTATAACTCTGCCAATCTTTGAAACATTTAAAACCCAATACACTTTTTAACAGAATCAAATCCCTCAAGCAACAGCCATTGGGAGGCACCAGCTGAGGGTTTCAGAGTAGAGAGATGTGTTGAGTGGCTGGCCTTGTCCCACCCGACTGCTCAGGGAGAGCATCCTATCCCATTACTAATTTTAACAGTAATTTTAACCTGTAGCTAAGGCAAGTAGTTCAGGCAGCTTCAACACACAAAAGGGAAGAATGCTGTCTTGTCATTCTCCACTTCAGGCAAAAGATCTTGGGCAGAAAAGGGCAGAAAGACTAAATCAAATTACTATGTATGGACTTGTTTATTTTACACCTGCCAAGATTGTATATATTCTATATACAATTATCTCAGTTGTACCCAGTTACTTCAGTTGGCAGACTGTGCACATAGAGCCAATCTAATACTTTAGGTAAGGAGTGTGTGCCTTTGATGTCCCACCACCATCTAACATTTCCAAGACACCGGGGTTTGCAGGGCATGGGGTGGTGTTGGGGACCCTGCAGCTGCCTCCTTCAGGGAAGTGTCTACAATGTTTTAATGCCACGTATGCCAGCTGCAATATGAAGATTGCACAGAATACATATGGGAACACTGGCTTTCATCCTCTTGTCCTGGAATCAAAAGGAAGGACAGGTGTGCTTCTTCTTTTTAGTTTATCTGCTCCTTTTCTTTCTTAATGTGGCCAGGACGCAAGATGCTTCTCCAACAAACTCCACAGCTTTCCTCGCACAGTGTTTCCTTCTGCTTTCTAGAGCTTAGTACAGTGGTACCTTGTATAAAGGAATTCATTCATTCCAAATGAAATTATGTTAAGCAAATTTTCCTTTATACAAATTCCCATAGGAATGCATTGAAAACACAGTGATCCCATTTTTATGTTGTACGGATTTGCCCCATAGGCGATTATGCTAAGCAAATTTCCCCTATCTCCGGAATGTTTTATGTTGTACAGATTTTATGTTATACAAGCTGTTTCTTATACAAGGGTCCACTGTATTAGTCTTTCTGTTTGCAACTTGCTGCCCGTCTAGGAAGGATTCTTCTCTTAAGGCCCAGTCTTACTCCACTCCTACATCTTTCCCTATGGTAGCGGCCACCATAAATTACTCTCTAGTGTCACCTTGCTTGGACACCTCAGGTGCTGAAGCAAAACAAGTTGAGGAGCCGTGTAGCCATCACAAAAACCAAATACAAAAGTGGAACAGGTGATACCTTTAGGCTACTATAAAAATAACAAAAACCATTGCTAATATTTCGGGGACAAAACCCCCTTCCTCAGAGCAGTACCAATAGGTTATAACATGGCAAAAGATGGAAGGACTGGGACAATTAAAACACCTTCCTCCTTTCAATCCGGATGCAGCTTAAAACATCCAATCTCTTAGCCTCAACTAAGAAAACTGCCTGGCTTTTTTCCAACTTGCCAAGGACCTTACATCTAAGAAATAACTCCTGGCAAATCCATCTTTTGCCATGTTATAACCTATTGGTACTGCTCTGAGGAAAGGGGGTTTTGTTCCCGAAATATTAGCAATGTTTCTGTTATTTTTCTAGTAGCCTAAAGGTATCGCCTGTTCCACTTTTGTCTCAGGTGCTGATTGACTTGTTTGCTCCCTAAACTCTTTCCCCGCCATGCCTGGAGTTCTTTCCCTGTGAGGTCAGACAAAGCGGCTCCTGGAGGAATGAAGTGCCCCTTCACTTTTTTTTTGGGAATACTGGCATTTCTGACATCACATGTGTGTTCATTTACTCTTCTACACAAGAGAATGCCCCGTGTGTCCTATGTAGAGCACAGTAGGACATTTCTGGCACATTATGGCATATAGCCCTAAGAAGATGAACAGACTGGTATGTTCTTGTCACTGCAAAACACCTCATACTGTTGCAAGATGGGGAAAGAATCATCTTGCGCTCCCTCATCCTCATGTATGGGAATGAGATATATAATGATTTATATCCCCACTCAAGAAACACCGAAATGCATTCAGCGCAGCCGCCAGCACATGGTCTAACCATGGCCTACATACTGTGACAGATTCCATCGCAATGTGGTGAAATGATCACATAGAAATAAGGTTGTGATCCTGAAAAGGCTGTGTAAAAACCCTTTGTCATGATATATCAGAAGCCTGGCAAAAGACTTCATTTGCACTCGGCTGAATGCAGTTATTCACAAGCAGGACGGCGGGGGGGGAGGTGTTGAAGAAAAAAGACAAGAAAAATTAACTGCAGTCAGGGCTGTGAACAGTTTAGTATATATCTTTTCAGGGAAGCCTTTGAACTTATCACTGGCCCGAATCTAAATCCTCAACATCTACTAACAGCTGGGCCTTGCGCCTGGGGCCCGCTCTCTTTAAAGTTCTTTATCACAGAGGTCTGACCAATGTGGCTGCCCAGAGTCTTTAACATTACAGTTGACAGTTGTTTATACAGCGAATGAAAAGACCAAAAGTTTATTTATTAGTAATGCGGGTGGAATGTGCTAATATAGGCTGTTGTGTTCTACTCTCAGGGCCACCATTCTTTAATCTAATGAGTCACGCTCACCGTTACCTATACTAGTTATGCTTAGGTTTTTGTGTATCTCAAGTCTCTCTGTCAATGAAACTTGAATTCCGTCTTGATAGAAGCAAAAAGTTCTCTCATTCCTCCAAAATATGCTTATGTTGTTACACTTGAGGGTATGCCTGAACGCACTCATAGTCAGGGAAGCAGAAGATTAGGAGGAACATTGACTATGCAAATGGAAACGAACCGAAACAGACCTCTCAATGACAAACGAAAAACCGAAATGCCATTTTTTTATTCGTGCCCATCTCTAGGCAGAACGTTTGCTGTACTGATAGAGCAGATAATGATGATCGAAGATTATAAGTTACTACTGGGTCTTACTATAATGCCCCCTTGGGATGTCTTCCCAGACTACTTCATTAATGTCCAGAAGTCTTGAAACGTCAAGGAGGACAATTTCTGTGGTTATTCTCACCCCACTCTATTCTTCTTCTTAGCTGGATAAAAAGCTAGTTAACACAGAATTTTGCAGCAAAAGCAAACAAACCCTAGAAGCCTCATATGACGATGGCAGGCAATTATTGTATTATTTTTATTTTTTGCTGTACTTGTATCCCATCCTATTTATTTATTTATTTATTTTATTTATTTTATTTATTTTTTTTATTTATTTTATTTTTCTATTTATTTTTACAGCTTATATGCCGCCCACTACCCAAAGGTCTCTGGGCGGCTTACAACAAGGAATTAAAACAGTTAAGACATAAAATATCAATAAATAATTAAAACAACAGTAAAACCTTATACTAAAATCATCACTAAAATTGCCATCAAAGGACCCCAGTCTATGTTGTATCAATTAAAAAAAACTTCTGGAACAGGAAGGTTTTTACCTGGCGCCGAAATGTCACCAATGTTGGCGCCAGGCGGATCTCACTTGGGAGGGCATTCCATAACTTGGGGGCAGCTGTCGAGAAGGCCCTATGTCTACAAGCCATCCCTCTCACCTCCTTGAGGGATGGCTCTTTCAAGAGGGCCCTCTGGCTAGATCTTAATTGCCGGGTAGGTTCATATGGAAGGAGGCGGTCCTTCAGGTATCTAGGTCCCAAGCCATTTAGGGCTTTATATGTCAAGACAAGCACTTTGAATTGGGCTCGGGCAGCAACTGGTAACCAATGCAGGTTACGTAGAATCGGCGTGATGTGATCTCTGGTGGCCCCACCACTCACCAGCCGCGCAGCACGATTCTGAACCAGTTGCAATCGCCGGACCGTCTTCAAAGGCAGCCCCACGTAGAGCGCATTGCAGTAATCAATACGGGATGTTACCAGCGCATGCGTAACTGTCATGAGGCTCTGCTCGTCTAGGTAGGGGCGGAGCTGGTATATTTTCCGCAGCTGAAGGAAGGCGCCCCTGGCCACCGAATCCACCTGGGCTTCCAGAGTTAGACCAGGGTCCAGAAGCACCCCCAAGCTGCGGACCCAAGCTGCGGACCCTGTCCCTTAGGGGGAGTGCAACCCCGTCCAAGACAGGGAAGTGGCCCTCTAACCTGTCCGGCGAAGCACCCACTAACAGCACTTCCGTCTTGTCTGGATTGAGTTTCAATTTATTAACCCTCATCCAGTCCATTATCTGGCCCAGACACGAGTTCAGGACAGAAACCGCCTCACCTGGATTGGTGGAGAATGAGAGGTAGAGCTGAGTATCGTCAGCATATTGCTGACTCCTCAGCCCAAACCTCCTGATGACCTCTCCCAGTGGTTCCATGCAGATGTTAAACAGCATGGGAGACAGTATTGAGCCCTGAGAAACCCCATGACGTAAACGCCACGGGGCGGAGCAACTGTCCCCCAGCACCACCTTCTGGACACGGTCAGTCAGGAAGGAGCAGAACCACTGCAAAACAATGCCTCCAACTCCCAACCTGGCCAGCCTATCCAGAAGGACACCATGGTCGATGGTGTCGAAAGCCGCTGAGAGGTCCAGGAGTATCAACAGGGTTGCACTCCCCTGTCTCTCCCGGCAAAGGTCATCGTACAGGGCGACCAAGGCAGTCTCTGTTCCAAAACCCAGCCTGAAACCAGATTGAAATGGATCCAGAAAATCCGTTTCATCCAGCAGCGCCTGAGCTGTCCGGCCACCACCCGCTCCAACACCTTGCCCAAATAAGGAGGTTCGCTACTGGCGGTAGTTACCCACCAGCCCTGGGTCCAGGTTGGTTTTTTTAGGAGTGGCCTAATTACTGCCTCCTTTAAGGCAGCAGGGACCACTCCCTCTCTTAATGAGGCATTTACAGCTTCCTGGACCCAGGTGCGAACCCCCCTGGCAGATCTTTCAATTAGCCAGGAAGGGCAAGGGTCGAGCAGAGTGGTGGTAGAACGGACAGATCCAAGCACCCTGTCCACATCCTCGGGTCTCAATAATTGAAACTCATCCAATAATACTGGACCTAAGCACGGCGCACTGGACACATCCCTTGATTCTGCACCAATAGTGGAGTCCAATTCCCTGCGAATCTGAGCGATTTTTCCCTCAAAGTGAACAGCAAACTCGTCACAACGGGCTGCTAAGTGGTCCAGAACCTCCTCCGTATTTCTCAGTTGAAGAAGGTCCTGGACCACCCGAAACAGCTCTGCTGGACGGCACTCTGAGGAAGCAATACGGTTTGCGAAATATTGCCTTTTCGCCAACCGTATTGCCACAGAATAGGCCCGATAATGGGCTCTAAGCTGTGTTCGATTGGACTCACAGCGGTATTTTCTCCACTTGCGCTCCAGCTGTCTCCCCTCCTGCTTCATTGCCCGCAGCTCAGATGTATACCAAGGAGCCGACTGGGCTCTGCGCAAGGGAGAGGGCACTTAGGTGCGATCGTGTCAACTGCCCGGGACATTTCCTATTCCATAGGGTGACCTGAGCTTCGACAGGAGCACCGACCATATCAGACGGATAATCCCCCAGAGCTTTCAAGAAACCATCTGGATCCATCAGTCTCCGAGGGCGGATCATCTTAATAGATCCCCCACCCTTGCAGAGGGTTGGAGTAGCTAATAGCCTAAACTTGACCAGGAAGTGGTCTGACCATGACAATGGAGTCAGGACCAACCCCTCCACATCCAAACCACCATCCTCCAATCCCGTTGAGAAAACCAGGTCTAGAGTGTGGCCTTTCTCGTGTGTCGGGCTGATGACATGTTGAGACAGCCCCATGGTTGTCATGGCGGCCATGAAGTCCTGAGCCGCCCCGGCCAAGGCAGCCTCAGCATGGATGTTGAGGTCCCCCAGTACCAACAGTCTGGAGGTCCTCAACACCAGGTCTCGGTGGCGGTGCCACCTATGTGGAACAACTTGCCCAGGGAGTTGAGACAGGCTCCAACGTTGGCATCCTTTAGGAAAGGATTGAAGACCTTCCTTTTCAGGGATGCCTTTAATAATGACTAGAGTACCTTTTTTTTTTCCTTCCTTCCTCCTCCTCCCCCCCCATATGCCGTAAGTCTGCCCCTGCCGCTGCTACTGTTCTTTGCCTTTCGGGCTTTTGTGTAAACCGCCCTGAGTTCCCGCTTGGGAAGTAGGAGCGGTATAAAAGTTTTAAAATAAATAAATAAATAAATCCGAGACCACCTCCGTCAGCCTAGGCAGGGAGACTGTTGGAATGCAGCAGGGTGGGCGGTACACCAACAGAATCCCCAGTCTGTCTCGTGAGCCCAGCACACAATACAGGCCCTCTATACCTCCTCTCAAGGAGACAGGAAGCCTGGTCAAGGAGATAGAACTCCTATAGACTATAGCAACTCCCCCTCCCCGACCTTCCGGGCGACACTGGTGCTGAACTGAATACCCAGGTGGGCAGAGTTGGGAGAGGGGAACCCCACCTTCCTCTCCCACCCAGGTCTCAGTAATGCATGCCAGGTCGGCACCCTCATCCATGATGACATCATGAATGAGGGTGGTCTTATTTTTTACCGACCTGGCATTCAACAACAGCACCGTGTGGCCCGTAGGTTCGCTGATATGGTCACCTGATACCTTCAGGTTGGAAGTGGAACCAGAAGAGGGGATAGATGTAAGATATCTAACCTCTCTTCTCCTACGCGGGCACGTTCCACTCCCACCCCCATACCTTCCTCTACCCAGCACAGGCTCAATGGCTCCCCCCTCCATTGCCCTCCTTCCTTCCTGTTCCATCAGTTCCATTGTGAGTCCTTATCTCTATCTCAGATGGCAAGAAAATGACAAAAAATGAAATAAAACAAAACAGAATAAGGTAGATAAAAACAAACCACCCCACCATTCAGCTTCAACATCCCACCACCCTCTCCCCTTCACAGGCAAATAATAGAGGTTGGTATCAGCCCGATGCCCCTCCCCCCGCCACACCTCTCTGATGGCAAGCCAGCTAAATTGTCTCTCGTGCCTCTCACTCACGAGGAGACCCAGCAGCAAGCAGGTGGAGACAAAGGGGTGGTGGTTGAAGCAGGGTCTGTTTGGAGCAGCACTTGCTGGATGATGGAACCACAGCACAAGCTTGCAGACAGCTAGAAAGCTGCAGGGCGGAGTCCCAGCTCTCCAGTCCCACCCCTCTATTGGCAAGCTGGCTAGGTTGCCTCTCGTGCCTCTCACTCACGAGGAGACCCAGCAGCAAGCAGGTGGAGACAAAGGGGTGGTGGTTGAAGCAGGGTCCATTTGGAGCAGCACTTGCTGGATGATGGAACCACAGCACAAGCTTGCAGACAGCTAGAAAGCTGTAAGGCGGAGTCCCAGCTCTCCAGTCCCACCCCTCTATTGGCAAGCTGGCTAGGTTGCCTCTCGTGCCTCTCACTCACGAGGAGACCCAGCAGCAAGCAGGTGGAGACAAAGGGGTGGTGGTTGAAGCAGGGTCCGTTTGGAGCAGCGCTTGCTGGATGATGGAACCTGGACTCTTGGGTCAGCAGGAACGGTGGTCTTCTAGGTCCCAGGCAGCTCCCAGGCCGCTCCGCTTTTCAAGCCTTCCCTCCCTCGGGCAGGTGGTGAGTGTTGAGGTGGAAGGCAGCTTGGGCAACAGAGCAAGGGGCCCAGTCCTGACTTGCCTCAGGAGTCCAAGAGGCCAAACTCCCCCAGAGAAGCCACAGAAAGGTCCCCTGTCTCTCACCCAGGGGCGGAGGGAGCGGCAGATGGCACTGGACTCTTGGCTCAGCAGGAACGATGGTCTTCTAGGTCCCTAGCAACATTATATATCACAAACAGGTAAGACAGAGCCCTTATGGTGAAAAAAACCAAACAACTGTTCTGGAGGGAATAATATGAAATATGTAAGATTCCATTGAGAATTAAACATTTAACTGTATGTTTGGTTCCTTCATATTTTGCACCATGCTTGTTTAGTGATACTCCCACATTATTTCAGTTTAATTACTTTGTACTTCCATACTGATCTTACATTTCATAGAGACAGTAACCTTAAAACTCAAGAAGAATAGGGTTAAGTCTGCAAAGGAGACCATCTCTTCATTAAGATGGCTCTAATCGGCTAAGGCAGATTTTATTTTTTATTTTTTACTCAAGACAATCTACCAGGGAAACCAATGTAATTACCGCAATGAAAATTACACACATGCACACACTTATATGTATGAGAATAAATCTTCACTTCACTCAAAGATTCTGTCCATTGATTTTGTTCCTTGGAGTGACAGTAAATCAAAAAGTAAGTAATGTCCTCCACATCCTGATAATTAACAGGCAATCAACTGTTACAGCTAATTGTCAGCCATACAGAATCTTGACAATTATTGCTAGCAGATATTCGAAACTTTTTAAAATAAAATGAGAATATGGTCAAGTACCCCCCTCACTCACTGACTCACTCACTCACAAACACACACACACAGAGAGAGAGAGAGAGAGGGGGGGGAGGAGGAGGAGGAGGAGGAGGAGGAGGAGGATTAGTATTAAGTAGAGATGGGCACAAAATGAACTTTTAATTCATTTTGTTATTCGTTATTCATTTTGTTAGCTAACGAAACAAATAATGAACCAACCCATCAAAGAAAATTTTTTCACTACCCCCCCCCTCCTACCTTGTCCTTGTTGCTGCTGTCCTCCTGGTCCTGGCGGGGAAAGCCAATGCCTCAAAAAGCCCCTGGCTGGGGAATTTTAAAATACAAATAAAATAAAATAAAATAATAAAAAAGGAGCGCCGATCCAGCCCCAGGGGTGGCTGGGTCAGCGCTCTAAAATAAAGAAAGGGAAAAAAGAACCAGCGCCGACCCAGACCCAGGGGCCATGTGGTCGGCGCTTTAAAAAAATAAAAAATAAAAAAAGAACCAGCGCCACTGCCTCCCGGTAAGTCGGACCAGAACTGGTTTAGCTCAGTGCGGGTTTGTACGATTTTTCAGGGTGGGCCTGAAACAGACGAAGTAGAACCATGGGTTTTCTGTTTCGTGCCCACCTCTAGTATTACGAATTAGTATTAACCACACTCGAATGAGGTAGGCTAGGTGAAAATCCATTCTCATGTGTATACGTGCATGAAGCCTACATGTTCATATTAATAAAAATTATCCAAGGGGAAGTCCTGATTAATCAAGATTTCCAGAACATTTAAATAAACAACTTTTTGTTGTACTGAAATAAAAAGGGGGAGGCATGTGGTCTTTGCAAAAATACAGAATACAAGCCTAGTTTTTCAATTTGTATTTTTGTTGTATAGTTTCAGTAAAACCTTTCAGTAAAACAAGTTATAGGAGTGTGCATTAATTTCTACATAGATTACGCAAGCACATGTGTGCATTCAACATATTTTATATCCCTCATTTCTTTCAAGTGAAAGACATTTTGTAGGTCACCATATGTCAGAGATGACTTGATGGCAAGTAACAACATTTCTTGCAGCACAGAACACCAGGCACACTGCAGACGGGCTTCTAAAGTGTGACCTCCCACCCAGGGCCGGTGCTAGGTTTTCTTCCGCCCTAGGTGAGGGGTGGGGTGGGGGTGTGGGGGGAGGGGAGGGGGGTGGGCAGGGGGGTGACGGGTGGGTGGCAGGGTGGCGGGGCGGTGGTGGTCGGGCGGGGCAGGGGGCGGGGGTAGTGTGGCAGGGGGACAGCGGATGGCGGGGTGGGTGGGCGGCGATGGGCATAGGGGGCGGCGGGCGGGCGGGGGGACGGACGACGGTGGCCAGTGGCGGGGGCAGCAGGGGGGCGGCAGGCTGTCCAGTGCCCTCTCTCCATTTTGGCACCCTAGGCAACTGCCAAGTTCGCCTTAATGGAAGCGCCGGCCCTGCTCCCACCCATGGGTTGGCTTCTCTCCGATAGAATTGCATATGACCAGACAGTACCTAAGGATGAGCTAACAACCAACTTTATCTACAGACCAGCAGCAGACACAATCCAGGTGAAGTTAAGAAAAGTTTTACATCTTTTTTTTTCAATAGAAGATCTCAATACATACTTAAAGATAAAATTCTGTTTGCATTACATGGGAGGGGGGCAGTTTTAAAGCACTGAATGAAACTCCCTGCTGAGCCAGCATATACAGAACTTGCCTGCTGCTCTCACCCTCTGCAGTCAATATCCCTCAAAACTGCCTCACTTTGCATTAAATAGAAACAGTATTTTCGTATGCCTCTAAGATCACAAGACATTTAAAATAAAGCTTTGGATTAGGGATGCACTGCACTTATTCTGACCGTATTTCTTATGCATCATTTCCTTTTAATCATTTCTCAGCAGGAAACTAATTGTATGAAATGAGGCACCTGGGAGACAGCATCATGACTGTTTTAAAAAACAACTCACACAAACAATCCCAAGTTGTTTGATTTCCTGCAGCCAAGCCAAAGGCCGCTTTGTGCTTTTAAAGGAAGGGTTGAGCGGCGAGGGTTAGGTGCACAGCTGACGCAGGGGATTCACAAAACTGGTGTCCACTGACCTGTTGCTCTTTGACATTTGCGCAGTGACATACTGCTGGTATTCCTGCAGCTGCTACTTGTCACCCTTAAAGGCAGAGGGCACATATTTTTTCAAAACACCGACACACAGTAAAAGATGTATGGCTTTCCATTTGCTCTCCAAGGTATACAGTTCATATATTTTATCAAAGCAATGCTTTGAACTCAATAGCTGCAAATGCTTACCTGCCTGCAATCAGTTCCTACCCCCACTAACAGAGACCTATGCTGCATAATGACTGTCTTGTGACTGTACTTAAGAAGAGATAACTTCCTTCCTGTTGCATGTGTGTAACTTTACTAAATGACAGAAGAGGGATACCATATGCCTCAAGTGCAACTTCATGAACTCTTGTGGTCACTGAGAAGATGTCCAAGTAAAGGGGGAAAAGCTATGCTTGTAGCTTTCAAATGTTTGCATAGTAACTAAAATTTAACTACTGAACTTCTGTTACTTTCAATAAACAATAACACAAAGGGTTATAAACAATAACACAAAGGGTGTTACAATTTTCAAAATTGTAACTCTACTAATTGCTATTTGAACCACAGAGAAGCTAGGAACTAAAAATACAACTAGCTACCTTTAAAAATCACTTGTGTCTTATTAAGGCGGTTACTTCACGTCCGTTTTGTCTGTTGCGCTTAGGAGCGGTACAAGCAAATGTTACTTCACATCCATCGTGCAACTACTGAAAATTGTCTCAACCACGCCCCTGGAATGGGTGCTAAGTGCGACAATGCTGCACCTGGTGCTGGGTTAGGATTTTCCCTTGTCACTCTTTGTTCCTGCTTTCTGTTCCGAGACAAGACACCCTGTAGTAACGACTGTCATGCAACAAAACATTTGTTGCTCTCAGAAAGCTGCATCCATTTTTTTTTAATTTTGACTTTTCAGAAGCAAAGTATCGAAAAAGAATTTTTAAGCCACCCACAAAAAGGGGGGAAGCGAGACCAATTCAGTGTTTGTCACGGTACAAGACCGTGAGGTAACACTTGTCATGAGACAAGTTATCACGGCCATGGGAACACTGAAACAGGACAAAACCATGTGATCACGACCAACGCTGTCACGGTACAAAACTAGTCGCGGAACAAAGAAGGATGTGAGGTAACTGCCCTAGTTAGGTGTCTGGCCATTAAGCCAGAGCCTGAGAGTTCAGTTTCCTACTGTGCCTCCCAGGAGAAGAATCAGTTTATTTGTCCTTGGGCAGGCTGCACAGTCCTGGGATGCCCCAGGAAAAGGGAATGGCAATCCATTTCTTGGTATCATTTTCTCTGAACATCCTGGAAAGGGTTGCCATGTCAGAACTGACTGGATGACGTAACTATTATTAGCATTTGGACACGATGATAGGCCATGCTTCTGTAGGAAATCTGGCTTCTCAGGCAAAAAGGATGACCCTGCTACAAGCTGCTGTCTGCTCAGTCCTGGTTTCAGTGGAGCAGATCACACAGCTTGGGCCTTAGGCCAATAGGTTGTTTATTATGGCACTGCAACTCAAGCAAAAATCAAGTATCTGATGTATCTCCCATGAAGCCAGGTAAATAAACCATGATTTATTTATTTAATTTTAATTTGTGCAATTTATTGCTTGCATTAGTAATGCTTTCTCCTCTAAGTGGGGACTCCAAGGAGCTTCCCTGGCTCTTTTGGAGGAGAGCTGACTCCTGCCAGATGTACACATGATGGTGAACAAATCATGGGCTTTGTGTGACCTCTGCTCACACAAAGTAAAGGAAATGTGTACTTGGTTTTTGGCTTTCATGGCTGGCAAAAGCTTCATAAGAACACAAGAAGAGCCATTCTGGATCAGGCCAAAGTCCATCTGGCCCAGCTTCCTGTATCTCACAGTGGCCCCACCAGATGTGTTTGGGAGCGCACGAGACTAGATATCTGTCTCCTGATACCACTCCCCTGCATCTGGCCCTTGAAGTACCCTGGTTTTAAACCTAGAGATTACACATCTCCCTCGTGGTTTGTAACCTGTGATAGACTTTTCCACCAGAAATCTGTCCAATCTTCTTTTGAAGGCCTCCAGGCCTCATTTCTGGCATGGCTCTTTTGCCAGCCTCAGACATGCTATCTCATCCATACAGGCCCACAAAACTCAGGCTTAAAAAATAATAACATCCACAGTATCCATAATCAATAAGAATACAAATGTACACAGCAGATTAGTTTGACAAGATCAAGTTCTGTTTTGGGCTTCTGATAGCTGGAAATAAAGATCTAGAAACCGTGCACCGTTACTGTACTAGTAAATCTGTCTGCCAAATGACTGAAGCCTATTCTATTTGCAACCAAATGCAATTTAGGAGGGCAGTTCTGGTCCACAAGTTGCCAGGGTCACAACAACCATTAAGCTTGCACTGAGGGGAATTCTCTGCTTGTTGCTCCTTGATGAAAAAGGACTCTATCAACACATGGAGATGCAGTATATCACATAAGTGAGTACACCCCCTTACGTTTTGTAAATATTTTAATACAGTATATCTTTTCATGTGACAACACTGAAGAAATGACACTTGGTACAATATAAAGCAGTGAGTATACAGCTTGTATAACAGTGTAAATATGCTGTCCCCTCAAAATACTCAACACACAACCATTAACGTCTAAACTGCTGGCAACAAAAGTGAGTATACCTCTAAGGGCACTTTTATATGACCTCTAAAATCTGCTGGCAACTTAAATTCGGACCAGAAATCCTGGGGTTTGTTCCTCTTCCTGTGTTCCCACTCTTCCGCACTCCATTGCTCCTGTCGGCGGTGAGGGGAGGGAGAAAAAAAGGGAGAAAAAATGCAGGCTCACCTCCGTCTGCCTTCGGAGCAGCCCCGTAGGGATTCATGTCTCTTAAAGGGGCGGCGGGGACAAAAAACAAACAGAAGGCGAGGAGAGCCCGGCGTCCACAGCTTTACAATCCGCATCGGAATTTTTTTTTACCTCCGGAGACCAGGTACTTCTAAAGTGCCCTGGGGTGCGCTTAGGTGGGCGTGGCCATACTTTATTTTGTTTAAAGTCCACATCTGGTGGGAAAACAATATTAAGCTCCGCATTTGGGAACCCTTTGCCTCAGATTTTAGGGGTCGTGTAAAAGCAGCCTAAGTGGCAATGTCCACATTGGGCCCAAGTAGCTGTTTTCCCTCCCTGGTGTCATGAGACCTGTTAGTGTCACAAAGTCCCAGGTGTGAAGGGGGAGCAGGTGTTAATCACTCTCACTCTCTCATATTAGTCCCTTGAAGTTCTACATGACACCTCATGGTAATGAACTCTCTAAGTATCTAAAAAAACAAATTGTTTCTCTATATAAAAATGGCCTAGGCCCTAGGCCCTAGGCTATAAGTAGATTGCCAAGATCCTGAAACTGACCAGCAGCACGGTGGCCAAGACCATACAGAGGTTTAACAAGACAGGTTCCAATCAGAGCAGGTCTCACCATGATTGACCAAAGAAGTTGAATGTCTGTGCTCAGAGGATGGCTTGGGGAAATGGACACATGAGTGCTGCCAGCTTTGCCGCAGAGGTTGAAGGGGTGGTGGGTCAGCCTGTCAGTGCTCAGACCACATGCCACACACTGTCATCACTGGGCTGTCATCCCCAAAGGTAACCTCTTCTAAAGATGATGTGCAAGAATGCTCTCATACGGTTTGCTGCAGACAAGCAGACTAAGGGCATGGATTTCTGGAACCATGTCCTGTGGCCCGATGAGACCAAGATAAACTTATTTGGGTCAGATGGTGTTAAGTGTGTGTGGCAGCAACCAGGTGAGGAGTACAAAGTCAAGTGTGTTGTGCCTACAGTCAAGCATGGTGGTGGAAGTGTCATGGGGTGGGGCTGCATGAGTGCTTTCAGCAGTGGGAAGCTACAGTTCATTGAAAGAAGCATGAATGCCAACATGTACTGTGACGTCCTGAAGCAGAGTATGATCCCCTCCCTCTGGAGACTAGGCCACAGGGCAGTATTCCAACATGATAATGACCTCAAAAACACTTCCAAAACCACCACTGCCTTGTTAAACCAGCTGAAGGTAAAGGTGATGGACTGGCCAAGCACATCTCTAGATCTAAACCCTATTGAGCAGCTGTGGGGCATCCTAAAATGGAAGGTGGAGGTGCTCAAGGTCTCTAACATCCACCAGCTCTGTGATGTCGTCATGGAGGAGTCAGACATCTCCAGGAATGGGTGCGGATCAACTAGTGCCCAAGTTTTAACTGTGCAAACAAACTGCTAATCTCTGCCAAATTTAAATCCAACCAGCAGATGTTAAATCCCTATTCCTTGATCCATGTCAACTGACCAAGAACACAAGTGTCCTATTTAGAGAAAGGTCCATTAGGTTCAGTCTTTTCCACTCTAGTGGCAACCTGTGAAGCTCTGGTGAACTCTATGCCCAAGAGGGTTAAGGCAGTGCTGGACAATAATGTTGGCCACACAAAAGATTGACACTTGTTGCCCACATGGATGAGATAGCATGTCTGAGGGTGACAAAAGAGCCATGCCAGAAATGGAGCAGAGGGGATACAAAGCCCACGGTTTGTTCACCATCATGTGTAAATCTGGCAGGAGTCAGCTCTCCTCCAAAAGAGGCAGGGAAGCTCCTTCCTGCAACAAACCATTTCTAGACATTCATGGTTTGCCCAATTTCATGCAGCATATGTCCAGTTCCAAGCACACCAATACATTCACGGGAAATCATGTGAGTAGCACGCTGCCCACCAGGCACGCCACAAAGTGTATTGTCAATAAATACTTTGACCCGATTAAATGAAAAAGTTCAAGGCTATTAGAGCAGAACATGGGACCATCAAGGGCTGTGCTTTAGAGTGAGAAGTGGAAAGACGTAAAATATTATCCACTGATGGTGAGGGGGGGGCAATGCTGACCCCCCAGCCCATCCTTCTGAATCTGACCATGCCTTGTCAAAGAGTTTTGCACTCAGGACAGAACCAGCCTGCGTTTGAAAGCTACTGCAGGCCATTGTACTTCTATGGGGGTTGAAACTGCATCTGAAACAGATGTGGGGCCTTCTCCTCCTCTCCTCCCTCATGGCAACATGGCTTGCTAAAGATCCGTTTCTAATTTAAATGGTTAACAGAATCTCATTTTAACCACTAAAACATGCAATATTTCATTACAGTACTTGGCTTTGATCCAGCAGCTGGGGAGGGGGTGTGGGGGTGGTTAGGGGAACGAGACTGCATCAATATGTTCTCGCACAAGATTATCAGAGGAGTCCAGGGGATGTATCATTATACTCATGAGACGCACAAAATTCAATTCTCTCTTATCTATATTAAAATACTGCACAACATTATGCTCAATTTGCCCCGTAATTGTTGGGATGAAGGTAGTAATTAAAAGGAAGCTAGATAAGTGATTAAAATTTGACCATAGCCAACCCCAGCAGCTGCAAAAGATCACCCACACAGCGGGGTTCACATATGTGTTTCCCTCTGACAGATACAACTGTATTATCATTTGCATGTTTGACTGGGATGTTTGAGAACCAGCTTTCTGAGGTTAGCGCAGCAGCTTACTTATTAGATCATGCATCCCTAAATATTAATGAAAAAATCTCTCTCTCTCTCTCTCTCTCTCTCTCTCTCTCTCTCTCTCTCTGTGTGTGTGTGTGTGTGTGTGTGTGTGTGTGTGTGTGTGTGTGTGTGTGTGTGTGATTAAGAGAGAGAGAGATGGTGTGCCTTGCCATGAAAATGTTAGAAAAACACAGAGAAAACCTAGGGCAGTCATAGTAATATGCTGTGAGGGAAGAGCAATTAAAGAAAGGTTGCAAGGTGATGCTACAATCACAGACAGCTCTTACCTCATCACAAATTATTTTAGGCATTATTACAGCAACTAGACTGGGATGAAGAGTTCAGCTTTCCTCATATAAATTTTCACACCCAGGAAGAAGAGAGCTATGTGCCTGCTATTTACATACCAAAATTCATTATAAGACCAGCATCCCCCCTCCAGCTGGCACAGACTCCACGTTTTCTTTTAAGAGATGGAATAAACAAAATTCAATTCAAGTCAGACCATGTTTAATATTAAGACAAGGAAAGTGATTTCCCTTCCTCCAATGACTTAAAGGGAATTTTAAAATTTAGAGAGGAGCCCCCTTATTTGTTTGCCTTAAATCTGAACACTGCCTTGATATAAACAGACAACCCCTCTAATACCATTTTTCTAATTTCTGAGGTGTTTTTATTGCAACTGCATTAACACCTCAGTATTTCACTTTGAGCATTTTAAAATGAGAAAATGTTAAAAAATTCCCCTTGGACAATTTCTGTAGGAAGCAGATTTTAACAAAGCACAACATTATCCCCCCTCACACACACACCACAAACATTCCTTGTCTAGTACCTTAAATCATGCCAACAATACCTGGTGACACAATAAGACCTCACCATGTTTTGTTAAAAACAAATGTTCAAAAGAACAGTGGAGTCTGTTTACAAGGGCAACTCTTTGTAAACCCAACTCACAGTAATCCAGGCTTATGAAGTGTGTGAGCAGACCTCCAGTCAGGTATCAGTGGGGATGTAAAACCCTAAACTCATGGGGTAAATAAAAATGTAGAACAGATCAATGCCAAAACGAAGACCCTAGTCCTCTTCCTCTCCACCAGTGGTTCCCAGCCTTCCTAATGCCGCCACCCTTTAATACAGTTCCTCATGTTGTGGTGACCCCATTGCCCTGCTTGAAAGAGACCACGAGCCCCCTTTGGCAGGCCACTGCCGCAGGTGTCATAGAGAACTTCCCTCTACAGGCACCCTGAGCCAATCGCAGCCTCTGGTGCCATTGACTGACATCCCCTCCAGCCTATCAAGCTGTAACTCAAACTTCCCCCCTTCCTCCCCCTCCTCCCAAACCCAAGCCATTTGTGCCTTTTTCTTCACTGGCTCATGGCGACCCCTGGGAAATGGTCATTCAACCGCCAAAGGGGTCCCGACCCCCCAGGTTGGGAACCACTGATCTACACAGTTGTGTAAGTACAACTGTGGAAGTGGCAGAACACACTTTGCTGGTTTGATATTGCTGGATGTACAACAGGTAGTGCAGATGGTCACACAGAGATGCATGCAGGTCCAACAGCCAGCAAAATGTGAAAGCTACTTGAGTAATTCTTTTTCCACACTCAGTATGTTTATTTATTTATTTATTTATTTATTTATTTATTTATTTATTTATTTATTTATTTATTTATTGCATTTTAGAATGAGATTTTAACGAAAACCAAAATGAAACAGATATATATATATATATATATATATATAAAAACAAAGACACCACCTGTAAATGACAAGATTTTTAAGAGGTCTTAGATGTTGCATATTTCTGGGCCTTTTTTTTTTTAAAGAAGCGTTACCAAAAACAAGAAAAGGAGTGCTTTCTTGCATGAATTGGCAAACACAGAAGCACAAGAAGGTTGTTTCTTTTTTATCTATCACTCTGACTCACCATTCCTTTCCTGTTCAGATTGTTCGCTTTCTAAATTCTCAAGGAGAGAGTGTGTGAGAGACAGAGTTCAACTTCACAAATGGCAACAGCAGAAGTTTTATGCTGAGGTATTTTGTGCAAAACATGGAACACATGACGAAAAAGTGCCTACTGTCTCATTTTAATGTTGGAAGTGGGAAGTCTTGTAGACTGTTTTACCATATGTCTTAGCTGCAAGACAGTAGGAAATCCACTGTTCATGATGACCCTATAGAGCGGGAGGGAGGGATGGGACAGGAGAGGTCATAGTCTCCCTTCTATTACATGGAACTGGGGAAAGGCAATCTGTGAGTGAGAGTCACTGCAAAAATCAAACCTTACCAAAGACAGGATCTCTGACACACACATAAGCCACTGCTTACATACCCTGCATACTATGGTAAGGATCAAAGGAAATACCAAAGCTATAAAATGCAATCACATCTGGAGGCCTCATATGTCTTATACTGTACCATGAAAGAGAGAACAGTTTGAGGAACCTCTACCAAATCCCACAGAGAAGGTCTGGGAAAAATTATAAAATCTTCCAGCCACTATCACTAGACCTTCCAGATACTCCCTATTAAAGAATGAAGTCCAATATTTAAGGGCAAACCTATGAAATCTCGGGTCCTATCACACTTCATTGACATTGACTGAAACATGTTGCTTGGTGCAGTTTGTCCCAACTACAGACACAGTAGACGTGCAGAATCAGCTGGGGTTTGGAGAATCAACCCTTCTGTAAGTTCCAGTGATTCAATGAGCCTAACTCTAGTTCCAACTTCCCATCTGAAGTAAGAGGATTTCATTACTATTTAATCAACAAAGAAAGCTCTAAAAATGACCAGCCACAGCCTATTTTGTGCATCAAATGGCCAAAACAAGTGTAAAAAAGTAAGATGCTTTCTCAGTAAGCTTTCCAAGGCCATACCAGGTAATTGCACAGAAACCATTGTGAAAAGAGTAATAGCTGGCAGGAAAGTGGCTCCAGCTTACTGTTTCTGTTTTTTTAAAGGTCTTCCAAGAGAGTCATTGGATTATGGCAATAGACTCCCAAAAATCACAATTTCAGCTGCTTCCACGTATCTCTTGCAGCAAGCCGTTTCTAACTTCACAGTCCATTTGGAGAACTAAATACAGTATGTGCCTTTAAAATAGTCCATACTCTGGGACAAATCTAACACTGAACTTGCATAGCACATAGACTACAAAATAATTGAGCCATGTTAGACACAATGAACATAAATCAAATTAAGGGATTTTGTCTGGAAGCACACTGTGGTTTCATCTGGGACAAAATTAATAAGCATGTAAAAGCTCTATTGATTAAAGAACCAAACAAACAGTTGGTTTAAAATATATACTAGAACAGGCATTTAAAAGAAATATCAATCTGAGCTGTGTCTTGCCACAAATGTGAGGCCAATAGTTATCCCATATCCTTGTTTGCCATCATTCTAGAAGGTAATTATAGGTATTATTAGTTTATTACTCATAGACCAAAATCCTGCTTGTTGTGTAGGCCCAAGAGTAAATTACTTTCCATTTCTCCCTAGCAAGCAAAGTACTACTGCTAAAATTCTCCAAGGTGTATGAATGCATGTACCACACCAACAAGTGCATGCAATAGTGATGGTTTGTTTACCTGGGAGGAGCAGAGAGTTACACTTGGGCTTACACTAAGAACTGGTTTCAACCATGCTGCCTTATAGGAATATTTAACAACATGTTTAAAATATTGTTTTTTTAATCTCTACAAACTATCTAATATATTTGTTCAGAAAAGGATGGAAAGCACATCAAATGGAGAGGAATGTCTCAAAGCAGACCAACAAGGACACTCCAAACAACCAGACTGTTTTCTCTGTAGTGATAACACAAGGAAGAATTTCAATGGTGCAAGTCAGAGTGGTTTAAGTACAAGTCAGTTTATGCTGTAAACCATAGTCTTACTGGAGTGTCAGTCTAGTCTGTAAATCATAGTCTTACTGGAGTGTCAGTCAATGAGTAGCTGGGAGGGTAGCCCAAAGGCCCACATCAAGATCAGGTTGACAGAATAGCAGGAAAAGAAGAAACAATAAGGTAAGAAGAATACAAGAGAAATCACAGCTATGGACTGGATTTGTTCACGAGGAGGTAAAGGAAGTTGGAGCACCAGCATGCTGGAAGCTATTAAAATGATGGTCCCACTGATTTCCTCAGCATTCAACGGTAGCTGGGCTGAGCCTTTCCCATAACTTAGCTGCAAGACTTCCTAGAACAGGTCTTCCCATGAGGAAGACTCTCCCTTCAAAGAGACCTCTTACTCCACAAGCAGCTTCTGCTTCCAACAAGGCCTCCTTTCTATCTGGGCCCTACGCCTGGTTGCACTCTGTCTCATTCACGGCTTTGTTGGGTGCCGCTCCCTTAGACTCCTGTCTTCTTCACAGAGTCCAGCCTTGTATTTCCTGCTTCTCTGCAATGCTCTCTGAAGCTCCAAGACCAACAGTGCTGTCCTGATTTCTCTCCCATTTGGCCCCAGAAATCCAGGCTCTTCATCTGAAAATGATTCCTCCAGAAGAGGCTTCTTTGTCCTCCTCGCTCCCTTCTTCCCTGTCTTTCTAGAGTCTGGACCAGCGGTTCTCATTCTTGGGTAACCCAGCTGCTCTTGAACTGTAATTCCCTGGAATCCAAGCGGTGGTTAAGGCTTCTGGGCATTGAAGTCCAAGACTGCAAATCACTGATCTAGATCAGTGGTTCTCAACCTGTGGGTCCCCAGATGTTCCTGGACTGCAACTCCCAGAAGCCTCTACCACTCACTGTGCTGGAAGGGATTTCTGGGAGTTGCAGTCCAGGAGCATCTGGGGGCCCACAGGTTGAGAACCACTGATCTAGATGATGCAGCTAAGTCTAGATGATGCATGCCTTTGATGAAGTGGACACTAGCTCATTAACTGCCAGTCTGTCCGATGTTAAAATGCCACCAGAGCCGTGGCTGTTGCTGTTTTGTGGGGAATGAGACAGGGTCTTTATCTCTTGATTGTATTTTCAGATGACGAAGTTTCCTTTCAAATCAAAGAGTCTTTGGGTAGCCTATGAAAGGGTAATCAGGCTGCTAGGTAGCAATATGCAGGAAATTAAGTATATTATAGCTAATAGCTATTTCCATTCTGGAAAAATATATATTAGAACTGATGCTTAGGTCTGTACCAGAGAGTGAGTGAAAGAGCATTCCAAAAGCTATTTGAGGACCACTGCCTTTTCCCTTCCTGGTTTTATTTAAATATACATTAACCTGGCTAGAGCATCCTAAATCTAATGTGAGGCATGCTTCCTTCCCTTCCTCTTCCCCTTTGCAGCCCCAGGAGCCATTCAAAACACATTTTCAGAGAGTTTCCTTCTTTTGGAGTGTTTGTGTAAGGGGAGCAACCCCCACATGAATTCTGCTGTTGCATAAGCAAATGTTAGTTACTGGATGTAAGGATGGGGCGTCCAGGTTAACCCGAATGAAAAAAGAAATGTTGAAGAGGCGCCTTCCCATAGAAAATTGGGTCCTTGATATTCATCTAGGAAATTGTGTCGCAACTGTCCCAAGCGGGGCTGTCAGCAGCCAGTAAGGGTTGAGAAACATCCTGGAAGGTTAGGGTACTGTCTCGAAATGATTGTCAACACTATGGAAGAGAATACTGATAAATGGAACAGTTTGCCCCCACCCCCAATAATCTCTCTCTCTCTCTCTCTCTCTCTCTCTCTCTCTCTCTGTGTGTGTGTGTGTGTGTGTATGAAACAGCTGTTTATGCTTTGTAGTTACAGTTTGGCAGGGGGATAAAAGGGAGAAGTGTAGATGTAAACAGTAACACCATGCTACTGATAAAGCAGAGTAGCGTGATAACAAAGAGCTAATTTTAAGCGAAACCACCATGTGCATTCTTGATCTTGTAAGTAGATGCAACCAGTCAATAAAAAGCCAACAGTGCCAGATGCGAGTTGAACTAGAAAGAACTTTTCTCGTTCCACTCTTCACTGTCTTGTTCGCATGGGTATCCCTAAGTTCAAATGTACAGAATTGAGCTGGGAATCAAAACTGTTAAATTTCACTTAAATCATTGAAACAGATACTTTATGCAAGTGACCTCCCTGCCACCCCTACCCAAATCAAGCAATACAGATGGAAGTCGCAATGGTTTTTCCAAACTTCTTAGAGTCCCTTCCGCCCTTTTACTGTACTTCTCTTCGTAATACACACTTAACCTTTTCTTGACCCTCTTCTTACCAGAAAGTGTAGCTGCATTGATCAGCAGAAGGCCAAATAGCCGCTATCTGTCCAAAAACTAAACAGAAAACAAACCCTCTTAGATGGGTGGAAAACGGATACCTTGTGTACAGTGTACAACAAATTAGGTATTCTTATGTAGGAGCATAAAATCAGTGGAGAATAGGCAGGGTGATATTGGAGATTCCATGACTAGTCTCTAAACAGCCTTGCTATAAAACATTTGGTCTGGCAAATGAATCAGGCTAAGTGGGTTCCCCCGGCACCCCCACCTTTCCTGTATTAGCTTTGCAGTGTCCTAGGAAATGCACTGGAGAATACTCTCCTTGCTACTCTTTTCAACAAGACCAGAAGCCTTAATGTTCTTAATCTGGGGTTGGCACACAGGCAAAGCAGAACAAACTCCCAAGAACATAATTCCAGAGGCGCACGGACCCTTCCTCTGTCCATAGATGTTTGTCTTCCTTTTTCCTCCTTATATTCTATATGGAAAGCTACTAATAAGAAAAGCATGACAAGTAGATTTTTGTTTTCTTTCTTTCTTTTGTTATTTATCTTTTCTTTTTGGTCAGGATGGTTGAGGGTCTGGAGGAAATGTCTTATGAGGAACGGCTCAGGGAACTGGGAATGTTTAGCCTTTCAAAAAAAGACTGAGGGGGGATATGATAGCTATGTTTAAATATTTGAAAGGATGTCATATTGAAGAGGGAACAGGTTTGTTTTCCATGGCTTCAGAGACGAGGACTCGGGGCAATGGTTTCAAACTACAGGAAAAGAGATTCCATTTGAACATTAGGAAGAACTTCATGACAGTTAGAGCTATTCAGCAGTGGAATATGCTGCCGGAGGGTGGTTGAGTCTCCTTCTTTGGAGGTTTTTAAGCAGAGGCTGGATGGCCATCTGTCGGAAATATTGTGATGGGGGTTCCTGCATGGCAGGGAGTTGGACTAGATGGCCCTTGAGGTCTCTTCCAACTCTATGATTCTATGATTCTATGATGTGCCAGCACAGGTTGACACGGCTTCTTCTTCTCAAATTCATCTGGTACAGTACGTGTTCCACATTATGATGAATAGAGATGGGCACAAATAGAAAAAATTGAGTTTCGCTTGTCGTTTGTCGTTTCTGTTTTTCGTGAATTTTTTGCAAAAAATTCGTTTTCATTTTCATTTGTTTCATTACCATTTCGTTACCATTTATTTCAATTATTTGTGATTTTTTTAGCATTTAAAGCAGTTCACTGTATAGCAGTAACGGAAACGAAACGGATGACAAAATTTCTGGTGTTTCTGTTCGTTTCGTTTCATTTTTGAGACAAAATTTGTTTGTTTGTCAACGAAAAAACAAAAACGGAAATGAAAAATTGTTTGTTTCGTGCCCATCTCTAATGATGAACAAGACAAGGATTTTTTTTAAAAAAAATGTCCTTATCCTGCTCATTACAGTTATAGAAAATGTGGCAGAGGGCAAAACACAAAACAGCATGTTAACCTTTCATAGCCCCATTCTCTCTTTCAGTGAGAAAGAGGGCAGAAAAAGAAAAAAGTTATCTGGCACCTTTGAGCTGAACAGATATACTTCAGCATGGTTTTCTTGTGAATTCCAGTCCACCTCCCCCAGATGCAAGAATGCTCATTAACTCAGGGGTCCCAATCCTAAACTCTCCAGGCGCAGTGGTTAAATGCCTGTGCTGCAGGTAAAACTGTGCTCATGACCTGGGGTTCAATCCCAGGGAGCAGGCTCAAGGTTCACTCAGCCTTCCATCCTTCGCAAGCTGGTAAAATGAGTACATTACCCAACTTGCTGGAGGGGTAATGTGTAGCCTGCATACTGTAATTAAAATGTAAACCGCCCAGAGACTACTTGAAGTGGTATGGGGCGGTGAATAAGCAGAACACTTTGCACTTTGCTTTCTCTGCAGCCCTCCAACCTGCGTGTTGACTGCTATCGCCCTCAAGGCACTGCCCAAAAGACTGACACTGCTCTTCCTGCCCAAAGCAGCGCCATTTACTGTCTATTTTGCTGCTCTTTCAAGATATTTAGGATTCAAGGCACTTAGGACTGCAAGCTTAGCATCTGGTAGGTCATATTCATAAGGGATTTTTTTTAAAAAAATCTTGCCTTCCCTGATGACAATGGGGTAGAAGTTGGAATCTGATCTGTCAGCCAGCCATTAAGGCCCACTCTCTACTCTCATAAATGTATCTGCAAGTAAATAATATCCTATCAATATCAGAGTTCCAAAGCTGGACCCAGAATCTTTCTTGATTTATTCTGTCAGATGCTGCTATGAGATCTAAAAAAAACCTGTATACTGTATAGATATTTCTTAGGTCCTTTACTATATTTATTCACAAGATACAGTAAACCCCCACCTATCGCAGGGGTTAAGGACCCGACCTGACATACAATAATTGAAAATCCGCAATATGCCTGGCGCTGCCCCAAACGGGCCTGCAAGGGGCTTTCCAGTCCCCCAGAGGCCCCCAAAGTGCTTTCTAGTGATCTGGAGGTCAGTTCTGGTTTACCAGAAGTCACTTCCGTTTGCGGGGAAGCACTTTTGGGGCCTCCGACGGGCCTGGGAAGGCCTTTGCTCCTTACCCCAGGGAGCCTTTTTTTCATATACTGCAGACCCACAATATACCAGGACCACAGTATATGAACCGCGAAAGGGCGGGGGACCACTGTAACACAACACTGATAACATTGATTTATTCAACAATGATATTGCTAGACTCTACCAAGGAGAGACTCTACCAAGGAGATACCAAGCAGATCATCATCCAACAGGCTTATAGGCCTGTAATTAGCAGGATCCCTTTTCTCCCTTTTCTTGGACATTGGTAGAGTTATATTTGTTTCCCAGCCTTTAGGAATCTTGCCATTTAAATTTACATAAGTAAACAATTTTGCCAGCACTGCGGGATACCAACTGATATTTTCTAATAGTATTTGAGGTGGTAACATAGCTTCGCCTGGAGTTCTTTTGCATTTCAATGTTGTAAATCAGTTTTTTCACCTCCACGGGTGTCAGTGGAGGCCATGCATGGGTCAGGTTCATTTAGCTCTGGATACTTGTTATTAGAGATGGGTACGAAACGAACAATTTTTCGTTTCCATTTTCGTTTTTTCGTTTTGTTACGTAACGAAACGACAAACGAATTTTGTCTCCAAAATGAAACGAAACAAACAGAAACACCAGAAATATTGTCGGCCGATTTGTTTCCGTTACTGCAATACAGTGAAGTGCTTTAAATGCTAAAAAAAGTTTTTTTGAAATAAATGGTAACAAAACGGTAACAAAATGAACGAAAACGAAAATGAATTTTTTGCAAAAAGTTCACGAAAAATGGAAACGAACCGAAACGGACCCTCCAAACAACAAACGACAAACGAAACTCCATTTTTTCTATTCATTCCCATCTCTACTTGTTATATAATGGAGCTTCCTGATTTGGAAACTTTGAATTAAAAATCTGTGTAAAATGTTCTTTCCATTTGTCACACTGCATGTATGCATCACCATCAAGTTTTGGGTGCTTAGATTTTTGTGATACTAATGCAGAAAATTTAGCAGCATCCTTCTCTGCTGATGCTAACTCTTACTGTTGCCACAGATGCTTACAGTAAGGCTTCTTCTGCAGATGTTTATATATCCTACAAGACCATCTATCGTGTTGTTATTCTGTAAAACTCCCTGCCACAGGATGTGGTGATGGCAGGATGTAGGGGAGTGGTATCAGGAGACAGGTTTCTAGTCTCATGCACTCCCATATTCATTTGGTGGGGCCAATGTGAGATACATGAATCTGGACTAGATGGGCCTTTGGCCTGATCCAACATGGCTCTTCTTATGTTCTTATGTACTATTATACAAGATGTAATAACTGGAGATCACTGTGATTTTGTTTCAGTTTTTTAAATCTAAATTACTTAGTTCTCTTTTCTTCTCTCTAATTTCCTCATGAAATCATTCAACATTAGATTTATATTTTGCTCCATTACAATTAGATTTCATAAATACTGGCTTTAGCTTCTGAATAAGAGCATCATAACCTTCCAATAATTCCGCTTCTTCCTTCAGAGGACATAACATTACGTGCTGCACTGCTCCTTATATACTAAGCCTAGGACAAAGTTTGTAGCAATTTGGCTACAGTATATACTAGATAAAAGTGACAAAAAATTATCTGTCCATTATCTGATGTTAATAAGGCGGTAAAAGAGTGGCAAGATTTGCAATTGCTGCCCAGAAGTTAAGGAGGGAGTACAGGGAGTATCTATCTGGAGACCCACAAGATTAATTAAAATGACTTTACTCACTTACTTTTACTTACTTACTTACTTACTTACTTACTTACTTACTTACTTACTTACTTACTTACTTACTTACTTACTTACTTATTGAGACTGTGTCTGCATTCTAACCTTTTTGCATTTTGTTTTTAACCCAGCTTTTTGATGACTCTACATATCCATATTCACACTTGTTAACCAGCTAGCATTTGTGTATGTTAAACTGGAAGTGTGCTTATGGATATGTTACCATTTATACTTATATTTTAAAACTGATGGAAGTTGAATGACCAAAGTGATCAAAAGAATAAAATACAGTACTTACTTGCAGGTACTTAAAATACCCTATTGACATGCATCATTGTGTGGAATCGGCAAAACAATGAGCTTAGCAAATACTGTATTCTTTCCATCCACGCATGGTCCCTGCTTTAAAAATCTCCCACATTTTGCAGCATAGGTTTCTTGCATACCAGGCCAGGTGACCACAGATTAAAGCTCAGCTACAATTTCCTTGGAAATATCTGCTTTTTGACAGAAGGCAATAGTAGTGCCAAGCCAGCTGTATTACTCCTGGAACATTATTGCTAAATGAAATTTAACACTGGAGATGTTTTCCAAGTGTTTATTGAAATCTTCTGGAGGATCAAATCCAGATAAATGAAGTTCAAACAAGTTATCAGCTTCCATACTCCAAAGGGTGCATTAAGGTATATTGATGTAGAGCTTTTACTGCATTTTGGTGTGTTACGCCGGGCCTATCAACACTTGGAGAAGGCCGCTTTAGATCAAGGTCTGGTCAGAACTGAGACAGATTATATCCAACATCACTTTCATGCCTTTTCGGTTTTAATGGACTGCAGTTCTCAAAAGCAGGCCTTCTGGGAGTCAACTTCCTTCCTTCTTGGGACCACTGAAGAAGGGCTCTGACTGAGGGAACTTCTCATCCAAACTGAACTATATTGAACCTTCCTCCCAGCAAGAGGGGGGAAGGTGATCATGTAACCACCAGCCCTCAGAGGCCATGAGGTATTAGATCCAACCACTGACACTGATCTGCCGCTTCAGTTTGAGCTACCTGTTTCTCACACTCAGGCTTAGGCGCTGAGATTGACTTCCCCCTTGCTTGGCTGCTGAATGACCTGCCTCCCTGAAGGCTGCCAGCATCCAAAGGAAACTAGTAACTGCAAGTCCGAACTCTTGGCCTGAAGGAGAAGATTACCAGCAGCCTCCTTCAGCTGGTGGAATTTCACCGATCATCACCATGTCACAACAGCTGAGCCCGTCTTTGACATACAGCTCTTCAGAAACCCAAGAACATGTCTTTAAGGGCAGAAACTGGCAGCTCCAACCAAACTCCACCTGTCAGCTCCCAACCTATATCCCGTCCTGTATTTCCTGACAAGCGGCTTGAAGAACATCCGTTTAGAGTCTCATAACTCTTTCAAAGTTCAGGGTTAATCTGACAGCAGCAAAGAACAAAGTGATTGACATCATGCAGGGGCATCGGGTCGGCTCGTCAGTTCGCATTTCCAGGATTCATATCCCTGAGGTAACACAGTCCAGATGATTAAATTGGCTGTGACAAAATGCATGTCACAGGTCTCCACAGAGAATACATACACACACACACACACACACACACACACACACACACACACACACACACGTGTGTGTGTGTGTGTGTGTGTGTGTGTGTGTGTGTGTGTGTGTGTGTGTGTGTGTGTGTGTGTGTGTGTGTGTTGTGTCATTACAGTCGTGACCGACTCTTTGTGACTCCATGTCAATGGAGTTTTCTTGGCAGGAATACTGGAGTGGCTTGCCAGTTCCTACTCCAGGCACCTACAGCACCTGGTATTCCCTGGTGGTCTCCCATCCAAGTACTAACCAGGGCTGACCCTGCTTAGCTTCCAAAATCAGGCGAGATCAGATGTGCTTTATATATATATATATATGTTTTCGTAGATTTTCACGGGTATAGGTATGCATGTTAGGGTGGATTCGGGTTTCTTCCCGTGTAGAAATCTGGTTGTTTTGGCGACGTTTCGACGAGGTCTCACTCGTCATCTTCAGGCTGGTGTTCTGGCTTCTTTCTTCTTGAAGCAAAGTGTGGTCTCAGTTGAAGTCCTTCTATAAATACTGCTGGGGGGGTGTGTGTGGTTTGCTTGCTCTGTTGCTGATTGTAGGTTCCTTTGTTCCTTTGTTCTTTTGTGATCTGCTGTGTGGCTGAGGCGATCGTTAAGGGATTAACTGCTGATGGCTGTTTAGATGGCTGTTTACATGCTGGTGGGTTAGATGGCTGGTAGGTTCTGGCAGTATCCTGGGCTTTGGTGGAGTGGGGTCCTGTGTCTTGTGAATTCATTTTGGTCTGGCTACGTGTCTGTGGTCTCCCAATGTTTTTTTGGGGTGTGTGAGTGTGCTCCATGTGGTGACTGGAGTGGGGTGCCGCAGTAGATGGTGCAGTCGTGGTTTTGTTATTGGATGGTGGTTTCGTTTCATCTGTGGGAAGGGTCTGGGTTTGTGTTTGGTGTGGATGGAAGGTGGTGGCATCTTGTGTCCTTTTGGACCTGGTGTCAGTCTTTGTGACAGAGGCTCGTCTGTTGACCAGGGCTAGTTTCCAGATGTCAGGCAAGCGGGAGGTGTCATCAAAAGGACACAAGATGCCACCACCTTCCATCCACACCAAACACAAACCCAGACCCTTCCCACAGATGAAACGAAACCACCATCCAATAACAAAACCACGACTGCACCATCTACTGCGGCACCCCACTCCAGTCACCACATGGAGCACACTCACACACCCCAAAAAAACATTGGGAGACCACAGACACGTAGCCAGACCAAAATGAATTCACAAGACACAGGACCCCACTCCACCAAAGCCCAGGATACTGCCAGAACCTACCAGCCATCTAACCCACCAGCATGTAAACAGCCATCTAAACAGCCATCAGCAGTTAATCCCTTAACGATCGCCTCAGCCACACAGCAGATCACAAAGAACAAAGGAACAAAGGAACCTACAATCAGCAACAGAGCAAGCAAACCACACACCCCCAGCAGTATTTATAGAAAGGACTTCAGGTCTGAGATCCAGGCTGGTGTTCACTTTTCTTCTTGAAGCAAAGTGTGGTCTCAGTTGAAGTCCTTCTATAAATACTTGCTCTGTTGCTGATTGTAGGTTGTGGCTGAGGCGATCGTTAAGGGATTAACTGCTGATGGCTGTTTAGATGGCTGTTTACATGCTGGTGGGTTAGATGGCTGGTAGGTTCTGGCAGTATCCTGGGCTTTGGTGGAGTGGGGTCCTGTGTCTTGTGAATTCATTTTGGTCTGGCTACGTGTCTGTGGTCTCCCAATGTTTTTTTGGGGTGTGTGAGTGTGCTCCATGTGGTGACTGGAGTGGGGTGCCGCAGTAGATGGTGCAGTCGTGGTTTTGTTATTGGATGGTGGTTTCGTTTCATCTGTGGGAAGGGTCTGGGTTTGTGTTTGGTGTGGATGGAAGGTGGTGGCATCTTGTGTCCTTTTGGACCTGGTGTCAGTCTTTGTGACAGAGGCTCGTCTGTTGACCAGGGCTAGTTTCCAGATGTCAGGCAAGCGGGAGGTGTCATCACGTTTATTCATGTTGTTTGGGTGTTTCTCTATTTCAATGGCTTCCATGATTATTCGACTGTTGAAGTGTTCAGTTTTGGAGATGAGTTTGGTTCTTTCAAAGTCAATTTCATGACCTGTTGTTTTTATGTGCTGGAAGAGAGAGGAAGATTTTTCTTCTTTTTTGACTGCGTTCTTGTGTTCTGCGATGCGTGCGCTTATTCTCCTGTTTGTTTGTCCGATGTATGTGGCTGGACAGACTTTGCATGGTATTTCGTAGACTCCTTGGTTTTCTAGCTCAATCTTGTCTTTGGGGTTTCTTAAGATGTTGGCTATTTTTTGGTCGGTGCAAAAGGCTGTCTTGATATTGTGTTTGTGGAGAATTTTGCTGATTCTGTCTGTGGTGCCTTTGATGTAAGGGAGGAGGGCGGTGCCGTTGTTCTCTTCTGTTTCTTGGTTCTTGGGGGGTGTTTCCTTTTGGATTAGTTTGGTGATGGTGTTTTTTTGAAATCCGTTCGCAATTAAAACATTCGAGAGAGTGTGTAATTCAGTTTTTAGGTGGTCTTTGTCAGCGAGGCGTTTGGTTCTGGAGATGAGGGTTTTGCTACGGAGTTGATCTGTGCAGGGTGGTGGTGTGATTGTGCATTTAAGTAGCGGTTTGTATGTGTTTTTTTCTGGTAGATGGTATGTCCTAAGGAGCCGTCGGGTTTTTTTGTAGATTAGGACGTCCAGGAAGGGAAGTTGGTTGTTGGCTTCTATTTCCATAGTGAATTGTATTTTTGGGGTGTAGGCTGTTGAGATGTGTGAGGAAGTTGTTCAGTTTATCTTTCCCGTGTGGCCAGATAACAAAGGTGTCGTCAACATATCTGAGCCAGAGTTTGGGTTTATGTTCGGACTTCTGTAACGCGTTGGTTTCAAAGTGTTCCATATATAGGTTTGCGATGACCGGTGAGAGGGGTGATCCCATGGGTGCTCCTTCTATCTGTTTGTATCTTTGTCCATTGTGGATGAAGTATGTGTTGGTTAGGCAGTGGTTGGTCAGATCTAGGATGTGTTTGGGGGGGTTGTATTTGTTGTGGATAGCTGTCAAGGCTTCTTGAATGGGCACTTGTGTGAAGAGCGAAACAACATCGAAGCTCACGAGTAGGTCGTTGGGTTGTAGGTCTTGTTTCTTTATAATTTCTATGAAGTGGAACGAGTTTTGTACGTATGAAGTGATGGATTCTGCATAGGGCTGGAGTTGTTTGGCAAGAAATTTGGCGAGGTTTTGTAGAGGTGAGCCTATGGAGCTGACTATGGGTCTGAGAGGTGTTCCTTCTTTGTGAATCTTGGGGAGGCCGTAGAGCTTGGGGCATCTGGATGATTTCTCTCTGGGGATGATGCTTGGCTTGATTTCTTCACTTAAGGGAGAGGCTTTTATTTTGGCTTTGGTGGTTTTTTTCCAGGTAGGTGGTGGGGTCTGTGTTCAAAGGTATGTAAGCAGGGTCTTGTAGTAGGTTGGATAATTTGGCTTGGTAGTCGGATGTGTTCATCACCACTGTGGCATTGCCTTTGTCTGCTGGGAGAATGATTATGTTGTTGTCTTTCCTCAGGTTGGAGAGGGCTTTTTGTTCTTCTTTGTGTAAATTGCTTCTGGGTGGTTTGCTGGAGCAGAGGACATTGGTGACTTCGAGTCTGATTTTGTTGGCTTCATCTGGGTTGATTTTGGTTAGGCTGGCTTCCACTCCGCATATGATGTTTTCGGTGGGGATGTGTCTGGGGGCGATTGCAAAGTTGAATCCTTTGGAAAGGACTTTGGTCTCTGCGATGGTGAGTGTCCTGTCTGATATGTTGTGAACTGTTTGTTTCATGGGCTGTTGTGTGGGGGGTTGGGCTTCTGGCGTTTTCCAGTTTGTGGAGTTTGTTGGTGTGTGTGTCTGTCTTGTGGGAGGTCTCTGTTTCAGCTCTCCAGGCGGCCAGTTGCTTGGATTTGTTCCAGAGTGTTGGGTGGATTTTGTTGCTGAGTTTGAGGTGGAGAGTGAGTAGGTCTCTGTTGGTTTGATCTAGTAGGTATCTTTTCCTGTGTAGTTCGCTTCTGATTAGGGCTAGTTCTGTTCTTTTCAGGATCCTTTCGCTGGATGGGGTTTTTGAGTGGAATTTCAGTTGGAAGCTTGTGGGGATCACATTTTTGTCTCGGCAGTTGCGTAGGAATGCAATGTCACATAAGATGGTGGCTCTTCGGACTTCTAGTTTCTCGTAGGTTCTGGTCAGCTGGAAGGTTTCCTCCCCGTAGAGGTCGGATATTTCTTTTCGTAGATTTTCACGGGTATAGGTATGCATGTTAGGGTGGATTCGGGTTTCTTCCATAATCATGGAAGCCATTGAAATAGAGAAACACCCAAACAACATGAATAAACGTGATGACACCTCCCGCTTGCCTGACATCTGGAAACTAGCCCTGGTCAACAGACGAGCCTCTGTCACAAAGACTGACACCAGGTCCAAAAGGACACAAGATGCCACCACCTTCCATCCACACCAAACACAAACCCAGACCCTTCCCACAGATGAAACGAAACCACCATCCAATAACAAAACCACGACTGCACCATCTACTGCGGCACCCCACTCCAGTCACCACATGGAACACACTCACACACCCCAAAAAAACATTGGGAGACCACAGACACGTAGCCAGACCAAAATGAATTCACAAGACACAGGACCCCACTCCACCAAAGCCCAGGATACTGCCAGAACCTACCAGCCATCTAACCCACCAGCATGTAAACAGCCATCTAAACAGCCATCAGCAGTTAATCCCTTAACGATCGCCTCAGCCACACAGCAGATCACAAAAGAACAAAGGAACAAAGGAACCTACAATCAGCAACAGAGCAACCAAACCACACCCCCCCCAGCAGTATTTATAGAAGGACTTCAACTGAGACCACACTTTGCTTCAAGAAGAAAGAAGCCAGAACACCAGCCTGAAGATGACGAGTGAGACCTCGTCGAAACGTCGCCAGAACAACCAGATTTCTACACGGGAAGAAACCCGAATCCACCCTAACATGCATATATATATATTCTGAAATAATATCAACATACCTTTGCAAATAATGGCAAATTGCTGATCTGCAAAACACATTAGTGGTGTCATTCCAGTTTTAGTTGGCATATGCCATTTTTTTTTGCTCACAAGCAGGAGAATAATTATCTCACATGGCAACCATTTTCTGACTGGTGCAGAAGTAGATTTGCCAAATCAAGATGTGTAAGTGCTCAGGACAAACTCCTACAAATAGCTATTAAAAAGAATCAAATTACAATAAAATTATGCCTGGTTTTTTCCAACCCACCATTAGAGGACTTCAATATCTTCCAGTCACCAAACATATGTGTATAATTTTTAAATTGCTAAATATACTCCTGAATGTATACCATATTTTTCCAGCTACAAGACGCCCCCGTGTAGAAGACAGTCCCCAATATTCCAGCCTGAAATAACAGTTTATCTACTGTGTGCTTCCTCGTTGGCTTACTCCCATGTATAACATGGCCCTAAATTTTTAGTCTAACAGTTGTAGTAAAACTATAGTCTTATACATGGGAAAATACAGTATATCTGGGGATAATGTAAATTTAGCAGGGATTGTAATATCTTGTATACATTTCTTTTGGAAGTGCTGTATGTAGGAAATGCACACATCAGTATAAACAAGGGAGTTTGCTTGTTGTGTATGGAGATTCCAAGGAATATTGGAGAATATGCGTAAGTAGATAGTAACTTAAGGTAAATTCAATATTGTGCCAACAGTCATCTAGCATTATAACAGGGTCTCCTTCCTCTCTGCTCTCCCTCTTCAGTCCTCTGTGCTACAAGGACTTATGACATGGGAGGCTGCTGTTGGAAGGAGTAATTACCACCCTGTGCAACAACCTTATTGAATATAGCCCAATATTAATTTTTATTTAGTTTAACATATGCAATGGCCAGTCAGTGTGTTCTCGGTCTGGGGACCTCCAATATATTACATAGACAAGGGTGTGATTCTTAAAGATGAGCAGGTTATGGATATGGAGATTTAACTTGCCATGAAGAACTTGTTAATAGAGATGGGCACGAAACGAACAATTTTCCGTTTCCGTTTCCATTTTTTTTCGTTTCGTTACGTAATGAAACGACAAACGAATTTTGTCTCCAAAACGAACAGAAACACCAAAAATTTTGTCGTCCGTTTCGTTTCCGTTACTGCAATACAGTGAACTGCTTTAAATGCTAAAAAAAATTTTTCTTGAAATAAATGGTAACGAAATGGTAATGAAACGAACAAAAATGAAAATGAATTTTTTGCAAAAAAAATAACGAAAAACGGAAACGAACCAAAATGGACCCTCCAAATGACAAACGAAACTCCATTTTTTCTATTCATGCCCATCTCTACTTGTAAATATAGATATTTTGAACGTGTGGAAGTCTTTCAAATTAGCCTCCTAATGCACAAATTCACAGTCCATAGTCAAGGCTTTTCTTAGCAGTGAATGTATCTTCCTCTTCTGCCAGAATTTCTGTTGAAATTCATACCCCAGGCAGCTTCTTAGGAGAATGCTTTCAGGTACATGTTTGTTGCACAACCACCAGTATGCTAATGGTTAAAAAAAATCCTGCTCAAAACAGGACAAAACAGTCTTCACTGGTATCAAAGTGACTGGCATGCAATTTCTTGATTTTTCCACAAAATGAAGAGGAATGTGCAATTATGGCAAGTGGATAACGGCACTTAGAATCCACAGTAGCTGGCTCGTTGGTCAAGTCTATAATTTCCTGATGACCAACACTTCTTTTATGCCTGGAAGACAGAGATCTTTGATGGATTTATTAGTTCAGTCACTCCACTTCCCAGAAACTGCTTGAGCTGGCAAGCAATGGTGAATCATCATGTCCTGTAACCCCAGTTCCTTCACAGCTGTGATGCAGCAGCTGAAAAATATAGCATCAGCTATAGCCCTCCCAGCAACCTTTCCTCTGAACACCGGATATCCTTTCAGAAGAAGCCACGTTATCTAGGTCAGAGCGTCTAACTGGAGCCTTCCATGTGAAGCCTATTCAGGTTTTGGCATGTCCCAGACTTCCCCAGAATAGTTGCCGTGAAACTAAAAACTCGACATTTTGCTCATCATATCCATCAAGGGTCAGAGAGCAAACACTTCTGCATAACGCCACCTTGAATCCTGCAATCACAGGAACACTTTAAATTCACAAGTGTCGTATGCCTGACCTACATGAGTACGACCCCAAAGAAATACGTTGTTAAAGTCACTCCTATCAGACATTTGCCTCCTCTGGGCCATCTGTTTCACAACTGTGTAGGAGTTTCTACTGATATTGGTGGCATATGGTGTATTTCCTAAAACGAGCCCATTATACTGATGCCTAAACCTAACCCAATATATTTGATTTTGACAGTATCACAGCAGCATCTTGTGACTCTGTCCCTGGAGCAACACAGCCAAAGACTTGCTCTCTACTTACTTTTAAAACAACACACCTGCAGGACGGACAGTATATCATTTCAACAATCTGCATTTTGGGCTCTCCAAAGTGTTTATAACAACACCTTATAAAATCAACCAGTCCTTCTCTCACCACATTTTGTCACATAAAATATACACATCAAGGGGGCTCTAAAAGTCAGAGAAAGCAAACAAAAGTTAGCCCATACAGGCAAATTATACTGCCCTCCTGCCTATTCCTGTGGATTTTGTTCATGCCACACAAGTGAACAGGTTTTGCATCACTCAGAGAAAGTATTAAGGAGACGTTGCTGTAGTTATACCTTCCTGTTTATTCTAGGTGCTTTTGGTAAAGACATTACTCAGACCTAGATTGGAAGTAACAGTGGTTTTTGTGGTCTCTGTCTCCTGTGAGTTTGACAGATGTACCAGAGCTGGAAAATTTATGGGGCCCTTTCTGCATTAAAGTGTACAAAAACATGAGCCAGTGCAATGTAGCAGACAGTCAAATCAGAATTCAGGAGACCTATGAAGAAATCCTCTCTCTGTGTGTGTGTGTGAACACAATGCTAAACTATTTTGTAAACATCTCACATATCTTGAGAACACAGCACATAATACAATACAAATATATAGGGAGAACATAAAAGGGGAGAAAGCATGCCCACATACAGTTCCTTTCAGCTAGTACAATCCTGTACACAGTCCTACTGGGCAGTGGATACCAGATAGATGGGTACATGAGAGAGGTCTTTGCGTTTCAGAGGTATCCCCAACTTCAGTAAAATGAAAGGGATAGCTATGATGGTGAGGGTGTTGTTTTTGCTTTTTTAACATTTGTCATGGATTCAACTGCTTCCCTATCTTAAACAATGGGATTGGTCACCTAAATCTTTTTCTGTTTGCTTGCTGACTTGTTTTGAAAGCTCTCTGAAAGGGTACAATCTGGACAAAGAAAAGTTTAAAAGGTGATGTAGACTTCCCCTTTTCAAAATTGGGTTGACTGTCTCTTAGAATCAGGTACAGTAACCCCCTGCCTATCGCGGGGATTAAGGACCCAACCTGACCCGCGATAATTGAAAATCTGCGATATGCAGATGCTGGGTCAGGTGGGGGTTGGGGAGCCTATATGGGCCCTTCTACACTTACCCGAGGCCTGGTGCTGCCCTGAACGGACCTCTGATGGCCTTCAGGGGCCTGTTGGAGGCCTCAGAAGTGGTTTTCGGTGATCTGGAAGTGACTTCCAGTTTACTTCCAGTTTTCACTGGAAAGCACTTTTGGGGCTTCCGACAGGCCCCAGAAGCCTGTTGGAAGTCTGCGTGGGCCTGGGGTAAGTCCAGGAGGCCTTAAACAGGCCCATCCACCTTTGTTTCAAATACTGCAGTCCCACGATATACTAGGACTTAGTATGTGAACCTCAAAAGGGCGGGAGGTTACTGTATTCCAAAGTCCCAACTGGACCAATTAACAATTAGTAGCTTTTAGCATTTGCTGGGCTCACCGGCAGTGCTAGTATATATTTTGAGTGCATGCCAGGGTGGAGAGGGAGACAGACTACCATGGAAGAAAAAAACAGTGAGGTGGGAAAGAACAGAGTGTGCACTGAGGAAATGATAGAACACATCCATTTTTAGCTACAGTACATTTAACAAGTACAGTAGGACTCCTGTATCCACGGGGGATCAATTCCAAAAGCTCTTATCCGAGGGTGACAATGGCGACAGCAGTGGTGGGCAGCTCGGCTGACCAGGTGGTGCAAAGGTGCACTGCTGCACCACCCATGAAGCTTGAATGGCCGGGGATGCCCCCAGCCATTCAAGCTTCCCGGGCAGCAGACCAGGTGGTGCAGCACCCAGTCTGCCATGATGCCCAGGGTGGGCTGGTCGGGTGTTGGAGAGCAAAAGCTTTTGCCCCCACAAGCCACCATCTCCTGCCATTGGGTAGAGCAGCAGACCGGTTGGCACAGAGGTGCACTGCTGCACCGCCTCATCCGCTGCCTGAGAAGCTCAAATGGCTGGGTAGACCCTCAGCTGCTGTTCGAGCTTCCTGGGTGGTGCAGCAGCGTGCCTTCGTGACACCCAGTCCGCCATGCTGACCAGTGGCAGGGGTGGTGGGGTGCGGGGGGGGGGGGCAAAAGGGTTGGCCTGCGTGGCACAGCTTTCACCCCAGTAACACTCCCCCCCAATTGCCCACCACAGGTAACTGTCTCCTCAGATGGTGAATCGGCAGATACAGTGGGTGCTACTGTACTGGATCAAAAGGATATTGGGGACCCTTCCATGAAATGTGTCATATCACGGTATGAGAACCTTTTCCTCAATATAATCTAAGTTGTTTGTTGCAGTGTTTTTATCAGTTGTTTGTTAGACAAAATGTTAAAAAATTTAACTCTGTGCCAACTCTTATTTTTCATTTTTCACACAACAACTCATACTGTATAATCAATGGCCAAAACCATGATGCTTAATCTAATCAACTGCTCTACAGTAAGCCACCTGACTCAACAGGGATATTGTGAGTCAACTCCTCTGGAAGTCTGATTACTGAATTCTTTCACAGTACTAGTGAAATAAATAAATAGATAAATGATAAGTAAAAACAAATAAAGAAGGTGGCCAAGAAATAGAGCTTTGAATTGAGTTGTATAAGTACAGTGGTACCTTGTATAAAGGAATTAATTCGTTCCAAATGAAATTATGTAAAGCAAAATTTCCTTTATACAAATTTCCCATAGGAATGCAGTGAAAACGGAGTAATCCCATTATTATGTTGTACAGAGTTGCTCCATAGGCGATTGTGTTAAGCAAATTTCCCCTATCTCGGGAACTTTTTATGTTGTACAGATTTTATATTATACAAACTGTACATTATACAAGGGTCCACGGTACAGTAGTCCCCTATTTCTCATGGGGGTTAGGTGGTTAGGTTCTCTAACCACTCAAGATAAAGGAAAATCCACAATGTGCAGAAGTGTAGTCTTCACACCCCTCCCAGCACCTCATCCTCCATGGTGCAGTTCCTTCCATCCCATGCGGGTGCAGCAGCAATTGGAGTCCATGCTCTGCTCCTGCCTGCCCTCATCCTCCTTTGGGGTGGAAAGAAGTGGTGGGCGAGAAATAGAAGGGATCATGTTTCCCTGTTCGACCATTGAAATCTATGGGCGGTGGGGCAGAAGGGATCCCATCTCCCATGGAGAAGCATATCAGTAAGAAAGAAAAGGAATTTATGCACCTCGGGATCGCCCACCCCTCTCCTAAAGACTGTAAAATAAACTTTGATCTGATTTTGGTTTTTTTGCAAAATAGTTTGCAATTGCTGCAAGCTTTATTTTCTAGCATTTAGGAGAGGGGTGGGCGATCCCATGGTGCATGAATTCATTTTTGTTTCTTTTCTTTTTGCAAAATATAGCTTGCAATCACTGCAAGTTTTATTTTGCAGCCTTTAGGAGAGAGGTGGGCAAACCCATGGCACA
The DNA here is from genome assembly GCA_029282475.1 of Phrynocephalus forsythii. Classification (NCBI taxonomy): domain Eukaryota; kingdom Metazoa; phylum Chordata; class Lepidosauria; order Squamata; family Agamidae; genus Phrynocephalus; species Phrynocephalus forsythii. The sequence continues at coordinate 29,013,770 of JAPFRF010000004.1, forward strand.
TGAATTCCATTTCTTTCTTACTGATATGCTTCTCCAGGGGAGTCAGGATCCTTTTTGCCCATAGATTTCAATTGTCCAACGGAGAAACACATTCTCTTTTATTACTCGCCCACCACTTATTTGCACTGTAAGGTCTCTTGTTGATTCCTGAAGCAGAAGCTCTGCAACATGAATGGCTCTTACTTACAAAACAGATGAACACAAAAAGCATGTTTTTTTTCATGTTTCCTTTTTTGCTTGTTTCTTATTTGACCTTTTAGCCTTTGTTTGTGTTGTGCGTCAAATCACCTGATAAATTTTTCCTCCAACAGGAGCAAAAGGGTTATTAATTATTAAAAAAAAACATGGAGATGTGATCAACTGGGCCTATTAGCAGTCAATCAGAACATCTGACAGGGTGGGAATGGAGATTTTCATTCTGTAGAATAGCTTAGAATCTAGTAAGGAGTGGGGGTTTTGTTTTGTTTTTACCTTTCTAGCTTCAGTCTTTTTAACTACAACTCACATCTATCGAAATATAGCCATGACAATTGCTTTGCATTTGGGTTGAGAAGTGGTTAAATGAAGAAAAAAGGAATCAGGTTTTTTTTTTTATTGGTGGTGGTGGTCCCTGCTTGACGTTTCATTGTGAATGATTGTGTGGCTATCCTATATAGACCACCTTGGCTGCTAGTGTTGACAGCATACAGGGTGCCCTTTGTGATGTAAAGCTTGGCATCCTTTTTCCTGTTGGCAACATGGGCACAATATCGTGCAGCAGTATTAGGCCATTTATTGGCATTTCGAGTCATAGATACAGAAGCACAACATGCTACATTCATAAAACAGATGTAGGGTGTTGTTTTTTTTTTAAACTGAATATTTATTTTAGGGGACAGTTTGAATTTATTACATGTTGCGCCCAACCTCCAGTTCTACTTCAGAGTACCTAGAATTTATTTCAGGATGTCTTAGGTTATCACATACCTTTCCCTCCCCACCTTGAAATTAAAACTCCCCAAATCTACAACACACCAAGAAAGAATTTCAATTGAACAAGGCACCACCCTAATAAATTGTAGATGCCTGGGAAGAAATGTCAAGTAGGTAATAAAGACAAAAATGGAAACTCAGCAGAAATTAATGTAGTGTAGAATAGGGTTAGTGCTGCTTATTGTTCATTATGTGAAAAAAAGAAAACAGAACCCACTTACAAGTTAAATACAGATAATTCACAGCTGGAGAAGCTATTACCAAATGCTTCGTATGCTTGCTACACAAGTAGAATAAATCTTGCCTTCATAGAAAGAGCTTTTAGTTTGCTTTTTTTTTTTTTTTTTTGCCTCATGCCTTTTTGATGGAGACGATGATGCCTTGTGATTTCTCCACAACTATTTTAGCTATTTTTGCAGTGGTTAAACCATGTTCTGCTCTACAGGCAACAAGAGGAGGGGTGTAAAAGGAAGCTTGCGTGAAGAAATACAAGATGCTTATCTACTTTCTTTTTTAAAAGGAGGGATGCATTTTCACGAAATTCATAGAGGGCCAAGATCAAAGCACCGTCTCACGGAATCATTATTGTGGGAACTGGCACACAAGCAGAATGAAGAGAAAGAGAGCAGTATTATATTGTAGGCACATTTGGCAAACGGTGACCTTCCAAATGTTGTTGGACAAGTACTTCCATGGTGTGTAAATAATACTGATATGTTTCTTATTCTCATTTATTCAGAGACAGTTTGGCAGGAAAGGTCCAAATCTTTCAAAATCTCTTGGCTGCAGAGCAAGAGTGAAAACATCTCCCATTGGCAAAAGTCACTACAATTTGCGACTGAATGTTTCTGCTTCCAACCATTGTCCTTTCCCTTTGAGAAAGCAAGCAAACACATACTTCGAGCGCCATGGAGGTTTTAATTTTGCAGACAACATTTCTAACATTTATAATCAAAGTCTGTGCAGCAAAGAAGCAGATATTGCTGTTTTGCACAACCGAGTGATTTCCACAACAACCATTCTTTCCAACGATAATTCTCATTAACCCCTCCAGAAAATATCTCGCCCTCTTGCACAGCAAAGAGGGGGGGAAGTGCAACATCTCATCTCACAAGTGGGACTTTCTCTCCCTTAATTAGATGCCAAAGACCAGTAAACCTGATCTGGACATCAACCAGTCAAACGGCATGAAATGTTGGGCGTACTAAATTGCGGAGTACTAAACAGCTGACAAGGTGTCACCTTCTCTAGAGCTGACTCATTTAGATGACAAGAAAACAACACAAGGACATGCCTCTCTCCCTTAGCCCAAGGCAAACAATACATCAGCAGAAAAGTTACATGTAGGGCATTATTTGATAAAGGAACATTAAATGTCATTTAAGAGTATACACCTCTGTTGTAGATTCTGGGTTTTGTAGTACAGAAAGTAAACACACACCCCAAATCACTGTTTGGGAAGTTCTTGGAGCACTAACAAAAAAATTATCCTTCCCAAGCGCGATGTGCAATGAATGAATGAAAACTGACCAGTGCTTGCTTCTAGCCCATTGTGTCCGAGACCACCCCTCTACGAGTGCTACTTATTCAGTGCTTTTTCAGTACAACACAAGACATTTACTTAAACAAAGACCTGAATATAAGTTGTTCTGGACATGTGTGTGTGTTGTGTTGTTACAGTCGTGACCGACTCTTTGTGACTCCATGTCCATGGAGTTTTCTTGGCAGGAAAACTGGAGTGGTTTGCCAGTTCCTACTGCAGGCGCCTACAGCACCCGGTATTCCCTGGTGGTCTCCCATCCAAGTACTAACCCGGGCTGACCCCGCTTAGCTTCTGAAATCAGGAGAGATCGGATGTGCTTAGGGCATCTAGGCAGCTATTGTTCTGGACATACTAGGGAACAAAATAAACTGTTCTTCCCACCAGTACTTAAGTGTTAGCATAAGAGTGGTCAGCCTTTGGTATTGTTATCTTGCTGCCTCCTGCCTAATTTCAAAAGCTCCGTCCAACCAAGGTGGATAAAAATCAATGGCTTTTAAAAAAATCACATTTTTATTTAAATTGGATTTTTAAAAAAATTAAATCAGATTTCTTTGATTTAAATTGGATTTTAAAAAAATTTAAATGCTTTTTGAGGAAAAATATCTCTAAAGATTGTGCTCTAGTTAAGATACATTATAGTCCAAAGGTTATGCATCATGAAATTAGTTTTTAATTACGTAGAATAGAGCTGCATTAATCCATTCACAATGTCATGCTCTCCCAGAGGTTTCTGGTTATTTGAGGCAATTTTTCTATCTTCAAGATGTTATCAAAGATACTTGGCTTTGCTATTTTCAAAACTGTGTATTTGGGTCTGCAACGATAACATGCCTCCTTCATAGCAAAAAATGTTATAAAATAAACATCAGAATTGAGATAAAGACCTTAATCCCATTGTTCCTCTGCAAATCTATGTACACAGAATCAACACCCTTACCTCTTAAGTGGTACATTTCAAGAAGTTCAATGACTAGAAGGTTCTTTGGAATGGAATAGGTCTGCTCTGCACAAGGAGCAAAGTTTGAGGAGGGAGGGGCAAGCCCTAAAATGAAAGGGAAGCCTTTTGAGCACAGTACTCCACATCTTGAGATCTTTATGTGTATCCAGGCCTGAGAGTTATCATATTATTTTCACTTTCTCCCTTGAAGAGAAAAAACAGTAATGGCAGCAGGCTGTAAAAGAGACTGGAATTATTTTAATGACGTCCCTCTACCTATGGGTAACGCAGGCATGCGTGCAAAACACAAACACTGCAACAAAGAATTGCAAGACCTTGTGGCCTGAATGAAACACATCATGAGAAGTTCACTTGTCCAAATATGAATGATTAACCTATTAAACTGGAGATAGTTCACCTTGCAATAATTTCATAGTTATCTATGCATCTCTAACAGTATATAACCACCAAATCAGTAATTTTCTGATATAGGTGTAAAACTAATCTGAAAAGTTATTATTCTAAAAATGAAACCTTCATCTGGTTGTAAATTGTAAGATTAAAACAACTCCAGCAAAAATGAGCCTTTATGTAGAAAATCATGATTTAAATTGAGCCTTACTGACGAGTGATTTAAATCGTGGTTTAAATCATGATTTAAATCAAAGTGATTTAAATCAAATCCACCCTGCGTCCAACTAATCTGGTCTGGCAGGAATGAAACAGCCTGTTCCTCAGCACAATGTGCTTGGTGGAGAGAGAGGGGGAAGGGCGTCCAGAGAAAAGATGTCTTGAGTGAAGAAAAAGAGAGAAAAAGGGTAGTGCTAACTAGTGCCAGTGTGCCTACCTCTATTCCAGTGGTTCCCAACCTGGGGGGTCGGGGCCCCTTTGGGAGGTCGAACGGCCATTTCACAGGGGTTGCCCTGAGCCAGTGAAGAATCAGGCACAAATGGCTTGGGTCTGGAGGAGGAGGGGGAGGAAGGGGAGAAGAATGAGTTACAGCTTGATAGGCTGGAGGGGATGTCCGTCAATGGCCCCGGAGGCTGCGATTGGCTGAGGGTCCCTGTAGATAGAGGGAAGTTCTCTATGGCCCCTGTGGCAGTGGCCTGCTAAAGGGGGCTTGTGGCCTCTTCCAAGCAGGGCAAGGGGGTCACCACAACATGAGGAACTGTATTAAAGGGTCGTGGCATTAAAGGTTGGGAACCACTGCTCTATTCTATCATAAGTTTAGCCTCACCTAAATGGGTATGGACCTCATTAGTTTTCCATACTGCAAGCTCAACGTGGTTCCTGAAAGATTTCCCCATGAGAGAGATAGGAAGGTACTCTTTGTCTTAGAGCAGTACAGCAATGGAACCAATTACCTTGAGAGATGGTGAGTGCTCCAACACTGGGGGCATTCAAGAGAAACCTGGACGACCACCTGGGAGATATCTTTTGATGTGTATTATTGCATGGAGCGTGGGGTTGGGCTTCATGGCCTTGTAAGCCCCTTTTGACTTCACTATTCTCTGATTCTCTGATTCTGCAATGGTTTGTAAGGCCACAGCACAATGCAATGTTATGAAAAAGCAAATTGCTTCCTTCTCCACAATACCTTGATTCAGGGTCAGACTTTCAACTTAGGTGGTTACTTCACATCCTTCCTCGAGCAGAGGTGAACTTGCCTCCATGTTGAAATCGGTTTTCAACACGGATCGAGAAGCGGATTGAAAAGATTCCTGAGCTCCAGGATGGGAATCTTTCACCCCGCTTGGAGCGCAGTTCAGGGGGCGTGGTCGGGGTGAACTCGGATTGACCCCACAAGGACGTGAGGTTCTGTTCCTTCGAACCCGGATTGACCCCACAAGGATGTGAGGTTCCATTCCTTTGAACCCGGATTGACCCCACAAGTATGTGAGGTTCTGTTCCTTTGAACTCAGATTGACCCCACAAGGACGTGAGATTCTGTTCCTTCGAACTCGGATTGACCCTACAAGGACGTGAGGGTCCATTCCTTCGAACCGGTCTCCAGCAGGGCCGCGAACTGCAGCAAGAGGGACGTGAAGTATCAGCCTTACAGAGAGAATATCATTACAAGAAGGAATAACTCATAGTGAAAGGCATCCAATTACTGGTATTAAACAAGAATGTGTTGCATTGCCCCCTTATTTGCAAATTAGCATGCTTCATCAAGCACTGGATAGCTCCAGTGGTTCGGGGATCTCCTTGTGGAGACAGAGACTGGGAGTACAATGCTTGACTGTGCCTCCTTGGCAGGGGCTAGATTCAATGATTCACAGGGTCCCTTCCAGCTCTGCTTTGCTAAGATTATGATGATTAAGTAGCTCAATGGTTTTGGTGTCTGTCTATGGAGCCAGAGGCTGGGAGTTTGATCCCACACTGGGCCTTCCTTGATAAGGCTTGGGTTTGATAATCCATAAGGATGCCTTCCAGTTTTGCATTTCTAAGGTTTTGTGACTGGCCACCTGGAGATAAGCCAAGGGTGTATTTGCAATTATAAGGTTTTGCATGGAAGGTCTTCACGAACCCTCTCGGGATCATCATCATTATTTCATCATCTGATGGTGTCTTACTGTTACATCTAGTTTGACTCCTATATTGTATAGACCAGTGTTGGCGAACCTATGGCACAGGTGCCAAAGGTGGCACTCGGAGCCATTTCTGTGGGCACCTGACATTGCCCCTTCACAGCCACCTGTATTCAGGTTAAACTGCTGTATTGGCACTTTGTGAATAATTAATGGGTTCTGAATCACAGTTTGGGCACTGGGTCTCTAAAAGGTTCGCCATCACTGGTATCGACTCCTACCCTGTGTCTGTATATATAGATCAAGATAGTTAATGACAACCCCCCCATCACACCCCTCGGATTTGTACAAAAATTGTAGCTAATCTAATTGTAGCTAGCCGAAGAGAAGGGAGCTGGGGGACGGATCCCTGTAATTCAGCCATTTATATTATAGACGGTTGAGAAACTAAACATAGCCTCTTGGCGACCACTTGCCGATGGCCAGCTCCCTGCCGTAACAGATCAACCACCATCAATTCATACCCCAAAAATGCAAAAGGTTGATGGTTACACAATAGGAAAGGTAGGGATCAAGTCAGCCAAGTATTACCTTATGTGGTGATGGTGAGAGAGCACACTTTCACTGCTATATGTTTTTTTTAATGTGTGGAAGCAATATCAGTGTACTTCTTCCCAGACAAACCAGTGAGAAGTGCAGAGGGCTAAAAGCCCCCTGAAAGGCTCTTTATGTTCATTTTAGAGAATGCAGAACGGACACAAGGAACCCATAGTCTTCTGATTCAAAGGGGATGTGGCTGGAACTAAGGCTGCTCTTTGACACGCATGTTCATCCAGACTCAGAGTCAAACCACTTCTTGTCAAAGAGTCATTGAATCACATTTGCATCTGCTGTCTGCTTCTTTTCAGAAGGCTTCAGCTCTCTTGCCTCCTATTGTGGTAGTTTCGGGAGTAACACTAGGAATTATAATAAAGTACATGGTGGTTTTTCGTTCCTCAAGAATTTCTCCCCCTCCTAATTTATACATGGAATCTCATCAAACACAATAGCCCATTCCATTCACGCTCTCTTGCACGCCCCTCCTTCGTTCTCTGTCCTGGATGACCACTGGCACAACCAGCTTGTGGACTGAATCTTAAAAAAAAAAACTTGTTTTACCAGCTGAACGTAGTAAGCTTTATTCTGACATTTTACGCACACACATACACACACACACTTTCTTTTCTTTTTTTCTTTTCTGCAAATACGCCTGTTACTCTACCACTGCCCATCTGTTTCTACATTTACAGCTGTGCAGAAGGAAGGATTTTCCAGGGCTGCCTCCAAAAATGTGCATGTTGTTTTTTCCATGAGAGAGAGAGAGAGAGAGAGAGAGAGAGAGAGAGATTGTGCAACTGGCATGCAATTGTGACAGCTGAATTAGTGCATGTGGTACCAGGCTCTTTACACAAGCCATCAAACGTTTTTGTTTATGCAACTAGCTCCTGTTCTTTTTTAAAATGCACCATCTTGGAATCGGTCCCAAAAGTAGTCTCTAAATTTTCATGCTACAATGTCTTCAAAAACCTCTTTTCAAAACCAGAACACACAGAGAGAGCATGTTTATCATCACCAGCAAGATCACCATCTCAAGCAACACAAAAAGGATATATTAATATCTAGGGCAGCTTCCCAATCTGGATTCCCCAGATGTCCTTGGACTACAACTCTCAGAAATCCTGACTAGTGGAGTTAGCGGCAAAGGCTTCTGGAAGCTTGAGTCCAAGAACGTCTGTAAATCCAGCGTTGGGAACTGCTGGTCTATAGGCAGTAGTGGGGGTAGTGGGTAGCATGACAGACTAGGACTCAGGAGGCCTGCTTAGTCATGGAAATTCACTGGGGGAGTGGATTTTGCTAAATGAATGGATGGATGGATGGATGGATGGATGAACGAATGAACAAACATGAATGAATGAATGAATGAATGAATGAATGAATGAATGAATGAACAAACGAACAAACGAAAAACAAACACGAATGAATGAATGAATGAATGAATGAATGAATGAATGAATGAATGACCCTTAAATATCTCACTTACCTCGAAGGCTCTGTTAGAATCCCTAAAAGTAAGAAAATCAACCTGGCTACTTCAGTGTCTCCCCAAGATTCTCCTTTTTTTACTGCAGAGGTCTGATAAACTATATTAATTTAGGATATATTAACTACTCACAAATTCATGAACACTCACAAATGTATAACCTAGATCAGTGTTGGTGAACCTATGGCATTGGTGCCCAAAGTGGCACTCGGAGCCCTTTCCGTGGGCACCTGACATCACCCCTTCACAGTCACCTGTATTCAGGTTAAATGGCTGTATTGGCACTTTGTGAAAAATTAGCGGGTTTTGAATCGCAGTTTGGGCACTCAATCTCTAAAAGGTTCGCCATCACTGACCTAGGCCCTCAGCTCCACAAGGAAGAAGGGCATGCATATATGAATACTTTTACAACAACAAAACTGAAAATTAGATTGAATTAAATTAGAAGGAACAAGGATACTTATCTGGAGCATCTTTCTCCCTAGTTTTCTCATGTCTGACTTCCAAGATGAACCATTTGTCAGAATAGCTTTCTAGGATGTTCAGTCCCTGGCTGTTTAATGGAGCAATGTAGGAAACATTTTTGTGTTCAGCCTCCTGGCAGAACTGTATGGACCCAGGTGGTTCCTACTAGAACCATGATGTCTTTTGCAACACATGGAGTGGCTCTTCTACCCTGAGAAAAGCCATCAATCTTACTCTGTGAACCACAGAGGATGCTCAGTCTTAGCTGTACTCCTGTTTGGAAGGAACGGAATGGGACACAAGATATGCGACATAATTTCCCCAACCCCATCCCTCTGCCTCATGCTCAGCAGTATCTGGCACTTTCTCTCATTCCAGATGCTGTTTAGCGGGAGGAAACATATTTGCATATAACCCACAATAAAGCCTTCAGTCCTGTGAACTCACGGTTGCAACGAATTTCTGTGCCAGCATTACTGGGAAACTGAATTTCTGCAAGTATAAAAGAGGCTGTCCTCTTGGCAGTCATGAAGTTAGCAGTAAAAATCTAATGTCTGGAACGTCTGCTTTTGAACAGAGTTTGGAAAATTTACACTTTGGGCTGTAATGCCCAGAAATCTGGGAGTCCTGCAACATACAGTTCAAACATGTCAATTTTTTTCCACGCCCTGTTTCTAAGCAGAACAGGAAAAATTGCAAGCTACGTAGAAGTCTTCAAAGGTGCTGGCTGGCTGGTCTCCTGTGTTCTCAGCTGCTGACCCTCGATATGTATACAGCTACATGAGTTCTTGCGAAACTAAATAGCCCTAAATTATTTCAGTATCTCAGCATCACTCAGAATACCTAAAGGTCTTATTGCAATGAACAAAAGCCTTTAGCTGGAGCCTTAATGTACACCTGGGAGCAAAAATTAGGTTTATCTTCTTTTAATGTACGAAATCAAGCTCAGGATTTGGGTGCAGAACTAAGCACTAGCCAGCTTATGATGAGAGCTGAAAGTGCAGTGTTAGAAAGACATTTTAAAGGCAGACTTAGCTGCTTGGGCGATCCCAAGCAAATTACTTTGCAAATCACTTGAGCGAAAGAACTCCCTGCAGTGCACGAATTCCTTCGAGTTGTGACACATTATTTACATTCTGCATCTGCCCCATGAACTCATATAATTTGCCATCCCTATAGCCCCCTGAGGAAGACCATACAATCAGAGGGTACGTTTACACTCTGTCACTGTGCAAACCTGGATGATATGATGAAAAAATGTCTTCAGGACATCTGATTCTATGGCTAGGGCCAATATTATTTATTATTTATTATTTATTTTAGAGTACTTTTACCCCGCCTTTCTCCTTGGAAAAAGATCCAAGGCAGCTTACAGTAATGAGGGATAATATCCAGTCCAGTACAATTAAGACCTGTTCATGTATTGAGAACAAGGAATTGAGGGACATCTTACACAGCATTTGAAGACAACATTACATTAAAGCTACAAGAGATCGTGAGCAGTTAAAAAAAAGTAAAATTCCATGTAAAGGTTATGAGTGATGGAAACTAACATTGAAAACATAGTGTCAATGTAATCACACAAAGTTATAAATGGTTATAATCACAAAGTCTATGTGAACCCATAGATTCATATAAAATACACATGGTAGCCCATCATTCAGGGAAAGCTTGCCTGAAGAGAAAGGTCTTTGCCTGTTTCTGGAAGGACAACAGAGATGGTGAAGTCCTCGCCTCTAGTGGGAGGGAGTTCCAGAGTCTGGGCGCAGTAGCCAAGAACACCCTTTCATGTGTTCCCACGAGACATACCTGTGAGGGTGGTGGGATGGAGAGAAAGGCCTCTCCTGATGACCTTAACACCCAAGTTATTCCAAAAACATGTTCAAGAAATAATATTCAAAGAACATGTTCAGTGTTAAAAAGGAACGGACTTCCAAGATACTAAAATGTTCTCTAATACCCCTGCCTATTCAAGCCTATTCAGAATGTGCTTACTTCACCATGGCAGCAGTGTTGGTCCCCTATCCCTTTTCTTAACTACATGTTACTAGCCCAACTGGTCTCCTCTCTCTCTCTCTCTCTCTCTCTCTCTCTCTCTCTCTCTCTCTGTCTCTGTGGTCTGGCTGTCCTAGTCCACCCCTAGGGTGCCATGAAGACAAAGACGGCATCATGTAAGGACCACAACATTCCTACTTTTTCAGATATTGCTCTGTAACATTTTGGACAGGACTAATTGATTCAAAATGGCAGTTATTGGGGGGGATAAAGTGTGCCACTGCAATCACAGTACCAAAGAGAAAGAAAGAGGGCCACAACCTGAGACACAGACACGAATGTAATCCACCAAGCAACTTTTTTTCCAAGGTCCTTACATCCAAGAAATAACTCCTGGCAAATCCACCTTTTGCCATGTTGTAACCTATTGGTAGTACAACACTCTGAGGAAGAGGGTTTCGTCCTCAAAATATTAGCAATGTTGTTGTTATTTTTCTAGTAACCTAAAGCTATTGCCTGTTCCACTTTGGTGATGGCTACAGCTCCTCAACTTGTTTTGCTTCAATTGGAAATACTGAGATACCAGGAATGAGCCCCCCCCCATGTGCCAAGGAAGAAGCAAATGGACCATCAACGGAGACATGACAAGAATGAAACACTAGGTAATCTCTTTCCTTTTAATTTGATCCAATTGGCTGCACTTAGTGGACTTTTTTATCCCAATCCTCAAATGAAATGCATGGGCCTTCTGCACCAACCCCCTTCGCTGGCAAGGCAGGGGCCATCGGCCTGGATTAGCCACAGTGAGCAGAGGTGTGAATGTGTGTAGGTGATGTGTCTTTGGAAGGAGTGGGGCAATAAAAACACCTCCCTCCCTTGAATTTGGATGCAGCCTAAGAACATCCAAACTCTGAGCCTCAACTAAAAAACTGCCTGGCTTTTTTCCATCTTGCCAATGACCTTACATCTACGAAATAACTCCTGGCAAATCCATCTTTTGCCATGTTATAACCTATTGGTACTACTCTGAGGAAGATGGTTTCACCCTTGAAATATTAGCAACATTTTTGTTATTTTTCTAGTAGCCTAAAGGTATCACCTTTTCCACTTTCACCCCCAGAGTAAGACTGTTTTTGACCACAACGAGTAGAGCTTCCCTTTCCACTTCCACTAGGTCTCATCACAGCATTGTGTGTGTGTGTGTGTGTGTGTGTGTGTGTGTGTGTGTGTGTGTGTGTGTGTGTGTGTGTGTGTGTGTGTGTTGTGTCGTTACAGTCGTGACTGACTCTACGTGACTCCATGTCCATGGAGTTTTCTTGGCAGGAGTACTGGAGTGGCTTGCCAGTTCCTACTACAGGCGCCAACAGCACCTGGTGTTCCCTGGTGGTCGCCCATCCAAGTACTAACAAGGGTCGACCCTGCTTAGCTTCCGAAATCAAGTGAGATTGGATGTGCTTAGGGCATCTAGGCAGCTCTCATCACAGCATTGCCTCTGTGCAAATTAAAGAGAGAATAACAAGGGACAAGCCTACATCTTCTACATCTTGCCTACATATGCTGAGGAACACTTATCTAACTGTTTGCAGTGTGTGTGTGTGTGTGTGTGTGTGTGTGTGTGTGTGTGTGTGTGTGTGTGTGTGTGTGTGTGTGTGTGTGAGAGAGAGAGAGAGAGAGAGAGAGAGAGAGAGAGAGAGAGAGAGAGAGAGAGGAGATCCAGGGCATGCCAACATATTACAATAAAAGGGCCGGATGGAGAGAGGAAGACATCGAGTGATAACAACTGTAGCTGAAATCCTGTTGAAGTTGGTGTAATATGAAGTTATTATATTAGAAGATAGAAGCAGCGGTCTGGGTGTTACATCCAGACAGCCTGCACTGCATACTTTGATTCTGCAATGGTTTGTATAGTTCATGTTACGACTGTGACATGCTTTTCCTTCTATGTTTGCTGCAGTATACCACTGATTTGTTTCCATTCCCTTGCTCAGTTTGTTCCCAGTTCTTGACCTCATTTGCTAATGCTTGGATCTAAACAAGGAAAGGCTAAGAAGAGTCCCAGTGGATTGAGGGAACGTTACAGAGGATGAAGATTGCGCTGAAGGAACCTGCCACAGTGAGGGTCAAACTATACAAAATGTGCCAGCTTTGTAATTAGAAGCAGAGTTTCCTTAAGAGGTAAAAGATGTTTGTTTATTCTGCTATAAGCTTTCTTCATCTCTGTGTGATACCAATTAGCTTGCTTTTGTTTTGTGATTGGCTATTGGGAGATAAACAACAGGCTTCATTCTCAAGTTGATTGCGCAGACTTGACAGCTTTAAAAATGTGCCTCTGGAGGATGCTGCTCTTGCTTCTAATTGCAAAACTGGCAGCTTGTGTAGTTTGGCCCTGAGTCAGACCACTTGCAAGAAAAAACACATCTTCAATAGCTGTTATTTATGGTTTATATTTCTCCACATCTCCCTTTTCTTCCAGGCCACTGTACATCATTTTCTCTACCCCCTGTCTTATATATTATATATTATCCCCGCAGTAACCATGTCCCAAGGCAGAGAGACTGTGACTAGCCTGAAGTTAAACAGTAACCTTTATGAAGTGGAGACTTGAACTCCTTGTTGCTTGGGGAAGTTATTTCTTCCAAAGTTCCCCAGCTATCAGAGAGAGAGAGAGAGAGAGAGAGAGAGAGAGAGAGAGAGAGAGAGAGAGAGAGAGAGTTTCTGGAAGATGTAGTCGAAAAACTAACTTTCCCAAGCTTTGTCAGGAAGACAGATTGTTTCACTACCCCCCGAGAGGCACACATATTTCTGCATTATGACTCCCTGCTGATCCTATTCTCCTCCGGTACTCCAGTCCATTCAGGTTTCTGACCCCCAGTCACTCTGGGATCATAGAATGAGCCACTTCCCAGGCTCCCAGCTGGAGCACAGCACTAGGAGGAGCATAGAAAATGTTCAGGGGGGAAATCCTGAAATCTCTTTTGCCAGGAAGCGCCCTCCCCCCCCCTGGCTCATCCTAAGAAGCCAGCCACCTCGCCTGTGCACATCCACGGCTGGACCCTCTCTCAGCTTTGTGGGAGCCGCACATGGGCTGACTCACTTGTTCGGCATAGATGGACAGTGCAAGTCAGGAGCAGGGAAGATGCTTTTTGGACCCTAAAACACATGGAAGGATCTTTAAGTCGTGGCTGTGATTACGTCATTTTGGGCATCACTCCGTGTTTCACCTATGCAAGTTCTCAAGGTGCCAACACGGCCAACCACATCCAGGTCTACTCTAATAACACACAAAGCAGACGCTGGGGGGGGTGGCGTGGGTGTGTGGGTGTACCAAGCGATTTTGCTAGCTGTGGTGCCCCTCAGATTCATCTCTGCCTCAAAGAGGTTCTGGTGCTTCTCTCTGGCCGTTACTTCACGAAGTGCCTCACTTCGAACCTACCTTGCCTTCGCTGTGAATTCGGTGGCGGTCACGTGTTCTCCCTTCGATCCCACCCCTGTTTAACAGTGCTCACGCACTGCATTTTTACTACCGAATCGATCACAACCTCACGTGCTCGCTTCGCATTAGGACGCCGCTTTGCAACGTTTGGTTGTTCCCATCCTTAAAAAAAAAAAAAAACTCGGCGTATCGATGCATCAATACTTGGCTGTCATTTCTGAAAGAGCTGGTTACGTGTCTAATCTTGCGTTTTGCTCTCCTGATTTATACTGTTGCGTCCATTACTGACGTGTAAAAAATGCTGTTCTCCGTCAGGGTCACTAGTAGGTGGACCCTACCACAACGTGTGTTGCTGATGATCCATCGGTCCTCCAAGGACATCCGAGTTATCCCTTTCTAAGTCCCTAGATCAGTGGTCCAGCAACTTCCGCCTCCCACAAATATCTGCCTAATAATTCGCCCGGAAGTAACAGCGAAGAAGCAATGAACCGAAACATCGGCTTGAATGTAATTTAAAAAAAACCCCGAGTCCGCACGTCACGTTGGGAGCGAAGCGGGATGCGAAGCGAAAAGATTCCCGACCATTTGCAGGGGCACCACTCGCCCCGGTTGGAGCACGGTAAAGGGGGCGTGGTCGGGGTGGCATCGCAGCCAAAAAGGAGGGGCGTGCGGACTGAAACGATCAATTCGCACAGAAAGGAGGGGTTGCCGCGAAGCGAGCGGTTCGTGAAGTAATGGCCTGTCTTTTTAGTGGGTCTTGGCTGACTTCGCAGGCACTCTAGAAATGCTATATTGGCTGTTGTGAAGTTCTATATTATTTCACTTAATGGAAAAGCGTGTTTAGAAAAGGGCCCAAAGACAGCAATCAGGAGCGCTCCACTGCTGTCTTGGAGCTCAACGGAATCGGGGGGGGGGGTGATGCCTGCTGCGAGTTTATTAAATGCTTCCAGTGGCAACGTTCAATTTCCTAATTGTCTTTCCTCTCTTACCACTGGGTTGGGAGGAAAGCACCAGCCACAGAAAAGCCAAGGAGGACTTTTTGGCTATGCCTCCCTTACACTTCAAAGTGGGCCTCTAGAGTTTGCTTCTAAACATCGGGAGCAAATCTATTCCAAAAAGAAGACTCAGCTGCTATTAAGTGTGAACGGAGCCAACGCCAATACTTCCCGTGAGCTGAGGTTCACTTTTCTAACTAACTTTACAGGAGGCATCACCGAGATGGGCACAAACCGCCGGTTTGTGCCAGTTCATTTAGTGGCCGAGCAGGTGTTTAGTGTTTCAAAGCTCCCACCCACCTCCTCCAGTGGGTGCCTAGCAGCCTGGCTGGTGGGGCTCTGCAGGAAAAGAACAAGGAAACTAGAGCCCTCCATATGTTGCTGGACGGTAGCCTTTATGATTCCCCACTACAGCGGAACCTTGACTTACATGCTGCTTGACTTGCAGCATATTTGACTTGCAGCAAGAAGGGGCCTGTTTGACTTAAGTCGCAGGCTTTGACTTACAGCTCGGAGCCCCAGCGCAAGGCCCCGGAATCGGGTGGCAGCCATGACCCAACATCGCGGCTGCCGCCTCCAAACTGCTCCTGCCTTCTTCCTCTCCTCCGGCAGCGGCGGCTTCGGCAAGGCCAGCTCCGAGCACCTGGAGCTGGTCCTCGGCCTCACTGAAGCCGCCGCTGCTGCCGGAGGAGAAGAAGGGCCGGGAGCTCGGGGCTGCCCTCGCTGGTTAGACAGTCGGCTCAGTCTTGTAAAAAATCTGGCTGCAGAATTATGGTCCACAATGGAAGCATTTTAGTTGGGGAGCTGTACAGTTATGGGACTCTAATGGTAAGCATAGGGTTGTTCAGAACTTGGAACGTCAGGTTAAAAATCAGTAAAACTTAAATGTTAGACATTGTTGCTATGAACATTAAAAAGTGGAGGCGTATAACTTGTGAACTATAATTCCACTGCCTCCTCCTTTCTTTGAAGAGACATTTCATAGGAATCTCCTATCCTAGTCAAATTTGTGTTAAATTGCTGTTTTCGGGGGTCTTTTTCATCATCTGGAACAGATTAATCCACTTTCCCATTACTTTCTATGTGAAAAGTTCATTTGGCTTAAGGCATGTTTGACTTATGTCTAGACATCCGGAACGGATTAATGACATAAGTCAAGGTTCCACTATATTGGCTATGCTGGCTAAGGAGGCTGCCACCTAATAATAACTGGAGAGCGACACATTTTCCCAGCCCCTCTTCCCAATGCATATACACCCTAAGCATCCTGATTTACATGCACACATATCCCATAGCTACTAGAATATTAATCTCCGAATTGAACTTTATCTCCAGCATCACTTAGAACCAAAATGTGCACTCAGGACCTTCTGAATCATGAAACCACCAACAAAGAAACTGTCAAGCAAAACACAAAAAAGTATCAAATTTGGAGCAAGACTTTAACACAAGGAGACTTTCTCCTTCCAATCCTGTTGTTACATGTGAGCCATCTCATTGGAAAAGGGAGGTTTCATTTCTGATGGAAGAGTCTTAATTTAAATACAGTGGACCCTCGCATAACAAACAGTTTGTGTAACATAAAATCTGTACAACATAAAAAATTCCAGAGATCGGGGAAATGTGCTTAACAGAATTGCCTATGAGGCAAACCCGTACAAGATAAAAATGGTCGCAATTAGGGATCACTCTGTTTTCTATGCATTCCTATGGGAAATTTGTATAAAGGGAAAAATTGCTTAACATAATTTCATTTGGAACAAATTAATTCCTTCTTGCAAGGTACCACTGTAGTCTTAATTCCCCAATCCAGCACAAATGTGTAGGCAGGTACAATGCATAGTAGTTGGCAGAAGCCAGTACGGAACAATTTCTCGTAGTGAATCAGGAGCGACTGTCTGATTCATAGATAACCACAGCAAGAAGAATGTCAAGGGATGTGTGCAGATGGAACAAAATTGTACTGTTTCTATAAAAGCCCTGCCACACGTGTATAAGGCAGGTACTGTGAGGGTGGCCTGTTTTAAGAGCCAAGGGGGCACATGAGAACTGTCAGACCCATCTACTCTTCCTACAGCAGGGGGGTCCAAACTTTTTGCAAGAAGGGCCAGATTTGGTGAGGTGAAAATGTGGGGGGGGGGACCATTCAGCCGCATTTGGTCCCCGGGCTGGACTTTGGACAAGTCTCTATAACATGCAAAGAGTCGAGGAGGATGCTGGAGCAACAACGAAGCTAGGGGTTGGTAGGCTGGGCAGGTGGCCGGGGAGATGGACAGAGGCAGGGAGGACAGGCAAACCATAAAACTGCAAGCTAATGCCTCCATCCGGTATGGGAAGGGGCCAGCTGGCGGGGATGTGTGACAGCCTGAGCCGGTGGGGAGAAGCAGCTGCGGGCCACTCAGAATTTGAAAACGGGCCACATTTGGCCCCTGGGCCTGACTTTGGACATGCCTGTCCTACAGCTTCTATCACCCCGGCCAGAAACAGATGTTAGTGACAGCCCATGAGAATTCTTAGCAGAGCAAGAATTTGAGTGTCATAGCATTCTCACCACTGAGAATATGTCACTTAGCTTGCCTGCTTTGCTGACTGGTCTTCAGGACACAAAAACAAAGGGATTTTGAAACCTGATGATGCCGACCTGGACTGAACGGAGCACCTCAATCACCTCTCTGCAGTGCTAACATGCTTTCAGCCCTAATTACATTATTAAGAGATAATGCCTGGGCCTGTTTTCCCATGTTGGCTTTGAGAGTGTTGGGGAGGAAAGGAGCAGGTTTTACAGTCTTCACCCATCCACCCATTTCGCTCTTCACTATTCACTCAAAGGCAAGGGGGGGAGGCAAGGAGTGGGTGGGCGAAGTGTTCTTCGCCCATCCACCCATTGACGTTTGCTGGATCAAAGCAGCATGATTTGGCAGCGTGGAGGCAGAGTCACCATTCCGCAAGCCTCCTTCAGGAATGCTCTAAGTATAATAGGCTCTCAGTTGCTGCTGGGCTCAATCCCAAATAGACATGGAAACGAAGAAGAAATAGGAAAGGGAAAGCTGGACACTTTAGTGCAACCAGCAGTAACGAAGGGGAATTTATTGATAAGTTATTTATTATTATTATATATTATTATTTTTATATTTGTATACCGTACCATTTCCCAAGAGGGAACTCTGGGTGGTTCACATAAAAGACACAAGAAATAAAAAAATAATAATAATGATAAATAAAATAATAATAATAATAAAATTAAAGGGGGGGGATACCCAACAACAAACAAGAAATTGGCAAGAGGCATAAGACAACTGATAACAGGCACAAACCTCGAAACAGGGAAGAATAATACACACCCTAGCGATTGCTGAAGGCATCCCTAAACAGCCAGGTTTTAACAGCTTTTTTGAATGATGCCACAGAAGGAGCCTGGTGTATCTCGCTCAGTAACCAGTTATCTTGGTATGATTTGCAGAACGCTTCACAATGCTGAGTAAGCAAAAGAGAAGCCTGTGTCCCAAGGAACGGATCCAGGACTGCCTTATTGCGGAAGGAGAGGGGATGGCGAGTGAATGGAAAATGGAACTCTGTGCAGGCTTCTGGACCAAGAGTGCTTTTCCATGGCAAAACCATGCTTACACACCAAAGAGGCATTACAGAAACAATAGAAAATTGTGTGCATATTTTCTTATCTGAATGATAATACATTAATTTAGATAATAAAGTGGACCCTCATATAACAAACAGTTTGTTTAACATAAAATCTGTACAACATAAAAATTCGGAGATAGGGGAAATTTGCTTAACAGAATTGTCTATGGGGCGAATCCGTACAACATAAAAATGGGATTACTCCGTTTTCAATGCATTCCTATGGGAAATTGGAAAAAGGAAAATTTGCTTAACATAATTTCATTTGGAACAAATTAATTCCTTTATACAAGGTACCACTGTATATATGAACCACAATAAAGATCAACCCAGGCAACATACAGCTTAAGGACAGAAACAGATTTTACACATTGCCCAATTACAGCTGAAAGCACTTTAATATGGGAGGAAGGTGACTGAGTTGTGCAGTTTTTGCAACATAAGATTCATGGAACTTCAGGGCTTCAGTCCTGAAGAAGACCACTTTTAAAAAAATATTAAACAAAGTAAACCAATTTGCTTACTGCTGGAGGCAAAAAAGAAGCTCCTGTTGTATGCAGAGGTTTTCATCTGTTAAGGATTTTTCCTCCTCTAATCAGAGCTATCTATAACATCTGCTTTAAAATTATCTTTCTAGAAAGATGAGTCCTAATCTCTCCACACCTTACTGCTCACCTTGCTCTTAGGAATGCCCTAGTACAGCGGATGTCCTTTCTGAATGGACCTGCTTCAGCAAAGGATCAATGTGTGCAAATCAATCATTCCAAAATCTATGCAGCCAGCCTTTAAATTCATATTCACATTCAAACTGAATATTCCAGGTGGAGGGAGCTCGAGAGGAAGCCGGCTTCCCTGCATCATAAGCGAATTCACATTTCAAGAGCTCGGCGTCAGGGGCTCCAGCTGGCAAGGGACCTCGCCCATCTCGATGTGGGACGCTTGCCCACCAGAGAGAAACCCAAGCGAAGGGACCATCCAAGAGACAGAACCCAGCGGCGCCACCCTTTCAGGAGGGGAGCCCGAGTCGGTGCTTCGTAGTTCGTACCAGCGCCCAGGGGCCGGCTCGCAACCCGCTAACCCTGAAGCCAACGGGACTTCCCAGCGCGCCCAAGGCACGGCCGGGCTTCCCAAACGCTTCCCCTTCTCCAGCATCCCCAAGCCCATCGTTCGCCCTGGGAAGGAAGCCCCCCCCCAGGGATCGGGAGTGCCACACACACACACAGTTCGCCCGGACAGGGACCGGCGGCCGCTCGGCTTCGCGCGCGCCGGGGAAACGACACCTGAGCGCAAGGCGTAGCACCCCGGACGGTGGCAAAGGAAAAACGCCTCTCGCCTTCCGTGGGGGATTGGAAAAGTTTTTTTGGAAGGGGACTACAGCTCCCAGAATCCCCCCCCCAGAGAAAGAGAGGGGGTGTCAGTGTCTCCCCAGTCTTCCTAGCCCCCCCCAGGCTCTGGAGTCACCCCAAGGGGAGGCAAAAGCAGGTCCCTCTCTCGGGCAAAAGCAGGGTGGAAGAGGGGAAAGGGGGGCATTTACCAGCAGCAGCAGCAGCAGCAAGGAAGGCAGCAGGAGGAGCGCGCCCGCCGTCGCCCGAGCGCCCCAGTCCATGCCTGGAGGGAGCTTGGCCGGGCTGGTCCCGGGCCGTCAGCAGCGGGGGCGGGGGGGGGATGCCCGGCGCTTCTGCAGAAAGGAAGGAAGGCACTCTCTCCTCCTGCCCGTGAGAAGCGGCTCCGGGGGAGAAGGGGCGCGACGGACGCTCCCAGCGCGCTTTCTCCGCCACCTTGGCTCCGCTTCCCTCGGCCCCGCTCCCGTTCCCTGGCCGAGGGAGGATCTGGGCGAGCGAGCGAGTGGAGAAGAGAGGAGAGGAGAGAGAGGAGAGAAGGGGGCGGCTCGGGAGGGGAATCTCGCCCCGCGCCGGCAGGCAGGCAGGCAGGCAGGCAGGCAGCCAATCAGGCTCCGGCGCAGCAGCAGCAGCAGCAGCAGCAGCCGCAGCAGCCGCAGGCCGAATAACAAAAGGGAAAGAGAGGGGTCCTCCCGGCCAAGGGATAACGGGAGGGTGGAAGGAAAGAAGGAAGGAAGAGAAGAAGGAGAAAGGAAGAAGGAGAAGAAAGAAAGAGAGAGAGAGAGAGAGAGGGAGCTGCTGCTGGGCTGGGGTTTTCTTCCTCCCCTCCACCCCGGGAGGGAGCGGGCTGCTTGGAGAAGGAGAAGGAGCCAAGGTAGAGAGCGGCTCCCCCTTCTTCTTTCTGCCGGCACATTGTTCCGCTCAAGGGGGAAATTTATAATCCACGCCAATGTGGAACATATGCCGCCAACAGGGCACGAATGGAGGTAGAGATAGATAGATAGATAGATAGATAGATAGATAGATAGATAGATAGATAGATAGATAGATAGATAGATAGATAGATAGATAGATAGATAGATATTCAGGGAGTCCAACAAGTCCTCTTCTAAATGAGTTCCAGGTTCTTTGCAGGCACACGTACCGCTTCCACCATCCGTCTGGGGGAGGGTGGGGGGGGGGAGAGAGAAAGCTTTTCGAAAACATCTCAATTTGAGATTGGCTTTTTACTAAAGGCTTTAAAATTCAGCTGGGAAATTGCCCCTCTCCCCACATCACAACTGAAAAGAATCCCACAACAAAAGGAAACTTCTCCTGCCAACATGTCAAGGTAAGAAGGCAGGAAGAAGAGGGGCAGTATCCCAGATCCAATAGGACCCAGGAATGAAACCATCAGCCTTCTTGTTGAGATTTATTGATTTACTGCAGAGAGAAAGCTTATTATTGTACTCATTATTTCTATAATAGAGTACAGGTGGCATTACTTAAATTAGTGTGAATTCTGGTCAAATCCATTTCTTGAAAGCATTCTCAGTATTTCAGTTAATTTACTTTGACACAACTTTAAATATAGTTCTAAACACACACACACACACACACACACACACACTGTTGACCTTTATTTCAGAGGCTTTGGGATGAAGAATGAATTAGGGATTTGCAACAGGTATTAAGTGCAACAGGGGGACACATCAGTTCAGCTTCGCTGGCCCAGCTCAGACTCATGAGTGAGAGGATCAGCTCACACATTAAGGCAGATGCTTATTTCCCACCCACCCCCTCTTACAACAATATCCCTCTTGAAAAGCACATTTTTCTGTCCTTGTGCCTGCCTCTGGACTGATGATTTACAAAACAAAAGCAGACTAATTTGCCAAGGATGAAATACGGCAACCTTGTACTAAAAATCATAGAATCCTAGAGTTGGAAGAGATCCCAAGGGCCATCCAGTCCAACCCCCTGCCATGCAGGAACCCCCATCACAGTATTTCCAACAGGTGGCCATCCAGCCTCTGCTTAAAAACCTCCAAAGAAGGAGACTCCACCCTCCATGGCAGCATATTCCATTGCCAAACAGCTCTAACCATCAATAGTCTTTTCTTTGGAAGACTGGCACTGGTATGAAGCCAGAGTTTCATTTACAGAGGCCAGAAGACTGATTCTTTGATGGATAATGGAGAGCACCGTGTAGAGCTTATAATAATAATACCTTTATTGTCAATGTACAACATGTGCACAATGAAATTGGCTGAGTCTCCCTTGCCCACCCCCCCACCCCCACCCCCATCCCACTGGCAACCACTCAGTCTTATTGCACCCTGTGTACTTGACACAGAATGCGCCAGCCCACAGGTCAGTTCTTCTATACATGTCCTGGGATTATTTCCCATTCAGCAGTCTGACAGCCCATGGATAAAAACTGTTCTTCAGTCTGTTGGTACGTCAGGCTATACTACAATATCTTCTGCCTGATGGTAACAAGGTAAAGAGGTGCTGACCAGGGTGTGAATCATCCTTTTTTTTTTTTTTAAGTCTGAGGACTTCCTGAAACTAAGGACCCAGCAGTGCTGTCAGCCACCCAGTTTTCATTTTTCATTTCATTTTTACAGTAAAAGCCCGCTATGGTGACAGCTGAATGTTTCATTAAATTTGATGAAGGTGCTTCTTCACCCACTACACCGTGAGGCCAGCAGGCCACATTAAGATGAGCAGACAAGGCAGCTTAGGAGACTGTCTGAGGATTGAGGAGAAATGCTTGCTCCCCTCATTTATTGCTTGAAGCAGCTGCCACATAACACGGCTGACCCTGAGGCCATGGTCTCCTGCAGCAAAGAGCTGCTGAAACAATGAGTACAGTTGATCGGGGAGTATTACACAGGGGCACAAGGTTGCCCCCATCCGGGGCCGGTGCTAGGTTTTTTTGCGCGCTAGGCAAGGGGCGGGGGTGGGGTGGGCAGCAGGCGGGCAGGACAGGGGGTGGTGTGGGGGGCAGGGTGCTGGTCGTCAGCGGGGGCGGCGGATGGTGGGGGGCAGTGATGGGCACGGGGTCGGACGGCGATGGGCACGGGGGGCGGCGATGGGTGACGGGCAGAGGGCGACGGGCAGCGATGGGCGGACGGTGACAGGTGGCTGGTGGGCGGTGGGGGGACGGACAGCGGTGGCCAGCAGGGGTGGTGGTGGTGCCATCAGGCTGGCCAGCGCCCTCTCTCCATTTTGGTGCCCTAGGCAACTGCCTAGTTCACCTTAATGGAAGCACCGGCCCTGCCCCCACCCCCACCCCAGTGTCACCTACTGTGACCATTCTTGGATATTATGCAAGTGACCCATCTTGAAGCTGACTTCTATGTCATCCAGACTGCTGTTCACTCTTTTAGCATATAACCTCAGTTTCAAGGGAAGCAAGTGGTGCTCCATAGGATTCCTCGAGGGAATCCAGACAGTGCTTGTTAAGGTACACTATTGTAGTTTGATCAGTGAAGATTCTTCCATAACCAGCATGTTTCCTGCTGTGTTGTCTTGCATTTTTGCTTCCAAGCTGAGCAGCATCCTTCCCCCTTGGCTTTGAACGAGATATACAGCATTTTCCCCATGTATAAGACTATATTTTTGTCTAAAATTGTTAGGTCGTTGTTGAGGGTCATCTTATACATGAAAGTAAACTGAGAAGAGAACCGCGTGGCTGTGAAACTGTAATTTTGGGTAGGAAAATGTGAGGGTCGTCTTATACACAGAAAAATATGGTACACGTGATTTAAAAAGAGACAGACAGACAGACAGACAGACAGACAGACAGGAAGGAAGGAAGGAAGGAAGGAAAGAAAGAAAGAAAGAAAGAAAGAAAGAAAGAAAGAAAGAAAGAAAGAAAGAAAGAAAGAAACTGATCACACAGAGAAGAAGGGGCACGTCCATCAGTGTCCTGATTGGTCACATAGCCACTGGTATCTGGCATCATCCTGAGATGGTTATGTAAACATTTCAAAAAGGCTGGGAAATGACATGATCCTTTCCACATGGAAGGAAATTCAGAGATTTCCTGTGCTGGGATAAGAGGTACATCCATAGGATGATGAAGCAGCAAGCCCTGTCACTATACACAAGGTGAGAATGTAATAAACCTTTGCTTTGGCTTTCCTCTTGGTTCAAGACCTGCAGTGCTTAACACTTGATTAGGAATGTGTATCTTTCCAGGCAGGGCTGGTGCTAGGTTTTTTTTTTTTTGCACCCTAGGCGAGGGGTGGGGGTGGGGCAGGCGGTGGGCAGGCAGGGCGGGGGGCGGCAGGGGACGGTGATGGGTGCGGGGGGTGGGCGGCGATGGGCGAGGGCAGAGGCGGGCGGGCAGCGGCGGGCGGGCGGCGGGTGGGGGGGATGGACGGCGGTGGCCAGCGGCGGGGGGGGGTGGCAGGCTGTCCAGCGCCCTCTCTCCATTTTGGCGCCCTAGGCAACTGCCTAGTTTGCCTTAATGGAAGCGCCGGCCCTGTTTCCAGGGATTGTTGGATGGCATCTCCCATCCTCCCTCACTATTGGCTGTGCTGGTTAGGCACATAAGAAGCTATCTTCTAATGCAGGCAATGTATAGCCTGCATTACTGTAAGTTAAAAACTGTAAACTGCCCAGAGACTACTTGAAGTGGTATGGGGAGGTAGATAAACAAAACACTTTGCTTTCTTTGCTTTCTACTGAGTCATCCCATTGGCCCACCTAACCCAATATTGTCAATTTAGACTAGTAACAGGTGTCTGGGTTTTTTAAGAAGATTCCTTCCTAACCTCACTAGAACATCTCTGATATTCCTGAGTGGTCTCTCCCACTCAAGTACTAACCAACCGCAACCCTGCTTTGCTTCTCAAATCAGGCAAAGCCAGTCTGTTCAGGATACAGTACAAAGGTAGTTGGAGAGTTCAAATTGAAGAACATATGAAGAAATGTGCTTCCTACTCCTATCCTAGTGTTTATCTCCATTCCTCCACCTATAGATCTGGAGGTACCACCAGATACTCTTTCAAAAGGTGCCCAGTCATATTATGTGGGTTCTGAGGGAGGCACAATGCTGAGCCCGGTTCATGGTGACCGTGCCTACTTTTAAAATGCTGAATGGGTTGAGCCCCAAAGACTGGAAAGTGTCTCTCTTTCCATATCAACCTGCCCATGCTTTGGACAGTCTGGGGCATGGTGGCCCTTCAGGTGACAATTTCCAGCCCAGCAACATCTGGAGGGCTATAAACTGTTCACTATTTCAGTGTGTGCATCAGACGACACCCTTTTCTAGGTTCTGCCTACAGAAGTGCATTGTGTATGTAGAATCAACGGAGCTGTCTCTGTGGTGTAGCTCCAATTGTGGCGAGCTGGTTCTGGTTCTGAGCTGGTTCTGGTTCTGATGCCTGGCTCCTATATTGTATTTCTTTCTTTGCCAGGTTGAAACCTTTGGCTGCTGCTTGATTGAAATGAGAGCATGCACAAAATAAAGAGATGGCTGCATCTGCGATGAGGCCCAGTTGCATGGCTAGTCATATGACCAGGTATGCAAGCAAAGATTTCACCACATTGCCACAGTCTTTTCCATGACTTCCCTTGCAGGTGAAGTAATTTCAGAGGAAGATTGGCCTTTATATTTGCCCAGGTGTTTCAAATTTACTGTATTCTCAGCTGCTTGGTCTTACCCATCTTAATTTTACTGCATTTTAATAATGTATTGAAATTTCCTAAGTGTATATATACCGCCCCCTAATCCATTTTTAAATGAAGACATGGTTCAATGAAACATTGCCATTAATTAACCGGTACCTGCATACTTGATTATATCCCAAGAGCTTAATGGCCATGCAAGACATGGTGGGCAACATGTGGAACTCAAGCTCTGTGCAGATCTTTCATCCTTGCCCCTAACCCGGCCATGGCTGTGGTCGTTGTGGTGGGCCTTTCCTTACTTCATGTGACCTTTGAGCCCTGTGTGTGTGTGTGTGTGTGTGTGTGTGTGTGTGTGTGTGTGTGTGTGTGTGTGTGTGTGTGTGTGTGTCTGCTTTCAAGGGCAAATGATGCTCTTGGAAGTCTTTCTGGAGGTTCTAGTTGTCTCATAAAGAAGGTGCCCATGACCCTATGTCTTGTTTTCTCAGAAGAGCAGGCAGAATAGCAAGGGTTGTTTTAACGCAAAAAGTTAGAAAGATTTTTATTTTTTATTTTTTGCAATTTCAGCTCCATGCATTCTTCAGCAGGAAAGAATTTGGCCCTCAGACCTGAAAAAGTTCATGGTGTCTACAATGTAAGTTCCATTCACATAGTGACCTGTAATGAGAACTAATCCAGGTAAAGTACTCAGCCAGAGCAATTTACATGGGGTTCCAGATTTCTACCAGATCCTCGAGTAAGCTGCTGTCACTGACTGAACTCAGACATTAAGAACATCACTGGTGGATCTGATCTGAAAAAAGAGATCTAAAAGTCTTCCTTCATCACTTCTTGCTACCTGCATGCCCTTTTAAACTTCCCAGCCTCCGGACACCATGGAAGTGTACCACAGCTCAATGTGTGTGTTCCCAAGGGAGGCCATCTCACCCCAAATGTCAGGTTGGCAGGCCTTCAAAGATCAGACCACAGACTGCCTATGAGTAACAGATGGCATGGGATGTGACGTCTCAAAGGTTTGCTACCTTGGTTTGTTTCAGACCAGCATTGCTTGTGGCAGGAGCCTGCATGTTCCCAAGACGCATGAGGTGAACAGGTTGCGTAACAAGGGTCCCTGAATGCTTCTGTCATAATGAGGATGTCACTGTATATACCAACCCACCTAAGAAAAAAGTTTTGCTAGACCTGGCTGGATTTACATTCAGAAACAAAGTGACCCATGTGAAAGACAAAGGAGTCCAACTTCAACAATAATGGTAAACTATACAGTTTTTTTAAAGGGAATGCTCATCTGTCAATGAATGCTTCCTCTATAAACACTACGGGCCATCTGAGACAGGTCAGAAGTGAGGAAATGTTCATCTGCAGCTGCTCAGAGGCACTTCTATCAATCCCTATGTCGTATGTGCCAAGGCGGAAACCAAACAGTGAAAACAGAGATTTCTAGCCCATACCAATCCACAGTGATGCCTCGTCAGGGCTGATACAGCTGTAACTTTTTGCCGAGGAATCTGAAATGATGCTTTTAGTAACAGCATGGAAAAGCAACAACACCGCATCTTCCAAGCAGAACAACGGTATTACCACAAAGTTCTTTGAAGGCGACCGCGTTCCAAACCTAAAGATGGGTTTACACTGGCAAACCAGATGGGCAAGCTACAAAACACATGTGCTCCGGTGCTCTCGCGTACATTTAATGGCCCAGAACTGGTATGAATTGTTCCAAAGGTTCAAAGAGAGACACAGACAGCGTCATATGTGTTCCTTTCAATTACAATGGATAGGCCTATGTTTGTGAGCTGTTACAGAGCTGAGGCAGAGGTCCCCCTTTCTCAAAACCACCAGCAGCCAGGTAACTCATCATCTGCAGCTAATTAAAATGGATTCTATGTGTGCACAGTTTACAAACCCGTCATTGTCCGGTGCATTGAAGTCAACGGGAATATTTTCACGGAAAAAAAAATGTCAGAAGAAATATATTAGCAGCTGCCAAATGGTGTTGCCTGCAGCCCTCACACACATAATTTGTCAGCAAATGTGGAGGTTTTTTTTTGGGGGGGGGTTAAATGATTTATATTTAATAAATAGCGCAGGTATCAAATGCACAAGTTCTGCAGCTGAAGACAACCTTGTGCAACACTTCCCCGGCTTTAGACTTTGAGCTGGTTCAGACATAACATTTTCCAGACATCGGATGATTAGCGCTCGAATGATTTCCATTACCAGACATATACACAAATATGTTGCGAACCACACATCTACCATTTTCCTCAGCTATTCTCCCTACGGAATTGCTCAACGTAAAGGGATGATAGAAACCCTTCAGTTTACTGCCGTGCTCTGTTTTGGATTCAAATGGGAGAGAGCATCAGACACCTCACAGGTGACTCGTTGCTACAAGGAAAAAGGCCTCTACAAATGGCTCATTTTTCCACTGCTCACTTTCTCCTGGCGCCGAAGTTTTCACTTTGTGGGCCTTAGGAGGCTCCTCTATGGCTCCTCCATCATCACCCACCCATCCCGGGGGCAACAAAACCAGAAATGCCCATCCAGGGATCCTCTGTTTAAAGCCCCTCTCCTTTCTGTGCCTGGTGCAACCCACCGTGTGAGCTAAAGGCAAACACTCGGTCCCCAAACTCATGAAGACTGTCCACCTCAGGTTTCACAGTGCACAAAATATAACTAAGGCTTCTTTCGTTGAAACAGTTACCAATACTGTAAAAAAAAGGCAATGGAGCTCTGAAGTCACGTGATGATCACAAAATATATTTTATGATCTAGGACAGTGGTGGTGAACCTTCAGCACTCCAGATGGTTTGGACCACAACTCCCAAAATCCTGAGCCTAGACTGCCAATGACAAAGGACTGTGGGAGTTGTGGTCGAAAAAACATCTGGAGTACCACTGCTATAGGAGGAGTCAAAAGACTTGGTCTATTAGCATATAAGATAAATAATTAAACACCAAGTAACCGAATAACATATATTTTAGTATATATTTTGTAGTAATTATGCTAATCTTACACTCAGTTAAAATCAGCATCCATTCATCCCCCCAGGCATATGAGCTTGCCCGTACTCTAAGATCAGGCCAGGAGGCCCTGCTGAAGGCACCATCCCTCAAAGAGATAAGGGGGGGTGGCATGTCAAAGCAGGGCCTTCTCAGCCATTGCCCCCCAACTCTGGAATGCCCTCCCTACGGAGATCCGCCTGGCGCCAACACTTTTGGCTTTTGGCGCCAGGCAAAGACCTTCCTGTTTGGCCAGCATTTTTAATTAGATTAGTTGGTTGTACACATGAACAGAGCAGTCTAGATGCACTAAGCACATCCGATCTTGCCTGATTTCAGAAGCTAAGCAGGGTCAGCCCTGGTTAGTACTTGGATGGGAGACCACCAGGGGATACCAATTGCTGTAGGCACCTGGAGTAGGAAATGGCAAACCACTCCAGTATTCCTGCCAAGAAAACTCCATGGACATGGAGTCACGGAGAGTCGGTCATGACTGTAACAACACAACACAACACACACACACACACACACATGAGCAGCAGTTTTTATAATTTATAATTTATAATTTGTCCTGTATATTGTTTTAATTGTATTGTATTTTATAGTTTGAATAATTTTATTGTTTTATAGTTTTAATACTTGTTGTATGCCGCCCAGAGACCTCTTGGTAATGAGGCGGCTAAAAAAAAAATCTTGTAAATAAATAAATAAATAAATAAGTAAAATTATTGCCTCATGAGTAGAATGAAGGAGACAGAGAGGCTGAAGCAGCACATCATTTCAGGGTGGAAGCCCCAGTTTCCAGTGTTCAACATCCTGAGTTCCCCATCTTTCCTCTTTCTCTCACTTTTGCTTTTCTTCAGTTGAGATTGTGCTTGGGAACTGCTGGCTCTCCAGGAAGCCTCCACTACGTTTAGCGGACAAAGTCTCCGACTTGTGTATAAAGAATTATTTCATCCTCAAGGGCAAGTTATGGGTGTGAAAGGGTTGTTCTGCCGCTTGATACAAAAGATCCAGGGTGAAGTAAATGCTATTTAAAATGAGAAGTAGCATATTTGTGTGTACAGCAAAAACTTTATTTAATTATACTTATCGCTATGGTTCTCTCCAACCATTCATTTTGTGAATGGTTGCAAAGGGGGTGAATTGATCTCAGCCCCCTTTTAAGAGAAAGGGAAACAAGACAACTCCACTATCAACTAGCCGGGAACCACCCTGGAACAGGGTGTAAAGGGCTAAGTCTTCTCTTGCCCATCCAAGTGATAATTTCTCCAACTCCACCTAAATGTGTCATGATGGGAGCAGGTTGGATCAGCCTGTTGTAAGTATGGGAGAAGTAGAAAACAGGGGGTGGTATAAGAAGGCATTTAACAGACATAGAGAAT
Organism: Phrynocephalus forsythii; assembly: GCA_029282475.1. Classification (NCBI taxonomy): domain Eukaryota; kingdom Metazoa; phylum Chordata; class Lepidosauria; order Squamata; family Agamidae; genus Phrynocephalus; species Phrynocephalus forsythii. The sequence goes on from JAPFRF010000004.1 coordinate 29,043,710, forward strand.
GAGAAAATCAGAATATTCCTATGAGTTAAAAGGAAAGGTGACCTATGATCATTAAAGCACCCGTGGAAGCTCTCCATCTTTATCCATACCAACAAGTAAACCTCACCTGTGTGTTGTGTCCTTATAGTTGTGACCAACTCTTCTTGACCCCATATCCATGGGAGTTTTCTTGGCAGGAATACTCGAGTGGTTTGCCAGTACCTACTCCATAGCACCTGATATTCCCTGGTGGTCACCCATCTAAGTACTAACCAGGCCTCACCTTGCTTAGCTTCTGAAATCAGACGAGATCATATGTGCTTAGGGCATCTAGGCAGTTAAACCTCACCTAAACATCTTTAAATAAATCAGAATGTGTCACATCCAACCATCCAACCACCAACCACCACCATCACCAAGAAGTAGTTAAAACATGTATCTGTTCTATAACACCAGACAATGTTTTTATAGTTTGGATTCATTTTGTCAGTAGTAAGGGTAGTGTCTGATATTGTTGAAGAAATTCTAACAACAAATGCCAATTGTGCCAAGAAAAAAGATGAAACTGTTTAACACCTCATCTGTGAATGTCCAGAGACTGCACAAACAGATCACAAAATTAGACATAATAGCGCGGCAAAATTAGCACACTTCTCATTATGCCAAAAAAACAAAAAACAAAAAACGTAACTTGCCAGCCTCCAAAAATCCATGGAAACATCATGTAGGGAAGGTATCAGAAAATAACAAAGTCAAGATCTTGTGGGATTTCCAGATCCAAATTGATAAGACACTTTGAACATAACACACAAGCCATACTAGAAATACAATGAAGAAATGCCTGGATCATTGACATCGCAGTTCCAGGCAATGCCAGAGATGAAGCTAAAGAATGGGAAGAATGAACAAAATACACAGATTTGGCATTTGAAACATCTTGCTTGTGGATGAAACATACCTTGGTGGTATCCACGGTCACTGAGGCTTTGGGAACAATATGAAGAAATTTCACACATTATTATAAGCAGTTGTAGATTATGGCAGTACAGTGGTACCTCAACTTACGAATTTAATCCGTTCCAAATGCATGCTCTTAAGTCGAACTACTCTTAAGTTGGGGTACCTGTCTAAATAATTGAAAAAATAAGTTTAGAAAGAAAAAAAAAGAAAAAAATATTTGTAAGTCGAGCAGACCATATCTAAAATTTGTAAGGCAGCAGTTAAAACAACAATTTTCCGCTCTTAAGTCGATCTGTTCTTAAGTTGAGCTGCTCTTAAGTCGGGGTACCACTGCATTAGGAACAGTATATATACTTTGTTGATATTTCACAGATACTTAGGTTTATGGTTAAACTTCTATCCGTCATGTAATACCAGTTAATGTTTGTCAATGGAGCACAGTGTGGAATCAGACTTTCAACTACATAAACCACTGAGCTATTCTGGAAGTTGAGTCATGGCTACTGGACTTCTTTTTTTAGAGATAGTTTGGATGAACAGCGAAACGTTTCTATCTCTCAAAAAAGAAGTCCAATAGCCATGACTCAACTTCCAGATAAACTCACCTGGATGACTGAGAATCTTCACAGACACTGAGCTATTCTTCTACCTGTTAATGTGATAGTGTGGACCAGAAATGATCAAAACTGAGTGATGTCACATAGGCCGAATCCCCCGCCAAACATCCAGGTCAGTCTTATCATTAGGCAGAGTGGGACATCTGCTTCAGGTAGGAAGGGAGTGGCAGAAAACAATTGGGGAACCAAAGCTGCAGGTTCACCTCACAGCCTCCCCGTGTCTGCTTACAATCGCCTGTGACCTTTAGGTGGTTTAGAGGCCTGCCGGCAGTGTTCAATAGCTAGTCTGGCTATCTTCTATAAATGGAGTGGGTGAGAGGCCATTTTGTCCTTCACTCAGCCAGCAAAACAGTGTGATCCAGCCTTACTGATGGCCCCTCAAGCTGCAAAATTGAGATGCACTGCAGGCTTCAGTCCTGACAGATCAGCAGCAGAAGCTAACAAAGTCAATAGCTGTCTATTGCCAAAAGGCTATTTTCTTCTCTCCTAATTGGTTCCTTATTAGTTAAGAATAGCTTAAGGCCACAGAAGGCTCAAAAGGCATAGAGGATATTCTGGAGGTGTGGGTGTCACCACAAAATAATACAGCAGATTTCCCCTCATGGGTCTGGACAGACTCCTGCCTCCGTTTCTTTTGTTTTCTGCTGTCAGATGTTAGATTTAAAGCAGCCTACGTGTGTTTATAAGCCAGGGATATCTGGTTAACTGTGCTGCAGGCCTACAGCAAGTTTATATGTAAAATGAAAGCAGAAGCAAGAGAGGGTGTCAGGGCTGTCTGAAGCATCACTCCAAGCTGCACACTTTTAACAATACTTGATTTAAAAACCACCCGCCCAGACAGCAGAAAGCTGTTAGCATCCATGGGCTTTACAAACCGGTGGAAACAATGAAGTAAACTTTAGAGCTGATCTCCCTGGAGAGAATCGTTTACAGATTTCACTTCAGCAGCCACCTGTCTCTTTCTGGATATGGAACGGTCTTCTTTTCTCAATATTTTATTTGCATCGCTTTGTTGTTCGCGTTAATAGTCATTCCTAAACAGTCACTTGCTAGTAAGTTCTGCCAGATGCTTACACAGCCTGTTAATTCTGGGGACAAAGGACGTCTTGATAGCAAGGAAGAAGATTGTTTTCAATTATGATCAGGGAATAAAAGAAGGTGAGGGAAGAAGAAAACTATTGATAGTGAAAAGTATCAGTATGATAGGCACGGAATCCGAGAGGATCATGAGAGAAATTTCTATTGTTAAAATTTTAAAAAGGCAAAAGCTTGAGGTGTTCAAATTGCTAGCTAACCCCTCTAGATTTAAGAGCATAATGCACACACTGCTGGAGTGCCCATGTGTGTTTTGCTTGTATGTGTACATACATGTGCGTGTGTGCTCATCCATGCTTAGGTTTACATCCAGCAATGTTTAGAAGCCTACAAGTAGTGAGAAAAATTCTTCAGAATTTGACATTTTGCAGCCTTACTGTAGAGTACAAGTAGCATCACAAAACTCCAATAAAATATGTGTGGACATGAAGGGGGGGCACCTGAGAAAAAGAGGACCAAAAATCCAGATGAACACACAGTGCTGAAGAAATGCACTGGGAGGGGCTGGCATCACCACTCTTACTACAACAGTGACAACTTTGGCAAGATTTGTCAAGAAAAGGACTGCCATGTTCTAGTACTTGTTCCTTCATCCTGGAAAGGGATAGGGTTGGATAGATCAATGGCTTAGGTCTCTGCAGAGACAACGGTCAGGAGTACAATTTCACACTGTGCCTTCTTGAGGGAGACTGGATCTGGTGATCCCAAAGGGTTGCTTTTGTTGTTTAAAGCTTGCCTGAAGAAAAAAAGGCCTGTGCCTGTTTGCAAAAAGTCAGGAAACATGGGAGTGTCAATACAGAAGATCCTCTCCCAGGTCCCCACCAGACACATCTGTGAGGGTGATGGGGATGGAGAGAGAAAGGCTTCTCTTGATGATCTTAACATCTGGGTAGGCTCATAAAGGGAGATGAGGTCCTTGGACCCAAGCTGTTTAGGGCTTTATAGGTTAGAACCAGCATTTTGAATTGTGCCCAGAAACTGAAAAAGTTCATCTGGAGGGTGTGTTTCTTAAATGAAAAGGGCTTAATAGTTAGATAACTTGACTACATTATTTTTCCATGTATAAGACTATATTTTTAGTCTAAAATTATTAGACTAAAATTGAGGGTAGCCTTATACACAGAAGCAAACTGAGAATAGAACCATGCACTTGGAAAACTGTAATTTTGGGTTGAAAAAGTAAGGGGCGTCTTGTACATGGGGGCATCTTAAAGACAGAAAAATATAGCATTTGGGAGCAGGGAATTACTCAGTACCCATAGTGATTAATTTTTACGGACTTTTCTGGGCTAGGATGATTGTCTGTCTATCTAGTAGTAATCAATTATTTCTTCCAACCTTTGTTTTCAAAGCCTTGCCCCTCTGCTGAATATTTTTTCCCATCTCTTTCATTGGCTGGTTGCTGTCATTTTATTTTCTGTTGATCTCTTTGCTTGGTAGATAAGTATGAGTTCAATAAAGAAAGCAGTAAATGTCTCAGAGTGAGCTATTGACATTATAAGTGCCAGTTAATAAGAAAGGGGTGCATTTTGGGGAACTTGTCGTTATTCTTCTTTGTGGGTCTCTCTATAAATCTCCTATGTAAGAAACATGTACTGAAACACTGGAAAAGAGCGGCATGCAGAGCAATTGAGAGATGCAACCCCACTTCATGATATGTTCACAATAGTATTAGTAAGACAGAAAACTAAATGTCTTTCAGATCTGCCAAATATATGGCAACCATCCTTGTGTGCATGTTGGCTATTGCTCAGCCCTTCTGCACATGGCAAAAATAGAGATGACAATTTCTAAGATGGTAACACAGTATGCACCTAATACAGTAAGTGGGCAAAGCACTGTCCTGATAACTAGTGAATAGAATAGTTGTGTTTCTCTGGATCAAAATACAGTAAATCTTCACCTGGCAGGGGATAGGCTTTGTGTAATCATCTGTTCTGGGCGCGATGCCTTCAAGACACCCACCAAATGAACTAATTTTCATCACTAGAAGAGGGAGGAGGGGGATCTCCCCTTTGTATTTTGTACAAAGTGGATACAAAAACTCAAGACTACAGTACTCCCCCAGTTATTAAGGGAGTAAGGTGCCTGATCCACCCGTGAAAAAGGAAAATCCAAAAAAGGCAGATGCCTCAGTAAACTGACCCTGGGCTGCTCCTTCCAGCTGCCCAGAGAGGTTTTTAACCCCCTCCTGACACCTCAGCAAACCTTGCTGCCAGGAGCTCAAGGTCTGTTTTCTGAGGTGTCAGGAGGGGATTAAGAACCTCTCTTTGCAAGCCCAGCCAGCAGGAGCAGCCCTAGGTCTGTTTGCAGAGGTGCCAGGAGGGGGTTAAAAACCTCTTTTTGGAAGCCTGCTTCTCTCAAGGAAAAAAACCACAATATACTGAGACAGTAATATATGAACCACATTGTGGCAGGGGACTACTGTACTTTGGAAGGCTAGAAAATGTTTTGGAGACAATTTTCATGCAATGATGGGAGCAGGGAAGGAAAGACAAGGCAGCTCTGTAGTTGCATAGGGTTCCCTAACACCTTTCCCCCTCAGGTGTGCCTTCTGAGTTTTCATAACATCTGGTTGTTGTTTTCCTACACTGCCCTATTTTGTAAATACGGTTTCAGGAGCCGAAGAGTCTGATGGAGAAATAGTAAACAAGAGTGATATATAGAATTAAGCGATGGGAGGTCTTAACTGGGAACTATAATAATCGTATATGATTCAACCATCTCCATCTTTTACTGAATATTCTTACATGCTTCCATTAATTTGTGTGTTAGGCGGCATCAATATGGATCTGACACCACAACCTTAGTAGGCTTTACATAAAGAATAATTTTGCCAGTGACACCCCCTAAGGACTTGTTATGACTTGTCATGACTGAGGGGGGGATTTGAACCCAGAACACCTGAGTCTTAGTATAACATTCTATCCAATATACACTAGCCTTCTCTGTAAACAGATGCTCTGGTGTCATTTAAAAGTCTGCCCCTATGAATTCTGCATACATTTATCAGAACTTACATTCAACATTTCACAAGGACTTACAAAAGAAAAGGTCTGTTGAAGTAAGGGTGGGGTGTTTTGGTTAGAATTCAGTTCCACATCAGTGTATATGGAGTGCAAAAGACAGTGTCATGTCTATAATTTAGGAAAATGGACAGCAGCTCTCCATCTTAGCTATCAACTCTTTAGATCCACTTTGACAGTTTGATCCAGTAATCACGGTTAGTGAGGGTGCTTTTTTAAAAGAAATAATTAAACTTAAACTTCAGGGAGTTAGGAATTAAGATGCAGCTGCTTCCTGGTGTGAGGAAATCTCTCCCAAAATCTGAAAAAGACACTGGCAGGTCAACCAAGGCCCCGCTTATAGGTACTAGAGAAACAAACTTTTAGAAAGCCTTAGGTCAGCAGAAATGTTTCCCTTTTAAAAAATACTTTCTTTTTTAGGGGGATTTTTTAAAATAGAATTCTTTAACTCATTCATTGCTAAAATGTTATCAAAGCTAGAACAGCCAAAAGAGAAGAAACTCCCAACTAATTAATTCATTTATTGCAGCATTACCTATAATGGTTTTAGAGGCATAAGCACGCAGGTTTTAAACACTTCTTTTTGTTAAAAGAGGAAAGTCTTGGGTGTTCAATATCCCTTCCTATATTTTTTTCAGAATAGGAAAGGCAATTCTGTCTACTCTGACTTATTGATCGTAGAGAGAGTGTGTATTTGTCGAAATACCTTGTTGTTACTAGTTGAACAGTCATATATAACAAATGGAACCTATATTTGTAACGTTGGCTGAAATCTTTTTGCCCGGCAGAATAAGGCGCATTAGGGGTTGGCCTTTTGAATAAATCTGGACTTGGTTCCACTGTTTCAGAGGGGCCTGCTGCTCTTGTGCAACTTACTATGCTAATATCCAGCAGGATTTTGCCCATTTAACCTCAGTTCCCACTGATTCAGTGGGTCTCCTCTAGTTGGAACTAAAAACAGATTTAGGGATAGGTTAAGGAGGACAGTGTGTGTATTCTACTTTGAAAGCTTGTTTGTCTGTCCTTTGAGGGAAAGTTCAGAAGCTGTACCACTGAAAGTACTAAAGTTCAGACAATCCTAAAAAATGAACCAGCATTCATTACGGTCTGAGAAAAATGAAGCCAACATTAATTAATTAATGCTATATAATACCTGCTGCCTAGATGCCCTAAGCACATCCGATCTCGCCTGATCTCAGAAGCTAAGCAGGGTCGGCCCGGTTAGTACTTGGATGGGAGACCACCAGGGAATACCAGGTGTTGTAGGTGCCTGGAGTAGGAACTGGCAAACCACTCCAGTATTCCTGCCAAGAAAACTCCATGGGCATGGAGTCACGAAGAGTCAGTCACGACTGTAACGACACAACACACACACACAACACATATAATACCTATCACTTTGAAGCTTCTGCTTATGTGTGTTAATAGTCGAGAGTTAATAGTTAATAGATCTTTTTTATTACATTTAATGGGAATAATGTGAAATTCTTGTAGAATAATGCCCATCGATCCTGGGGGGGAAAAATGACACGACTCAAACACTACCTGCTAAATCCACATGCCCTCTTTGTATGAACTGAGGTACTTAATGCCTGAAATCCTGTCATGAGACACAGTGATTCCCCCCCCCCCAGAAATTTTTTTTTGTTTGAAAAGTCCCCCTCACCAAAGATCACGAGTCTCCCATGGTACCCTCTTTCTTATGGGAAACTGTTTGGGAGCCAAAGGGTGGTGGAAGCCTTTAGCTTATTAAACTGCTGTCATCATCCCACAAACAGAACTTCAGCCAGTGTTTAGGAGCACAGGAGTTAATACAGGCTTGCATGATGCTATTTTTCATATTTTTGTTGAAATACTTATTATAAAATAGTATAATTCTGCATTGCACGATGACTTACTCACTGTCTTTAAATCCCATTTTGTTTTGTTTTTGGGTTAATGGGGTATGACTGTTGAATGAAAAGACAGAATTAAAACATGAGTCAGGACTGCAGAATGGGAATTGTGCAGAAAAGAGCACACAGTAAGACTGAGAAAGTCTAGTATCTCATTTTGCTACAATGGTCAGCCAGAAGCTCCTGGGTCCTGGCTGCCCTTACCTGAAGTCACTATCCAGAAACTGGTATAAAATTCCAAGTTTGGAAATGAGACTTTTAAAAAATACAGCTAGCATATATTCAATGCTAAATGAGGGATTTTCTGAGTGGTTATGCAAAAAAGTAACTTTCCAAAGTTCAGACTTAGTGGCATGTTGCCTGTGAAGCTGAACATTCCACAAAGTTGTCAAAACTAGTAGCTCCGAATCCATGAATTTGTCTAATCCTCTTTCAGGGCCATCTAAGCAAGTGACCAACAGCATATCTCATGGCAGGGAATTCTGCAGATTAATGGCTTGCAAAGTGCTTCCTTGCCTCTGGTTTTAATTTTAAGCAATCCATTTCGCTGAGTAACTCCTGAGTTTTTGGATTACAAAGGCCAAGAGGGAACTTCTCCCAACCTACTTTCCACTCATCATATCTAATTTTATAAATCTCTGTAATGTTCCTCCTGAGAACACAATCCAATACATATGGATTTAAGACGCAAGCTTCACTGTGTTCTGTTGAACTTGCCCTCTAGCAAGTATGTATAGGATTGTAGCCTTAGGGAATGATCTTTACTAGCCATGGAGGTCAAGGGCCAGCTGGGGTGATACTTTTTAAAACATTTCCTACCCTATATTATGACATCTGACAGTACTGAAAGCCTGCTTTCTTCCAGGTTTTTTTCCTGACTTTTTGGAGAGTATATGCCTATTTCAGTACTATTTCACAAGTACTACAGGTGAAATTCGAAAAATTAGAATTTTATGCAAATGTTCATTTATTTCAATAAGTCAACTCAAAAGGTGAAACTAATATGTGAGATAGACTCATTATATGCTAAGCGAGATATATCAGGCTTTACTTTGGTATAATTGTGATTATTATGGTGTATAGATTATGAAAAATTTACAACCTCAGAAAATTAGTATATTACATGACATCAGTAACACAAGGATTGGAAATAGAACAATGTTGGACCTCTGAAAAGTCTAAGCATGCATATGTACTCAGCATCCCCATATAGCTCGTCTGTGGAAGGAAGCATGAAGTGCTCCAAAATCTCCTGGTAGACGGCTGCGTTGGCCCTGGACCTAATGAAGCACAGTGGACCAACACCAGCAGATGACATGGCTCCCCAAATCAACACAGACTGTGGGAACTTCACACTGGACTTCAAGTACTGTGTGTTATGTCCCTGTCCATTCTTCCTCCAGACTCTGGGTCCTTGGTTCCCAAATGAGATGCAAAACTTGCTGTCTTCAGAAAACAGGACTTTAGATCACTGAGCAACAGACCAGTTTCCCACCAACCCCCCAGCCCAGGTAAGATGCTTCTGACATTGTTTGTTGTCCAGGAGCGGCTTGACAAGAGGAATGCGACATTTGAAGCCCATGTCCAGGATCTGATGCAAAACTGTGAATAGGGAACCTTTTCACATTATTCTAATTTTCTGTGATTGTGAATTTGGGCTTTTCATAAACTGTATGCCATAATCATCATAATTATACCAAAGTAAGGCTTGACATATCTCACTTAGCATGCAATGCTAAAAAGGCGCCTGATGGGGGATATGATTGAGACATACAAAATAATGCAGGGCATGAGTAAAGTGGATAGAGGGACGCTCTTCTCCCCCTCACAAAGTACCAGAACTAGGGGACATTCACTCAAATTGGGGGCTGGGAGAGTGAGAACAGACAAAAGAAAATATTTTTTCACCCAGCACGTTGTTAGTCTGTGGAACTCACTGCCACAGGATGTGGTGATGGCATCTGGCCTGGATGCCTTCAAAATGGGATTGGACAGATTCCTGGAGGAAAAGTCCATCACAGGTTACAAACCATGAGGGAGATGTATAATGTCCAGCCTTAAAACCAGGGTACTTCAAGGGCCAGATGCAGGGGAGTGGTATCAGGAGACAGATATCTAGTCTCGTGCGCTCCCAGACGCATCTGGTGGGGCCACTGTGAGATAAAGGAAGCTGGACTAGATGGGCCTTTGGCCTAATCCAGCACGGCTCTTTTTATGTTCTTATGTTCTTATGAGTCTATCTCATATACTAGTTTCACCTTTTGAGTTGCCTTACCGAAATAACTGAATATTTGCACGATATTCTAATTTTTTGAGTTTCACCTTTACACACTCACCACTTTGGGTTGTTTGATGCATTCATATCACACCTTTTATTTATGGAGTTCAAGCCAAGCAAACACATCTGTTTTCCTACCCAGAGTTTGGATTTCTTTTCTTTTCTTTTACTACAGCTCCTAGAATTCTCCGGCCAGCATGGCTAGCCATGTTCCTAGAGTTGCAGTCTTCAAGAAATATCTTTTTTTCCCAAGTACTGCTGCTACTACCACCACCACCACCTCATTTTATCTTAACAACAGTGTCACGAGGTATGTCAGAGAGAGACAATAACTTATGGTAACCCAGGAGGGTTTAATGGCAGAAGGCGGATTTGAACCTGGGCCTCCCAGGTCCAAATTGCCACCTCACTATTCACTCAAACTCTCCTTTGATACCCAGACAAATCAAAGCAGTTTATTGAAAAGCTGGAAATAGTTTGCATCCTGTGAAAGTGATGATAAATGATGGAGAGATTGGTGCTGGCCAAAATAATCAAAAATATTTTTCAACTGCTCAACATATTTATAAACATACAAAGAAGGAATACAGGACATTCTGTCTCGAAACACACATGGGTAAGTGGATAAGTTTTTGGAGAAGTCTTTATATCGGAATGGCTGCAACACGTGCACATAAATGGAAAAGATATTTAGTAAAATATTTGAAACATATGTTTTTTGTTTGTGTTTCTTGCAAAACGTGAACTCTACCTGTATACAACTTTGACCATGAATGCACTATTGTTTTGTAACAAAAATGCATTTATAAGCAAAGCAACTGGTTAAAAGTTTTTGGAAAGAGTCATATTGTTAATGTTAATAACTTGGAGGCTATCGGGTTCCATATTAAATTTTTTTCAGTGGTGGTGCTTGCAAAGACCAGCACTTTTTCATACTTGATGGATTAAACAGTTTCAATGCGGTGGAAATTCAGGAAATGATTAAATAAAACAGATAGTATTCTACCCTAGAGTTCAGAAGAAGGGGGAACAACCCCCTATCATCTACTTAAAAGAACCCCAACCATTCTTGCATAGAACTATATTTCTCTCCATTAAAAGCTGAATAGGAACATTTGTCATTCATATATAGACTGCTCCTCTCTGCAATGTCAATGCAGCTAACCAAATGGTACTAAACAGCCCTCAGTTCCAAGCAATAACCCTGGATACACTGTTCAAATGTTCAAGCTCATTTATGAGTGAAACATGGACAAAGTTATTAAGGGGGCTTCTGAGTTAGCACTGAATTGTATTCCTATAACCACTGCTCTGCATGAAGGATGGAATGATTCTTTGCAAAGCTTGTAAAATTGTCCCCCAAAGGAACAGGTTGCATTACTGATTACAGTGGTACCTCTACTTACGAGTTTAATCCATTCCGAACGCATGCTCATAAGTTGAGCAACTAGTAAGTAGAGCAGCCATATCTAAAAAATCAAAACAATTCAAAAAATAAAAAAATAAAAATAATTTTAAGTAGAGCAGACTGCATCTAAAATTTTTAAGGCAGCAGTTAAAATGCCAACGATTTTCCGCTCTTAAGTTGAATTACTCCTAAGTAGAGCCACTTGTAAGTAGAGACACCACTGTGCTTTTAGACAGTCTTATTGGCATTAGAACTGTTGCCTGCAAAACCATCCCATTGTTTTGCATATAATGAACACCTTATGTTGTTCTTAGTAGCAACCCAGAAAAATAGTTTGTAGACCGATCTAGCAGCAAATCTGATACTACACCTTGAATGTACAGAAGACTAAACAGAAGATTACTCCCTTTGCTGCATGGAACAAAAAAGAACAGCCTGACACTTGAAAGAATGCCTCTAAAATGCCACAAAAACAAAGCCCTCTAGCTCTTCAAACATTCTCTGGGTGACTTACAATTTAATTACGCAGGCTACACATTGCCCTCCCCACCCTGACACATCTCCAGTGAGCTGGTACTCAATTTACCAACCTTGGAAGGCTAAAAGGCTGACTCAATCCTGCGCCAGCTATCTGAGCCTGAGTCTGTTGGAATCAAACTCTGGTTGTGAGCAAAGTTTTGACTGCAGTGGTGCAGTTTAACCACAGTGCTAGGAGGCTCCTATTACAAATTGCCCTTTTTAAAATATCTCTGAAAATAACTAGAAAACATTAGCTGTTGTATATCAAAAACTCTGCAGTGGCTTGTTACATTGGTTATGAAATGTAATTCAGCTTTACCCATGTTACTGAGAAAAAGAACTGATTGCAGGTTACTATTTTCTGTAACTAGTTACTGCCAAGTGCTGCTTTTTTGCTGGGTTAAGGATATTGTAAGGGTAATTCTAACACTCTTTACCTGTGAAGAACTGAAGCTATGTTACAACAGATTAATTATAGATATCCTGTTGAAAACAAAACAGTATCGCTTACATCCTTATATTTGAGATTCCTTTCATGGGGGAAAATGACACAGAAAGAGTTATCAGCCCCTCACACACATTATTTGAACCCCCTCCCTCATCAAACTCATAAAGCAGAGGTGTTTTTAGATCACCAGAACCACATTTATCTAGAAATAAATCTTATTGATTCTGGTAGGGTTTCCTTTCAAATAATTGTTTAGAATTGCAGACACATTTCAGAGCACACATTGCAGCCATGTCTACTCAGAACTTGCTGAGCTTAATGGGAGTTACTCCTCAGTGGGTATAGAATTGCAGCCATAGCATAGATTTGTCCAGTGAATAGTTACAGTATTGTTTCCTATTTAGGGGTTAACAGCCCTTATTGTATAACAAAACTGAGTTCGCAGAGGAGAAAAGGAATGCTTGCCCTTCAGCCTCAGCAGTAGGGAAATATGTTCAACACCAGGACAATGAGCAAGGACACACCTGGTGGAAGAAGCAGGCTGAGCTTGGCTAATAACATGAAGCCACCTCCCAACCCACTTGAGCCTCCTGCATCATTCCAGACATATCCATCAGCACGACAGACAGGATCTTCTTCCCTGTACCCAGTGGGAAGTCAAGAGAAAGTGGAAATTTAACTCTGTTGATAAGTTGCATTTCCCCCCAGATCTGGCTTTTTAATGATTTTCTTGGCTTCCTTGTTGAAAGCTGTTAAAAGCAAGATCCAAGTTCCTCCAGGCTGGGAGAGACTGTGGGGCAAATCTCCTTTGCCGGCATCCATCAGGGAAACGATTGAATGATTCTTCTTCTCCTTCTCCTTTCCCCCCCCTCCTCCTCCTTCCAGCTCCCAGAATTCCCTAGGCAGCATGGGCAGTCTGGAAGTACAACCTCCCAAAAATAAGATTTCCAAGCCGCGGCTCTTCCCTGGTTTCAGAGCAGAAATCAAAGAGCAGCCAACGACACTTGTGTGATGGACAATGCCATATGTCTACTGTCCATCCGTCTTGATGGGCACAAAGGGATGCTACTGGATTGAAGACCATCGCCTACGATTTGGCTAAGAGCAGGGCAGGGAAATCAGCCAGTTTTATTTCTTCTTGCTTTCCAGTTTCTAAAACTTTAAGGGTTGTTTTTAATTAATAACTTGCATATAAAGAAATCTTTCCAATTTGGGATAGATTCCCAATAACACATAGGACAATATCCTACTGAGTGTGATAGGGATCATAGGCTAATTGAAATTTATATCCCATCACATATTATATTGCACAGCTCATTCTGCTGCTATATGTCTGAAGAAGTGGACACATAGCTCACGAAACGTTACATTAAAACATGAAAGTGAGTCTTTAAGGTGCCACATGTTTTGTGTCTTTTGTTTTGTTTTGTTTTTCTTTGATTTTGCCTGGAATTTCAATGATTTGAATCAAGTTTTGAGGTAAAGCTACGCTCCACGACCTTTCAAATCAGCATCTATGCTTGACAGCATAAATGTTCTGCTCACACACCTAGGACAATAACAAAGATTCTGTGTTAAAATTGTAATTGAAAGGATTAGGAGAAAATGGGAAAGTATTTGGTATTTATAAAGACACACAATGTCACTCAATAATGACTCGGGTATGATTGGCCTTCTATAAGCTATCTAATTCTTGATGTTGAACTTTGTGCTTAAGTTTCCTGCTGTTCATGAATATTCATTTTGTATTGACTCAGTGAATGATTTTGTGTCAGTTCTTTTCTGAGGAAACCCTGTGCTTTATTATCATTATATCTGTGATTATTAGTAAGAACCACTGACACCTTAATTTTACTGGTGATGGGCCGCCCAACCTACTGTGGTCCATCCATTTACAATTGTAAATTCTGTGCCTTGTTTCTATAGTTCCATATTTTTTTAAAAAAAAAAATGGGTGGAGGGGGGCAACTAAAACAAGTCACGCACCAATTTATTCTCATTTGCTTTATTCTCCTTCATATGAACCATTTTCTGTATATTTGGGTTGGAAGCATGTGTGACGAAACAATCTCTTGGCAGCTCCTGGCTTCGCATGCTTTGTTTTGCTTTCGTCTGAAGTTATGATTGGGCGGCACATGTCCTTGATATTAATAATTGCTCTGAGTGCTGGTTTGCTATTTAACTTGAAACGATGGCGCTGTAAAATAACGGATAATAAGTGTTGGAGGTTTTGCCAAGAAGAGAGAGAGAGAGAAAAAATAATCTGAAAAGAAAAGTCCTCTGCAACTATCAAAATTCGGGAAATTATACTTTGAAGGGAAGAAAACAGTTACAACCAAGATTTGTTCCAAGTGTTGTTGTTATGTTGGTTCCCAGATATGAAAGAGAGATGGCCAAAATCTTTTATTGATGTGACGTTTTGATGGTATGCATGGATACATGACCATTTTTTTCAAAGCCTGGACCCTCCAAACAAACCTGCCCTGTAAAAGGTATTATTTTACCTAATGTATTTCTCTCATAACAAAAGAAGAAAGGGCAAAAATTCATGTGTAAGCTGATACGTACGAACCTCAGCACTAGCCTAGAGTGAAGCATAGATGCTACTGCAATTAAACCAATTTCATTTTATTTTACGCCGCCGGATTTATGAATGGACCAACTCTCCATCTCACTATTCCACTAAACTACGGGAAAGATCAAAGTCTAAGATTTAAAAAATAATAATGGAAACAAAGTTTGTGCTCCAGAGGGCTTCTATTTCCCCCTCATGGTTGATAATAACCCATTAACATTTATGTGTTCAGGACTTCCCAGCATATAAGAAAAAAAGGAGATACAAAGACTCAAAAGGCACTTGGCTGGATCCTAAGAGGCTGTCAGCTCATCAGAGGCTTCCTATGAGGTCATCACCGGCTACAAACTGGAGCCGTTAAGCTTTGAGAAGCTGGAGATGAAATTACCAATTTAATATTGACCCAGAAATAGAGCTCAATAAGCCTAACAAAGTAGCCTTAAATATATATTTCCCCAACCCTATAAAAATATATCAAAGGCTTGGTTTTCAAAGGCAAGGAATAGCAGGATATTTGGAAAACATAACCAGTGCAGCGATGCCTTCAGTGGAAAAACCAGCAGGCAAGTTGTGGAGCAGCAGGTGAAGTTAAGGGCCTGGCAAGGGTCCTTGGGGCTGTGAAAATCGCTCCACTTTAGAAACGACTAAGACATTTGCAACCACATTCTCGGGGATACTGAGACTATTTTGCTACTTGGGTATCCGAGCAGAGGTTTAAAGCAAGCATCAGTTATATTGGTAGTCATTTTAAGAGCCCACTGTGGTCTCCATCCTGAACTGCTCACTCATTTTCCCCTGAAGGCTCAAAGGGAGCAACAATGATTTAAAAATATCCCAAAACAATAAGGCAAATTATATGATCGTGGTTCATTAAAATATAAAATACACCAGATCTCACCCAATATGCTGTCCGTATATGTCCTCCATTATATAACACCCAGCAGGAAAGGGCAGCCATGTGAGTGACCAGCATATATAATATACATTCTTATAGGAGGCCCATCCTGCAGAGGCGACTCTTCAGACTTAACCAGATGGAGATTGTTTGCTGAGCTCGGACAAGTATTCAGGATGTGTCTGGAACAGGGATAGAATCCTGAACAACCCACGGCGAATTCTTTCAATGGAGAACAACGTCCTGCAGGCCAAATCATGTTGATGTTTATCTGACTGGCATGCAGTAGTGGTATGTAGTGCATTTACCTGCACAGTGTACTTTGCATGCTGCCAAAACTTAAACTGGTGGAATTTAAATAATGGTTTAGAAGGTTCAGCCAACAGACTAAGCTCCTTGAAGCTGAATGGAAAGGCTGCTGCTCAAGTGACACAAATGCTCCAAGACAGCCCAGTAAGATCACATATGTGGGCTTTTGGTCTTTCTAGACTGGCTTTGAGCCTTTCTAGACAAGCATAGAGCTTGCTCTTTGGACTGCTTCTGTGGTTTGGTTCAAATCAAATTACAGTGTCAACACATGTTCTGTCGCAGAGAGCTCCATCCCGCTGCTTTTTAGAGCAGTCTCGGTTCTTTCTGGCACAGCCCTAGAGCTTTTGGGTTGGGGTTTTTTTTTTTTTTTGAATGATTGTGTTCCTAATTATCCAACTTTGTAGCCCGTGTGGATGGTCAGTTTGCACCCAGATGGAAGTGTGAGCAGTGTTATTTAAGGTGACAACCCGGTGATGTATGAAACGGGTTGTGACATTTTAATGGACAACAGGAAACCCCCTTCTTTACTTTTATTTTCTCTAATTTTTTAAAAATCCATATTGATGTAGTGCTACTGTAGATAAATGGGATGCATTGATGGTATTATACTGTGCTAGGCAGATGCATTGCTGTTTCACTGTGTCACTTTATTTAACTGCCCCCAAAAGGGAAAAGAAATGTCACCACTGTCTGCTGAATGACAGCTGGCGGAAAAGGCGGGAAGGTGACAACTCTGTCACTTTGCCATTCCACTGAACCCAAATCATTGAGAAATAACAGCATCTCTCTCTCAACCCATTCTATTGGCTTAGTGGTTGCTTTGGGGTTAGGGGAGATGTGTGGTAAATAAAATAAAGCAACCACCGAGAAAAACAGCTAGAATGGAGATTCTCTCTCTCTCTCTCTCTCTCTCTCTCTCTCTCTCTCTCTCTCTCTCTCTCACACACACACACACACACACACACACACACACACACACACACACACACACACACACTTTCCCCTAAAGATTAAAGTGCCTATTATTGGGTTGCCTCCTCAGGCTCTGCCCACACAAGGCAGTGCAGTGAAGCCCCAGGTGAGGATCAAAGTGGGTTACCTCTCTTCCTTCTCCACAAACTTCACCTCAGTATTTTCCCCATGCACCATTACCACTGCAGCTGCTTTCATTATTCACCAAGTAAACCAGAAATCCAGACACTCGTGTGGACCTTTCTCACCAGGGAATAAACTTCATCAGTGCAAAAGGAAGAATTATGATTACTCAAGTGACAAAGAGTGCACTGAAGATCAAACCTTTAAGTCTGGACAGGTTCTTTGCTTCATACTGTGGAGCAGATATAGCTGTAGTGCCCTGGAACTTGTACATAATGCCTTGGTTTACGAGCATAATCTGTTCCAGACACATGCTTGTAAACCAAAGCACTTGTATATCAAAGCAAATTTCCTCATAAGCAAAAAGCAAAGTGTTCTGCTTATATACCTCCCCATACCACTTCAATTAGTCTGTGGGCAGTTTACAGTTTAATACAGTATGCAGGCTACACATTGCCCTCCGCCCTGCAAGCTGGGTACTCATTTAACCAACCTCGGAAGGATGGAAGGTTGAGTCAACTATGAGCCGGCTACCTGGGACTGAACCCCAGGTCGTGAGCAGAGTTTTACCTGCAGTACAGGCATTTAATCACTCCACCACAAGGCTCATCACAAGAAATAATGGAAACTCAGATGATTCGTTATGGGTGCCATAGACCACATACTCTACAGACAAAATGTCAACATTCTCAAAAGAAGTTGGCAAGAAGTCCACCTCCACACCATGGTTCAGGTACCTGGCTACAGAATCTGCTCTGCTTGGGACAAACAAATGGATTTTACTCTGGTGTTTCTAACATGACAATAATAAAGTGCAATTTGTAGCCATATGCACACTTGACTAGCTCCTCCATAACTAGAAATTGTTTGAAAAATAAGAATGTTGAAAACAAATTAAATAATATAAATATAAAGAAAAACAAACTCCTAACCTGCACTCACCTTTGAAAACATTGCTGGCTGGTGCAAGGGAGACCTCCCTTCCTCTCTCCTCCCTTTGCTTTGGAGGCTGCCTGATATGGAACCTTCCAGGCAATCATCCACAATCCAGCAGGGAGAAAGCAAGAGACTGCCACCATTATCGTGTGATCATGTGATCTGCTCCAGGACTCCTCTTGCAAGACATTGCTAGTTGATCAAGGCAAAATGGTTCAGAAAAGTTTGCTGACTTGAAAAACACTTGCAGACCAAGGTACTTGTAAACCAAGGTATTAGTGTTTATGAACGCCAGTTCTTAGCATACCTGAAAATATCACTGCTGCTACCCTTTCCTATTCGGGATTCCTGGTATCTATTGAAAGGCCAGGAGAGATGGCTAGTGTTGTTACTCTCTATGCTTCTGGTATCAGCACCTGGGAATGCAGAACTAATTTTTACAGTTATTACTTGACTGTAAACTCCAGACTCCCATGGCTAGCACAGCCAGCAGAACTGCTGTTTGGGGAATTCTGAGAGTTCAAGTCCAAGCTCTAGGAATAACAACAATATTATCCACTCCACCCACACGATCTTCTTGTTTGAATGTTAGTAAAGTGGCACAGAACACGATCCTATAGCAGTGGTAATCTCACAGCTCAGGTAATAGAAGACCCAGCCTCAAGAAACAGTCCCTGTTCCGATCCCCTCACCACCACTTTTGGTGATTGTTCCTCTAAAGGTGGGGGTGAAATTTAAATGACATTAAAGAGTTTTATGACAGATGGAGTAACTTATGAAGAACATACAGCTGAATGGAAACCTACTGTACTTGGTGGACTCTGAGAAGAACAAATGCATCAGTTGTGATCCGAGTGTATTTGACCAAATCATTTAAGCTTCAATAGATTGGAGGGAAACCTAAGCCTTTTTCTCTAGCGTTTGTGTTCCACCAGGGGCCAATGTGTTCATTTTAAAGCTGGTGGAGAACACTGCTTCTGTATGGTTTGGCCTGTTGTGGCTGTGGAGTGTGTGTGCAAGTAAAACTGACTGTTTTCAATAAAAATTCATTGCACCTCTATGGTGAGGAATTATGGCGTCTTCCCAGTTTTCACAGGTTGCTACGGTGTAGAGGAGAAACTTTACACATGCTGGTTGTGGCTGTAAATCTTAGCATTAAAGCAAGGAACACGTAGGAGTATGCTTTGCAAAAGAGTTTAATTAAATTTCAGTCTGCATTCTAATAATTCACTGACTGGAGAGAAATTGTCTTCCATACGCTTTCCCACTTTTTCTAATTTTACTTTTCTGTGCACAGTTTCAGGGGGAGCAAATGATCCTTTTTTTGCCACTGCTTCTTACTCCTATCCTGCCACAGACTGAAGGTCATCATGCTTGCTTTGACTTCAGAATCCAGACACCACTTATGATGGTTTATCACTGGATGGTTTGCTTTATGATTGCTTGTTGATTCTAATAGGCTTGGGAAAAGAACCTGCATCAATATTGGGGGAGAGTTGAGAATGGGAGGGTGGAACAACATTTTCCTGATGATTCCATATGCACAGCCCTTCCGATTTCCCTGCCCTGTACCTACGTTTCCAGCTTGCAGATGAAGCATGTTAATGTTAATGTGCAGGATAATGAAGCAACACAGAAATTGCTTTTCTGGAGTAACCCTGTATCTCACAGTACCACTGTCCTGCCATCTACTGCTACATCACCACATTGGTGTGTCAAAGTTACACAA
This sequence comes from Phrynocephalus forsythii, assembly GCA_029282475.1. Classification (NCBI taxonomy): domain Eukaryota; kingdom Metazoa; phylum Chordata; class Lepidosauria; order Squamata; family Agamidae; genus Phrynocephalus; species Phrynocephalus forsythii. The sequence continues at coordinate 29,063,474 of JAPFRF010000004.1, forward strand.
CAGTAATGCCACCCATTAAGATGCTTTGACTGATAGACCTGCGGGTTAATGGGACAACATGGTTCTGTGACAGCATCATTACCCCAATTTACAAATTCAGGCAAAAATCAAAACAAAACAAAATAAAAGACAAAAAAATGTGGCACCTTAAAGACTAAGTATCACATTTTAATGTAAGCTTTTGTGGACACATCCACTTCTTCAGACATTTAAGTAGCATAATGAAAGCAGAAAGGTGGCACATTTACTTGTCTTTTATTTTGTTGTTTTGAATTTTTTGCCTGGAATTCTTGCATGGAGTAACACGACTACCTCTCACAAATCTAATCTACAAAAAAGCTGTGTTGTCCCATGCTGAATCCACACTGAGAGAAGGAAAGTATCATGGGAGGACTGGCAAGGAACCTATATCTAGGGGTGTATAGGTGATGAGGGGGGTATAGGTGATGAGACACACACACCCATCATCAGAATAGTTCCAGAGGATTACTGGGGCATTAATTTGGACACAGGGAGGAAGAAACTGAACACTGGCAGGACTGGAGAACAGGACAAGGGGATACTGAAACAGAGAAGAAAGGAACCTAGAGGAAAAGCCACTCAGGAAACAGGGAAGAGCGAGCCACAAGTAAGCACTGCCGTCGGGAACGAAAACATAGCAGGATGAAGGGGATTACCTTTCCATGAAGGGAGATGCCTATTGTAAACACAGGATTTGGTTACAAAATGAAACACATCCACCTCGGTCGCAAAACATGCCAGAGCAGAAATCCGAATTGAGGGGTGGAGCAGGTGGGAATACAAATCCTGCATTAGTTTTCTTGCTGTGAGTTTTTGGCTTTCTTAGAACATGGAAAACTTTGCAAAACATATATAGCAAAGCAAAGCAAAAACAAAACCTTGCACTGATTTGATCACACAGCTGATTGTTCAAAGGGCTTTATTCCACTTTCTGAATTCCATGTGAGCAACAGTCCAAACTGAAAACCCTTCTGTCGTTCTTTGTGGAAATGTCTGTTGTAACCTTTCTTTGCTGTTTAGGATTTTACGGTTTTAAAAGCAATCGGGTTTACATTGCTCCTAGTACATCTCACTGAGCTGACACCTAAGTAAGGTTGAGCTCCAATTAAGTGTATATATGCAAGCTAAATAAGCTTCTCATTATAGTGTTAGAAGTGTCTGCATAGAAATAAACAGCTCTGAATTCAATGGAACCTACTGTGTGTTGAGGAAAATCTGTTTAGGGTCACAGTCCTCTAGTAGATAGCTGTTAATAAGAATTTCTCTTCTGACTTTGTTGTACATGAGTTGCATGCCTCCCCCCCCAAAAAAAAATACCGTATCTTTAATTAGTAGCAATCTGCTGATGTTGGTGACATCATTTGCTTTGAGCTGATGGAGCTCCCCAAGAGAATACTGGTTAGTGGAGATTTCTTCTCAAATTATTGATGGATTACGTAATCGTTTTATCTTGTAGGATTAAATACAGTGGCAGATATCTGCTGATGGAACCACTTCCATCAATTGCACTGGAAATGGGAGCTCCTTGGAGGGAGTCCACAAAACCAACAGAAGCAGTTTCTGGGCAGCTCTCAGGATCGTAGAAGGAAGGGGAGGAAAGTTGAATTGTACTTGCGCTGCAGCACCAGTGCAACATTGGGTTTCCACAGTAGACATGGGCACGAAATGAACAATTTTTCGTTTCCGTTTTCATTTTTTCGTTTCATTACGCAATGAAACGACAAACGAATTTTGTCTCTAAAATCATAGAATCATAGAATCATAGAGTTGGAAGAGACCTCAAGGGCCATCTAGTCCAACCCCCTGCCATGCAGGAACTCCCATCACAATATTTCTGACAGATGGCCATCCAGCCTCTGCTTAAAAACCTCCAAAGAAGGAGACTCAACCACCCTCCGCGGCAGCATATTCCACTGCCGAATAGCTCTAACTGTCATGAAGTTCTTCCTAATGTTCAAATGGAATCTCTTTTCCTGTAGTTTGAAACCAATGCCCCGAGTCCTCGTCTCTGAAGCCATGGAAAACAAACCTGTTCCCTCTTCAATATGACATCCTTTCAAATATTTAAACACAGCTATCATACCCCCTCTCAGTCTTCTTTTAGAGAGGCTAAACATTCCCAGTTCCCTAAGCCGTTCCTCATAAGACATTTCCTTGAGACCCTCAACCATCCTGGTAGCCCTCCTCTGCACCCGCTCGAGGTTGTCAACATCCTAACGAAACGAACAGAAACACCGGAAATTTTGTCGTGCGTTTCGTTTTCGTTACGGCAACACAGTGAACTGCTTTAAATGCTAAAAAAAATCACAGAAAATTGAAATAAATGGTAACTAAACAGTAACAAACGAACAAAAACAAAAATGATTTTTTTTGCAAAAATTCACAAAAAACAGAAATGAACCTAAGCGGACCCCCTAAACGAAAAACAACAAACGAAACACCATTTTTTTTTATTCATGCCCATCTCTATTCCACAGCATTAGGAAATCCATGTGCCAGTAAGTCAAGGCGGCAGCCTTTTGGAGGAACAACCATGAGATAAAATGACAGCCTCTTGATGCCCAGTCATTGCTGTTGCCATGCTCATAGATGCTGCGTGCTCTTGTAGTGCTCAAAGTATGGGTGGCCGAAATGCGTTGAGCATGAGCTTCTTAGCATAAAGTCTACTTTGACATTTTCGTACATCTTGAGACTCAGTCTCCCACTTATACTTTTGCCACCAGTGGATGTACTGGTTCCCTCTGCCTTGTAATACTAAGGCGGGGGGGGGGATTTTCATACATGTTGCAGTACCTGGTTGTTTTTTTTACAGAAGGGAATTTATTATAGAAAGTTGACACATGTTTTTGCACATAAGGGATGTTTATTTTCAAACAGAAGGTTTAAGCTCTCCTGTGGTCAGGCAAAATTGCCTCATACTAAGGTGGAGCATTTAATCCCTTAAACGGAGTCTTGGGAGGCCCCAGGGGTTTGGAATTACGAGCTTCATCATCCTTGACCCCTATTCATGTTGGCTAGTGATACTGGTGGGAGTTCAAATGCCAAGAAGGCTTATGTCTTTTTAAAGAGACGTGATGTTTATCTGGCACTAGCTTTCCTGGATGGCAATCCACAATATCAGGTGGGACACTAGACTACAGAGTTTGAATGACTCTGTATTTCAACCATAAGGAACAAGTGCAGTTGTATATATGTTGTTGAAGAGCAAGTCCCACCAGCATCTCACCTGGGTGAGATGCACATTCCCCAATGTAGCACAATGATCCGGCAGCTGCAGGCCTCTAGGATCTCCTAGGCGAGACTGTTTCTCAGGTCTTGCCTCCTGAGAGACTTGGCGCAGTCAGTGTGCAAAGTGCATGCTCTGCTACTGAGCTGTGTCCCTTCCTGTCCATCTGAAGATGTCAAAGATCCAAACCACAAACTTACTTTTTCATAAGCAGGAGCATGCAGTAATAATGTTGAACGCAGGCTCTTAATGGTACAAGCAAGCGGTACAGAACATCAAGGGTAAAAATGTTTGCTGCAACAATAAAGAGAAGACAACTGAACCCAAAGAAGAAACAGAGCAACAAAGATTTCAGTTTCTTGAGAGCCACCAAGTGAAACACCTGGGTCAAATCAATCTCTCTGGTGGTTCTGCATCAAGGGATGCTAAAGTTCTGTGTTAGGTATGCACATACATAGAAATGCATGTTAAGTGCATCTGTAAAGGGAGAGCAACCATTCCCACTGGGAAGGAGCTGGCTGAGTACCGGAAAAGGGAAGCCAACAACAGCAAACAACTGCTGTCAGGAACAAGCTGACAGCCCTCCATTACCCTCTAGGGTAAGCCTGTAGAGTTTAAAAAGAAAAAGCACCCACCTGGGGTGGGGGTGGGGAAGAAAGAGGATGTGATCTAGGACAGGGTGGGGAGAAGGCAAAGGGTTACTGGGGAAGGACCAGAGAAAGGGGAAACCATTCAGCTGGACCTCTCCCAAAGGAAAGCAAACTTTTCTCTTGCTAAATACTTTGAAATGGCTGCATGGGGCAATTCTTGGCATCAGTGCAACCGCACAATGGAAGAACTTTGTGGAACTCACAGGGGAAAGTTGTCCATGTCTAATTCAGAATTATGCCTCACTGATTTCGGGGGCTTCCCTCGCAGGTTAAGTGTCCACTGGAAAATCATGCAGCTTTTTGAGTCTGAAGAAACAGGTGTTTTTGAAGGCAGCTATTTCCTAAGTGTGTCTTGCAGATGGTAATTGGGACTCTCTGGAACAGTGCCCCAAATAAACCTCTCCCATCAGAGCCCAATACAGTATTTTGACTTTGCCCACTTGAACATTTTAAATACAGTCTATTCCAGTGCTTTCCTGATGAGGAACGAATTCCACAATCAGACATTTGCCAATTAAACAAACTTGCATAATCTGACAGTGTAATATTATACTTGCTTAATCAAAACAAACCCCATTGAACTCAGCTGGATTTATTTCCATGGAAGTACGTTTAAGGATTGCGTCTTAATTCTGTTTATGATATCGTGACTGCAGGATCTTAGCTTTTTTGCTGCAGAAACCGCCCGTTTGCTAAAGCTATGATGTGGAAAGCCCAGAATTACAGACCTTTGAAGAGGGACCATTTCTGGAGTAAAAACACCAAGCCAGCATGACCAGTTGGCATGTTCAACATGGAATGCTGGCACTTATAGCCTAAATAGCAAACTTTCCAAACTCTGCACAATTCAAAATAGTCTACCAGTAAATGATGCAGATGACACCTTGCTCACTATGTCTCCCATGCTCTATAAACCCCCTTATTATACTTTCTGTTACCCTCTGCATACACGTTAGCAGCAGGTGATTGGCAATTGTGTCCAGTTTAGAAGTGAAATGAATATACTTCTAAATAGGCTTTTGCTCAGACAACTGACCATTTCATGCATACAATAAATATACACATTTTCACTTCTTGCCTGTGAAACATTTTGAGGGTTTCTCTTGTGATTATACTTTGTTTCCAGCGAAACTGCCTTTTCTGACTAAACTACAGTATTAGAAGGATTTTGTCCAGGAACAGTAGAATGAGTGCAGAGAGATGAAGGTCATATAGAATGCATTCATGTAAATGGTAGTTATCGACATCTGTTAAATGTAGGACCTGGCTCTGTATGGAGCCACATCATTGATGCATCTAACCCATTGTTGTCAAATGTGACTGGTAGTGGCTCTCTAAGTGTTTCAGGAAGGATCCTAGCTCTACCTAGAAATCCCTGGTCTTCGTGGTCTGTCATCCAAGCATTAACCCGACTTAGTAAATATGAATGAGATACCAACCCATACCTATTTAGGTTCAAAAATCAGAGGAGATCAGATAAATTCCAGGAGGTGTATGTTTTAAGATACAAAGAATGATAGGAGTAGTGGGTGCCCAAGAGTTTTCATGAATTAATGCAGAAAATTCAGATTGCATCCCCATAAGTGAGAAAAGTATAATTAAATAAATACATAAATAGTTGACTATTTGCTGACCTTCAATTGTATCCCTAAAGCTGTTAAAATTTGATGGCTACTTCTTGCTGCTTAATGATAGTCTTGCGAGGCACATTCACCCTTTGCTACCCCAAACAGGTATTGTAAAATATTTGGCTAGTAGAATATGCATGGCAAAATATAGTCATTGGTCTGTCTATAAAGACTTTTGGGGTGGGGTAGGGGCATCCTGTACTAAACTATCTTCTCTTTTCCTCAGATCCTAAGAAGGTGGCCAAAATAGAGAGAGAGAGAGAAAGCAAGTCCATAAAATATATATAACCAGGTTTATATGTAACCTGATTTAAAGGCAGAATAAAATATTGTGAGCAGCCATGAAATAAAGAACTTAGTCTTTCTACCCCAGCAATAGTTTAATTGACTTGCCCTAGCCTAGTCTAAAGCTTGGGGGTTTTGTTTTGTTTTAATTTACTTTTTAATATGTCATCAGTTGCAAGAGGGCTGGGGGAAATTTGTAACTTGTCTCGAATCAAATGTGAGGCAAGCCAGCAAAGGCGCTGTGCAGGTTCCAGAGAAGGAAGCCTGCATATGTTTTATCAGGACTGGAATGGCGAAACCACTTCAGGATACATGGCCAGGAAGCAAAAAGTGTGTAGTCAGCTTGTAAACAAGCTCTGGTGCTCCTTTCCTTTTCCTCTCACAGTGACTCAAGCCTCCAGTCATGATGATGAAATATTCTAGAAATGGCATCCGGCTGGACCTCGTCCTGAGTGCCAAGCCCTGATAACAAGCTGAGAGCATCAGTCACGTTCCAAAATGAGTCCGATGGCAAACTCCGGCCACTCAGATTATCTGGGATATCAGATGGCTGTCATTTGCTTCCCAGTGTTGGGCGATGGAAAAGTCATGTGCCCCCAAAGGGATAATACTGCTATTATTAAAATACTGTACCGTTCTTATCACAAGTGTTAGGCTGACTGCAGGGCCTCTAATTAGTATATCACCTCCACAAATGAATAATGAGACATGGTGCTGTGCGCCAACGTTTTGGCTGCTCCTCCGCAGTCATTGGTTTTCCCCTGCTCCAACATGCTAGCTTTTACATCAGCAAAGCAATATCAACACCCAGAAAAGGTTCGAGTAAAAATGTTGGCGAAACACAGAATGTTCGTATCAAGTCGAAATTAAGCTCAGTAAAACACTGCCTTCAAAAAATATCTAAAAAGGACTAACTAAACAATTAGTTGAATCCAATATGTTGCTCAGCATCTGAACACCATTTGTTTTATACAGGCAACAATAAACACCAATCAATCAGTGTGTGTGTGTTGTGTTGTTACAGTCGTGACCGACTCTTCGTGACCCCATGTCCATGGAGTTTTCTTGGCATACTTATTTTTGAACCTATGTCATGGAGCAGACCCCCACCCCACCCCCACCAAATGGGACAGGCACTAAGAAAAAGAAGAGCCTATGTCATAGACTTGGTTCATTGTTATGAAGATTTAACAGATAATTCTGCTCTCACAAATTGAATGTTTAGTTCTGATAATTCTAAGGCAGAGAAATACATGATAGAAATGGATAAGGATAACATGCATGTTCTCTAGTTCTCAGAATTCTGCTCTCGTGTACTGGACATTTAGTCCTCACCATTCTAAGATAAATGGCTAGGAGAAAGGCACCATCAAAATAAAAGCAATAAAATGGATAAAGTAAATATTTTGCCCACCCCAATCTACATTAAAGGAGGAGTTTGGATCAATGTGTCCACATTGGATGAACACATACACACATATAGAAAGGAATGTTATAAAGCAAAGCACTGGCTTCCAGTACTGTCTTCATTTTCATTTATCTCCACAACCACATTTATTATGCTGATAATATGTGTGTTTTTCTAACCATTAACACTTCTCTTTCTGTAAAAGGGATGGCTTTTTGTACTGTGGGGAGCGGCTGAAAGCCCACCTTGGTTTGTGTATTCCAATTGGTCAGGTTACTTGCATCTTAGCCAGATCATGTTAGCTAATATTGTGTTGGCTCATCCTGTGCATGCATTCAGAAGCAGTGGGACTTTGCTAAATCTTACTCAGGAAGGGGTCTGGTTCCTCTTTGATTTACACAAGCCTCACTGACAACAACAGAGGCTTCTACAATGGCCAACCAGAGGCTGCAGGAGTCACCAATGGTGGAGCATTCTACTTCCTCCCTAATGGACAGGACACTGGCCTTTGTGTTCTGTGAAATGGGCATGGAAACAGAAAGTTTCAGATTCAAAGGCTTGGCTTTGCATTTTAGAACTCATCTTCCACTTTTCCTTCAGCTGCACTAGTCTGCCTTTTGAAAAACTGGTATTTTTGTGATTGGCAGTTAATTTGTGAATGGAAGATTCTCCATCCCCATCCCCATCACATGGCAAACATTTCGTGAGGGTACCTGTTAAGTTCTTGCAAAATTGCAAATTTTGCCCTCCTTAGCTTGATCCACTGAGAGTCCTGTAGGAAGTTTTTAACTTGATATGCTAGGTGGCAGTTGCAAATAAACTGATGTATTTTGGACAGAGCTAATGGGAAACTTTGAAACACAAATGAATGATAGTTGTACAAAAATGGCAGCATCGGTAATTTAAAAATCAAGTTCAGTTTCTCTTTATCTTTAAACACACCACAACATCTGGGTAGCAGAAGAATGGGAGAAGAAAATATTTTCTATTTCCCTTTGTGCTTCATAGAGAAAATCCCAGAGAAACCCCATCTGCAAATAATGGATCCTTTAATGCCCACTTCAATCCCTGTGTCCCTAAAAGTCAGCTGTATTCAAAACCAATTAAGAGATAATGTCATATACCACAAGGAAATAGGCACAAGATAATAGTTCCCTGCTGTTTGGTGAATGATGCAGACACAACAACAAATTGTTTTACTCATATGCCATATGAGGAGGATTCTGTGACACCAAGCCATTAAGGCACCAATTTTTCTATATATTAAACAAGATATAGGAATGAAAAGGTTTCTGTTTCATGCTACAGGTAATGATCCTAAGGAGCAGGGATCACTTGACTGCAGTGTAGTTGATTATTTATATAAATAGCACGGAGAAACAGATGGCAGCAGTGAGGGAGAGGGAGAGAAAAAGAATAAGAGAAAAGTAGAAAGAAATTTAGTTGGAGAATAGCTACCTTTTCTTAGGGGGAAAACCCTTGTATTATGTTATGTTATGTTATGTTATGTTATGTTATGTTATGTTATGTTATGTTATGTTATGTTATGTTATGTTGTTATGTATTAGATTTATATACTTCACCATCTAGCAACAAGTCCACTCTGGGCGGTTTACAAAGTTAAGCAAATGCTAAAATACAAACCATAAACACCAACCCTATGCAATAAATAAGCAATACGACACAATAAAACAGAATAAGCATAAATGGGTCAAATCAAAATCAAATCAGAAGGAAAGAAAAATTAGGCCAAAGACAGAGCAAGAAAAGATGGATATCAGAAAATTAAACTGAGATCCCATTGATCTCATATGTTTAGTCATGATTATTTTAAGGAAAACAACTATCCCCTTCAGTCTGCAGCAAAATCTCAGAATTATAAAACTGAAGACACAGCACTATGAGAATGTCTAACATACATTTTAAATATCACAACTTGCTTTTCCCAAAGGAGTAGCAAATTGAGCTTACATTTTGAAACCATAAGTTAAAATATGTTAGATGGTACATGGTTATTGACAGAATCAAGGCGAGTTGAAATTAAAAGACCAGTGCATCTTTCAAGTAAGACTGCCTTCACTGAAATACAGTATTATGAAGGTTTAGAGCAGTGTTTTTCAACCTTTTTTGGGCAAAGGCACACTTGTTTCATGAAAAAAATCACGAGGCACACCACCATTAGAAAATGTTAAAAAATTTAACTCTGTGCCTATATTGACTATATATAAAGTAATTTTTCAATTTTTCCCATGGCACACCAGGCAACATCTTGCGGCACACTAGTGTGCCGCGGAACAGTGGTTGAAAAACACTGGTTTAGAGAACCAAACGTCTTCAGTCCCAATCAGACCAAGGATATTTCCTTCATGATACTCCATTCTGCTCTCCTTCCCTGGGATTTCTCATTCTAGAGACCCACCAATGGTCAGTCAGCATTTCATGACTAATGGGCATGCCCAGTGTTCACTGAATTGTTTGAAAGGTTTTCTTTCCCTTAGAGATTATGTAAAAATATCAATTTCTTCAACGGGATGTACAAAGGAGCCAGAAGACTGTCTGGCTGTTTCCTGGCTGATATTTTTGCCCGAGTTTTGGCTAACTTTCTTTGGGCGGTTGCACCTCACAGAATCCCAAAGCCAACATGGCACAAAGAAGTGGAATGTTGTGGGGGGGGAGCAAAAAAGCAAAAAATAAAAATAAAAGAAGATAAAAATGTTGCAGCCCCTTAAAAACTAATTACTATATTTTAATGCCCGGCTACCTGGGACTGAACCCCAGGTCGTGAGCACAGTTTTAGCTGCAGTACAGGCATTTAACCACTGTGCCACAAGTAGAGTATAGTTTTTATCTATAAGAGGAAGAAGAATAATCCCACAATTATGTCTTCTTGACAAGACATTGAAATCATTGAGCCTGATTAGAAGGATTGCTAAAATTTTGCCAATTTGTACAAAATCTATCTGTGGGACCCTATTTATTTCTTTATTCATGCATGCCTACATGCATGCCTGCCTGCATGCCTGCCTGCCTGCCTACCTACCTACCTACCTACCTACCTACCTACAGCATTATCTAGTGGCATGCCACAACTCTGGTCCCCCCTTCCATCCATGGTGGATTCAGGAGTGAGGAGGAGGGGAGAGAAACACCAGATGAGAGGCCGCCCGGACCAAGGGCTCCTCCAGACTGACCCTGTGTGCTGTGTCTCCGGCGAGCCGGCAGAAGCCATGATTGATCCACCCTTCGCGCCCCCCACTCCTCCTCAAGACTGCCAATTCAGGCAGGAGGACACGTCCCCATTTTTCTCTCTTCCTCTCTCTTGCTCTTCCTGCCCCGCTTTCCAAAAGGAGGTTCAGCCGGAGAGAAAGAGAAAGCCTGTTGCCTTTGGTGGCAGGAACTCACCATGCCTGGCTGTGCTAGGGTTGCTGCTGCTGCTCTTTGAAAACCTCAGCTGGCAGGCAGCCAGTTTTCAAAGACGAGCCACTCTTCACCCCCTCACTCTGTTAGGACAGGTGGCCCACGAGGAGGCACGAGGTGGCTCTCCCACACCCACGTGATGAGGAGGGATGCTGCTGGCTTGATCGGCGATGGGGCTGCTGCTGCTGCTGCTGCTGGCGCCCACCATAACGGAGTGAGGGGGCGAAGAGTGGCTCGTCTTTTCCTCCATTTCCTGCTGCCGGCCCAAATGGAAGAGGGACATGGACAGGAGCAGCCCCAGTCCAGCAGCCAACATGGAACAGGCCATGCTGTGAGCCCCGGCCACCACCTCCCCCCACACACAGCCACTGCCACTTCCCCCCATCACCCCCCTCGCTGTCGCCCTTGGCGACCATGGCTAGGACGCCACTGCCACCACTCCCCCCACCGGTGACAACTGCAGCCAGGGCCTGGAGCGGGGGGGGCATCCACAACTGCTGGTGGGCCAGGTTTAGGGCCTCGTGGGGGGGGGGCAGATCCAGCTTGCAGGCCATAGTCTGAGGACCCCAGTAAAAGATCAATCCATTTGATGGTTTGTATTTTTAAAAGTCCATTCCACAAGGCATCAGCTGTTATAGTTTAAAAGTAATGTATGCATTTCCCACAAACATTCTAACAAATGCAAGAACTCCCTTTAAAAGTGGCAGAAAGTATCTCATTGTCTCACAGAAGGAGAATTTATTTTTGTGGTTTCTTGATCTCAAGTACAAGGGGAAGAAAATGAGTCATCTCAATCCCAACCTTAAAAATGCTTGGGTTAGGGTACCCTAAAGTGAAGCCATATTCTACACTTTTTAAATCTAGAATGAATCACAACAAATACGAAGTTGAAAATGTATATATAAAAAGCCTTTGTACAAAGGACTCAAACTACCTATGCAATTGTAAAATAAGATTTTTTAAAAAATCAAAAACCCTTGATAGTGTTTTTCAACCCCTCTAATAGATTGAGCAGACAAGGTGCTCCACAAATACTGGGTCACTGAATTTAGCTTGGCACTTTCTTCACCTACAGACTCAAGGGAACATTCACCCATAAAGCCTGCCTTGCTACCTAATTACTGTTTTCATGAGAATGACCAGGAACTGATGAGGAAAAAAAATCTCTTTAAGAAGAAAGCTAGGAATAACAGATGTAATATCACGAATGAGCAAGAAAACCCATGCTGTGTACTTGCCTTCTACCCCCTTCTATGAGAAGAAACATATTACTTGCTTTTACCTTGCTTTATTTTAATCTGGGCTAAAACCAAGAATTCCAGTAGGGAACTATTGTTTTTCTCCCTATTAAAGTATTCTGCAATTGTTTCAAGACTTCCCCTTTCAAACAGACCATAAAGATTGCTTGATTGGAACAAAATGTACTTTCACAGGAGACCATGATAATAATCAGCAGTGGCCAATTAGCAAGATGATATTTGGCAACTGCCCGCCTAAAACTATTAAAAGTGAATTAATTTGAAATGAGCTTTCTGCAGATAGTGTGTCTAAATTGCCAAAACAGCTTTCATTCCAGCAGGACAGCTTGATTTAATACTTGGAGGGTTGCAATAGTTTCCAGGCATCAGGTGTAGCAGCAGCCGAAAAGACACTGAATTATTATTCGTATGTGTGAAATGGATCTTACTAGAGGGAAGAACATGAGACCTGCCAGAGCCATGTCCTCGTGGAACCATGCATAATCGTGTCTTTCTTGGGTTCCCTCCAAAATTGCATTTTTAACGCAATCAGTGTGGTAACATGGTAACAGAGTGAGATAATGATTCAGGTCTCTGTTCAGTCTTAAAGCTCTCCCTGACCTCATCGGTATCTTTCAGCCTAATGTAACTGACTGTGTTGTCGTGAAGATCATATGGAGGAGAAAGAGGAACCGTGTACTTGAACTCCTTGGAGGAGAGGCAGGACATAACAATAATGAACACTAAATAAATGCATATATCAATAAACATCAAGAATGTGGGTTATAGAAAAGTCTGACAAAGTACACAAATTTTGAATCCCATGAATGTATCTCTTTACCACTAAGCATAATTCTTTGCATAGGAATATTTTGAAGATATCAAACCATGTTCTCTTCTCCCCCATCTTCTAATTAGAAGGCTAGGGGAAGATGGACTAGAAGTTCTCCAGATGCTGTTGGAATCCAGTTCCCATTTATCTCTACCACTGTGGTCAAAATTAGGAAAACATAGGAACACTAATTTATCAACATCTGGACAGTCTCAGGTATCTTGTCCTAATCTAGTGGGTCAACAATGGAGGAGACAATGCATGCACCACTGCAACAATGTTCTGTCCTATGTTCATTCTTTTAGTTTGAGAATTCAGAGGGCATCTGCTTGCATATACAGGCGTACCTCGTCAATGTAATGTACAGTGGTACCTTGTATAAAGAAATTAATTCATTCCAAATGAAATTATGTTAAGCAATTTTTTCTTTATACAAATTTCCCATAGGAATGCATTGAAAACAGAGTGATCCCATGTTTATGTTGTACAGATTCACCCCATAGGCAATTATTTTATGCAAATTTCCCCTATCTCCAGAATTTTTATGTTGTACAAATTTTATGTTATACAAACCATTTGTTATACAAGGCTCCACTGTATATTCATTCAAAAGCATAGTTACTGTAGTTATGTGCCACTTATAGGAACCCCAACAGGAGTGGTTTTACCAGTTCCACTCCCCTGTAGGTCTCTTTGGAGTAGTAGACTGGAGCGCTTCGGAGGGTAGAGGAAGGGTCCCATGCACAGTCACCTGCCTGCCTGTTTGCCTGCCTGTCGGCACATGCTCCATATTTCAGATGGCTGGTGTTAGAAAGCGTCAGGGGAAAACACTGAAGAGGTCTGAAGAAAGAGAGCTTCTCTGTCTGTGTGGACTCTCCAGATCCGAGAATCACATAGAGAACCTCTAGGGTTGTCACCCTTCGTGCACAGATGGATAGTGAATGTGATGTTGACATATCAGCCAGGGTGAGGATGTTTCCTTCTATATATGACTGTTCTACACAGCAAAGGAATTCCCCCAGTGTAGGATCATCTGCTCTTCCTCCTTCAATGAGTCTATTTTCCAGATGGGACCCTTACCCGAATTCTGGAACAGAACAGCTAAGACACATATCGGGGCAAGCATATCTACCACTGAAGCCAAAAGTAACATGCATGAGTGTCCGGATTTTCGCATTTGAAGACTGATGAAGCTGCTCGAATGAGTAGAGAAATGTTTCGATCTCTCAAGAAAAGAAGTTCAGTTGCCATGATTCAACTTCCAGATAACCCCGCCTGGATGACTAAGAATCTTCACAGACACTAGAAGGCAGCATGTTCAAGCCGTTAGTGCTCCCAACGCACGTTGTCTTTGTCATCTGCAGTATGCATGCTTGTCACTAATATGCACCTCAACTGCTCAGAGATTTGGACGTAGAGATGAATGTCTCCTCCTAGCATGCTAGCAAAGCAGACTCTGGGGTGTTGGTTTTATTCCCCAACCCTTCCATGCTTGCATGACCAGCCACCTGTCCTCCCCACCTTTTCATGCAAGAGGAAAATGGAATGTTCCTTAGCTGAATGTTTGAGATTTATTTATTTATTTTATTACTTATATACCGCCCATCTTCTGAAGGAACTCCGGGCGGTTTACAACATCAACAGTAATAACAAACAGCAATAGTAGAGAAGCAAAACAATAATAACAACAATAATAAAGATAATAATAATTTACAAAACAAAACAAGAAAAAACCTACAGTAAAAGCATTATCTGGCAAGATGGCGGGACAAGATACCAATTTTTTTTTAAATTAAATTAAACCTAAGTTCACCAAAGGCCTCTCAAAAAAGCCAGTTCTTTAAGGCTTTTTTGAGGGCTGGCAGGGACTGTGCAAGGCGCAACTCACTCGGGAGATGGTTCCAAAGCATGGGACCAGCCACAGAGAAGGCTCGGTTGTGGTTAACCGCTTTCTGAGCCTTTCTGGGCATGGTCACCCGAAATGAGTATGCCCGTGACATTCTAGTAGGTTGGGCCTCAGTTGATCTCTGAGAGATTCGCTCTGTCAGGTATTCAGGTCCCAAGTCGTGGAGAGTTTTATAAATTAAAACCAAGACCTTGAATCTTATTCGGGACGCAATGAGTAGCCAATGCAAGCGAGCCAGAACTGGAGTGATGTGGTCATATCGACCCACACAAACTGCCAGTCTGGCTGTGGTATTTTACACCCACTGAAGTCCCCGAATAAGAGTCAAGGGCAGCCCCACGTAGAGAGCATTGCAATAGTCTATCCTCGAGATCACAAGATCAGAGGAAACCGAGCAAGCCCGTGGTATAACAAGGTTCTGAGTCATTCCTTTTATTTGCTTTCTCTGTTCTCTCTTTCCCTGTCATCTCAACCACTTGCTGAGTTTCATAGCTTTGCATGTTTATGTAAAGGGAGAGTTCTTCAATGCAGTGCTTCTATCTCTCACAGTCCTCACAACTGCCCAGTTCTGTTCAGTTCTGGCATGTTTAATTGTTATCTTCCATTGTAGCTTGAAGACAAACATTCCTGAATAATTCACACATGGGGTGATAGTGGATGGGTCTGAGTGTTGTTTTGGCAGTCCCCTTTGAGTTCATATGAATGGACCGATCATGCGCTTATCACCTATGGTGTGACAAATGTAAGAAAGGCTCAACAGGTCTGCTGCCCTAACATAGTGTTTGGGGAAATAATGACAATATTCTACATACAGATGCCAGAGAAAAGGATCACCCTCAAAAAGAATGTGAAAAGAAACAAGCAATTGTTTTATAGCCTGCCAAGGTGGGGATGAGGAAGAAGAAAGGGAAACCTGGGGTAATTTAAGAACGTGTTTGTCAAAACTGTGGCTCTTGGCACGAAGGACTTGACAAACAGTATTTCTTCCAGATATCAGTATGAAAGAAGCAGTGTTGGAGCCAGAAGGGGTGAAAAGGAATGGAATGACACACGGCATACATGAGGAAGAGTATTAGGCATCTAAATCAGACAGTGCACGGGTAGTGGAGAGGATGGCACAGAAAAGTGAGGGGGCTGTAGAAACTGAAATGGTTACAGGAACCATCTTGAGGTAACTGGAACAAGCTACAGGTGAGGGTGAAATGGAACAACATTCTTATCCTGTATTTCGTGCTCCCTTAAGTGACGAAATATGCCTACTTGTCATATCCCAGTTTTTTCTCACTTCCATGTTTCATATTCCAGATGCTTTGTTTTGTGATCAGTCATCGGAAGATAAACACAAGGTTAATTTCCAAACCCAGTCACTTATTTCTGAGAATATCCGACTGTGAGAGGGGGGGAAGAATTAATCAAAGAGGATATACATTTACCTTTACACCTATTTTGGCCTTGAGGGAAAGGATCCCCACAAAGATTCCAGCAGTTTGGGTGAGAAGTACAAGAGTCCAAGGGACAAACGTTAGGGAAAGTAGAAAAGAAACACATTGCAAGATCTAGCTTTGTGCCCCACGAAAGCACCCTCCTTTTCAAAGTACAGAAGGAACCTTGGTGTTTTTGACCTCTCCAGGAGATAAACCATCTATCTACTCTAGAAGATACAGTAGGATAAAAGATGGTGAAACCTGACCCAGGAGCAATGGAATAGCCCACCTAAAAGCCACCCACCTGTTGTCCCCGTGTAGATTCAAATATTATTAATGCTGTTTGGCAAGCCTGCAAGACTAGGTAAAATAATCCATGACTTTTCTTTACCTGTTTGTGCAGCTGCAAGTGTAAGGTTTTAACGGATGGGTCCTTTCTGTTTTAGAGTGTTCTTTTCTATAATTTTTTTTCTGGTACTAGGAGCTTTAAATGGAGACAATGGTATTCCCAGGGGTCCTCATTAGCTTGAAGTGAACAACATATCCTAGAAACCGCAATATCCCTGTCCTTTGGTACCACCTTAGACTGAACGTATATTTAAAAGTAACATAACAGATGTCTGCCAAAGCAATAAGAGTCTACAACTGTTTGTCAAGGGAAAAATTCATGCCTTTATCTCTCCTCCTCAGTAGCTCAGAGAAAAAGAGAATCCAGAGGAAAACAACTACAAGAGGAAACTTTCCAGCTGAAGAATTAGATACACATTCAGAACGGAAGGACAGGTACATAGAGAGTTTCCCTCCCTCTCTCCTCATGCAATCTGGTTGCCTCAAAGACATCTGCTGGTGATATATTGAAACTTCTAACATGGCTACACCAAGTCAGCCTCATCACTTTAAGGCAGGCCAAGGCTTCTTTTACCATGGTTCTATGGGGAATTCCTTAACCCAGGACATGGTCTTCTTTAAATAAATTATGGCCTGCTTCTATTATGAATGCTCTTGATCCCAGAGCTTGTCATTCATTTCAGTTGACAAAGTACCAGCTGAGCCGTCGTGGTGTGAATCTTCAGGGCCGCTCGTAATCTAGCCACTGCCTGGTTTAGGAAACTGTATTCATTTGAAGGATATTTTCTCTTAGACTTGCAAAAAACAGTTTAAGAAATCCCTCCTAGGGAACTGCTGCTAAAAAAATAAGGCTAAACTGCATGCATTCATTCCACAGAAGAGCAATTATTCCATACCAGAGTTCACCGATTCGAGAAGATATACATCCAAGAGGATATGTACTTTCCAATATCCATTTAGACTTTAGTTTAAAATATAGCTCTGATGAGCCAACATGACAAAGCTTTGGCATCCTGTAACATCCAGAGTTGCCTGAGGGCAGGTGTATTTTCAGTGATGGTAACTGGCTTAGGATGAGGCCTCATCTAGTACCTTCTGGCTAGCGGACAATGTTCTTATTCTCTGTTTTTATAATTTGCAAACCTGGTCTAAAGATAAGGATCGGAGGGTTTTCTAATCTTCCCAAAATGAAAATCTTTCAGAATGAGATCATTATAAGGAAAAACAATTAAGTTATTTTGCATTTCACATAAATGGGAGACAGGTTTTTCCTAGTCAGAAATTTAAACTTGCTGGATGAAAAAAGAGAAGTAGAAATGAAATATTTGGTAAGCAAGCTGGAACTGTGCTGTCTCTCATTTATATGTACACATACAAAAAATGTCCATAGATGTAGTGGAAGAGCTCTACTGGAGACAGAATGAGAAATATTTGGAAAGATCTAAAAGATGGGGGATGAAGAACCTATAGCTGTCACGTTTTCCCCAGCGCTGGCTGGGATGGGAGGAGAGAGGTGTGCGCGCGCACACAAATGCAAACACAATTGCCCCCTACCCACCCACGCGTGCATACATGCACACATACTCACACATCGATTGCTTTGCCCCTCCCACCCCACTGAGCTGCAGCCACACCAGCTCGTCCCCCCTTCTACCCAATGCCTCCATGTCAACCTCCACCGCCCGGGACATTTCCAGGAAAATAAGTGTTCCGGGAAGACGGTGGAGAAAAGGCTGAAAAACAGCAGTGTCCTGGCCAAAACGGGACACTTGACAGGTATGAACCAAAGATAGTAGTACTCTTCAATGCTGATGTTAGGCCTGTAAACATCTAATACTTCCTGCATACCCAGAATTGTAGCAAGTGAGATATTTCAACACTGAATCTAGAAGCTTAAGCAGTAGACCAAATATCTCTGTTTTTATATACTGTATATGGGTATACACACATGGGAATGTTTCTAAAATTCAATATTGTTGCAAATGCAAACATATTGGCATTTTATACTGAAAAACTGCCAAGGATATTGTTTGCCAAGCACATTAATTAAACACACTAGTGCAGATTGGTGTGATATACGTGATGGCAGAATACTATAGGATTTGCCTTGCATTTTGGATTGTGGCACAAGAATCCAAGCTCCTAAATGTACACAGTGGACACAAGAGAGAGTTGGCAGAACCAGTTTTGATTCATCAGGACAGAGAACATCCAGAAGGTCTTGGCGTTGATCTCCAAAACAGTTTCATGAAACAACTGAGCTGTTTAATTTTTAGAACCTGCTTATAGGAACCATAAGGTAAGCTGGTTGACCAAAGTGGAAGGCAGCCTCATAACTCTGCATGTCAGAAAACACAAAAGAAAGACTTAAAAGACAAGGATAATGTTTCTGAGCAATCCTCTATTTGAAAGTCTGTCAGAGGGCAATCCTCTTTTTAATGGTGCCCCTGTGTGAAGGCCTGTCCAGTCCAAGCCTAATTTCAAGACCAAGACCCATAAGGAGGAAAATTGGAGATACAAGTTGCCCTGCCAGGTGCAATTCCTTACAACAGGTGGGGGGACCTCAAAAGTGCCGCTGAGATGAACTCAGAGAGCTCTGGAAGGGACAGTGTAGGGTCCCAGGGAGAACAGTACATGAGCATTATCCCAAATCTATCCCAGTGAGCTACCAATAGGTGCAGGCATTCCAACCCCGGACACACCAACACCACAGATTTGCTGACATGAAGAAATTCCCAATGAACAATGGTGACCCCACTCCCCCGACCCTCCAACCTACCCAGATGCTGGACACAAAACCCAGAGGGGCACAGCTTGGAGAGTGAAGCCCCCGCCCCAGCACGTATCCAGGTCTTGGTCAGGAAAGCCAGGTCAGCCCACTCACCCAAGATCAAATCATAGACGATAGGGATCTTATTATGGACTGACCTGGTGTTCACCAACAAACAGGACAGGTCGGAGGCACGGACGGAATGGCTACCAGGGATATGGCAGTGAACCGGAGGATCAGAACAGGGGACGGGCACAACTTGCCTAACCCGAGTTCTTCTAACCCGATCAACCCCCCCCCCCGGCCCTTAGCGTATGTCCAACAGCCCGACAACACCAGAATTGGAGCCCCAACTAGCAGCAGTGATCGCAATAAGACATCATAAGAGGGGAACAAAGACATAATGCAGCAAAATACAAACAAATAAACTGAAACCCCCAACAAACCACAGAACAGCAAAATGCCACCCACAAGAAATACAAAATAGTAACACAAGATACAGTAACAACTAAATTAACCAACACAGGTATGAACAAAGCAAAAAAAATTGTCCTATTCTTTTTTGGGGGGAGGGGAGAATGCATATCCTCTTTTTCAGTGAAAGTAGCCATATGTGTGTGTGCGTGTTGTGTCGTTACAGTCGTGACCGACTCTTTGTGACCCCATGTCCATGGAGTTTTCTTGGCAGGAATACTGGAGTGCTTTGCCGGTTCCTACAGCACCTGGTATTTTCTGGTGGTCTCCCATCCAAGTACTAACCAGGGCCGACCCTGCTTAGCTTCCAAAATCAGGTGAGATTGGATGTGCTTAGGGCATCTAGGCAGCTAAGTAGCCATATACTGACTCTGAATTAAAAATGATTAGGAGATGTCTAGATGGTGCACTTTAGTTTGTTGTAACCACTGAGTTTCTATTTTCCACTAACTTACTAGTCATTTGTTGCAAAACCAAAATAGGATTTCTTGCAAAAGCTATGATATAGAGAAAACTGCTAAATCCATTAAATCCAATTCAGAAAGGCTAGACTTGGGATTTCCAAACAGAGATTCATTTTATTGCTACAAACTATTCCACTAGTCCAATGGTAAGGGCTCCAGAAATTATTGTATATTTAGTCACAATTTAAATGCAGAAGCAAACCTATTACTCACTTAATAGAGCTTTCAGCAATATTCTATTATATTTCTGAAGCAGTTTATTTAGAAATGACAGAGAATTCAAATAGCAAGTCTTTTTTATTGTTTCACATTTTTCTGACACTTGGTTCCACAATTACACTTAGAGTGACACCCTGAAGAGTTATAGGTAGACTCTAGGACCTGTGAACTACTGTAACTGTGTTTTCAATTAGATCCTGAAGATTTACCTTAAGAATGGCTGGAGTTCCGTGTATTGTACTCTAAAAGGTTTGGCAAGATAAAAAGAGAAATAAAATGAGAAGAACTGGCGTTGTTCTCAAAAATTAAACACACATAACTCTGAAATAAATGTGCTTTGTAATAAGAAGAGATTTATCTGGGAAAAATGACACTAGTTAACTCTCAGTCTTGAGGTTCTCGTTGAAGTCTGGTTCCACAGAAAGAATGCAGTGAGAGAAAAAGCAGGCAAACATTAGATATAATTAAGCAGAGGCACCTGAAAATCCACACATGCCTTTTCCATTACCAAAATGGTCTTCATTTATTCCCCATTTCTTTTTTATATTCTATGTTTAAATATGATGCCTCATTCATCTCCATACAACTGAGCTTCCACACTTAAACTAGATCTACAGATTCAATGATTTCCACTTTCCAGATACAGATTCTACTATAGTGTTCTTAGCTTCCTATAAAAACTGTGTTTTCCAACTGTAACATACATACATACATACATACATACATACATACATACATACATACATACATACATACATACATACATACATACATACAGAATGGCGCAGGCCACACCCAGGGAGGCGCAGAAATCGCTCACGTGTAACCGCGCCTTCTCTGTGGTGGGCCCTACGCTGTGGAATCATCTCCCTAGTAAGCTGCGCCTAGCAGAGTCCCTGCCCGCCTTTAAAAAGGCCTTGAAAACCCACCTCTTCAAAGAGGCATATGGTAACCTTTTTGTTTGTCTGTTTGTTTGTTTGTTTGTTTGTTTGGGTGTTTTTTTGCTGCCCATGTCATCTGCTGTGGAGGGTATTGTCCCTCCTACTTTATTATTACTTGTGGGTTTTTTTGTCTTTTGCTGTCTTGTTTTAATTGTAAACCACCCAGAGTTCCGTCTGGAAGATGGGTGGTATAGAAATATAATAAATAAATAAATAAATAAATAAATAAAACACACACACATACATACATACATACATACATACATACATACATACATACATACAAGAACAGCCCTGCTGGAACAGGCCACAGCCCATCCAGTCCAGCATTCTGTCTCACACAGTGGCTCACCATTTGCTTCAGGGTATTCCCAAGCAGATGTCTTCACCTGCTTATGATTCCCTGCAAATGGCATTGAGGGATATCCTGCCTACCTCTCCAACCCAGAGATTGTCCTTAGGCATCCATAATGACAGCCATTGATAGCCTTGTTCTCCATGAACTCGTCCAATCCTTTCTTAAAAGCTGTCAAGGCTGACAGCTGTCACCATTTCTTCTGACAGGGAGTTCCACAGACCAGTGATCCTCTGAGTGAAAAAGTACTTTTTCTTATTTGTTTGAGGTCTAGCACCCAAAAGTTTCATGGAGTGCCCCCTAGTTCTAGTGTTGTGCAATAGGGAAAATAGTTTTTCCTTATCTAGTTTGTCCCCACCATGTATGATTTTACATGTTTGGGGCATGTGGTTTCTGTCCTCTTCAGTGAATACTGAAGCAAAGAATTCGTTGAGTCTCTCTCTGCAATCTCTGTTTCCTCTTTAATAATCCCTTGCCTTCCATTGTCGTCTAATGGCCCAATGGCCTTCCTAGTTGGGTTCTTACTTCTAATGTACTTGAAGAAGTCCTTGTTATTACTTTGAGTGTTTTTAGCTATACGCTCCTCAAAGTCTTGCTTTGCTTTCCTGATTGTTGCCATGCATTTGTTCTGCCAGAATTTATGTTTCTGCCCGTTGTACTCGTTTGGAGAAGCCTTCCATCTTCTAAATGACCTTTTCTTGCTTTTGATCACTTTCCGAACAGCTCCTGTAAGCCACATCGGAGTCCTCTTGGACCCGGCAGTGCCCTTTTTCCTTTTGGGTATGCATTCCAATTGGGCCTCTGTTGTTGTTTTTGTGGACAGCCTCCATGCCTCTTGGAGTGTTTGGACTCTCTCAATTTTCCCTTTCAGCTTCTTTTTAACTAGTTTCCTCATCTTTGGGAAATTACATACATTTAACACTCTGAGATGTCCAGTATTTTTTAAAGGTAAGTCTCCACATTATATTCATTCCACTTGCAACTCCTTGAATGATGCCATCCATTTATATATACTTTGTGTGTCGTTTTTGTAATGTCCTTGTAAAATTGTCCTGCATTTCCAATAGAAATAAATAATCTCACTATGATTCTGACTGTTCCTTGTTGAAGTTTCTGGGGCAGCCACAACTTGCTCTGTTCTGATAAATTTGCTATTAAAATGGTGCCTTCCAAATGGGCAGATGGGGAGCAGAAGGTCATTATATAAGAGCAACTCGGGGTGTACCACAATTTGCTCATTTAGAGCCTGGCTGGGTAGAACTATATGGACTGGCAAATGTCCCTGGATGTACTTCTGTATGGGCTCCTCAAGACCACTTCTTTTAAGCGCTTCCTTTTCTAAACAGAGTCTTACATATCTGCGCCATGTGAGATTGCATGTAATATTCTAGCCACTCCAAAAATTATATCAGTTTTTATATGATATCATCTCAACCCACTTCCACTAGATAACCATTAAATTTGGAGGCAGAGATCCAACACAACCAGGTATCCAGCCAAAATGAAGTATTTTAAAGCTCCAGCAGGAGAGAGTGGTGACACACATGTGTTAATAGCAGTGGGGTGTGAAATGCCTGATTTCCTTTTTAAAAGTACATCTGGCATTGCTCGTACAACCAGACGATATGTTATATACAGTAAAATAGCACAGATGGTTCATGGCCCAACAAATACGTGTTCATTTCAATTTAACTCAATGAGACGTGGATACATGGATGCAACACGTCAAACCATAGAATCACGAAGTTTGAAAGCAATCAAGCTGGAAAGAAAAGAAAGCAGCAGGAGATGGGGTGGAGAAGAACTCAAACTGACCTTGCTGTTTTACTTTCTTTCTGGTAGCGCTTTGTTTTACAACCTGCTTTTCAGCATGGAAAGGCACTTCTTAATGGGCTACTAAACCACCAAGCCTTTCTGCACTGAAAAGAAGGTGCCAGCTCTGCAAAACACAAAGCGCGGGGGTGTCTTCAAGACACGAAGAGTAAACAAAGGTTGCCGAAAAGGAAGGGAAACAGCAAAGTCAGTTTGCTCTCTCTTCCACCTCATCCCCACCCCATGGAAAGGCTTACTTCCATGTATACGAACACCCCCCCTTTAATTTTTAGTGTCATGATTGGGGGGGGAAGCATCTTATACACATAAAAATAAGGTAATTATCTTCTAAACTTCTTTGGTATTATCCAGTAATCAACATATCTTTGCAATATAATCACTGGTGCCTCCTCCTCCTCTTCTAAGTTAAGCTTGAATACTGGGGTGTTCATGTTCCCTGCAAGGTAAAACTCTTTCTTGTAATACCTCAAGCATTATTTCGCCTGTTTAGAAGTTAATGCAATGGTCCTATAGGTATTACAGACTTTGTTGTATCTTTTCTTTGGGATCGGACTATATACTGTATGTTTCTAGTCTGTGGACCATTATATTGTTTTCCATATTTGTTACAACATTAGTACTATGATAGATTCAATCTTGTAACTTGAAATGCCCATACTGCTATTCCATCTACTCCTGGTGCCTTATTTCTTCCAATTGCTTTCAGAACAACCTTCATTTTGTTTTCTCTGATTGCTATCTCTTTATCAGAGAACTCTTCATCCAAATGTTTGATGGTGCTTGTTTCTTCTGTATTTCCTAATTTTTTTCATTCCAGCCATCTATGTTAACCAGCAACTTTTGGGGTATGAACAATTTTCCCGTGGTCACTTGCGTAAAAGTGTATTGTTTCTTCTTCTTCAGCATCTGCTGCTGGAGCCTAGACCAGAAAGATGACTGTGCTGAAATGTTTAACATTATGTCCTAAAGTTTTGGCCAGACTTTCCATCGTATCCCATAGCTGCTTGAACTATACCTGCCTCATTATTACAGCTGCATGGTTTCTTCTGATTGTTGTCATTTCCATACCACAACACACTGTAATTATCTGATTGGCCTGCCATTCCTGCGTTATCTTCCCCAGTGGGCAACTGCTAGAAGCAATGGCTTGCATCAGCAAAGATTCAGGTCTTCTGATGATCTGGACCCATTCTCAGTGCTGAGGCCTGGGAAACTGTTGCTATAACTAATAGGGTTGTGGTCTTTCTTTCCAATGTGTTGGGTGTTCTGTATTTTGTTCCTGTGGACCAAGCCAGATCAGCAACAAAGCTCTGTCCATGGTATTTTGTCTGTCCCAGTGGCTTTGCAACACACTCAGCCGTCACTCAGTGTTGAAGTAATAATCCCTTACATGGAAATGTGTGAACTTGCCTTAAGGGACATGTAACTAGTGACATGGCCTAACAATGCAAAAAGGCTTCCTTTTATACATGCTCGATTCAAACCAGCCTTGGAGTTTTGTTTTTTTAAATACACAACAAGTGTCTACAGTGCAAAAACGAAAGAAAGAAAGAGGGGAATTCCTGTTTAAATTGAGCAGAAAGTAATTTCTGTCTGTGAAGCAATAAACCACCAAGAGGATTTGGGCTGGACGCCAGGTTTGTTCCTGAACAGAAAAAAAAAATCCCTACGGGCCTTTAGGTCACCAGTGAAACACCCTGGAAAATTTAATTAAAGTGGGTTCCAGGAAGAATGACGGGGCTGATAGAGGTAACCACCGCTAAATAAGAAAGAGAAATCATAAGGCAAGTGCTCACAAGCACGACATGCCAGAGTCTGGAATGAATACCGGCTATTTCAAATGACCTTGTTGTGATACACATAATAAAGTAGCCAAGATGACAACCAGCTACTTTTCTAGCAATACCTAATTGTACATTTTCTGTGTAAAACATTTCCTGTCTTTTCTCAATGGAGACATTAACATTATTGTACAGAATGCGTGTGTGCGTGCGCGCATGCACACACACACACACGCACACACACACCAATGGACCCTGAAAATTTTACTTCTTACACATGATTTGCTTTTTCTCTGACAAATGTCTCTGGGGGTCATGGGACTGCACAAGACACTTCTTAACTCTTCCTTATTTGCAGCACAGAACACAGCCAGCTCTGTGGAAGAACCACTCCTTTTCCCCCAGATCAAATTTTCCAAGCTTGCAAATTACACGACATTGTTGGTGAAACCAATCCATTTCCAGCTAACGAGGCCACACAAGAATTCTCACTGATCTTTGGAGTAGAATGACATGAGTGCAACACAGGCACGTGCTTTATACTAGCCATGGCAGCACTGACCAGCACTAGGTCATGGCTCTGGGGTGGCCTTTGGACACAGGTCAATGCCCCTACCTCTTCCTCTTCCGGTTACTGATATATTTGTCTCCCCATCTCTTGTGGGACTTAGTCTACCTCGTTTACCCAGCTGCTGAGACAGAAAGAGTTTTTTTTGGGGGGGAATGGTCTTCCTTGCTTCTATCTAGGTGTTTACAATGAAGGGTTCACCAGTGAACAAGCAATAATAGTAAGGATGTGGCCAGGCCGTTCCAGTCACTGTTGTTAGGTCCCCTACTGAACATAAACCTTAACAAATGCCAAATGAACTTGACCCCTTCATCCTCAGACCTGCCACTAAGACAGCACCCATTTAACAACCGGGAACCAAAGCCAAAAGAAAATAGCATGACCACAGGTAACTTAAATTGTGCTTGAACTGATACATCAAGGAAAATGAAGAGTGAAACTGAAGATAATTCCAATTCCATTTTGATTTTTCATAGGAATTGTCCAAATGTCACATGTTTCTTTGTGTTTGGAATAGAAAGAACCTGAGAATAAAAACGTGTTCGTGTACATACACATTTGTGGTAGGTAGGGGTGAGACGTTTGTTTACAAAGCCTGAGGTATGTAATCTGTGCAATCATTTGGTCTTGATAGTTGTTGTGAGTTTTTCAGACAGTTTGGCTGTGTTCTGTAAGTTTTTCCCCCTGATGTTTCGCCAGACTCTGTGACTGCCATCTTCAGAGGGCAAGGAGCTCAGGGAACAAGGAGTTTCTCTCTGTGCTCTGGAGTACAAAGTTTGGCTATGAAAGATTTTGGATGTGGGAGAGTGGGTGGTGGTGAAGTGTTTGTGTGAATACTGTAGATCAGTGGTTCCCAACCTTTGGTGGCTCAGGACTCCCAAATACTCCAAGTAGCATTGCTAGCCCTGGATGCTTCTGGCAGCTATAGCACAAAAACACCTGGGTTAGCCAAGGTTATGAGCCACTGTTATAGATGAATATAACATTTCATTGTTTTTCCCCTTCAGTTTCAATACCTAGTATATTACATTTCCCTGTTCCCACTGTCCTGTCAATTCCCAATAAATTCCTTTGTTTTTCCCCAAATAAACTCTCTTCATTGTTCATTTTAAGTATATTTTAATAAAGTGCTTTTAGCTGTCCGATATAGAGCACCAATGTAATCTTAGATCTGCCTGGGTTTGTAGGATGCACAGAAGAAGTACTGGGATCTAGAACTTTCACTAAGTACAACCTTTCACTCAAAAGCAAGTCAAAGTTTAATTATCAGATGGGGCAAGGTGACTGGCTGCATGGCACAGTATAAGGAGCAACCCGAAAGCCTTATGAAGGGCTGGAGAGTGATCATGCCTGGGCAAACCCTTCAACTAGCAACATGAATAAAGAGGTGGCTAGGTTTAGGGGCCAAATGTGCCAGGGAAGTGTGACTAAAGGGGAATGTATTATCTCATTAGGTCAGTAGTAATGAGCAGTGCAATGAATAGTACTGGACGGAGGAAGCAAAAATATCAGAGCCCTGCACCCAAGGACAAGATTTTACTGTATTGAGTCCTTTTGGTTGTTATGTGCTATCAAATTGCCTCCAACCTATGGCAACCCTAAGAATGAGGGATCTCCAGGATCTCTTCTCCTTAGCAGCCCTGCTCAGCCCTTGTAAACTCAAGATTGTGGTTTTCATGGAGTCAACCCATCTCATATATGATCTGACTTGTTCCCTGTTGCCTTCTGCCATGTTACTGCAGGGTTACCACTGTCATCACCTCTGTTTTCTAAGCAGCTCCTCCTCTTTAGCTTGGTGGGGGTTTAACATATACAGTAGGACCCTTGTATCCACTGATTCAGTTATCCACGGGTGTCAGAGGAAAAATTAAATAAATAATTCAGGAGCCACAAAACAAGCTACTGTCACGAACAACAACTGTAAGGCAAGCTACTTTCACAAACAGCAGCTGTAAAGCAAGCTACTGTCGCAAAACAGAAGTTTGGGGGATTTTAGGGTGTTCTCTCTTATCCACGGTTTTCATTATCCATAGGAAGGCCTGGAACCAATATCCAGCGGATACCAAGGTCCTGCTGTACTGTAGTATTTACTTTAGCATATACTGTATATAGAACTTTAAAAAATGTTCTTGGCATGCTGGAAATACACTATTGTATTACATGTAATGTAATGTAGCTCAGGCAGAATTTCACTTTATTTCAAAAATTACCAAACACATATTTAGGATAAAAAGACTTGAAGTTTAAATAATTGAATCAAAAGGCAGAGTAGCTAATAGACATCCCCATACTTAAAGGAAACACACCAATATATATGGACAGACTTTTAACAAATATGTACCAAACATAACTTTACTATAAAGAACATTGTGATTTTTCAAGGAACAACTTCTGTATTCACATGGATATCAGATTAGGGCAGGAATCCCATGTGATAGTTGTGCAGAAAGCTGACTATGTTGTGTTAATTTTGTTTATTGTTATTTAAATTCAGATCCTCTTTTATCCCCCATGAGACACCAGGCACATTTTACATGTCTTATTTAGGAACAGACACAAAGCACAAAAATAAAGGATGTTTCTGCAGAAGTGGCTATAGATTCATGTCTCCATTTCTGAAAACACTACCAGCCAATCCATAAACAACTCATGGCTGTTTCAAGGTGCCCAGACATCATACTTCACATTCCCCTTCACTTTCTCCCAAGAGATTTTTAAGATG
The DNA here is from genome assembly GCA_029282475.1 of Phrynocephalus forsythii. Classification (NCBI taxonomy): domain Eukaryota; kingdom Metazoa; phylum Chordata; class Lepidosauria; order Squamata; family Agamidae; genus Phrynocephalus; species Phrynocephalus forsythii. Next base: position 29,091,984 of record JAPFRF010000004.1, read on the forward strand.
CTACTGTGATTACATTTACTATTTTAAGTACAGAGAAATTATCTTTGCTGGTTTCTAGATACCTTTGTAATAACTGTGGGCAAATGAATGTTAATAAGAACACATCTAATGCAGTATATAATTCAGTTGTTGGAAGCGGCGTTTACTTTGAACAAATAAATGAAGCATGATGTTATAGGGGCTCAGGGAAGTCAGCATCGAGTGGTGGAAAATAATGAAGTATTACCGGTAGTATGTGAAAGATGAGCCTTGGCAGCATTACAAACTATAAACTCCACCACACAGTTTATTTTCTGCCTCTAAAACATTTTAGAGACTCAAGGAGGAGTTGCTTTCTTAACTGTATATGGTATCATACAGAGAATAATGCCATGCGTGCTCAATAGTAGCTCTGATTTAGAAACAGGATGATTGAAAAGTCACAATTTTAAAAGGAATTTCCTCCCATGGCTCAATACAGTTGCTTACAACATAATTTGTTGACTTGATTCTGTGCAGAGTTTAGGGTTAGGGTTAGGGTTAGGGTTTATTGTGATATTTATGTATTCTTCTGATGTATGCCACCAAGAGCAGTGGTGTGCCACTAGATGGGTCGGGAAGATATTTTACAAACAAACAAACAAACATTATACAATTAAAATGTTACTTCACTGTAATACTTTTGAAATGCAGCTTCAATGCATTTCATTGTAACTTTGTGACATAAGAAAAATAGCTCTTTTTCACACAAATTGTGTTACTTGGAACCTGTCATGTTCACATCTTGTCAGAATTCACCTTCTTGGTGCATTTTTTAAATCTAAAATGAAATAGCTTGAAAAGGGGAACTGCAGTGGCCTGAACTAACTGCAAGTTTGCTGCTTTCTCAGCTTTTTCTAGCTACTGAAACAACATAACTGGAGGAAAAATTTGCTCCATCAGAAGCATCTGACATTCACTAATAAATTAAACTTATTAATCTTTTCAGCTCTATAAGACTCTTGCTTGTTTTTGTTCTACAAGTGACAGTAAACACACCATTTCCCCTTTACTCTTAAAATCCATGCAGCAGTGGATTATGTGTGTATGCAGTTCTCTGTTCTTTATGGAAATGTTCTCTCTGCTATTTAAACACAGAGATAAAAAATTAAAATTCTTCAAATGTCAAGCAAATATGTGATGTTTCTCTTTTTCTTTTTCTTTTAGTTTTTGAGAAGTATAGCAAGACAAAGGCAAAAGAAATAAAAAAAAAGTTCTCCCAAATTCCATGTTTGAAGTATGTCAAAGTAACCACGGTTTTCATATACAAAATGTGAACCTTTTCCAGTTCTGTTTATGCCATGCTTTACCAGCTGTGAAAAGCACAGAAGCTTTTAAAATTGATAGTCTATAAGAATGAACAGAATTATAATTCTCCTGCTTGAGTAGTGCAAACTTGTTTACTGCTTTGAGTATTAGCTAAACCATTAACTACTTTAAAACACCTACCTCTTGCATCCGGCATTCATTTATGTGCTGTATTCTATTAGTTTCATTCTCTCTCTACTATTCAGAGCATAGCTCTTATCCTGACAGATCTCAGAGAAACAGATTTATTTATACAATATATTTATTTATACAATTTATACGCCACCCACTACCCAAAGGTCTCAAAGCAAAGTATCCATTTGTTCTATTTCCACCTCATTTTTCTACGTAAAACTCAAACCTATATGCAATAACATAGATGTCCATACAAACAACAAAAATGTTATTTTAAAAAACACTAATGAAGCAACAACTAAAACTACAGAATGTGATGGAATGAAGCAGCAAAAAAGTGAAAATTACAGGGTTTTTTCCATGTATAAGATAATATTTTTGTCTAAAATTGTTAGTCCAGCTATTGAGGGTTGTCTTATAGACAGAAGTAATCCAAGGAGAGAACTGTGCAGCTGAAAAGCTTTAATTTTGGGTAGAAAAGTGTGGGTCATTTTATACATGGGGGCATCTTATAGATGGAAAAATACGGTAAATGTCAATTTAAAGAAAAGCAAGTTTAAAGTGGGAAGAGATGGAGTCCATCAAATCTAGTCAGGGAGGGGAGGCATGCCAGACTTGCAGTGGCATTGCTCAATACCTCCTAGCCCTACTGCATATCTATTAGAAAATAATCTGTTCTGCTGATATAAACTGTTCTGCTTATATACTGCTCCATAGTGCTTAAAGCACCCTCTGGGTAGTTTACCATTTATTATGCAGACTACACATTGCACACACATACACCAGTGAGCTGGGGACTCATTTTGCTGACCTCAGAACAATAGAAGGCTGAGTCAACCATGAGCTGGCTAACTGGGATTGACCCCCAGGTCGTGAGCACAGTTATAGCTGCAGTGCAGCTGTTTTAACCACTGAGCCATGAGGCTCTTTGGTTGTGTTGGTTCAACAAAACAACACAAAACTGATCATAACATTTATGAGAAAAGGCAGTTCTTAAGACAAATCAGTCCTAGTTCATTGAAGTCTTTAATGAAAACACTGTCCTGAATCCTGTAGAGCCTTTTATCGTTCAAAACTATGATGAGGTCAACAGCTTTGACCTCTGGGGGGGGGATTAAAACTTCCTACTTTTGTCTGGATTCTGGGATCCCTTTCTTTATTGGAAGCATCTTTTGCCAGGCAAGACTTTAGATGTCAAATCAAATGAAGATGGCTGTGAGTGGGTTGGTTCTGATTTGGAGCCACTCCTTCTCCCAATGAAATCTCCGGAGATGCCGTCATAGAAGAAAACGAACCAACTTTATTTAACAGAGACATACTGCTATGGACAACCACTTCCTCAGGTCCAATTGTGTCAAAGGGTCCATCCAATATAACCGAGTCCATATGCTGAGTCAACTCCGCTATCCTGGTCACCACGGGTTGGGTAGGTGTTGAAACCATTCGGAGTCACGAGGGGGTCTCAGATGGGGTCCCCGACCCGAACACAAGGTCCCGCAGCAGGGGTGACAAGCCTAAATGAGCATCTGCTCCAACAAGGCGGCTCGTCCCCTTCCCTTGGAGGGGGGCCTGTTCCAAGGAGTCACTGGAACTCGGAATACAAAGACCCTCCATTCTTATTTATTTATATTTTTATATTTATATACCGCGCCTTCTTCCCAGGACGGGAACTCAGGGCGGTTAAAATAAATGATTAAAAAGATAAAAGGATAAAAAGATAAAAAGATAAAAGGCTAAAGGCGGACAACGACAGGGGCAGTCACAGCAGCAGTCCAAACATATGGAAGTGAGCTGGGGCAGAAAAAGGAAGCTAGTCGTTGTTAAAAGCGTCCCTAAAGAGTACCGTCTTCAGCCCTTTCTTAAATGATGCCAAGGAGGGGGCCTGCTGCAGGTCTCTCGGTAGGCTGTTCCAAATGGACGGCCCCACCACCGAGAAGGCGCGCCCATGCGTGCTCATCTTGCGGGCCTGCCTCGGGGGGACAGTCCGGAGCGAAAGGGCCAGGGATGCACGGGTGGGTCGGGCTGGATCTATTTGTCGGGAAAGGCGCTCTGCCAGATAATCAGGGGCCAAGCCATGGAGGGTTTTGTAAACCAAAACCGACACCTTGAACCTTATTCAGGAGGCAATGGGCAACCAGTGTAGGCGAGCCAGGATGGGGGTGATGCGGTCGAAACGGCGCGCACCAACCACCAACCTGGCCGCTGCATTCTGGACCCGCTGCAATTGCCGAACAAGGTTCAAGGGGAGCCCCATGTAGAGAGTGTTGCAATAATCCAGCCTCAACATGACCAGTGCCTGTACCACAGTCCTCAGGGAGCTCCCGTCAAGGTACGGGCGAATCTGGGTGATAAGCCTTAGATGGTAAAAGGCCGACCTGGTCATGGCTGACACCTGGGACTCCAGGGACAGATCCGGATCCAGGACGACGCCCAGATTCCTCACTCTTTGTGCCAGCTGGAGGGTGGACCCGCCCAGACTGGGAAGAGGGCCACAGTACCCATCCGGGCTGCCCCCAAAGAACATAACCTCGGTCTTTCCAGTGTTGAGCCTGAGTCTGTGGGTCCTGGTCCAATCCAAAACCGCGGCCAGGCAGAGATCTAGGGTCTGGACGGCCTCCACTGCACAGGTGGAAAAGGAGAGATAGAGCTGCGTGTCATCAGCGTACTGATGACAGCAGACTCCAAATCTCCGGATGATCTCAGCCAGCGGCTTCATATAGATGTTAAAGAGCATGGGGGAGAGGGACGACCCCTGAGGCACCCCACAAGAGAGTGTCCAGGAAGCCGACAACTAACCCCCCAAGCTCACTCACTGTGTGCGGCCCTCAAGGAAGGACTGGAGCCAGCCAAAGGCCAGACCCCCAATCCCCACCTCCGAGAGCCGCTCCAGGAGGATACCGTGGTTGATGGTATCAAAAGCCGCAGACTGGTCGAGAAGGACCAGCAGGGTAGAGGAACCCCCGTCGGCCCTTCTCAACAGATCATCATGCAGAGCGACCAGGGCCGTCTCAGTCCCATGACGCGGCCTAAACCCAGTTTGGAAAGGATCCAGGATATGGTTATCCTCCAGGAACGACTGGAGACGCAGGGCGGCGACCCGCTCAACCACCTTGCCCAAAAAGGGAACATTGGCTATGGGGCGATAGTTTGACATATCGTCCACAGCCAGGCCAGGTCTTTTAATAATGGGCTTCACCACCGTCTCCTTCAGAAGACTGGGAAAAATCCCATCCCTGAAGGAGGCTGAGGCGATTAGTGAAGCCCATTTTGGCATGCTCCCCCCTGCGATCTTAATCAGCCAGGACGGGCAAGGGTCAAACGGAGAAGCCGCAGGCCTGCAGTGTCCCAGGGCTCTGGAGGCATCCTCAGGTGTAACAGACCCAAACTCAACAAACCGGGGCGACCGAGGCGGCCCAGTACCGGCCACAGCGGGGACTGGATCATGGCAACCGGCATCCAGCTCGGAACAGATGGCCTCTATCTTAGATTTAAAGTGGGCTGCGAAAGACTCACTAGTGAAATCACTAGGAGGAGGCCCAGGCGGACCGGGATTGGTGAGGTCTCGAACCACCCGGAACAATTCTGCCTGGCGATTCGAGGCCTCACCAATTCTCAGGGCGGCAAAAGATCTCCTGGCTGCCCTTATCGCTCGAGAATAGCGACCGGTCAATGCCTTAACCGCAGCCCAGTTCGTAGCCGTCCGAGCATTCCGCCATCTGCTCTCTAGCCTTCTCCGCTCTTGCTTCATAGCCCTCAGCTCCTCGGTATACCAAGGAGAAGAATGGGCTTGGCACCGGATCAGGCGCTTGGGGGCGATCCGGTCAGCAGCCCCGGCCACCTCCTCATACCACCTTTTGACCAGGGAGTCTACCGGATCGTCATCCAGACCGTCCGGCACAGCCCCGAGGCTCTCCGGGAACCGCACAGGGTCCAGGAGCCCCCAGGGGCGGGCCCAGATGGAAGGGCCCTGCTCCCCGCGGGGTGGGGTGGCCCGCCGATGTGGAGGCAAAAACCAGGCCCAAGGTATGTCCACCCTTGTGCATGGGACCAATGACAAATTGGGACAGGTTCATGGAGGCCATGGACTCCATGAACTCCAGAGCTGCTCCCGACAGTCCAGCCTCGGCATGCACGTTGAAATCCCCCAACACCAAAAGGCGGGGGGATCTCACAAGTGCCGCCAATATGAACTCGGAGAGCTCTGGGAGGGAAAGTGCAGGGTCGCGGGGAGCACGGTACACGAGCACTATCCCAAACCTGTCCCTCTGTCCCACCACAAGATGCAGACATTCTAAACCTGGACTCACCAGCATCGCAGATCTGCTGACATAAAAAGAGTCCCTATACACAATGGCCACCGCCACCGCCGCCCCCCGCCATTGCTGCCGCCGCCACCCCCCGCAATTGCCCCCGCCCTGCCCCCTCCATCACTGCTGCCCCCACCGCCGCACCCCACCATCGCTGCCCCCCCATTCTTCACTCTTCCTCGTCCTCTGTCAAGATGAGACCCTCTACAGAGGTCCCCATTCGAACTTCACAAGATGCTCCAGTGGCCGCAGGCCCATCTCCACCCCACCTCCTCCTTCAAGTTCAGCCCTTGAAGGCTCTCCACCAGTACGTGTGCCTCCTGAACTTCTCGGTCAGTGGGGAGATCGGATGGCACACTCTGCTGTTTGGGGTCATCTCCCTCGTGTTCCTCACAATGGAACAAAGCACTCTCATGCACAACGTTAGCCAGATTTCCAAGGGCAATATTGCAGTCCTGTTCCTTCAGAGGAAGTATTTTAATTTACTGCTTGACATCCACGTTTATAACTACTCCTGCTCTCCTTTATCACCTAGCCTTGCCTCAATTTAGTTTTAGACTGCTATTATCAATCTGTGCAGAAACTGCATGCAGACATGCCAGTTTAAAGTTTCCACTGTTTTTATGTCCATCAACAAATTCCGTCCTGTTTATTCCTTTTTAAGAATTTTTTTTACAAAAAATGTTTCTGTACCAAAAATTTTGAATATTTCTGTCCATGTACTCATCCTAAACATATTAACAAGGGAATATTTTATATAACATACATTTGGGACCATTTCCTGACCTGAGAATTGCCTTCTAACATTCAAAGAAACATGACATCTGATGAATAACTGCTCTCTATTTCACATGTGGGTTCAGGAAACGCAAATTCAAAATATGGATCAAACAAAATTCTCAGTGATTTCTAAGTCTGGTAGGGCTGATGGGCTGCAATAACCACCCGTGACACTTGTAAGTATAGGTACAGTATACACTGTATACTGTACCTATGGACCATAACCAGAGGATCAGACTCAAACATCTCAAATCCCATTGAATAGGGAAACATCTCGGCTTGCTTAATAGCCTATCACTGTGACTTAACAAACTTTTCCAATGGACTAATGATGCATAAAATAAATTAATGGGTGAAATTTCAATTTCCATTTCCAATGGTAGGAATTGCTCTCTTGAGAAACTGTGTCTGCTTCTTTAAATCCTGCCTGATTCTGTTTGCACTAATATGCATTCAGTCTTGCCAATTGTTCATACAAATTAATGGCCTCCAATCATTCCTCACATCCAATTCTCCTTTCTATCATCCCCACACATCATATTTCCTATAGCAATTCTGCTACATCCCCATTTGGATTTTGATGATGAAAACAGTGCCGCACAGAACTTATTGAAATATTACAGTCAATCTGCTTCAAGCCAGTTGTCTCATTGGCTCAAATTTCCTTGTCTGAAATTCCATGTTGAAATGCCACAAACATTCAAATATAGACAAGGTTTGCCATATAAATGTGACTTTTATCAGAATGATAATCAAAATAAGAAGAAATGTTGGTGATTCCGGTTTCATCAACAACTCCTATGATCCCCGACATTTGCAAAACTCTTCTTATTTTTAGTGAGATGCGGCTGGTGCAGATTAGCATAGTCTTTATGACTGGGAAAGGAACATGGGTGACAGAGGAACCAAGCAAAGCTGGCCACCTTAGTCATGAAGATACTTCTCACTGAAGCTCGTACATGAGGCTGTCATTTCCCATTCGTGCATTCATTAGTACACAGTGTGTTTGTAAATACAAATCTCTGTGACCCTTAGAAGTTGAACTCTGGTCAGAGAACCATTGCTAGCCATTTCGGCACATGGGGCTTTGCTGCCCTATTAGGCCGTGGTCACACCTGGGTTTTGATCCTGATCTTCTGAAGGTCCGGCTTTTCCTCTTCGTCCCATCACGTGATTGAATAAGTGGGACAGGAGTTCACACGTCAAAAGCTGTTTTTTTATTTATTTTAAAGTGCAGTTCAGCCCCCTTGGCCAGCAGGTGGCGCTAGCATTTGAAAAAAACGGACCACTTGGCTGGGGAAAAGGGAAACTTGTAGGACCGGATAGAGCTTCCTGTTTCTCCGAAAGTGAAAAGCAATTAAAAAAAACATAGCCCATCGGAACAGCCGGTCGGTGCTATGAAACAAGAAAGAAAAAGAAACCTGGATCATCTGCGTGGGCCCACGCAGCTGGATTTTCAAAGCAAGGCAAAAATTTCCCTACCTCTTTGGTGAGTCACAGAAACCTCGCTTCAAGGGGCATTACCAGGTTTTCTTTTTTCTTTTTCTTTTTCAAAAAGCCCGGTGGCCGTGGGGATGGCATTTTTAGACACGGGTTATCTGGTAATTTAAACTGCTTTTAAAGGGACGTGGAACCGGGGCTTATGTTAACCTTGGATCATGCGAAACTAGCACTCACAGGGAGAATTTGGAGCAAACAGGAAAGAATGATTTCCATGTCTTTCCTTCTGCCCAGAGAGTAATAGTTGGGGGGCAGTATATATGGTATAATTTGGAGAGACACCCAAGCTATACTAGATGCTATGTATTTTTGGACCTGCTATGTGTTGTGGACTTTTGAATGTAGGCTACTAACGCCCCCACCTCCCCAAAGCATTTGAAATGTAGATTTCTTACAGTATGCTGAGAATCTCTTGGACTGAGATAGTGATCAATGTAAGGTAAATGAATAAAGATTAAGAAATCCCAAAACATCTAAAATATTCCAGAAAGCTGGGATATATGTGGTTGGGGAGGGTAGGTTCATGCTTTCTCCGCAGCAAACTATCATAGGCAGAAATTTCACACCCTCTAAACTTGGAGTTGAAGGTTGAAACTCCAGTGAGCCCACCCTAGTTATGCCTCAGTCTGATTATCAAAGATCTGAGCCTTCCACTTTCTAAATGGAGCTGGTGAGAGATGCAGCAGGTGCTCAAGGGTAAACCCGGCTGATGGAGAAAGTATGACTCTTCCATTCAACTCACCCACTCAGAATGTTTTCCAGAAAAGAGATTCTAAAGACAGATAAAGTATAGTAGTTAGATAGACATCACTGGCAGTTTAGCGTAACTTGTATTGTTCCCCTCGGAGATGCTTAGGATGACCTGGATGTGACAAACCAGCCTCTCACCAAGCGTAGCAGTGAGGGCCGCACAAATTCTGCTGAAGCAACACTACGTTACAGCAACCAGCCACCTCTAAGCCCCCCAAAAAAAACTAATTTTATAAATTCTAAAACGTATTTTAAGTCACAAGCAACTGAGTGAGCCACTACGTTCCGCATGAGAGAGAGAGAGAGGTTCATCTGATGGAAATATTTGGCTCAGAAGCTGCTCGAGCTGCCCCGACACCTTCCTCCTCCTTATTCAGTATCAGTAGACCAAAACAGATTTAGGCAGACTCATGCAAAACTCGCCATGGCAAGATAAGGAACTCATTTGATATTAAACTCAAGCAAATTAATGCAGACTTAATGAAAGCAATTCAGTTTGAAAGTAGATTCCCAGACACTATTTCTTACTTTCCATGACATAATGCATGTGCAATAAAATAATAGCTAACCACCTGGAGAAAACGTAGTGAGGGTGAACTGCTTGACAACAGTTCTGGGAACTGTGTGAACTATTTGCGAAATCTGAAAGTCAAGTTGCTCTGTACACATGGCTCTAGTTAAGCCACATTCTCCTGCAATTCACCATCAATCAACTCTTTGTATCTGAATAGTTAAAAGGACAGGGCTCTTTAGAGCTTATACCATCTGCTTGTGTATTTTTTTTCTTATAGCAGCCTCTCCGAATGGGTACCCTTCTGAGTTGTTGCACCACAACTGCTGTCCACATTGCCGTGACTGACTTATGGCACTGTTCAGAATTTGGATGCAATAGGAAACTTTTCCGGGTAGTCATTCAAACCAAGCATTCTGCTTAATCCTAGAGACAAAGTCAAATTTCCCTATTACTTTTCTTTTACAAAAGCCTCATATGCAGGTTATTTTGAAGCACCCAGTTCAGGCAGGCAGGCAGGCAGGCAGGCAGGCAAACACAGATACATGGCTTCGGCAAAGCATATTTCATATTTTGCATTATGGCAACAAAGCAATAACAAAGGTGAATTATTAGGCACACTAGACAAAACTGTTGTTTTTCTGCCCATGCCAGCAACTCTATTTTGCACCGAGGGAAAAGGTCTGCTACACTCTCCTTCCCCAACTCGGTCCTCCTATCTGAAACTCATACTCTAGTACCTGGAGGAATGAACGGCTTCAGGTGGCAGACTTGAGGCAGCTCCCCTTGGTACAACAAGCAATCCTAATGTGTTGTGTCTCAGGGTGTGACTACACTGCAGGGGAAACCACTTGAATCCATTGTTAATCTGCCTTTCTTTCAAACCGGGCTTCTGCAGGTGAAGCACCAAACAATTTGGAAGAAACAGCGGGGGCCGAGGCAAAGAGCTATGTTGGCACAGCAAAAGGTGCCTTTGACAAGGTGCTAATTGGTGCCTAGGAAAACCATTCCTGATGGCTGAACGTTAAATTCCCCATATGAAAGAGATGATGCAACATTATGCAGAGGGGATGGGTCATAGATCCACCTTGTTGGGTAGCACAAACATTTATCTCAGGCATACTGACCACCAGTCAGCCATTATTTAACCTAGCCCCTATCAAAAACCAATATCTTCAGGTGGAAGAAATTGACCAGGAGGATTGTGGAACACTGAAGAACCCAAGTTGCCTCTAAATACCATGTGATCTTGTCCAGCAGGTTTTGATATGGAAAAGGGCAGCCATGATAATAACCATTACCAGACTGATAAAGCTGTTGGGATGAGCAGCGAAATGTTTCTATCTCTCAAAAAGAAGTCCAGTAGCCATGACTCAACTTCCAGAACCATTACCATGAGCACTAAGACATGAGAGCCAAAAGACAACCACTGCATTACACCTTTCAAGCATATGTGTCTTGGCTAGACAACAAATATTAAAAAGTCCCCAATCCCAGGCAGTCGTTAGATGGCCAAAGGATGTTAAGAAAAGGTGAAAATAGGTTATAGGTGATACCTTTATAGGCCACTATTAAAAATAAAAAAGGTACATTGCAAGCTTTTGAGTGTAAATCACCCTTCTTCAAAGCAGGTCCCAAAAGTTCAGACATGGTGAAAGCTGTGCTTCACCAGGAGGTTACTTTTAAAGTCCTTAGTTAGATGATGTTCTTAAAATCCATGGCTAGGTGATGTTGCAGCCAGGGCAGGAGTCTTGTTAGAGGCAAAAAGGGCAGTTGTAAAAAGCTGCTTCTTAAGTCACACCCCTGTTCTTCAAACAAAGGAACATGGGTCATATACCACCCCCCTCCCTTAAGAAAAGGTGAGCATTCAGATCTTTTGAGTATGTGGCATTCATTTTCTAGAATCTAGCTGATCTCCAGATACTGAACATGATGTATTTTTCAAGGAACACATGCTGTCATTATAAACTTTGCTCCATACTCAGATTGTGTGATGCTTATCTATCTGAAAGGAAATCCCATAGACATTAGCATCATACAAATACATACCCCAATAACTGATAAACTGCACGTGAAAAACCCATCTTAGGGATTTTAATGCTAAAGCAGTGAAAGGATCCTATGAAGATTTTGTTGAAAAATAATTATTAAGAAAATGAAATTAAATAAGGAGAACAAAAGACACTTTTATGAAGAAGAAAAGGAACCTGTAGTTATTCACATCACATTAATATTGCCATCAAGGAGACTGCATACTTGGAAAAAAAACCCGTAAGACAGCCCTAAACAATATTGTAATGAACCAAATCGTTTATATCCCAGTTAATCAGAAATATGAAAAAGGGTTCAATGAATGAACGTCTGTTCTGGGCTTGATGTAAATTCCAGTCAGAATTGTGTTTTTGCTGTAGTCTAGCTCAAATTAAAGAAAGTAAAAACAGAAGGAAAGCACAGAAATTAAACAACTAGTGATCCAACCGTATATACTTTAATTAAAAAAGGGATTCATAAAGACATCAATAAATGTCACACTGTCAGCTCGGATGTAAATACTGCCTACTATAAACTGACAGATGTATTAAAAATGTGTCCAATACCAACTGCAAAAGTAGTAGCACGAAAAAAAGAAATAGGTAATAGGAGAAACATTAGAACTACTGTAATATAGTGTAATAGAGAAGGAAATGTAAAAATACAGTCAATTTCAGATGTAGATAACTATTCAAGAACATGCAGAAGAGAGTGACTAAAATGGTTATTGGACGCCTCCCTTATGAGGAAAAGCTACAGCGTTTGGGGCTCTTTAGTCTGGAAAAAAGACAACTGAGAAGTGACATGATCTACAGTAAGTACAAAATTATGCAGGGGATGGACAAAGTAGTAGATAGAGGGAAGCTCTTTTCTCTGTCACACAATACCAGAACCAGGAATTTGAGTGTTGGGAGAGTGAGAACACACAGAATAAAATATTTCTTTACCCAGTGTGTTGTAAGTCTATGGAAGTCCTTGCCACAGGATGGGGTAAAGGCACCTGGCCTAGATGCCTTTACAAAGGGACTGGACAGATTTCTGGAGGAAAAGTCCATCACAGGTTACAAGCCATGATGGGGATACATGTGTTATCTCCAGGCTTAAAGTGGTCTGCTTATATACCGCCCCATACCTCTTCAAGTAGTCTCCCTGGCGGTTTACAGTTTTTAATTACAGTATGCAGGCTACACATTGTCCCCCAGCAAGCTGGGTACTCATTTTACCAACCTTGGATGGATGGAAGGCTGAGTCACCCATGAGCCTGCTACCTGGGATTGAACCCCAGGTCGTGAGCACATTTTACCTGCAGTACAGGCATTTAACCACTGTGCCACGAGGAAGTACATGAGGAGGGTACTTCCCTGTGCCAGAGGCCGGGGAATGGTAACAGGAGACAGGTATCTAGTTGTCTCACGTGCTCCCTGAGACACCTTTTGGGGGTACTATGAGATACAGGAAGCTGTATTAGATGGGCCCTTGGTCTGATCTTATGTTCTTAACATATGAAACATAATTAAGGAAGCCAAAGATACATGGTGGCCCAAACAATATACAGTAATGGAAATTCCAGAAATGATCCACAGCTCCTTTAACTAGCCTAAGAAGATTGAGGAGGGCTACCCAAAAAGCAACAATACTCATTTATGCTTGATAGTACTCATGATATGTATCATCAAAGGAAAAATCTCAGTGTAATGACAATAAGTTGTTTGAAGGTAACATCCACAGAAATCACTGTATTTGATTCCAGTAGTAAAGAGGAAATATAGAAATCTAAAATGTATTATGGCTTTTAAAAACCACAGCAAGGTTCCTGCATCTAGTATACCAAGCTGATGGAGTTGTTGGCAAACAAAGAGCTTGATTCAAGTGATATATGTATGATTGGCAAACTGTAGTAGCAGTGAACAGTGAACATTAAATGAAAAGATTTCCTAGACACACAAAAAGGAATGCCACAGGCTGAGATGTGCATATCAGTCATGCTGCCTAACAAATTCTGGGTGTTGCAGTCCAGATATATAGACAAGCACACTTGTATTGCATAATGTATACTCCTGTTACTTAAAGTATTTTTCTACTTGTACTTAAACAGCATTATTCAAGAAGCACTTGCTGATTCTAAAGCATGGCACCATTGCCAACAAGGAGCTTGTCCACAACATCCTATACACAGAGAAGATGGTACTACTACTTGACCATTTGGCTCGCCAGCAGAGAGTACTCAATGAAGTCAGTCACAAATTCAAGCTAAAAACCAAGAAGTGAAAGAAATGCATTTGAAACTCCCAAACAACAGTGTTGGGCAAACGCAAATGTAAGTACTGTACTTTGGAGTTGAACACTGTGGTCACAGACACTCACAGACACATGTGAGAATTGGCTTTAACAATCTGCATTGAGTGCTGCTATGTATTTTCTTATCTCCTGTATATTACAGTCTCACAGACTGTTTAACTACAAAAAAGAGAAGCATTTGAAATATGGATTTATTGTAAATTGTTGAGATTCTCTTGGATTTCAGAGGGTGACCAAGGTACAGTGGACCCTTGTATAACAAACAGCTTATATAACATAAAATCTGTACAACATAAAAAAATCCAGAGATAGGGGAAATTTGCTTAACATAATCGCCTATGGGGAAAATCCGTACAACATAAAAATGGGATTACTCCATTTTCAATGCATTCCTATGGAAATTTGTATAAAGGAAAATTTGCTTAACATAATTTCATTTGGAACGAATTAATTCCTTTATACGAGGCACCACTGTACAAGGGTGAATGAATAGGACCAAGAAATCACAAAGCACCCAAAGCACAGTAACCTGGAACACTTCAGTCATATAACAAGAAGTGAAATGTACAGACCAGTATACTTGATCACTGAAGAAAAAATACCTAAGGAAAGAAGTCCAGGAAGGAGAAGACCTTCTTAGTTGGAGAAGACCTGGTTGGAGATTGGTTTGGATGGATGCAGCATCGTATCATTCTTGTTTAGAGCAACCTCAGCCTATGTCAGAATAGCCACAATTACATGAAATCAGTAGGAGAGGAACAAGAAGATGGAGAAGAATGTCATTTTGAGCAGTTATTGCTTCCTCTCTGAATAGCCTGCACTGTCCAACATTTAGAGGTCATGCTGGCAGAAAATTTTATTCTGGTACTGATATCACAGAGTAGTATGCAAACAGCTCCACCATTTTTGGGACAAACACTACTATTCAAACAAATTTCAACAGTGAAACATTATCCAACTGATTCTCAAGTGTAGGATTCACTAGTAAGCAAGAAGTAACAATAGTAGAGCTTCTGGATAGACATTTGAACCTGGTGATATATGTGCATCTTCTGTGATTATCCTTATCCGATTATTACACATCCAGTGGGAGCAGATGAAAAGGCCACCATAAAGTCTTTATGTACACAGATATTCATCTGAATTAACATGAACTTTACACATACATAATTATCCCTACTCCTTTGCACAGTTCACACAAATTAACCAAATAAGCATGAAGACAACATGCTCTGAGTACAGTATATCTAGTTATTAGACAGAAATAGTTGTGTAACAGATAAAAACTCAAGCCACATCTATCAACAGTGGACTGATAGTCATAGGTTATAACATGAGCCAAACACTATTGATCTTAACATTCAAGATGATATATTGAACAGCTGCAATGACCTGCTCACAAACGTAACTAGTTTCCTTTTGGAATCAAAGAAAAACAAATCAAAATGATTGCATGAAATATATTTATTCAGCTTGTGCATTCTGGGTGGGCCTGGTGAGATCGGCAAGAACTGGGATCTATTTTTAATGGAAAGATGGGACATAAATGTAACAAAAACAAATTAAAAAATAGAAGTGTTGGATATACATACAACTCCACCTGCTTTCAGATTTGAGCTTGGACTCCTAATTGTGCATTTTTCTTCACTTAGTTATACCACTGTTTGATTTTTACTGTCTTAAATCCAGAATTCACTTTCCAAATGGATTGCATCGCTAATTTTATAACCGATGTTGAGCATCTATAAACTGACAAATATATTGAAATCTCAGAAGCTAATTTTTTTGCCCTCTACAACCTCCCTTGCTTTCTAGCCCATCTCTAAATTTAAAATTACTATCATGAATTTAACATAATAGATCTGAGACATTAAAATGCATCTAATTCACAGACAGAATATTTTATTTTATACTTCAGACCAAATGGAGCTGGAAACTAAAATTTATTTATTGCCAGTCAATCCTTTTCTATTGTTATTTTTTTTAAAAAAATCACTTAGCATCAGGGATGTTGGCAAGTCTTTGGGTGAAATCTGAGTCTGTTTTTGGTACCAAGTCCTGAGCCCAAGCCCCAAGACCAAGTCCCTATTGAGAATAAGTCCCCTATAGATTCCAAGTCACAACTTGAGTCCAAGTCAGTGAAAAAAGTCAACTCACTAGTGTGACATCTGCCTGACTTCACAGTGAGCCCTGCAACTTGAATATAGAGTGGACCTTCATATAACAAATGGTTTATATAACATAAAATCTGTACAACATAAAAAATTTAGAAGATAGGGGGAAATTGCTTAACAGCCTATGGGCAAATCCGTACAACATAAAAATGGTCACAAAGGTATTACTCAGTTTTCAATGCATTCCTGTGGGAAATTTGTATAAAGGAAAATTTGCTTAACAGAATTTCATTTGGAATGAATTAATTCCTTTATACAAGGTACCACTGTAATATGTACACATATTACTTATAATACCAATCTGAAAATGCCAAGATATTGTTTGGCACTCCCTTGCAATAATATGTCCAGTTTGCCAACAGGAAAGAAGATGCCAAGATTTACACAGCAAAGACTAGCCTGAATGTTGATGATACCAATGTGTCAGAATCAGGGCCATACGATCCTGCAAATGTGAAGCCTCTTTGCAGAGTCAGGTCCCACTCCAACTGATATAATCAGGGAGTGCAGCTAGTGTGCCTGCTACTGGCATAAAGCTAGCAGCTGACCCTCCCTGTTCCTTGCCTCAGTAATGTGAGACCTTGGATCCTGAAATTTTGTCTCAGTTACCTTGATCCTTCCCAGAACTCTGCTGCTCAGAGAGTTTTTCTGTTTGGCATCGCCCTCCCTCCCAGATTGTGTTTCTGTGAATCGGGAACTTGGAGTACCATCTCTGTGAATCTTGAACCTGGAGTGGCTGACCATGTTAAGAACATAAGAACATAAGAACATAAGAAGAGCCGTGCTGGATCAGGCCAAAGGCTCATCTAGCCCAGTTTCCTGTATCTCACAGTGGCCCTGCCAAATGCCTCTGGGAGCGCATGAGACTAGATATCTGTCTCCTGATACCACTCCCCTGCATCTGGCCCTTGAAGTAACCTGGTTTTAAACCTGGAGATTACACATCTCCATCATGGTTTGTCACCTGTGATAAACTTTTCCTCCAGAAATCTGTCCAATCCCCTTTTGAAGGCATCCAGGCCAGATGCCATCACCACATCCTGTGGCAGGGAGTTCCACAAACTAAGAAAACACTGGGTAAAAAATATGTTCTCACTATCCCTACCCTCAATTTGAGTTGATGTCCCCTGGTTATGGTATTTTGTGAGAGGGAGAAAAGCATCCCTCTATCCACTTTACTCATGCCCTGCATTATATCTCAATCATATCCCCCTCAGGTGCCCTTTTTCCAGACTAAAGAGCCCCAAATATTTTAGCCTTTCCTCATAAGGGAGCCCCCCCCAGCCCAGTAATCATTTTAGTTGCTCTCTTCTGCACCTTTTCCAGTTCCGCTATGTGTTTTTTGAGATGCAATGACCAGAATTGTACACAAAACTCCAGGTGTGGCCTTACTAACGTTTTGTATAATGGCATTATAATGTTGGCTGTTTTATTTTCAATCCCCTTTTTGATAATCCCTAGCATGGAATTGGCCTTCTTCACCATTGCCACACATTAGGTAGACACCTTCATTGAGCTGTCCACTAACACACCAAGATCTCTTTCCTGATCGGTCACAGATAGCTCAGAGCCCATGAGTTGATAGATAAAGTTTGGATTTTTTGCCCTTTCAAAATCTCTGTTCTCTATCTCAACCCCATCTGGCTTCTGGGAACACCCTGATCCTGGCCTCCTTGCTGGTATCCTAGCAGCCGCCCATAACCCAGCCATTACACAATGGCAGCAGTCAAGATGGACTATAGGATGCCCTCATGTGCTCACGGTTGTTCACAGAGAGCAAGCAAGGAAAAATCCTAGGATTTGGCTCCTCTTTTCATCAGTTAGCCATATATTTTTTAAAAAGCAATCATCATGGCTGTTTCTCACCAAGTTTTCTCTCTTCTCCCCCTGATTTTTCTCTCCTTGGCTTCGCTCTCATTCTGTCTCCCACCCAGGGCCCTCCTCTCTTTCCCTGGCTCTTCTCTCTCGTTCCGTCTTTCTTTCACCATGTCTTTCACAGATCCAATTTTTCAGGTGTGGGAAGCATCTTTTCAACTATCCTACCTGCCAGCTATCTAGAGTTCAGGTAACCACTGGGCTTCTGCATAATGCTGTAGACTCCTATAAGAAGGGATCTAGAAAACCAGACTTCTTGATACTGAACAAGCAGGAAGGCAAATCAACAACTGATGTGCCAGGACCATCTAAGGTGCCTATGCCATTCTGAGCACCTGCCTGGAAAGTCTTGCTTATTTAGCTATGGCTAGCCTATTGGAACCAGAGAAAATAGCACTTTCCCCCTTAGCCTTCCATTTCAAGATGCCTGGGAAACAAAAGGAAGTGTACAGCGGTTCCAATTTTCCAGTTCAGAAGGACTGAGTACTGTACTATTTATTATGATTTGTTCTTCAAAGGTGATTGTCTTGTTTAAAAGCCTTTCACTAGCATCTGTCAAGAAAGACAGAATGGCAGTGATCAGGGACAGTGGAAAAAGCACAAGGTCAAAGGTCAAACTGAAAGGGGTTGATGGTCCAAAACCCTAGAGTCTTTGCTTGCCACTGCTTTTTGTCCACTTTTCTTCCATGTGTTGTTGGTTAGCAACTCTACGGGGAGAATGAGAGAAAGCGAAATGCCAACCAAGTTCTATGGAAAAGTGAACAAGTGCCAAAAAGGAATTTCTTTGAAGTGGGAACAGGTTTTTTTCTCTCTCCCTCAGAAAGTAAATCAGATTAACTTGTTGAGAAAAGGAACACTCATACGATGAGGGCTTGTGCACAGGTAATTGTAATTAAGGCAGCCCAGCGTATGAGGTGTCCATGTAGTAACAGCTGCCCAAGAGCATAGCTGGCACTTCTCAGAAAAGGGAGTTTGTGTTTAAGGAGTTGGAGTGATTATCCTAAACCTGTCCTAGTTTATTCACAATTGCTCAGTTGTTTTTGTAAAGAGCCCCATGATACATATTAACAAGCCAAAGTCTCATTCCTGCCTCCTTCCTGACACACAATAAAAACCAACTGTATCAAGGCAAGCTTTGCAGGTGTGTTACCCAGCCCTTTCTCTCTGGGTGCTGTCTCAGCTACTAAGATTGGCTACCATTATGGCATATCTCCACCGTCCTAATCCCTTACTGAGTGGATTAGTGGTTGCCTATTAAGGCCCAGTGAGTCTCTGATGTTGATCATCCATGAAATCCATCTTCTACTGCAGGGGTCCTCCAAGTTTTCAAACAGTGGGCCTGTCCACCACTAGCCAGACACCGCTGGGGGCTGGACCACAGTCCAAAAAAAAGGCTGACATGGAAAAAAGAGGGGAGAGAGGGCCAAGTGTGCGGAGTCCCCTGTGATCGGCCCATGATCGGCGCGCCTCCAGGGCCCCAGCAATGCCTCCAGCTCCAGATTGCCGCCATGCATTTACTGGCTGACATCCTGTTGCTTAGCATAGTAGGTCACAACTAGAATTAACTGAACTTCCAGAAGTACTGACTCAGCAAATCCACACTAATTCATTGGGCCCATTCTGGTTGCAACTTACTAAGTAAGGCAACAGGATTTCAGGCACTAACTAGGATCAGATCATGATTAATACACACAATTGTATACATTTCCAAATACAAGTCACTTATCTTGCTTATTGTGATCTTCCACACAGTACTCACCACACATTTCAGTTGTGACATAAGGTACTAAAGTGAGTTATAGCTAGAGTAGCTCTTATTGATTAATTGAACATACAGAGGAACTGACTTACCAAATGCAACTGGCATATTCTAGTTCAGGCCTGCCCAGGGGCCAAATCGGGCCCTTCAGACCATTCTGAGTGGCCCACGGCTGGGTGGCCCACCCCTCCCTCCCCTCCTTCACTCCATGTTTTTTTAAAAAAAAATCTTCCGCCAACTCTGACACCACCGGGAAGCTTGAGGGGCTGGGCGGGCCGGCGGGCCAGTGAGCAGAAGCTTGTGGGGCTGGGTGGGCGGGTAAGGAGGTGGGCCACCACCACCAGCATCACTGGAAAGCTTGTGGGGCTGGGTGCATGCATGGGGGCGGGCCGCTGCCACCGGCATCACCAGGAACCTTGTGAAGCTAGGTGCCCACCTTCCTTCCTGCACGTGGGGTTGCAAGGGGTCAGTGGGTGGGGCTTGTAGTGGGGTGACAGGGTCAGGGAGCAACCAGCCCCTGACACATTCTCAGCCACCAAATCTGGCCCTCCTTACAAAAAGTTTGGGCACCCCTGTTCTAGTTCAACTTAATTTGCTAAGCAACAGGATTTTGGCCACTTTATTAATTTTATAATGTAATGCTGTGTTCCTTTTGATACGCACCATGTTATGAAAGGGCAGAGTAGCTCAGCCTTTATGAATCTGGGATGCTCCAAGAGGAAATATGCACCTGACTTTAGCTGGGATATAACTATTTTCAAGAGATTTAGGAAACAGGCCTTCTCTAGTAATGCAATGCAAATATTCAGTCATATCCACTGCACACAGCTAGCAAGAAGTCTCCATTTCAATGTTTCAGCAAAGGTTAAATCTTCACATTGCAGCCCAGTGGGGGAGATGGATGCAGTTCAGATTTGGTCAGGGTTTTGGATTCTGCTTCTTAGAAAATATTTGGCTGAATTTAAAATTCCAGCATGATACTAAGCCTGAAAAGAATGCACAGTAAGAAATCCTAGAAAAAAGGAAACCAACAGAGGAGGCGAGAATCCAGGCAATGTGGGATATATATGCAGTGAACCTGGCCAGTGGAAATATTCATATCATTGGAGTTGGAGGTGATTATTTTCTCCATTCATTCTCAAAATAGTCAGATGTCTTTAATCACTGGCTCTGTTTTAAGTATACAGTAACCCTCCAGTGATCATTACAGTCCTGGCTGTTCTAAAGACTGTACTGATGAACTTTCTAAGTTTGGGACCATCAGACAAATCTCTAACATCTTTTTTCCTGTCCTGACAACTTTATATGTGGGAAAACATTTATATTTCTGCAATTCTGCTCTCACTTTAATCTCCTGTGCAGAGTACAAATTATTCACCAGGAAAATCTTTTTGAACAAACACATTCTTTTAGAAGAATCCATAGCTTTTGATGATCTACAACAGGCCTGTACAACAGGTAGACCGTGGGCTACCGGTAGCCCACCTAGGGTTAAAAAGCAGCCCACCAGCCATCAATGAAAAAGTGAGGGGATGAGTTCTCCACCCCTCCCTCCCTCATCCCAAGGACCACCACTGCCCCAACAAAGTTCTGGGTCTGCCAGCCCACTATCTCAGCTGAGCGGGGCAGTTCAAGGGCCATGGCACATTGAAATCTGTTCCCTCCAGAATGGGTTAATTGGTTTTCAATGCATTCCTATGGGAAACCACTGCTCTACTTACACATTTTTTTACTTATGAGCATGTGCTCAGAACTGATAAAATTCATAAGTAGAGGTTTTAGTGTAGTAGACCTCAGGCACTTTGGGCCAGAAAAAGTAGACTTTGGCCTGTTCAAAGCTGAACAGCCCTGATCTACAACATCAATGGCTGTAAGTGCAGTATTTTCTGAGATATTTTGGTATGTTTTGGTACACCCAGTGGCCACAAAAGTACAAATGGGAGTATCAATAAGTAGCTACCATCCCATTTTGTAAATAAATAAATAAATAAATAAATAAATAAATAAATAAATAAATAAATATTATGATTTTAGTGTGAGAAGGAATAGTTTGACTATTTTAGGTTGTTTTTATAGTTAAAGTCACTGACAGCTCATGGTCTGAGCAGGAGGGCCTGTTTCTGAGAACTGGTCCCTCTGTGGCCAATGGGATGCCCTCACTATGTTAGGTGTACTTTGCACCATCAGTCAGAGAGACTGGTAGTATTCTATTGTTGTTGTTTTTAAAGGTAGAAGCAACTATTTCAGTTTTTTAAAACAAATGAGGTGTAAAACTCTACTTTAAAAAATACTATAATGGTCACTATTAATTGGAAGATGTTTGAACTTGTAACTGTACTAATTTACTTGCAAAAAAAAAAACCTTCTGTTTCGAACTAATCATCGTCCAAACTGACTTTTGATAAATATGATATCATCTGGATCATTGTTGACTCGTGGGAAAACCTTAAGATAACAACGCATACCCCAGCTCTGAAGAATCAGTAGCTTAGAAGCTGCACTGACCCATAGGTCCTTCATTGGGGGTGGGGTGGGGGTGGGGGATCTCAGTTCATCACCTGTTTTTAGTACTAGAGCTGAGCCCTGACGCATGATCAATGGCAGTCAGTGAGCATGTGCACATGCATCTTTGTTTTGGTATCTTTGGCCTGTCGACACTCACTTATGCCTCAAGTCCTGCCAGTGCCTGTGGAGTCTGTTGACAGCCTCAATAGTTTATGGACAGGTCTGAATCGCAGCACATCTCAGTGCAGAAATGAAGTACTCATGGATGTTAATCAGAGCCACCATATATTCCCCCAAATTAGCGTTAGAGGCACAGACACTAAGGATGGAATAAAAGAAGGTGCATTTTTCATTCTCACAAACAACAACAAAAGTATCGTGATCCACTGAGACACTCACTGGGAAAAATCCAATTGAAGGAGTTCACCCGGAGAAATTACAGACAGACATGCGATTCAGAAGGAGCCAGAGAATGCATCTTCCTCAGCCATTCTCTCACAAAGAAACTCATACCAAGAAGGGGAAACCATATTTCCTTCAATTAACTTACCCTTCAATTAACCTGGAATACTCTAGCAAATTATGTCCATGTTAACGAAAAATGGATCAGTTACAAAACAAAACATGTGACACACAAGATAGCTAGTTGAGGAAAAACATGGACTATGAAGAAGTGATATTTCCACCAGTTGGTGGAACATATGTGAAGCACATTACAGTATTCAGTATTGCACCCCCCCCCAAAAAAAAAAACTGCATGCACCTACACTGGAAGGAAATATGGGGAAATTTAGTTTGGAGAAAGGCTATCACACTCAGTAATGGAAGTGCCATGTTTGGACTTTTAAAACCGCTTTGAAAAAGAGGACTTGCGTTCTCGAAAGCTCAGCAAACTTTTTTTATTTTTCTACCAGCAGCCTATGAAGGTATCACTTATAATCTAGTTCTAATTTTGTTTGTTTTAATGGCTGCACAGCTCAAAACTAATCTTTATACTGTTGTATCTTTTCCTAGACTAAAATAAAATAATATGAACACTGCCATTACATAATTTTGTTCTTACTCTCATAGTAATCTAAGAGTAAGAAAAAATTATGTAACCATTGAATTCCATTGCACAGATTTATGCCACATATGGGCATCAACGGTGACAACTTTTTGGCAATTAAAAAAAAATCTGATTTCCACCTCCTCCAAAGGTTCTAAGGATTCCTTTACAGCATGGAGAAGTAATTAAGAGCCCACAAGACAAAGGAGAAGTCTTTAATTTCTGGAACTAGCTCTGGTGGTAAAATTGTCCCAAAGGCAGCAACATCTAATTTAAGATTTCCACATAATGAAACAGATCCCAAGGGAACCTAGGCTCTCTGGGGTTGATGGATTTTTTTAATTTCTGGAAAAAAATATTTCAGCTGATGGTATCATCTGCCTTATGCAGCATAACACAGCGCAGCAGGATTTCCACCAACCCCTTCTAAAAACATGAAAAGCAATGAATAGGACGCAAACACCACTTTTCCAAAAGGAAGTGGAAAATATGTTACCCTCAGATTTTCAAATTAATGTTCCAAGAGGAAAAATAATGGTTGCTGTGAAGCAACCATAGTGCTTGTTGTTTTTGTGGCCCTTATTATTGTAGCTAGTTAAGTAGGATTTATTTACCTGAGAACAGAACAGAACAGAACAGTTAGGGGAGCGGTGGTGGCTAGTTTTTGAAGCTGTGAGCACAACTGTTTTTACTGCAAAAGCTGCATGAAGCATCTTCCCATTTAGATGAGACTGGAACAAAAAGGAAAATAATCTAACATTCTAAATAGCATCAATGCAGATTTAGCATTAACTGCCATCAGCAACATTGGTTATGTGCCACCAAGTTGCTTCTGACTTATGACAATCATAGTCATGCTTCTGAGATAGGCACAATGCAATAAAGGGGTGTTTTTTACCAGTGGTGCCTCCAGTGAGTTTTCATGGTCATGCATCTATTTGAAGCCAGGTCCCCTCAGTTCCACTGTGACAATCTATCTATTTATACTATATTGACTCTCACAAAATATACATACAGGGCTCCACTCCCCTCCATAACAATTTCTGTTTTGAAATAAATGTGTTGTAATCCCCTGCTTCTTCACAGCCGGGTTCATAATATACCAGCTCCGCCCCTACCTAGACGAGCAGAGCCTCATGACAGTTACGCATGCGCTGGTAACATCCCGTATTGATTACTGCAATGCGCTCTACGTGGGGCTGCCTTTGAAGACGGTCCGGCGATTGCAACTGGTTCAGAATCGTGCGGCGCGGCTGGTGAGTGGTGGGGCCGCCAGAGATCACATCATGCCGATTCTACGTAACCTGCATTGGTTACCAGTTGCTGCCCGAGCCCAATTCAAAGTGCTTGTCTTGACATATAAAGCCCTAAACGGCTTGGGACCTAGATACCTGAAGGACCGCCTCCTTCCATATGAACCTACCCGGCAATTAAGATCTAGCCAGGGGGGGCCCTCTTGAAAGAGCCATCCCTCAAGGAGGTGAGAGGGATGGCTTGTAGACATAGGGCCTTCTCGGCAGCTGCCCCCAAGTTATGGAATGCCCTCCCAAGTGAGATCCGCCTGGCGCCAACATTGATGACATTTCGGCGCCAGGTAAAAACCTTCCTGTTCCAGAAGTTTTTTAATTGATACAACATAGACTGGGGTCCTTTGATGGCAATTTTAGTGATGATTTTAGTATAAGGTTTTGCTGTTGTTTTAATTATTTATTGATATTTGATGTCTTAGCTGTTTTAATTCCTTGTTGTAAGCCACCCAGAGACCTTTGGGTAGTGGGCGGCATATAAACTGTAAAAATAAATAAATAAATAAATAAATAAATAAAATAGCTCCGACATGGGTTTCCATAGGGTGCTCAAGTGTTGGTGATGCTTTTGGAATTCTTCACAGAAACACACTTCTCTGTCAATGCACAATAAGCCTAGAGGCTGCCAAAGTTTGCAAAAGCCAACATATTTCCCCTGTGTTTTGCTGCCTTGTTAAACAGTGGTATTACACTGAGAATATGATTGGCCCCCTTTATTACAACTGAGACAGACCAAGGGACACAATCTAACACACACACACCCCAGCAAATGGGAGCTACTCTATATATGTTTGTGTGACCACAACATTAGTTATATCTCAGTTACTGACAAAGGAAGTAATTATGAATTGCTTGTTTTCTATTCCCTGTTATTAGTTTATCCAAAGTTATGTGAAAGGCTCCAGTCCAGAGACAAAGCAAAATGAAACAAAAACAATGTGGCATTTTTAAAAAAATGACATGCATTTCTGCTCGCTTTTGTGGAATTCATGCCGCTTCCTCAGACGCAAATAATTATTCTGTGTGATTCTTAACAGTCCAGAGTTAAAGCTGATGAGAAACTGTAGGTACGTGCCAGTGCTTATTATATCTGAGCAGCATTTTGTTGAATGCTGCCTGGAGGATACTGGGAGTTTTAGTCCAAAAAAGTTATTTTTTTCAAAGCCTAGCAACTATGACATTAAACCTTTTCCTTTTTTTATCAGTATATTGTAGTAAACCTTTTCGATCATTTTAGTTATGCCTGTGAAATTAGGTTTTAGATACAGAGGCATCTTGCATGCCCTATACTTGATTACCAACAGTGGCTCATGGTTAAAGGGACATACCCTGCTATTCCCAAAGGCTGCTCCTACTAAATAGAATGTGTAATAAAGGCTGCTTCATTACACATGACAATGAACAGACAAAAGAAATTTTTTTTTTTACCCAGGGAACTCACTGCCATAGGATGTGGTGATGGCATCTGGCCTGGATGCCTTCAAAAGGGGATTGGACAGATTCCTGGAGGAAAAGTCTATCACAGGTTACAAGCCATGATGGAGATCTGTCATCTCCAGGCTTAAAACCGGGGTACATCAAGGGCCAGATGCAGGGGAGTGGTATCAGGAGACAGATAATTCGTCTTGTGCGCTCCCAGAGGCATCTGGTGGGGCCACTGTGAGATACAGGAAGCTGGACTAGATGGTCCTTTGGCCTGATCCAGCATGGCTCTTCTAATGTTCTTATGAAGCTTTTGCCAGCCATGAAAGCCATAAATACTTATTCTGAAAACCAAGTATTGTACACATTTCCTTCTTTATTATTCCTCATTAAAATTAAAGCCAATGTGACCCAGGGAACATATGATGAAAATTTAGAAGTTTATCTACTTCCTATTCCTACAACAAAACTAGTCATCACTAATAAGTGGATGTTATGGTCCTTTTATGCATAATATTCAGAGTTTTCTGAATGATACATTTAAACTATGCTTAAAATATCTGCATAATTAGGAACATTCTTACAGGACCTTAATTCTTGTGCATCCACATCTCCCCTTCCGCGTTCTCATTTAGACTACCTATAAAAGCTACACATGGAGGATGGAAGATGTGTTAAAAACATATATTTATAAGCAAATAAAAATTCCAAGCAAACCTAACAATAGTAACTAAAATAATATCAGATTCAGTTACAAAAATCGGAAAGAAGGAAAAGGAAAAAAGCCTCCAGTGGCTCTAGCTTATATTTAAGGTTTGGCAACACGAAACCCTTTGCAATGTGATATACATTTCAGATGCACTCCGCCCTTGTTAAAATACCAACTTTAGGAGACAGGCTTTTTGTGTGTTATCATAAAGTATTTTTCTAATGATGGTATGTATGATAGCTCAACTGGAGCGCTATGGCGAACAGCATGCTGAAACAGAGACAGCCCCATAATGAGGAGAAAGGGTATGCCTATAATATATTATACAAACCATCAGCTCAGAAATGACCTTTATTTGAAAAGGGAACAAAATTGAGCAGAGTATGATGGGAATGTATTGTTTAAGAGGCCGGACAATTTCCAGACTGTGGGAAAGATTTTTTTCCACCCATTTAAAAAATGGATGAATAAGTCTCGTGTGCAACAACCAGTTCGTTCTTCTACCAAGATCCTTCTCCCTTTGCTAAAGTTAAATAAGGAAATGAACAGCATAGGTGGTGAAACCTATAGTCCTTTAATGGCTTAAGTTATCTTTACTTGGTGAGTTTCTGTAAGACAAGTTCAGCTGATTCCCAACTATAATAATGAAAATAAATATTATTAAACTAGGGTGATATGATATGAGTGACAGATGCCCCAATCCTGATAAGAGGCAGAGGCTACACAAAGCACAGGGGCAGACAAACTTGACAGGATTTGGGCGTGGGCAAACTTTGTCCCCCTAGGCCAGTGATGGTGAACCTTTTAGAGACCGAGTGCCTGAACTGCAATTCAAAACCCACTAATTTTTTGCAGAGTGCCAATACAGCAATTTAACCTGAATACAGGTGGCTGTGAAGGGACGATGTCGGGTGCCCACAGAAAGGGCTCCGAGTGCCACCTTTGGCACCCGTACCATAGTTTCACCAACACTGGCCTAGACCCCGAGATCTCAAAATGGATGTTTTCCTAAGCGGTTTGTTGCTGTTTTGGACAAAACAGTATCTCCTTATTGGGTTAGTGGGCTGGTTAAAACATTAATTGATGTTGTGACTCATTAACAAACTAGAATTGTACTAAACCACACTACCCATGTGTTTTATGGGTGCTGTGGTTTAATAAAATCCTAGTTAGTTAACAAGTCATGACGACATCCGGTTAATCTTGGATTTTGTCTTGTCTCTTCTTTGGATGGCTTAATTAAGAAATCAATACAGTGAAACCTTACCCAACCCGTGATAATTGAAAATCCACTATATGTGGATGCAGGTCAGGTTGGGCCTGGGGGGCCTAGTTGGGGGACCTTTCACTTACCCCCAACCTGGTGCTGTCCCGAACCAGCCTGCGAGGGCCTTCCTGGTCCTTCTGGAGACCCCAAAAGGGCTTCCCTGTGAACTGGAAGTGATTTCCGGTAAACTGAAAGTGACTTCTGGATTGCCAAAAACCATTTCTGAGGCCTCTAACAGGCCTAGAAAGGCCCCCAGAGGCCTCAGAAATGATTTTTTGTGAACCGGAAGTGACTTCTGATTCACAGGGAAGCCGTTTTTGGGCCTCCAGAAGGCCCGGGAGTTCAGGCCAGCGCCAGTCCTGGGGTAAGTACGGGAGGCCTGAAGCAGGCCTTTCCCCCTTGCTCCAGGGGGGCTTTTTTCAGATACTGCAGTCCCGCGATATAGTGGGACTGTACTATATGAACCACAAACAGGCGGGAGACCACTGTAGTGTTATTTTCGCATAACATAAATGCACATATTAAAACATGTAGTTTATGTAGGACAAGATGCCTCCCTCCTTACTGCAACCCTTCTATGTGAAGAGAGAAGCAAATGAAGCAAATGGAACTTGAGGGTAACAGCTTAGCTTAGGGAAAACAAGGGAGTTACACACACACATCAGTTTTTGGTGGCATCACTGCCTCCTGATCTGCATGTGCCCTTGCAGCTGGAGGCAGCTCCTTTATTCTGTCCTAAGCACCGGGTTCGCCCTCTGGGTGAGGCAGAGGTTATACAAGGCAGAGGTTACACTAGAACCATGGATCCAAAAAGTGAAGAAACACACTCTGGTCTCAAGATCAGCTTGAACGCTGCAACAGGAAACCTTCTCCTTTTGCTCCTCCTTAGCACTATTTTGAGTTGCCTCTCTATTTCTTTAAATCACACTTTGGTGGAGGGCAGTGGGATCATGCTTCACTCTGCTTTCAACAACCGTGTTTGAATTATAATTTATTTAAAACTCTGGAGCCAAGTTTAGGTCTGGCTCTGAATCCGGGAGGGGAAATGAAGAAAGGGCGAATTGTTAAAAGTGCTGTTTTCTTCGTTGCTGAATAGCTGCATCGGTTTCGAAGCAAATGGGAAAGCACGGCAGTCACCCCCCATCTCTTGTGCCAAACCAAGGATCAAAAGAGCATGTTCGCTTACTCACAGATGCAAGCACTTCTCAAGATACACTTAAGTCAACAACGAAACTACCCTCCTGAAATGAGAACTATATTTTTACATAAGGCATTGTTTATTTGCAAACTCAGAGCCAAGTCTAACAATAACAACATAACTGAAGAAAGAGGGGGCTGCATGGTGGCATGAGAGAGAAAACAGGAAAGCAATGGCTTTTGGTCTTTCTGCCTTTGCAGAAACTATCTCCACAATGGAACTCCTGGTCTCTGTTCTTTCACTGATTCTCAGCCTCTGGACGTCTGCTTCCAGAAGCTCTCATTACCAGTGTCAATGGTCAGGAATTAGAGGAGCTGTAGCCCCTAAGACCAGGACAGCCAAGGGCTGAATGGCACTCTGTGGAAGCATATGGTGAAGAATTTGGAGACGTACGGTATTCCAGGGAACCCACTAGTTCACATGGGCAGGGTCTCATCCTCCTCCACAGTTAGCTACTGTTCATTAGTGTTGCTAGTTCTTATAGTTATTCTCTGGCTGTTGCCCAAAGGTGTGAACCAATGTTCATCACGTGTGACAACACCATAGCTGGTTGGCTTACTAATACGGTTTCCTTCGCATCCTGAGAAATTGGATTGAACAGAATTAATTCAAATGCATATTTCAGAGATTTCTGGTAACATATCCATAAATGCAAAAAGGCAACGACAAATCACTGAATGGCACTCTGTGGAATGGTAGCATATGGTGAAGAATTTGGGGACAAACCAGAGGCACTATAACAGAATCATTAATGTCAACAGAAAGACTTGTGGGACAATATCTTTCTCTAATTCCCTTCTAGGTGCATCTCTTTAGATTGTTTCCTTAAACTCATGCACTTCATTTTGGGCTGGGGCTAAACTGGATTCCCAAAAGCCCCCCTACACAAACATAAGTTCCTGATGGACCTCAGTCTATATTCATGCTGTACTCTATTTTGTGGGTTCAGGAAGAATACAGGGATTTCCTCAGACAAACCACTGTTCTTACTAGGATCAAAATCAATATAGGCTGCCTTTCATTCAGAATACACACCCACAAAGGAAATTGTTTGAGGGATCATTTGTCAATATTCAGCCATTTGCTAAACTCTCCCTGAATCTAAGATTGCATCTTCTTATTCAGCTCTTATTAAGAGGCCTGAAGTCCAGCAATCAAGTCAATACAGTTGTGCTTCAGAGCTTTTCAAGCTACAAAAACCTTCCTAAACTCACCAGCTCAGGTTTCCATCTTCATATATATATTCTGTCAACTCTCCTATACTTTTTAATTTTCTTCCTGTATTTAAGCACAGAGATTTCATCTTACCAAAATCCCTAGAGAAACCTCCAGTCGTTCTTTGGCTGAGGCTAATTTTTGTCTTTGAATAGCTTTGATGATGTCTCTGTTACAAGGTAATTTCACCGCCTTTGTTAGAGAAGTTCAGTCAGGAGATTTAGAATTAATATTACTTCTCCCAGATCTGATGCAGAAAATCTAAGGTCCATATATTAAGAAGCAACAGGACAAATTTAAATCTATGTTCTTCTCTACTTCCTAGTACAGTGTTTTGTTCCCTGATGTCATTTTTATTATGATAACTTTCTGCTGTTATTTTAACAGAAATGAAACAGCATCAACAGAATAACCCCAGTGATCACAGAAGATAAAAACAAAGTCCAAGGGTGATACCGTGTTCAGCCTTTCTGATTACCACATTTGCTGTTTCACAGAGCCACAAAAACTACTTGTAGAATTGTTCCTTAAAGGAGCTGGTATCAAAACAGATACAGTGAAAAGGATAAATTTGACTTTTAATGCATAATGAAAACAATGGATTTAAGCTGCCATGTGCAATAGGGGAGAAGCAATGGCATCCATGAATGTCTTCCCCACCACCACCTTCAATGAATATTCTTTGCATACATCATTACATGTATGATCTTAACCAGATTTATTTCTGCTGTTTAAGGATGGGCTGTCTTTCTGATCATTCACTCTTTTGCTTTAGGTTTGATGAGTTAGCTTTTCATTAGGTACCTCAGTAATGACTGATGAATGGTGTAATGTTATGTAATATGTCAGTAAAACTTGCATTCGTCTTTGTCAACTGACGCATTGGCTCAGAGTATTTTTATTCAAACATCTTAGATATTTTACATTAATTGAAATGTTATATGCATGTTGTTACCTACTCACTGTAAGGGAAGTCAGGTAGGCCATAAGGCTTGTTCCAAAATCCATGCTTGGAAATACAGTAGGCCCCCAGATCCACTAGGAATTAATTCCAAGCCCAGATACCAGGAACACTGAAAACCATGGATAATAGTGAATGCTAGAATGGCAAGAGAGGAAAAGTAGATAAGGAAAAACTGTTTTCCCTATCGAACGACACTAGAACTAGAGGGTACTCCATGAAACTTTTGGGTGCTAGATCACAAACAAGAGGAAGTACTTTTTCACCCAGAGGATCACTGGCCTATGGAACTCCCTGCCAGAAAAAGTGGTAACAGCTTTCAGCCTTGACAGCTTTAAGAACGGATTAGACAAGTTCATGGAGCTAGCTGATCAGGAGTTGTGCAAGGACATGCATCATCTCACCTCCCTGCCTGATTGGTCAGCACCAGGGAGACGGAAAGATGATGCATCGGAGGCTGCTTCCTTGTTGGATTTTTGCCCAGCGCAAACTACAGAAAGATAAGACAGTGGTTGATTTTGCTCTGGGGGGGGTGGGACTGGATTCCAAGCACCAGCTGTGCTGGTGTGTTTCGTTTTGGAACAGTCCCCTTCTGAAACAAAATGCCCATCTGTATTCACAACTATTCAAATTGACTGAAAACAATTTGAGTATATAATATTGAGATAAACATAGAAAAAAACAAATCACACAAACTTTGGATGACTCTATTAAGAAAAACCATATCAACAAAAACTTCTTAAAACTATTACACTAATACACCTTGCAAGCATAAGCAAGACAAGCAGTACAAAATATTGAAGGATTATAACCAGCAAGATGTAGATGAGGTAGTCATGTCCTGTAGTCTCACAGCTTTGGGGAAAATATTCATGGAAATGGCAACTATTACAAGTCAAGCTAGCCATGCTACACCAGCATTTGTTCATTCACTCATTCATTCATTCATTCATTCATTCATTCATTCATTCATTCATTTTAGTGTATTTTTACCCACCATTCTCATTGGAAAAGGACCCAAGGCAGCTTTACAGTAATGTGGGATAATACACAGTCCAGTATAATCAAGACTTGTTCAAATATTTGAGAACAGGGAATTGAAGGTCATCAAGACAGTAAAAAGAGCCATCCTATCAGGAAGATGTTTAGGAGGTGGTAGGAATTTTTATTAGAAGCAGTTGATGCTGAAATGTATATAATAATCCTCTGTGATGAATTTTATAGTTACGTTTTGTGTGCATTTTAAATTCTGCTGTGAACTGTTGCAAGAATAGCTGCAAGAATTTTGGAAGAATCAAATGGAAAAGTGACATCCAAAGAATTAATAGTGTTTATGTCAGTGGCAGCCCACAGAGTAACAATAATATGCTGGAAGACCACAAAACTTGTAACATTAAACTACTGGTATTCGGATCTGAAGCAAATTGCCATGGGAGAAAAACTTGACAGATCATCTTGAAGCAGTTACCGTAAAGCCAAAATATCAGATTTTCATGAAACACGGCACAGTTTTATTTTTACATATAAATAAAAAGGTACATCTACCTAAACCTTTTCAAGATTACAGAAATTGATTAAGTGCAGTATATAATATAAAGAATATAAAGATTTCCAAGTTATTAGTGATTTCCCGTTTTATTTGTAAATTGAAAAAGGAGTTGAACACTGAACCCTCTATCAATACTTAGACTTCAGTTTTACGCATCAGCTTGTTTTGTCCTGCAGTTTCTAAAAAAACTTTCCTCTCTCTCTCTTATCTTTGTTTTGGTTACAGTTGTGTTTATAAACATGTAATAAAATGTTTTACCTAAAAAAACCCACACAAATCCATTTTGGGGTGATAGCATTATCAAGCCACCTAAAAAGTCATAAAAATTTCAGAGCAAGCTTTCAGGATTAAAAAATAAATAAATTTCAGGTATGAGCTACACAAAAAAGAGGGGTGGGGCTGAAGGTTAGAGCAGTATAGCGTCTGTGTAAAGAGGAAGAAGCTATATAGCCTATATGGCAAGACTCAGAATAGTAGGTATTGAAGTTCAGCTTGCATGGGCCCTAGTTTTGTTGGGGAACAGAAAGGCCATAAAACTCAGTGAAAACTCAGAAAACCTGCAGTATCCTTTCAATGATCTCTGGAACTGTAGAGTTTATTCGCTGTCAACAGCCCCTGCTGGAATTTTTTTACACAGCTTTTTTCTAGTGCACCAGACTTGGATTGAAAAAGTTGAAATTCTGAGTGAAAGCACACCTTAAAGCAGGGGTCCTCAAAGTTTTCAAACAGCGGGCCGGTTCACCACGTCCCAGACACCACTGGGGGCCGGACCACAGTGGGTGGGGGGAGCAAGGGACCTTGCCGTAGTCCTCCCACTTTGAATGCCCCACTAGCCAGCATGCTGATCTTCTAGGCGGTAGTTGGGGGGAGTGGGAGAAGTGACATAGCCCACTACTTTGAACTGCCTCAGCAATAGAAGCAGCTGCAGAGGCTGGCTTGCTTGCAAAGTAGGGGGTAGGTGGGGGGGTTGCAATTGGTCCCGGGGGCCGGATTCAGGACCTTGGGGGGCCGCATCTGGCCCTGGGGCCTTAGGTTGAGGACCCCTGCCTTAAAGCATCATACAATTTTTCTATAAAGCTGAACAAAGAAATAAATCCCAACCCAAGTATTAACAAGAAGTTTCTGCTCAAGCCTAATTTATGCCTGGAAGAAGGGGTTTTCTCTCCCACTCACTCACTCGTGGTGTGTGTGTGTGTGTGTGTGTGTGTGTGTGAGAGAGAGAGAGAGAGAGAGAGAGAGAGAGAGAGAGAGAGAGAGAGAGGGGGAGAGAGTTGTGGCTGTCACTGGAGCTGAAGTTTGTGACAGGCCCAAATATAGGAGAGTAAATAAACTGTACCTGGGCCTATACTGGTGACAGGGGAGGTGGGGGCTGACGGATCCCTGTGTTTACCTCTATATTTTATATTCTGAGAACTTTATTGCAGCAGATGTGGTACCACAGTAGCAGTAGCTTCCAGATCTCTCCTTTTAAGTGTGAAGTGACTAATACATTTTTAAACCGTTAAAAATATGATAATGCCTAAGCTTTAGATAATGCTGTCTCTAAAATAACAGTTCTTTGCCCTCACAAAGTGCTTCAAAGATTAACATCCAGACTTCTTTGTCTCAAACTAATGTCAGGCAAGCTTGAATTTAATTTGTAGGAGTTGCCCCACATGCACTTTTAAATGCTTAATACAGCTGTTAACTTTCCACCAGTCTCCTGAATGGCATTAATATATTTTAAAAAATTATTTAGGCCTAATGGGTGTGGGAAAGAGATATTTTCCATAAATAAAGATACTGGCAGGGTATTAAGACAGGAAATTTTAAAAAACATTTGTATTCTTTCTGCATTCCGTTTAAGGTTCCCCTTAACCATGGTCAAAATGAAGCACAGTTCATAAAATTATAAATATACTATGCCTAAATTCAGTTGTTAATTAAATTGCTACAGTGGGTTTAATTTAACTTACTTGTGTTGAGACAATAAATCCCATTCATTCAGTAGGTCTACTCAAGCTGATACGGTAATTGAATATAGTTTTGTAATATTGAAGTAAAGACCTAAAGTGGTACTAGTAACAGTAATTCTATCATTTTATAGGCTCATGGGTATTTTTCATTCTGTTGAAATTCAATCTTTTGAAGGCAAAAGATCTATAAAATCTGAGGCATGAAGATAAAAATGAGTTCGATTATGACCAGATTATATCAAAATGCCATTTTATTTGTGAACAATTGCATTCACAACTTCTACTCATTCTATATGCTATGTCCATATTTATATTACCTTTTGTGTGGTTACATTTTCAGAAATTTGTTTTTAGTGATTTTATTTGGTCTCGCATCATTTGAAAAGCAGGACATACATTTCAATATGATTTTTACGAGAGGGTATCGTGGAGGGCACTCTGGGGATTGGAAAGGTAAGACCGGAATGCCAGTTTCACTGAACCAAGCCATTTTACCAATGCAAATGGTACATTGGATCCTGGCCTTAAAAAAAAACAAACCCTTGCAAATGCCTTACATTTTTTCTTTGAAATTCACAAATAAGACTCTGCCCTTTCCCCCCTGTTGTCTATTAATAGAGTGCAACAGAAAATGTTAGCAGCGAAGAGGCTTGCATTTACTCTGCCAAGACACCTTATAGTTGTGGCTAATGAGGGGTTTCCCATGTTGTCTCTCCCCCTAAAAATCAATGTTGAAGAATCATCCGGCATCGTAGATTTGCTGGACTGCATTGTCTCCACCAGGATTCAACTCTCTTTCTGCTCCCATATCTTCCAGTGTACCATAAACCTGCAGGAAACCCTCTGGAACTTTTTCCCTGGAACCATCAAGTGCTACAGCAGGAGAGGAATGGAAGTCTTTGAACAGCAAAGGACACAGTTGGATCTTGGCTCGTGTTTCTTTCATTATTGTTCTATTTATTTTCAACTGGTGTAGCCGCTGTATTTAGCAGTCCTTCCACCTATTGCAATCTCTATTGCACCATTTACCAAACTGCCAGTGCAGAGTGAAAAATATGGAGTGAAATCTGTGGTTTTGTAACCCATCCCCTTAGATATGTTTCCATTTTGGTGTACTGTAAGATGTCTGATCCTGGAATATATTTCTCCTAGAGTGAAATTCTGAGAAGCATGCCTTGTTACTCATAAATAAGCATATTAAACTCCAAATGGGGTCCCCATAACTAATTGCCAGAGTTATGTATGGCACACACCAGCAATATAGGGGTTAAGAGAGGTTTAGATGCTTAAATTTACTCCTTTATTGCTGGTGTGCACATGTACATTCTGGCAATTAGCGATGGGGACCCCCTTTGGAGATTAATAACTCAGCCTCCTGAACCCCAAACATCTCCAAATTTTGGCAGCTTACAGGGAAGAGTTGAAAGAGGGTCCTCTAGATCCCAGGGGAGCCATTAACGAATAATTTTGTTTCAATTCATTACAACACTACTTTTAAAATTCATTAGTAATGAAACGAAATGAAACTACTAAAGAAACAAAACGAAACACTATATTTCTGTTCTGTGCCCATCCCTAATACCATGGCTTTTTAAACTATAGCAAGTCTCTTACCCTGAGTTTTCATTAATGGCATCCTTCATCTTCCCAAGCATTTAAAAATGACCAGTTTGTTCTTTATATATCTGTAGCTCCTAACACGGGCATTCCTAACACGGGCAATTTATATATTGGTGGTTCCTAACACAGGCATTTGTGATAGTCTTGGGCTGTAACTCCTAGGAGCCTTGACAAATATAACAGCCTCTTGGTTGTGTTAACAAACACTGCTCAGTGTTATATTTCAAAAAAAATTTTACTGGATGGGCCATTGGGCCTATCCAGTTTTCAAAGGAGAGGACAGGATCCTTTTCCTTTCGGGAGACAGAGAGAGAGAGAGAGAGAGAGAGAGACTCACGCATGCCTTCTTTGGAGTCCATGCCAAAACTGATGTGTTTAACAAATGATACTGTTCTTAATGTTACCTTTGAACTAGTTGTTTTAATAATACATTTTACTAGCTTCATCTACAGGTAACAAATTTAACATTAACATTTCAGTTCTAACACATCATTTCCAAGATCTGGATTCGGGTAGGTGGTTCACTTGAGTGGGCTTTGCTGAATGCCCATATAATTCTCATAGAAGTTGAGTAAAAGGTTACTGAGCTACCAGCTCTACTCAATTTATCACAACACCCCTAAAGTTAATCAGGCTTAAGAACTGTCACTTTTGCCAGCTGAAATTAAGTAAATGAAGTATTGCCTCTTGCAGTCAGAGAAGAAAAAGGCTTACAAGTTGGAAGAATGTTACCTCTATGTATCTCTGAGTTAAGGACAACTACTTAGGACGCATCTAGGGAGATCATTGACTGTGGAACTTCCACCATGTGCTGGCACACTTTTTACATGGCATCCATACAACACTGTCATGGAATCACTGTCCTCTTGTGTCCCCTTCTCCCCCCCCTTCTGCCTTTTCTCAGAGCTCAAAAGATCTGATTATGGAAAAGAACTGTGATACTGCAGGGAATAATTGGAAAAAAGTTTAGTCAGACATCTTTATGGTTCTTAATACTATCCAGGTTTCATGGCCTCCACCTCTATACAGTAGGACCCCCGTATCCACTGATTCAGTTATCCACAGTTGGCAGAGGAAAAAAATTAAAGAAATAATTCAGCAGCCGAAAAGCAAGCTACTGCCACAAATAGCGGCTGTAATGCAAGCTACTGTTGTAAAACAGCAGCCATAAAGCAAGCTACTCTCACAAAACAGCTGTTTGGGGGATTTTTTGGAGTTCTCTCTTATCCACAGTTTTCATTATCCATGGGAAGGTCCGGAACCAATCCCCAGCGGATACTGGGATCCTACTGAACTGACAAAGTAGTATTTTATCATCCTGTTTATTTTTAATTAATCATTTTAACAAGCAGTAAAATGCTTTCAGGGATGCATTTTATTATTTTATGGTTTAATACATATACAAATAATTGGTTTAAAACACACTGAAATCTTGCTACAAAGAGACAAATGCTGTGTGTATGTTTTAATGGTTTCTCATTGAGAGCAAAAGGCTGTAAGATTCACACCCCTAATATGCACATAGCAAAGATATACTGAATCACTTAGCCACCTATAAGCATTAATCCAATAACATATGAATTCCATCCAAGTTCTAAAATATGTTGAAATGCTAAAAAGTGGTGCTTATCAATATACACTTTATATATACCCTTGGCGATTCTGATTTAATAAGATGCTTGTGACTAGGCACATAGTGTTTGGAGCAC
Organism: Phrynocephalus forsythii; assembly: GCA_029282475.1. Lineage (NCBI taxonomy): Eukaryota > Metazoa > Chordata > Lepidosauria > Squamata > Agamidae > Phrynocephalus > Phrynocephalus forsythii. The sequence continues at coordinate 29,129,895 of JAPFRF010000004.1, forward strand.
AAACAAAGACCAAAGAATCGTTTGTTTCTGTGATTAAAGTGAACTGTATAAAGAAATGCCAAGGCACAACTTTACAAATGAACTTATTTGCAGGGGAGGGGGGTAATAGCTTAAATTTTCACTTCCTTAGCTGGAATAAATTCAGTGCAACAATTACACTTAAAACAATATGAGAAATACTACTTAAAATTACCCAAAAGCCATCACATTGCTCCAGTTTATTAGGTACTTCATCATTTTGGCTTGTTTTCTTTACTGGAATCTGACCAACTTTACATCTCTCAGTTTCTCAGACGTTGAATAAAACTTGGGCACTCTCCTTAGTCCTCTGATCTTTTGCCTATGTGGTGAGGTAAAGAAAATCCAGGTCTGTGGGCCAAACTACCATCTACCTCCTCACCAAACACCCTCCCCTCATTCCCCTTTCTGCACACCAGTTAAGTGTTGAAACCCCATAGATCACTTTCTAGTAGTAGTGTGAAAAGCATACAGGTGCTCTATTGAGATTTTTGGGAACACAATTCTTGTGTACTGAGACTTGGGGGAGGGGAGTGTTATTTTCAATTCAGAGTAGTTCCTTTCCAAGTAATCATAGGGGTGATTAAATCTGTCATATTAAAATGAAGTAAAGACAGTCTTAAGTAATGATAACCTCAAACAAAGAGCTGCAGAGGTATCAGCCAGCTCAGCTCAGGAAACATATTCATACAGTTAATCTGGATAGGTTAAGCTCTACGTGTTTACTAATCTGAGCAAACTGGAGAGGTATTTATTGATGTATTAGGTTTGTATTCCAAGGGTCCCCTCCCTCCCTCCCCTCCATCATGCGAACCTCAAGGTAACTGAAAATTTGCTCTTCTCTTGCTACATTTACATTTCTAGTTTCCTAACAGCAAAGCCCTTCATGAAAAGCAGTGGTAAAATAGGTAAGCTGGCATTGGTTTTGCAGTGATGAACCGCAAGTGGAAAAGGGCTAATCTCAGAATACTATTCCTCTAAATTAGAGATGGGCACAAAACGACCAATTTTCCATTACCGTTATCCATTATTCGTACCGTTACCTAACGGTACGAATAACGACCATTTGGACGGGTCAGGCTCGAACCGAACAGAACCAAGAAAATTTTATTCGGTTCTGTTCGTTTCCATTACTGGCATGATTGGCATCGCGCCGCTGGCGCGATGAAAAATGAAACTGAGACTCCTACCTGGTGCTGGTCCAGAAGTACTTCACGGATCACAGTGGAAACACCAACTGCCGTGCTTGCCGCCACGTGGTTGGCAGTAAAAAAATAAACTTTTAAAAAAAAGGAGTGCCTGCCAACTGGGCCCCAGGGGTGGCCTGGTCGGCACCCTAAAATCTGTAAAAATAATAATAATTAAAAAGCCCCCAGTGCCGATGGGGCCCCAGGGGCCGCACGGCAATGAAAGAAAAAAACCCCAGAAACCTGGAAGTAAAAAGAAAGCAACCCAAAAGGTGCCTCTTCTCTTCTCTTCTCTTTTCTTCTCTTCTCTTCTCTTCTCTTCTCTTCTCTTCTCTTTCTTTCATTCATTCTTTCTTTCTTAAAGGGATTAACGGAGGGATGGATGGAAGACCTTCCCCGCCCAGGGGGCTCTGATCTGGCCTCCACGCGCGGAGACCACGGCTCGATCTCCTCCGTCCCGGGTGACAGCAGCCGGGCAGCTGTCACCCGGGGAGGAGGATATCGGATCGGCCATGGTCTCACCTCTGGGCATGGAGGCAAGGCCACGGCTCGATCTCCTCCGCCCCGGGTGGCGGCTGGGCAGCTGTCACCCGGGGAGGAGGAGATCGGCTGAGCCTCGCGGGGAAGCCGAGTCCCCCCTTCTCCCCTTTGCATGCAGAGGGGCGAAGGGGGGTCTGAAAGGGATCTTTCCTGCCCGTGCTCTCCCCCACACTTCCTCCCTCCTGGAGCCAGCACCCAGTAGCTGCTCGGTGCTAGCTTTGGGAGGGGAGAAGATTTAAAAAGCCCATGCTCTTCTCCCACCTGATGGAGTGGGGGAAGAGCGGACTTTTAAAATCTCCCCCCCAGCCCTCCCAGGCACCGCTGGCACTGTCAAGTCAGCGAGGAGAGCACTCCCGTGGCTGCGGGACTTTTCTCCTGGCCGGCTTGCCGGTGGCTCCGGTGGCGCCCGGCCCCGGGAGGGCTCCCTGCGGCTGCAGGATGGCTCTCCCAGGAGGCTTGCCGCCGGCTCTGCTGTTGCCCAGCCCCAAGATGGCTCCCTGCGGCCGCAGGAACACTTTCCCGGCGGGTGCCAAACAACAGCACCTGAAAAATGGGGCGGGCCCCTGGGCCCCGAAAAATGGAAACAACCCGAAGCGGGCCCCAGGGCCCGAATAACGAGCACGAAATGCCATTTTGGCGTTTCGTGCCCATCTCTTGTCTAAATGTAAGGAATTTGACTTCTGTTGAAGCTCAGTCCAAACAGTATCTTGTAACAAGAGTCTGACAGTTCTTCCAGGTAGCACATTATGTCCTGTGATGAATTTATAATACAAGCTACAGTTTGCCAGCAAACTTAGCTGAGACCACCATATGCATTTAAAAGTTCCTTTGACTTGCAGCCACTACTTAATTCGCCCAAATATTGAGAATCCTTCAAACTTCAGTGATGTACCAGCATCAAAGAACCAGAAAACATTTACTGTATGTAAATAAAATACATTTAATGCTGTTCCACTGACCCCACAATTTTCTGTATGGAATCTGCAACAGGCTGTGAAATCACTCTACTGACTCACTTTTAAATTGAAACGCAATACTTTGCATACCCACGAGACCTTCAAAAACAGAAAACAATGAATAACAATAGCCCAATAAATTCAATTCAATTCACCATTATTTGTCAAACATTCACACAGAAAGTTTAGGCTTGATTTGATTTGATTACTTATTTCTTATTTATCATATATCATTCTAGCAGCTCATGGCATTTTCAAAGCTATCCTCTAACAACATATTTCATTTGGGCTGAGTTTTTTTTTCCTGTTAGCTATATTCATTTTCCTGGTCATCTTCAGGCTGGTGTTCTGGCTTCTTTCTTCTTGAAGCAAAGCGTGATCTCAGTTGAAGTCCTTCTATAAATACTGCTGGGGGTGTGTGGTTTGCTTGCTCTGTTGCTGATTGTAGGTTCCTTTGTTCTTTTGTGATCTGCTGTGTGGCTGAGGCAATCGTTAAGGGATTAACTGGTGGTGGGTTAGATGGCTGTTTAGAGACATCCTGTGTGGGTGAGGTGCTGGATGTGTGTCTATCAGCCTTTTGTTTCTTAACGACCTTGGTGGTGGGCGTTCTGGCAGCATCCTGGGCTTTGGTGGAGTGGGGTCCTGTGTCTTGTGAATTCATTTTGGTCTGGCTACGTGTCTGTGGTCTCCCAATGTTTTTTTGGGGTGTGTGAGTGTGCTCCATGTGGTGACTGGAGTGGGGTGCCGCAGTAGATGGTGCAGTCGTGGTTTTGTTATTGGATGGTGGTTTCGTTTCATCTGTGGGAAGGGTCTGGGTTTGTGTTTGGTGTGGATGGAAGGTGGTGGCATCTTGTGTCCTTTTGGACCTGGTGTCAGTCTTTGTGACAGAGGCTCGTCTGTTGACCAGGGCTAGTTTCCAGATGTCAGGCAAGCGGGAGGTGTCATCACGTTTATTCATGTTGTTTGGGTGTTTCTCTATTTCAATGGCTTCCATGATTATTCGACTGTTGAAGTGTTCAGTTTTGGAGATGAGTTTGGTTCTTTCAAAAACACCATCACCAAACTAATCCAAAAGGAAACACCCCCCAAGAACCAAGAAACAGAAGAGAACAACGGCACCGCCCTCCTCCCTTACATCAAAGGCACCACAGACAAAATCAGCAAAATTCTCCACAAACACAATATCAAGACAGCCTTTTGCACCGACCAAAAAATAGCCAACATTTTAAGAAACCCCAAAGACAAGATTGAGCTAGAAAACCAAGGAGTCTACGAAATACCATGCAAAGTCTGCCCAGCCACATACATCGGACAGACAAACAGGAGAATAAACGCACGCATCGCAGAACACAAGAACGCAGTCAAAAAAGAAGAAAAATCTTCCTCTCTCTTCCAGCACATAAAAACAACAGGTCATGAAATTGATTTTGAAAGAACCAAATTCATCTCCAAAACTGAACATTTCAACAGTCGAATAATCATGGAAGCCATTGAAATAGAGAAACACCCAAACAACATGAATAAACGTGATGACACCTCCCGCTTGCCTGACATCTGGAAACTAGCCCTGGTCAACAGACGAGCCTCTGTCACAAAGACTGACACCAGGTCCAAAAGGACACAAGATGCCACCACCTTCCATCCACACCAAACACAAACCCAGACCCTTCCCACAGATGAAACGAAACCACCATCCAATAACAAAACCACGACTGCACCATCTACTGCGGCACCCCACTCCAGTCACCACATGGAGCACACTCACACACCCCAAAAAAACATTGGGAGACCACAGACACGTAGCCAGACCAAAATGAATTCACAAGACACAGGACCCCACTCCACCAAAGCCCAGGATACTGCCAGAACCTACCAGCCATCTAACCCACCAGCATCTAAACAGCCATCTAAACAGCCATCAGCAGTTAATCCCTTAACGATCGCCTCAGCCACACAGCAGATCACAAAAGAACAAAGGAACAAAGGAACCTGCAATCAGCAACAGAGCAAGCAAACCACACCCCCCCAGCAGTATTTATAGAAGGACTTCAACTGAGACCACACTTTGCTTCAAGAAAAAAGAAGCCAGAACACCAGCCTGAAGATGACGAGTGAGACCTCGTCGAAACGTCGCCAAAACAACCAGATTTCTACACGGGAAGAAACCCGAATCCACCCTAACATGCATACCTATACCCGTGAAAATCTACGAAAACAAATATATATGTTTGGAATCCGTTCGCAATTAAAACATTCGAGAGAGTGTGTAATTCAGTTTTTAGGTGGTCTTTGTCAGCGAGGCGTTTGGTTCTGGAGATGAGGGTTTTTGCTACGGAGTTGATCTGTGCAGGGTGGTGGTGTGATTGTGCATTTAAGTAGCGGTTTGTATGTGTTTTTTTCTGGTAGATGGTATGTCCTAAGGAGCCGTCGGGTTTTTTGTAGATTAGGACGTCCAGGAAGGGAAGTTGGTTGTTGGCTTCTATTTCCATAGTGAATTGTATTTTGGGGTGTAGGCTGTTGAGATGTGTGAGGAAGTTGTTCAGTTTATCTTTCCCGTGTGGCCAGATAACAAAGGTGTCGTCAACATATCTGAGCCAGAGTTTGGGTTTATGTTCGGACTTTCTGTAACGCGTTGGTTTCAAAGTGTTCCATATATAGGTTTGCGATGACCGGTGAGAGGGGTGATCCCATGGGTGCTCCTTCTATCTGTTTGTATCTTTGTCCATTGTGGATGAAGTATGTGTTGGTTAGGCAGTGGTTGGTCAGATCTAGGATGTGCTTGGGGGTTGTATTTGTTGTGGATAGCTGTCAAGGCTTCTTGAATGGGCACTTGTGTGAAGAGCGAAACAACATCGAAGCTCACGAGTAGGTCATTGGGTTGTAGGTCTTGTTTCTTTATAATTTCTATGAAGTGGAACAGTTTTGTACATGAAGTGATGGATTCTGCATAGGGCTGGAGTTGTTTGGCAAGAAATTTGGCGAGGTTTTGTAGAGGTGAGCCTATGGAGCTGACTATGGGTCTGAGAGGTGTTCCTTCTTTGTGAATCTTGGGGAGGCCGTAGAGCTTGGGGCATCTGGATGATTTCTCTCTGGGGATGATGCTTGGCTTGATTTCTTCACTTAAGGGAGAGGCTTTTATTTTGGCTTTGGTGGTTTTTTCCAGGTAGGTGGTGGGGTCTGTGTTCAAAGGTATGTAAGCAGGGTCTTGTAGTAGGTTGGATAGTTTGGCTTGGTAGTCGGATGTGTTCATCACCACTGTGGCATTGCCTTTGTCTGCTGGGAGAATGATTATGTTGTTGTCTTTCCTCAGGTTGGAGAGGGCTTTTTGTTCTTCTTTGTGTAAATTGCTTCTGGGTGGTTTGCTGGAGCAGAGGACATTGGTGACTTCGAGTCTGATTTTGTTGGCTTCATCTGGGTTGATTTTGGTTAGGCTGGCTTCCACTCCGCATATGATGTTTTCGGTGGGGATGTGTCTGGGGCGATTGCAAAGTTGAATCCTTTGGAAAGGACTTTGGTCTCTGCGATGGTGAGTGTCCTGTCTGATATGTTGTGAACTGTTTGTTTCATGGGCTGTTGTGGGGGGTTGGGCTTCTGGCGTTTTCCAGTTTGTGGAGTTTGTTGGTGTGTGTGTCTGTCTTGTGGGAGGTCTCTGTTTCAGCTCTCCAGGCGGCAAGTTGCTTGGATTTGTTCCAGAGTGTTGGGTGGATTTTGTTGCTGAGTTTGAGGTGGAGAGTGAGTAGGTCTCTGTTGGTTTGATCTAGTAGGTATCTTTTCCTGTGTAGTTCGCTTCTGATTAGGGCTAGTTCTGTTCTTTTCAGGATCCTTTCGCTGGATGGGGTTTTGAGTGGAATTTCAGTTGGAAGCTTGTGGGGATCACATTTTTGTCTCGGCAGTTGCGTAGGAATGCAATGTCACATAAGATGGTGGCTCTTCGGACTTCTAGTTTTCGTAGGTTCTGGTCAGCTGGAAGGTTTCCTCCCGTAGAGGTCGGATATTTGTTTTACGTAGATTTTCACGGGTATAGGTATGCATGTTAGGGTGGATTCGGGTTTCTTCCCGTGTAGAAATCTGGTTGTTTTGGCGGCGTTTGACGAGGTCTCACTCGTCATCTTCAGGCTGGTGTTCTGGCTTCTTTCTTCTTGAAGCAAAGCGTGGTCTCAGTTGAAGTCCTTCTATAAATACTGCTGGGGGTGTGGTTTGCTTGCTCTGTTGCTGATTGTAGGTTCCTTTGTTCCTTTGTTCTTTTGTGATCTGCTGTGTGGCTGAGGCGATCGTTAAGGGATTAACTGCTGATGGCTGTTTAGATGGCTGTTTACATGCTGGTGGGTTAGATGGCTGGTGGGTTCTGGCAGTATCCTGGGCTTTGGTGGAGTGGGGTCCTGTGTCTTGTGAATTCATTTTGGTCTGGCTACGTGTCTGTGGTCTCCCAATGTTTTTTTGGGGTGTGTGAGTGTGTTCCATGTGGTGACTGGAGTGGGGTGCCGCAGTAGATGGTGCAGTCGTGGTTTTGTTATTGGATGGTGGTTTCGTTTCATCTGTGGGAAGGTTTAATTGCGAACGGATTCCAAAAAAACACCATCACCAAACTAATCCAAAAGGAAACACCCCCCAAGAACCAAGAAACAGAAGAGAACAACGGCACCGCCCTCCTCCCTTACATCAAAGGCACCACAGACAAAATCAGCAAAATTCTCCACAAACACAATATCAAGACAGCCTTTTGCACCGACCAAAAAATAGCCAACATTTTAAGAAACCCCAAAGACAAGATTGAGCTAGAAAACCAAGGAGTCTACGAAATACCATGCAAAGTCTGTCCAGCCACATACATCGGACAAACAAACAGGAGAATAAGCGCACGCATCGCAGAACACAAGAACGCAGTCAAAAAAGAAGAAAAATCTTCCTCTCTCTTCCAGCACATAAAAACAACAGGTCCTGAAATTGACTTTGAAAGAACCAAACTCATCTCCAAAACTGAACACTTCAACAGTCGAATAATCATGGAAGCCATTGAAATAGAGAAACACCCAAACAACATGAATAAACGTGATGACACCTCCCGCTTGCCTGACATCTGGAAACTAGCCCTGGTCAACAGACAAGCCTCTGTCACAAAGACTGACACCAGGTCCAAAAGGACACAAGATGCCACCACCTTCCATCCACACCAAACACAAACCCAGACCCTTCCCACAGATGAAACGAAACCACCATCCAATAACAAAACCACGACTGCACCATCTACTGCGGCACCCCACTCCAGTCACCACATGGAACACACTCACACACCCCAAAAAAACATTGGGAGACCACAGACACGTAGCCAGACCAAAATGAATTCACAAGACACAGGACCCCACTCCACCAAAGCCCAGGATACTGCCAGAACCCACCAGCCATCTAACCCACCAGCATGTAAACAGCCATCTAAACAGCCATCAGCAGTTAATCCCTTAACGATCGCCTCAGCCACACAGCAGATCACAAAAGAACAAAGGAACCTACAATCAGCAACAGAGCAAGCAAACCACACCCCCCCAGCAGTATTTATAGAAGGACTTCAACTGAGACCACGCTTTGCTTCAAGAAGAAAGAAGCCAGAACACCAGCCTGAAGATGACGAGTGAGACCTCGTCGAAACGTCGCCAAAACAACCAGATTTCTACACGGGAAGAAACCGAATCCACCTAACATGCATACCTATACCCGTGAAAATCTACGAAAACATATATATATATATATATATATATATATATATATATATATATATATATATATATATATATATATATATATATATATATATATATATATATATATATATATATATATATAATTTGTTCATTCATGACTGCCTTTTCAGTTCTCAGTATACTAATTTCTTTGCTGGAGCCCCCACTTAAGAGTAATGATTGAAACAAGATATAGAATATCTTTAACTACTGTACTGTATTTCCATTTTAATTGTTGACATTAACGTTATGTAATTCTTCTAAATTTTATTTTCTTAATATTCAGCAGTGCACATTTCTTTTTCTCCTTTATAGTCATTTCAAGTCACTGTCCGTTTTTGCCATAATATTGTGTTGTCTGCACATCTTATTCATATTTCCCCCAAAAAATGTTCACCCCTCCTTCATCTAGCTTTCTGTGTGATATGTTTGCATACAGATTGAACAGACAGGGTCATAAAATTCACTCTTCCCTATAAGTAACTATGTTGTTCTCCATATTCAGGTCTAACCGTAGCTTATTGTCCAGGCTACGGATTATGCACCAGGACAATTAAAGGCTGAGGTAGACCCTCTTTTTAAAAATAAAAGAAGAATCTATAGCCTCACAGTTGTAGGCTTTGTTGTAAACATAAAGCATAGACTGACGTTCCTCTGAAATTATTTGGGTACTTTCCAATAGTCAACATATATTTGCAACACAAATAGGGTTTCTTCCTTTTCTGAATACAGCTTCAATATGAGGAATCTATTACTCCATATATAGCATCACTTCGGTTCCATGGAATATCAATGCAACAGTTATTACTACTAGAGATAGGGAATGAATAAAAATACAAATCACCATATTTATCAGAAAATGCTGATTCGACTAATATTCATTACTTAGTATTTGTCAACTCCGGAGACCCCAACAAATACAAAGCAATGAATATTAATTTTTTTCTTTGTCCTTTCATACATCACTACTGTAGTAGTCTAGCTTGGTTCCCTAGAATAAAAATAAAAATCCATATTAAAAGATTTTGTGTTTCTGCATGTGCATGAAGTTTTCTGCCCTCCAGAGACACCATACTGGAGGATGGATATGGCAGAGGCAGAGTTAGAGGAATACATACGGGAGCCCTGCAACACTAAAGAGACCAATCCCTTGTCTTACTGGTCTGAAAAGGAGCCTATTTGAAAAGACCTCGCCAAGGTGGTAGAGGGTCTGTTGTCTTGCCCACCAACTAGTATGCCAAGTGAAAGAGTGTTTAGGGGACATTGTCAGTTCACACTACACACCTAGAGCCTGGATCTGTAGAAAAAAACCTTATTTCCTTCAAGGTCAGCCTACCATCGATGGGCTTCCTTGAAGTCCCCCTTAAATAAGAGTTGATGGCACATTCTGCTCACAATTCTAGGTATGTTATGCTTCAGCCTGACCTCCCATCCCTCTGCTTTTTTCATTCTTCCAACTGCTACTCCAAAATTGTGCTCACGCACTCTGCTGTGCCCCATGATGGCAAGAAGTTCCCACCCACCCCAAAGGCCATCTGCTGCTCCAGTCTGTTGGCTAGTGCTGCCCCGTGTATTTGCCTGCTCTGCCCTGTAAACCAGTCCTTTCGTTCCTTGATGCTGCTGGCATTTCCTGAGCGTATTCCCACTGTTCAGAGTTCAGTCAGTTTGCCCATGACACTCATTTCATAATACCCGGGCACTGGTGGCTGCGCTTTTTTGGTTTGGCACCATCACTAGGAAAGTGTCAAAGGTCATGAGGAAATCTTACTATTTTTTTTTTTTTTTGAAATTCTGAATTCCAGATCCAGAGGGCTATAACATGGAATTCTGAATCCAAATTTCAGTCCTAACACACATCTTTTTTTTTCTCTTGAGTGCCTTGGAGGGCTTTCACCTCACTTTCTAAAATAGCGGGTTCTTCATCACTGGGTTCATTTCCAAAGTAATCTGTCACCCTTCCATTTCTTCTGCATATTTCCTCCCTCTTCTCTTTATTTTATTCTGATCAGATAATATGTTTCCCCTTTAATCTTTCATCACCCCTTTGATTTATTGGAAAAGATGTCACGTTTTTCCTCTTTTGTTGTTCCCTTCTATTTCTTTGGACTGATAAAATTATAGCACGGTCTTTCTTTCTCTACATGGCAGTTGCTGAAAGGCTGCATAGAGGATTCTAATCGTATTTGTGGTATTTCGACCTCTGCTTCTTGTCTGTTATTAGCAATTTTAACAGATTCATCCTTGATCCTTTTTTGCTTTTCATTTATTCTGACTACAGAAATAATATTTTCACATTCTTTCCCCATAATGCAATATTCTGGTTTCTATACACATTTCTTCTGGTTCAGTCAGAGGAGCGTAGTAACGTAGATCTATTCTTTCTATGGACTTTAAATTCACCTTGAATGTTATTTAAGTTGTATCTTGACACAACGATTCTTCTAGTGTTCTTCAGCAACATTTCAATTTTGCTATTAAAAACTCATGGTCAGTCTGATCCTTGCCTCGTTTAGGCCAAGAGAATACAGCTTCTTCAACTACTACTTCCAGTTATGTAGTTGATTCAATTTCTCCATTGGCCGTCTGGCAATGTCCATGTGCCATTTGTTTATTTGACAATAACTGGGTTGTGAATTCTGAACCATTCCCCTAATTCATTTCTAACACCGAGGGCAAATTTTCTCACAATGTTTGGTTCTGCTTAATATGCAACCTTTGTGTTCCAGTGACATAAAATTATCAGCACGTCCTGTTTGATGTGTGTGAGCAGTTCCCTTCTGGACAGCTGAATAAAAGCTTTTGATTCAGCTTCTTTAGGTGGACTATATAGCACCTCTACTGGCTCATTAACACCAACTCTACTATATACTTCCTGAGTAGATGTTGATTTTACTTTAATATTAGGAAAGCAATAAAAAGATAAGTAAAATAGTGGCTGGCATGGTTAATAAGTTGATACTAGACAGTTTTAAAACTGGTGTAATCACCACAACCCAGTTCTGTAAACAATAATGTGCAGGGTAAGCCACAAAATGTAGACAGAACTCAAATTTATGCTGTGCTTAACAATATTTTTTTTAGATCACCATAAAATTGCACACTATAATATACCTCTTTAGAACTCATAAAAGTGCTTTTGTTTTCTAACACATTGTATTAATATTCTCTCCAAAGTCAACTGAGAATTGTTTAAGTAGAATGGATATAATTTGATATACCAATATTGGCATGCCAATTTATTTTTCAGTAGGCAGTTCAGAAGGTAAAAACTTTTGCAATATCCCTTCTGTATAATGCATTGCATTTATTATCTGCAGCAGTTAACAGGTCTAGAGAGCCAGCTTACTGTGGCTGGTATTATTAGGAGAATAGCCAGCCATTCTAACATTCACATATACAAAAGAGGCTGAATACAGTAGTATTTAGTTCTCTTAGCAGGGAAATTAATGGCCAGGGTGTTTTTGACCCTCCACCCCTAGGTCTCCTGCTAGCAGTGACCTTAGCTCACGGCCATAGTTCCCAAACTTGATGATCGCAAATATTCTTGGACTGCAATTCCCAGAAGCCTTTGCTGTCAACTGTGCTGGCTGGAGTCTCTAGGAGTTGCAGCCCAAGAACATTGGGCTTAGCCAAGATTGAGAACCACTGGCTTACTGGGATCAACTCCAGCTGCCAGCTTTACAACTGAACTGAACAGTAGTGGTCAGTCAAATCGAGGGCTGGGAGAGTAAGAACAGACAAAAGAAAATATTTTTTTCACCCAGTGTTTTGTTAGTCTGTGGAACTCCCTGCCACAGGATGTGGTGATGGCATCTGGCCTGGATGCCTTCAAAAGGGGATTGGACAGATTCCTGGAGGAAAAGTCCATCACAGGTTACAAACCATGATGGAGATGTATCATCTTCAGGCTTCAATCAAACTTTATTACGGTCAGTGACCAGCAATAGGATACGGTATATAAATAGTAGTAAAATAGATAAGATATAAAATATAGAATATAAAATATATTATATATAAAATATATAATATAATATAAACACTGCCCACAAATCCATCCTGACCATCACGAAGCTATACCTTATTAGTATCTGAGGAATTAGTGATGTCAACGAGCCATAGAGGAAGATCAAGATAGATATATACAAAAGACATCAGAGTACATACTGTATATACATACTGTTCCATACACATAAGACATCCCACATTTGTTTGTTAATCAAGAGTTGTTGATACTTAGGAGCTATGTATCATAAGTGATACTTTTGGTTAGTTGATGACGCTGGTCATTGTCCTGCGGATTTTGATTGCTGCGGCGCAGAACCTGGCCACACTATATGTTATAGAAAAATTCATATCTGATAGAAGTAATTGAGTATAATAATGACCAGAGCGTCCTGGATATTTATAGATTATTGGAGATATAAGCTTAGCCCGGGTGTCTTTATAAAAGGAACAGTGAAGAAGTACATGTTCTGTTGACTCAATATCGCCAGAGTCACAGGGACATAGCCTCTCCGAATAGGGAGATCTCCGATATCGTCCCTCAAGAACAGCAGAAGGGAGGGCATGACATCGGGCCAAGGTAAAGGCCCTCCGGTGGGTGGGTATCTCAAGCTTGGCTAAGTATCTCATTGGGAAAGATAGATACCTGCAGGAGTCATTAACAATAAAGGCAGAGGAGCTAGCTAGATCCAGTTGTCGTTCTGAGTCGGTAACCCGCTGCTTAATAACTGCTTTGGCCTGATCATACTTTAAGGTAAAAAGGATGTCTTGTGACAGACCTAAGGATAGGATTTTAGATATTATAGCCCCTTCCCATTTGGATTTAAAGTAATCTTTTCTAATAAGGGGGGCTAAACCCTTAGGGAAGAAATCCAGTCTAATCCAATAGGTAAGAATAGCCACCCAAGCTCTAGCCTCCACTTTCATGAGGCCTAACTCTAATCGGAGAGTAACATTTGGGACACATTTGGGAACTTGTAAGGCTTGTAACATTGTACAGGAGGCTGCAATGAAAAATATTCCAAAGAAAAGAAAATGCAAGAAAGCAAAGTGGTTGTCCAACGAGGCCCTACAAATAGCGGAGGAGAGAAGGGATGCAAAATGCAAGGGAGAAAGGGAAAGATACAGAAAATTGAATGCAGACTTCCAAAGAATAGCAAGGAGAGACAGGGCGGCCTTCTTGAATGAACAGTGCAAAGAAATAGAGGAAAACAACAGAAAAGGAAAAACCAGAGATCTGTTCAAGAAAATTGGAGATATTAAAGGGGTATTTCGTGCAAAGATGGATATGATAAAGGACAAAAATGGTAGGGACCTAACTGAAGCAGAAGAGATCAAGAAGAGATGGCAAGAATATACAGAAGAATTATATCGGAAAGATCTGGATGTCCCTGATAACCAAGATAGCGTAATTGCTGACTTGGAGCCAGACATCCTGGAAAGTGAAGTCAAGTGGGCCTTAGAAAGCATTGCAAACAACAAGGCCAGTGGAGGTGACGGCATTCCAATTGAACTCTTTAAAATCTTAAAAGAGGATGCTGTAAAGGTGCTGCATAAGATATGCCAGCAAATTTGGAAAACCCAGCAGTGGCCAGAGGACTGGAAAAGATCGGTCTACATCCCAATCCCAAAGAAAGGAAATGCCAAAGAATGCTCCAACTATCGCACAGTTGCACTCATTTCACATGCTAGCAAGGTTATGCTCAAAATTCTACAAGGCAGGCTTCAGCAGTATGTGGAAAGAGAACTTCCAGAACTACAAGCTGGATTTCGAAGGGGCAGAGGAACTAGAGATCAAATCGCCAACATGCGCTGGATTATGGAGAAAGCCAGAGAGTTCCAGAAAAACATCTACTTCTGCTTCATTGACTATGCCAAAGCCTTCGACTGTGTAGACCACAACAAACTATGGCAAGTCCTTAAAGGAATGGGAGTGCCTGACCACCTTATCTGTCTCCTAAGAAATCTATATGTGGGACAAGCAGCAACTGTCAGAACTGGATATGGAACAACTGACTGGTTTAGAATTGGGAAAGGAGTACGTCAAGGCTGTATACTGTCACCTTGCCTATTTAACTTATATGCAGAGTACATCATGAGAAAGACCGGTCTGGATGAATCACAAGCCGGAATTAAGATTGCCGGACGAAATATCAACAACCTCAGATACGCAGATGATACTACTCTAATAGCAGAGAGTGAGGAAGAATTAAAGAACCTCTTAATGAGGGTGAAAGAGGAGAGTGAAAAAAATGGGCTGAAGCTCAACATCAAAAAAACTAAGATCATGGCCACTGGTCCCATCACCTCCTGGCAAATAGAAGGGGAAGAAATGGAGGCAATGACAGAGTTTATTTTCTTGGGCTCCTTGATCACTTCAGATGGCGACTGCAGCAATGAAATAAAAAGACGCCTGCTTCTTGGGAGGAAAGCAATGGCAAACCTAGATAGCATACTAAAGAGCAGAGACATCAGTTTGCCAACTAAGGCCAACTAAGGTCAGGATGGTTAAAGCTATGGTTTTTCCAGTAGTGATGTATGGAAGTGAGAGCTGGACTATAAAGAAGGCTGATCGCCGCAGAATTGATGCTTTTGAGCTGTGGTGCTGGAGGAGAGTCTTGAGAGTCCCCTGGACTGCAAAGAGATCAAACCTATCCATTCTGAAAGAAATCAACCCCGAATGTTCACTGGAAGGACAGATTTTGAAGCTGAGGCTCCAGTACTTTGGCCACCTCATGAGAAGAGAGGACTCCCTGGAAAAGTCCCTGATGCTGGGAAAAATCGAAGGCAAAAGGAAAAGAGGGCGACAGAGAATGAGATGGTTGGACAGTGTCATCGATGCAACCAAAATGAATTTGACAAAACTCCGGGAGGCAGTGGAGGATAGGAAGGCCTGGCGAGCTCTGGTCCATGGGGTCACGAAGAGTCGGACACGACTGAACGACTGAACAACAACAACAAGGCCGATCTTACAAATTTAAATTGTACCCGTTCCAGTGGAGCGTAATTGGAAAGGGGGCCTAATTGGGCACCATATAGAAGTTGGGAAATTGACTTGGCATAGAATAATTTAAGTGCTGCAGGAATATATTGGCCGCCAGCTGTCTTGAGATATTTAAGAATGGCTAGAGAACTTCTTTGAGCACTGTTGGCAACATAATCTCCATGGGCTTTTCTGCTACCATTAGCCTGAAGAACTACTCCCAAATATTTAAAGGAGGAAACCTGCTCAATTTTGTGCCCATTGATACTCCAAGAGTAAATCTTGGGTCTTTTAGCAAAGGCCACAATTTTAGTTTTCTGATAATTGAGCTTTAATTGCTCTTCCTCACAGAATTGTGATAGTGCATTCAGAGCTCTTCTAAGACCTACAGGTGTTCTAGAGAGGATTGCTGCATCATCGGCATAAAGCAAGACAGAGATATGCCTTCCAGCCAGTTTTGGAAGGTGGAAGGTCCCATGGTCAAGATAGGGCACTATGGAGTTAATATAGAAGTTGAAGAGAAGAGGGGCCAGAATACATCCCTGTTTAACACCTTTATCAGTGGCAACAGGATTGGTGAGTTGACCCTGGGGATTACATCTGATCTTAAGTTTGGTTCCTTCGTGGAGCATGCGTATTAAATGAAATAGATGTCTGTCTATTGTTGAAGCCTCCAGTTTCTCCCATAACCTAGTTCGTGATATTGAATCAAATGCTGCCTTAAAATCTATAAAGGCAGCATAAAGGGAGGAAATATTGTAGGGAGAGTATTTTTCAATAAGATGTTGGAGCACCAAACATTGATCTATAGTCGATCTGCCTTCTCTGAAGCCGGCTTGCTCTTCCGCAAGTATGTTTTCTTGTTCCAGCCAGTCTTGCAATTTCCATTGTAGGTGTCTAGCATAAAGTTTGCTGATTGTATTAAGAAGACTGATTGGTCAATAGTTGGCAGGATCATCCTTTTTGCCTTTCTTATATATAGGTATAATAATAGCCAGCCCCCAGTCTTCAGGGATTCGTTCGTATCTATTGATACAGTAAAAAGTGAAGCTAGTAAGGGAGACCAAAAGTCCAAGTTGTTTTTGATGACCTCTGCTGGAATTAGGTCTTCTCCTGGAGCTTTCCCTTCTTTCAGTAAGGTAATCAAGCTCTTAATTTCTGACTGAGGCACAGGAGGCCACTGTGGGAGTTTACTTAGGTCTTGGATGTAAGATCCCTTTCCAGCAGATGGATCTGAGTATAGCTCTTGGAAGTATGCTTCCCAGATCTCTGAGGAAATGTGACAATCAGGCACGGGCCTATCAAGGCTGCGGATGCAAGATGTGAGATGCCAAAAGGTAGCAGAATCATTAGTTTTAGCTGCTTGCATTAGCCGTGCCCAATTATTTTGGGTAGCAATCTTTTTCTTATGTGTTAAAAGTTGTTTATATTTTTTCTTTTCCAAAAGAAGATCCTGTGCAGCCGATGGAGCTCTACTAGATAGGTAGAGTTGATAAGTAGCAGTTAGAGCCTTTTTAGCATCTACGCACTCCTTGTCAAACCAAGGTTTGGAGTGGAAATGATGTCGCTTCCAAGATGCGGTTCTGTTAGCTTTAAATTCTTTATTTAGTTCTTGAATCAAGATGTTATAATTCTCCAAAGATTCCTCTGGTGTCTTTGCTGATAACAAGTTAAGGCGCAGTCCCAATAGATGATCAGATGCCAACATTTCAGAGATTCTTTGGTTCCAGACAGAGGACCATTTGATACGCTGATAAGTTCTTCCTGAAGGAGTTATGTTAGGTTGATAGTGAGTGACAGTGCACACTTCCTGAGTAAAAGCATTTAGGAGAAGCAAAATGGGGAGATGATCACTGTCGAATTTAGGAAGTACTTGTAAGTTTTTAACGTAGGGAAGAAGATCCATGGAAACACATACATAATCAATAGTGCTCATTTTGGATCCAGATATGTAGGTAAATTCAGCTGGATAGTCACCTGTAGAAGTATCATTTAGGATGAAGAGATTAGATCTATATGTTAGCTGGGCCAAAGAAAGGCCTGCAAAGTTGAATTTCTGATCCTTAAAAAGACGGGGAGAAGGGAGCCAGTATATTCATGATTGGGGGGGGAATGCATTTGTAGGCTGTATATAGAGTGTGATCGTCAGGACCCAGCCTCGCATTGAAGTCTCCTCCCAGAACTACTGATGCATTAGGGTTTTGAGTTATAAGATCCCCAACATATGATTCTAGCTCAGCCCAGAGAGTTCTAAGCTGGGCAATCTTCCTAACGGGTGGCATATAAACATTAATTAGAATCAAGGAGTGCTGCTTGAATTGAACTAGTACTGCCATGGCACATGAATTCAGTGAGGGGAGAGGCCTTGAAATGGCATGTAGCGTTGTGGAAACAAAGATCCCCAAACCACCTTTTGCTCTTCCATATTTGGCACCAGGCACTGCCCCCAATGAAAAGGCAGTAAATCCATTCAGAATTAGTTCATCAGCAGTCCATGTTTCTTGGATCAGTACAATGTCATGGTGAAGCAAATAGTCTCCAATGGAAGGATCCCTAATTAAAGAGAACCACCCAGCCACGTTCCAAGTTAAAAGGGAGACTATATGGTGGTCCTCCGACTGTCATGAACTGTGAGCTAGTAAATGAGAGGATGATCTTGGAGGGGATTTTGTGATATCCTGATGATTAAGTAACTGTATTGGTATTTCCTCCATCTTCAGGCTTAAAACCGGGGTACTTCAAGGACCAGATGCAGGGGAGTGGTATCAGGAGACAGAGATCTAGTCTCATGCGCTCCCAGACACATTTGGTGGGGCCACTGTGAGATACAGGAAGCTGGACTAGATGGGCCTTTGGCCTGATCCAGCATGGCTCTTCTTATGTTCTTATGTTCTTTGTCTTTATGCTAAGCGGTGCCACTGACTACCATGGCATCTGTTAGCACATTACATAAGCCCCCCAAAATGGGTAAGTATGATTCCCCCATCCGACAAGATGTACAGATAAAGAGATCTCAATGGGCTAAACATTTACTCAGATTTGTTCCCACTTTTTTTTTTAACAGCCAGATTCAAAAGAGCATCATGCATAATATCTTGCACTGTCGTCCTGGAGAAACCAATGAGAGGTGTATGTTGGATTCAATGGCTTCTGGCAAGGAGGCCACCCAGAAAGGAGAGAAACTGGTTCAAGGTTCATTGAAAAAGCACAAGAGAAATTTAAGTGCAGGCTTTTTAAAACCCACCCCAAAAAACAATGGGATAACACTGTACAGGCAAAGCTTCCATTTAAAATACATTTGGCTGAGATCAGAAGTAATTTGTTTATGTAATGTTTATATTACACTAGAGACTACGAGGTACCATTTTCTAAACGATGAAATATTTGTACTACGTGCCAGACAGAGAAGTGCTGGGGTGGCGGGGGTGGGGTGGGGGTGGGGGGAGAATCAAACTTTCTTATAAACTCTTTTTACTGTAGATCTCAAAATTAAGAAATACCAGTGAGGCTGGTAATGGGATTGAAAGGCAGGTAGACTGAGAATGCTTGAAAAATGATGACATTGTCTTTTTATATGTTCAGGATTTTTGAATACTTTCCTGGTTTATTAAAGGTAATCAAGTTGCATTTGTTATGACAGACAAGAATGCCCAGGAGGGGGAAAAAGGCCAAAAAAGATGAAGTTGGAGTGTTGTTGACCCAAAGGAACATGAGAGGTAAAATAAAACTCCATCAGTATATGGTGATGCAATAAAATTCATACTCTGACTCTGGACATACCCATACTATAAACAGTTTTATGTAAGTTAAAAAGGTTGTGGGTCCACTGCCTTCAAGACAATTGAAGGAATTCTATTTTGGTTAAAATTCTCAGACTTTTTAATGAGCCTCGTGGCGCAGTGGTTAAATGCCTGTCCTGCAGATAAAACTGTGCTCGCGACCTGGAGTTCAATCCCAGGTAGCAGGCTCATGGTTGACTCAGCCTTCCACCCTTCCGAGGTCAGTAAAATGAGTACCCAGCTTGCTGGGGGGGGGCAATGTGTAGCCTGCATACTGGCATTAATTTAAAAACTGTAAACTGCCCAAAGACTAGTTGAAGTGCTATGGGGTGGTATATAAGCAGAACACTTTCCTCACAGAACCACAGCTGACACATTTTAAAAAGTCAACAGAAATGACTTCTTAAATTACTCATAATATAATTTCTATGAACAGTGGAACCTTGTATAAAGGAATTAATTTGTTCCAAATGAAATTATGTTAAGCAAATTTTCCTTTATACAAATTTCCCATAGGAATGCATTGAAAACAGAGTGATCCCTAATCGCGACCATTTTTATGTTGTGCGGGTTTGCCATAGACAATTCTGTTAAGCAAATTTCCTCTATCTCCGGAATTTTTATGTTGTACAGATTTTATGTTATACAAGCCATTTGTTATACGAGGGTCCACTCACTGTATTTTCATTCCAGAGTAAACCCTTCCCCCTTTTCAGTGGGACTTTCCTCACCTAAGTGATATAGGACTGGCATGTAAGGGTATTGTTGTATACATTGACAGCAGCCTGTGCCTCTGGCAAAGAGAGCCTATTCTTAGGGTCTTAAAACTGCAAAGCTGGAATGGACCCAATGGATCATCAAGTCTCGCCCCTGCCAGGGAGGCACAGTGGAGAACTGAGCTCACACACACCCCTGGCTCCACAAACAGATGCCGAAACCACCAAGCTATCCAGCCATTTGCGCCTATTCACACAACCATTTATGGAAAGAGGTTTACCCCATGGCAACACTTCTATCACCCTTAAGCCTGTAATACTGACAAAGCACACCTGTTCAACAGTACAGTGTTTTATGCTGCGAAGAGAAGTTGCCATTTTATTATTTTAAGAGAGCTCTGATAATCTAATTTTATCATGCAGATCCTCTTTGCTAAGACAATTTGTGACTTCTAACTACAGTTGTGTAGGATCTGCTTCTTCAGTCTGAACAATTGTATCTATGATAACTTCTTTCAAGAGGATCCCTATATATTGGCTGAACACACTACGTTGCTGCTTCCCAACCTTTTATGTCCACTTCCTGGGATGTGGGA
Organism: Phrynocephalus forsythii; assembly: GCA_029282475.1. NCBI lineage: Eukaryota > Metazoa > Chordata > Lepidosauria > Squamata > Agamidae > Phrynocephalus > Phrynocephalus forsythii. The sequence goes on from JAPFRF010000004.1 coordinate 29,150,407, forward strand.
TCACTGATGAGAAGAGGAACCTCTAGGTCCAGAATATCTCCTCTAAAGTTGTTACCACTACTGCAGTTTGGTAAGGCAGAAAGAGTGCCTTTATAACATTACTTTTGTGCAGAAAAAAACACACAATGTGATCCATTTTCACTTTTGAAACTACCTTGGAAAATTCTGAGTAAAAAGTAAAGAAAACATTCACAAAAATTTTCATCCTCAATGGAGAGGAGAAGGAGCAGAGGCACTTGAATTACCAGTTACAGGAATCCCCCACCTATCACGGGGATTAGGAACCCAACCCAACCTGCAATAATGGAAAATCCGTGATATTCCTACACTTACCTGAGGTCTGGCACTGCCCCGAATGGGTCTCCAATGGGCATCCTGTTGGAGGCCTCAGAAGTGGTTTCCAGCAATCGGGAAGTTACTTCCGGTTTTTCGGAAATGACTTCCAGTTCGCCAGAAACCACTTCTGGGGTCTCCAAAATGCCCGGGAAGACCGTCGGAGGCCTGTTCAGGGCAGCGCCAGGCCTGGGGTAAGTGCAGGGGGTCCCAAACGGACCCAAGCAGCTTACCCCATGGTGCCTTGCATTTCATATACAGCAATCCCACCCTAATTCCCACCGGAGACTGCAAGGAGGATGGGGGCTGCCAGAGCTTTTTTATGCCCTCTGTGGCTGCCAGACCTGCCCAGTCTGCAACCTAGGCATGCTATTGGTTGAAGTTGTCCAAGAATTTACATGATCCATCACATGGCTTGCCTCCATGTTGTGGCTGGAGTGGCAACATCCATTTTGTCATCCTTAAAGGGAAAAGAAAATACATTGCGATGGGAGAAGACAAAAACTAATATTTTAAGGACCCCAACGCCCTGGTAGGTAATAATTTCAAATAATTATTGCATTATAGCTGCATTTTTATGGATGTCCAGGGCATTTTAATACCCAAGAAATCAATATTAGGTACCTGGGAGCCATTTTTGGTCGATGTCCCCTAACTCCCCTTAAAGGAAAAAAATACAGCGATCTGAGAAAAGACATAAATGCACGTTTTAAGGACCCCAACCCCCCCTGGTAGGTATTATCAGACAGTATAATTATTGCTGCATTTTTATAGATGTCCAGGGCGTTTTTTAACATTTAAAACAGCTCATTTCATTGTGTGTCGCCATTAACAAAAATGAAACGTAACAAACACAATTTTTGTGGTTCTGTTCATTTCGTTCCATTTTCATCACAATTTTCGTTTGTCATTTCGTTACATAACGGAACAAATAACGAATAACGGAAACAAAAAAATGTTCATTTTGTGCCCATCTCTATTAAGGAGCCAAATGAAATTCATCAAAGTTTATCACTCCCTATAAGACAAATGGTAAACTCTGATGGCCTGACCTATTCATGGCTGTATGAGATTATGATACCAGCTTTCATCACTATCAGTATTATTAATTTAGCCAAAACACACACACACACACACACACACACACACACAGAGAGAGAGAGAGAGAGAGAGAGAGAGAGAGAGAGAGAGAGAGAGAGTTTAAGGGAGAGCTAGAACAGCCAACTTCAACAGTACACATAAAAATTGACAGAGATATTCTCCAGCAATAATCCATCAGGATTACATATTTTCCTGATTTACAAGGAAGCTGACTTTGGGCCAAACTGGCTCCTGTTGAACTACTAGAAGCTTATAATTTATGTTCATTTCATTTATCACTTCAGGAGCACAGAAACTCCCATTCAACAAATAGGAAAAATGGACAGTGTGAGGAGCAGAACTATTTTCAGGTAATATGAAAGCTGATCATATACTTCAGGGCTGTTCAACTTTGAACAGGCCAAGGTCTACTTCAGGCCTGCCCAACAGGTAGACCGCAGGCTACTGGTAGCCCGTGAAGGGTTCAAAAGTAGCCCACTGACCATCAAAAAAAAAGTGAGGGAACAAGTTCTCCACCCCTCCCTCCCCCATCCCAAGGACCACCACTGCCCCAGAAAAGTTCTGGGTCTGCCAGCCCACTGTCTCAGCCGAGCGGGGCAGTTCAAGGGCCACGGTGCATTGAAATCTGTTCCCCCCAGAACAGGTTAATTGGTTTTCAATGCATTCTCATGGGAAACCACTGGTCTACTTACAAAAGTTTTTACTTATGAGCATGTGCTTGGAACAGATAAAATTTATAAGTAGAGGTTTTAGTGTAGTAGCCCTCAGGCATTTTGGGCCGGAAAAAGTAGACCTTGGCCTGTTCAAAGTTGAACAGCCCTGGTCTACTTTATCCAGCCCAAAGTGCCTGGATAAAACCTCTACTTACAAACTGTATCTGTTCTGAGCACATGCTCATAAGTAAAAACTGTTGTAAGTAGAGCAGTGGTTTCCCATAGGAATGCATTAAAAACCAATTAATCTGTTCTGGAGGGAACAGATTTCAATGTTCCATGGCCCTTGAAGTGCGCTGCTCGGCTGAGACAGTGGTCTGGCAGACCCAGAACTTTGCTGGGGCAGTGGTGGTCCTTGAAGTGGGGGGAGGGAGGGGTGGAGAACTTATCCCCTCACCTTTTTTATTGATGGCTGGCGGGCTACTTTTGAACCCTTCGCGGGCTACCAGTAGTCCGCAGGCTACCTGTTGGGCAGGCCTAATATACGTGAACCAAAATCCTCTTCCCAATCATAAAATGTACTGTTAGAAGAATTACTTTTAATATTTTACTGCAAAATGTGAAAAGTTGCTGAAGCGATATTTTATATCATATAGAAAACTAATTACTTCAAAAGATATTGATAAGAAAACAAGCACTGAATTGGAAGTTATAAAATGCGGGTTTCTTCCTATACCACCTTTCTTCCATAAAGGGATTCAAGGCAACTGATAATAATTAAAATATAAATAACATTAAATTGACAAAATATATAATTAAAAGTAACTAAGTCTACCATAACATAAAAATTGGTGATACAAACACTAGAAGAACTTTAAAAAGAATAAAAAAGCATTATCATTATCTCCTGGAAACTTTATCTTTGGTGCTCAGTACAGTATGAGCATTAAAATCCTGTTTACAATTATATAAATAAAGATCTAAATAGGAATAATGAGGAAAGATATCAAGATATTAATGCCAGATAATATTAACAAAGAAGATTGAAATAGCTGTGGACTACTAAGCAGTGATTTATTCAATCTGATTTGTTTATTTATTTAATCTGAGAGCTGTTAGTTTAATGCAATGTGTGTTATAGTATAACTCTGGGAAAACTTCTTGGCTGAAGGTGAGCTTTCAGAATAACTTATCAAAGGATATGTTTATCTCGGCTCATATTATATCTTACACCTCATTCTGCTGCTATATATGTCTGAAGAAGTGCACATGTACACAAAACATCACATTAAAATATGAAACTTAGTCTAAGGTCCCACATGTTTGTGTCTTTTGTTTTGTTTTGTTTTGTTTTTCTTTGAATTTTGCCTAAAATTCTTGAAAAGACTAACATGGCTACCCCCTCTGAAACTTCAGGATATGTTTTGTAACTCATCCACAACAGTATAAAAGGCTGTCTCGATGACCTACTGAATATTGAATTGAGGGAGCTCTTATTCAAAAAGATGACATGTTCAATAATTAACAACTGAGTGTAAGCAGAAGTAAATGATTATGGTACCTTTACCAGCCTGGGTCCTCGGTTATGGTGCAAATGTACTTTGTCCCATCACCAGCCAGAAGTCAATAATGGAGAAGGAGAGTAGTGAAATCCACACAGGTCACAGATTTTTCTTCTTCAACTTTGATTCATTGGCCTATGCACCAACAAATGGCAAGCATTTCTGACTATGAAGCATTGGTCAGTCGATTCTCTGCACAAAGCTATCTGAAAGAAGGAACAAGACAACACTGTATCCCTGGTCTTCTCTATCTGGAACCCAATCTGACTTCATCACTAAGGATGGGCATGAAATTAAAAAGAATTGCAAACTAGTTCAAAATTTGTTAATTCATCAATTTGTATTTGTAGAAACTGATAGCCCCAGATGATGCTGGAAGAGGTATTATTATAGGATTTTAATTGGAAAAATCAATCAAATCAATTTATAAATTCACAATAAAAATAATAAATTTGTTATTTTGTGATTTGTCAACCTCGACACACTGGCGTAATTAGAGAGGGGCGGAAGAGTGCATTTGCCCCAGGGCACGCAGCAATCTGGGGGCACCTGGAGGGGGAGCAGGAGGAGGAAGTCATGAGCCATCTTGCCAGCAGTCCTCCTTTCGCCCCGCTAAGGCTTGGTGATCCTTAGTTGGGGGAAAGGAGGAGAGGAAAGTAGGCAATTTTTTCCAAAGCAGCACCTCCGTTGATTGCTCCCCCACATCTTCTTCCCAACCCATGCTAATGGTTGGCAATCGTTAGCCTGGGGAAAGGATGAGAGGGAAGCGTGCGATGGAGGTGCTGCTTGGGGAAAAAAACTCCCATTGCCTGCTTCCCTCTCCTCCTTTCCCTGGGCTAATCATCGCCAAGCCTTAGCCAGGGGAAAGGAGGAGGGGAAAGTGTTGAATCTTCCTCTGTGGAGTATGCTTCCTGGGGGAGATTACAGTTGAAGGCACACCATCCTGACCCTGCCACATTGCACCCCTGGGGAGAAGTGACCTTCTATTTCCTCTTCACTTTTGCTCTAAGGCAGGGCAAAAAGGCTAAAGAGCATCTGCTCCCTGTTAGAGGCAATGTTTTCATAAAATGCTCCAATCTCTGCTTATGAACTTGATGAATAAAAGCAGGTCTTCTGAGAGGAGCCAGACGATTCTTCTTCTTTGTCTGCCTGTGTCCTGACCAGCTGGTCTGGAAAAAAGGCACAACCTCTCTCCATGTCTTTCTTTCTATAACTGACCAGTTTGCTTGGAACTCATCCAGCAAACTCCCACAGGGAAGTGTGCTACGGAGGTGATGCTTGAAAAAAAAGGCCTGCTTAGCTCTATCTGCGCACTGTGTGGTTTTCACAGGAGAACCTTGTCTAGGAGACCCCCCAAAGAGGGTGTGAGAATGAGGGACCCTTCTCCCCCTCCCCTGCTGTTCCTCCAGGATGGGGCACCCCTTGCTCGGTTGGGGGGCAGGAGGAGCACAAAAACTGACTTTGTCCCCAGGCTCTCTAAACCCTAGCTACGCCTCTGCCTTGTCAAACCATGAATCAAAATGAATCACCATTTTTGTGATTTGTCTCTATTTATAACATATGATGAGATAGCTTCCTCTGCCCCACCTGAGTCAGTAACCTTCGTTAGGAGACATAGACAGATTCAATGCTATTCACTGCAAACCTTCTCAAACAGAGAATAGGCAGGAGGCTGCCTAGATGCCTTAAGCACGTCCGATCTCACCTGATTTCGGAAGCTAAGCAGGGTCAGCCCTGGTTGGTACTTGGATGGGAGACCACCAGGGAATACTAGGGGTGCTGTAGGCGCCTGGAGCAGGAACTGGCAAGCCACTCCAGTAATTCCTGCCAAGAAAACTCCATGGATATGGGGTCATGAAGAGTCGGTCACGACTGTAACGACGCAACACACACACAAATGAGAACAGATGCAACGCTGCCATAGTTGGCCCCAGCATCAGTTATTCACTTTGTTCTGCCTAACAGTAGTGCTAGTTCTGCCATTGCACAGATGTAGCATTTCAGCTCAAGAAAGTGAGGGTGAGCTGCAGGGTCCTTACTTAGCTTCCTGTAAACCCCTGATGGTTTGGGTTAGGACTACTGCATGTGTTTACAAACTGGCCCTACATTTATAGTGTTACAGCTGCCAGGATATTACTTAGGACACAAGATTAATTTATGATTAACTGTGTGCATGCTACTTCAAATTTTATTCAAAAAGCTCAATGAGTTGAATGTGAATACAGTACCTCAGTGAGCAGCTCTACTTATGAGCAATTCGACTTAAGAATGGAAAACCACTGGCATTTTAACTGCTGCCTTACAAATTTTAGATGCGGTCTGCTTTACTTATGTGTTGTTCGACTTATGAGCATGCATTCGGAACAGATTAAACTCATAAGTAGAGGTACCACTGTACACTGGGAGAGTGCTATTTAGAATATTAGAGAGCAATCCCCAGACAGTAGCAAATTGTGGAAGAATGAACAAGCACTGAAAGGTCTGCTTCATTATTTGAAAGGTTTTTGAAAAACCTTTTAAAAACCCTGTGCATTAGATGAGGAGAAGGGCCAGGCAAAATAATGTAATGTACTGTATTAGGAAGACAATGCTGCTTGTAAACTCATAAAATATATTCACTTTGCGTTCAGCTCTGGAAAAATTGGTCCATGCTTCCAACTCCTGAATTTATTACAGCTGAATTTCAAGAAACTTCCAAATCTATTAGGGTTGCCCCAAAAATTCCACAGTCCCAAGCAGATCAGATTCCACATCAATATTTTGATGGGCTGCCAGCCAAAGCCTTATCAAGAAAAAACATAATTACCGGCTAGACTGTCTCATACTAAATTCTATGTCTCACACACCCCTTTCTGTCTCAGCAACTAATATAATAAAACTATAATTAGATAACATATCTGACTTTTATTTAGTCTCACCCCCCCCCAGTTAATTTGAGTTACTTTACTTGAGGAAGATTCTAAGACAACTGGCAATCACCTGTTCTGATAAAAAAGCATCCAAGTTTGCTATGCAGAATACACAATGTTATCCAGTTCTCTGCTGATTAAATGTTTTTATGGGAGCTGAAAAAATCTTGCATCAACTTGTTATATTTGGCCACCAGTCAGATATCTAAAATACCTCCAATTCTCCTGTAATTAAGATCTGTCTCCATACATTTCTTTCATTCCGTTGATCTTTCTAGGTTAGTGGCATCTGGGCACATTATCCGAAGGCTCTCAAGAACTCTTCCAGCTACAAAACTTGTACGTTCAGTTCAGTTCATTATTACATTTTAAATAAAGGGATGCAAGTCTTTATTTCAAAAATGAATTTAGCAGTTGGTAAACTGAGACAGCCTTGGTTATTCCATATTAATAAAATACCAGTATAGCACCATTCAGATGTTCACATTATTTGAGAAATGTCGCTGTCAAGACAGATGTTGTACATGCATTGTTGGGGCTCCTGCATATTTGTCCCATGTCCTGCTATACTGCAAGTTCTATGGTCAAATGATTTAATTTTCTCCCTCTTGGAAAAATTCCAAGGCTACCTGGATAAGTGTTTGGATAAGTATAGGAAATGGCCTGGTATTGCAATGCTGCATAATATTGTGCCCACAATGTCAGCAAGGAAAAAGGATGCCAAGCTTTATATAGCAAAAAGGCAGCCTGACTGTGGACAATGTTGTCAGCAGTCAAGATGTTCTACAGCAGTGCTCCCCAACCTTTTTGTCCCCACGGACCGGTAAATGTTTGATGATTTTCCGTGGCCCGGGGCTGGGGGTGGGGAGGGGGAGATGGGAGGTGCGGGGGTCGGGGCGGGGGGCAGGGGAGGGGGTGGGGGGCGGGGGAGGGAGGAGGGGGTGCGGGCGGGCTTGGCGTGTTTACCTTGCGGGGGGCCCGGGCTCCTGGGTGGGTGGGCCCCCGCTCCTCCTCCTGTCGGTGGCTGCGGCCCCAAGGCAGCCGCCCTGCGGCTGCCGCCGCCGCCCGCCTTGGTGGGGCGCCTCTGCGCCGCCGGCAGCGGCGGCACCAGCGCCGGCTCGGCAGTCCCGGTGCCGCCCTCGGGCCAGACCGCCGCTGCGTCACCTTGCCTCCGGCTGTGGCCTTCGGGCGGGCGAGAGGGAGGGGGGAGGGGAGGGAGGCCGGTGGGGGGTGGCGTCTCTGCGCTGGCGGCGACGTCCGGAGGTGGCAGCGGCGTCCGTGGCTGGTCGGGCGGAGGAGGAGGAGGAGGAGGATCCGAGTCTCCAGCGGCGGCGAAGAAGCGGCTGCATCACCGGCGTCGGAAGCGCTATGCCTCCTCGGCCCCGCTGCTACCGCCGCCGGCCCCCGTCGGGTTGCCCCTTTCTCAGGCTAGGCGGGGTGGGCCTCGCGGGGGCCTCGGAGCGGCGCGGGAGCGGGACGGGCCTGGGCCCGCTTGGGGGGGAGGCGGCGGCGGGGGGCGAGGAGGAGGAGGACTACGGAGGCGCCGTGACCTTCCCGTCGGAGGGGCCCCTGGGGGGCGGCAGGGTGGGGAGCGGCGGGGGTAGCTCCTCCAGCCTTCCTCCTCCACCGGCGCTCCTCCAGCCTTCCTCCTCCACCGGCGCTCCTCCAGGCTTCCTCCTCCACCGGCCGCCCGCGGGAGAGAAGAGGAGGAGGAGGAGGGTGGCGGAGGAAAAGGGGAGGAGCCTCCCCGGCCTCCCCAGGTGGCCCGGTTCCGGTCCACGGCTGTATTTCTACAGGATACCCTCTTGTGCTCATTATACATCATGCATGGGGAAACCCCAGTCGTTCACTCTTTTTTCATCATTTAATCACTTTTCACCCAGACACAAAGCAATTGTCAGGACTGTATTTCAAAAAAAGTATTTTTTTAAAAAAACCCGCATTGGAACTTTAAATAAAACCTATTTTTAGCAGCTCAGGTCTGAAAAGTTAATTTTCCTCTTAATTAGATGAAAGCAAGCCATATAAATGATGGTCCTTTTATGGCAATAAGTGCAGCCATTCCCCCCTACTGTTAGCATAAGAAGCTGCCTATTTGACTTTGCTTAGGACTTGCTGTGCTATTTGTGTTTAATTTGGGAAAAACACACACTCACACACAATGTTTCCATAGTACCATTTGCTTATTTCACACATAAAACAAATATGGCTCTTGTCTAATTCCAGAACTTGAGAGTCACAGCACCTTGAAAAGGGGTTTAAGGCATTTACACCCAATATTTTATATCTACAGTGTGATGTTCAGATACAGGCATCATAACGACATTGCCAGCAAAATACTCAGTTTGCTTCATAAGATGTTGTTCAGTATAAACAACAAGAATGAATGATGTTTCTTGAGTATCTGCATGCATACAAGTACACATGGGGGGGGGAGGAAGGGAGAGAGATGAACAAACAAAAACATACATTGAATTATAAATCTATGATACCATCCCTATATCCGGCTGACTTGATAACCAACAAAAGTAAAAAGTTCAAGCCCATTTAGGATCCTGGGATGCATTTTACCAGCCCATATGTCATTGGACTCATTCCTTTTTGGCCACGCACGCACCCAGCATTCATGATCCACCATGTTCCAGGAGCTGTTTGATCTGTCCTCTCTCCAGTTTGGGCATAAACTAAATATATGTGAAATGATGCTCTGTGAAATGCCAAAGACCTGTCAAAATCCATGTCTGAGCATCTTCTAGAAGTGACAGAAGCCTGTCTTGTTTAGGCTGGCTTTTAGCAGATGTGTGAAGCATACACCGTTTTGGCGTGATTTACTTCCGTATAGATTTCTGCACCTTTTCAAGGGAATGCCTCCTGGAAGTGATGACTAGTAGCAATTCAATATTAAGAAAATGGTGAACTATTAAGAAATGGAATGTTAGCCATTCTTTTCTTGCTGCACAGTACGTGTGGTGATCTTTGCCAGCCCAGAGTTGCTGTTCTGAAACCACCAGAAGAATGTACAAGAATTAATCCACATCAAAGAGATGCAGGCAAGTACACCATCTTTTGGCCTCTCTTTTCACAAGACACTCCTTGGCACTCATGACAGAGAGACACCCTCCAGCTGCACAACAGAAGTGTAGGGATTGACCGGGGGGGGATTAGATCAAGTTCCCCAGAGCAGTAGAACTCCCTTTTCTTACTAACTTGCACTTACAGTCTCAATGTCTTACTCTGAGACACTGGTAGGAGAAAGAATAAAAGGTTACAGATCAGATCAAACCTTAAACTGAGAAACATGACTGCTCTGTTCCAACTACAGATTTCAACAGACCCTAGAGGACAAAGCAGAGAGGTGGTCCCCCTTTTGAATTCTGAGACAGGGAAGGAAGACAGACTGATAGTCACCCCAACTCAGAAAGATCCCTCCCGTCAAAAAACCCCAATACTTAAAAGGGAAGTGTATCTTAAAAGAGAAACAACTATCTTCCTAATGTCAAAATCCCAAGGGTTTGGCCTTAACTGGTGCAATCCTAACTATGGTAGTGCCTCCTAAAATGAATTTAATTCATTCCACTGGTCAATTCGTTTTACAAAAAAATTGTCTTAAGTTTGCTCAGTTACCCATAGGAATGCAGTGAAAAGCAATTAATCTGTTCCAGAGAAACGGATTACACTCGCTTTCTATGCATTCCTATGGAAAGGCTCTCCCAACACCTCTCAACCTGCAGCCTGCACATAGCCTGACAGACAGCTGATTTTGACAGCTGTCAAAATCAGCTGCCTTTTGAGAGCTACCTGGAGCAAACCTCTGCTGCCTATTGACTGAGGGAGTTTACCTCCAACCCAGCAAAGGGGGGAAGATTTTCCCCTTTTTTGCTGGGTTGGGACAGGGAAAAACTTCCCCTCTTTTGCTGGGTGCCCCAACTCAGCAGGGAGGGGGGGTGAGCGAAGGGTGACTCGACCGCTCGTCCCCTTCCTGCGTCGGGGAAGCCATCCCTCCTTCGCCCAGGTCTCTGCACTGAGCCATTTTGGTGTAGAAGCCTGGGTGAAAGGGGGAGAAGAAGCAGCTTGTGGGCTCATTTGAAGCTCCAATTTACTCTGCAGCCATGCCACGCAGGGCACAGAGCCATGCACAGATCCGGGTGAAGGGGAAGCAGCCCACAAACTGTTGCTTCCCCTTCACCCAGATCTGTGCACAAAGCCATTTTGGCAGATTCCACACTGAAACAGCTCCGTGCAGAGAGCCGGGTGAAGAGGGTGGCAGCAGCTTGTGGGCTCGCTCGTAACCCCAGCTTACTCTCCTTCCAAAAGCAGTTGGGAGGATCACAACAGTGTGGCTGGGGAGTAAACTGGGGCTACAAGTGAGCCCACAAGCCACCGCCACCCCGTTCACCCGGGTCAGCATAGAGAATCAAGAAAAGGGGGTGGAGGCTTCAATCCTGGCTTTCCCAACTGTGTAGCACCCTTGGATCAAGTGCTACATGAGAAAGCCAAGATGGAAGACCAGGCTTTTGAATTTTGCACGCCCATAACCCCTTAAGATTGTGGGTGCATGAAATTCAAAAGCCTGCCCCATAGGATGAGTTTTTCACAAGGCACCAGATAGGCAAAATATTGACTTGCGAAAAATGTCTATTCACGGAAATTCCATTCGTCTTACAAAGATTTCATCTTACGGGGCATTCGTCTTGCTAGGTACCACTGCATATTAACTTAAGAGAAAACTCCTACTAAAGTCTATGGAGTTTTGGGTGCTTTTATACACAGACTTGTGGTGAGCAGTCATGATCTTAATGATGTATTGTCTAATCAGTGGGAACCATGCCATTTTTCGTTCCCATTCCCCTTTGACTTCCCCTATACAAGCTGACACAATTTTGCCATGCTGTAATAAGGGAACACTATCATGATGCTGCCAGGCCAGTTCTGGTCCCTCTCTTGGACCGTGGACATATGTGGGTTTCCTTCGTATTTAAATGTCCTGCGTATTTTTTTTCGGGAGCGGTCACATGGTTTTTAATGAGCAGTTGGTGTCCTCTCTTCTGCGTCATACCTTCCTGTTCTGGTTCTGTCCTAACCTGTGTACTATGCATGGGAAGCCGGTTAGAAAGGGGAGAAACTGAATTTACTGCATATTTTCAGTGTCCTGTTGTTGCAACAGAAGCAAACAAGTAAGCATTTTCAAGCGAAGTTTCTAAATCCAGCCCCTAGCGGTGGTTTAGGAAACTTCGCTGAAACTGCTGTTCGAGGGGCGTGGTTGGCCGGGAGCATCTGCTCCCTGTTAGAGGCAATGTTTTCATAAAATGCTCCAATCTCTGCTTATGAACTTGATGAATAAAAGCAGGTCTTCTGAGAGGAGCCAGACATTTCTTCTTCTTTGTCTGTCTGTGTCCTGACCAGATGGTCTGGAAAAAAAGGCACGACCTCTCTCCATGTCTTTGGCCCTTACTTCACGAGGCCCGGCGCTCCGCAGTGATATTGCCTTCGATTTGAATTCGGAGGCGGTCACGTGGCGGTCACGTGTTCTCGCTTCGCTCCCACCCCTGTTTCTCAGTACTCACGAGCTGCAGTTTTAGGACCGATTCGAGCACAACCTCACGTGCTCCCTTCGCATTCGCATGCCACTTTTCAACGTTCGTTATTTCCCATCTGTCCTTTAAAAAAATTCCTACCGACGGCGTATTGATGCATCGATGCTGGACTGTCAGTTGCAATGGCTCTACTGATTTCAACTGTTTCCTGGCATCATTGGCAGCCCCCCGCCGCCACCGCCGCCGCTACTCGGGGGAGCCCCGCATGGCACAGCCGCTCGCCCTCTGCCGCTTGCACGCTGCCTGCCCTGGGTGCCCTGCTCTGGCCGGGCGAGGCGGCAGCGGCTCCTCCTGCTCCCACCGCCGCCGCCGCCGCCACTACTCGAGTGAGGAAGTAACAGTGCAAAGCGATGAAACGATATAGCGATGCATCGATATCCCTGTTTGAATATTTTTTAAAAAAACTTGAAATAAAAGCCAAAAACCGAGACCACACGTCACGTTGGGAGCGAAGCAAGATGCGAAGCGAAATGATTCCCGGCAGCAGCCAGGGGCACCACTCGCCCCGGTTGGAGCACAGTTAAGGGGGAGTGGTCGGGGCGGCACCGAAGCTAAAATGGAGGGGCGTGCGGACTAAAACGATCGATTCGGACAGAAAAGAAGGCTAGCCGCGAAGCGAGCGGCTCGTGAAGTAACGACCTTTCTTTCTATAACTGACCAGTTTGCTTGGAACTCATCCAGCAAACTCCCACAGGGAAGTGTGCTACGGAGGTGATGCTTGAAAAAAAATTGCCTGCTTAGCTCTATCTGCGCACTGTGCCGGGAGCAGAATTTGCTTCTCTTCCTGGCTAGCACACAATCTTTTACTGCGTAGCTCGCTGACGGGAAAATACGCAGGAAACGCAGGTATGACCGCGGTCTTGCTGTCGTCTTTCTCACAGCATCAAACTTTCTCCTCACTTATCTGCTGCTTTCAAGCTGTTTCTTCTTTTGGGTAATGCCTGCCTCAGAAGATTCACCAACTAACCTTCCCTTACTGTAGCAGTTGCTACTGCTGTTGCGGCCATCTCCCTCCCCTTACCTCATAGCCATGCCTTTTGCCCTCTTGTCTGCCTCAAAGGCCTCAGTGCATCCGCCAGAAGAACAAACAGTTTAAAAGCACCAGGTAACTGAATGACAGTTATTACTCTACTTGAAATGCCATTGGTTATCAGGACCTTTCCTTCACTTCCTTAAAGCTGACCGCAGTATAAAAATCTGCCATGTTTAATACTAATGAGGTCACCAAGTGTTTTTTAATACGCTCTCCCTGTCAGAAAACAGCAGAATTAAGTAATTTAAAGCACAAGAGTGAAATTGATTGAAGACAATGTCAGAAAGACCTGCCACACGTGTCATTGGTTGGGGCATTTCAAATGCACAATAAAAGCACAATAACCACTCCCTTGTTAAGCTTGATTAGAGACTGCCATCTTATTTATATACAAAGATCCAGTGGAAACTCTCATGATGACATGGGAGCCAAGATTTAAAAAGTCTTACAGAAATATGAAAAAATATTAGGGTTTTCAAACTCTTCAAACCGAAGGGAATTTTATTTGAAAATTATTGATACGTGTTGTTTGAGTCTTTCCAGATTCCATCATATCTCTTAACTGTTTACAGAGAAGTACCTATGGGCGCTTTTACAAGACCTCTAAAATCCACTGACAACTTAAATTCAGACCAGAGATCATTTGGTTTGTTTCTCTTCCCGTGTTCCCACTCTTCCGCACTCCATTGCTCCTGACTGCGTGAGGGGAGGGAGAAAAAAGGGGAGAAAAGAATGCAAGCTCACCTCTGCTCACCTCCGTCTGCCGTCCAGAGCAGCCCCGTAGGGATTCCTGTCTCTTAAAGGGGCAGCGGGTACAAAAAAAAAAGAAGGCGAGGGAGCCCAGCATCCACACTTTACAATCCGCATCAGAAAATTTGTTACCTCTGGAGACCAGGTACTTCTAAAGTGTGCTGGGACACACTTAGGTGGGCGTGGTCGTACTTTATTTTGTTTAAAGTCCACAGCTGGTGGGAAAACAATTTTGATCTCCGCATCTGGGAGCCCTTTGCCTCGGATTTTAGGGGTCGTGTAATAGCAGCCTATGTTAATCTTTTGCAGAAGAACAACACAGTACCTTGTAGCACCTGAAGGACTAACAAATGTTATGATGAAATTAATGTTCATGGACACTGTTGACTTTGTCAGATACTGTGAACGGTGTCATTATCAACTTATGCCATAATCAAGTATGCCAGTGTTTAAGACAGCATAAGACTATTTTGTTTTTTTATCTCTAGGTATGTATTGGAAAAATGAGGAACAGTAGCCAGGAAAGCATTTCACCATTTGTTGACAAAATCAAACATTTTGACCAGTGATTCCAGAGTGGAGTTCAACTACTGCAGTACAAGCCTGCAAAAACATGGAAGACCCTCTGCTGTAACAAATTATGACAAAAGAGTCAACTATGCAAGGATTCACCTCCCTGCAAGAGATCTTGTTTCTTAAAATGGCAAAAGCTGTAACTGCGGCTACACAGCATTCCAAAGTGCTACCACCAATGGCTGGAAAAGTTTGGGATCCATAAATAGAAAAGCTGACATTGCAGGGAATCTTGTTGGAGGAAAAAGAAACACAACAGCCTCTCCATGTGTGAACCGCTTGAAGGAGACACCAAATATGAGAAGCATTATGTGAGGGAAACTAGAGCTTAAAGGACTTCGGCTAGTATTCTCTTGGATGGATCAAAAATTGGAGGGGCAACAGTAGAAGACAATTTTCACCACTTTGCAGGGGGTCTGTTATGTGCCTGGTTACACAAAGGTTTTGTAACTGGTCCCAATAAACAACCAACACTATGGCAAAAAACATTGGGGTGGTTTCAGTTCCCTACATGATATGTCTGACAGGATACTAGGCTACATTTCCCTTTGCTACATTTGTCACTTTAAATGACACCATGTTTGGCTATACTCCTGCCATATCTATTATCCATGTAAGCGCCAAATCCTTGGATTAAAGAACTGCATGCTTTGTTGTTTGCACAGGTCTGTTCAGGGTCAAGAATCTGCATCATTCATGTTACCAAAAGGAGTAAAACAAACACTTTTCACTTGAAAAAAATAATTCTGAATATGTTTATAAATGGCACACATGTTTTTGTAGTTTATCTCACCATGACTTCAAGTACTAAAACAAACTTACCCAAATGGCAGACATTAGTCAAAAATGCTGCGTTCTGTGGTAAATTTTCTTTGTCCTTAAATGAGGCAGGAAGACAACAAAGGCGTACATGACTATGCATTGTGGGGGCAAAGTGGAAAGATGGATAATGAATTCACGCAGTAAAATCACAACTACCATGTTCAGAAATGTCTGTCATTTTCAGGGTGTCCCTGGTTTCTTACGACACCATAGAAATGAAGCCACAGAACAGCGCATTGGGGCAGCCACTTCAAGAGTAACAAGTTTCCTGGCTGTGCTAACAGCAGACTCCTTTCATCCTGAGAATCCTCTCTTAGTGCTTTCACAGAATTGAACAGCTTTCTAGAATTGGCTGTTTCTCCAACACTTAGCTCGGAGGAGTCTTCAGAGTGAGGCATTAAGAGTAGGGTGACCTAGAAAATCACCTGTAGACCTTTGACTTTTCAGGGTGCCCAAAGCCAGGCATTGGGGGAAAAGCCATCTCTCCGTAGCACAGTGCCATCAAATCTAGGGAGCCACATGTCACGAAGGCACACACTTGGAATTTGCAACAGATAAGAGACTTCTTTAAAATGTGGTGAGGTGAACCATGAGGTAAGGCAAAGTAACTTAGTAATTGGAAGCTACCTATAATTGATTTCACCTGGTTAGCAGTAAGTTGATTAAGCAGCTGGTTCACCTGGAATGTTTTGGCATGTAATCACATTGAGTGGGTATTCTTCTTCTTCAAGTGCCATGTCCTCGTAGAACGTTGGCTATCAGTAGCCTGGACTGGTTTCCTATCTAAAGCTACATTCTGCAGGCCATTAGCTTAAGTTCTTAAGCCAGAATGGTCTTCCACACCGCGGGCCACACTTCCCATCTATTTTTCCTTCAAGGATAACTTTCAGCAGATGGTATTTCTTATTGCGCATTATGTGTCTGAAGTATTGCAATTTCCTTCTCTTTACAGTATTGAGGATTTCTAATTTTTTATTCATGTGCTGTAATACAGCAGCATTAGTGACTCTGGTTGTCCAAGGTATCTTCAGAATTCATCTGTATGTTTCAAATACTTCCAGCTTCCAGCATAATGTGTCTGTAAGGGTCCAAGTTTTAAAACCGTAGAGAAGTATACTGACTACATAGGATCAAAGTATTTGAATATGCAGTCTGATAAATAAGTCCTGGTTTGTCAAGACTTTCCTCATTTTCTGAAAGGAAATTTTAGGTTGTTCAATTCCTTCCAGAAAATTAGGAAAGTCTTGACAAACTGGAACTTTTTTATCAGACTTCATACTCGAATACTTGGATCCTAGGTATTCAGTATACTTCTCTATGGTTTTAAAAAATGGACCCTTTTGCATGAAGGGTCCCAGTTATCCTTGACATAGCACCCCAAGTATTTATAAGATGATACTCTCTCAATTATATCACTGCCAGGTATTTGTGGATTAGGAATTGGCAATGAGCGATTGTGTATTATCGTATGCAATGTAGTTATTTTGCTGTTTGTATCCTGAAGGTGGCAGGATATGTTTTCTCATTGAAAGCTTGATCCTTTATTCCAGTGGTTCCTAACCTTCCTAATGCTGCAACCCTTTAATACAGTTCCTCATGTTGTGGTGACCCCTTGCCCTGCTTGGAAGAGGCCACACGCCCCCTTTGGAAGGCCACTGCCGCAGGGGCCATAGGGAACTTCCCTCTACAGGCACCCTCAGCCAATCACAGCTTCTGGTGCCATTGACTGACATCCCCTCCAGCCTATCAAGCTGTAACTCACTCTTCCCCCCTTCCTCCTCCTCCTCCTCCTCCTCCTCCTCCTCCTCCTCCTCCAGACCCAAGCCGTTTGTGCCTTTTTCTTCACTGGCTCATGGTGACCCCTGTGAAATGGTCATTCGACCTCCAAAAGGGTCCCATTAAGTTTTCCGTCTGTTTGACTGAGATTGGTCAACATTTTATTATTTTTTAAATTTGATGGTGGTGGTGGTGGTGGTGGTGGTGGTGGTGGTGGTGGTGGTTGGGTGGGGTGGGGGTGATGATTCTGATGATGATGAGCATAAGGGAATATGCTTAAGTCTTGTTGACAAACTTCTGCTCATTAATGAGGTTCTAGTTTCATTCCTCATGTGTGCTTGACTATGTAACCAGGTGCATGGTCAGGAATATAACCAGCAACAGTTCTTAAATGAGCAACAGTTTGTCAACAAGAGTTACACAATTCCCTTTCTGTGAGTGTAAATTTCCAATAAGACCCTGATATTATAACTACTTCTGTATTAAATAAGAATTGCAGAACTGAAATAGGGTCAGTGCTAAATAGATGCTGTTGTCTTTTCTTTCAGGTACTCAGACAGCAGTAACATAAAGCATCTATCAGAAATGATATAAAAGTAGCATATTCACCATTTACAAATTCAGAAACAAACAGCAAAATAATGCCCACACCATGTTTTTGATTTCCACAGCTGCAATTAGGCACATCTCATCAGAACCCATGAAAGGGCCTTCTCGGCTGCTGCACCCAGACTCTGGAACTCCCTCCCACTAGAGGCCAGGACTGCCTCATTTCTGTTGTCTTTCCAGAAACAGGCTTTCTCTTCAGGAAAGCTTTCCCTGAATGATGGACTACCTGTTATGTGTCTTTTATATGAATCTATAGGATCACATAGACTTTGTGTTTATAACTATTTAATCTTACATGATTACATTGACACATTTTTTCAATGTTAGTTTCCATCACTCATAACTTTACATGGAACATTAATCTCCTTTTCTCAAGTTCTCTTGTAACTTTACATTGAACTTTATCTCCTTTTAACTGTTTGCATTCTCTTGTAGCTTTAATGTAATGTTGTCTATTAATGCCATAAGATGTCCCTCAATTCCCTGTTCTCAATACTTGAACATGTCTTAATTGTACTGGACTGTATATTACCTCACATTACTGTAAGCTGCCTTGGGTTCTTTTCCAAGGAGAAAGGTGGGGTAAAAATACTCTTTATATAAACAGTGGTACCTTGTATAAAGGAATTAATTTGTTCCAAATGAAATTATGTTAAGCAAATTTGTGTGTGTGTGTGTGTGTGTACATACGTACGTACGTACATACATACATACATACACACACACACACACACACACACACACACACACACACACACACACACATACACACACACATACATACATACATACATACACACATACATACACACATACATACACAGACACATAGACACACAGCATTGGCATCCTTCAGTCTCGAAAGACTATGGTATCATGCCTGGAGTAGAGATCCTAAGAACAACACCTAGTGTGACTAAATAGACCAATTCGGGAATGGCAGTCTCTACCACACTGGGGACAGATATATTCTGTTTCTTGCCCAGTCCTCGAGTTTCATTCTTTCTGTGCCTGCCTCTTTTCCTCTGCCTGTTCGACAAATGCCTCTTCAAATTTATGTAGACCATGCTGTATCTCTTGCCTCCTGACAGTGCGATCGGAGGTCAGGGTTTCCCATCTGTTGAGGTCCATTCCCAAGGCCTTCAGGTCCCTCTTACAGATATCCTTATACCGCAGCTCTGGTCTCCCTCTGGGGCGCTTTCCCTGCACTAGTTCTCCATATAGATCTTTTGGGATCCATCCGTTCTCACAACGTGTCCAAGCCAGCGTAGGTATCACTGTTTCAATAAAGTGTACATGCTAGGGATTCCAGATCGATTCAGGACACACACACATACACTGCATGTGACTACTTTTGTCTGTATACACATAAGGTAGGTAGAAGTCAGGCTCTGGTTAAGCGGTATAGATCCTAAGGGCAACTCTACTTATTTCTCTTCCTGGTGGAAAAGTGAGGAAGACAAGAAATGTGCAGATAAGAAGGATGAAAAAATCTATAAATAAATTACTTTGCTGGGATTTATATTAGGGTTTCTACATATATCTCTGATGAAGATTTAGTATGACAGGTATTGGATGTTCCATGCCAGTTTAATATGAGACATGAATTTAATAAAGGTGCAAGGACATGTTTTTGACCCAGTCTTGGCACACAAAGGAGGTTGACTGAGACAGGCAAAGGCTCCCTGTTGCACAAAGATTCTCAAGTATAAGAATATTATATAGAAGGAGACAATGAATCTGACACCCACAGCTTTGGAAAGGGAGATATTTTCATAAAACAAGTGACTCCTATGCTGTCTAGTCTAAAAGGCATTCAAGAGTAATTTTAAAAGGTGTAACAATCTGCATATATATATTTGCACAACGAGAATGAGCAAGAGCTGAGTGGAGCCAGCTGGCTACCTCCTTCGGTTGAAAGCAATGGGAAATTAAACCAAGACAGGTTAAGAGTAATGGAGATTTGTTTCTCCCAAAGAAAATGATTTAAATTAGCGGGTGCCAGGTCTGCTTTCTTTCACAGTGCTGTTTTGTCTATCTTTACACAGTCGGCATTGCCAAAACACTGTGGTTCAAATTGGTGAGTCATCTCCTTCATCCTCCTCCTAACCCTGTCCTCAGATTCAGAAAGAAAGAAACACATTTAGGTATTTTGGCCATTTTCTTTCTAATCTTTAAGCCTTTCCTTGTTCAACATTTTCAACAATTTTCATAACCAGGCATGTTCTTGTATGATTGCATAGTTCTAACAACATGAGTTTTTAATTAGAACAGTATTTATTATAGGATTAGAAAAGATCTGAAAAATCTTACATACTGCATTTGTCAGAGTATGTACTGAAAGACATATCCAGTTCCTTTGAAGAATTGTCCTGTAACATATTGCTTGATGAAATATGTTGCCATGAGATTCTGATGCATGGAGGACAGCCATTTTGTTCAACCAAAAAAGGACAAGTATAATGATAATACATAAAGCAGTACTATTAAAAATTTTGGAATCGTGAAAATGCATGTTTTAGTCAATAAGCATAGCAATATTGAAAACAATCTTGGAGATTCGACCCATTAACCAACTCCTCCCTTTTCAATCAAGAAAAACATAGGCACGTTGATGCTGCCCTTCCTGAGCCTTATTTTCCTTGCCAGCTAAATACAATAGGACCCCGGTATCCGCTGGGAATTGGTTCCAGGCCTTCCCATGGATAATGAAAACCGTGGATAAGAGAGAACGCCTGCCCACCCACCCCCAAATTGTTGTTTCCTGACAGTAGCTTGCTTTATGACTGCTCTTTTGAGACAGTAGCTTGCTTTACAGCTGCAGTTTGTGACAAAAGCTTGCTTTACAGCTTGGTTTGTGGCTGCTGAATTATTTGATTTTTTCCTCTGCTAACCGTGGATAACTGAATCAGTGGATACAGGGGTCCTACTGTACTGCAGTGTAATTCTGTTAGTCATCCCACTACTTAGTATGGAAGATCTGAAATGCAAAACAGACTGTAACAGTGTCAACATCTGTGAATGACGTATCTGCAGTGCAGTCCTACACACAGTGTCATCTTCACTGTATGTCTCTCATCCTACTGATCCATGTGGGGGTGGGGGTGGAGGAAGGCTCTTTGTGTTTAATGGGCTTAGTCTTAATTTCCTGAGAAGTTTTTATCAGGGTATTCACTGAAGCTTTGATTGTGCACCTTCCAGGTAGCATATCTTGCAGGCTGCTTGGACAAGTCTGAATATAACACTGTGCCTCATCAAGTATGTGGATACACTGTACTCTCTTCCCACAGAAGGAACAGTGCTCATTTCCATTCAAAATACATATCCTTATATATACAGCATAAACCAAGGAAAGAAAGGGCATACCTCCTTGTCTCAAAGAGTTTACAATCTGAAGTTTCGCTGTGGAGAAGAGAAGGAGGAGGGGCATAGTAGACAAGGGTAACAATTACGCACAATATTTTTCTCCCTAATTGGTACTATTTGGAGTCACATTTAACAGCAGTCTCTCATCTTCTAATTCTATTTAGATGCCAAAGGTATTGGGAATGCCTCCGCTGCTGCATTCCATGTTGTATCACATTCCAAAACCTTAAGCATTTGGCCTCACTTAAACTTTTGTGTCTCTCAAGCAAATTAGCGTAGTAATCCAAGCTCATGGTCAAAAGGCTGTTTTAGAATAATATTCTCCAATATCATATTCCTTTGTAATAATGTTTTAATTCAAGACTATAGCTTCCAGTGAATTTCAAACTGCTGGCTTCATCTTTTTCTGTCTGAGCACTGTTTACTATTTGACGACTTAACTTTGAGATTACTTGCAAACATAGCAGTTCTTCTCATCTTCTGAATGAATCCTTGCTATTCATCCTTCCAAGCGTACAATGGCAGAGGTATTCTTGCATTATATAATTTTGAATCCGAGATGGCTTCTTATGGATATAGATGACTGATCACAATTTTGTTTCATTCAAGATTGTCCACTAAAGACAAAGAACAATAAACTTTCTCAAACTGCACTTAAGTGTATTCTTATGTATCGTACACCATATTGAGTCTTGGCTGCTATCCTATGTGAAGCCATGTTTTGTGCTCCAACGGATGTAGTAGATGGTGCCATTCTGATAGACTTGGCCAATGAGGGGCAAGTGCTACCAAGTTACCCAGGAGAGACACATATTTATCATGGACAGCACACACAGCATAGGCCAAGGGTGGCAAACCTTGGGCACTCCAGATGTTTTGGACCACAACTCCCACAGTCCTTTGTCATTGGAAATACAGGCTTTGAATTCTGGGAGTTGTGGTCCAATACACCTGGAGTGCCGAAGGTTCGCCACCACTGGCATAAGCATTAACCTCAAGCAAGCCTTTTTCTTATGCCCTAGTACATCTTGGTATGTCAGCGCTAGCAGGAGATTTCTCATCATATGCCTTCTCAATGTCCATTACATTGAAGTACAGTGACTGAAACCAAACGGTGTACTTTATTCTGTGCAATTCTGATTATGACATTAACCATGGGGTGTGTGTATATGTTTTCAAAATTAATAATTTGTTATTCTCTCCCACTTAACATCTTGAAGGTTCCTTTAGGATCCCCTCCATTCTGGAGAAGCCCTCAAAGGCTGCAGGGTCAAGGAGAGCCTAATTTCTGAAAATCAGGACCTTCAGGAGAAAGGAATCAGACATATAATTGAAAAGCAAGATGGCGGGCGGCAGCAGCTCCCTTACGTTCTCGCTCCTGCATCTGAGCGTTGTTATGTTTTTTGGGATTTTGCTGCCTGGATTTTTGATTTTCTTTTAATTTTGTTCCGCCGGAGATGCCTGGTGAGGTTAGTCGGGGGTTAATGGGGGTTTAAGGGGGCTCAGTAATTTTTCATCTGGGCAGACAGACTTTTGTTGTCTGCCTTACCATGCTGGGCGTCCCCTCCCTCTTTCCCCTCTTTTTCTTTTCTCTTTTTCCTTTTCTTCTTTATCTTCCCCTCCCTTTTCCCCCTTACCTAAGTGGGGTGCTTTGTTTTTTTTTTTTTCCTTGAGGGGTTCGAGGGGTCTCCCCTGTGGCTCGGGGAGGACTCGCTGGTGGTGCGAGTCGCCCCCCCCGACAGTCCTGAGGGCTCGGGAGTGGTCGGCTCGGCTGCCCCCCGTCCGCCCCGGACCCGGAGTGGGGAGTTTTGGCGGCTTCCATCCTGCCTCCCCTTCGTCTACGGCGGGTCTTTCGAGCCGCCGCCTCGGTTTCGGGCAGCAGTTCGGCTGCCGGTGGCTGTCTGACGCTGCTTGCTGGGGGTTTGACATGGCGGCGCCCGGCGTTTCTCTCCGGCCGCCACCTGGGACCCGGAGGGGAAAGCTCCGGCGGCTTTCCTCCCGCCTCTGTTGCTGGTGGCGGGTCTTCATCGCCCGCCTTGCTCTCGGGCAGCATTTCGGCTGCCGGTGTTTGCCTGGGCGCCGCTGCTGGGAGCCGTCATGGCGGCGCCCGGCGTTTCTCTCCGGCCGCCACCTGGGATTCGGAGGGGAGAGACCCGGCGGCTTCATCCCGCACTTGCTGCTGGTGGCGGGCTTACATCGCCCGCCCTGCTTTCGGGCAGCATTTCGGCTGCCGGTGTTTGCCTGGGCGCCGCCGCTGGGCGCCGACATGGCGGCGCCCGGCGTTTCTCCCCGGCCGCCACCTGGGATTCGGAGGGGAGAGACCCGGCGGCTTCATCCCGCACTTGCTGCTGGTGGCGGGCTTACATCGCCCGCCCTGCTTTCGGGCAGCATTTCGGCTGCCGGTGTTTGCCTGGGCGCCGCCGCTGGGAGCCGACATGGCGGCGCCCGGCGTTTTCTCCGGCCTCCGCCTGGACTCCGGGAGGAGAGTTCTGGCGGCTTTCCATCCAGCTTTCTCTTTGCTGGTGGCGGGCCTTCCATCGCCCGACTTAGTCTCAGGCAGCAACTTGGCCACCGGTGTTTGTCTGGGCGCCGTTTCCGCCAGGGACTGACATGGCTGCGCCCGGCTCTCCTCTCAACCATCACCTGTTGCTCCGGACTTGGACCGGGGAGCTCCGACGGCAGCCCATTCAGCCTCTCTGTTGTTTGGTGGCGGTTCTTCCATTCTCCGCCCTGGACTCGGGCAGCATTTCGGCTGCCGGCGACTGCCCGGGTGCCGCCCTTCTGAGAGTCGGTATGGCGGTGCTCGGTGCTCCCATCATTCGCCACCTGTCTGTCCCAGACCCGGAGCGGGGAGCTCTGGTGATTTTCTATCCTGCGGCAGGCTAGCCACGTACTTTCTCGGGCGGTGAGTCGGCCGCCGGCGTGCTGCCATTGATTATTCCTCGGGCGGTGGGCGGCCGCCAGTGCATCGCCACCAGACCTGGGGGCGGCTGGCTAGCCGTGTTTTGGTCCGGCCGCCGGCTTGCCGCCGTTGACCATCTCCATGGGTGGTGGGCCGGTTTTGGCGAGCTGCCACTGGATTCATCGGGCGTGGCAGCCTGGCCCTGTGGACCTGCCACCGGTTACCAACTTGGGTGGCAGGGTGGCCGCCGGTGAGCAGCTGACATGCTGTCGTTGTCAACTAAGTGGTGACAGTTCACCCGTTGGCTCCCCTCTGGACGGCGGGCCGTCTTGGACTGCTGGGTGTTCCCCGTTTTCCCCCTTCTTTAGTTTCATTATTTGTGCCCTGTAATCCCTCCCCCATTCTCCCTACTTAGCCTCACACATGATTCCATCTTCATCTGGCGGATATATCCCTTTGTATTTTTTTTTTTGTACTTCCTTTTCTTAGCATTTTTTTATGATTATTTATTTATTGTTTATCTGTTATTGTTTACTGTATCTGGAGTAATTTGGGTGTTATTATTGAGGGTGGGGTTAGAAGTAGATTTTATTTGTCTTTAGATTTGTTAATTTCCTTTTTTTTTTTCCCCCTAGGGGACCGCCATGTTTGCAGGGACTCATATACCGACTGTGTCGGGTCTTACGCTTGTAACCGTGGGGTTAGTCGGATAAGAAGAACACGGGTCAGGCAACTTGTGCCTGTCCCTCGTTCTGACCCCGGCTTCCTGCCATGTGTCCAGGAGTCACTCCCCAGCGCCCCCAACCTTTCCTGCCTACTGTTGAATGCCAGGTCTGTCCACAATAAGATCCCCCGTCATATATGATACCATCTCTGACGGGCGGGCTGACCTGGCCTTCATTCGAGACCTGGGTGGGCGATGATGGGGGGGCTTCGCTCTCCCAGCTTTGCCCGCCTGGGTATCTGGTTCAGGGGGTGGGAAGGTTGGGGGGTAAGAAGGGAGGGGGAGTCGCCATCGTCTATCGGGACTCTTTGCATGTTAGCAGGACCTCGACATTGGTTAGCCAGGGTTTAGAATGCCTTCTCTTGTCAGTGGGGCAGCGGGACAGATTTGGCATTGTGCTGGGCTACCGTGCTCCCCGCAACCCAGCCCAATCCCTACCAGAGCTCGCGGAGTTCATTGCGGCTGCGCTATTGGGATCCCCGCGCCTTTTGGTGGTGGGTGACTTCAATGTGCATGCCGGCGGTGGACTTTCCGGTGCAGCTCTGGAATTCATGGAAACCATGGCTTCCATGGGTCTGTCCCAGCATGTTTTATGTCCCACACACAAGTCTGGCCATACCCTGGATTTGGTGTTTTCCTCCATGTCGGGGATTTCGAGTCTGGAGGTGGGGGATCTCATCTCCCTACCTGTGTCATGGTCGGACCACCACCTGCTTTCTTTCTCATTGGCGATTGCGACTCCTCCTCGCGGGGACCAGCGGCCTTTTGTTTTGGCCCGCCCCCGAAGGCTTATGGACCCTCAACGGTTCCAGGAGGCCTTCGGGGAGTATCCTGGCGGACTGACTGGCGCTCCGGCCGAGGTTGTGGCTAACCATTGGTTTGAGACAGCTGCCCACACCATAGACCGGATCGCCCCTAAGCGCCTTCTCCGGTGCCGAGCCCGGACTTCCCCGTGGTTCACGGAGGAGCTACGGGCAATGAAGCAGGTGAGGAGAAGGTTAGAGCGCAGCTGGAGAAAAACCCGGACGGCTAGTAATAAGGCTGCTGTTGATTCCCAGACTAGTCGCTATTCCAACGCGATCACGGAGGCCAAGTCATCGTTTTTCTCCGTGAGAATTGGTGAGGCCTCGAACCGACAGGCGGAGCTTTTCCGGGTGGTTCGGGACCTCACCAATCCTAGTCTGGCTAGGCCTCCTCCTACTGATTTCAGTAGTGAGAATTTTGCAGCCTTCTTTAGATCAAAGATTGAGGCCATCCGTGCCGGCTTTGACTCCTGGTTGTGGTAGCACTGCCTCGGCCTCCCCGGTTGCCGGACCGCCTTCGTCGCCTCGGTTGGAGGAGCTTGGGCCTGTTTCTGCTGTCGAGGCCTCTAAGGCTATGGCGCACTGCCGGCCGGCGTCCACTCCTTTCGACCCTTGCCCTTCCTGGCTTATTAAAGCTGCCAGTGGGACTATGGCCGAATGGGCTTCTGCCATCGCCACCGCCTCCTTCGGCGAGGGGGTTTTTCCCTCCCGCCTGAAGGAGACGGTGGTTAAGCCCATTCTTAAGAAGCCGGGCCTTGCGGCGGACGATTTGGGAAACTACCGTCCGATCGCTAATGTCCCGTTTATGGGCAAGGTCATCGAGAGGGTGGCGGCGGTCCGGCTGCAGTCGTACCTTGAGGATCGGCAGTGCCTCGACCCATGCCAGTCGGGGTTCAGGCCCCGTCGGGGGACCGAAACAGCTTTGGTCGCCCTGCAAGATGACCTGCTCCGGGCGGCCGACAGGGGTTGCTCTACCCTGTTGGTCCTCCTGGATCTGTCAGCGGCCTTTGATTCGACCACGGTATCCTGCTGGATCGGCTCTCTGAGGTTGGAATCGGGGCACTGCTCGCAGTTGGCTCCGATCCTTCCTGGAGGGCCGTCCCCAGTATGTTCAGCACGGAGGGAGTTGTCGGCCCCGTGGGTTCTCCCTTGTGGGGTCCCGCATCGCTCTCGCCGTTGCTGTTTAACATCTATGTAAGGCCGTTGGCTGGGGTCATTAGGAGTTTTGGAGTGTGCAGTCATCAGTATGCTGATGACACGCAGCTCTATCTCTCCTTTTCCACCTCTGCAGTGGAAGCTGTGAGGATCCTTGATGGGTGCCTGGACGCCGTGCTGGCCTGGACCGGGCGAACAGGCTTAAGCTCAACCCCGGGAAGACGGAGGTCATGTTCTTTGGGGTTCGCCGTCTGGGTACGGTGGCCCTTTTCCCTCTCTGGGGGGAGTTTCCCTCCGGCCTGTGGAGAGGGTGCGGAATCTGGGCGTGGTCCTGGACCCGGCGCTGACCATGGAGGCCCAGGTGGCGTCGGTTACCAGGGCCGCGTATTACCATCTACGCCAAATCGCCCAGATCCGCCCGTACCTGGATGGTGACTCTCTGAGGACAGTGGTCCAGGCGCTGGTGATCTCGAGGCTGGACTACTGCAACGCCCTCTACATGGGGTTGCCCTTGACTCTTCTCCGGCGCTTGCAGCGGGTCCAGAATGCGGCGGCCAGGCTGGTGGTTGGTGTGCGTCGTTATGATCACATCACCCCAGTCCTGGTCCGCTTGCACTGGTTGCCCGTTGCGGCCGGATTAGATTCAAGGTCTTGGTTTTAGTTTATAAAACCCTCCATGGCTTGGGTCCGGACTACCTGGCAGAGCGTATCGCTCAGCGATCCATCTCGGCCCGACCAGTTCGGCAGGCGCGAGCGCACTCGCTACGGGTTGCCACCCCACGAGAGGCCCGGAAGTCGGTTACCCGGAACCGGGCCTTCTCTGTGGCAGCCCCGTCCTTATGGAACTCCATCCCCAGCGAAGTGCGCTCTGCAGAGTCCCTGCAGGCCTTTCGAAAAGCGGTAAAAACTTATTTATTTCGAGAGGCCTTTGGCGAACCCTGATCTCTCTTTTTCCCTTTTTTTTTTTTTTTGTGAAGGTCCCGCCATCTTAATGTCCAAGCGGCTATACTTTGTGTATAATGTTTGTGCACGCTTGGTTTATAGTTATCATTGTTGGTTTTAGATGCAATGGTTTTTAGTGATTATTTACTTGTTTTGTTATATATTATTGTTCCGTGTTCATTGGCGCTTGCTCGTCATGTAAGCCGCTTAGAGTTTCGAAAGAAAGATAAGCGGGGTATAAATATAAAAATAAATAAAATAAATAAATAAAATAAATATTGAATATTTAACAAAAACTGCTAAGATCGAGGACATGTCAGTGATCTCTTTAGGCATCTCCATAAAGATCAGACTTGAGTTGCAAGAACTCAGTTCTATAACGGACAGGAAGTGAGGTATAAGTAAGGGATTATTTGAAGGACTGAGTTGGCTTGACAGTTCCACCACTGTCTGGGCCTCCCAAGTCTCTCCTGCTGCTGCCTCTGGTACTCCCATCTCCATGAGGCACAAAAGATGGGATTCAGTTCCTTTCCAGCCTCACCACACTGCTTGCTCACTCTGCCAGGAATACTGAGCTCCTCATTTCCCCATTATACCTGGCTAAGTAGGCCCAGCCACTGCCTCCTCATTGAACTGAGACCTACCAGCCCTTAGCTCCCCAGTTCCTCTCCTCCATCCAGGCCCTCCATCTTTGTGACCTCCTGGGACCAGGTGATGGAGTTTCTAATGACCCCACTAAGACTTGGATGAGGTGCAGATGAGCAAATGTGAATACTAACCCCCTCACAGAATGTCATCAGTCTCATTTAGCGTAGGTTATGCTGCTGGATTTCAGCCATTAAGTGTACTAATGGTCAACACGGGATAGTGAATTCCACAATCTGAGATGAAAATTGTCTCCAGTCTTTCCTAGAGTTAGCGATGTGACTGCATGTTGTTTCAGATATAAATTTCTTGAGTGTTTCTCACTTATGATTTCCAAGTCTTATTCAACTGAGCCACAAAGTCCAAGTGAAGGCATGGTATGGGGAAACATTGTGATTTGTCTTATATCCTTTGTCTCTTCTCCACAGCTACCAAAACAACCTCAGACCAATAAAGGACAAGCTTTGTGATAGAAGACATTCTATCACAGTGTTATATTAAAAATCAGCAATTCCAGTGGTGCCCAGATAGTATTACCTGTCTTGGAATATAGATTGCAAGGGATATTTCACAGATAGCTGCATTAAATTAAATTTAAATAATTTTGGAGATATCTTGGATTTAGATAGATGGACAAAGCCTTTGTTGGAATTTAGTACCAATCACGTAATCGAGGGGGAAATGTAGATGAAATATTTGAAAAACAAACTGAAAGAATTTCAAAAAGATAAGATTTTCTAGTAATGAGAGATTTCAATTATCCTGATAGATCTTGGGAGACAAATACTGCCAAATATGGCCCTTCCAGGAAATGCTTGGCTTGTTTGGCTGATCATTTTCTCCTTCAGAAAATGGAGGAAGAAACTCAAGGAGTAACTGTCCTGGATTAGGGTTTAAACAATAGAGGTGATTTGGGGGGGGTGGCAGTAAGGGGGTGTGAAGGTTCATTTTCTACTCCGGGGTTCCAAGGAGAAATAAAGATTGTCCATTTTTTCGTTGAGATTTTCTAATAAACTTTCATTCACAAAATTAAACTCTGGTTCTTGTACGTTTGTTTCCTTTACAAGTTCTTCATCCACAACAATAACATCTGACATAAACAGGTTGCCAACCGGGCTTAAACCAGGTGGGTTCATTCTTCCTTTGGAAATAGTATTTAACGAGGCGTTCCCCGCCCGAGACATTGGCTCCCACAACATGGGTGGCGAGCCCACTGTGCCACCGGATTCTCCCTCTCTCTCAGAACAGGTCTGCCTCTTCCTCTCCTCGCCAGAACATTTGCTGGCCATTGTAATGGCCTCACATCAATGAGCCACATCCAGTCCTTTTCCACCTCTCCCTCGAACGTCCCTCCTTGCTCATCCCTCTTCAACGTCTGAGTACCAACGTCTTTTACTGACCATTTTTCCTTCTCTTCCTCGCGCACCTCTCTCCAACCCTCATCCTCGCGATCCCCTCTCGCACTCCAGCTGTTTCCTGTCACTCTCAGATCCTTAAACTCGGCCAATTCATCTCCTACCCAAAAGACCTCCTTTGTTCTCCCTATGCTGTGTTCCACCTTCTGCTCCTTTTATCATCTTCAGTCTCCTCCTGTTGTTCTCTCTTTCTGTCTCTGCCAGACGGCACACTCTCTGTTCTCTCTTCCTTTTGCGCTTCTTCTTCACAGGGGGACTCTGGGGAAAAGTGATCAAGTTCTACCTGAGCTCTTGATTTCAAAGGAAACAAAAACAGAATGTGGCTGCACATGTATGCTGGATTTTATGAAAGCCAATTTTAATAAAATGAGAACAATGGTAAGTAGGGTCCCATGGCAAGGGAGAAGGTTCCAAGATGGGTTCAGGTTTCCTAAAAACAAAATTCCAAAGGCATAACTATAAACAATTCCAACAAGGATGGGGGAGAGGTAGAAGACAGGAAAAGGTCCAATGTGGCACCACAAAAAGGTTAGAGCAGGAAATAAAATTAAAAAGGATACATATAGGAAGTGAAAGGAAGGCCAGGTCACAAGGGGAGTGTACAGATGAGTAGTAAAGGATTGCTGGGATGGTGTTAGGAAGGCAAGCGAACAGAATGAGCTGAGTACTAAGCACTGATCTGCTGTGCACCAGCTTTTTAGGTAAGACTAGAATTATTAATTACGAATTGCCATGGGTATGATCAAGTTGTGTGAGGTCCACATTGAAGTGGAATGGGTAGATGAGTTGCTAGGATGAAGCAAGGGCAAATTTATGGAATAATTCAGATCCTAGACTGATCGGATTTGATGGGGCACAAGTTATTTCAGTCTTTTTAAAACAAAACAAAATGTTAAACGCTCCAATACACAAACCCTTAGAGACAGCACGTCAAAATATGGCAGATTTTCTCCCCTATTTAGTGTCTATCATGCCTCTAGATTCCATTCATATCAACTTGGAGGGGAAAGTTATGCCTATTTAGATTATCCAATGAAAGTTTCAGAGAGTTAGTCTTTTCAAGAATTTAGGCAAAAGTCAAAGAAAAACAGAACAGAACAGAACAGAACAGAACAGAACAGAACAGAACAAAAGACACAAAACATGCGGCACATTAAAAACTAACTTTTATATTTTAATGTAACATCTTGTGGACACGTCCACTTCTTCACACACATAGCAGCACAATGAGGTGAGCAATATAATATGTGATGGGATATACATTTCATGCCAGATATTCATTGGCTGTAGTATATCTGGTATGAAATGTATATCCCATCACAAATTATATTGAACACCTCATTCTGCTGCTATACGTCTGAAGAAGTGGACATGTCCACGAAACATTACATTAAAATATGAAAGTTAGTCTTTATGGTGCCACATGTTTTGTGTCTTTTGTTCTGTTCTGTTCTGTTTTTATTTGATTTTTGCCTAAAAAAACCAATGAAAGTTCTGATTTGCAGAGGGGATGCAGTGGAAAGTGAGGTCAAATTGCAGAAATCAGGAAAATACATTTTTTTCACAGTTACACATCAAATTTATGTTACAACAACCAAAAAAAATGTTCATTTTCTTTGTCATATCTGCCTTTACTCACCCTTTCATTCTCTCTCTCTCTCTTTCCCTTATACAGCTAAATAAACAAAGAGCCAATGCAATGTGGTATCTCCTTCCTAAACCTATATCCCACCAGGTGCTGCTTTGTTTCATTGCTATGGCAAGACTTTAGTAGGGAATGGGATATATTGCACAGTGTACACCACCAGAATCCCTCAGCATAAATAATTACTGGCCATGTTGGCTGGAGGATTGTAAGAATGGCTGTCCAAGAAAATAATGATGATCTAGATCCATTCTAAACCATGTGCCTGCCCATGGAAAGGAGGTGGGTTTGACCACCTTAGTGGATCACCTAACTAGTCAGGGAAAGTGGGCCTTTTTGACTTCTCAGCAGCTTTCAGTATCACTGGCCGTGGTATTGTTCTGGGCCATCTCTCTGGGATGGGCTTCAGAGTACTATTTCATGGTGGTTCCAGTCCTGCCTGGAAGGCTGAGCTCAGAAGGTAGTGCTGGTGGAATCGTATTTGATAGCCACTTATTGGCTTGTGGGGTCCCCTTGTGGTGTACACTTTTCTCCCCAATGGTATTTAACATATGTTGAGGACACTCAACACTATCCATCTGCTTCCAAGAAAATAATTATGGCCAGTGTCTGATATTAGTCATGGACTGGATGAGGACATGATAAAGATGCTCCTGGCCAGTCAAAAGGCAGAGCAGAGAAGGGGGATTCAGTAACTACTGGATGGAGTAACACTCTTTCAGATCAAGAGTTTGGGAGAGCTCCTGGATTCTATCCTGATCCTGGATGCACAGGTCTCGGTCTCAACCAGGAGTGCATTTACAGAGTTAAAGCTAATTATTTATTTATTATTATTATTTATTTATTATATTTATATCCCGCTTATCTTCAGCTCTGAACTCTAAGCGGCTTACAACAATGGGGTACAAGTATTACAAAGAAAATACAGTATGCAATAAAAACAAATAATACAGCAATACATAAAAGAAAAGCCTAGAGGCACCTCAACGGATCATAAAACCTAACATTATTGGTTTCATACGATGGCGGAAGGAGAAAAGTGGTTAATAACTATCCAAAGGCCTGGAATAGATGAGTTTTTAAAGCCTTCGGAAGGCCAGCAGGGACTCTGCAGAGCGCACTTCAGGGGGATGGAGTTCCAGAGGCTAGGGGCCGCCACCGAGAAAGCCCGATTACGAGCTCGTTTTTCTGGAAAGCGCTCGCGCCTTCCGTGCGGGCCGGGCCGAGGTGGATAGCTGGGCGTACGCTCTGCCAAGTAGTCTGGTCCCAAGCCATGGAGGGTTTTATAAACTAAAACCAGGACCTTGAATCTAATCCGGGCCCAACGGGCAACCAGTAGGCGGGCCAGGACTGGCGTGATGTGCTGTGGACACACCAGCCACAGCCTATCCATCTGCTTCGGAGAAGATTCAAGAAAATAATTAGTGGCCAGTGTCTGACCACTGTTCTCAGAGATTCCAGTCGGGCGGATCTGGATGAGAGATGGTAATGACGGAAAGACCTGGGACTCCAAGGTAAGCGCCGGGTCCAGGAGCACACCCAAAAGGATCCCCCAGAGCGAGAAAAGGACCACCGAACCCAGACGGCGAGCTCCCAAAGAACATAACCTCCGTCTTCTCGGGGTTGAGCTTGGATGGTCCAAGCCAGGACGGCCTCCAGGCATTCGAGAACTTCCACAGCTTCCACAGCAGAGGTGTTAAAGGAGAGCTGCGTTCAGCGTACTGATGACAGCAAACTCCAAAACTCCTGATGGCCTTACATAGATGTTAAACAGCATCCTGATCCTGGATCCAAGGGGCCGATAACTCCCCCATGCTGGTCTCGGTCTCAGGAAGGAACGGAGCCAGAGCAGTGCATTTACAGTCAGTTAAAGCTAATGACAGATCCAGGAGAACCAACAGGGTAGAGGCTTGCAGGCAAAGCTGCATTGCATGGCATCTGTGATCCGGCTCGGATACAGTACATACCTAAGTTATTTCTCATCTAGATCACTGCAATGTGCTGTCTTTGAAGAATGCTCAGAAGCTACAGCTGGTTCAAAAGGCTGCAGCCAGACTCCTGAATAATGTGGTTATTCAGGAGTCTGGAGAATCCCCATATGACTACAAATTTGCTGGCTGCCATGCCCTTTCTGAGCACAATTCAAAGTGCTGGACATGACCTATAAATCCCTATATGGCTTGAGCTGGGCACTCTGTATCACTCCATATCAGCCTTGTTGGCTTTTGCTATCTTTGAAGAAGCTCTTCTCTCAGTCCCACCAGCCTCACAGGACCATTTAGTGAGGACCCGAGAGAGGATCTTTCCAGTGATTTCTCCCAGGTTGTATGTACTACAGAATTCCCTGAGTAGCTAGATTGACCCTCTTCCTCCAGTCCTTTCACTAGTGGGCAAATACACTACTTTTCAGGCAGACTTTTAAAGTTACAGTACGACCCCCATATTCACTGATTCTTTATCCACTATTCATTTTCCACTGATTCAGTTATCCATGGTCAGCAGAGGAAAAATAAATAAATAATTCAGCAGCCCCAAAGCTACTGTCACAAAGAGCAGCTGTAAAGTAAGCTACTGTCATAAAACAGCAGCCGTAAAGCAAGCTACCGTCCCAAACAGCAGCTGTAAAGCAAGATACTGTTGCAAAACATCAGTTGTAAAGCAAGTTACTATCACAGATCAGCAGTTTTGGGGAACATTTTGGTGTTCTCTCTTATCCACAGTTTTCATTATCCATGGGAAGGCTTGGAACCAATCCCCAGTGGATACTGGGGTCCTACTGTACTGTATTTGGATAAGAGGGTGTTGTAGGAATGTTGCGTTTATTGAATTCAGGGATTTTAGAAAAAGTTCCTTCAAGTGTTTCTAATGC
Organism: Phrynocephalus forsythii; assembly: GCA_029282475.1. Lineage (NCBI taxonomy): Eukaryota > Metazoa > Chordata > Lepidosauria > Squamata > Agamidae > Phrynocephalus > Phrynocephalus forsythii. The sequence goes on from JAPFRF010000004.1 coordinate 29,184,588, forward strand.
TGGTTTTCAATATTGTTATACTGCATGTTGATTTTTAGTGTTATATTTTTATTATGCCTTTCATGACGATTTTGCTGTTTAACAGATTGTGAGCTTTCTGAGTTTCCCCATGGGGAGAAAGTTTGCATATAAATAAAGTTAATTGCAATAGTATTTATAGCAGTAATAGTAATAGCTACAAGTTTAATTATGACAGAAATGACCTCAGTGTTCTACAGTTAATATATATAGACTTAATATCATTACAAGTTTGCCTGATAAGCTGAATGGTCTTTTAAACATCATTGAATCTTATAGTACTGATAATGAAGTTTGGTGTTGATAAATGTGCTACGAATCGATCCACATCAAAAGAAGCAAATGTTTAGAGGCAGATATCTAGGCATCCATTCAAATGTCAGTATAAAAAACCATAAGGAATTTAAATTGTTATTCAGGAACTGAGAACAGAACTTGATGTAAAAGAAAAAGATAGTGCTATTAATAAATGGGAAACCTTAGTATCAACATATTCTTTTTGACTTTTGACTTGAAGGACAGTGATCTGGATGGTCTAAATGGGGAATCCCAAACCATCCTACCCAAAACACTGGTGCCTTCACCCAAAAACATATACAGCAGTGCCTCGTAAGACAAATTTAATTTGTTTTACAAGTCAATTCATCTTACAAGGCATGGCTTCCCATAGGAATGCATTGAAAACCAATTAATCTGTTTCAGAGGGAGAACAAAAGGGAGGGAACAGATTTATAGGTTTTCAATGCATTCCTATGGAACAGTTTTCAATGCATTCCTATGGAACAGTCAAGGAACAGTGGAAGGCTCTTCCCCCCCGCAGCTGACAGACAGCTGATTTTGACAGCTCAGAGCTGTCAAAATCAGGTGTCTCAGCTGCATGGAGGAGACTTCCGCTCCTGGTGATTGATGGGGGAGCCACCTCCTCTTCACCCATGTCTCTGCACTGAGACTTAGGTGAAGAGGAGGAGGAGGTAGCTTCTACCCTGCCTTCCCTTCCCTGTAGCATCCGATCTGTGTGTGCTACAGGGAAAGGAAGGCAGGATAGAAATCTCCACCACCTCCTCTTCCCCGCTTACCTCCAGGCTGGGTGAAGATCAACAAAGTGTTGGGCAGAGGAGGGGCTGGTGGATCTTTACCAGCCCGGGTACCTTGCAAGGCAAGCAGTGGTGGCGATCCACTGCCCCTGCTTACGTTGCAACCCTCCTGGGCCATGCGAAGATCCATTTTGAAAATGTCCCGCCACGAGTACTCTGGCCCCAGTCTTGGAACATGTTTTATAATTTTAGAAAGTTCCATTGGAAGACGGGCGGTATAGAAATATAAGAATGAATGAATGAATGAATGAACGAACAAACAAACACACAAACAAACAAACAAATAAAACAAAAAAGGATGTAGTAGAAGAATAGTAAGAATTTAGTGTAAATTGAACTCAGCCATTAACTTGACCAGATGCAATATATATGATTTCAACTTATTTCCAGTCAGATGCCTCCATTTAAAATTCCTCTAGAGCAGGCGTTGTTCCCCAACTAAAGCATACCCATGCCAAGAGGGGAAAAAATCTTTTTTTTTTCTGCTGAAAAATGTGCTAAATGTGTCTGGAGTGGAAGGAGATCAATTTCTAAAGGTTATTTCATCCTCATAAGCATGGTTGAAACTTTTTTTTTGGGGGGGGGACCCTTTACTTATAAAAAAAAGTAGGTTATGGACAAAAATCAAACATGACTTTTTAGAAAGCTATTTCAGGCCTAAAACAAGCCCAGACAGTCAAGCACCTGTCAAATGGCCAGCCACATTCCAGGAAATTTTGCGCGGCACAAATGAATATTTTCACAGCAGATTTTGTTTTTCCTGATGTGGGGCTTTGGAAAAGGCACAGGCGGGGACCATTCGAGGTATGGGGAGGCTGAAAGCAGTTCCTGGCCCACCAAAGTTCCCCAGAGGCATAATTGCTAATTGAATCAGGGAATTTCCCCTTTCTGCCTTTCCCTATAGCCAACCATGACACTCAAAAACAGATTGCAGTTTTCCTGTCATCCAGTTTTGGGGGATGCACTGGGGAAAAGTGATACCCCACACCATTCCACTTGATTGTACCCTTCTATCATTTTAGATGTCCCCCCGAATCAGCTTTACATGTGCGCCTTCTTGCCCATCTTATCTTTACTTTTGCCCTCCCCCACATGGTAAGGTATGTGTTTTGGATCACAATCCTGACACAAAAACCCTGATATATTTCTAAACAAACCTTCTCTTTAAAGGGCATGATTCTAAAAATATTGTTTCCTAAAATACAAGTCTTGGTGTGTTTTTTCTTTTCTTTTCAGCCAAGAATTACATTGCAAAACTTGAAGCCATGTATAATTCAAAGGAAAACTGCATTCCAATATGCCAATAAGTCCAAGTTAGGAGGAGTGAATTGTGCACCCAACAAAGCTCTGGAGCGTTCCTACCTTCATGCCAAGCTGCAGTTAAAGAGGACTCAGCTAGAGATTTGGGCAGAAATGAGAGAAATACAGGAAATATAAGGGATATTCAGGATAAAATAAGACACAAGATTAAAAATATGTCTTTACACTGAAGTGCAAGAGCTAATAGTTCTTAGGACTGAATCAAGTAGAAAGGTGGCATTCAACTCTTTATTTCTCTGCAGCTGTATGGGGGGGGACCCACAATCCGATCTCTAGCAAGGATAAATCCTGCCCTGTCGCATCAGTAGAGAGAGTCCCTCACAAATCCCATGTAGTCCTCCTTAGGTGAAGGAGTTTATCTGAGGGTCACATCATGGAGACAGAATAAGGACCCCACATCTGATGCCAGCTTTTTTTTTAAATTCACAGTAAAGATGAGTATTGCATCCAGTTTGGCCCCCGGCTGGCAGTCACACAGCCCAGATTTTAAGTGAAAGTTCCTGCTGTTTTTTTCAACTGCTTTTTCACAGGCAGATGCCAAAGTATGAGGTGAAGACATGAGGTAAATAGTGGATAGGGATTCTGTGCATTTCCTGCACTTAGAAGAGATGGACAAAGTTTGCTCTGTGGTGACAAGATGCCATCATGTCTCATAATGAAACATATCAACATCTTTTGAACTCAGTATAGGAGGAGGTGAACAACATTTGGGCTTTCCATATAAAATTCTTTCTCTATAAAATATTTAAAGACATTTGGGGACAGTGAAGTTTCCTACTTTGGTTTTGATAGCAATTCAGTTTATTTCAAGTTCTGCAAAGGGTTTTGGGTTTGAATACAGCCCAAACCAAACTTCCAGAGGTTTGTCCATGCCCTTATTCACAGAAATGGTATTTTTATGGTTTACCAACCTTCAAAAACAGATTTCTTATAAATGGAAGTGAATGGCACATGTTTTTCAACATTCAGTTAATGACAACAAATGCTGTTTAATTTCTGAACTATATATGTAGAGAAAACATAGCAAAACTTTCTTAAAAGTATAATAAATAGCTATATTAGCTATATAAGTGGTACATATTCTAACAACAGAGACAATAGCAGCTATTGAAGCCCATCATATTAATAGTCAGAAGAGGATATCATATTATCTTTTACTACCTAACATTTCCTCGGAAATTAAACAGCCCTTTCAGAGTTTGAATTATGAGGGCAAAAGTTTAAAGCAAGGGAGTTTTTCTTTTTTGCTGAATTATCTTTGGTGTTTAAAAAAGGCAAATGAAGAGGTCTCTCTGTACATTACATGCTGCCAAACTTTAGCCGTCATCTCAAATTCCAAGTGATTTCTGGTGTGTGTGTGTGTGTGTGTGTGTGTGTGTGTGTGTGTGTGTGTGTGTGTGTGTGTGTGTGTGTGTGTGTGTAAGATGGTGTTACTTGTTAGTAAACGATGGCCCTTTTGTGCTTCTTATCTAAAATACATAAAGGTTGTTGGGAGCCCTGTTTGCTGAAAAACATCATTATTAGCTGTGAGCAGATTTGCCATTTCAGAAAGAATACACTGTCCCTTTATTTCTGTGGTGTTTTTACTTTATGTCCAAGCCACACTCTTGGAATAGCAAATTCCCAGTAGGACGCAGGGAAATGAATACAGGCATTGTCAGTTGGCAAAAGACAAAAAACTGCTCCCAAGAACATCAGCAAGTCAGCCTGTCATTTTCCCTCCTTTCTTCTCCCTTTCTGTGTTTTGATATGACTAATATCTGAGTAAGGTACACAAGGGAAGGATTCTTAAATCTCATCCAGACTTAATCCCTCAGGGCTTCCCTTGGTATGTCAGTAGCCTAAAATGATCAGTTAACAAATACTGTCAGAAAGTATTTCTTGCAATGAAACATGAGGTGGGGGTGAGGGGGAAGGGAAGAGAAGAAAAAAACAGAATAAAAAAGGAGTTGTTCATATCTTTGCCATCTTCTCTTTTAGTACCATGTCAAGCAAAATTATGTAGCATCTCTCTCCAAAAGGGGGCAATGAACATTTAATTTAAGGCAGGATTTAGCAGTTGAATAGTTTCTACTGAACACTGAGGCTTCAAAAGAACATGTTATCATCACACTTAAATTGGCTTAGAGGGAATGACTTCTAAGGTAAAGCAGACAACTAGAATATTTGCTAGTGTCTTCAATTTAACTAAGAAGAATATATGAAAAAAAAGAAACACATGCATTCATATACAGTATCTCATTGTGATGTGTGTATTGTTGACCTGTAGATCATTTTCTAGTTTCTCCTGATTTTATTTTTTATTTATTTAATAATTTTTAAAGTTTTCAAGTTTTTAAAAACACTACCTGTCAAAAATGCCACCTTAACCAGATGTTTCAGCCTGCACAATATGAAAACATGGTAACTACACATCATATGATTTATGGCACTAGTGTTAAACTACACTACTGCTGCAAAGACTCTGCTCAAGTCAGGACCTGAGATCAATCCTGGGCTCAGGTAGCTGACTTGAGGTTGATTAAGTTTTTCCATCCTTCTGAGGTTGGTAATCTGAGTGCCCACCTGGTGGGGTGGGGGGAAGCGGTAGTGGTGCTTATCCTGCATAATTAAAATGTAAATTGACCCAGGAGTGCTTTAAGCTTTATGGGGCCATATACTATAGCACTTTTTTTAAAGAAATATGCAGTTTTAAGCTAACTTACAGAGATATAGTACATAAGTAGGAAAAAGGAGAATAAGTTACACATTCTGAAGAGAAACCAGAGGATACATACAATGCTGCCAATTTTTTTTTTGAAAACTGGATTTATAAGACGCACCTAACCATAAGACATACCTAGTTTTTAGAGGAGGAAAACAAGAAAAAATGTGCAGCCTAAGCTTTCATGGCAGGGGAATCCTGGCTGGAAAAGGGGAGGGCAGAGGCTCTGTGGAAGAGACCTCCTTGTAGACAAGGTGATTTTTGACTGGGAAATCCTGGCTGCAGAAGGGAAGGGGTGGGGAGAGGCCCCCTGGAGGAAGCCTCTTTGCAAACGAGGTGATTGGGACTGGGGAATCCAAGCTGCAAAAGGGGATGTTGCAAACAAGGTGATTAGAACTGTGGAATTCAGGATGCAAAAGGGGAGGGTGGCAAATGAGGTGATGGGGATTGTGGAATCCAAGCTGCAAAGGGGAGGGTTGCAAACAAGATGATTGGAACTGTGGAATCCAAGCTGCAAAAGGGGGTTGCAAACAAGGTGATTGGGACTTGGAGATCCAGGCTGCAGAAGGGGAGAGCAGATGCTCCACGGAGGAGACCTCTTTGCAAACGAGGTGATTGGAACTGTGGAATTGCGGCTGCAGCAGGGGCCGGGAGAGGCTCCGTGCAGGTAACTTGTCTCTAAATGAGAATGTGTGATATATATGTAGCAGCGGCTCCTGTTTTCACTCTATAAGATGCACAGGCATTTCCCCTTACTTTTAAGGGGGGAAAGTGTGTCTTATAGAGCGAAAAATACGGTATTTTTATATTTATTGGATTTGCACACCGTGCCATCTAACCCAAAGGCTAGTCAATGAGGACGATTGCCATTTTGACATGGACAAGAAAGCAAAAAAATAATAATACAGAATTTGCAAAAAAAGGATGGCAACTCAAAAGATCCTTATGAGTTTCCTGAGAGGGACTTTAAATTGACTTAAAAACAAAATACAATGTCTTATCTGAAAAAATACAAATATTTTGTGCAAAATATAAAATCCACAGAGAGATAGAGAGATAAATCACAAGAACTTTTATAATCTTTCCCAGCAGGGGTAAAACTTTTCAAGTGTTTTGTTGTTTAGTTATATGAAGAAAATAGATGAACATTTACTTGCCTGCTGATTCTATGTACACAAACAGAAACATTGAACAAATTACTCTGTAAGATCACATTCATTTAGTCAAGATTGCCTTTCCCCAAAAAGTGAGGTGTCTGTGTTCCCAATATGGAGACACTCTATCTCTATATGAGCAGAATGCCCCATTGGGCATTGCCCAAGGAATAACTGTAGAGCAACTGCTTGGGAGGCAGGGCCAGGATTAGAAAAAGTTCAGATCTTCAATAGATAGGAAGGAAATCAGGCTCAGAGAAAGTGAAGCTAGACTAAGGCCGTTACTTCACGAAGTACTTCGCTTCGCAGCGGGATTGCCTTCGCTTTGAATGCGAAGGCGGTCACGTGGTCTCCCTTCGCTCCCACCCCTCTTTCTCTGTCCTCACGTGGCGAAGTTTTAGGATCGAATCCATTACTACCTCACGTGTTCCCTTCGCATTGGGAAGCTTATTTGCAACGTCCGGTTTCAGCTTTCTTTAATTTTTTTAAAAATTAATCGATGCATCAATACCCGGCTGTCATTTGCGGCTGAGCAAAATTACTGTATGAGTTTTCTACTCCCGAATTGTATTATTTTGTCCATTGGACGTGAAAAAATTGCTGGCAGGGTCACTAGGTGGACCAGCACACAACATTTGTTGTTTAGGTCCTCCAAGGGCATTAGTAATCCCTTCCTAAATCCCTAGAAAGCAACTTCCACCTCAAACTACCATTACAAAGCTATCATGCCTCCCTCGCGTTCATCGGTATTTCGGAGAAAAACTAACTGAAAAAAATAAAAAAATAAAAATTAGTGGCCAAGGAAGGCGAAAAAGATTCCCGGCCTCCGGCAGGGGAATCTCTCGCCCGCTTGGAGCACGGTTTAGGGCGTGGAGGGGGGTGCGCCGCAGCCAAAAAGGAGGAGCGTGCGGACTGAAACGATCGATTCGCACAGAAATGACGGCTTGCCGCGAAGCGAGAGGTTCGTGAAGTAACGGCCCAAGTCAGCTGCATCTGTTCCTCTATAGCTGTAAAATTAACTGGGCAGAAGCTCTTGGCAGGCAACAGCCAGGCAGCCCTAAAGCTTAACAACTTAAGAAGCAGAGTTTAAAGAAGGCAGTTCGAACACTGGGTGTTGGAGGTTCCTCCAAGATTATCCATTTTTAAAGAGAAGAAATCATAGGGCAGAAAGCCTGGCCCCATGGGGGGTGGGGGTGGGGGAGAATGACTGGATATTCCCAAAGCCATCTCAGAACAAAATCTGGATCCTGCAGCTATTTACTACAATCAAGGGTCAGGCTCTGGAAAGGCAAGTAACGTCTAAGGGGCTGAGTTTGGCATCATCTATGGCAACTGGGAGCCCGACGTTGCCAACGCACATGATTGCTCTGGAAAGACAGGCCATCAGATTACAAGGAAAGTATGGTTGCATTTGCAGAATCAGCCAAGAGGCAATTTGGCATGACATCTGGGCAGACCTGGGTTGAATCTATCCCCACCAGACATTTATGAACCCAGATCTTTTTTCAGTAGTCTTTCAATCCAAGGTGAAAAGTCTACAAAAGAGGTCATTGACATGACGCAGGCCTTGTTTCTGGCCTTAGTGAGCAGGGAAGGGGACATTCTGCAGCAATTAGAGTGTCTCACGGTAAAGGACACAACAGCCAAGAGACTACAGTAAATGCTTCAACAAACTAGGAGTACTAGGAGAGCATCACATCTCACTCCAGGAACCAATTCCCCTTGCTAACCTCTTTCATCGTCTCAGTTTTTGGAAACTACTATGTGGAAAGATGTTAAGATTCTTCTCTTGGCTTTTCAAAACTGGATTTTAAAAAGGTTTCTGAAAAACTTTCCCCCATGAGTGTGCCAAAACTATCCACTCTTTCTATTTGTCATCTATCCAACAGGTATATTGCTATTATTATTCTTATTAGACCAAATAATTTTGGGAAGTTAAATCTTTACATTCAAATGTACTCTATTATGAGCCGCGCTTTATAGGAGCCAGCTAAAAGGACTGCTGATCTATTTGATTATGGAAACAAACTTACTTTTGCTACATTCTTACAAAAATTAGCAGTGGGATCCACAATCTTTTCCCACCATAAGCAGTTAATTCAGAATCAGTGATATATAAGAAAAAGAAACTATGTGACGTTTTGTTAAAGCCCTTTGTATATGGTTTCCAGGGAGGATTTTCTGAAAAGTAGTGGTTTTCCAGACTTGGCTCTTGTATTTGCTTGTCCTACAGCCCAGTTACACTAGGAAAATGAATTGTATTTGAATCAGATTTAGCAAGTTTTTTTTTAAAAAAAAGTTAAGATGACCAAGTGACATACATGGAACTGTAGATTCCCCACCTCATCCCGCCCAAGAAGTGTGTTATTCTGATTGGAAGTGAGGTAAAATATTATTCCGCCAAAAATAGTTTATTTTAACTCACATGTCAAGTCGATTTATTTCTGAATCGTTTTGGCACGTGCAAACACCTCTGTCAGCGTAAATTGTCTCCTTCTGCACTGAATGTGTGCACGCATGTATGTACATCTCCCTCATTTGCAAGACTTGCTTCCATATGTAGGTTGAACATAGTGGGCGGGAAAGGGGGGGGACAAGTCTCTCCTCCCTTAAAGCTTCCCTTGAAGGAAGACAAGGAAGGGGAAAGAGGAGGATGAAGTGATAGGAAGAGGGAGAAAAGGAGGGAAAGAAGGAGGCTGCTGTTACTCTTGCTGCTGTGACAGGGAGGGAGGGGCAAAAGACGGTCTCCACCCTGCGGCCTTTTCTGTGGCTGCTTGTTATAATGAGGCCTGAGGAGGCCTGAACAACTGGGCCGCATTTGAAGGAAGGAGCCCCACGGCCACTTCTCCTTCTCTAACCAAGGGAAAGGACACAGCTGGGTCTGGAGACCGGTTCCCACCACCCACCGCATCCCCACCCACCCAGCTCATCCTTCAAGTTGGAAACTGCTTTTCCTTCTCTTTCCTTTTCACATATTAAAGCCTTCTTGGCACAAACAGTATGTGTGTGTGTTGTGTCGTTACAGTCGTGACCGACTCTTCGTGACTCCATATCCATGGAGTTTTCTTGGCAGGAATACTGGAGTGGTTTTGCCAGTTCCTACTCCAGGCGCCTACAGCACCTGGTATTCCCTGGTGGTCTCCCATCCAAGTACTAACCAGGGCTGACCCTGCTTAGCTTCCGAAATCAGGCGAGATTGGATGTGCTTAGGGCATCTAGGCAGCTATGGCATAAGCAGTAAACCCTCACAAATAAGACCAATATTTTAAGGGGTGGAAGAAGAGGTCCCTTCGGATACTCTGCCTTCAAGGAGAAGCAAAGCAAAGCAGAGGGCGGACCTTTCAAGAAAGGGCAGGGCTGCCAGCCCCCTCCCCTTGTTGCAAATCTGGCACAGCGACGCAGCTTTCTTCAGCATGAAAAAACAGTCCCTCAGAGGAAGCCCTACAAAGGCCATCTTAAGGACTGCCAGGAAAGAAAGAAAAAGCATTTGTGCAGAGAGTCACCTTTCTAATTAGATCTGAGGCTTACAAACAGGCAACTAAGGGCTGACACACAGAAAAGTCTTCAAGGTCAAGGTTCTTCCAGTGACATCTGCGTGTCCTACATGAATGTCTCAGGCTGGGCAGTTAAGAAGACCAAGCCCAAGAGAGGCCTGACAGAAGACAGACAGACAGACAGACAGACAGACAGACAGACAGACAGACAGACAGACAGACAGACCAGGCCTTCTACCTGGTTGTTCCTCATATCTGAAATAATCTCCTGCTCAAAAGTAACCTGGTCTTCCTGGAACTTATAACATCATAATACAGTAGTACCCCGACTTAAGAGCAGCTCGACTTAAGAGCAATTCGACTTAATTGCGGGAAATTGTTGGCATCTTAACTGCTGCCTTACAAATTTTAGATATGATCTGCTCGACTTACAAATATTTTTCCATTTTTTATTTTTTAACCTAATTTTTCAATTTTTTAGATAGGTCCCTCGTAGACATGGGCACGACTTGGCGAAATTATCGTTTCCGTTTCCATTACTCGTTTCCGTTATGCAACGGAAACGGAAATGACAATTACTCCCCCAGAACTCGAACTCGAACCGACAAAAGAAAAATTGGGTCTGATTTGTCGTTGTCGTTCCTGGCATCGCGGCGATCATGTGATGCCAAGCGGCACAGAAAAAAAGTTTTAGAAATTAAAAAAAAACCGATTCCCGGCCAAAAAAGCAGGCGAAAATATGCCTGCCTGAGGGCACCTAGAAGAGGGGTGGTTTCTGGGGGGGTCCCCACTGCAGCCTTCCCCCCCTCCTGTCCCGGGCTACTGGTACCGGGCTGGGAGGGGGCATCCTCGGCGTTTCCATTTGCCATGCGGTGCGGGGGATCCAAAATGACGACCGCAATATTTTTTTTTAAATCATGGTCCAAAAACCCACCAAAGCACCACAGAAACATGCGAAAATTAGCTATTTTAAATGCTTGAATTTTTACAGTAGCAGCAGTGGGTTTTTCTTGCAACAAAACGTCTCCATTGATTTTATTTTATTTTATTTTATTTTATTTTTTTACACCTGCGCACGCGCAATGATGGGCTGGCCATGGGATGGGACCATGCAAATTTTTGGAGCCATTCCACCAATCGCATGGCCAGGTTTTGCTGAGACTTCTGGATGTGCCAGAGAGGGCATAAAAAGCCCACCAACCCTAACCCTAACCCTAACCCTAACCCTAACCCTAACCCTAACCCATACACCAGTACACTGTGTTCTTAGTGGGCCAGAGGCACCCAGAGGTACAGCCCACTAACCCACCCTAACCTTAACCGTTACCCTAAGCCTAGCCCTTACCCCCTAACCCCATGCTCTGGGAAGTCAAGTCGCGCTAAATCGCGGCGGTAATGACAAATGACAAACGACACGACAAAATGACAAATTTTTGAAAAATTTCGCAAAAAACAGAAATGACCCGAAACGGACCCGTCCCGAAAAACGACAACTCAAAAAAATTTTTTTCTGGTCGTGCCCATCTCTAGTCCCTCGACTTGAGAGTAGTTTGATTTAAGAGCATGCATTTGGAATGGATTAAATTTGTAAGTCGAGGTACCACTGTACAATGGTTGTCTCTGTGTTCATATTATCAGTTCTACCACATTGCCTTTAAGTTACCTTTAATCGTTTTTAGATTATTTTATGTTGTTTTGTATATGTATATTGATGTTAATTTTGATTTTCTTAATCTATTATGTTAATTGGTTGTTTACTGTTTTTTTTAAATTTTTTTATTGAACATAAAAAAGACAAAACAACAATGATAAACAATTATATAAAAAAACAGTAATAGACAATCATAAACAGTACAAAGTGCCCCCCACCCCCAAGAAACCGTCCAGTATTCTTGCATCTTCTCTTTCTTCTTCATCTTTTTTTTCTTTTTCTTCCAAAAGGCTTCTTAAGGTCCTTTACGCCAGAACTGTGTTGGGTTATAAGTTGGTTGTATCCCTTTCCCTTTTAATAGTACATGATCTATAAATTTCCCCCAAACATCATAGAAAGTATCTTTTTTTATTTCACCTCTCAAAACTTTTATATTACAAGATAGTTTATCATTTAGTGCTATGTCCCACACTTCCTTATACCATTCAGCAATTTTAAGGTCTGATTTCAGTTTCCAATTCCTAGCAATAATCAGTCTAGCTCCTGTCATAAGATTTGCTATTAATTCTTTAGTTTTCACATCATATTCATTGATAGATGGTAATGATAACAAAGCAATTTCCGGTACACATTTAATATCAGTTTGTAGTATTTCTCTTATCTCCTCAATAATCTCTTGCCAAAACTTTTGAACTATTTCACATTCCCACCATAAATGAAAATAGGTACCTATCTTTTTTTCGCATTTCCAGCAGAGCTTGGAATATTTTGGATTCATTCTATTCATTCTGACTGAGTCATATACCATCTTAAAACTAGTTTGAAGTAGTTTTCTTTTATTCTGACTGATAATGACCGTAAAATCCTCAAATTCCAAATTCTTTTCCATTCATCATTATTTCTTTCTTTCTCTATGTCTTGTTTCCATAGCTCTCTTATTGTGTCCTGTTCCCTATTCTCAAATGAATCTTGAATTATTTTATATAATTTGCCAACTGTTCCTTTCCCTGTATTTCCTTTCTCTGATTCATATGTTGTCAGAAATTGCTCAAATTTTGTATATCCTCTAAGTTGTGTATTTCTCCTAATCCATTCTTTCGTCCAGCTTTCTAACTGGGCGTAAATCAACCACGACAATTCCTGAGTTTGCAGAATACGTTTAATTTCTTGTTTTGATGTCATCTTTTTAATCCAATCTTTTAGTCTTGCCACTTTCCTTAATTTAAATAAGTCTCCCAATTTCTTCATGTTCGCGGGGAAATTTATCTGATCGATCACCGCACCAAGCGGGGAACCTTCCTGTATCAATTTCTTTCCATACTTTTTCCAAGTGAGCAATAGGGAACTTAGAAGAGGATTTTTAATTGGGTAACTTTTCCTTTTTTGGGGGAAACTAAACACATATTTATTTATGTCTTCATTTATTTCCTCTGATTGAAGTTCCCACCATATTAGTTTTTGAGGTTTAAATAGTATTTCCCCAGGGAGCTAAGCTGATTAGCTATGTAATACATTCTAAGATTAGGTATGCCTATACCTCCCTCTTTTGAGATCTGTACCATAAACTTTTATTTATTCTTGCTTTTTTCCACCATTGCAGAATTTATTTAAAAGATCTTGATAAACTTTAATTTCAATTTCTGTGTATTGAATAGGTAACATTCTAAAAGAAAATTTATTTTAGGAAGTATTTTCATTTTTACCATTGCTATTCTACCAAACCATGATAAGTTTAATTTGGAGTAATTTTGTAATTTATTTCTAATCTCTTCCTTTATTTTTGTGTAATTTCGTTTTTTCGTTTTACTAATGTCTTTATCTAAAAGTATCCCTAGGTATTTTATACATTTACAAACTTTCAGTTCATGATTGGAGATCTCTTCCATGTCTCGATTATCCTGATTGAAAAGCATGATTTCTGATTTCTGCCAGTTGACACATAATCCGGTTGTTTCACCAAATTCCTTTAGGTGTACTTTTATTCTTAATATATTTTCTACCGGATTTTTTATTGTTAACAAAGCGTCGTCCGCAAATAAACTAATTTTTATCTTGCCTTCCTTACCCATACCTTTAATAAGTTGGTCCTCCTTATTGCATTAGCTAGTAGCTCTATCACTATGCAAAACAGAACTGGCGATAAAGGACATCCCTGTCTTGTTCCTCGGCCTAGGGTAATTTTTTTCTGTCATCCCATCATTGACAATGATTGATGAGGTGCTATGAGAATAGAGTTGGTTTATTACACTTAGAAATTTTTCGCCAAATCCCCATTTCACTAATAAAAGTTTTAAGGCAGGCCATTGGACACAATCAAAGGCTTTAAATAAATCTAGAGACAAAATGCATGCTTTGTCCTGTGATCTTCCCATCTCATAAAGAACATTCAAAACTCTTCTTACAGTGTCTGACATTTGTCTACCTTTGATAAAGCCCGTTTGGTCTTCTTTAATATATTTGTCTATAAATGTATACATTCTTTTGGCTAGAATTGCTGTAAAAATCTTGGCATCTTGATTTATAAGTGATATTGGTCTGTAAGATCCAACATCTATTGGATCTTTATTAGGCTTGAGAATTAAAATAGTTAAAGTATGTTTCCAGGAGGAAGGAACTTGCTCGCCCTCCAATATCTCATTATAAAGCTTCTTTAACTTAGGAATTAACATTGATTTGAATACCTTGTAAAATTCTGGTCCCAATCCGTCATCTCCTGGAGTTTTGGCATTCTTTAGCTTATTTATAACATCCTCTATCTCCTCCTCTTTAATAGCTTTTTCCATTTCAAGCCTGTCTTCTTCTAGTCTTAGTCTTACTTTTAGGTTTTTGTCAATATATTGTTCCATAACTTCCTTACTACTTCTATTGGCTGTATATAAGTTTTGATAAAATTCTTGAATAGCTTTTAATTTTTCTTTCATTTGAGTAGATATATTGCCGCTTAAATCCTTTATCCTTCCTATCATGCTTTTTTCTTTCTTTTTCTGTGCTAATTTTGCTAGCATCTTGGAGTTTTTATTACTGTATTCGAAAAAGTTTCTTTGGGTTTGTTGTAGATCTATATCTTCTAATTCCCTTTTCCTGGCCTCAACCTGAATTAAAATTTTTTTGTCTTTGATTAAAAAAAATTGAGATTCAAGGTCTGCTATAGTAGCCTCCAATTTTTTTTTATTTTGCTGATCTCGACTTTTTATAATAGCACTTTCTTTTATTATGTAACCTCTAGCCGCTGCCTTCAGAGTGTCCCAGATAACTCCTATTTGACCACCACCTTCTTCATTGATATTCCAGGTTTCTAGCCATTCTCTTTGTATTTTTTGTACTGTATCTGGGGTTTGAAAAATTCTAGGGTTTATTGTCCACCTTCTAGCTTCCTTATAATTCTTCTTATTTTCTATTTCAACAGACATTAGAGCATGATCAGAAGTTTTTATCAATTCTATATTTGTATTTACAACTTTAGATAACAAACTTTGTGAGACAAATATGAAATCTATTCTCGAGTAAGCTTTGTGGGCTGATGAATAAAAAGTAAATTTTCTTTCATCGCCTTTAATTCTCTCCAAACATCCTTTAATCCTGTATTTGCGATGAATTTTGTTAAGATTGTATGTCTAGCCCTCCAGTCTACCTTCCTAGTCATTGTTTTATCTTTTATTTTGTCCATAACCATGTTGAAATCTCCTGCCAAAATCACATGTCCTTTCTGTACCTTTTCTATCTGCTCCCATATCTCTTTATAAAACAGGTTGTGATTAGCATTTGGTGCATAAACATTTATCAGTGTATATTGTTCTAGACCAATTGTGGCCTGAAGAATAATATATCTACCTTCCAAATCTTTCACAGTTTTTTCAACAATACAATCACAGTGCTTTGATATTAAGATTGCTACCCCCTTGCTTTAGATGTACCAAAACTTTTCTCATAGATGTTGATGTTGGGTAGTTTCAGTTCGTTTTGGCCATCTTTCGCTTGGTGTGTTTCTTGAAGAAAGACGATGTCCGGTTTATTCTTCTTAATTAATGACTCTATTCTGTTTCTCTTCGTGACAGTTCCTAGACCCCTGGCATTCAATGTAGCTAATTTCAACAGTCTACCCATATTTTCATTCTATTATCGATCTGGAACGGTCTCTTTGTGCATGTATACAAACAAACATTACATATAATAAAGAAAAAAACAATGATTACCCAAACCCTACCACCTACATTTATTTTCTGTTCTCCCATCCTCTTGGCTCTCATACACAACCTGTATGCGCCCTTATAGGGGGGAGGGGGAAGGCACCCGTACACTTCCTGATGGCTAATAATGATTCAGAAGCTCTAAATTAGCGTTGGCACTGTCTAGTCTTGCTTACAGTTATATACGTGAAAAGTTGAAAAGAAAGAATGTAATAAAAAGATAACATGATAATGTGAATCTTAAGATCCTTCTATCCTCCTCTTTTCCTCCCTCAGTCCCCCCCCAAAAAAGCCAAAAAAATAATATAAAAAAATAATAAAAAATAAAAAAATAAAAATAAAAATAAAAAAATAAAAAATAAAAAAATAGAAATATATATAAAAAAATAAATAATAATAAAAAATATAGAGGGGAAAAGGAAAGATATGCTAAGAAAGAATAAGGGATAAGGGATAAGGAACAGAAAGGGAGTGGAGAATTATGGGACGGGCAAGTCAAAATATAAACAAAATAAAACAGAATGGGCTAAGAAAAAAAAGGGAAGAAAAAAAACAGGAGGGAAGGGAAGGGAGAGACAGGGGGAGAGAGAAAGGAGGGCTGTCTTCTGTAGTGCAATGCTCTTCAAATCGGTCGCCATTTGCTTGCTCATTGAAAGATTTAAAGAGTTAAAGGGTGACACTGTCTTCACTGCAGACGCTGAATTTGGAGTTCTCTATTCTTCTTCGATTTGAATGTTCCATGCCTTGAGAAGTTGTTCACCTTCTTCCAAAGAATAAATTTTGTGTAGAGTTGGACCCTTCCACACCTTAAGAAAGATCGGGAATCCCCAGTTATATCTGTAGTTGTTGTTCCTCAGAGCAATTGTCACAGGTCTCATAGTCTTTCTCCATTCAAAAGTCTCCCTGGAGATATCCTGGTAAACTTGTAGAACTCTTCCCTCACGCTTCAGCAGGTCAGGCTTTGCCCTAAGAGTTGACATCAGTTGTTCTTTCATGGCATAGGAAGTAAACCTAATGAGAATTGGTCTTGAAGTAGCTGTCTTAGCACTACCTATATAGTGTATCCTTTCAATGTCGGTCTCAACAAGGTGTTGGGGGAGGATAGAATTAAGCCAAACGAGGATTTCTTTCTTCATTTCTTTTTTATCCTGGAGTTCAAAATTAATTAATTTCAGATTAGACCTACGAGAATAATCTTCCATATAGATAAGCTTCCGCTGTAAGGCATCAATCTCTTCTTCATGCGCAGCGATAACACTTTCATTCTTAGAAGCTAGAGTTTGAACTTGATTGATTTCTCCTGCTAATTTTTTCAGTTCAATGCCATTATTAGATACCTGTGTCTGCAGGGTCTGTATTTCTTGTAACAGGTCCTTCCTTAGGTCTTTATTCTGTGATGATAAGGACTGAAAGCGGTCTTCGATAGTAGAGGTTACATCTTTTAGGGCTGATTTAATAAGGGAGCTGACTTCTGCTTTCAAGTTTTTGAACTCCCTTGAAAAATCCGGCTGGTGTGCTGGCAACTTGCCAGAATCAGACGCCATTGTGTCACTTTCAACAACAGTTTCTGCTCTTTCAAGACGAGCACGTTGATACGTGGCGTCTGAGGGTTTGCGTACCCACTTTTTTATCACAGTAGGACCCTTTTTCTTGGGTGGCATGCAGAGAAACCAAGTAAGTACCCTTTTTTCTTTTCTTTCTAGCCTCAAAGCAAAGAAAACAGTCTCTCACAGTCCGTCTGCCTGGGACGTGACTTCGGCAGAAAGCGAAAGTAAATCACTGCTTCAGTAATTCATTGTTATCTCTCCCCTTGAAAATACACAGTTTTCAACCTGTCCTCCCCAAAGATTTATGATCGTTTACTCACGATTTTGGTATCATTTAAAGACAGTATTTCAAGTTTTATTCTTCTCATTAAGCAGAGCTGCTGGATCACCCAACCATCATCGTCATGGGCTGGTCGTGCCCATCTCTAGTCCCTCGAATTGAGAGTAGTTTGATTTAAGAGCATGCATTTGGAATGGATTAAATTTGTAAGTCGAGGTACCACTGTACAATGGTTGTCTCTGTGTTCATATTATCAGTTCTACCACATTGCCTTTAAGTTACCTTTAATCGTTTTTAGATTATTTTATGTTGTTTTGTATATGTATATTGATGTTAATTTTGATTTTCTTAATCTATTATGTTAATTGGTTGTTTACTGTTTTTAAATTGTTATTTATTATATCACTGTGTTGTAAACCACACAGAATGGCTTGGGCAGCCAGATGGATGGTATAAAATGAAAAAGAAAGAAAGAAAGAAAGAAAGAAAGAAAGAAAGAAAGAAAGAAAGAAAGAAAGAAAGAAAGAAAGAAAGAAAGAAAGAAAGAAAGAATGCAGCTAGATCATTCTCTCTTCCAACAACCCTCTCTTCGAACAACCCTCACTAACACATATATTTTTTTCATGTAAAGCCACCAGATCCTGAAGGAACAGAATAAAATATTTCATTCATTTCTTGTAGACTCTCACCACCATCCCATCTCCAGCTGTCTGTTTCCACTGGCAGCCAGAGGGAGGGAGCTTCTGTCTGACAGACCCATGTCCCTCCCTTGCAAGCCTAGAAGGTTCTGGGCTTTATTGAGGGCAAGCAAGTGGGAGCAGGGGATAGCCTCAATTGCAATGAATTAAAACAAGCCCATGTGGCCCCCTCAGCCGATATACAACACAGCTTACAAACCGATTAAAAGCTTTCCCAAGAGGACATGCATGCCAACCCAAATGCCATGTGACTGCCATGTGACTCTGACCAGATTTCAGAAACCCCAGTCCAGATGCCAATTCATTTTTATTGTGTAACCATGTTCTTGGCTGAACCTTGAAATCATTTCCATAAATAATGCTTGTAACTAGAGATGGGCACGACCAGAAAAATGACGTTTCGAGTTGTCGTTTGTCGGGACAGGTCCGCTTCGGGTCGTTTCCGTTTGTCGCAGAAATTTCAAAATTTTGTCGTTTCCGTTTGTCGTTTGTCGTTTGTGTTGGGGTTGGGGTTGGAGTTGGGGTAAGTGGGCTCTGGGAGGCACCTCTCTGGGTGCCTCTGACGTCTGACCCACTAAGAAGGGAAGGGAAGCGTTTCGCGTAGCCGCCACGTACCATACATTACATTGTGTTAGGGTTGGGGGGTGAGTGGCAGAGGCACCTCTCTGGGTGCCTCTGACTCACTAAGAAGGAAAGCGTACTGGCGTACAGGTTAGGGGTAGGGGTAGTCGGCTCTGGCTGGGAGGCACCTCTCTGGGTGCCTCTACTCTGACCCACTAAGAAGGGAAGCGACCTTGCGTACGGATCTGGGTTAGGGTTGGGGTTAGGGTAAGGGCTAGGCTTAGGGTTAAGGTTAGGGTGGGTTAGTGGGCTGCACCTCTGGGTGCTTCTGACCCACTAAGAAGGACAGTGTACTGGCATATGGGTTAGGGTTAGGGTTAGGGTTAGTGGGCTTTTTATGCCCTCTGGCACATCCAGAAGTCTCAGTCAAAACCTGGCCATGCGATTGGTGGAATGGGTCCAAAAATTTGCATGGTCCCATCCCATGGCCAGCCCATCATTGCGCAGGTGTAAAAAAATAAAAATAAAATAAAATAAAATAAAATCAATGGAGACGTTTTAATGCAAGAAAAACCCACTGCTGCTACTATAAAACAATCAGGCATTTAAAATACCTAATTTTCAAATGTTTCTGTGGTGCTTTGGTGGGTTTTTGGACCACGATTTAAAAATAAATATTGCGGTCGTCATTTTGTATCCCCCCCCACCGCATGGCAAATGGAGACAACGAGGATGCCCCCCCCCAGCCTGGTACCAGCAGCCCAGGACAGGAGAGTGGGGGGAAGGCCGGGGACCCCCCCAGAAACCACCCCTCTCTGGTAGGTGCCCTCACTGAGGCAGGCATATTTTCGCCTGCTTTTATTGCCGGGAATAGGGTTTTTTTTAATTTTTAAAACTTTTTTTCTGTGCTGCTTGGCATCGCGCGATTGCCGCGATGCCATGAACAACAACGAAAAATCAGACCAAATTTATCTTTATCGGGTCGGGTTCGAGCTGGAGCGGAGTAATTCTCGTTACCGTTACCCGTTACGTAACGATAACGATAACCGAAAATGGAAACGAGAATTTTGCCGCTCCGTGCCCATGTCTACTTGTAACTACAAGCAATATGCACATCTCTCTGTTTGACAAACTGATAATCAGGAAATACACAGGTCCAAAGCTTTTGCATACAGAATCAATGTGTATGAAACACTGGTCGCATTAGTTGAAGAAGCAAGCAGCAATATAGTACATGTGTAATGCTACTGCTTGAGATACTGTTTTTGATCGAAACACCATTCCCCAACCATTCCGAACCAGGAATGCAAACCTGCAAAGCTGTTTTTAGCCCTAAACTCTGAAAATGAAAGCTGGTAATCAAACTTAGCAATTCATTAAGACTAGACAAAGCCAAGAGACAACATGTACTAAACAAAGCACACTACTAAAACTTCAGTAACTTTTTAAAATCAAGTAGGAACTAATGGTATGTACCCAAATGTTCTATTACTCATGAAATCGTTACAAATATTTATCATTTGCTGCACAAGCTATTAGAACAAGTTGCTCTTATTCAGTATAAAGGTGTGTGTGTGTGTGTGTGTGTGTGTGTGTGTGTGTGTGTGTGTGTGTGTGTGTGTGTCAGTGGCACTACTTCTTCTGGAGAAGCTATTGTACTCATGTGTATCTGCCTAAAGTGACTAGATCCATCACAGTTTCAGGACGAACATGTTTTGGACTCTAGGTCAGAATGTATATGTCATTATATAGCATCTTCTGTGTTGACCATGTTGAAACCTAACACACAATGTAAGCCTAGTTATGATCGTTTGTACGTGGACCGTCTTAAAACCACCCTCAATCCCTTTCCCCTCCTGGACAGTTGCCAGTGCTGTAACAACACACCATAATTGACTTTAATTGACAAATTAATGGCAAGCTGAGCAGAAATCAAGTATTAAGCAGGAAAGGAGAATAAACCACACTCTCTATATACTTTCTGTGTCTTACCTTTCTTGTGAAAAAACATATGACCTCAGTTTTTAAGATTGCCAGTTTGTCACCTTTAAAAGCAAGAATAAAACACACCTGTCTAATTATGTACCTGAAAGACTGCTGTCTAGACTTCTGGAGTAAAGCAACTAGTATAGAGCAGCAGGTTATAATTTTTTTCATGAGGTTCTAGCATGTAGAGCAGAAGGAGGAAAACTGGATTTGTAATAAGTATTTGTTCTCACCCAATGGTAGAGCTGCGGTAAGAAACAAAATAACTCCTGAGTTCCAGTGTCAGAAGATAGATTGTGTAATCTTCTGCTAATAGGAAGAGAGACCCATGGCCTCAACCTCAGATTCAGATGTAGTTAGCTTCTTATAAATGTCTACTGTCAGGATCACTCTGGCTCAGGCATATGAGACCACATTGCCTTGCCACATCAATGTGAAGCACCACACCAGAGTCAAATAACACAACCCTCATCTGGAAATTACAGCATCTTTAGGAATTATACTTCCACACACATGTCCTGCAATGCTCCTGAGGCATTTTAATTTCAGAGTCCTGTGAGGCTGCAAATACTGTTCTGAAGGCCATATAATACCCATCCATGAAGTGAAAACACAACCATTCTTAAAATCCTCAATAGTAATCTGTCTCTCTACCCTGGACAGAGTGGCACTACAATCCTATTAAATGTTAAAACCAACATGAATCCAGTTTGAAAAACACACATGTGGATGGCTCAGAAGAAGCATTAGGCGCTTATTTTAAACTCCATCTGGGGATGGGATTTAGCAGAAATACCCAATGAAAGAAGCTCTCTCATGTTTCCAAATAGCCCAAAAAACTTCACAATAACTATCTCTCTTGTATAATTTGTGATCTTTCAGAAATTGTTTGTCTCAAAAGAGAGTCTCTAAATATGAAATCATTGATGTTCTCAAAAGAGGAGTAAATGAAAGTGTTGGTGTCCTTTTGTGTTTCCTGTTGCGTAGACCTTTTCTTTTTCAAACTACCTGAAAAATTTTAGATCCACAAGCATCTCAAGGGCTGTCAGCAGTCAATCAGAAGATCAACTTTTTATAGGGAGTAATTTCCTAGTATCTTTACCAGAAACAATTCAGATAATTCTCCAATCAATGACCTTTCATATAGAGTCACTCTGCATTGAAAGAACTGCTACGCCAGCTGGTGAGTCTTACAGGCCTCAGTAAATCTAAGCATCTATCTGAGTAAAGCAACCTAGACTCATTTCTATGAGCTTCTTTGAAGAATTCAGGTAATTGCTTTCAATCCTGAAATACATGTCCTGTGTACAATCCAGTCTGTGTTTTCCTTCTGCTGTGTTGCCCTTGAGAACAAATTCCCTCACTCTGTCCTTTTAAAAAAATTAAATGTGCTGGGATTTCCCTCCATCCACCCCTACAAATGCACACTGAAATTTAAATATGACCCACTCTCTCGTTTTGGCTTGAAATTCGCATATAATACTCAGAAAGAAATATGTGGTTCATGTCAATGTACTGTAGCAGCTGACTTATGAGATACTACTGTCAAATGAACACCAGTAGACCGCTCCATTCTTTTACACAATGTATTTATCATAACATTTTATTAATTAAATCAAATGCATTTTACAAAATATATAGTAATTGAGAAATTTGCCACGCGACAGTCATTCTCTTTTTGAAATCTACCAGTAATTTGTTTGCCAGCGCTAAAGGCAGAACATAAACATCTACTGTGAATGCTTTGGTTTTGGTTAGTTAAATACGGATTCCAAATGTTATTTAAACATAGTGTTTCATATATAATAGGAAACACATTCTTTCTCTCTCCCCTCCCCCCAGGGACAGAAGGGGAAAGTGAAAAAAGAAAACTAAATAGGTTAGTAGAATCTCTTTACCTACTTACAGCTTACTAAACATACAAGGGCTGAAAATAGGTGGTGTGTGTGTGTGTGAGAGAGAGAGAGAGAGAGAGAGTGTGTGCGCGCGCGCGCACACACACACACACACACACACACACACACACACACACACACACACACACACACACACAGAGAGAGAGAGAGAGAGAGAGAGAGAGAGAGAGAGAGAGAGAGAGAGAGAGAGAGAGAGAGAACATGGACCTGAAGAGTGCTTTAACAGTGAAGCAAAACCACAACTAATGACTTCAGGAGACAGGAGTGAGGTGGACAAGTACAGCATTATGGTTTTAAATATAAAATATTTGGCTTCACCTCCCAAGTAAGTGGGCTGGCACAAATTCAAATGGGCTCGTCTGGCATGCTAGTGCCTCTAAAAGGGACCACACTGCCTGATGGAACAACCACAAAAGCCACAGAGATAGCACAGACTTCCAAAGGCAACATGAAGGCAACCAGGCGGGCAACTGAACAATGCCAGAGGTTCTATCTTGGCAGAGGGTAAGCTGGGCCTAATGAAGCTACCTAATACCTATCCTATCAGCATTACAGAGGCAAACAGATTAGCCCTCTAGAACAGGACAAAAATTGCTTGCATATTTTTTTTAAAAAAGAGTCCTTCGTCCCCTCATTTGAGACTGTTTTTCATAGTATTAAAATGTAGTAAAGGAACACAGATGAAAGTGCTTCATTCTCTCTCTTTTGAGTGGTACGCTGCCTAATTTATCAGAAATATTTAGAGACTAATTTTTTGACGTGCTGCCTAGATGCCCTAAGTGCATCCGATCTTGCCTTATTTTGGAAGCTAAGCAGGGTCAGCCCTGGTTAGTACTTGGATGGGAGACCACCAGGAAATACCAGGTGCTTGTAGGCGCCTGGAGTAGGAACTGGCAAACCACGCCAGTATTCCTGCCAAGAAAACTCCATGGACATGGAGTCACGAAGGGTCGGTCACAACTGTAACGACACAACACGCACACAATTTTCTGACAGGAATAGGCCTCCAAATATAGATAATGTCATTAACATTTTTAAATTACTGTACAAGAATTTTATAATAAGGTGAAACTACTCTTGCTAAGCTTCCCAAAATCTAGTCAGTTGTATATGGTTCATCCAGTAGATTAAGTACCTCTATTTAATTATTCACACCCTTTTCTATAATGTGTAAGGCCCCAGAAGTAATTTAAGAGGTTAGACTTATCTGATTCAGATTCTGTGTGGTTTCTGATATCTCCTTGAATAAGTGCTGTTATTAAAAAAATCATGCATAAGTGCGTTGTGTGAATGGGGATCCCATAAATGATTACTTCAAAAATTCAAGGCTTTAATCCGGCCTGAAACACATGGCTTGTTAAAAATGTGATTGCTTGCAACAAGCAATACAAATAACTGGCTGGTTGCATATAACAAGCCAAGAATTCCTGAGAATCCTAGCTTATCCTATATGGGCAGCCCAAACATTCCCACGTGGCTCTTCATGCTACTGAGAATAGTCAAAGAAACTGGGAATTCTCCTGTAAGTAGAAGTTTTGCCTTGGTTAGTTTCATCCATAAATGCCAAGCCTCTATAAGAAACTTTAAAACCTTGCTTCACATTTTTACTGGTATGAGGAAGGGATTGACTCAAGAGTCCCAGTTCACCTTTGCCTCCTAGAAAATTCCTATTTTGTTTTTGTTTTGCTTTGTTTTGTTTATGAGGGGGGCAACCATGGCTTGGAAACATCCAAAAAAACTTTTTTGGATTGTAGCTACTGTCACCCCTCTTCTCCAATTATGACAACAAGGACTGATAAGAGTTGTGGGGGGAAATATCTAGAGACCATATCATGTTATTTTTTGTTTTGCCATACCATGTATTGTTCTGTATTTTAGCAATTTTAATTGGAGATATACTCCTTGCCTATTGTATTAAATGCTTTATTTGATGCAAATAAAGTTCTGACTATCTAGAGATGCACAGTTGCTTAACTCTATGGCCCTTTGTACACGACCCCTAAACTTCGCCGCAAATGGCTCCTAGCTCCGGAGCTTAAAATTGTTTCCCCACCAGCTCCGGAGTTTACAGATAATTAAGTGCGACCATGCCCACCTAAGCGCGTCCCAGCGCACTTTTCAGGTACCTGCTCTCTGGAGGTGAAAATTCCTGATGCGGATATAACGTAGTGACTGCCCGGCTTTCCTTGCTTCTGTTTGTTCTTTTTTTGCCCCCGCCCCTTTAAGAGATCTGAATGCAGTGCCGGGATGGCAGAACGGAGGTGAGCGGCATTCTTTTCTTCCTTTTATTCTCTCTACCCTCACGCAGCCAGCAGCCAGGGGTGCGGAGGGGGTGGGAACGCAGGAACAGCGACAAACCCCTAAGATCTCTGGTCCGAATTTAAGTGGCCAGCGGATCTTAGGGGTCGTGTGAAAAGGCCCTAGGTTTACCTGCTGCGATTCACATAAAGTAGAAATAGACTAAAACCTAAGTTTGGCAGTTCGTGCCAGTTTGTTTACCAGATGAAACCGGCGTTTGGTGCTTCAAAGACCCTCCTCCTGCAGCAGGGGGCTCACTCAGAGCCTGAAGGAGGTTGGGCAGTGAAGCCAGACCACAGTCTCCAAGTGGGCACCCACCCGAGGAAACAAGACCCTGAAGCACCAACCACCTGTTCAGTGACTAAATGAAGCAATACAAACCACTGTAGCAGTGGTTAGAGCCCATTTATAAAGGAAAATCCAGCAAATTCACTTTCTTTGTGAACAGTAAATTCAGGATTCTCCATAATCCTAGTTTGCTGTGAGATGGAAACACACAGCCACTGTGAGCACACATCCACTGATGGATTATCCTGCCCAAATCTCATTTGTTGGAATTAAGGAGACAAATCACTCCATTTACTTGCAGAGACTTACTGTCTCTGAAAGACGTCATCTTTAAGAGAAGCATCACACAGTGTGGAACTGTCCTTATTTTGGGCCACATCGTACCACACATTTTATCCTTTTGCGGCCAGTCATTTCAAACTATTTTTGTCACCCTGTAAGCAGAAATACTGCTTTCATTCTTCCAGATGTAACCTGAGAGATCCAACTTCCTCCAAACTCACTTTCCCCCCATTCTGCTCTGTTGGAATTGCTTCTTTTAAAAAGAAAAGAAAAAAAGATATTCTAATAAGATTTAGAAAAACTATGGAGTGTTATGAGCTTCCTTCTTTTTTATTGCAACTTTTGCTGGCAACCAGATTTGCAAAGAGTAACTTAATACATATTTACCCAAAGGAAGATGGCCTGCATCTGATATGTCAAACTACGAACTTGGCACATTTGATATATGAGGAAAGCTGAAGCTTTCCATTCTAAATAAACTCTTTCGGGGCCTTGTGGTTTCAAAAAATAATCTTTTGGATTTGATCTGATGAACATTTGTGTAGAGTTTAAATTTGATTCTGAAAATATGTGAGGGAGCAAACACACATGTACACACACACTTATTTCTAGACTTAATCACACAAAAGCTCTGAGATCTAACATGCATGTATCTGCATTCAGATTATCCAGCTATTTAGGCATGAAACTGCACGTCTAATTCACATACACAATTACCACAATTATTACAATTGCCACAATTTCAAATGCAAATCAAATAAACTGAAATGGTGAAAGAGGAGATGATCAAAGGGCATGGGGGGTTCTGGAAACATTCTGCCTCATTCTTTTCTAATGCGTTCTGAGCAACTGAAGTAGGATATGCTACTGCTTCGCTATCATTTGCCATTCAGAGTAATCTACATTTGATCAAGAATGGTATGCTGCCCTAATAACATTAGAGCTCTGCTCTACAGAGTACATAATTGCAAGCATGGTTTGAATGCCCTAGCAAATTGGTCCAGATGGTTTTGCCTTGTGCATTACACCGGCAGTATCTTCAAGTTCGTCTTTTAAAAAATCAAGATGAAACTCCCTATTGTAGATCAAGGAAGAACAATTTGCAGATGGCAAGTAGTATCTGAGTATACAACTGTGTATGCGTAGGAAAGCAAAATTTATGTACGCTGCATTGAGCCCGAAAGATGAACAAAATAATTAAAGATGTCGGGTTGTTACAAATCGTCTCCCCCCACCCCCCAGCCACCAAGTCCACTTCCCAGGCTCTGCGTGCTGCCAGGGTCCTTCTTCATCAGTGATGTGCCAATCAATGGTGGAGTCTGGGTAGCCCTTCTCAGCCGCCCCAGGCATCTGACCACTCATCAGACTCTCTCTCTCCTGCCTCTTTGTTGAAGTAATCCACTACCTGGGGGGACTGGGAAGGGCAGGCCAAGTCCATTGTTGATTGGTGACCACCAGGGCCGGTGCTAGGTATTTTTGCGCCCTAGGTGAGGGGCGGGGCGGGTGGGTGGGGGGGATGGGTGGGTGGCAGTGGTGGGTGGCGGGGCAGTGGGGGGCGGCAGGGGGGTGGCAGATGACGGGGACGGTGATGGGCATGGGGGCGGGCGGTGACGGGCACGGGGTGGGCAGCGGTGGGCGTGGGGGGAGGCGGGCGGACGGTGACGGGCGGCGGGGGGATGGGCGGCGGTGGCCAGCAGCGGGGGGGGGGCAGCAGGCTGGCAAGCACCCCCTCTCCATTTTGGCACCCTAGGCAACTGCCTAGTTCACCTTAATGGACGCGCCGGCCCTGGATGCGCCCACCTATGAAGAATTACCTCTGTCGTGCATGGAGCCCTATAAGCAGACTAGGTGGCTGTGAGGGGCAGGGTTAGAAACCAATTGTAAATTACAGAGAGGAAAAATACTTTGTGTCTTGCTCCCCCCGCACACACACAAAATACAGTAGGACCCCTGTATCCACTGATTTGCCATCCGCTGATTCAGTTATCTGCAGATGGCGATCGGTGGTGCAAGTGCCTGCAAAACTGGGGGCAGAGGAGGAGCCTGCGTGGCTCCAGAGCTCCCACCCATCCACTTGCCTGTAAAATCTGTGGCGGTGGCAGGGAGGAGGCTACGTGGCTCTGAAGCTCCTGCCCACCCACTCAGAAGACCCTCAGCAGTGGCCCCGGCCTGCTTGCTCGCTCTGAAGATCCTCAGCAGAAGGAGCGGGGTGCAAGCAGGCAGGCAAAAGAGCTGGCAGCCTTGGAGTGGGGATAATGCGGGCTGGCCTAGTGTGGGTAGGTGGAGAAGGAGGGAGCCAGGAGGAGGAGGAGGAACTTCCTCCTCGTGGGCGGGAGTGGAAGAGGGCGGGGAAGGGAGGGCAGAACGTCTTCTTGGAGTGCTCACTTCCACACACCATGTTTCAGCCGAGGTAGAAGGTAGGGAAGGCGATCGAGGAAGGTGGTGGCGATTGGGGTGGGTGGGAACTGCAGCAGAGCTGAGCCAAGCTAGAAGGACAGTAGAATGACAGGGTTTGTGTATTGCTCCTGCTTGGTGGTGGTGGTGGTGGTGCTGCTGCTACATATGACGGGGCTTCGACATAGAGATGCCACTGCCACCACCGCCACGACTTTCTGCAGCTACTGGAGATGCCTGCTCGCCCACAAGCTTGGCGACAGCAGCGGAGGAGGAGGAGGACCACCTGCCCACCCACTCACCCTCCCACCCACAAGCTCAGCAGCAGTGGCGACAATGGTGGAGACAGACATGTGGTCAGGGAGAGCCTGCCTGCCGGCAAGGTCACCAGAGGTAGTGGAGGTGGCACAGCGCCATGGCAGGGGTTCCCTGGGGTGCTGGCACACTCTCCCACTGCTTTCACCCCTGGTACCCTCAAATAAGAGTGTTTGCTCTTAGCCATGGATTTCATTATCTGTGGGGAGGCCAGGATCCAATCCCCCATAGATACAGGGTCCTACTGTTGACCTCCCTGGTCTTCGGGGGACTTATAAAAAGAATGGGACAGAGAATGGAGTGACACTAGTGGAAAATTCAGAGAGAATACAACCAAATATGAGCTCTAGAGAACTTAAAGGTTGGTACTGGGGGAAATGGTAGCAAAGAAGGCCTATTCTATGGCAGTATTTTATTTATTTATTAATTTATTTATGATTCTATACCTTCCCCTTAGTGCAAACTGCACTAGCCAATGTGGTTTACAAAATGGTAAAATATTACAATATTTTAAAAGCTACAATTAAAATAAAACTAAAATACAATTTAAAGGTCTTATAAAACACATTTTAAATTAACAGAGCCTGTTAGATAGCAAACAACTCATCCTGCCCATGAGAATTTAACAGTGAAATTTAAAAATGAAATAGCCCCCGTTTTGGCGGGGGGGGGAGTGTGACAAACCCGGCAGACAGGAGTGATGAATATACAAATCATCAGCCAATCCCAGCAGGAGGGCGGGGAATGGTATGATATAAAAAGGGTGGAGCCTAGGCAGTTGGGGCAGTTCAGTGAGTTAAGTTAAATTGAGAGTGAGTGCTGGGAGAGAGCACTGTTCTCTGAGAGTTCTGTCAGGCAGTGAGGGCTATACTGTTTACTAGCTATTTAAGACAGGGAGGCTTGTGGAGCTGATTAAATCTGTTATAGTATATGTTAAAGGCAACACATACCATCCTCAGATATTGTTATAGTTATTATCTTCTCAATAAACTTTGTCATTATTTTTATATTATATATCTCTGAGTCAGTCCCAATTCATGAGGCGACGAGTGTAAAAGGTGGCAGCATTCTTAAGTGAATAAAAGGTGGCAGCGGTACCATTTCCATCACAGAATTCAGTGTGTAAAAGGGAGGTGTCGTCACAATTTAGTGGCACAGCAGTGGGATGTCGAAATAAACCCGGTTGTGCCTCTGAAAAACACAGTCTGTGAAAGGGGTGATGTCACAATTTGGTGGCAGTGGTGGGATTTCGAATATATCCAGTTTGCCTGAGGGAAAAAGTCACCAGCTCAAAATATTTAGCCTGTACCCTGTGAAGAAATTGAAACTGGAAGTTTAAAAAGAAGCCTTTAGTAAAAGTTAGCCC
Source organism: Phrynocephalus forsythii (assembly GCA_029282475.1). Lineage (NCBI taxonomy): Eukaryota > Metazoa > Chordata > Lepidosauria > Squamata > Agamidae > Phrynocephalus > Phrynocephalus forsythii. The sequence continues at coordinate 29,214,141 of JAPFRF010000004.1, forward strand.
TCAAGTGTTGTAGGTAGTCTGTGGAAGTTCCTCTGAAAAGGGGTTAGGACTGAGAATTAGGTGAAGCTAATTTCAGTTCCTTGGAAGCCCTGTGTGTGAGAGAGGAATTCAGACTTAAAACCCTGTAGTACTATCTGGTTTTTCTTTGGTGGGCCTGTTAGAGTGTCTGGAGGCCAGGACTCCAAAAGGAAAAGGAGTCTGGCTTGACAAATTATAGGACACCTGGAAGAGAAAATCTGAAAGGATAGACTTAAATCTACAGTGGTTTGTTTGGGGAAACTGCCTGAGAGTCACGGAACTCTGTGCTGTCCAGCAGCCTGAAAATTAAAAGGTGCTGACACAAATTTCATTTGGGGGTGACCCTGTAGTGCTATCTGATTTTCTTTGGTGGGCCTGTTCGTGTCTGGAGGCCAGGACTCCAAAAGGAAAAGGAGTCTGGCTTGACAAATTATAGGACACCTGGAAGAGAAAATCTGAAAGAATAGACTGAAATCTACAGTGGTTTGTTTGGGGAAACTGCCTGAGAGTCACGGAACTCTGTGCTGTCCAGCAGCCTGAAAATTAAAAGGTGCTGAGACAAATTTCCTTTGAGGGTGAAAGACCCAAAGTGTTTGCCCTGGAATTGAGGGTGGCTGTGGTAAAAGTTGGAAATCACCCTGGGTTTTAACAGAAAGAAATCTCCAAAGTGAGAGTCTGTAGGGACAGAAAATTTACCTCAGAAAATTTTACCTCAGAAACTGAAGAGGTCTGAGGAGATTTAAAACTGACAGAAGCTCTGTGAGAGCAGGAGTTGGCTAATTAGAATCCCTTTTGGAGGGAAAGTGAAATTGTAAGGGCCAGAAGAAAAGTTATAGGTTAAAAGCCAAAGAAATATATTTAAATCTGTGTGCTTTAAACACTGAAACAATATTTTAAATAAAGAAAGTTTGAAGTCTGGGCACTGTGCCAATCTTGCCCTTGGCAACAGTTGCTTAACAGGAGTCAGGAGCTGGGAGCTGAGGTGAAATTTTTACAGTTGCCATTTAAACAGCTGTGACCCAGTCTGAACTTTCCTTTTCTTAAGAAAGTAATAAAAAGATTTGATTTCAAGTCAGTTCCAAAAATTGAATACTAAGAACAGGAAAAGTGTTAGTGTTTACTAGAATTGACATTTCAGTAGAACAACTGAGGAGAAAAATTTAGGTCAGTCACTAAAGTGCCAGAGAGATACCAAGAAAACCTTTTTTTTTTTAAATGGCCCATACTGAGGTGTCTGAACTTAAGCCGCTGTTGGAGATGCCTTTGCGGCCAGGGGAGTTTTGGTATTTGATTAATAGCCGGTGGTTCAAGCACTGGAAGAAATATGTGGGCTTTGACAGCTGGGACCGGTATAATGTGGGAGAGCCTAAACTCTTCCCAGGGCCAATTGACAACTCGGGACTTTTTGCAAATTCAGAAACTCAAATATTGAAAGAGTACCTTATTGATGAAGTGGATTATGTTTTAGTTCCCACTGAAGTCTGGAATAAATTAGTAAATTGGTATGGATGTGTAGAAGGGCAGAAGCCAATTGTGAGGAAAGTTGTAGAATATGGAGTATATGTGAAATATTATAAAGTCGAAGTATATCTTCGGGAACTGAAGCTCTGTCAAAACAATGATCCTAATAATCTCATAAGCTGTTATTTCAGCAAAGCGGATACCATTGATACTATTGGAAAAGAGATGCGGAAGCTGTTTAATATTCCTGATGGGAAGGAAATTAGGCTGTGGCGCAGATATATGAGTAATGCCAGTATTTATGAGCCGTTAAGCAAACTTGACAGCACTATAGAAGATTCAGGGCTCTACCAGAGACAGGTGGTGGTAATAGAGGTAAAGAATGAAGATGGTACTTGGCCCAGACAGTCTCCTGTGACAAAATTGGGCAGTACAATCAACAGAAGTCTAGCTACCTCCTCAAAAATGACAGCAAACCCTTGCTCCACAACAGTTGTCTCTTCAGACATTACAAATGATGACTGCAATAACTCATATGGCTTGAACTCCAGTCATAGAATAGGAGTTTCAGATCAAATCTCAAGAGCAGGTTTAATTGGAATAGACGTCTTAGAGCATGTGCAGAGTGCTTTTGTAGGAACACGGGCTCAGACACACCAAGCTGAACAAAATGGTGAAAACAACAAAGTTACCAATCAAATGTCAGTAGGAGAACTTGAGAGGGAAACTCAGCAGTCTGAAATGGTAGAAGAAGCTAATTTAGCTGACAGTCTAAAAGGGCCAGCAGTAGACCTTAGCCTAGAACAAAGGCAAGAGGACAGTATGAAGGGATGTTTTGACTTAATGGAAACAAATACACAACCCTTAAATCCCAAACACCCTGAAAATTTCATACTAGAAGAGAAAATGATACAAGCTTGTGAGGAACTTTGTGTACCAGCAGAGAACTCCCGACTGGAAAAATATTTTAAATTAAAAGAAGGAGAAGAAAAAGAAGCAGAGCTTGAAAAAGAAATATTAAAAAATGAGCAACTTTGTCTGGATTGGAACAAAGTGTCACTGGGCAAGGAACAACTGATACAAGAAGGGAATAAGATCGCTGATGAATTTAGAAAGCTGCAGGAAGCCGAAAAGCAAATAGAAAACCGTGTAAAGCAGAAACCCTACTTGGAAGTGAAGGATGCTAATGACAGATCTGATTCAGTGGTTGCAAAAGACACCTGGGAAAAACAACTATGCCCTGTGAACATCATGCTTCAGCGGACCCAAGAGGCCAAGAAGATGAAGGGAGCATCCAAGTGGCGACTAGGAAATCTAAAGGTCAACTACCTGAGAGACGACGTGGGACGAGGCATGACCAACCCCCTGCAGAGGAAGATCAACGCGATGGACCCATGGCCAAGACAGACCAACAAAGAGAAGGTGAGATCTTTTTTGGGTCTTGCGGGATATCATAGGAGGTTTAGTCCACATCTGAGCACCATTGCAACACCACTGACTGAACTGACAAAAAAGAAGCACGCATATGTCATGCAGTGGTCGCTTGAATACCAAGCTGCATTTGAGGGGACTCTAATGAACTGTACCAGGAGTGGTGTCAAAGAGTTGAATCCCACATTCCAAGAACCCAAGGAAAAATGGCATCAATTTACTGTGAACTGGACTTTGGATTTATGTGCCAGAGGAAGTGATCACCCATGGCGTAGTATTGTCCAGCCGTTGCAGCAAGAGGCGGAAGACATTGATTACATGGACCATGGTTAAATAATAATAATGTAATATTATTTTATTGCTGTTGTAAGAGGAAGGTGTTGTTTAAAAAAAAAAAGTATGGAAATGTAATGTCATAAATGTGAAAACCATAACTTAATGTAAGTTAACTGTAAATGAAAAATGCAAGGTAATGTATAATTAGAGCTTATTATAAATCAAAATGTTTATGTGATATTTAGAATAAGTTAAGGATAACAATTGTATGTATATTGATAAGTAAACTAGCTTAAAATGTAAACCAAATATATGTATTTATGCATCTTAACATAGATTGATTCTAGTATGATCAATAAGGTCTTTACAGGTATTTGAAGTTATGATTTTAACCAATGTTATAAGAATATAGTCTATTTAAAATGTAATCTTATAGTAAGAATTATTGCATTTCATGATATTATATAGTAAGAAGGTTGAACATATAAAACAGTTTATAGATATGTATAGTTGAATATGATAAACAGAAGAATGTATGTATTAGTTAAATAGGCTCCAGAAGAGAATTTTAAGTGAGCAAACCGAGGTAAGTTTACTCCCTTAAAATTTCTTTATAAGGGGGGAGGTATTGTGACAAACCCGGCAGACAGGAGTGATGAATATACTGTACAAATCATCAGCCAATCCCAGCAGGAGGGCGGGGAATGGTATGATATAAAAAGGGTGGAGCCTAGGCAGTTGGGGCAATTCAGTGAGTTAAGTTAAGTTGAGAGTGAGTGCTGGGAGAGAGCACTGTTCTCTGAGAGTTCTGTCAGGCAGTGAGGGCTATACTGTTTACTAGCTATTTAAGACAGGGAGGCTTGTGGAGCTGATTAAATCTGTTATAGTATATGTTAAAGGCAACGCATACCATCCTCAGATATTGTTATAGTTATTATCTTCTCAATAAACTTCGTCATTATTTTTATATTATATATCTCTGAGTCAGTCCCAATTCATGAGGCGACGAGTGTAAAAGGTGGCAGCATCCTTAAGTGAATAAAAGGTGGCAGCGGTACCATTTCCATCACAAAATTCAGTGTGTAAAAGGGAGGTGTCGTCACAATTTAGTGGCACAGCAGTGGGATGTCGAAATAAACCCGGTTGTGCCTCTGAAAAACACAGTCTGTGAAAGGGGTGACGTCACAGGGAGCAAAATAAAAAACATAATACAAATGTGCCCGTCTATGAAGGCTGGTGAAAGCAGGGTTGGATGGAGAAAGAAAGAAAATAATAGTAATTCATCTTCACTGCCACCATTGCATTTCTACAGAATAATGCAGAGACTCTGAGTGGTCAAGGGCCTATTACATTAGGAAGATAATGATGACCATTCTGTCATTTGCTGTGGGAAAATTGCACATTACTTTGCAGGTAAAACCATTTGGATCTGCTCTGACTTGAATACTGTACAATAACACCCTGCCTATCGCGGGGGTTAGGGCCCCACCAGAACCGTGATAATAGAATATCTGCAATATGCAGGTGCAGGTTGGGTTGGGACTCGGGGGGCCTAGCTGGGGGTTCTTGTACTTACCCCCAGCCTGGTGCTGCCCCAAACGGGCCTGCGAGGGCCTTCCCGGACCGATCGGAGACTCTAAAAGGGTTTCCCCATGAACCGAAAGTGACTTCCGGAAAACAGGAAGTGACCTCCGGACCACTTGAAAGCACTGGGGGGGGGGCTCCAAGGGCCTTTCTAGGCATATTGGAGTACTCAGAAATTGGTTTCTGTGAACCAGAGTCCTCCGACATGCTGGGGAAGCCCTTTTGGAGCCTTCGGCGAGCCTGGGAAGGCCCTCACAGCCCCGTTCATGGCAGCACCAAGCCTTCAGTACAGGAGGCCTTTCCAACTTTACCCCAGGGGGCTTCTGAGTGGGTCCAAGGAGTAGTGAATGTTTCTTTGCTGCACAGTAGCATTCCAATGTGCTTAAAGACAGCAGTAATAAGACCATTACTGGAAAAAACTGCCTTGGACCATATAGTACTTGATAAGTATCGGCCAGTCTCTAATATCCCCTTCTTGAGGGAATAGTCCTGGAGCGGGTTGTGGCTTCTCAGCTCCAGGGGTTCCTGGATGAGATGGATTATCTGGATACATTTCACTTTAGTTTCAGGTCTGGTTATGAGACTGTCTCCAGACTATTTGGTTGCCTTGGTGGACAACCTATGACAGGAACTGGACAGTGTGTGTGTCACTGTTGATCCTGCTGGGCCTCTCACTGGTTTAACCATGGTATCTTTCTTGGCCATCTCTCAGGGATGTGTCTTGGAGGCATTGTTTTATTGTGGCTCCAGTCCTTCCTAGAGTGGAGAACCTAAAGGGTGGTACTGGGGAACTCTTGCCTGACACCTTGGCCTATGATGTCCCTCAGGGATCTGTTTTGTCCCCTATGGTATTTAAAATTTATGTGAAATCACTGGGAGAGCTTGTCCAGAGCTTTGGGGTTTAGTGTCATCAGTATACTGATCACACCAACTCTATCTACCCTTTCCATCAAAATCCAAGGAAGCTGTTTTAGTTCTAAATCAGTGTCTGGTGTCATTAATGGACTGGATGAGGGCAAATAGACAAGACAGAGGTGTTCCTGATCAGTCAAAAAGCATATCAAAGAACAGAATTGTACCTGTCCTGGATGAAGTGATAGCCATTCTCAAAACACAAATGTGCAGCTTGGAGGGTATTCCTGGATTCATCCCTGAGCTTGGATGGCCAGGTTCAGTGGTGGCCAGGGGGCCACAGTTTGCACAGTTAAAACTAGTGTGCCAGCTGCACTTGTTTCTTAAGAATGTTGATTTGACCATGGTGACACGCCCTAGTTACATCTTGACTGGATTTAACACACTCTATGTAGGACTGCCTTTGAAAAGTGTATGAAAACTTCAGAGGGTCCATCCAGATTGCTCACAGGGGATGGCTGCAGGGATCACATAATCCCTCTGTTACATCGGCTCAACTGGCTGCTGATTCATTTCTGGGCACAATTAAAACTGCTGGTTTTAACCCATAAAACCCAAAATGACTTTCGTCCAGCAATTTAAAAGACTGCATATCCATCTAAGAGTCTGCAGTAGTGACATAAGCATCAAAAAGAAAAGAAGGATCTTTTCCTCACACACACATCCCCCAGACGCACATAGAGATACACTGAAGAGGCATCAGTGTGTGGGGGAAAATACTGTTAGATCAGAGGTGTTAGAGAGTTAAATCTCCTTAGATTTATTAGGCTGCCTTGGAGCTGGGAAAAGTTACAACTCCATCTGGAACAATGGAGTTCTTGGGCAAAGGTCCCAAGAAATGACAGGCAAGCAAAGGTCCTAGGCCAGAAACAAAGAATTCCAGAGAGCAACATAGGCTGGCAGGAGTCTGGGGCTGAATCCTGGATTCTTGGAGGCTAAGATGGGTGATTTTCAGCTCAGAAATAATGAGTCTTGGAAGGGATCAGCAGGAACAGACTTCAGGCAGAAATGGACACAGAAAGAAGAATCACCTCAAAATCTTCTCTAGAATCATTAATATGGCTGTTGTGTGTCTTTTTAATCTGGCTTCAGCCAAGCTGATTCAAGTAATTACCTTGTTTGTCAAGAGTTCATGTAACCTCTCCTGCCTCCTCCTATCGGAAGTGGTTATGGAATGTTGCCCACCCTATCTGATGGTCCAGAGACATCCAAAATAAAAGCAACCCCTTCACGTACAGGAAGAGGCACAACCTTTTGGCCTGTCTGTTTGAGAAGATTCTCAGTCATCCAGGTGAGGTTATCTGGGAGTTGACTCATGGCAACTGGATTTCTCTTCTTGTGGAACCGAAACATTTCACTACTCATCTAAGCAGCTTCTTCTTGAGCAACAGACTGAAGAAGCTACAGTGGTACCTTGTATAAAGGAATTAATTCGTTCCAAATGAAATTATGTTAAGCAAATCACGACCATTTTTATGTTGTATGGATTCGCCCATAGACTACTCTGTTAAGTAAATTTCACCTATCTCCGGAATTTTTTATGTTGTACAGATTTTATGTTATACAAAGGTCCACTGTACTTGGATGAGTAGCAAACTATTTCGATCTCACAAGAAAAGAAGTCCAGTTGCCATGACTCAACTCCCAGATTATTAGCCTGTCTGCTTCCAAAGATCTCCAGACAATGCATACTGTACAAAAACAATAGAAGGAGATCTAATCTATATAAAATGACTCTTTGGTTGAGGCATTCATATGTTCTGTGTAATTCTATTCTCAACTTTTTTGGGGGAGGGCTTTTAGGAGCTTTTCTCAGGTTCTGGGGAGCCCTGGCAAACATAGATACAACATGAACAAAAGAATATGTGGCCCCCTTCAAATTTTCCAGATATTTCCACTGAAAATGGCTGGTTTATAGCCCCATAGGATGGTTCTGGCAAGCATTTCCTATTGGGGCTTCTCTCATTTCAGACCAGAGGTTATTTCTCCACAGCCCCATTTTTAACCTATGCATGTCCTTGGTCAGACAACTACTCCAGTTAAAACAGTCCACAGTGGGCACAGATTTGTCTTGGAGGTTGGTACAACTCCTGGCATGTTGTGCAAACCAGATCAATTTGATAACTGCTGAGCAACATAGCACAGCCTCTTCCTCCAAATCAGCCAATAAGCCATCCTCTCTGTAATCTCTGTAATATTTGTCACCCTGTGAGGTTCAGGGGATTCTGCCTCTTCCTCACAGGAGGACTTACCCTGAGGAGCTATGGCAATAACAGGGTAGGAACAGATATGAGGTGGGAAGAGACTGTACTGTGACAAAAGGTACAGTGCAGTTGGTTAGGTGCTGCCTAACGAAGCCCTTGCACTGATGACTAACACATTTCATGGGTTAAATAATTCTTCAACAGTACGATCAGAGACCTATATTTCATAGGTGCCCTATTCTGGCATCCTATGGGGCATTGCACAGGCTAGCAAAAAAACATTCCAGTCTGGGTGGGCACTGAATAGGTATTTTTACAGACTCCCCTCATGCTCACTTTCCCTGCTGCCTCGGTTTCCCTTGGAAACGTCAGGAAGAAAAACTCCCAGAACACAGCCAAACAGCCCGAAAAACTCACAACTATTATTCTATCATAATTATTCCTTGAAGACCACTGAGATAACTTTAGCTTTTAACATGTTCATGTCAGTTTTTCTTTTCAGATACCCTACAACTAAGTGGCCTCTTACAGCCCTAAGATGCTTTTGTATTACAAGTCCCATGGGCTCTCACCATTGGGTACACTGTTGAAGCTTGATGGAAACCCCAGCCACCCCCCAAAATCTAAAAAACCACAATTACTCACTCAGCTGTACAAGCTGAAAAAATACAGTGAAAAGCATCAAGTATTTGTTAAACATACGGCTAAATCTATATCATTAAGGCCTTAACATATCGCCCCAAATTTGTTGTTTTTCAAGACTTATCTCTACGTCGGTATTATTTTCTTTTGACCTTATTGGTTTTGGCTGGGATATATCCAAATAACATAGTAATCCCTGAGAAAATGAGATGGTATCAGAACTGAAGGTTTTCCAGTGAAAAAGATTGAAATCCTCTGCAGTCACATACATAACAAAGTAGTACCAAACCAGATACAGAGCCACATAGTTTTTAGCTTTAAATGTTGTCTTAGAATCATAGGATCATAGATCATAGAGTTGGAAGAGACCTCATCCAGTCCAACCCCCTGCCATGCAGGAACTCCCATCAAAGTACTTTTACGGGGGGGGGGGGAATATTTTAAACAAACAAATAATACAATACAAACAAACAATACAAACACATAGTCTAATTCTTAGTACATACCCCTTCAGATAAGGAGCACTTTGAAACATGTCCCCAAACATTTTTAAAGTACAGTAGGATTGGTTCTAGGCTCTCCTGTGGATAATGAAACCGTGGATAAGAAAAAAAAACTCACCCCCCCCAAAAAAAACCCTGCTGTTTTGTGACAGTAGCTTGTTTTATAGCTGCTGTTTTGCAACAGTAGCTTTATGGCTGCTGTTTGCAACACTAACTTGCTTTACGGCTGCTTTATGACAGTAGATTGCTTTACAGCTGCTGTTTGTGACAGTAGGTTGCTTTGTGGCCTCTGAATTATTTATTTATTTATTTTCCTCAGCCAACTGTGGATAACTGAATCAATGGTTAATGAATCAGTGGATATGGGGGACCGACTGTAGTCATACTCATAAACATAGGAAACAACATGACTAGCCTAAAAATGGTTCTAGCTCTGGAGTCTCCCAGATATGTTTTTATTTATACCTGGGAAGACTTTCAGCTGTATTATCTTCTACAGACTGGAGCCATCTGGATAATCAAAAGTTGCACTACAATATTATGGGAAATGAACTGGTATCTGTTCAATATACAAAAGAAGAGTGAGAGCGTACTGCACATTGCAAGTATGAGGAAGTGCATAGACCTTTCATTTCAAGTGTGTGTCTTCCTGGCAGATCAGTTGTGTTGTGCTACAAATACAACTCTTTGAGGTTAGTTTTTAATGCAGATTTTAGTGACTATAGATGACCGCCCTAGATTGAAAGCAGAGGTCGGATTCGACCCCCCCCCCCAGTGTTATTACAAAACCAAGGCTGTAACAGTTTTTGGTTAAGTAAAGATTTCATGCAAGTGTTTCATGTTTTGTTTGAACCATACAATGAATAGCCATGTTTTTAAAACTGTCTTCTTATATCCTTCCATTTATCAATTTGTATAATAAATGATTTTTTTAAACTAAGAGTATTCATTTATTGGATTTTTGTAAACTTTAAAAAAATCTATGCAACCACTTGCCCCCCTAGACTTTTCAGAAGTATTTATATGATAATTAAGCATTAGACAAAAATAATAAAGATCACTTCCTGGCACCAGACCAATGGGAATTTTTAAATATAATTCCCCTGGACACATCTTCTGCTTTTACTTTTGGCTATATATATCTAATTTTGGAAATAGGCACATATAAATATAATTACAGTGGTACCTTGTATAAAGGAATTATTTCGTTCCAAATGAAATTATGTTAAGCAAATTTTCCTTTATACAAATTTCCCATAGGAATGTATTGAAAACAGAGTGATCCCATTTTTATGTTGTACGGATTCGTCCCATAGGCAATTATGTTAAGCAAATTTCCCCTATCTCCAGAATTTTTTATGTTGTACAAATTTTGTTATACAAACTGTTTGTTATACAAGGGTCCACTGTACTATTCTGTGTTATCACTGACTATATGAAGACTGCTTTGTAGTAAAATGTAATTTTGACTGAAGGCTAACAAACAGCATCCCCTAGTGTTATGTAGCTGATTCGCAGAGTAAAATTGGTATTCTTTTGCTTCATCATCTAACGAAAAATCATATTTTAATAATAACTTCAAAGTACAGAGATTTGTAACTTCAGAAGAGAAAGATGCAAATAGTCCCATGATTAAATTAAGCTAATTATATTTTGTAATTAGAGTATTTGAAAGGTATAAATATGCATGTTTGTATCTAAGAAGAAAAGAAAACATGCCTCAATAGACAAACAGAGGGGAACCAGGTTGGCGCAGTAGACAGAGTGACAAACTAGGACACAGGAGATGGGTTCAAATCACTGCTTGACCATGAAAACTTGCTGGGGAGTACCAATGATAAAACCACTCCTTAAATAACTTACATGCCTTGAAAACAGTATTATAATTATTATATGCCATCAAGTAAATTCCAGGGTTTTCTACAGCATTTTTAAAACAGAGTCCTCAGAAACAGTTTGCCATTCCTTCTTTCTGTTGCCATTCTGTGACTGTGTAGCCAAGGTCACTGAGATGTGACATGATTGATGTTTGTAATGTAAGCAATTATTTTACACACATAACATAACTTAAAATACTGTGTCCCTTTCTACCATCACCCACTGTTTTGCACTTGCTATGCATGAGTGTGTTAAGCCTTGCAAACAGAACGGATGCAAATATTGTGCAAAAAACAAAACTAAAGGAGACCTCAAGGAGAAAAAAATGACATTCATTATCTTCCTATGGTCTGGAAGTGAAGAAACTCACAGGGGTGGAAAATTTCTCATAGAGGTATATTTTTCATGTCAAGTTTTCCTCAGTAGACCAAAAAGAAGAATTTTGCCATAACTCAGTGTGTTGGATGCCTGGCAGTCAAGCTGAGGAGAGCCAGCCTGGGTGGCCTTGGGCAGTTGCACTGTCCCAGGCAACCCCAAAAGATGAAAATAGTTAACCCCTTCTGAATACAGTGACCCCCTCGCCTATTGCGGGGGTTAGGGACCCAACCTGACCCGCAATAATTGAAAATCTGCAATATGCGAGTGCAGGTCGGGTTGGGCCTGGGGGAGCCTAACTGGGAGCTCTTGTACTTACCAGCCTGGCACTGCCCCGAACAAGCCTGTGAGGGCCTTCCCACACCTTCTGGAGGGCCCCAAAGGGGCCCCCTGAGGACCGGAAGTTACTTCTCAGTCGCCGAAAATCATTTCTGAGGCCTCTGACAGCACTTGGAGGCCTCAGAAATGATTTTCGATGACTCGGAAGTCACTTCCAGTTTGCAGGGCAGCCCTTTTGGGGCCTCCAGAGGGCCTGGGAAGGCCCTTGCAGGCCCGTTTGGGGCAGCCACAGTCCTGGGGTAAGTATAGGAGGCCTGAAACAGACCTTTGCCCCTTACCCCAGGGGGCCTTTTTTCATATACTATGGTCCCGCAATATAGCGGGACCACAGTATATGAACTGCGAAAGGGTGGGGGACCACTCTACAATACTCTAATACCTGTACCTGGACAATCTTGGAAGCAGCCGCCAAAAACTGAAACCAATTTGATGGCACATTATCATTAGCACCTCCATCCCTATCAAGGGGTGATGATGACCTAGTTAAACAGGGGTCCCTGCTGCAGTCTACAAATAGTCATCCTTCTTGGTCTGAAAGAAAGGGATGGGGAAAAGAAAGCTCCTGCAGTCACCTGGGAAGAGGAGAACTGTCAGTTTCTCAGGACGGACATTTGGGCCAACTGCTTTTGAAAGCTTGAGCTCTCTGGAGAACTCTCCAGAGTCTGGATGGTTACACATTTTATAGAACGTGGAGGTGATCATGTTTGTCTGATTAGGCAGTTCTAGACTGGAGACGCTTACTGCTGTGCACTATCATAAGTGTGTGCCTACATTGAAATGTTAATGTTTATTGTGCAACATGAAATTTTTATTCTGTGCAACAAACAGCCATAATGATTCTATAATAAGTTTTATAGTAACTTTATATAAATACAAAGATGCCTTTAATAGGAACTGGGGAACAGACTAAATACTCCATGTTCTCAGAAGCAGAGCGGCTAGAAAGGTCATATAATCAGAAATGAAAGGAGGCGGAGAAACACCTTTTCCATTAGTACTGGTAAAATGACTGCACAGTTCTACGCGTGTTCAAGGTTTTTGTATCCAACATAAAAATAAGCATGCGCTTCTCAAATGAAATGCTATACACTGTATTAGCTGTGTTATGGGACCCTCTAATGGAGGATATCTTGAGCTGCATAGTTGTATACCAAAGAGCTAGTGAAAGGGAAAGACAGCAATTCTCACATTACTTTGCTTACAATTCCCTCTTTTTATTTTTGAATATACATATATTTCACAGAACTGTTTCACTTATACGGAGGTAGTGATCAAGGATGCCCTTGCTTCTTTCTACTCTTTGCAATTTCACTAGAACCCCTAGCAATAAGGCTTAAATAAAATCCACACCTGAAGGGAATGAAGATGGAGGATACTGATCACAAAGCTGGTTCATTTACAAACAACAATGTTATTTGTTTTATACACTTAATGCTGTCAGGGAAATAACTCATCTACTGCAAAAATTAAAATTACATGGTAAAGTAGTGGGTCTTGAGATCAGCTACGACTAACGCTATGATGCTATATTTAAACACGTCCCTACAGTAACAAGAGGAGCTCTTGCTACTTTTAACACAAAATTAACATTATTACAAAAACTTTTCTAAATAAGAAAAGCAGAATTTTAAACCCAGTCAGGCCAAATTCAAAATGGCATTTTGAAAAACAGGGGGAAATGAATCTTTATTGGTTTAATTGCTGCAGTTAAAATGTACCTCCTTAGAAAACTGTTTAAAAACATTTCTATTTAAACTTCCCCCCTTCCCCCTCAAAACTGGAAAAATTGACAATAAATTCCATTCCAATTCCAATTCCAATGCCAATAAAGATTCCCCCCCCCCCAAAAAAAACAAGCCCAGAGTATCAAAATCATTAAGGTGGTTTATCATCTGACAAGCATGGGCTTGGTAGAGCAGATATAGAACACAGTGATCCCTTTCAAATATCCCAACTGCTCCCACTGAAATAACAAGGCACAAATCAACACTAAACTACAACGGCAACTAAACTAAATTAAACTTGGTTTCAAAAAACATAAAGTCCTACACTTTATTCATGTGAAAGATATTTTTAAAACCAAAACATCCACTTTAAAAATCTCATAAACTTCAACGACTTCAAAATGTAGAATATCCTCTATATTGCAGGAAAATATTGTAGGAAACCAACTATAGCATCACTGGAGTTAAAATTACTTAGAGGCCTGACAAAGGGTGTCCGTGTGTTGTGTCGTTACAGTTGTGACCGATTCTTCGTGACCCCATGTCCATGGAGTTTTATTGGCAGGAATACTGGAGTGGTTTGCCAGTTCCTACTCCAGGCGCCTACAGCAAAGGGTAGCCCATCTCCATAGGCTCAGAACACAATTTGGAATCAGAAGCCATTTTGATCAATTTTGATCAATTACAGTAAGCACTGAGAGAAACCACAACCAATTTGTATTGCTGCTGACACTTAAAACACTATGAGCATTCTTTGGAGAAGGTATAACAACTTAGCATCCTTTATATATAGCTCCCTGTGGATGAGGGTTCCAAAGTCTTCAAGCAGGAAGAGAGAAGGCCTTATCCTGTGTAGCCACCAAACAGAATGATGAAGCTTGCAAGTTGTTCAATTTTTCAGAGGTCCAATAAGTAACACTTGAATAGGTACTATATATACTTAATGGCAATGCAATTGTCTTGAGGATGGTAATTTCAGTGGATTTCCATTGATACTTGTCTAAAACAGCCATCTTTTTAGAGATTTTTAAAAATTTTATCAGCGAGGGGGACAGGTCAATGTCCAGGTATGAGTGACAAGAAAGCCTAGCTCCTAGTCATCTTCCTTTGGGCCTTGTGTCCTCTCTTAGCCCAGCTACTGCCTGTATATACGGTAACTACGCTCTATTTCCTTGGACTGACATTCAGTTGTTATTGGCCTGGCAGTTTTTAGAAGCCAGCCAGGACAAGAATCTACGGAGGTTGCAGTAGCCCTAACAGCAGTCAAGCACCCTGTTGATCTCCGCAGACCTCACAGGCTGAAATTGCTCTATGACAACCAGAGTGTGTCTGTATATTTAATTCAAGAACTCAGGCAAGCACAAGACATCTTGATCTCTTTGATGCAGCTTGGTTTTCCTTCATTACTTATGTCCAGCTATCCAGGGGCAAACATACCAATCCTCCAAACTATATGGAAGGATATGATGGCCTAACTCCTTTTTAGACAGTCTAATCAGAAACAATGAAACACCAACCTTCACAACTATCAACTTCGTAATTGTAAAACAAGCACCGACAACTGATGGACATAAACTCTACAGAGATATGCACATATCATATTTAAAAACATACAGTGGACCCTTGTATAACAAACGGTTTGTATAACATAAAGTTTGTACAACACAAAACATTCTGGAGATAGGGGAAATTTGCTTAACATAATTGCCTATGGGGCGAATCCGTACAACATGAAAATGGAATCACTCTGTTTTCAATGTATTCCTATGGGAAATTTGTATAAAGGAAAATTTGCTTAACATAATTTCATTTGGAACGAATTAATTCCTTTATACAAGGTACCACTGTACTTCCCAGGCTCTTTCACTCCCCTCTTGAAAAGCCCACTGTTATAATTTTATCACAACACTGTGTTTTGTACCAGTTTGTTAATATTCTAAATGCACCTGTTAAAAAAGGTCTGTGAACTTCCCAAAAGGGAAGGGCTTCAGCCAGGGCCCCTAGTCCTTTGGGTATTCTGGCTTCCCTCCAGCACTTGTCTTTCAATCCACTGCAGTTGACAACCATCAAAGAAACGGACAGCCTCCTAGTCCCTTTGAGGCCCCTAGGCTTTGACCTAGTCAGCCTTATGAATAAAATGGCCTTGGCTGCAGCTTGGTGGCACAGCACATATTTGGCATGTAGAAGATCTGAGATACAATTGCCTACATTTACAGATAGGACAAACCCTTTTTTGAAATTCTGGACAGCAAATGCATTAAGATAGATAGGTAGTTGAAGGGTCTGACCACATTATAAGACAGGTTGTTACATTTTTAGAAACCCCACCTTTTTTTTCTTTGTTTGTTGGTAGCAACCTCCAGACCATGGAAAGCTGCATTTAAAGGGGGCTTTGATCAAGTTTAATTGAGCATGCTAACTCGAGTAGACAGTGCTAGAAAAGAAAATCTATGACTGGTCAAATTAGAAGGTGAATTTTGGAGAAATAGAGTTCCCTGTCCCCCCACAAAACACCTTACAAAGTCATTTTTGAAAAATGCAATTTCTTCTAATTCACATCTAACCAGTTGCTTTGCATAAGTGGAAGACTCTTTTTGGCAAGGAGAAAGGCTTTCTCTGTCTTAGCATCAGAACGCTGTATGAAAAAGGAACTAAATTCCAGCTAAATGCTTCTTGCAGAACAAGGCACCACACAGTGTGTGTTGCACAGTGTTTAGGGATGGGCAATTTGTTTTGGAATCTATTGGTTCCAAAACAACCCACACAAGCCCAAGTGGTGTTCTGAAGCCTCCGACACACAACAGCCACTTACCGTGTTCTGTGCCTGCACGGAGCTGAGCTCCAACAAGGAAGCAGGCTTCAACACCATCTTTGCTCCTCCGTGGTGCTGGCCAATCAGGAGCTCTGCAGGGACAGGCATCATCCCGCCCCCCTGTCTGACTGATCAGCACCATGGAGGAGCAAATATGACATCTGAGCCTGCTTCCGTGTTGGAGCTCAGCTCCTTGCGGGCACAGAACAAGGTAAGTGATTGGCTCCTTGTGTGTCAGAGGCTTCTGGACACCACCTGCGCTTGCACGGGTAGTTTCCGAACCAGTAGGTTCCAAAACGAATTGCCCATGTCTAACGGTGTTTCATTCACTGCATTTCAGAATGAAGTGTATCCTTGTGCTGGGCATTGATAAAGCAAGGGTTTCTGCTAGTGCTTGTGGTACAGTTTACAGAGCAACAGCACGGCTGCCTAAATTTATTCTGCAGGACCCACCCCTAATGTTTGCAGTGAAAGAGAGAAAATGCAGTTAAACTAATTTGTCCTTGGGACACTTAAGGTATTCCTCACTATCTAAAATTATAATGGAAAGAAAATATTTTATTTTTGGACTAAAAATGGTCACTAAAATACTGGTAAGCACTATAAAAACAAGGAGGAAAAAAAAAGAAACACACAAGGAGTCGTACTTCCAATAGCTTTTTTTTTTAATTGGGAAAAGCTTTATTTGTGGTTTAAAAAAAGATAATTATACAAAAAAACACAAATAAATCAAGATCTTGCATTTGAAATATGTCAACAGCCAGAGACTATTGTGTAACATATACTATCTATACTAGTCCTCCTAACTGATATGTATATATATATATGAAAAATGAAAGTGAAGAATTGTAATGTGCCCCTATTTTCCCTTTACCCCTATCCTCCCTTTCTATCCTTACTTCAACTACATTTCTTTCCTAATTTGTTCCTTGTAATGTCCCTTAACCAGGAAATAAATAAATGTTAATTAACAACATTAAAAATAAATAAATACATTCCTTCTTGAGCAAGGAGAGTGCTAAATAAAAAAACAAAGAACTCTTGTGCAGCTGTAGATGAGTGGTCTTCCGTGACATGGGGGCCTTGGCATGACTTTGGGTGCAGGTTACCACAGCTGAGTCTCCCGGATCTCTGAGATGGTCTGGCTGGCTCTCTGGAGTGCCTTGAGCATATTGGCCGCCTCGTTGCGCTGCTGAGCCACATCCTCGGACTCGGCGAGCAGGGTGTCCAGCCGCTGGGATTTGTACAGCTGGCCAACCAGTTCACTTTGGAGGTGATCCTTGACGT
Organism: Phrynocephalus forsythii; assembly: GCA_029282475.1. NCBI lineage: Eukaryota > Metazoa > Chordata > Lepidosauria > Squamata > Agamidae > Phrynocephalus > Phrynocephalus forsythii. The sequence goes on from JAPFRF010000004.1 coordinate 29,231,587, forward strand.
AGTTCACCAGGAAGTGCATGATTGTTTTGGGGATGCTGTCCTGGATGCTTTTGCGCACAATAAGGAAGTAAGATTCAACAAGGCATTGGATGACCTCGCAGTCTCTCTGCTCACGCTGGCTCAGTCTCTGAGTTGCTGGCATGGGCTTAGAACCGCTCACTGAGGCAGAGACGAGTGACGTGTCAATGAAGTCCGGATGCATGGTGTTAATGTAGGCCAGCTCAATGGCCACCAGGTTGTGCACCATCTCATTGGTGACGGGCAGCCTCCTGCGAAGGACCCCAGTCACCACCTCCACAATGGCCTCACGCAACTTGGGGAAACGCAGCAGCTCCTGCGTGTTGTAGGTAGGGCAATGTTGGATGATGCGCTGGAGCTCTTCGTGGACCAGCTCCACGCAGCGGAGGCTGGGCTCCTCCAGGCACTTGATCTGGCGCTTCACCAGCAGCTCAAAGGAGACCTCGGGGACAAAGAGAGTTGGGTGGGGACCGGTAGCATTCCGAATGGCTGTCAGGATATCCAGCGTGGTAAGTCCAGCCAGAGGCTCAATCGACTCCAGGGTGTGACCAAAAGTCTCGTGGAAAATGTAGCAGATCCGGGCTCCGCCACACAGCTCAGATGTCTCAAGGTTGCGTGTCGTGCCCTCGATGGCATTGCAGTATTCGGTGGCAAATTTGGTGATGATCTGAAGCAAGGTAGCTTTCTTGTCCTCAGTGGGCTGCCCGTAGCTCTGCAGCACAGACTGGTAATGGGACGTGAGCACGTTCACCTGGGTTTGCAGTTCAGGCAGGCAATCCCAAATATGGTGCATCAAAAGCCTGTTGAGGGTCGTGGCTAGATGGGGAGTGCCAGTTTGGTTGGCAAGTAATGGGTACTTCTGCAGAAAACTCTGCTCATCCTGTAGGCACTCACTGATGCTTTTGTCACTGTTAATATCATGTTGACTCCTATTGACCTCCCCAATGATGCCCAGCTTGATGGGAATAACTCGGCCCATCAGCACATCCATGGCATCCATCCCAGCATCCATCAGATCCAGCTTGGTGATCACAGCCAGTGTTCTTCGTCCATCCGCGTCCACGTCTCGAGTCAGGTTCAGCACCTCGGACGTAGCTATGTCTGTATTGGCAGCAGTCACCGCCAGGATCAAGCAGTTTCGGTTAGAAATGTAGGACAGAATCCTATCTTGGACCTGCACCTCAATATCCAGTGGCTGATGCCCAACAGGCACCTGGGAACTAATGACCACAATCTGAGGCAGCTGAATGACTTCATCCCCCACCATGTTGAAGATATCTTGCACCTTTTTGATGATGGGGATTAGCATCTCCATGGTGATGAAAGGGCGTCTGGGAAGAGGGGGGATACTCTTCCCTGTAACTCTAGTTCTTTGTATGTGCACCTGTGAATTCAGACCAATGGGTCTTTGCAACTGCGCAGATGTTCGGCCAGTTTTAAATCTTCGAAATATGCCAGGATCTCCTCCTCGCACTGCACATGCTCCCAATTTCCTGCCTAGAGCCTCAGTTCCTTTCCGCTGCTGCAGAGAGCGGTTGCATTTTTCAAAGCTCCTGCAATGCAGGTCCAAAGCAAAAGCACAAACTTTCACCAACTCTACCTTTTCCTCCTCCACCCAGAAGATGCTGCTTATGTTCATGACAACACCTTCCGGAGTGGCCAAGATGTACTCCATCTCTACCTCAAGGCTGGTCCAGGTTATTTGGTAGATGATGTCTTCCAGCACTTCCATCCAGATGAAGGAATTCTGATTTAGCCGGACATCCAACAGGTGACAGAAGCCATTGTTGTGTTGAGGTTGCCAGATCTCATGGCGGTTAGAGTATTTTACCAAAGGCCGAAAGGGGTCACACGGCTTCCCTTCATCCTCGGTGCCATCATTTTTTCCATAATGTGGCCACAGTTTTCTGAGGCACTGGGCCACAAAGTAGGTAAGACACAACAGCATGGTGTGCAGTTACTCCTACGAGTAACACCAACTGGACTAGGTATAACAGTTGGAGGTGTTAGGAATAACTGTCACTGGATCATCTCAGGGAACATTATGATCAGCCTGTTGCCAGGTGATTCTTTGTGATGTATCAGATATCTGCCCCCTCAGCTGGGAGAGCAAAATTCCAAAGGAAAATGGCAGAAGTGATAACACTGTATTAACTTCATATACACATCAAAAATTGGTATCTCACCTCTCTGGCTCTGAGATGCCACTGAGAGGAACAATTTTTTGAAAAGGAGAAAACATAGTAATTGCTAAAATCAATTAAAAAGACAAAGACAAGATGCAACCAATAAAATAAAACCACTAACATAGCCTAATAAAACAAACACTAATGATTCCCACCTATCTTCATGTCAAGTGTTTGAGGACAGATTTTTGCCATTAAATATTGTTCACTGTTGCCTAAAACCGGCCCACTTTGGGATGGGCAATCTATACCTCAAATTCAACAATATTAACACCCAGCTGCAACCTTCTTCTCACTGATGAGACAGTTCCTGGTGCTCATTTCTTGCTGTGCCTTTCCCCCTTAAATATTTATTTCACATAATATGCACAAACCAATTCAGCAATGTTAAGAGCCACTTTAGAATATTAATACAAACCAGAGTCTATGGTGAACAATACCTGCCCACTTATCTATTGCTAATACAAAGGTATTGGTGATTCCACACTTGAACAGTCATCCACAAAACTTTCAGATCTTGGTGTCACTATCTAAACGTCTTTATGTTTATTTTGCCCCTTATTCATTTGTCTGCTTCTGGGCCCAATTATATAGCATCTTCCAGCTCTCCTTTACAAAATGTCTTGGGTAGTCACGCAACGCCTCTGAGAGCATATCCAGTTCTGCAATGTCCAGTAACTTTTTCAGGAGTTCAACCTTAGTTGGTATTTCACTTTTTTTCCATCTCTGGGCCCAGAGCAGTCTAGCTGCCGTATACAGTGGAACCTTGACTTACGTCATTAATCCGTTCCAGAGGTCCAGACTTAAGTCAAACATGACTTAAGTCAAATGAACTTTTCCCATAGAAAGTAATGGGAAAGTGGATTAATCCATTCCAGATGATGAAAAAGACCCCCGAAAACAGCAATTTAACACAAATTTGACTGGGATAGGAGTTTCCTTCCCGGGATGTAAATAAAATGTCTCTTCAAAGAGAGGAGGAGGCAGTGGAATTATAGTCCACAAGTTATACGCCTCCACTTTTTAATGATCATAGCAACAATGTCTAACATTTAAGTTTTACTGATTTTTAACCTGACGTTCCAAGTTCTGAACAACTTGATGCTTACCATTAGCCTAATAAAACAAACACTAAATCCCACAACTGTACAGCTCCCCAACTAAAATGATTCCATTGTGGACCAGACTTCTGCAGCCAGGTTTTTTACAAGACTGAGCCAACTATCTAACCAGCGAGGCCAGCCTCAAGCTCCTGGCCCTTCTTCTCCTCTGGTGGCAATGGCGGCTTCAGCAAGGCCGAGGACCAGCTCCAGGTGCTCAGAACTGGCCTCGGTGAACAATACCGCCCACTTATCCGCTGCCAGAGGAGAGGAAGAAGGCAGGAGCAGTTTGAGACAGCAGCCGCGATGCTGGGCCGTGGCTGCCGCCCGATTCCAGTGCCTTGCACTGGGGCTCTGAGATGTAAGTCAAAGCCTGCGACTCAAGTCAAACAGGCCCCTTTTTGATGCAAGTCAAATATGATGCAAGTCAAGCAGCATGTAAGTCAAGGTTCCACTGTATATGTACAAGAGAATATATATATATTTGTCAATAATCTCTGGCATTATATTCAGCAACAACGTTTCTGGTCTAAAGTTCAATTTAGTTTGTACAATTTCTTGTGCCACTTTCCAAGTCTGTCGCCAGAACTTCTGAGCTTCGTCGCATGACCACCATGCGTGATAGTAAGTCCCTGGGTTCTTTCTACATTTCCAACAAACATTATTTGACCCTTTTGACATTTTGGCTAGTTTTACCGGAGTGAGATGCCACCTGTGAAACATTTTAAATATATTTTCTTTAAGACTAACAGGTTTAATTAATTTGTGACTGTCTTTCCACGTTTTAATCCAGTCATCAATATCGATATTATAATTAAAATTTTGAGCCCATTTAATCATTCCCTCCTTCACCCTTTCATCCTTCAATTCGTATTCTAATAAGTATGTGTACATTTCTTGATGATTCCCTCATTTGTATAAATCCACATTTCATCCACCTGTGTTTTCCCTTCAAAGAAATCCATACATTTATCTTTTTTATATCTTGATTCCAGTTTTGCCATTGACCACCAATCTGTTGCTAAACCCAATTTCTCCAGTTCTGTTTTATCTTTCATCTCCTTCTCTTTAGTCAACAATTCTTGGTAGGGAAGTAGTAACCCCTTTGGGTTTATTGTTTTTAACGTGAAGGCCTCTATAGGTGCTACCCACTCGGGAATTTTTTTATAAGTCTGCGTTTGAAACTTTTGCCAGACTAAGGAGAGTGCTTTCCTTATTATATGGTTTGAAAAATGTGTCTGCTCCTTGATTCCCCCGTACCACACATATGTGTGCCAACCCATTCTTAAATCATGGCCTTCTAGTTTTAATGTTCTTTGGTTTCCAAGTATTATCCACTCTTTTATCCAAACCAAGGCACAGGCTTTATAATATAGTAACCAGTTTGGCAGCCCCGTCCCTCCTCTTTCTTTTAAATCTTGTAATATTTTGAGTTTTATTCTTGGTCTTTTTCCTTTCCAAATAAATTTTGAGATCAGCGTGTCTAGGTCTTTGAAGTATTTAAAATTTAGTATAATTGGTACGTTTTGAAAAAAGGAATAACAATTTTGGGAGGACTGACATCTTGATTGTTGCGATTCGACCCATCATTGATATTTGCAGCTTGTCCCAGTCATCCAGATCTCTCTGTATTTCTTTCTGCATTGAGAGGTAGTTTTCCATCATCAAATTACTTGGTTTTTTGTGATCATAATCACTAAATATCTTATTTTTTGGACTTCCTGAAAATTTGTTTTGAGGCTGAGCTCCTCCACATCTTTTTAGTCATGAATTTTGTTTTTGTATAGTTTATTTTTAGGCCTGCCACTGCTCCAAATTCTTTTATTTCTTCTAATACTTGTTCAGTACTGTGCAGGGGGTTATCCAATATTACTACCAGGTCGTCTGCATATGCTTACAATTTATACGCTTCCCCCTTGATCTTAAGGCCTCTAATTTCCTTATTCCCTCTTATTTGTCTATTCAGAAACTCAAGGGTTAAAATAAATAGTAGAGGGGAAAGTGGGCACCCCTGTCTTGTGCCCTGCATGATTTGGATATTTTCTGTCATTTGGTTGTTCACTTTGATCTTTGCCCTCTGCTTGGTGTAAATAGTTTTAATTGCTTGTAGAAAAGGTCCATATACCCCCATCTTCTTTAACTGCAGGAGCATAAACTCCCAATTCAAATTATCAAAAGCCTTTTCCGCATCTAGGAAGATCAACATCATTTGCTTCTCTGGGTGTTGTTCGTAGTATTCCAAGATGTCTATTATTGTTCTTATATTTGATGTTAGTTTTCGTTTTGGGATAAATCCTGTTTGGTCTTCATGTATCATTTCTGCAAGCACCTTCTTTAGTCTTGCTGCCCAGATAGTTGCATAAATCTTATAATCAACATTTGGGAGAGAGATTGGCCTGTAATTTTTAATTTCTTTTTTTTCTGTTCCTGCTTTGTGTATCAATGATATGTGTGCTTCTTTCCATGAGTCTGGGATTGTGCCGTTTTTTCCGATGTATTCCACTAGTTTTTTAAACTGTGAGGCTAGAGTTCCCTCCAGTCCTTGATGAAATTCCATCGGGAGACCATCCGGTCCTGGAGCCTTCCCCTTCTTCTGTTTTTTCCATGCCTCCATAATTTCACAAGTTGCTATCGGATTGTTTAACATCTCTAGGTGTTGGTGACTGAATTTCCAGCTCCCTATCTTGTCTAAATATTTCCACTGATCTTCCTGTTCAATTTCTTTTCTTTTATACAGGTTTATGTAATAGTCTTGTATTATTTTTTCGATTTCTTTCTGCTTATGTGTTCCCAGGCCTTCTTTGTTTTCTAATGTGCCAATCCTTGTTTTTTCTCTCTTTTGATTTTATATGCTAACCATCTTCCTGGTTTATTCGCGTTTTCAAAGAAATTTTGCCTTGCAAACTTGATTTTTTTTGCCATCTCTTCTTGTTCCAGTAAATGGATTTTGTGTTTATTTTTTAGGTTGGAAGCTGAGGGTCTTTTTTTAAGCTCCTGTTCATCCTCCTTTAAGGATGCTAGGAGATCTTGATATTGTTTCTTCTCTTCTTTCCTTTTTTGTGCATTGTATTGTATTGCTAACCCTCTGAGGTAGGCCTTCCCTGCATCCCAAATTGTTGTCATTTCTGTATCTTGAGGTTTATTCATTTGGAAGAAGAGAACTAATTCCTTTTTCATTTTGGTTATAAAAGTTTCATCTCTCATCAGATAGTTATTTAATCTCCATCCTCCTTTTCTTCTCAATTGCCCTAACGTCATTATTATTGGGTTGTGGTCTGCATATGTATTTGGCAATATTTCAATTTCTTCCACTTGGTGTGTCAAATCTGCTGAAATCCAGCAACTGTCAATCCTCAACCAAGACTTGTGTCTGCATGAGTAGAAAGTGTAGTCTCTTTTATGTGGATTTCGGGTTCTACTTGAAATAGTTTTTACATCTACCTGATGGTGTTATTATATATTTACAGTCACTTCCTATTATGTAGAACCAAAATATATCACAGTAGTTGCCGCAAATCCATATCACCGAGTCTTCTTCCACCTTCCAGTTCCAAAGCAGATTCACAAGCGGCAGATAGCTATTGGATTTGAAGAAGCTCAGATGTCTACCCCAGGGGATGATATAAATCACCACCAGTAACAGGATAAAAGCTCTTACTGTGAAGCAAAATAATTGAAGTGAGGAGAAAAATGCATTCAGGAATGTGGTATAAAACTACCATGTGAAAAGAAATTTTACATATCATTTCAGTTCCATCTGGATGAGCTACCAAACCATGATAAAGACAAATTACAATATATTTTTTCTATTTCCAATTACCTTGAAGAAAACATACACAAGAAAAGCTGCCCAGCAAGCTGAGCTGAAAAATTGGAAGCTGGACCCAAAATGAGACAGGGATCACATCTGATTAAAGGGATCTTAGATTATATTCAAAAGCAGACCTTGAAGCATAAGGGAAAAAAGAATCATGTGAACAGGGAAAGAAAGTATTTATTATTTATTCAAAGGGAACTACTTATTTATTTTAAAAATTCATAATGTGAAAGAATAAGAAAGTGACTTTGTTGATATTATTGTTACACACCTGAATTAGTTAACTCAGAGAACTTGGTTGCTATTTCTCAGTAATAGCTCTACATTCTAGACAAGTCATTCTCAACCTTTTTTGGGGGGGACGGAGCGGAGCACAGCCGTAAACACAATATGAAAGACGTATAGGCCAAACCGAGCTGCCTAGATGCCCTGAGCACATCCAATCTCGCCTGATTTTGGAAGCTAAGCAGGGTCGGCCCTGGCTAGTACTTGGATGGGCGACCACCAAGGAATACCACGTGCTGTAGGCAGCTGGAGTAAGAACTGGCAAGCCACTCCAGTATTTCTGCCAAGAAAACTCCATGGACATGGGGTCATGAAGAGTCGGTCACGACTGTATGGCACAACAACAGCAACAACAAAAAGGCCAAATCAGGATTGCATAAGTCACATAATGAACCTTATACTGTACACTGGTGTGTGAATTAAAGATGGCCACAAAAGAAAAATGACACACTGTTTCATCATTTTATTATGAAATGAAAGAAACCTTGTTGGCCTGAAACGAAATGAATCTTTTTTTTCCAGTTCGGAAACCAAACCGGGGGAGCTTCCTTGGCCTCTTCCCTGGAAGCTTCCCAAATTTGGAGTGGTTTGGGGTTCCATGTTTTGGTCAGTAAGGGGAAAGGTAGTGGGCTGCAGCAAGATCCTTCAGCTGAAGTAAATCTGCACACACACCCTCACCACCGTACCCCAATTGGTTTTGACAGCTGAAGCTGTGGAGAAGGGAGCACAGATTTACTCCAGCTGACAGATCTTGCATCAGGCAACAGGCCGCAGCAAGATCTGTTGGCTGGAGTAATGACGCAGCCGCTCCCCTCACCACAGCCCGAGCTGTCAAAACCAGCTGGGTGGCGGTGGTGAGAGGGAGCAGCTTTACTCCAGGCGATGGATCTTGCTTCAGCCAATGGGATGCAGTGAGATCCATCAGCTGGAGTAAAGCCACAGTCTCTTTCCCACAGTCCAAGCTGTCAAAACCACCTGGGTGGTGGTAGCGATAGGGGGCAGCTTTACTCCAGCCGATGGATCTCTCTACAGCCTGCTACCTTTCCCCTTACCATCCAAAATACTGAACCCCAAACCATTCCAAATTTGGGGAGTGTCTAGGGAACAGTCCAAGAAAGTTCCTCCTCATAGAGCTCTGAATCATTTTGTTTCATTTTGAAAAAAATTCATTACTAACAAAACAAAACTACTAATGAAATGAAACACTATATTTTCATTTCATGCCCATCTCTAGTGTGAATAACTGTTTCCAATCTATGGCCTTGTTCAAACGTACCAGGGGCCATATGGCCCCCATTGAGAATGGCTGCTCTAGACCAATGGTCGTCCAACCTTAAGTCCCTAGATGTTCTTGAACTAAAACTCTCAGAAGCCTTCAGCACTCACTGTGCTAACAAAGATTTCTGGGAACTGTAGTCCAAGAGCATCTGAAAACCCAAGATTATAAACCACTTCTTTAGATAGTTTGTCTGTAATAATCAATAATTTCTTAACCAGCGTCTCTTTATTGTGTAATAATAATTATTGGTTTCATGCTGGCAAACTGCAGTCCTGAACAATTTACACACTATAATTCTTCAGCCATTTGACTAAATTAAATTTGGCAGACTGAAAGAGAACAATTATGAGAATTACAAAGAATTCATAACACATGTTGGCTTATGTTACAAAAATAAATTCTCCATTGATTACCCAATATATTAATCTGCACTTAAGAACATTTGCTTGTTTATATACTCCAAAAATTGGTTAGGCATGGTGTTTTGCAACATTGGCATGACTCTTAGGACTTGTGCAGAAGAAAATAACTGATCACTAACCATGTTTATGGATTAAAGTAGTGTTTTAAGAGGACATGAGCTTTAGACATGGGCACGACTCGGCGAAATTTTCATTTTCGTTTCCGTTATGTAACGGAAACGGTAACAATAATTAAGCTGTCAGAACTTGAACTCGAACCGAAAAAAGAAAAATTTGGTCGGGATTTTTGTTTTCGTTTGTGGCATCGCAGCGATCGCGCAATGTGAAGAACAGAAAAAGTTTTTTAAAGTTTTTTTTTAAAAAAACCCGATCCCGGCCAAAAAAGCAGGTGAAAATATGCCTGCCTGAGGCTTTGCCACCTACCAGAGGGGTGGTTTCTGGGGGGAATCCCCGGCCTTCCCCCCCTCTTCTCCTGTCCTGGGCTGCTTGCACCAGGCTGGGGGGGGGTCATCCTCGTCGTCTCGCCATGCCATGCGGTGGGGGGGATCCAAAATGGCGACCGCAAACTTTCTTTGGAAATCATGGTCAAAAAACACACCAAATCACCACAGAAACATGTGATATTTATTTATTTTAAATGCCTGAATTTTAATAGTAGCAGCAGTGGGTTTTTTATAGCAATAAAACGTCATATTGATTTTATTTTATTTTATTTTTTATTTTTTTAGACCTGCCCATTTGAGCTGGGCATGGGATGGGACCATGCAAATTTTTTGAACCATTCCACCAATGGCATCGCCAGGTTTTTGACTGACACTTCTGGATGTCTCGGAGGGCATAAAAAGCCGAGGCACCTTCCAGAAATCGCAGTCGGGTATATGGATGTGGTTGAGGGAGGAGGGCTGGCTGCTGGTGCTGGTGTGATCCGATCAAGATTAAGGAGGGAGGCTGGAGGCTTTAGGATTTAAGTTAGGCAGGCAGGGAGGGAATTGAATTTAGAAAATAATTTTTTTGATTCCCTGCAGCTTTGTCTGTTGAAGGGAATAGCAGTTTATTCTTTATTTCTTCTCTGGCAGTTTGTGAGGATTTTTTTCTGATATTGGATAAAGGGGGAGGTTCGACTGGGAGTGGGAGGTGTGGATTTATTTTAAAAATATATTATATACTACCATTTATTTTCTATTTTCCCAACTTCAATTTGCTTGCAGACACACACATTTGGGGTGCAAGCCAAGAACAGAACCTCTATCCTAAGTGATATCCTAACTGCCCACTAGCCCGCCTGCCCGCGCCGCCACCCGCCTGCAGCCCGCACCGCCACCCGCCCACTTGCCCGCCCACGGCCGCCGCCCAGCCACTCGCCTGCCCGCGCCTCCCCCCTGCCGCTGTCGCCGCCTGCCCATGGCCGACCACCACCAACACCCGCCTGCACCTCCCCCCCGCCAGCCGCCTAGGGCGCAAAAACATCTAGCACCGTCCCTGATTGCGGGACACCCCTATGCTCTGGGAAGTCAAATCACGCTAAATCGCGGTGCAAACGACAAATGACAAACAAAACAACGAAACGACAAATTTTTGAAAAATTTCGTGACAAACGTAAACGACCCGAAATGGACCCGTTCCGACAAACGAAAACTCGAAACGTCATTTTTTCTGGTCGTGCCCATGTCTAATGAGCTTAATTTTATATTGCCTAACGGAGATATAAAACTAAATAATGCTGAAAAGTAAATCCAACCGTTGACTTTTATTCCACATTCTGCCCCCCAAATTACTTTTGATTTTGGGTTCTGTGTGAACTCATGGTGCCAAAATATTTCTTTGCATGTTGCCCTAATTTTTTTCTTTTTCTTTTTCTTTTCTATTTCTATTTCTTTCTTTCTTCTTCTTTTTACATTTATCGAGTGGTGTGTCAATCCCTCTTTATGTCAATGGACAATGTGTTGCTTCATCCTTATGCCTACTGAACACTTATGCTGTTTTCCAGCTAAGGTACAGGTAGAAAGACTGGGATAAAATTGAAAGGTGGATCTATGAAATCATGAAAATATCCTCTTGATTTCATAGGATTTTTAGGGGAGATTCTTCCAAAACTATCAACACATTATTAACCCCATTGGTGTACACAGAAATAATGGCTCCGTTGGCACATGGCTCTTCAGTGGAGCAAGAAGGAAGAAAGTGAAAGGCAGATACAGTAATACAGTACCTTGGTTGGTGAACATAATTTGGTCCGGAAATATCCTTGTAAACCAAAACACTCTTATATCAAAGCAAATTTCCCCGTAAGAAATAACGGAAACTCAAATTATTCCTTCTGGGGTCCCATAGACCACATACTGTACATACAAAATGCACAAAATAAGTTGGCTAGAAATACACGTCCACACCATGGTTTAGGTACTTGGCTACAGAATCTGCTCTGTTTAGGATTAACAACTGGATTTTACTCTGTGTTTTTTTATGTGACAATAATAAAGTGCAATTTGTAGCCATATACAGTGCACACTTGACTAGCTGCCCCATGAATAGAAATGGTTTGAAAAATAAGAAAGGATGTTGAAAATAACTTAAATAAATATATAAATATACTGTAAAGAAAAATAAAACCCTGACCTGCACTCCCCTTTGAAAACTTTTGTGGTTCTGACCTCCCTCCCTCCCACCTCCTTCTGCTTTGGAGGCTGCTTGAGACAGAACAGTTCCAGACAATCACCCACAATCCAGCAAGAGGAGAGAAAGCCACCACTGGCTCACTTGTGATCATGTGACCTGCTCCAAAGCAAAGCAAAGTGTTCTGCTTATATACCACCCCATAACACTTCAAGTAGTCTCTGGACAGTTTAAAGTTTTAATTACAGTAATGCAGGCTACATATCGCCACCCCCAGCAAGCTGGCTAGTTATTTTACCAACCTCAGAAGGATGGAAGGCTGAGTCAACCACGAGCCGGCTATCTGGGATTGAACCCCAGGTCGCGAGCAGTTTTACCTGCAGGACAGGCATTTAACCACTGCACCATGGGGTATTGCAAAACATTGCTTGCTGATCAAGGCAAAATTTAGAATGTATGTTTGCTTTTCTTGTAAAACAGTCTTCAACCAAGTTACTCTTAAACCAAGGTATTACTGTTTATGAAATCAAAAAAGGATCCTTTCTGGTCCACAGACTACACCAGAGCAATCAGAGGAGAAAGAGAAGAAAAGAGTGCAACTTGAAACATAGAACCCCCCTGCCAGAGACCCCAATCTCAATCAGGATGGAAATTGCAGTGGCCATAGCTTCTCACCAGCACTGAAACTGTCAGCTACAAGTCGGCAGCTCAGTGGTTCAAATTCTGGGTGCAACACAGTGGACCGAACTCCCGCTGTTAATCCCAGCTCCAGCCAACCTAACAGTTCGAAAGCATGTAAATGCAAGTAGATAAATACTTACCGCTGTAAAAAGCGGGAAGGTAAAACACTGTTCCATGCGCAGAAATGCATTCAGCCATGCCGGCCACATGGACTCAGACTTGCACAACACTGGCTCTTTGGCTTGAAAAAGGAGATGAACACCGCCCCTAGAGTCAGAAACAACTAGCGTGCAAATGCAGGGGGGAATCTTTACCTTTTTTATCAGGAGAGAAGACATCAGTACCGAAAATCTGTGCTTGGTCAGCATTGACATTTCATCTACAAATCGATATCTCCATATTATTATTACAGTAATACCTCGTGAGACAATTGCCCCTTAGGACATAAATTTCACAAGACAAATGCAATTTCCTTCCCATTTGCATTTGTCTTACAAGGTGCCATTGATCCCCACCCAGACTGGTGTGTTTGCAAGGGAACAGCCCAGGCTGGTTGAGGATCTTGCTGTGACAGGCACACAATTTTCAAAGGGCTCGAGGCAATGGCTGCTCGGCTGCAGCCCTTTGAAAGTCACTCACTGGCCACAGCCAGCCTCTTGCCCTGGTGCATTCGTGATTTTCAAAGGGCTAAATCTGATGGCCGTTCAGCTGCAGCCCTTTGAAATTCACTCGCTGGCCACAGCCAGCCTCTCGCTCTGGTGCGCGCATGATTTTCAAAGGGCTCAAGCAAATGGCAGCTCAGCTCGAGCTCTTTGTAAACCACCTGCTGCGCACCACTTCCCCATCTACCGAGCAGGCTGAAAACGGAAAGGGCGGCGCGCTCCCCCGTTTCCCCTCCACCCGCCACACAGCGCGCCTTCCTGCCGGGCCAGAGCTGAAAAGGGGGAGGCTAGGCTAGGGACAAGTTGGGGTGAGCTGGTGAAATGGCAGCAAAGGGAATGGCCATGGCGTGATCCCTCCTTAACCCCCCACCTGCTGCCCAGCTGATTGCCACTGAGCGCTGCTTCCCCACCCACCCGACCAGAGGCTGTGCAAGGCTGCAAGAGGGACAAAGCTAGGTAAGAGCTAGGGCAAGCTGAAAGGGGGGCATTGCAAGTTAAAAGGGGAGTCAAGGCTGGGGAAAATCTGGGGGCTGGATTGGTGAGACGGCAACAACTGCACATACAGGTCTGAACTCTTGCCATGTGATATCAGGCATATGACATATGACACAATCATGGGACCTTTTCATGAAACAAAAACACAAGAAAGGGGAGAGAGATTTTAGATGTGTGAACATTGTTGAGCAGGCTGAAAACGGAGAAGGCGACACGGTCCCCCATTGTCGGGCTTAGCTTCCCCAAGTGATTTTAGGGGAAGTTAGGGTTTCTGGGGGGCAGAGATATTAAGCTCCAAAGGAGGGAGGGGTGCTTATTGTTAATGGAAGGAGTGCCTTCCGCATGCTTTACCAATTATAGGATTACCGTAATTGACAGCTTCCCCTCAGTCACACTCCTTCAATTAAGTTCCCCCCATATCACCTTTGGAATTCAATAACTCTGTCCCCTGTGCCCCAAACCTCTCCAAATTGGGGGTGCTTCAAGGGGAGAGCTTGAGGAAGCTCCACTGTAATTTCCACACTGCTACGAGCTGCCTGGGATCACTATTTTCAAGCACATAACATTGCAATTAGAAATGTTTTCTGGGGGTTACCCCATTTGAAGTTGAATACCTCGACCACCTGAACCCCAAAGCTCTCCAGGTTTTGGAGCACTTAAAGGGGTGAGCCCAAAGAAGGTACCCACCAAATTTGATGTCTCTAGGGCCCAGGGGACCCGTTTTATAGAGTAACGAAGTGGTTCATTAATGCTTCATTTTGTACATTATTTTAAAAAATAATTTCTAATGAAATGAAACGAATCACAGGGGAATGAAATGAAATGAAACAAATCTCAATTTTTCTGTTTCGTGCTGATCCCTAGTTAGAAATATCCTCCATCATGATGCATTACAGATTAAAACTGGATTGCATAATATATTTTTTTCCCAGTCTATATTTTGTTTTTAAAGTCAAAACCAGACTGGACAGGCTAAAGTCGGAACATATGGAAGGGAAGTAGAGACAAGTTCTTGAACCCTTTGGGCAATTTCCAGCTTGTTATCAGCATCTTCCACCTGTTTTTTTTTTTCTCATTACCAGGGGAAGGACACAAGGATGCCGTGCATTAGCTGAAATCCTCTGCCAGCTTGGATGCAATTGTGAGAGGGACTCTTTCTTTGCCATTTAGCAGTGGGCTGGATGTTGCAGATTTTGCAATGCAATTTTCCTTTTCTCACCTTCAATTTGCAGATACTAATTCTGAGCTAAAAGATAACCAGAAAGCAAAGGTTAACCAGTTATCTTTCCACTCCCTGACTCTATGCAAGATTTGTTTGTCTCCGTCCATATATCCTGCCAAGAACGATGAGCTCAATATATGTGCTGGAGTCCTGATGATGAACTACAGATTGTTTCCACCTTCCACTCCCAAGGGCTGCAACCTAATTTAATGACTTGGGTGCAGCTCATCCAAGATCAGTCAGAATGGGGGTGGGGGTGGGGAATACAAACTGAAGTAAATACTTTTCAGTAGATTTTTTTTTCCTGATGCATCTGGTTTGGTAATTCATCTGACATTTTGCTTGCATGAGGAAAGATTTTCAAGGGTTTTTTTATTACTATCTAAACCATATTTAGCTGATCTTTCAAAAGGATGTTCAATAGATGTAATCAAAAGGCAGCATGTGATAATAAAATCTTCAAGTGCCATTTGTTGACTATAACATACTCTGTGCTACAAGGGATATAAACATTAATAGAAGAGAAACTGAACTATCTTTTGCAGATGTCTCTCCATTCTTCCACATCTGTAGGAGGCAGCCATGAGAATGCAAAACAATTGACTTAATATAGCTCATTTGAACTGGGATTTACAACACTGATATACATGTTAGCATGGAAATCCACTACTCTGTATTTTCATTATTGCTATTTTTTAACGGGATGTATTTCACCATTTTCTGGAGCTAAAAATAATTTACACACAAATGATGAAAAGCAATAGGAACAGGAGGTGCTACTGTAAAAGGGGTTTACTTTCATTCTTGCTTACTTTCCAGGTAATTATGTATGGGATTACGATTGTGCTACATACTTTTAATTGTGGGATTACATTGCTTGAACGTAAGTATGATAAAAGGAGGAAATATACCTGTATTTCCCAAGGATGTGACAATGTATTCTCCTTGCATGGCACTTCAAAGTTAACGACAACAGCACTGGTTGGAAATAAGGTTGATTATGTTGTAGAAGCTCCTAAGGGATCTCACAGATGCAGTACCCTTAACTCTTTAATATTCTCCACATGAACCTTCCCTTAAAGATGAACGAGTAAAGCACTGTAAGTATGAGTTCTTATTTTAACTGCTAAATTACTGAGAGTATCTGTTACATTAAATTAAAGTTTCTTTTACCTGCACCATTGTTTTGGACATGCTGCACAGCGCCTGAATGTTCATGATAATTAGGCCCCAAAGGAACCTATTTCAACCAAACCTCTACAACAACAAAAAGGTACAGAATGGGAGAATAGTTTGAAAAATCACAAAATAATTATGTTATTGTTGGAAAACACATGGTGTGCCAAGGTGCGAGAAGAGTGACTAGGAAGCCAGTCTCCCTGTTAGTGCAGCATATTCTGTTCCCCCAGCAGTGGAGAGTTAGGAGGCCTTTAGATCCTTGATAGAGACAGAGGTAATGTCCTTGAAGATGGACTCACTGACCCATACACCTACAGGTAGCAAGACCAGAAGCTCAAGGGAGCTCTGGAAAGGAACATCCAATCAGAAGATATAGCACAGACTAGGGGTTGGGTAGTCATGGAAGAGAACACCAACCAATAGGGGTAGAGAATCCACAGGCAGGAAAGGGGGCAGAAGTAGGAGCTGGGAAGACAGATGGGGAAGGAGAAGATAAAACAGGAGGCAAGGGGGAAAGAAGAGCAAAACAAGACTGAGGTGCTGAAGCAACAAGAAGATAGGGATGGAGAGTAAACTGGACTTTTGGGAATGGATCGAGAAGGAATTGACTTGCCAAACCTATAATGGATGAGCCTTCTTTCCTCACAACTTGCTACTGGATTCTAGCCATTATATTATTCTTTTTTGGTAAGAATGAAGGCAGCTTTTAAAAATCATCATATACAAAGTAAATAATACACTTTAACATTTGGATATAGTGAATCCCTGTTACCTCCTCAGCACTTGATGGAATAATAATATATGCTTGGAGACCATAGCTAAATTATCACATTATTCATGACTCACCACAGTTTTTGATACACATTCGTGTCAGTGTGTAACACCAGTTTTACAAGAACCCTGACGGATCATTCCATGGCGATAACAAAAAGGTCCATTTTGTACAGAACAACCATGTGGAACTTGGCAACAGACATTACAACAGAGAGTTGAGAGGGACATCACGACAAAGCAGATGGTGTGATGAAAACAATACATGTAGAGATGCCTTTAAACCACTTATTTGCATTTTGGCATCATAAATCAAGTGCTAACGGCCATATGTTGACAAGCACTACAGTCCCATTCAAATCCCAGGCCAAGGTGGCCAAATGCTGACAAATGCTATATAGGCTATAATCTAAGCTCCAACTAGAGCAGCAATTCAATTAGGAACAAAATTCACCATCTATCTCATCTAAGCGACAGTAGCCATCCAACAAGATTATGTTTGAATGAGAAATGAAGCAGAAAGCTGGTGCTAAAAAGTTCATTTACACATGTATCTATTCAGGTATGGAAAAAAAAGAACGGTTTCAGATTAATTTTTGTGTTTAGATATTCTGCTCTATAACATGTAGCTCAAAGAGCTGTGGAATGTCCACAATCCTTCAAATGCACAGGATCTTCAGAACATTCCTCTCCTCAATCACAGAACTGCGTGATTCCATAAACACGATTCGATGATTCCATAACCATTGTTTTCCTCTTCTTTATAATGGTTTTCAAAGAACTTTGTATTTCAGGAGGACCCTCATTCACACTCCTTCAGTCAGGAAAAAATGTGCTTATTTATCTTATTTAAAATCTTAATTGTCTGTAGCACATTTGCTTGCACAATCCCATATACAGTGGCACCCCGGGTCACAAACACTTTGGGTTATGAAAACCTTGGGTTACAAAAAGAAACTGTTTGAAAGGGGGATACCTTGGATTAAGAAATTTTTCAATGGAATGCCTCAGGTTAAATTTTCCCCCATTAAAAAGTGTACCAGGATGCATTGTACCCATGTACAAAAAATCCAAAATAGAACAAAAAATCCATCAAATGTACTGCAGTGAGCAATTTCTACCACCCCAGGATCTCAGAAGGTCTTATCTGTCCTTCCAAATATCAACTTTTAAATTATTATTTTCAAAACCAGTACATGAAGCAAATAAGACCTCCCGTGTTTAACAAAATTTGAAGGGGGCAGTATACAGAATCACAGAGATGTAGAGCTGGAAATATCTCAAGGTTCATTTATCATTCAGTGCAGAAAAACCACAGCTGAAACGTTCTTGACAAGTAGGCATACAAATTCTGTCTAAAATTCCAAATGCAGCGGAGTCTACCATATTCTGAACTAGTCCAGTCCAGTACTGAAAAGCTGTTACTTGAAATAAATTGAGTTTTTGCAATGTTTTGTTCAAACAATTTTTCTTGATATTTTAGCCCATTTGTTCAGATTCTGTCCTTTAGAGCCATAGAAAATAAGTGTGGTCCATCTACAGATAGCCTTTGAAATATCTGAAGACAGCTATCATTTAGTCTCTCAGTTTTCTCTTCTATAACTACCAGTATTTTTCTTAGGCTAGGTTTCAAAAGCCTTTTACCATGCTCCTCGCTCTCTGGAAATGTTTCATCATTTTGATATTCATCTGAAATTGAGGTACAGAGTGGTAGACACAGTCTAACAGGAGAGATCCGACCAAAACAAAATAGACATTACTTCCTTTGATTTCAACAATATGCCTATTTTGATGCCACCTATAACTGCATTCAGGTTTCTTTTTGCCATTGCATCATACTTTTGACTCATAATCATCTTACTATCTACTTAGTTGCCAAGATCCTTTTCACATGGACTACTACCAAGGCAGATTTTGCCTAGTCTATATTTAGAATTGTTAAGATATAGAATTCATCCCTATTGAAATAAATTCTGTTTCTTTGCATGCAGTTCTGCGTTTATTTTGAATCCCAACACTGTTTTCTGAGTTATCTCTCAGTCCTCCAAAGAGGTCACATGGAACTTTGATTACCATCCTCTCCACTACTTCATTCAAGTCATTTATACAGATGTTGAAGAAAATATGGTTGTGATACTCCACTTGTCATTTCTATTTAGGGTAATGATATACAGTACCAGGAAAATGTGATATCATTGATGACAATTCTTTAAGTATGGGCTATCAACCAGCGGTGCTCTTTAGCCCACTTTTACTAACCTGTGTGCAAGAATATAATGGGGAACTTTGGTGAAGGAAATATCCAGAAAAGAAAGCAATAGCATTTTTGTCAAACCAAATTAATATCTTAGTTGACAATATAACAATTAAGGTATGCTATCATAAGATCTGTGTGATATCCATTCATAGGTCCTCCTTGATAGTATTCCATTTCATAATTAAGAGTGGATAGGAATTTCATTGGATTTGGCAGTCTTGATAAAAGTAGCCTTGGAATCAAGCCAGTTATAATTTTAAAAACATGTCTAATTGTCAGAATTGATTCAGTAAGAGTTGGGCAAACTAATTTGGCTTCTACGACAATGATACAGAACATGTACAGTAATACAGTGGTACCTTGTATAAAGGAATTAATTCATTCCCAATGAAATTCACTTAAGCAAATTTTCCTTTATACAAATTTCCCATAGGAATGCATAGAAAACAGAGTAATCAGTAATCACGACCATTTTTATGTTGTACGGATTTGCCCCATAGGTGCCCCATTTGTTCCGGAAATGTGCTTGTAAACCCAAGCACTCTTTTATCAAAGCAAATTTTCCCATAAAAATAATGGAAACTTGGATGATTTGCTCTGGGGACCCATACATCACATACTGTACACACAAAATGCCAAAACACACAGAAGAAGTTGGCTAGAAATCCATGTCCACACCATGGTTTACATACCTGGCTGAAGAATCTGCTCTACTTGGGACGAACAGCTGGATTTTACTCTCTGTTTTTAATCTGATAATAATAAAATGCATTTTGTAGTTCTATACACACTCGACTAGCTGCCCCATGACTTGAAATGGTTTAAAAAATAAGAAAGGATGTTGAAAACAAATTAAAGAAAAATATTAAAAAATAAAACAACCCCCTAACCTGCACTCACATTTGAAAACCTTTGTGGCTGGTGCAAAGGAAACCTCCCTCCCTCTCTCCTCCCTCTGTTTTTGAGGCTTGCCTGAGATGGAATGTTCCAGACCCACAACCCAGCAATGAGAGCGACCATTGGCTCACTTGTGATCATGTGACCTGCCCCAGTGCTTGTATTACAAGACATTGCTTGTTGATCAAGGCAAAATTTAGAAGAAATGTTTGCTTGTCTTGCAAAACCCTCTTAAACCAATTTACTTATAAACCAAGATCTCCTTGGGAGTTTTGCATTGTATTATTCCTGATGAAGGTTGCAAGCTATCACAACAGCAAAATCAAGACAGTCAGTGAATTTTTCAGCTTGGATAATGAAAACAACATTTTGTACAGTAAAAATCTTGAACACATCAAACTGGTAACAAGATACTTGGAAAACTGGTACTACAATACTATATCTATATCTATATCTATATCTACAGTGGATCCTCGTATAACAAACGGTTTGTATAACATAAAATCTGTACAACGCAAAAAATTCCAGAGATGGGGAAATCTGCTTAACAGAATCACCTATGGGATGAATCCGTACAACATAAAAATATACGTGATTAAGGATTACTCCATTTTCAATGCATTCCTATGGAAAATTTGTATAAAGGAAAATTTACTTAACAGAATTTCATTTGGAATGAATTAATTCCTTTATACAAGGTACCACTGTATATCTATATCTATATCTATATCTATATCTATCTATATCTATATCTAGTATTGTGGCATATATACTGAACAGTATTTATGAGTGCAAAAACCTTAAAATATTTTCAGGCCTCAAGCACAAAGCTATGACATCATGCAAACTGCATATTACTTTAGAAAAACAATGATGTTACATATTTCTATTCATTGACCCAAATTGGTTACAAAGGTTTACTTCACCATCGTTTGGCATATGTTGCAGAATTGAAACAACAGAACTAAAAATCATATTGCCTTTCAAGTATGTGGGGGAGAAAGCCAAGCCCCAGATTGTTTCCTATCCACTAAACCTAATTCTACATGGAGACTATGATATTCTTAACTTGCTATCGTATATAGATCCAGTTAGGATTGATAAACATGCAAAAACTGCTTCAGAAGAGATTAACATCTCAGGAAATATGTGAAAACATTTTAGGAATATCGCTTAACTCTGCAAGCTAGGGGACTGTAACTGGCACGGTTGAAGAGGAGCCAACTTTGAATAAATGCAGTTAAGCAAAACAAAAATGTTGTAGTCTTATGAGAATGGGAGTGGTTTTAGCACTCTTAAGGGAGTCAATGAGCTAAACCCTCTCCCCCTCCCCAATGCCTGGGAACACTGCTGGAAAAGGAAATTTACAGAGAAGTGATTTTTAGGGGCACACTCAGCTGTGGGAGTTAATTAAAATATTTACAATATGCTCAGTGGAAAAGGCACATAAATGAAATCTGTGTCCGAATGGAGAAATAAGATATATCAATTAATGATAACAAATGTCTGTGCAGTCATTGTTCTGCACTGATTATGAGAAAGTAAGAAAGAAAAATGACATTATATAACAGTAGTTCATATGAGTGTGTTGGGTGACCATATCAACATAGAATGGAAGATTTCTTCTTCTTCTTCTTCTTCTTCTTCTTCTTCTTCTTCTTCTTCTTCTTCTTCTTCTTCTTCTTCTTCTTCTTCTTCTTCTTCTTCTTCTTCTTCTTTGCTGTTGCTGCTGCATCACATTGTTTCACTTATGCCTAGGTCCTTCTCACATGTACTATTGCCAGGCCAACTGCCTCCTGAATCTGCCATAATAGTAGTGACTCTTAAATTTCTTCCTGTTGAAACTCATTATGTTCGCATTGACCTAGTTCTCCAACCTGTTACGGTGATCCTGAATCCTGATTCTCTCTTCTGCAGTATTAGCTGCCCCTCCCAGTTTGGTGTCATGTTCAGACGTGATGTGCATACTGCCATCCAAGAAATCTATTAAGGATACCCCTTACCATTTCTCATTTCTCGATGCTCTTCCTCCATCCCACCAACAGGGTTCCCTTGCAACCAGAACCAAAAGGGGATGAAAACAATCTGTACAGTAGAGCAGGATCGCTGTTTAGAGGAAGTGGAGAGCTTTGGGTCTAGCCCACATTTTACCAGCTTTCAACAACAACACATCTACAGCTTTCCCCTCATTGGTGAAATTTCTTAATCTCTCTCTCTTTCTCCCTCTCTCAAATAAAGGAGATAAGATCAGTCTTGACTTGTGCTGCCTCTTAAGACTCATTTTACACAACAGTAGCTGTAGAAGCAGCTCGTCTGGCCCTGCAGACCTGAATTCCTATATAGTAGTACCTCCTCCCAAACCACCTCTTCGCCTATAATAGAATAGAATAGAATACTTTTATTGGCCAAGTGTGGTTAGACACACCAGAATTTGTTTTGGTAAAAATGCTCTCTATATAAAAGAAATATAAGAATCATATAGTCAACAATAAAAACACAGTACAATACTACAATATAACCTATTATTTAAAAAGGAAGAAGAAATGTAAAAATTATTCAACAGTTTGATAGCACTTGGAAAGAAACTATCTCTATATCTAGTTGTCCTAGTATGCAGGCCCTAAAACAATGGCCCAGGTAACAATTGAAACAGATTATGTCCAGGATGCGTGGAATCTGTATATACAGCCCTCTTTTTAGCTCGTGTGGTATACAATTCCACAATAGATGGCAAATTAGTAGCAATAATTTTTTCTGCAGTTCCAATTATCCTTTGAAGTCTATATCTGTCATGCTTAGTAGCCAGCAGACCCCTCACTGTCTTATTTATTCTACTTGATCCAGGTTGAACAATGGCTCCAGGCTGAGCGATTCTGGGAGAAGACAGAAACAAAGATGCATTTGTGCTTTCTCTGGCACCCATTAATACTTCTCCATCCTCTTCACGCCGTGGACTTGCCACTTCCTTGGTTTTGTTTTCTTCCCCCAAGCGTAGCTGAAAGGAACCTTCTTTGTTATTTCCAAAAATGTAAAGGGTCTGTCTGAGACCTCCTGAACTTTTCCCCACAAATACTAGCTACTTGTTTATACTGTTTGTACCTCTTGCTGCTTACTATATGGTACAGTGGTCCCACACCCATTCACGGTTCATATACTGCAGTCCTGCTATATCGTGGGACCGCAGTATGTGTAAAAAGGCCCCCTGAGATAAGGGGGGAAAGGCCTGTTTCAGGCCTCCCTTACTTAGCCCAGGACTGGGGCTGCCCCGAACGGGCCTGCGAGGGCCTTCCCGGCCCTTCTGGAGGCCCCAAAAGTGACTTCCGGTAGGCAGCACCAGGCTGGGGGTAAGTACAAGAGTCCCCAGCTAGGCGCCCAGGCCCAACCCGACCTGCATCCGTATATCGCAGATTTTCAATTATCGTGGGTCGGGTCCCTAACCCCTGTGATAGGCGGGGGGGGGTCACTGTTCATTCTCTGTAGCTCATCTGAAGATCTTTTATGTAGCCACCCTGATTTCTTCCATTTTTCCCTTCTCTTGGGGATTATTTGTGCTTCACCTTTCAGAAAAACACCCATCCTTCATGTATTTTCTTCTCTTTGTGTGCTTCTCACGTGGCAGCATCGCAATCGCTTCCACTGTTTTCTTGACCTTATTCAAGTCAGTTTCTCAAAACACTAGCTTTGGTTTTTCTCAATCCAACAATTCCCAAGAGAAAAGAATGATTTCCACTCCAAGTTCTCACTATTTCCACTGGGCCGATCGATCCAGGGAGACAAACCTCAGGGAGAACAGCAAAGGAGGAGAATATCTGACTATGTGGCACGAGGTGTCTTTCAAGCGTAGGTGCTCTTCTCTTTCTATTCCTAGCCCATTTCAAGGCTTATGGTCTCAGTGTTTTTATAGGTGTCCTGCTACTGTGTTACTGGCACACAAAAAGCCCGAGAGGACACAGGCTTGAGGAGAGAGCTGCAAGCATTTGGGTCCGCAGTACTGTATGGAACCAAGCAAGGAGGGCAGTGCAAACATTACAACTCATGAATCCACATGTTCCTATAAATAATGGCACAAAGCCCACAAAGGGGAAAGAATCCAAAATGTCCTGCTATGAGCTGGCACCGAGCTTTTCACAAATTCAAGCAGCATTGTAGAGCCCGGCAAACCTCCCCAAGCGTTATGTGCACAGTAGTGCTGAATGTAAGCCCTAGCAAGAATGACAACCACCATTTGTGCAGTTACCCTATTGGCCATGAGAAAAAGTCCGAACTGTGGTTAGCTGAGCTTTAACCAGGTCCCTGGGCTTCTTTGCCCAGATTGGTCTTGGGTCTATTTTAAACCATCAGCCAGCCCTGGCATCTTATTGAATGAGATGCTCCTGACCTGGAGTCATGTCTTTTGACATTGTCACTGGCAATCCTAATAGCAGGAGCTACTTGGCCTTCACCAGTTTTAAGCCTGCCTAATCAATCTCAATTGCTACCCAAAATAAAGAAAGATTTTGTCTCTGCTGGGTTTACACTCTCTTACAGACACATATACTGTATCTTTTGGCAATAAGCAGGTCTCCCCCTCCATCCTAAGGATATTATAGTGAATTACATTTGAGTAATAATAATAATAATAATAATAATAATAATAATAATAATAATAATAATAATAATAATAATAATAATAATAATAATAATAATAATAATAATAATAATAAATACAGTGGTACCTCAACCTCCTAAGAATTTAATCCATTCCGAATGCATGCTCTTAAGTCGAACTACTCTTAAGTCAGGGTACCTATCAAAAAAATTGAAAAATTAAATTAAAAATCAAAAAAATGAAAAAAATATTTGTAAGTTGAGCAGACCATATCTAAAATTTGTAAGGCTGCAGTTAAAATGTGAACAGTTTTCCGCTCTTAAGTCAAATTGCTCTTAAGTCAGGGTACCACTGCAATGATGATGGTAGTGGTGGTGGTGGTGGTGGTGGTGGTGGTGATTATGATATAACTATTCTTTACCAAAAGGTGAATGCAGACTAATGTTGAAGAAAAATAATGTTCAAATTTGCATCTGTTTGGCTTTGGGTTACCAGGTTTCAGGGTTCTGGCTAGAGTCTCAAGGATCTGCTGTGCTTCTCCCATTTGCAGTTAGAGGGTGACAAAAATGAGGCTGGGCTGTGCTAGAGGAGGAGAACTTTTATTTTTAGTATGGGAGCAGGCTGTAAAACGTAGGCACCTGTCTCAACTTATTCTCAATTGGTGCTATGGTAAAGGTGCTATCATCTCTGTCACGCTTGTGCAATCCTAGCACATAGAAAGCCAAGAATGACGTGAAGGCACCAAGGGAAGCCTGTGGATGCATGCATTTTCATTAGTTTTATTTATATGCCACCTTTCCCCCAATAAAGGGATTCAAGGCAGCTTGGGCCCATTTGTGGCATTTACAGCAAAGCAGGGAACAGGGCACTAGCGTTAACTCCTGCACCTTCACATTTTACAAGGCCAAAAATCAGCAATGCAGGGCTTGGAAGAAAACTCTCTGTAGACTAGCAGTGAGCCTCCAACAAGCTCCAGTCAGGGCACAGAGGCTGGGAAAATTCAACATTCATATGTGCTGTATGTAAGCATGGAATGCGCCCTAAACTCCCAGCAGCTTTGGTGATTGCGACCATAGCTGAATTGATGGCAATCACCAAAGCTGCCAGGAGTATTTTCATGGAATCAGAGAAACAGTGAGCCTATAAAGCAATTGAGCCCACCCACCCCCTGCTCAATGCAGGCATTCAAATCAAAGCAGATCTGGCAGATAGTTGTCCACAAGGCCTCCAGTTTTGGAGCACTTCCCACTTCCCAAGGTAATTGGCTCCATTGTCCTATTACTCTAAGAGTTAAGGTGTTTTTTCCCTGTTATTCATTCTAAATCTGGCTTCCTCTAGCTTGTACTGTATTACATATACAGTATCCTGAATTCTGGGATGATCAAGAACACGTCCTGTGCTTCCTCTGTAGGATTACGTTTCAAGAAGTTGAAAAGTTCTCGACCATCTCCCATCAGCCCTCCTTCCCCAGGCAGAACATGCCCATTTCATTCAGTCTTGCCCCAAGAGTGCATGGGTTTCCAGTCCCTGACCATCCTTGATGCCTTCCTTTGACTTGGCCCAGTTTGTTGGCATCCTTCCTAAAATGCAGCCTCCGAACTGGGCACAGCACTCTAGATGAAGCCTAACCAGTTCTGAATAGCCTATCGTGGGGTTAGGGACCTGACCCGACCCGCGATAGTTGAAAATCTGTGATATGCAGATGCAGGTCAGGTTGGGCCTGGGGGGCCTTGTACTTACCTCCAGCCTGGTGCTGCCCCAAATGGGCCTGCGAGGGCCTTCCTGGGCCCCAGAAGGCCCGGGAAAGCCCTTGCAGACCTGTTTGCGGCAGTGCCAGTCCTAGGATAAGTACAGGAGGCCTGAAACAGGCCTTCCCCCTTTACCCCAGGGGGGCTTTTTTCATATACTGTGGTCCCCCGATATAGTGGGACCACAGTATATGAACTGCGAATGGGCGGGGGACCACCGTAGTACCTTGTGGGGTTTGCAGACTATACTTCAATTAATGCATCTTAAAATCATATTTGCCTTTTTTAAATTTTTGGCAGCCACACTGTGTGTGTTTTCAGATCATTATGCCACTGAATATTTATACCCATGGAACTCCAAGTGTAGAAGCTGCTGCGATGATTTCATGAGTTATACTATCATGTGCAGCCCACACCTAACCTAGCTTCACTGTTTAAGGTTTCACATATTTCCGTTGCTATAAAAGACAATTATTCATTTCTGAAAGCTATGCCCTCTTCCACACTCATCTCTCCTAAATGGTTGATATGAAAAACATCCAGCTACATTCTGAGGTCTTCATTGTCTACCACCATTCTCTAGCAGAAAAGATCGCATTATATTACTGTTTGGGCTTCTGCCCACACAGATCCTTAAGTTCAATGTCTATCCATTTCTTGGGTGGGCTATAAGGACATTACATCCCATTCGCCTCAGGCAAGTAAACCCCTACCATGATCGGACACAGTAGAGCAGAAAATTAAACAAGCATGACACATTAGAACTAATTGGAGAATTAGGCAGCCCAAATGGTAATTAAGAAGGAGTAACCACTATAAATTTTGCAGCCTTGTTGCAGCACTACACCTATAATTAGGTACGCCCAGAAGTTCAAAAGCTCCCCTTTCAAATCTATGCTATAATTTTCAGCACCAGAAACATGCTGTCAAGTTGTTGGTATTAAGGAAGTAATCTCTTGCCAAGCTATTCTGGAAAAGATTATTTAGGAAGCACGGCTTTGCAGTGTAAAAAAAGAAAGCACTCACTTGGACCTGTTCAAAAGTGAAGATTAAGACTTTCAGGAACATGTTTTTTTTTTTTTAAAAAAATAATTCCTTGAGCAGCAAGAAAGCAAAGCTTTCCACAAGAAAAAAAAACCATTTGGCTAATGGAAAGAATAGGAATTTTCCATCCCACCTCCAACACCCAACACATTCCTTCCAGTACTCTCTCTGTATTACCACTGAAATATGATTCCAAACATTAAATTAGTTTGTAATTAAAAGGAGACACCTCCCATCCCATTCCAGACATGTCAGTGAAGGGCCAGCTGACGTGAGACTTCTAAAATCAATTTTAGTTTGAAATTAAAAAGAGACATCTCCCTCCCCAACCCAGACATCTCAATGGAGGGTCAGCTAAAGGCTTCACAAGGATCAACCCCCCCTTTATAGATCAATTCCTGGATAGCCACTTTAGTAAGAATCATATTCTTGGGGACAAAAATTAGTCCTTTTGCACCTTTAGAGCATCCTAAATTTCCCCAACTCTTGACTGTTGAAGGTGGCAGTATTACCAAAAGGTTCAAATACTCACCTCTTGTGCCTTTAAGCAGCTGCATGATGAGATACAGAGATGTTTGTTTGTTTGTTTGTTTGTTTGTTTGTTTGTTTGTTTGTTTGTTTGTTTGTTTATTAGACTTATATACCGTGCCATCTAGCAAGAAGGCTACTCTGGGCGGTAGCCTTGTTTAACTGATGACACTTTTTTTCTTCTGGCTTTGAGATGAAATGAGGAGGAAAGCTCTACTTGCTAAATGTCTGCATGACAGGCCACAATTAAAATTCAGGTCATATAACTGTTAACTGCAGAACCGACAGGGAAACTGTACTCAGTGCCAGCCAAGGTCTTGGCCCCGTCTGAATTGTGCACGCCAGCAGCTGGGCGTGGAGGCAATCCAAGACTTGTTGCCTGCTCTCATATAGAGGATAAGGCTGTTTTTATTAGGGATGTGTGGACTCCCCTTGTCTCCATTTGGAGGCTGGTCACCAATTAAAAGCTCTGGTTAAAGAAAATCTGGGAGAAAAACAGTTCTTTGCCTTCTGGGAGTTCTCACCTGGCTCGTAATTTTTGTGCATGTACAAACATTGTACGCTGCATGTATATTGTTGCCCCCCCCCCGAGACTTGAAGCAAAACATGTTTCAGTCAGGGTACAACACAGTGGTGATATATAGTGATACACAGTTCTACTACATGTAATTTCTGTAGTATCGTCCCATCTGTGTTATTCTTCAGGGGATGTTGATGTGTCCAGTCCACAAAGGGCACAAAGCAATTGCATCTTGTGTGTGTTGTGTCATTACGGTCGTGATCGACCCTTCGTGATCCAGTGTCCATGGAGTTTTCTTGGCAGGAATACTGGAGTGGTTTGTCAGTTCCTACTCCAGGTGTCTATACCACCTGGTCTTCCCTGGTGGTCGACCATCCAAGTACTAACCAGGTCTGACCCTGCTTAGCTTCTGAAATCAGGTGAGATCGGATGTCCTCAGGGCATCTAGGCAGCTAGATCTTAATTCTTACAAAAGCAGAAAAGTAATTTAGGTTATATGAAAACATGCCCAATTATTCTGCTATATGATCAGCAGAGCAATCGCTTACTCAGAAAGGGGTTCAACAAAATTCAAGGACCCTTACGCTCAAATAAGCACATGCCCAAGTATACAGGCTGAGTCAGAACTCAACCGTCAAAATGTTTAGCTGTTTACGGATTTACAGAGCAATCCAATGGTGGTAGAAGTAGAAGGTTCTTTGCCAGAGAACCCATTGCTTCCAAGGCTCTGCTGCACTGTGCTGCTGACCATAAAGCAGGTGGCTCAATGGGGGTCTAAGTTCTAGCCCCTTTAATTTAAAAATTTAAAAACAGAAAAAAAATCCTACCTCTCCCTGTTTAACATACAAGATTCCACTGCTTCTCATGCAAAAGATTCAGAGAGGAACTTGAGCCATTTGCAGTTATGTCATGGTTTTCCTTGCCCTTAATTAAGAATTAAGGTAAAGTTACATAGATTTGCAATAGTTTTCCAGCAGCGATAGCTGTGCCAACTATCTTTGTTAATCTTTATAACTTTCTAGATAAAAGTTTTTCAAATGCTATTCTTCCCAAGTACGTGGAAGATAAAGCATTTCTAACAGAAAGGAAAATAAATCAAGATTATTAAAGTGAGCTTTATCTGGCAGTTTTCGATTTATTTGGGGCACAAATCTAATCTGATTTTTACATAGCTATTCAGTATATAAAGAGCTGGTCAAATAGTGTAAGTAAATCTGGGGCTCTGAAAAAGAAATAAAAATGAGAATACATTGAAGGCTATGGAAACTTTACTGTAAACTTTATTCATTTTTATTCTCCTGCTCCTAAATACAATGGTACCCCAATTTATGAGGTGCCTGACATATGAAAATCCCAACTTAGAGCACTCTTCAGCACTCTCTCCCTGTCACCAGCTACTAACGAGCAAGATCGGGATTCCCCGTCTTGCAAGCAGCTGATTGGGTGTGTGTCAGGATTTGAAGTGCCTTCCAGTCACCGAAGCAAACGCTGCCTTTGAGACTGGAAGGCAATTCAAAAGCGGTGCGCCACTTCTCCCGCCCCCAGGGGGGGCCTCCAGAGAAGCAGCGCGCCACTTTTAAAATCCCTTCCAGTCACCGAGGCAGTGTTTGCCTCAATGACTAGAAGAGATTTTAAAAGTGCTGCACTGCTTCTCCAGAGCCCCCGCACGGGGGTGGTGGGAGTGGCGCGCCCCTTTTAAAAATCCCTTCCAGTCACGGAGGCAAGGACTTTCAAATCATGTGTGCAGCTTCTGGTGGGGGAGAAGCTGCCCACAATCCAACACCAATCAGCGCTCCCAGGACCATCTCCACTGAAATGCATTTGCTCAATTCATTTCAATTGATGGTTTCTCCAATGAAGTGCATTGGGTCAATGGATTTCAATGGAGATGGCCCCGGGAGCGCTGGCTGGAAGCCAGCTCCAAGCAGCTGATTGGCGCTGGCTGGGGGAGGAATCGTGCAGGCAGCTTCTCCTGACCCCCCACCAGGGGGGAGAAGCTGCACGTGCGAATTTTAAAGTGGTTTCCCATAGGAATGCATTAAAATCTATTCCCTCTGGAATGGATTAATTGCTTTTCAATGCATTCCTATGGGAAACTGCTTCACGATTTACGAGATTATCAATTCACGAGCATTCTCTCAGAACGCATTAATTTTGTAAGTCAGGGTTCCACTGTACCTTGTTTTCTTCATAAGCATACCAGGATAAAAGAAGGGACTCCTGCTTAAAAATGTTGAGAAAGTTTCTGTGTGTTTTGAGCCATAATCTGCATGCTCTGTGAAGAAGAATCCTGAAAGATTTGCATGGCATTGTCCAAAATAAAATAACAACCCAACAGCTGATTTTCCCATCATAAGTCACAAATGACAAAATAAATAATTGCAGATATTAAAAAACTGGCCCTCACTGATATGTATACCATTTTAGTGTACTAATATAATTAATACCATAAAGCAATGAAAACAACAATGCTGAAAATGCAACATGAAGGAGAAGAAAACCCAGCAAAAACAACATAATAAAACTACTCTTAGAATATGATGATACTACCTACCTGATTGCTATATTGATACCAGTTTAATCTCCATGGTCAGAACATTCCATAACTGCAGTGTCACAACTAAGTGTGTGTCTATATTTGAAAATGCTTCCCAATTTGATCTGGAATTAGCACAGTTGAATTCGAAATATTTTTCACTGATCACAGAATGTAGAAATCAGCCTTTTGCTTTTCCTTTCCAATCTATACTTCCCCCCAAAGTTGCCAGAGGTCAGCAGGAGGGCAGTATCAAAGGAAAGGAGGATGTGTGTCAAACTGCATTGTACTGAGGAGACAGTGTGGACAATGGCATTGAAATTAACCAAGCTCTTTGTGTGGTTACCTCAACCAAATGTAGTTGCAAAAGAGACAGTAGATCAAGCCAATGTACAGTAATACCTTGGTTTAAGAGTAACTTGGTTTAAGAGCATTTTGTAAGTCAAGCAAACATTTATTCTAAAATTTTGCCTTGATCAAGAAGCAATGTCTTGATATAAAAACACTGGAGCAAGCCACATGATCAAAAGTAAGCCAATGATGGTGCTCTGTCCCTTCCTCCCCTTGCTGGATTGTGGGTGATTGTCTGGAACATTCCATCTCATGCAGCTTCCAATGCAGCAGGAGGAGACAGGAATAGATGTCTCTCTTGCACCAGTCAGGAACATTTTCAAAATGGAGCACAGGTTGGGGTTTTATTTTTATTTTTATTTTTATTTCATTTGTTTTCAGTCATGGGGCAACTAGTCAAGTGTGTATAGGGCCACAAATTGCACTTTATTATTGTCACATTAAAAACACAGAGTGGCCCAACGCAGACCAGCTGCCTGCAGCCAGCCAGGCAAGAGGCGACCGCTCCACCACAATGCAGCCTTGCGAAGGGGCGGTGAAGCCATGCCGCCAACCACTTCATTGCAGGTGGGGAAAGAGGGTGGAATCCACGCCCTGCCCTCCGCTTCCCGCACTCATCAGGCTAGCCAGCGCCCAGGCCCATGTGGGGCTGTGGCTGACCACTTACCTCAGCAGCGACCCCTGTGAAAGGGCCATTCGATCCCCAAAGGGGTCAAGACCCCCAGGTTGAGAACCGCTGCACTACATCATCCATATGCAGGATTTCTTGAATTAAGAAAAACTGAAAATGCTCTTGGCTATTTGACTATTCCTGTTCTTCTGTTTGACTGCTTTAATTCGTCACTGAAAAGATCATTGGGAGAGAAAATACAGTGAACTAGAATAAAGTGTTTGAAATGTAGTAGATTGTTCTGTTACATTTCCTGCAGGCCTCCGCTTGCATCACCATGAGAAGCTTTAGACCGGTGGAAATAGCCATTAAACTACCACATAATACATGTTTT
This sequence comes from Phrynocephalus forsythii, assembly GCA_029282475.1. NCBI lineage: Eukaryota > Metazoa > Chordata > Lepidosauria > Squamata > Agamidae > Phrynocephalus > Phrynocephalus forsythii. The sequence continues at coordinate 29,263,790 of JAPFRF010000004.1, forward strand.
ATTCCAGCATGTGTCTCAGAGGTGGACAGGGCCGGCGCTAGGGTTTTTCGTGCTCTAGGTGAGGGGCGGGGGGAGGCGGGGTGGCAGCGGCAGAGGGGGTCAGGTGGCGGGGGTCAGGCGGCGGTAGCGGGGGTCGGGTGATGGTGGGTGGGGGTCGGGCAGCGGCGGCAGTGGGGGGTCTGGTGGCAGTGGGCGGGGTCGGGCGGCGGCAGGGGCGGCAGCGGGGTTGGGCGGTGGTGGCAGCGGGGGGGTCAGGCGGCAGCAGGCGGAGGTCGGTGAGGGTGGCAGCGGGGGGCGGTGGTGGTGGCGGGGCGTGGGTGGCTGGGGGCGGGCGGTGGCGGGGGCAGCTGGGGGGCAGGGGTGGCTGCAGGGGTGGGCGGCGGGGTGTGTGTGGCGGCGACCGGCGGGGGGTGGCGGGCAGTGGGTGGGCAGCAGGCTGGGCAGCGCCCCCTATCCATTTTGGCGCCCTAGGCAACTGCCTAGTTTGCCTTAATGGACGCGCCGGCCCTGGAGGTGGATATTATGGACTAGGAGTGGTTTAATTATGCCAGAAACTTTAAATAAACATTAAAGAAATAAATACTGATGTTTAACACCCAAAATCAAGACTCAAAAGACCAGATTTCCAGAGTGATTTGGGGTTGGGGAGTGGTATGTATTTAACAGCCTTGCACATAGAAGCAAGAAACAAAGAGTTTCTTTCTCACTCTGGTCTATAAGTACACAGAAAATGAGTATTTGGATAAAATTCAAATTTATCATTACCATTCAATTTTGCCGCACTGACACTGATTTGACAATCTCATTGTCATCTTTCATAATCCAACCAATAATTGATTAGCTGTATGAAGAAGCAACCCCAGAAACACAGTCAATATCTTGTGTTGAAGCTTTATTCGAAAGAATGGGGAGACCCTCTGTAATTAGTATTTTCTTTTATGGTTAAGCAAATCCACAACCACTAGAAAGGGGCCTTTTTCAATTTCTGCAGTGATTTGTAGTCCTGGCATAGATGGCCTGTAATCCACATAGTTATGGGGTCTCACTGCAAAATTTGGAGGAGCCCCTCCTTACTTAGATCATGAGACACGCTTGTCTCTTAAGACTGTATATAATTTCAAGTGGGCTGACACACAGAAGACATAATCATGGGAAGCTATCAGACCATTGGCCATTCTAGCCTAAATACTGTTGACATTGATTTGCAGGGACTGCCCAGTTTTTTTAGGGAGGAATCTCCCTTATTCCTACCTGGAGAAAGCAGGGATTGAACTTGGCACCATTGGAATATGAAGCAGATGCTCTTTGAGCTACTTCCATTTCCTAAGGGATTCACACCCTACATCAGTGTTGGCAAACCTAGGGGATGGGTGCCAAAGGTGGCACTTGGAGCCCTTTCTGTGGGCACCCGACATCGACCCTTCACAGCCATCTGTATTCAGGTTAAATTGCTATATTGGCACTTCGCGAAAAATAAGTGGGTTTTGAATCACAGTTTGGACACTTGGTCCCTAAAAGGCTCACCATCACTGCCCTGTTACTTAATACACAAACTTTCCTCCATATAATACTTGTAAAAATAATATAGCGTTTTGAATTTCTCTAGTCCATATAGGAAGAAAGGACTATCTTTACACATAGGTAACATGGGGGAACTCCTCTGATTCAAGATAAGTTAGTGAGTTCTCATGGAAAGATATCTACAGGAAGGAAAAAAGAAAAAAATGTTACATAAAGTGACTTTAATGTCTTCTTACAAGAAGCATATTTTTAAATAACATAATCAGGTAATTAATTAAATGCATTGCACATCTCCTCCAGCAGTGAGTGCTCTTGGCTCACAGGACACAATCTCTTACAATTTGGTGTATGGTCAAGTATTCTCTATAAAAGTCCTACGTGTCACTAATTATAAAAGCTGGTAGTAGAATCTGAAATCCTGGAATCTTGGTCCGGGGCCATTTTTAAACAATTTCCCATCACAGTTTAGGAAAGATATTTTTCTGTACTGCAACTCCCACAGTCCCCAGCAGACATGGCTGCTACGGTCCGTGCTGTAACTGGAATTCCCCAAAGTACCTGTTTTGACCTATAATCTTGTGACAATCTGTATCAAAGCACAGTGGCATTAGTTCATGGGCTATTATCATGAAAGAGAGGTGCTGACCATTATTTAAACATGTATGACTGAAATAAAAAAGATCCTTAAAAAATACTGTGTCAGAATAATGTATTATGGTTAGTTTGAGCTTCCTATGAGTACATCATTTTCTTCCTGAAATCCTGCAGTAAAATAATTGGTCCTGCAGTAAAATAATTGGTCAGACATTGTCCATATGTATTAGTATTAGTATCTATCCTATATTAGCAAATGAATTGAGCTTTGTCTTGATTAAAATCCCAAGAGTCCCACTTCCTTCTTTCTTTTGCATTTTGCTCTCTCTCTCTCTCCCATTCTCTTAATCTTGGCACTTGTTTAACTCATCTAAGGGCAGCAGCTCCCTCCAGACAACACAGCTCCCAACTAATGAAGACTTGGAGTGCCCTGTCCACACACTATAATTCAATATATACTGTATACACGTCTACACGGTATTCACTGAGATCTTTAAAATAATCTATGACATGACTCTATAGGCAACAACAACACAACCAACAACAAAAGACTGGGGTGTCCCTGAAAGACCCCCCCCCCAAAATGATGTGTGTGTACGTCACATAGGCTGTATTCTTAATTCACAGCACTCAAAAGTTGCTAAAAATCAATTCAGCCATTTCAGACACAATAACCGGGGTGCACCCAAGGCCTCCCCAAAGGAATTTTATCTACAGTTCAAATCAGAACCTCCCAAACATACAGTGCTCTTTAAATTTGGTGAAAATCCATTAATAAATGCACGCAGTTCATGCAAATGAAGAGCAATCTTCTACACTTATGCATGAAGTTCCTTCTTGACATGATTTTTAAAAAAAGTCTGTTTTTAAAAAGCCAGTCATATTTATTTATCATTTCAATTCACACCCATTTTGTTACTGATGTATCATATTATGTATCGGTAAACTGCTTAAATTGTTAAATGAAATAGTAAGACGGAAGAGGGAAGGTGGTTGCAGATAAAATTCCAGGAAAATGCTGACCCTCCAAATTCACAGGAACTTCATCCAGGAAACATTGTAATTTCTAAGACACTCACACAACTGGTAGTCTCAGACAAACTGGAGTCTCCATTGTTTGCTATGACTGAACCATCCTCAGAGTTAGCAGGAGCATGCCATTTCCATAGTCTGGACAAGATTAATAACTCTGTCTTGCTGAAGACTACTTCTGTTTTTGCTTATCAGCCCCAGAATTGGGCCCAGTCACAAGCCAATTTTGGCAGGCTTAGAACTTGAATTCCGAGCTTGGGATGCAATTTTCTTTTCAACAGCAATATCTTGATTGGCTTTTTGACAGAGGACGGAAAAATGAGCAACCGTAATATGTGCCAGACATGAAATGGTCATGCTCTGATGTTTAGTGTGAATGGAGCTCTCATGGGATAGGAAAACCTTCTGATCCCAACATAAGGGATCATACAAGAAATGCCGAGGGTGGAAAAGCTGATGATAAATACGAGCTTTCGTAGCTTTGCTTGACTTTCTTAAGATTTTGAACATCTCCAACGTCTAGAGCAGATAGCTTTGATCCAGCTGAAGCTCCCGACCACAGAGTAATTTTTTTCCTTATGCTTTTCTCACTTTGTTCCTTTGAAAGTGTGTGCGTACAGGTCGACATAGGCTTCATGGTGATTTAGTCAGCTAAATTTAGTCAGTTCCCAAACGCTGAAATTCAGTTTTAACTCTTAAGTCTTCCTGACCTTACAAATATTAACAAATTGAACACATTTGCAGACATGTTTGTTTTCTCTCTATCACAACTTTTCTATTCATGCTTCAGCCTTATTTGTAAGTCTGCAAGTAGTTCAGTGGTAATGGGTTGTAATTTATCACAGATCAAACCAATTCTACCTAATTAAATTGTATATGTATATATAGACAGAAAGAGATGCTTGAAACAAGTTGGTTTTGGCTGCCCTGAATAGGCAGAATGTTGTTAGTTATTTAGAGCTCAGCTTTCACTAATTTTGTTTAAAACCTGGAGGGACAGGGCCTGATGCAAATTCAGTGGAAGTTCTTTCCATAGTTATGGGACCATCATTGAGAAGGCATGATTCCTAATGGTTACCAGGGGGATATTACTAAAATAAATGGCCTGTTCAATCTGCTGCTGCTTTGAAAGCATAAACATTTTCTTTTTGTGGAGGATGAGGTGGGAAAGGGAGATATCATGTTCTTCTCCATTATCATGGGGGACCTGTATCCATGCCTGAGGCCCTGTAGATGGGGGGGGGGTTGATGCTGCCTGCTCTGTTTCAATGCAGTAAAGAACTTATAAACTGTCTTCCCTGTCATCCCACAAACAGTACGGGTACTGCAATGAGACTGGCACAATTGCCATAAAGACAAAATAGAACATTGAGACACCGGGTTCCTTCAAGAATATATTGAAATAATTGAATCAATGCATTGATGGTGCTTCTCTGAGAAGAGAAGGACACTTTCTAAGGTAAAACAGAACACCTTTATACTTTGTCAGACATGTAAAGACACGAAAGCGTTTCCTTAAGACACTTCTGCACAACTCTATACAAGAATGACATGTGGAAACTTCTTCATTTCACATGAAATTGGAACATTTAAAATTGTTTCACCTTGCTTACTCAAGATACAGTACTTGCATACCATCTATTTGTCAAGCATTTTGGACGACCACCTTAAGCAAGCAAGTAAAGAGCATGTGAAGCAAATTCTCATTACTTGAAACCTTAGACCTTGTGCAAGATCTTGCAGAAGACACTTGAAAAGTACTTCCTTTTTCTTTATCACTTTAGACACAATACGAAGCAAGGAAGTTAGGAAACAAGTTCTCTGGCCCTTTCCCGAAAGGCTTGAAATGTGTGTTACTGGTTATGCATGAGAGATCTTCAATGATGAATGATAGAAATTAATTTTCAATACGTAAGTTTACATCCTAAATTTAAAAATGAGATTTTTTTTCCTTCCAAAAGTAAGCAACTAGCACTGAGAAGGTCATAAGCAAGATATAATGGGAATGGCTATTTCCTATTATCGGTCTCCAGGATCTCATCTTATTACCACAGAACATGGGCGTTCTGTTTTAACTATCATTCAGCCATTAGACATAGGTTGAGTCATGGCTACTGGATTTCTTTTTGAGAGATAGAAACGTTTTGCTGCTCATCCAAACAGTTTCATCAGTCTGAATACAGCTAGTGCGAGTCCTCCATCTTATAGTCAGTCAAGCTTTGACCTCTTGTCACCCTGGTCTGAATTAGGCTCATAAGATGAACAATGGCCTGAATAGGCTCATTAGGGAGACCATAGTCTCAATAGGCCATTAGGTGAACAATGGCCTAAGGTGCTGAAACCCATAAAGTATGGGTCGTTAGCTATGACCTTGGTGGTGAAGGCTTTTTGATTTGTCTGGGAATCTTCACAGACATTAGACATAGGTGCACTCCTGTATAAAAATAATAATAAAGAATGCTTCTCAGTAGGCTGCATATTTCTTAGAAGAAGAGAGACTCTGTGCTTGCATAATGACTATTTTACCGTCCGTTGTCAAGTTTTACATTTAAGTCTTAAACCTAATAATGATTTTTGCTCCATGATAGAATCATGAGCAAGTCTGACTAGTTAGTGGGAAATTTTGGCTTCAGTCGCCTTCAGCTGGGGTTTCTCAGATGGCAGTAACAGAACTTAGAGGACAGGCTATTCCAAAGCAGATGAATGAAGTTATATCTTGCCTTTTATGTTGAAGCCAGGACATGTAAAGATAGCCAACCTGTAAATCCAGAGGTTTCCCAATTTTTCTAGTGTGCTTTGATTTCATCACATTTCTAAAGACAGGTCACAGTGTTCTGAATTAGTGTTTGGGCACCTGTTTTTCTAACACCTTTTAATCAAGATAACAGGCTTACAGTTTCTAAATCTTGCTCATGGGAAAAACCTTGATTGAACTGCTATCCATCCATCCATCCATCCATCCATCCAATCAACAAAAATATCACACAGTCATGCTAAAGGAATCCCAATTTCACTCAGTTTTCACAAAAAGTGTTGGGTATTACCAGTAGTTCCTCAACAATGTTCCTCATTAACACAATTTCTTTAGGTTATTATTATTTATTTTATTTAAATAAGTAAGGCCTAAATTATCCCAAGAATACATCTTTTTACCTGAGTGTAGAACAGAATTCTCCAGTTATATATTTTGCCTTGATTCACTGGGTCGACTGAAGTTGCAACTAGCTACTAGATTTAGGTCCAAAACCACTGTACTCCTTGTTGATATTTTTACTTTAAAATCCAGTGGAGAAAACTTGTAAAATAAACTGAAGATTTATAAATCTATATAGTTTTCCCAAAATATAAGTTTGAAAATTGTATAGAAAGAATGGAGCTTGTTTTGATTTAATGGAAATTAAATCCTTACAAACATCTGTATACTGTTATCTTTCCTACGCTTTCTTTTAAAATTTAAACTGTAATATTCTTTTCTTACTGAATATGTGTGTGGAAGCCAAGCAGGAATTCCCTGGAGGAAACATGGTATCCTTTGTTGGGTTACATCATTACTACAATTTTAATTCTTATTTTAGGAAAACAGAATAGGATAAAGGGAAGAATATTTATATCCCCAGTCAGCAGAGACCAGTCAATTTCAAATTTCTGAGGTTAAAACTGCAAGAAGTTTATTGCTATCTGTGAGGGATGTCCCTTTGACGAAGAGCGACTGAGAGGTGCGCAGTCCGTTCCCCTGGAAAAGAGCGAAAAGAAAGGGTGGCATGTGACTGTATGAGGCGGGCCACTGGCGGGTGCAGGCAGGGGAGATGGGAGCCCGTAGGTGACGAAGGCATGAGCTAGCCGTGAGACCACTGAGGAGTTAACTGTGGAGGGTTTCTGGATGATTGAAGAGCCAGGAGGGGATGAGGTGAGCAGGGAGGTGGAACTGGAAATATAAAAGGGAAATATAAAAGGTGTGGAGGATTGAGAGGAGGCAGAAGAAGAGGCTGAGGAATGGATTTCCCCACCCCAAATCCCCAAGGCTCCCTGGAAGAGGGACCCTTCCGTGGCTTGTGGCAGGGCCAATTCGACCGAACGGGTGGCAGAGTGGGCTCGCCACCCGTGTTGCGGGACCCTTTGTGAGGGACGTGGACATAGCCTCCGGATCCCTCATGACTGGGAGAGGTTCCAACAACTCCTTTATCCACAGGACCAGGAATCGTGGACCTGGCGGGTTGGACTTATCCTTTTGATGATGAAGTTTTGGATGGCTGTGTTGATCCTACTGAAGTTATAGTTCATTCTGTTATAGATGTGACAAATACAGAACCTTGTTCGGAAGCACAATCTTCCTGGGTCCGTGGATGAGGAATCACACAAGTGGGAACCCGAACCCACTCACACTATCATCCCTTCTCAGGGATTGCAAAACTCACAAATCTGGCCTACATGAATTAGAGGGCTTCAGATCAAAGACCCTTATTGAGTGCTAGAAAATATTGCTTCCAAGGCTTTCTTAAGCCCTAGTTTAAAAAAAAAAAAACAATGACCAAACTGCTAAGCTTTTGCACCCTTTTCTGCATCTCAACACTTTAGTGAAAAAGACGATCACAACGAACTTTTCTTCTTTTCTAACAACTTCATTTCCTTTTAAACACTCCATCAAATGGTGGAGTCAAATGTACCCAAACAATGCTGGAGTAAAATCACATTTATAGAGTTTTTGATTAGCTGTAACAGCTGGAGTAGCCGTGAGTGGCACCTGCCAAGGAATTAACTAATCAGGATTCTTTCTGGCACTTGTTCACACATTTAAAAAAGGAAATGATTGGACAAGCATAAGAACAAGAAATCCCTGTCCATAAGTATAGTAATGTCAACATCAGTATTTTCCAAAATGTTCAAACATAATTAACCCTAATAACTTATGTCTAAATACAGTACTTCCAGGTAGCAAAGACAGAACTATGGTATGTACAATGGCTTTGAATAATGTAGTTCCATAGATAGGGATTTAGTGACCTGTAATACTTTGCATACTTATATGTTTCTTTTCTTCTTCTTTCTTCAGCGTCCCCATATGGTTAGTTTGTTGTTATTGTTATGACTATTTGTATTGTTATTAATGGATTGCAATCTGGGCGTAGGGCAGGGAGGATGGGGTTTTGTCACCCAGAGTAAAGCTTTTCACTAATTGGGTGGTATAGAAATCCAATGAACATGTAGTTTCTTTGCTCCTTCACTTGCAAATGGTATCATGCTTCAGGCTATTTTATCATATTTTATTTAATAATTTAATAATTTATTTTTATGTCTTTCTTCATACTTGATCCCAAAAACCAGACTGGTACGATGATTTTAAAAAAAAAACAATGGAGGGTTAAATAAACACTGTCTTTTAATTAATGAATTAATGGATTGTCCTGTAACTGCTTCAGCATGATTGTGTTATACATGCACAAATGGCTGCAAGCTCAGCGATAAAAATGTTTACCCACCAGCCAGTTTCAGACAATGGCAACCCTGACCAACTGCACTTTTCTTGTACCTGCTTTTTTATAGTGAAAATATTTGATGCAGAGATTGCCTGAGCTCTCCTCGCTTCTTTCTGTTCTTTTTCTTTTGCCTCCCCCCCTTAAAGAGGAACCAGGAAGTAAACGGAGGTTGGAGCAACTGGAGGTAAGCCTTTTATTCTTTTGTCTCTGGTGTGCCCAGCGGGTGGGGAGGGAGGAACAGCAACGAATCCTCAAGATCTCTGGTCCGAATTTAAGGGACCAGCGGATCTTAGGGGTCGTGTAAAAAGGCCCTGTGTTAGCACACACACTCAGCTCACTTCTAACCAGTTTCATAATGGCTGCAAAACTGGGTATGAGGATAGACGTGCTATAGATGAAGGAAACTTAGGTGGAGGGGAGAAAATAAAGCAAAGCAACATGTGCTGCTTATATATCACTCCCTAGTGCTTAAATCTTTCTCTCTTGGCTGTTAACAATTTATCTATGTAGGCTACACATTGCCCCCACCCTTAGCAAGCTGGGCACTTAATGTACCAACCTCAGCAGGAGGGAAGGTGGAGTCAACCTCAACCTCAAGGCACTTCACTGAAGTACTGCATTTTAACCACTGTGGTGTGAGTTGTTTAACCACTGCACCACTGTCCTTATGAATGGATTGGATTTTGGGAAGTGGAAAAAGCATTAAGGTACAATCCTCTACTCCAAATTCTGAAATGATAAAAACACCAGACAAGAGGTTTTGTGCTACTTGGCTTTTCTCCCCTTGAACAAAGGGAAGAGAGGATCAACTTGCTTGAGCACATACCTATTTGCTCCTGATAGGCAGAACGTACATCACCTACTTAAAAACATCTTGCATACAGTTATACGTATTGTAAAGGATTATTCCTTTGACTCTGAGTCACCTGAACGGAACAAGATAACTATAATCTCCTTCTGATCCATTCCAAATTGCGTGCAGGATGTTGGAGAGAAATGAGAGCAGCTCTCCCTTGTTTGAATACTGGCATCCAGTCTAGTCCAAGATTTACAGCATGGGTGGAGAAGGTTTAGCCTTCCAGACATTGCTGGGACTGCTACTCTCTGTGTTCCTCAGCATTGGCCAGGGCCACTGGGAACTGCAGTCCCACCAGCATGTGGAGGACCTCACTTTGCAGAAGAGAGCACCTAAAATGACTACTGGGCTGGGGGACCTCCATTGTGAAGAAAGGCTAAAACATTTGGGGCTCTTTAGTCTGGAAAAAAGGTGCCTCAGGGAGGGATATGATTGAGACGTACAAAATAATGCAGGGCATGAGTAAAGTGGATAGAGGGACGCTCTTCTCCCCCTCTCAAAGTACCAGAACTAGGGGACATTCACTCAAATTGGGGGCTGGGAGAGTGAGAACAGACAAAAGAAAATATTTTTTCACCCAGCGCGTTGTTAGTCTGTGGAACTCACTGCCACGGGATATGGTGATGGCATTTGGCCTGGATGCCTTCAAAAGGAGATTGGACAGATTCCTGGAGGAAAAGTCCATCCCAGGTTAGAAACCAAGATGGAGATGTGTAATGCCCAGGCTTAAAACCAGGGTACTTCAAGGGCCAGATGCAGGGGATTGGTATCAGGAGACAGATATCAAGTCTCGTGCGCTCCCAGAGGCATTTGGTGGGGCCACTGTAAGATACAGGAAGCTGGGCCAGATGGTCCTTTGGCCTGATCCAGAATGGCTCTTCTCATGTTCTTATGTTGTTATGTTAACTGTGGCTCTTGTTCCTGTCAAATGGGATGTTTTATGTTTGCTGCGGGCCCATCCAATTCCATCTTTTCCCACCCCGCTAGACAGCTTTACCTCTTCATTCAAATTGTTTGCCCATCCAAATTTATAAGCCCTGCAAACTGTTATTTATTGGTATGCCTTGTAACAAGTAACAATTACCTGAAATTCTGTAATCACTTTTGTCATTAATTCTGTTTTATCATTATTTGAGTTTGTTTGCATCTATCTGAAAAGATGAACACTCCCACAATCTGATGTCCATAGAATCACAGGTTTTTTTTTTTGTTTATAATATTATCCTGAACAACAAGCATTAACTTCCTGGGAAGAAACTTTTCTGATAGGTATCTTCTAATTTATTTATCTCATACAATTTATCTCGTACAAATACTCACAAGACCCACAAATTTCAAAACAGCAACAAGTCAAACCAACAAAACAGATGCAAAGTACAACAAAAAGGTTGCCTGTTAGTCTAGAGAAGATGGCATTGCTGGCACTGATACACAGTGATTCAAGATGCACATCATTAATCAGAGTAAGGTTAATTGTATCATCTCTACAAAGAAGCTTTATTGTTTTTGGCAGCAAAGTATGGCCTGATTGTACTCCAGCTCTCAGAAATGAATTTATACACTAGGATAAAACAAATGTGTTAATTTTGCCCGATGTGTGAACTCTTTAGGTGGGATTGTGAGAATCCTACAGATGGTTTGCTGGAAAGCATCTGAATTACCACAAACACAAGGAATTGTTTAATGCATCTGTCCGCTTTGTTAACCAAGTTCTTTGACTCAGATAAGATTTATCTAAGTCATCTACCTAATTTCTGTAATGCTCCATCCAACCATGTCTCCATAACTCATATCCATCTCTTGAACACTAATACTGTAGAAGAAAGGCACAAAACATTTTCTTTGGATGTATCTGCTGTCAGGAATGTTCTAAAACTGAGGGAAAGGGCTCTGAAATACCAGAAACACTGAAATAAGTTCATCACATTCAGTGGACTTAGCACTGAGGGAGCAAAATCCACAGACAATTCAGTTCACCAAAATCCCAGGGGAAAGAAATGTTTCACCATTTGCCTGTACCAAAGGGTTGTATTTGAGACTGATATTCCTTCAGAATACAGTGGACCCTCGTATAACAAATGGTTTGTATAACATAAAATCTGCACAACATAACACATTCCGGAGACAGGGGGAAATTTGCTTAACAGAATCACCTATGGGGCAAATCTGTACAACATAAAAATGGTTGCTATTAGGGATTACTCTGTTTTCAATGCATTCCTATGGGAAATTTGTATAAAGGAATGTTTGCTAAACATAATTTAATTTTGAACGAATTAATTCCTTTATACAAGGTACCACTGTACGTGGCTGGCTCCACTCTCTTTAGGCAGGGTGAGAGACCTGCATCAAGCGGAGGATGCTAGGGGATGGAAACTGTCAACCAGGTGCTTGAAGACAGACTGTGGCATTACATAGTCTGATGTGCCCCTTTTTAAATCTTGCTGCTTTCTGGTATTGTAAAAGATCCTAACTAATGCCACTGTTGAAGTACCAGTTTGGTGTGACCTTTAGCTGTTTGTCTGTACATAATCAGAATGAGTAGGGAATTTGATTCTGCCATTTTCCTCAGGCAATAAAACAATTAGGGCCAGTCCCACTGCACCACAAGGTAGAGAAACAGGGGAGTTAGTAATGAGTTGGGGTGTCTTAGTTGTTCAAAAGTCAAATACGGGTTACTTGTTCCTCACATAGAGTTTACACATTGCCTTGGTTTCTGTTTATGTGGTTGAGTTGCATAATTACAGCCATGTTAATAGCACCCACTCGACTGCAATAGAGGAATAACATCACAATACAGATTAATCATATGGGTGGAAGGTTCTGTGCACGTTTCCAACTTCAATCCTAAATATACAACAAAAATTATTGTTTACAGCCAAGCTGTCAGATACAATTGCATCTGCTTGGACCCACAAGTAGAGACTCCAAACCAACAAAATGCATTCCTCAGATTACAATGCCAACTCAATATTTATTTATTTATTATGTTTTTATTTTTGAATATTTTTGCCTCACCTTTTTCCTTGCAAAGGACCCAAGGTAGCTTACAATAATGAGGGACAATATACAGTCCAAAACATTTAAGACATTCAAACTAAGAACATGGAATTAGAAGAGGCATCTTAGAACATTAAAAGGTACCATAGAGCTATAAAGAGCATGTAAGAAGAAAAGAAAAATCCATTTATGAGGCCTGAAAAGCAACATGGAAAACACTAGTGTTCTTATGAAATCAATAAATGCAATCATGTATGGCAATCCATCTAAAAGTCACATGATAGGTAGTCCCTAATTCATGGAAAGTGTTGCCTGAAGAGGAAGGTCTTTGCCTGCTTCCAGAAAGACAGCAGAGACAAGGCAGTCCTGGCCTCCAGCGGGAGGGAGTTCCAAAGTCTGGGAGCAGCAACAGAGAAGGTCCTTTCCTGTGTTCTTATGAGACGCACCAGTGAAGGTGGTGAGGTGGAAAGAAAGGCCTCTCCTGATGAAATTAGCCCCTCCCCCCCAAGGCTTGTTCATACCGCGATATTTGATTTTTGAGGTAGCTTAGTAGGTTACGCTCATCATGTTGAATTGTGCCTGATAGCTGATTGGCAGCCAGCGGAGCAAACTATTAAAGCAAGATGGATTCCCAGAAGTAAAGAAAGACCAAACACCAGTGGTTGTCACTTTCCATCTCACATGCATCTCAAGTGATTTCCAGCCCATCTTTGAAAATAAAATTTCATTCTCCCAAGTCCTGGGTGGTAGACCCATACTTGGTTACAGACAATACCTCAATCTCAAGCAACTAGTAACACACAACAGAGCATACAACACTGACACATAAATGGCGACTAAACCATGCAACAAACCCAGATGCCAGCTCTGCCCTCACATTTGTTCTGGCAACATTATTACAGGACCTAATAATGTCACACACATAATCAAAAACATTTAGTTGTTCTTAAGTGATCTATGCCACCTTTTACCAACAGTGCCTATTTGCACTCAACATAGGACAATCTCTATGCAGAAGAATTAATGGATATAATTAATGGCCATCAGAGAATCCTGTCTCAAATAAATTCAATCCACTAAGACACTCGAAAGGTATGAAAGTTGCTATTCTTGAAAAGAAAAACCACAGAACAAAAGTCTAGAGGGAAAACAGGTGAAATAATATTTATATACATGCTGGACACCCATATAAATTGATTAAATATCAGTTAAAGTCCCCCCCCCGCACATAGTGTGCTAGTCGTGTCTGACTGTAGGGGCACTGCTCATCTCCCTATTCAAGCCGAAGAGCCAGTATTGTGCAAGTCCATGGCCACATGGCTGGCATGGCTGCAAGGAAACACTATTTTACCTTCCCACTTTTTACGGCGGTACCTTAAGTTTCTTAAGTCATAACCAAATGTGATATTAATGCTGTTATCTTCTGTTATTTTCCCTCCCAACTACCAGACCCATCTTTCAGAACAGAGGCTCAAAGATAAAATGTCATTCTCTATAGAAAAAGCACATTGTTCCTTTGTTGTATATTTTAATCTTGTTGCTGCTTCCAGTCAGTTTTTAAAGTGCCACATCCTCTTTCTTTTTTCTTTTGCTTTGTTTTGTGTCTCTTGTTGGAATGTTTACAGAACCAGACTTCAAAAGAACTGCATACCAAAGAGAGGTCATAAATCATGGCAAGTGTGAAATGCAACTAGATACCACTGGCTCTTAAAGCCTAGCATGAACATTTTATTACATTAATCTCTGTCTTCCACTTCATATGTCTGAAGAGATGGATGAAGTTCCATGAAAGCTTATATTAAAATATAATAGTCTTTAAGGTGCCATAAGGCTTTTTTATTTTTATTTTTATTTTTATTTTTATCTTTGCCTGATATACATGATTTAAGTGGTTTAAGAAATGGCATGGCAGCAGCAATAAAAATGAGTAAATAGATTAATGCTACCTTGAAAGATGAGGCAAAACATTCCAGTAACTTGACCTGGACAAACGATTTCGATAATCACAAAAGACATCCGTTCACTAATAAAACACTGCCAGAACTCAAATATAGACGTTAATGGGAATTCATTTAGGAATATGATCATGTCAAGTAATGAAAACAGTTACATATGAGTTCCTTACTGCAAGCAGCATGCACAAAGCAAAAGTTGAAAAAGATGGTACAAAACACCTTACAATCTGATGTTAACTGAAAATTGGGCTCAGTTGAGTCCATTTTGCTTATCACTCTCATTAATCTCCTCTCATTAAACAGTGTAACAGAATCATTTCTCAGTTACATAAAAAGAGTTGTTTCCTTTTGTGAGTTCCTATAAGTAGGTTGGACAATCTGCATAACCTTGTTCTTTTGCTGTCCCATGCCTCCTCTTCTTCCTTCTCCAGACCTTGGTTTCATCTACAGTACTAGCAACTGAAAGAGCCAGTTGGTTTAAGGCAATAGTTCCCAACCTTCCTAATGCCGCGACCCTTGAATACAGTTCCTCCTGTTGTAGTGATCCCCTTGCCCTGCTTGGAAGAGGCCACAAGCCCCCTTTGGCAGGCCACTGCCACAGGTGCCATAGAGAACTTCCCTCTACAGGCACCCTCAGCACATTGCAGCCTCCGGGGCCATTGACTGACATCCCCTCCAGCCTATCAAGCTGTAACTCACTATTTCCCCCCCTTCCTAACCCTCCTCCTCCAGACCCAAGCCGTTGGTGCCTTTTTCTCCACTGGCTCATGGCGACCCCTGTGAAATTGTTGTTCGACCCCCCCAAAGGGGTCCCAACCCCCCAGGTTGGGAACCACTGGTTTAAGGGTTATGGAACAGTACCACTGCTTCTGCTTGCTCCCAACCTGTATTGCCCAACTGGTTCTAGCTTTCCTTTCACTATTTGCCCTCCCCCACTATTACCTATAAGGCATTCTAGGCGGGTTTAACTGACCCACCTTCTCTATCCTCCTGATTCTAGATTTTCCTGGTAAGCCAGCCAGAGTGACAGCATCTCTGCTTCCTGTTTGCTTCACCTGATCTCTGAAGCCTGCACCTCCACCAGTTGCCTCTGTTTCTCTTTCAGTCTGCTCCACAGCAAGTCTTGAAGTACTAGATTGTGAACCTGCCCAGAGGATCTGCCACTACTGCAATTCAAACAATGGAATGAATCACCGAGTTCTTACTGTAATTGTTCTTCTCAATTCTCTCTGATGCCAATTCGAATATCATGAAAAATGGCACCTAAGGCTGCAGGTCATTTACCACATTCACAGAACGAAGGCTAGAATGTCCTACCATGTCTTCAATCTTATGGTTGTTCAGCAAATCTGATACGAAATCTTCACTGAGGCTCTCTCTTCGAATCAATGTAAACTCACGTAGGAAAACAGCTCCCTGGCTTTGGTCTCCCTCAACCTGGAAATATATAATAGTAAGATTTATGCAAAATGGAAGTAGTAACATTTAGGTAAACATTTACGTAGATAGTAACATTGATGAATTTAATGCTTCACCTCTGTTTGCAGCACAATAAAAAGGATTTGCCTGTGTTTAATAGTATTCATTGATTGAAATCATTTCTGTCTTGCTTTTCAAACTGAAAGGTACCCGGAGAGTTTAAAGAGCAATAAAATCAAGACAGAATTGCCCCTGCCTTTAACCCTGCCTTAAATCTAGAAGACTGGACTGAAAGGGGGTAAAAAAGGCTGAAAGTGTAGGGAAAGGAATGAAGCCAGGAAAAATCAACCTTGAAAGGTGATTCCACACTAATATACTGTTTCTTTCTGAAGAAACCACATGTACTGAAACAAAGTGTAGGGATGTTTTGAAAAAGGTAGCAATGATGCAGTTTGCAGGGAAATTCATGCAGTTATTTTACACAATTCCACATCCACCTTTAATACATATGTTACCTACTTCAAGCATTTTCGTCATTCACTAAAATACAATTATTTATTTATTTATTTATTATTGGATTTATACCCCGCCCATCTGGGCGGCTTCCAACAAGCTGACCAATACAGCAATATGCCACTGTGCACATTTTGAACTTGCACATTTCATATTTTAAAATATGTACATTTCATTTCTGAAATATCTTGTGGGCCTAACAAATCTGTGAATCCCCAGTATTACTTCTCACAGGGAATTTTGTAATGTCAGATATGGTGGCTTTGATTAAGAGTGCAAAATCCAACAATTCCCCCTCCCCGCTGGTAACAATTTATAACCCATGTGGATGAAACAAGGGCTGAAATCCTGTTGCTTTGTTATGCAAGGGGAAGGCAATCCAGTAGCATTCACTCTCTTCAGGCCGGCAAATAAAGACTCCCTGCTGGGATTTTTGAGTATGTGCCAAGCCAGCAAGGGCACAGACCCATGAAAACTGCAGTGATGATTCTGTTTGCCTTCCACCGGTAAGAAAGGAACAAGTTTAGCCAATGGGGTCATTGCAGTATTTTAGAACTAGACCCAGACATGTAGATGTAGCTTTACACCAGTGGTGTCCAAAGTTCATCCCTCCAGATGTTTTGGGTCACCACTCCCACAGTCCTTTGTCATTGGCGATCTAAGCTTGGAATCCTGGGAGTTGTGGTGCAAAACATCTGGAAGGCCACAGTTTGGACACCCGTGCTTTACACCATTTTTGAAAGCGATATATTCGCTTTCAATTCCTTGTACATACGAATTAGGTCGTTCCAAATGAAATTATGTTAAGCAAAATTTCCTTTATATAAATTTCTCATAGGAATGCATTGAAAACGGAGTTATCCCTAATCGCAACCATTTTTATGTTGTACGGATTCACCCCACAGGTGATTTTGTTAAGCAAGTTTCACCTATCTCTGGAATTTTTTATGTTGTACAGATTTTATGTTATACAAACCATTTGTTATATGAAGATCCACTTGTAAATAAGTAAATGA
Organism: Phrynocephalus forsythii; assembly: GCA_029282475.1. Classification (NCBI taxonomy): domain Eukaryota; kingdom Metazoa; phylum Chordata; class Lepidosauria; order Squamata; family Agamidae; genus Phrynocephalus; species Phrynocephalus forsythii. The sequence goes on from JAPFRF010000004.1 coordinate 29,281,170, forward strand.
TAAGTTGGTTCTTGAAATCTTGTAGCACTATTCAGTATGTGGGCTAATGAAGACTATGGCATCACAGTAAGTTACATAGTCAGTTGGAGCAAGCCCATTTGAATAAGCAGAACCTATGGAGTGGACTCCACAAATCTCCATTTATTCAATCAGCCTTCTCTAGTGTGATTTACTGTGCTGAGTAGCAGACTTTTGTCCACTGTCTCTTAACTGTGTTCTCACTGGTCATGAAGTCTATCGTATGGGGATAGGTATAAATATGCATAACATGACACTGTATTTGCAGAGTTTGTGTCTGATGAAGCCCACTGAAATTAATATGTTAGTTGCCATATTTTACTTTTCCCCTCCTTTTTCACTGCTACATTTACGCACATGAGCTGCATAGTTTCTTGAGCTTCAGTGCCTGGAGAGCAACCAGTTATGGAGGACCAGAGAGGGAAGGGGAAAGAAATAATAATAATAATAATAATAATAATAATAATAATAATAATAATAATAATAATAATAATAATAATAATAATAATAATAATAATAATAATAATAATAATAATAATAATAATAATAATAATAAAGGGAATGTAGAATGTCCAAGATCTCACAATGCAGAATAACCTGAATTTTATGGTTAGCAAAAATGTGAGACAAGTGTTGATGTATGTGCAAAGAGGTGGGCGTTAGAGACCTGTTCAGCCCTTTGGAGTGCACTAAACACTTTTGTTGTAAAATTAGATTTTAAATCATCTTATTGCTATTAGAAAAATATGTTTTTTGAGTGTTGGAGATTTAAAAAAAAACAGATGCATAGGCTTTGCACTGTGCAGTTAACAATGAAGTACACACCCAGCTGTATTACATAATGCTTGCTGTGCCCTAGCAACAATGACTACAACAGAAATCAAGTGGGAATTCACTCGTATCTCAAAAGAAAGTGGGAAAGTGCCACAGAAGGCTTCCATCTGGAAAAGTGGCAGCTGTGGTCAGCAAAGGGCCAGGCCCAATGGAAATTCACGCTCTTAAGAGAGGGGGGAAATGGGAATAAGGTCCATTTTAATCACATAAACACAACAATTTTTAGTAAATGAAAGTTTCATTGCAACTTTAGGGGGGATCTGCATAGCTATTCAAGATGCAGACATGCCCTACTCAAAATGGGTGTGGATGTGGAAAAAACAAAGGCCATGTACTAGCTGAAATCCTGTTGTATACCTTATGCCAGACATGTCCAGACTTCGGCCCTCCTGATGTTTTGGACCACAAGTCCCAGAATTCTAAGCTTAGATTGCCAATGGCAAAGGATTGTGGGAGTTGCGGTCCAAAACATCTGGAGGGCTGAAGCTTGGACATGCCTGCCTTATGCCAACAGAAGGTGATGATGTCACGAGCAGGGGCGATTTTTGGTAACAAAAAACTTTTCTGTTTCCATCCTACAGTTTAATCCCAAACAATGCACTGCATTTCATTACATGGGAGGTGCAGTAGAGATGTGAAAGCCTGGGGGGTGGGGGGATTACAGGAAAAATTCAGGGGTTTGTGTGTGTTTTCCATTTTTTTTTCCTGAAGCCTTTTTGGGTTTTTTTCTCTCTCAAAAAATTTGGAAAATTTAAAAAGAAAAAGAAAAAAATGATAATGAAATGTTTTGTTTTAATATGATGAATAAAATATTTTAAGACAGGATATAAAAATATTTTCCAAATCATTTCTAAACATATGCATAGTATTATTCTAATTTCTATGCACTGAGGACAAGCAAGTCCTAGGTTACAAACTGAACCCTCCAATGCAAGAACAAAATGTATTTCTTTCTTTGTTTAGGAAGTGCTGCTATTGTCACAAGAAAAAGAGAAAGGTTTCGCTTTTGTTTTTGCATGTGGGTGTATATGTTTGGTTTTGTTCTGTCCTCTTCACTAGGCCTCAAAACACCTGGAAGAAAATACAAAAAAAAAAAAACCCTGAAAGGATTTACAGTGCTTAATGTATTTAAAAATGGAAGAGTTTACATACATTTATCTGATTCCAGAAAATTGAATCATTTTGCTACATTCGTTTATAAAAAGTAAATTCTGTTTGTAATAATTGTTTGGATACACTATATTTTAATATGCTAGTTGTGATAATTTTATGCCAAGTTAAATTGTCCATAATCAATTGCCCACAAACGCACACATGCAATTACCTTCAGTTCCTAGATCTGCAGAAAGGTTGAGAACTCCTTTCACTCCTTATTTCATTTCCTGCCCCGGTGAACTTCCTGGGAAATTTTGTACTTGCAGTATTTTTTCAAACCCACATGGAATGTCCCAATCAGCTGATTCAGACTAGTCCCCATCTGCCTCATGGAACACGAGTGGCAGCAGACACCAAACTTATAATTTAGATAAAGAATCTGTGCTTATGATTAACTAGTCCCAAGAATAAAAAGAAAAAGAAAAAGACAGTTTGATATGAAATGGGTGAGAGTGAATTGCTTATAATAACTGCCTGATTTCACCTGTCTTAAAATCCAATCAGTTTTTTCCCTATTTCTTCACCCACATATGTACACTTTGAATGCACCACAAGCCTCTTGTGCAGGAAAGTTACTTGGACAAGGAATAACTTCCTGTCGGTCCTCCAGATGTGCTCGCATTGCCACTTGCTGCCAAAAACACTTGCTGATTAGTACGGCTGTGTTTTTTCAAGCAAGGGTGGGATTATTTTCATAAGAATTGTGTATAGAGAAAAAAACCCTACAAGGGTGCTGAAAGGGGGCACATATTTCAGAACAGTCACATTTACACTCCATGCAAATATTCCAAACAGGACCATTAAGAGGACAATACTGAAGCACATGAGGTCAAGAGAAAAAAGAAAGAAGGCAATACTGTCATTCACAAAATATTAAATTTTACAGACATCTGTGAAAATTATTCACATAGCCAAGAAGCAATGTTGATTTTATTTTGTACTGCTGCAACAGCCTGGAGTATGGCCAGTTTTTAAAAATTTACTTGCCTCATATGTTAAAATAGCAGTGTGACAGATTCCAAAGTTATATGGTGGGGCTGTCCAACTTTGAACAGCCCGCAGACTCCTTTCAGCCACCACACATCCTTGCGGGCTACTTTCAAAAGTGCCGTACATCCCCGAGGAGCTACTTTAAGAAGCGTGCACACACACGCGCTTTGCCTCTGCTCCTTTGTAGGAGAGGAGAATCGCCTACCAAGGAGCTAAGCAAGGGGGTGTGGCACAGCAGCAGCAGAAGGTAAGAGAAGGGTAGAAATCAGGACCAAACATCTGGGTGAGTGGGTGGGCAAAAAGAAACCTTCCCCCCCCGAACACGCTGCTGCTGGCGGCAGGACGGGAGGCTGGCGGGGATCTGGTGGGTGACTTCTGACAGCCCCGCGGGCTACCAGTTGCCCACGGTCGACGGATTGTGCAGGCCTGTTATATGGGCATGCTTGATGACAAAGCAACTGTGAGCAGCTCCTTCCATCCAGAGGCAGGCAGCACAAAATCCAGGCACCCATATCAGCATACAAAATGCAAATTATTTCCAAACTATGGGGATCATTTTCTGGGCCATGAAAGGGTTGCTCAACATACACAGACACACATGTACAGTACATACATTGATTTCTCGTTCAGAAGCACCCCTTTCAAAGCTGCTTCTTTGCAGAGGAAACTGAACCCTGTGCTTTATTAAATTCCTTTCACGTAGTGCAGGGGTGCACCATCAGCAGCCCAAGGTGTTTCGTTCAGCATTCCTCCCACTGTTCCTCTGCCTGCCTGAGAGCTTCAGAAGGAGATGCAGATGTCCAACAGTTATTTTCTATGAAGCTGCCTCTGAAATGATTTTTGTTAGTTTTACAGGTGCCACGGTACTTGCTTTTCTTGTGCTTTTTTGCTGAAACAAAATACCTCATCATGACAAATATCTAAAATGCGACCTGAAAGGCACACTAACCCTGCATAATTGAGAGGCTGAACTTGCCGTTTCATAGTAGCTGGTATTAAAAAGACAATTCCCCCTAATGTAAAGTGTCAAGAAGACTTGCCAATTGGATAGAACTGCTTTACAGAACACTGGTTTATTTTATTATTACTGTATTGTTGTAAACCCTCCAGAGTGGCCTTTGCTGCCAGATGGGCAGTATATGCTGTAAATCAAATATAGATAATTCCTAAGTCTTGACATGATATTTGCAAACCAGAACACGTTGTTTTATACACACAGGTTGCTGAAGTCTGCCTTTCTCACCTGCACATAAACTTTGAATGGACTTACTTTAAAGTAAGATTATGTGTCGTTTAAAATCTGAAGTATCGCAGCAATCATACGCAAGTTTAATCAGAAGCATGCACTGCAGAACACTGACTTTCTTCCAGGAATGTGTGCAGAGGACTAAAAGCAGGTTGGGATCAGTTCACAGTTCCCACTTTACAGGGTTCTAGTGGGAAGCTAAATGGCCTATAGCAGTTGTGATGAACCTTTGGCACTCCAGATGTTTTGGACCACAACTCCCAAAATTCTGAGCATGGATTGTCAATGACAAAGGACTACAGGAGTTGTAGTCCAAAATATCTGGAGTGCCGAATGTTTTCCACCAATGGCTTATAGCAGTGATGGCGAACCATTTAGAGAGCGAGTGCCCGAACTATGATTCAAAACGCACTAATTATTCGCAAAGTGCCAATACAGCAATTTAACCTGAATACAGGTGGCTGTGAAGGGACGATATTGGGTGCACGCAGAAAGGGCTCCGAGTGCCACCTCTGGCACCCGTGCCGTAGGTTTGCCAACACTGGCCTATAGCATGTAACAGTCTACAATGATTGTCACTGTCGTTACCATAATCACAGCACAAAAGACAGTACAATGTGTGTGCCTTTGCACTCCTGTGATCGTCTTGACTAAAACGACTTGTATATGATAGCTTCAGGTTGGACTTATTTGGTTGGGTCTATGGTCTAAAAGACAAACCTGTTCTTCAGAGGTGCATGGAGGCTGCTCAGCCTTAAAAATATACTTTAGCCATCCATTCTAGCCCCTATGTAATACAAAAGGAATCTGCAATGATGCAGGCATTCTGAGGATGTGTTAACAACAAGCCCCACATATTCCCAATACAAATAGCAATATATTTCATGGGAGAATGTTTTATTCTGCTTGAAAACATTCCCACCAGACATTTCTAGGTGCACTTGAAATATTTTTAATCTCTTGCCCCTCCCTGCTTTTCTTTCTACTGAAACTGCATTCACGGTTTCCCTTTGCACCAACAGTTTGACTCTTTTTTCAGTGTCCTGTGAAGGAAATGTGGCTTTGTGCTGATTATTTTCAGTCTTTAAACAGCCACAATAGATGAGCCCCGGTTAATGTATTCATCAAAATAAATTATTTAAGCTCCATTTCAGCCACTCTTTTCTCGACAAACAAAAGCAGTAAAAAGCGATTTGCATTCAAGAATTACAGCATGAAGTGCCTCCTCAGACAAAGACACCAGCAACTTAACATCTGAGGCAGACATTAGTGGTGATGGGGATGTTATTTGTAAAGTATACACACGCCTACACTTGACCCACAGTGTACTAACAACAGAGAGAGCCAACATGGCCCTAGCAAATGGAGTGGCAAAAAGGGGGTAGGGGGAGGGGCAGTACATACAAAACACACTCATAGCCCTTCTGCTGCCAAGCAACCCTGGCTGAAAAAAAATATGGGCCGCAGACTGTGGGAAAGAAAGATGAACTCATCTAAGAGCAAACAAATCAAAGCTTTACATCCACTATTGATTAGAAAAATCTTGCTGGTGGTCCACCACTGACAGGCTTCTGAAGAGGAAAAAAAGGAAGAAAGATACCCTCACAAGCCAATGCGTATCGCATCTTAAGCAATCTTGAGCCGTGTTGAAAAAACTGAGGTTTTCTTTTGGGTCAGACTTGCAACCGTATTCGCAAGAAACGGGAAATTTGGAAAATTTAGAGGTAAAACAACAGACTTTGGCAGGAAGTTAAAAATATATTAATAAGGCTATTAACATTCCTTGCAGGGATTTTGTGTGTCCCCATCTTTTCCTCACTTCCGAATAACTGAAATTCGTCTTTAAATACACATGAAACGATCGTTGATCTTACTGGCAAGGAGAAGGAGGTGGCTAAGTTGCCTCAAGCAGCAGATTCAGGGTGTTATGAAAAGTCAGCAAACATCATTTGAAACAGGCCAATCAGTTATCATTTAACATACTACTGTTGTACTTTTACTGTTAAGAAGTGGAAGAGGTACTTGTCCGAATTTCTGCCTCAGGTAGCAAAGTAACCTGACTGGCTAACAGAATGATGTGCTTTGACTTCGGGTAGGGGCAATATCTGCTACTCTGCTTCAGGCAGTGCAATGTTATCTTGATTGACTTATTTTTCAAGATCCAAACATATGTCACAGTCTCAGGATGAGCTGATTTCCAATCCTAACATTACCCGAATTTCATATAACCCATCATTTCAGTTTATCTTACATCTGTATAATTCTTTTTCCAGAGTCTTGATTTATATGAAAACAGAAACGTAAGCAAAACCTTTCTGGAAATAGTTCGTTAGAGATGGGAACGAACTGCTGGTTTGGTGGTTCGTGTTGGTTTGTTTTTGACCGAACAGGTGTTTAGCGCTTCAGAGGCCTGCCTCTTCCAGTGGCTGCCCTCTCAGAGGCACCACCCAGACGAAGCAGAGCAAGGAAGCCAGGGTGCGGCCTCTGGGTGGGCACCTGCTGGAAGAGGCGTGCCTCAGAACGACTTAAAACCTGTTCAGCTGACCAACAAAACAGCACCAACCACCAAACCAGTGATTCGTGCCCATCTCTATTGGGGATTAAATTGAAGGTACAGCATTTGGTCTCATCTTTATTCTCTGACTGGCTTCCTTTCTAGTTTAAGATTAGCCTAGGGACTGTATAGGCCAAACATCATGAAGGAGGCCAATAATTATCCTGGAGGAGACCTAAATTACTTGGTTTTTAGATATTATCTTTCTCCATTATCAAAGAGCATAGTGCTAGGTTCCCCCTAATAATGCATTTAGCACATTGTGTGAGGACAGGCGTTCTCTGCTATAAAGATTTGTGAGGGTCTCTGACACAAACAATTACAGATGAGTGAAAGAAAAAGTAACAAGATGTAAAACACTCATATAAATATACATGTATGTGGAAACAAATATATAAGAGGAGAAAGAATGCAAAGAAACAATTATTTTTATTAACATCCTCCTTTGCACTATTATAATGGCTGGGACTCAAAGAGGTGCTTTAGTAATTTTGAGTACATCGGTACTTTAGGACAATATGATGATACATGGTTCCTCACCCTACCATATAATCATCTGCTCTTGTAAAGGGTGATGTGCCATTTGGTTACGTGTGGGGGCCGCTTTACGAATACAAAAACAAAGTCCTCTTTGGTACCTAGAACAAATTCTGCAATTTTCTGGATTTTGGTCATTGTACATTCAAATAATGCAGTTACTAAATTGCAGTACTATATCCAGGACTCTGCTTGTGACAGGTGAACCTCAGGGTTCACTCAGCCTTCCATCCTTCTCAGGTTAATAAATGGGAGTACCCAGCTTGCTATGGCAGCATCCGAGGGGACTGGACCAATATTTAGCTTACACAATTAAATTATAAACCACCAAGAGGGTGCTTTAGGATAAATTAAACTCTTTTTCATGTTATGTTAAGGCGATAGAGAACCTTTCATCATATCCAATGTCAGCTGTCCCCTGCTAGTTCATATCAAAAGGAAATGTGCATCATTAAAATAATTTATTAAATCCATCTTTCCATGAGAAAAGTCTTGTTATCTACAGTTTGAGGGTCTTTTTCCCATGCATGATTTTTATGTCATTTCCCCCCTTCCTAAAATGTGTTTGATGCAATGAGATTTGTAATGTTTCCTGCCAATGGTATAACTGGTTTTAATAACTATTGTATCTCCATTTCTTTTTAAAAATCTGCATAGTGTGTGGGGGAGAGGATTGGAGAGGGTGACGTTGGAAGTTTTTTTTTCTTTTTATGTCTTCAATTCTTTATGCTATAATCATTGTCACATGTGTTGTTAATGAAACAAGTTGGGTCACACTCTTGCAGCTTGAATCTTTTAACTGTTCTCAGATCCTTCTGTGGTAAATATGGAGTTACTTTTGCAATATTATAATGGCAATAAGCTACAGAAGTAGGATATTATATTTCAGCACATAAACAATGGGGTAAATACAAAGTTCTATTTCTTACCAGTTCATGCCTTTTTTTTGTTTAATACGCGAACTGCAGTAAATATCTCAGTCTAAAATTTCTCATTCTAAATGAGGCAAGTGTTTTTTTCAGGGCAATTAAGGAAATATAATGAAAAAATTATATATGGTATTTATCCTTTTCCACTGGCACCAATAAGATTCAAAAATATTTTAAAGTGTGGTATGCATAACGTTCACCCACATGGGCTCATATTGTTACTGATACTTCTCATTGATGTAACCATGTAATCTTAAAACTCCTTTTCCCCAAGTAACTGGACTAACTCAGATCCACGTCTCTGTGGATGTTAATTAAGACCGTTCATAATTCACTTTAATTGACAGCTCACAAACAGTATAAGACATAGACCAGTGGTTCTCAACCTGTGGGTTCCCAGATGTTCCCAGGCTGTAACTCCCAGAAGTCTTCATCACTAGCTGAGCTGACCAGGATTTCTGGGAGTTGCAGTCCAGGAACATCTGGGGACCCACCGGTTGAGAACCACTGACATAGAATATAAAATGACAAAATTAGTTTAAATAGTACTTAACATTTGTTTGCCTCTGTTGTGATCTTGACAGCTGTTTACACCAGTGAAACTTGGAAGGTGTCAACAAGTATCGGCAAGATTCTTGACATCTTCCAACAGAGGTGCTTCCACCAAATCCTAAATGTTCGATACATTGACCACCTTACCAATGAGGAGGTGCTCCAAAAGAGTGGCTCGTGTCAACTTCATAATATTGTCGCATGTAGAAGATTCCAACTGCCTGGCCACATTTTTCTATGGAGAACAACTGGATTGCTAAGGTAGCCATGAGTGGGACATGCCTCCCAACAACAAATGACAATGCAGATGCCCTTGAATAACATGGTGAGGAACACTGATGGAAGACTCGAAGGCACAACATATGACACGGGAGAATGTCAAAACTCTTGCAAACAGTCTGGAGAATCCTTGCTTCCTGATCTGCTAAAAATGATCCAGTATAAAATGGATCTGAGAGAGAAAGAAAGTTTAAATGCAAATGTAGTTGAAGGGATAGAAGGGTTAATGTGGAATTCATGAAAACAGACTAATACTCTGAATCCGTCTCTCTAGTAGGGAAATTAGCATCACAGCATGTCATACAATTACCAGTGTATTAGATAGATAGATAGATAGATAGATAGATAGATAGATAGATAGATAGATAGATAGATAGATAGATAGATAGATAGATAATGTAATGCCACCACACTCAGAGGCTTACACAGATTAGAACACCTAACCTCATAAATATTACTGAAAGGACATAACCCCCAAAACACCCAGTGGCATCAGCAGTCAAAAACAAATTTAAAATAAACAACATAATAGCCAGGAAGAGAATACAGAAAAGCTTCTCTGACAATATGTTTTTTTTACTCATTCCAAGCAGTGACCACATGTTCATTACAGCTGTTGATGATTAGTGCAAAAACCGTGCTAAGAGGTGAACTGTCCAACGTCTCTGGTGTAACAACTCTATCATGCGCATGTATAAAAAAAACTGATAAATTAGATCTTCTGCTGATAGAGTTACAAATTAGTTGGAAGTATTATCTAATGCTACCCATAACTGTTTGGGTGCAAACGAAAGAAGAGGGGAAGTGAAGTGAAGGGGCAGAAATGCAGTACATAGGAAAAGCTTTCCTTATTATTTTAAGGAATCTCTTTTATGGCTTTAAGCACCCTTGCAGTACTAATAATCATATACAGCTATGGTTATCCTTCAATTATAGGGTGAAAGTCATGGTTCAGCAATAATTGTGCATCAAATCTCACCATTATAACCAGACATTTAGGAAGCTACAGTGGATTCTGCAGCTTATACTAAAAAAAAAAAAAAAAAAGACTTATCTGAAAAAAATAAAAAATGGGAAAACATCAATTTTATCCTACCAAGCTGTAGGTTGTTGTTGTTTTAAAGACTTTGGTTTCTTCCTCACAATCAGTGAAGCATGGATGGGCAATAAGGTGGATATACCTGCATATACCCCAACCTGCAACTTGCCTTGCTTGTTTCAATAGAAAAATCTATTGGATGCTGTGGATGCTGTCTCAATAAATCAGTGAATAGTCAAAGGGGCTGAGGAGCAGAAATATCATATTAATCCTTTCTTGTGCTCCCCATTTTCTATTTCAGTGGCTTCTAACCTTGGCTCAACAAAAATCCTTGGACTACAACTCTGAGAAGTGCTAGCCAGAAAGCAATAAGGACTAGCTGCTGGCTTCTAAAAAGCAAGAGGAAGGAAAACAACTGACATATCTTCCTATGGTTACTGAACGAAAGCCAAGTAGAGATGTGCAAGCCCACCTGGCAGTTTGCCCTCCCACATACACCTTATTTCAACATATTTGGTGATCTAGGAATCAAAGAAGTGGGCTTTCTGAATGTTGCATTCCACAAATAACTGATGCTTAGCTCAATGATTATAACCTACTTTGTCTGCCTGCCTGTCTGCCTGTCTGTCTGTCTGTCTTTCCACAAATCCACTGTTTATGATGTGCAGCCATATGATTATAAATAAGATATAAACCATACATATTTAATTTCTAATTGTCTCTGACCTCACTCACCAGGTACTCATGTGCTCTCTTATATTCCTCCATAGATTCCTTCAATATATTTCCATGTGTCTGTGCCTTTTCTAAAGTGTCAAAAACAGAAATTCTAAGACTTTTACGTACTGTACTCAGTGGTTTAGGCATCTAGCTGACGAGGTTTGGGAGTTTGATTCTCCATTGGGAGTCACGTCAGGGCACCACAAAAGAAGGGAATAGTAAGCCACTTCTGAATGCTCTCTCTCTAGTTACCCTGAAAACCTTGAAAAGGGTCATCGTAAATCAAAATTACTTGACAGCACATCATTTTTATTCCCAAAGAACAAATTCCAGTGAACCTAATGTGACCTCTTTCTAAATAAATACTGTATGCATTGGGTTGAAGTCCATGCTACACACACACACACACACACACACACACACACACACACACACACACACACACACACACACACACACACACACACACACACACACACACACACACACACACACACAAATAAATTCCTGTCCCCTCTTTTCAGCCTCTGTCTTTCAATTTTTATTGTTCCACTACTATCAGTGCAAAAATCTTCAAATATTAAAATGGAAAGAGGAAGGAAGGAAGTGGGGGTTTTTTTCATGCCCTCATTCTTCAGAAGAGCTTTGATGTAGTCTTCAAAATGTCCTTGAAATTTAGTTTCTTGTATATGGCAGGAATTACACCTCATGTGGACTTTATCACATAATCAGTTCTTAATAGTCAACTTAAGCACAGTACTGAACTCAAGTAACCCTTTGGCCCCTGTACAGAAATGATAAGACTGTCCCAATTTTTTAAAAAACTAAAGTTTACACAACTGGCCCGGCTTAAATATATAACAGAGCCGTTGAAAAGCTTGGACATCTAACTCCATACAAAATGTTTTCTTATATTATTATTATTAATTAGGGTTCAGAAAAACATTTCCACGATGACAGAGTGTTAAAATAAAGCACCAGTGGGTTCAATCAGGGAGAAGAGACATAAGGCCTTTAAGAGTGAAGTACCTGGTTTAATAAGGCTTGCCACCTTCCCAAATGTCATTTTTTCTGCTGCTACATATGATGATAACAGATTCGTGAAGTGGTTGATTTAGGAGGTGCAGAAGGAGCATTTTCAAAGCAGGAAGCACTGTCAAGCTAGATAAGCCGGTGGAGATAATGTTGACCTCCTGCTGCCCTGTCTTATTTCATGGTCCACATTTCACAGTACTTGTGTGTGTGTGTGTGTGTGTGTGTGTGTGTGTGTGTGTGTGTGTGTGTGTGTGTGTGTGTGTGTGTGTGTGTGTGTGTGTGTGTGTGTGTGTGTGTGTGTGTGTGTGTGTGTGTGTTTTCTAGCTATTGCAATATTCTTAAGCTATCTGTGCAGGCTCTTCTCTCAAATTTAGAAGAGACTTCCCTTTCTATAATTTTAATTTCAGAAAACGACAAGCAAAATTTTGGAGTACTGTACATGTACTTTCTTGTATCAACTATGCATGAAACAAGTGTGTCTGTGAAGAAGATGAGACTCCCAATGGAATTATTACAAATTATTGTTTTTTATCTCACAGCTTTTCCTTTCTTCTGAGAGTTTGCTGATTACAGAATACTGGTTAGAGCATATACATATATTTATACCAGGCATGTCCAAAGTTAGGCCCAGGGGCCAAATGTGGCCCTTTTCAAATTTTGAGCAGCCCACGGCCTCTTCTCCCCACCTGCTCAGCCTGGCATGCATCCCGCCAGCTGGCCACTCCCCATACTGGATGGAGACGTCGGCTTGCAGTTTTATAGTTTGCCTGCCCTCCCTGCCTCTGTCCGTCCCCCCCCCAAGCCACCTGCCCAGCCTACCCACCCCTGGCTCTGTTGCTGCAGTGTCTTCCCTGACTCCTTGCATGTTACAGAGACTTGTCCAAAGTCCGGCCTGGGGGCCAAATGCAGCTGAATGGCCCACCTTGCAAAAAGTTTGGACACCCCTGATTTATAACTTTAGTCATCCATGACACCATTTCTGAAATCCCCAGGCTCAGCTTTACACTATGAAAGTAGAATGATTTTAATATAACTGAAACAAAAGCTTCATCTCCCCAATCTCCACTCCCCCAAGGTTCCCTAAGACTCCCATTTGGCCTGTGAAAGCATTTGGGATCCTTGGATGCAAGGTGGGAAGAGCCTTTAATACCCCAATCCTTCTGTTGATAATGCAGGATTTCAGCCAATAGATCTGTAAGTCTGTAGATCTCCATATTAGGTGCCCATATTACCCTCCCAAAATATCACTGTGTTGTGCTTTATTATTCTTATATGGAAAGTTTAGTGTGGAACCAGCTTGTGTTCGCTGCATATGGAATTGCCAGGTCAAAACCATCTTACTCCCAGAGATTTCAGGCAGAGGCATAGCTAGGTTTTGGAGTGCCTGGGGTCAAAGTCGGTTTTTGCCCCCCAACTGCATCTCACCCACTGAGCAATGAGGGAGCTGCAGGGGAGGGGAGAAGGGTCCTTCTTTTTCATGCCCTCTTTGGGGGTCTCCTGGACAAGGCTCTCCTGTGCAAACCGCACAGCGCACGGATAGCACCAAGCAGGCAATTTTTTTCAAGCATCATATTTACGGTATGCTTCCCCCTCCTCCTTTCCCCCAGCTAAGGCTTAGCGATCGTTAGCCCAGGGAAAGGAGGAGAGGGAAGCAGGCAATGGGATTTTTTTTCCCAAGCAGCACCTCCATCGCACGTTTCCCTCTTATCCTTTCCCCGGGCTAACAATTGCCAAGCCTTAGCAGGGGTGGGAAGAAGATGCGGGGGAGCAATCGATGGTGGTGGTGCTTGGGGGGGCGGGGAATGACCTGCTTCCCTCTCCTCCTTTCCCCTGACTGAAGATCACCAAACCTTAGCGGGGCAAAAGGAGGACTGCTGGAGGGATAGTGCAGGGTGTCCTCCTCCTGCTCCCCCTCCAGGCGCCCCCAGATTGCTGTGCGCCCGGGCAAATGCACTCTTCTGCCCCTCCCTAGTTATGCCAGAGATTTCAGGGCCAAAACCCTGAAACCCTTGTGATGTTCACAGGGTGGGCTCTGGTGCTATCACTGATATGGCACAGGCTGAGATTGGGAGAAGGGTGAGAACTAATATTGGGTCAAAAGACAGTGGAAACAGGCATAAGCAGAACTAGCTAACCACGTAATATGCCAACCCAGTGCCAGAAGATAACTTTGTCCTCTTTTTCTAGGTACGTAGGCATCAAAACAGGCACTGGTTTTTGCCTTTCCTACAGAGTCTTGCCCAAAGTACATATGCCATGTCTCTTTTTCCAGTCCCAGCACTATTGCTGCCAAGACGCCTGGGACAAGAGGACTCACAAGCCATTATTCCGGTGCTCCACTTCATGCCTCAGTCTGGAATATCTTATAAACGACTTAGGACCTAGATACCTGAAGGACCGCCTCCTTCCATACGAACCTACCCGGCGATTAAGATCGAGCCAGGGGGGCCTTTTAAAAGAGCCATCCCTCAAGGAGGTGAGAGGGATGGCTTGTAGACAAAGGGCCTTCTCGGCAGCTGCTCCCAAGTTATGGAATGCCCTCCCTATTGAGATCCGCCTGGTGCCAACACTGATTACATTTCGGCGCCAGGTAAAAACCTTCCTGTTCCAGAAGGTTTTTAATTGATACAATATAGATTGTGGGTCCGCTGATGACAATTTTAGGATGATGATTTTAAAGAAGGTTTTTATTACTGTTTGATGATTTATTGATATTTTATTTATAACTATTTTAAATTGTTTTAATTATTTGATTGTAAGCTGCCCAGAGACCTTTGGGTAGTGGGCGGCATATAAGTTGAATAAATAAATAAATAAATAAATAAATAAATAAATAAATAAATAAATAAATAAATAAATAAATAAATGAGGCATATTTCTACTTTTGTGTCCCAGTAGATCAGTAAGGCTACAAAATAAAACAGGCTGAACTGTGCTTTCATCATTGTAAGGCTAATTACACTGGTGACAATGAGGCCTGTAATAAGACTTCGTGGGGTAGGAACTGGCAAGAAATCCCAGTATCCCTGCCAAGAACATCCCATGGACAGAAACAAAAGGCTAAAAGATATGGCGCTAGAAGATGAGAAAGGAAAGTCCAATGTTGCAAAGAAATATACTGCATAGGAACCTGGAATGTGAGATCTATGAACCAGGGTAAGCTGGATGTGGTCAAACATGAGATGGAAAGAATAAACATTGACATCCTGGGCATCAGTGAACTTAAATGGACAGGAATGGGTGAATTCAGTTCAGATGACTATCACATCTACTACTGTGGGCAAGAATCCCATAGAAGAAATGGAGTAGCCCTCATAGTCAACAATAGAGTGGGAAAAGCAGTGCTGGGATACAACCTAAAAAATGATAGAATGATTTCGGTATGATTCCAAGGCAGTCCTTTCAACATCACAGTAATCCAAGTTTATGCACCAATTACCTTTGCTGAAGAGTCTGAGATTGACCAATTTTATGAAGACTTACAAGAACTTCTAGAACTGACACCAAAGAAAGATGTTCTTCTCATCATAGGGGATTGGAATGCTAAAGTAGGGAGTCAAGTGATAAAAGGAATAACTGCCAAGTTTGGCCTTGGAGTTCTAAATGAAGCAGGGCAAAGGCTAATTGAGTTTTGTCAAGAGAACAAGCTGGTCATTGCAAACACTCTTTTCCAACAACACAAAAGGCGACTCTACACATGGACATCACCAGATGGACAATACCGGAATCAGATTGACTATGTTCTCTGCAGCCAAAGATGGAGGCGCTCTATACAGTCAGCAAAAAGAAGACCTGGTACTGACTGTGGCTCAGATCATCAGCTTCTTATTTCAAAATTCAAACTTAAACTGAAGAAAGTAGGGAAGATCACTGGGCCAGTCAGGTATAATCTAAGTCAAATCCCGTATGAATACACAGTGGAAGTGAAGAATAGATTCAAGGAACTAGAACTGAAGAACTATGGATGGAGGCTTGTAACATTGTACAGGAGGCTGCAGTGAAAACTATTCCAAAGAAAAGAAAATGCAAGAAAGCAAAGTGGTTGTCCAACGAGGCCCTACAAATAGCGGAGGAGAGAAGGGACGCAAAATGCAAGGGAGAAAGGGAAAGATACAGAAAATTGAATGCAGACGTCCAAGGAATAGCAAGGAGAGACAGGGCGGCCTTCTTGAATGAACAGTGCAAAGAAATAGAGGAAAGCAACAGAAAAGAAAAAACCAGAGATCTATTCAAGAAAATTGGAGATATTAAAGGGGCATTTCGTGCAAAGATGGATATAAAGGACAAAAATGGTAGGGACCTAACTGAAGCAGAAGAGATCAAGGAGAGATGGCAAGAATATACAGAAGAATTATATCAGAAAGATCTGGATGTCCCTGGTAACCAAGATAGCGTAGTTGCTGACCTGGAGCCAGACATCCTGGAAAGTGAAGTCAAGTGGGCCTTAAAAAGCATTGCAAACAACAAGGCCAGTGGAGGTGACGGAATTCCAATTGAACTCTTGAAAATCATAAAAGAGGATGCTGTAAAGGTGCTGCATACGATATGCCAGCAAATTTGGAAAACCCAGCTGTGGCCAGAGGACCGGAAAAGATCGGTCTACATCCCAATCCCAAAGAAAGGAAACCAAGCCTCAACTATCTCTGGAGGCAAAAATGATGAAACCAAGGCCGTCCTATTTTGGACAAATCCATCAAATATGAGCTGTACTGATTCCACAAAAGACACAAGAGGCTTGAGTTTGCAGGAACTGAACTGGCTTTTTAGGAAAAGAACGTTTTGGAGATAATTCACCCATAGGGTTGCCGTAACCTGGAGGCAACGTGACAAGACACGATAACAACAGATGAAATAGCTTTTACAAGGAGGCTGTACCTTGTGACTTCATGGAGAAGATAACAAAACCAGAAGTAATGAGTTACAAGGAACAGTCAACTATAAGTCTGCTGTGGATATGTGCTGAATTGATCAGCTTCTGTAAGCCGCCCAGATTTCCCTTGGGAAGATGGGTGGGGTATAAATCCAATAATAAATAAATAAATAAATAAAATAAATAAGTAGTTACTGTTTTAAACAACAAAGTTAGATTTCAAAGCCTTTATGATGAGTGGAAACAACACTACTCCTCTTTTTGTGGGTGCATGTTTCAAGGAAAATGATTTAATTATGTTTTGAAAGTTTAATTATATTTGCAATGAACTATAATTTTTACTTTGAGCCTAAGCTCTTCAGCAAGCAAGCCATAGTTCCAAATCCTTTCTGAATTCCCTAGTATTTTCTAATCCGGAAAAAAAAACCCTGTACCTAGCGTGAGAACAGTTATAAGTGAAAAGGCCAAATTCAGGCAAAAGACAAAGAGAAGAGTTTGCTCACTGCACTGAATGTCATTCCACAGAGCAGTGGAAAGTAAAAACAGGAATAATAAACATAGCCATGTGGATTTGGGTTAATGAAAACCAAAAGCATGCCACAAGAGAAGAATGGAAGATCATCTTTAACACTTCTCTGTATATGTTCCACATCAAGGCAAAGCTTCAGCTTTCTATCGGATTTACTGGTCCAGAGACAGAATGAAAAAAATAATACTGTATATATTATTTGGTATGAACATTTGAGAACAGTGAAATCAGTCATCATTCTGTCATGAGACTTGTAGCAGCTGACTGTCTTTTCCCTCCCTCCAAGGTCACTAAGAATAAGCAATTCTACGTCACATTACTTTATATTACGTTCCATTACGTTAAGCATGTGGTGTAAGATCCATTCTCTTTCCTTGGGTGCATTCAATTGTGATGCATTCAATTTGGAACAACATGAGTGTAAAGATAGTTAAGCAAGACCAAGGCTAAATCCAACAAAATAACTGAAACATTGATAAAACTCATAGCTTCATCCGCGTCAAGCAAACGTTGCACATTCTTTGTTCTTTAAATATGAATGTTAAAGCATCAAACACTGTAAAACATTTGATATTATGGCTATTACTGGGAACTCAACTCAATGAATATCCTTTACTGAACTTTAGCCCATCATTTTTCCTTAATTTAGCATACTTTTTCCTGTCACTTGTCTAAAAGCTGTACAAGCCTCAGAAACATAAAGAAACAAATCAAGACAATTTCTCCAGTCATATCTGACATACAAAGGTATTGTTCCAAATCACTGTAAACATAAGTCTATAGTCTTCTTCATACAGCCAATGAGAGTAGATCATTTGGCCATTTTGGACTCCACATCTCAGAATTCAAGAATGCCTCTGACAGAATTTTAAGAGTTGAAGTCCAAAAATACTGTATATACTTGAGGCCTTTTTCTAGGCCTTAGTTCCTGGACAGGGCTCTTGAGATTACATTCTCACAAAGTTCTGTAGGAAGCATTGCTGCAAGATTTAAGGCTAGAAGCAATATTTGTCTAGGCGAATGAACTGAAAGAAGGTTAAATGTGTGTTTATGGGTTGATACTTCCAGAGTTCTGCCTGGGAAATTATTTGACAATTCTGGTAATTGAAATGTGTTTGTGTGTGTGTGTGTGGGGGAGATAACCTGATCAGCAATACATTTTGTTATTGTGAAAGTTTGATATCCTCTGGATCTGAACTCTACTGATCTTTGGTCTTATCCCCCTGCCCCAACACACACGATCCTTCTTTCTCCCTTTCTTTGCGTTCACTCCCCACTCTCTGTTTTCCTCCTATCCATCTCACTGTCACTTCAACACCTACAACAGATGTTACAAGGCACTGTACTCTCACTTCACTGTGGGGATTCCTTTGCAAAGGTGCATGGAAGAACAAGCCAGTATCATTCTGCCATGCAATTTTTTTGACTTGATGAAGTGCAGCAAGAATGGCCTGGTGGTGAGGGGGCAGCTTTACCTACTGCTAGTCTGAGGGCTCACAGTGTCCTAATTTGGCCGGGGAGAAGGGGGATTCCCACTAAATTATGGGACTAGGAAGGAGTCCTTTATTTTTAAAACACCATTCCAAAGTCTTGCAAAGAAATGTAAGACTGGGTATAAAATGAAATGGGAATCAACCAATCAGTCTGTCTGTCTGTCTATCTATCTATCTATCTATCTATCTATCTATCTATCTATCTATCTATCTATCTATCTATCTATCTAATAGGTAAACTATTTTTCATAGAAATGTAAAAGTTTTTTTCATAGACAGAAATGCCTTTCTGGCTTTTTATTTTGGCAAATTGCTTGGTAAGTAATGATAAATCTAACTTTTGAGGAATATCATTATGTTAAGCACTGCAAGCCTAATGAGGTGCACTTGTCCCATCACAGGATGATACTAATTCTTTATTTACTTCATCATGCTGGAAATGTATTCACAAAAAAGCCACTGGTGCAGCAAAGCATGAAACATCAGTAACGTGATCTTGACATTAGCCAGTATTTCAGAGAGTTCAAGGTCAAGTATTTCTTTAAGAGCACTTTTGGCTTACTATCAAAGGTGACTCAATGTACTAGCCTGAAAATCATGATCAAGAATCTTTTAAGTTCTTCTTCTCATATTACAGCTGCTACCATTGGTACTGGTAAGCCACAATTATCAATGAGTCGTGAAACTAATGCCTCCTCTAGGAGCTTTGCCGCACCCCCCACCCACCCCCCGCAGTCGGAAGAGGCAGGACCAGTGTGTGATGTAGTTGTATCACAATAATGTCAGTTTTGAATTGGAGCAAGGAATTCATATAGTGAGTCCCACCCCAGAGCTACCCCACTCCCTTTTTTTGGCTGTGAAGTTGGCTTCAGAACTATTTCAATAAAGCAGACACACATTATTTGAAGGAGGATTTCCAATTTGGTTTTCACATTCCATTTTAGAAAGAATGGCAGCCAATGCTGTCTTAACAGTTTCAAATCAGTTCACAGCCTTCAGCACATAAGTGAGAGATAAAGCAGCTAAGGAGGTGGTGGTGGGGAGAGTAGTGGACCCCCCGGGGCCCACCTCATTCCTTGCTCACAGGCGCCTCCCCTAGAGGTGATTCCAGAAAAGGTCCTAGGGGAGCATCATATCATTCACCACCTCTCTTATTCAAAGTGGGAATTAATGAATGATGCAACCCTGGCAAGAAAATATACCTCATTTGATACAGCCATAAGGATATTCTGTGGTAGGGGAATAGAGCTGGCTAAATGTGACATTAAGTCCATATTTCACCTTCTGGTGGTCCATCCTGAGGATTTTGAACTGCTAGGTTTCTCATTTGAAGGGTGTCAAACCTATCCATCCTGAAAGAAATCAACCCTGAATGTTCCCTGGAAGGACAGATTTTGAAGCTGAGGCTCCAGTACTTTGGACACCTCATGAGGAGAGAGGAGTCTTTGGAAAAGTCCCTGATGTTGGGAAAGATTGATGGTTGGGCAGTGATTCGATGCAACCAATATGGATTAGACCAGACTCTGGGAGGCAATGGAAGACAGGAAGGCCTGGCGAGCTCCGGTCCATGGGGTCACGAAGAGTCGAACATGACTGAACGACTGAACCACCACAACAAATTACATGGACAGGACCATGTCCATGGGCTGATCAGTAACTTATGCAGTCTTGGCACATGCACTCCATTATCTTGATTATTTTCTGTTCTTAGATGAGGAGAGCTTGTGTCATTGCCAGTTCCTGTTGGATAGCTTTTATCAGCTGACTTGGGCATTCCTTTACCTCTGGAGAAGACTGAAGGTCCCATAACCAAAATGGCTTTTTAAGAGATTGAGATTGATTCCATTGCCAAAGCAATCAGACTGCCTGAGGATAAGCTGGTGGTCCTCAGAGCCCAGCTGCATGGCTTCTTAAACAACAACAAGCGGTCTCTCAAGAAATTGCAGGAACTAATGGGCCACTTGCATTTTGCAGCACCAGGGAGAGCCTTTTTCCAGGCATTTCTGCGATGCCATGTGTGGCCACATGAAAGAAGGTGGGTGACAGCGGCAACGAGAGAGGAGGCCAGGCTGTGGACTTCCTGGACAAGTTTAATGGCATACCTTACTGGCATGAGGAAATGAGACTAGGGGAACAATTCTGGGTGCATTCAGACACTGAAGGTCTTTCCATTTTGAAGTTTATTTTAAAGGTCACTGGTCCAATGGCCATCGTTCCTTGGATGTCATGAGAGACATGACCTTCCTTGATTCTCTCCCACCCACCCCCCGGCTAGTGGCAATATGCTTCTGGGCATGATGTGAAGTTCTCCCAAGAAGGTTTAGGGTGTTACTCCACTGGTCCAAGATTTAACAAGCAGGCAAAGGGCGATAGTTACGCCATCTAGGGTATCTGACCCAGAACTATACCCAGTAAGAGTGATGGAGGGTTATTAAAGATCTGGGAGACCAAAGATGATTGGCTTTTCCCCCATAGCACAGGAGACCCCTTAACTAAATATAAGTTCATGGGGGGTGACTACAAGGGGCAGTTAGGCTTCCATGGTCTCTGCTTTGGCACACACATTTCTTCCATTCTGGGGTGATGTTGATGGCAGCAGCCATGGGATCGAGGGAGTGGGCTACTAAACAGGTTGGCAGGTGGAGATCTCACTGCTACTTAATGCCAATCTATACATGAACTATAATTCAAGACTTACGAGCGACTCTACTTGCGAGCAATTCAACTTACAGGCCAAATAATTAGAAATTTACTTCCAAAAAAACTTGAGTTACAAACCATTTCCAATGTGGTGGGGAATTCAAAAGGCTGTAGCTCTCCACCGCTCTCCTTCTGGTTGTCTGGACACTTGCCTGGCTCTGATCAGTCAAGCGGTAAAAGAAACTGTTCCATTCTGCCTTTCGCCTCTCTCCCCTGCCTCCCAGCTGGGGCTTTTTGACAGATCGGGGACAGGCAAGCATCCAAGGACCACCCCACACTTGCCTGGTTGACAAGGAGATCGGTGGAGGGCTGGATCCTTTTGAATTTCCCACTGCACCAGCGAGGGTGCACATGCGGCAGGAAATTCAAAAGGATCCAGTCCTCCTCCTCCTCCCTCTTCACTAGAGTCTCAGCACTGAAACTCTGGTGAAGAGGACAAAGACGGGATTGGTGCATGTTTGCGCGGCTTGGGCGGGTTGGGAGGGAGGTGCGCCACACCCCAAACACTCGAGCCGTGTGAGAATGCACATGCCCCCGATAATTGGTGCCCCAGTGACACTAATCCTCTCTCTTTAAATTTAAATAAAAGAAGTTTATGGGTAAAAGAAGCCAGATCTTACTGTATCCTCTTGATTTCATATGATTTTTGTATGGGATCTTTCCCAACCACCATAAAATCATCCTCCACCCTGATATATCTGACAGTCCATCTCTTCCCAGACAGATCACTATATCTTAGTGGTACATCATCCATTCCTTAGTGATACATCATCCATTCTCTCATCTCTGAATATACATTGCAATTTGATTGTAAGCCGCCCAGAGACCTTTGGGTAGTGGGCGGCATATAAGTTGAATAAATAAATAAATAAAATAAATAAATAAATTTCTAATATATTGCCCTGACTTTTGAGCTAGACACAAAATTGGGTGCTTCTAGGACTCAGGGGAGCAGACCCATATAGTATAATGAATCATTTTGTTTTTCTTTACTTTTTTTAAAAAAAATGTTAAAAATGAAATGAAGCAGCAAAGGAAATGAAATAAAATGAAAGGCTATTTTTTCTGTTTTGTGCCCATCTGTAATCTGGATGAATATAGTTAGAGATAAACATTGAAGGTGTATCATAGTTTGAGTCGACTGCTGCCTATCCAATCAAGGAGAAGAGGGGTATGAACCCTTTGGAAAACAAACTGCATGAATTTAAAAGAGATACAATGAAGTTGTTTTGCGGAGATTTCAGTTATCCTGATATCTGCTAGGAGGAAATTCTGCCAAATGTGGCCCTTCCAAGAAAATTCCTGGCATGTGTGGCTGATAATTTCCTCCTACAAAAAGTGAAGGAAGCAACTAGAGGATTAGCTCTCCTGGACTGGAATGCTAACCAACCCATATGATGTGGTGGATGAAATGGCAGTAAGGAGAGATCTGGGGAGAAGTGGCTGTGTTATGCTTGAATTCTTGATTTCAAAGGAAGCAAACGTGAAGCATAGCCACAATTGTTTGCTGGGTTTTAGAAAAGCCTATTCAGAACAATGATAAGTAAGGCCCTCTACAGCAGCAGATGTTAAGAGGAAACTGAGTCCAAGATGGAAGGGAGTTTCTTTAAAAAGTAACATTGGAAGGCAAAGCTACAAACTGCAAACAATTCCAACTAGGGTAAAAGGCAGACAGCACACACACACACACACACCTTGTTCGGCATGATTTATTCCAATTTTGCTATCATGTAGAAAAGGAACTATGATAGGGCCCACATGTATGCACCAGAAATCTTATTCACCTGTAGTTTGTTATGTGCCACCAAGTTGGAAATGACATGGCTGCACAGAAAAAAGGAATGGTAAACCACTTCTGAGTGTTCTCTACCTGGAAAGCCCTGATGTGACAGCACATGCTTCTTCTTCTTCTTCTTCTTCTTCTTCTTCTTCTTCAATACACAAGACTACAAAACTTTAAATACAAAACTTACAATGCCTACCTACCTACCTATCTACCTACCTACACACATACAAGCACACACACACACACACACACACACACACACACACACGTGTGTGGGTGTGGGTGTGTGGGGGTGGGTGGGGGTGTGGGTGTGTGTGTGTGTGTGTGGGTGGGTGGGTGTGGGTGTGTGTGTGTGAGAGAGAGAGAGAGAGAGAGAGAGAGAGAGAGACGAATACACAGTTGGTTATAGAATTGTACTCAAGAGAGTGGTGATGATCAAAGGCCCCTCAACTTTGGGAGGAAGTAACAAGTCGTGTACCCCAAGGCACAGTGCTGGTCCCAGGGCTCTTAAGCATTTTTGTTAATGACTTGGATAAGGGCTTGCAGGGAATGCTTATCAAATTTGTGGATGATACAGACCAGAATGGAATACCTAATACCCTAGAACTCAGAAACAAGATTCAAAAAGATCTCGATAGGCTTGAGGATAGGGCTGAAAACAACAGAAGGGAGTTTAACGGGGATAAAGAAACCAAACACACATGAGGAGGGTGGTGTCTCAGGTGTCCCCTACTCCAGTGGTGGCCAAACTTCTGCCCTCCAGAAGTTTTGGACCACCACTCCCACAGTCCTTTGTCATTGGCAATACAGGCTTGGAATTCTGGGTGTGGTGGTCCAAAACATCTGGAGGGCCAAAGTTTGGCCACTACTGCCCTACTACCTACAGAGGAGGAAACAGAAGATAATGCAGGGGCATGAAGGCTGAGAAGGAGGGAAAGAGCTAAACTCACTTAGAGTTCCAGTATGGCTCCATGTCCTGTCCTGACCATTCTGCATTTCCAGCCACACTTTCAAGTGACCCTAAAAGTTATCCCAGTCTGGTTCATGCTTTGTACCAAACATAAAAAAGGAATGAGAGAAACAAATGCTTGAAAAGCATAACTGCATATAATCAAACTGTGCTAAAGATTGTGCTTAACCATCTTATATAACCAGCTCCATTACACAATGTTTCTTGTTCCTTGATCATTTCTAGGGGGGCGTTCAGACCTTGTGGTATTCATGCAACTCACACAGAAGCAGGATTAGAGGCCACAGACCAAAAAGTATTCCAACAGCTGCCTCGGACCCAATTCACCCTCCACCACATGACTGACTGAGAACTGGATTCTGGCCTGGAAACTGGATTTTTGACCTGCCGCTAGTTTCTTCATGAAGCCAGAGAGATTGTTTTGTGACTAATTTCCCTTTTGGCTAATTTTCTCTCAGCAGGAGGAGGCTTGCTCTCCCGACAGAGAGAGAGAGAGAGAGAGAGAGAGAGAGAGAGAGAGAGAGAGAGAGAGAGAAGGCCCATTGTGTGAGAGAGATCAGTTGAAAAAGTTACTTTTTGCACTATGAGGAGATTCGGATGCATGAAGCTGCTGTTCTGAAAACTGCACTTCAAAATCAGCTCTTCCCAGCTGTCCACCTGCATCACATATTAAACCCACACACCCACGATAGCAAAAGCAAACCTTTCCACATGCATCTACCCACACCGATCTATGCAAGTGGCTTTCTAAAATTAAACGCCACCTCCCAAATTACTGGCAAGTTCACTGTATTCAATCACACGGCTTCTCGCGCAAACAAACTAACTATCCCACCCATGTGCTCTTCCCCTCTCTGCTGGGACCGATACAACACAAAGAAGTCAAGGTGTGTTTCCCCACCCCACCCCATCCCGCTGCTTCCATAACCTCCAGATGTGAAATAAAACAAATGTTTTGCTCCCTCTCTCCCCCCTTTTTGCCAGAGGAGAGCTTCAGTAGAACAACTGCCCCCAAGCATCAATGCAAAACTGTTAACTAAGAAGGAACCACCTAGCAGTCCACCAAAGCCTGGCATAAGTTCTTCCATAGGAATGCATTAACTGGACACACCAATATTTCCTTATTTATTTAGCTAATTCATTAATGATGTTTCTATCCTACACATCTAGTGACCAGGCACTATTCTAGATAGTTAACAGCAGCTAAAAGAAAACCAGCATTAAAGAGGCTGTTGTCCTCCTTGCTAGCCCATATGTGGGGCTACGCCGGGAGGTCAGGTGACCCACAGCAGTCAACAGCCAGCCAATCTTGTCTGACAAATCTTTTAGAATTTTTTTGAAAAGGTCAACAGGCATGTGGATTTGGGTGAACCGGTGGATATAGTCTATCTGGATTTTCAAAAGGCTTTTGATACAGTCCCTCACCAAAGGCTGCTGAGAAAATTGCATAGTCAGGGAATAAGAGGGCAGGTCCTCTTGTGGATTGAGAACTGGTTGAGATCCAGGAAAGAAAGAGTAGGTGTCAATGGGAAATTTTCACAATGGAGAGAAGTGAAAAGCGGTGTGCCCCAGGGATCTGTTCTGGGACCGGTGCTTTTCAATCTGTTCATAAAAGACCTGGAGACAGGGATAAACAGTGAGGTGGCGAAGTTTGCGGATGACACAAAACTTTTCCGTGTGGTAAAAACCAGAGAAGATTGTGAAGAACTCCAGAAGGATCTCTCCAAAGTGGGGGAATGGGCTGCGAAATGGCAAATGCAATTTAATGTAGCCAAATGTAAAGTAATGCATATTGGGGCAAAAAATCAAAACTTTATCTATCTACTCATGGGCTCTGAGTTATCCGTGACGGATCAGGAAAGAGATCTTGGTGTGTTGGTGGACAGGTCGATGAAGGTGTCTACCCAATGTATGGCAGCAGTGAAGAAGGCCAATTCCATGCTAGGGATTATCAAAAAGGGGATTGAAAATAAAACAGCCAACATTATAATGCCATTAGACAAAACAATAGTAAGGCCGCACTTGGAGTATTGTGTACAATTCTGGTCACCGCATCTCAAGAAAGACATAGTGGAATTGGAAAAGGTGCAAAAGAGAGCGACTAACATTATTACTGGGCTGGGGTACCTCCCTTATGAGGAAAGGCTAAAACATTTGGGGCTCTTTAGCCTGGAAAAAAGGCACATGAGGGGGGAATATGATTGAGACGTACAAAATTATGCAGGGCATGAGTAAAGTGGATAGAGGGAAGCTCTTCTCCCTTTCACAAAATACCAGAACTAGGGGACATACACTCAAATTGAGGGCTGGGAGAATAAGAACAGACAAAAGAAAATATTTTTTCACCCAGCGTGTTGTTAGTCTGTGGAACTCCCTGCCACAGGATGTGGTGATGACATCTGGCCTGGATGCCTTCAAAAGGGGATTGGACAGATTCCATCACAGGTTACAAACCATGAGGGAGAGGTGTAATCACCAGGCTTAAAACCGGGGTACTTCAAGGGCCAGATACAGGGGATTGCTATCAGGAGACAGATATCTAGTCTCGTGTGCTCCCAGACGCATCTGGTGGGGCCACTGTGAGATACAAGAAGCTGGACTAGATGGGCCGTTGGCCTGATCCAGCATGGCTCTTCTTATGTTCTTATGTAATCCTTCCAGTGTCGTGGCAAAGCCCCATTGGCCAGCCTGTCCATTGACCAGCGTGTCTCCTTCGAGCGGGTGGACAAAGGTGCCCCTCCCAGCAAAGGGCTGGTTGGAGCCTCCATTACTTTTACTTTACTTTATTTAGCATTTATAAACTGCTAGCTTGTACAAACACAACCCAAGGCAGTGTACAAAAATATATATAAAGCAAAGATAAAAGTAGCAAATAAGCAATAAGCAATAAAATACAATTTAACAAAATACCCAATAAAATGGGAAAAGCATAAACACAAAAATAAAGGTGTCTGGGCAAAACCAAAGATGACAGCCCCAAAGACAACTACCCAAAGGCCTCTTGGCAAAGCCAGGTCTTTAAGGCTTTCCGGAAAGCAGGCAGGGATTATGCCAGCCAGATCAAACTCAGAATATAATTCCAAAGCCGCAGGGCTGCCACAGAGAAGGCCCTGTTCCGAGTAGAAACCTTACAGGGCTCTCTAAGTGAGGCTGCCTTAATCGCAAGCGCCTGGGTAGCTCTTGTGGAATGGGCATTTACTGATCTGAGGAAAATACACTCTGTCAGATAATCAGGGCCCAAGCCATGGAGGGTTTTGTAAACCAAAAACTTTAACCTGATTTGGAAGGCAACGGGCAACCAATGGTGGCGAGCCAGAATGGGGGTGACGTGGGCAAATCTGCTTGCCCCAACCACCAACTTGGCTGCCACATTCTGCACTCGCTGCAACCTCCGAACTAAGCTCAAGGGAAGCCCCACGTAGAGTGCATTGCAGTAGTCGATCCTGGAGATCACCAGTGAATGCACGATTATCCTCAGGGAGTCCTCGTCCACAAACGGGCAAATCTGGGTGATAAGCCAAAGCCAGGAAAATGCTGACTTAGAAATGGCTGCCACCTGGGGCTCCAGAGAAAGGGCCAGATCCAGAACCACGCCCAGACTTCTCACTCTCTCCCACTCCAGACCACAAAGACATAAGCAATGAGATCCAAACCATAACAATAATAACCCAAAACATAAAATAAACCTTGAGACTTTCTTCCCCAGCTCCTCTGACCTCCCCTGCTGGATCTTTATGGAAACGGCCACCCTCCTATACTCTTGCTTTCTCCATCCAGAGAGATAAACCTCAACGTGAACAACACTGGAGGAGCACCTTGTTCACTTTTTAATGTGAGAGCGATAGTTAAAGCCGGGATGCTCATATCCACCCATGCTCAACGGGTGCCAGGGCTCACTGGCTCAGAGTGAAAATGATTACAGGCCGGCCTTGTTCCAAACAGGAAGAGGGGCCCAAGACAATACTCCCACCTACTCCCTCCCTGCTTGCCTCTAGTGCTGGACTGATCGTAATATTTGGAATAAGGCAGGCAGAGGAAAAGCAACATTCTTTTTATTGCATAAGACCTACCAGCAGCACTGTAAAGACTGGGTGAGAGGAAGGCAGGGAATGGCATATACAGTACTGTGCCATCTAGCCCAAAAGCTACTCTGGACGGTTTACAATAACAGAAATACAAAAGTTAAATATGATATTTATATACTGTTGTTAAGTCACCTATTTTAGTTGTTGTGGGCTGCCTTGGAATAATAATAATAATAATAATAATAATAATAATAATAATAATAATAATAATAATAATAATAAATAAATAAATAAATAAATAAATAAATAAATAAATAAATAAATAAATAAATAAATAAATAAGCATGCAGAATTACTTTGGGACTTCCGAATACAGACAGACAGGGTGTGGGAGCATAATACCCCAGATATTGTCATTGTAGATAAGAAAAAAGTGTGGATCATTGATGTTGCTATAACCGAGGTGATAGTAGAGTCACCGAGAAACAACTTGAAAAGATTAGCCGATATCAGGATCTGAAAATTGAACTTCAGAGACTCTGGCATAAACTGCTACAGGTGGTCCCATTGGTAATCGGCACGCTGGGTGTGGTGCCTAAAGAGCTAAACAAGTATTGAGAAGAAATTGGAGTTGCCAAAGTCACCATCAGTCAGATGCAGAAAGCCGTCTTACTGGGATCTGCTCGCATAATTGATTGGTAATATAAAATCCAGCGTAGTCTGCTGTGTGGTAATTTGATAATAATAATAATATCCACGGCCATCACTAATATGCAGATGCCATACAACTCTGCTTTTTTTTAATTGCGTAACAAGGAACAACTCTCTGGAATAGGAATTAACTTTGACAATGTTTTGCTGTGAGTCTCTAGAATTCAACAGAAACACAAACAAGTATGAATTATCTTTTCCCCTTCCTTTCTTCACTGTATACATTGTTATGGCAACTATATTTAAAATCTGTTAAATGTGGTGCTTCATTGTGTAACAAACCACTGAACCAACGTATAAGCTGTATAACCTTTTCCCCTGGCAACTCCCAAGCATGAATTCATTTTCCCTTCATTTTCTGATGACATATCATATATTTCTCCCTACAACAGCATAATTGTTCAATGTACATTTTACAGTTTGGCAAGACCATGTACAACATGTATCAGTCACTTCAAAATTTTATTTTGAAGAGTCAGTATTAGCTTAAATTTGTAATGTTTATTTATATTGCATGTACATTGCTTGTACATCATTAGATAATGTTTTTGCAAGATTATAGCCCTCTTTAAAAGGGCTCTGCATCTTCTTATGTAGAAAAGTCAGACTATAACATTTCACTGGATGGATTTTATTCCATTAATGTTTTAACAAGTTTTTCTCAGCTCTACCCTGGCAGTATAGGAATGAAAAATGTAATTCATATATACTACTGATCTGTCAATGCAATTATTATTATAAAATTATTTTAATGTAGTTTTCTTCCCGTAATGCCTCAGAGGAGAACTCAAGGTAGCAAAGAAATAAAAGATCAACAATCTTTAGAACAACAGTTTCCAACGACAGGCAGAAAACAAATGTGCTGGTCTTAAATCTTATTTGAAAGAAGAAAAGTACTGATTGACATTTCCTGAAATTAGAAACAAGATGAAATACATCTTGTGATAGAAACATGTACATTTCCAAGGCTTGTGATGCATTGATTGAGCAAATATACATATAGACATAAATATGAAAAACATGTCAATGTCCACTAAGATGTGTAGTTGAAAAAAGATTATTTATTTATTTATTTATTTTAGAGTGTTTTTACCCCGCCTTTCTCCTTGGAAAAGGACCCAAGGTGGCTTACAGTAATGAGGGATAATATACCATCCAATACAATTAAGACATGATAATATACAGTCCAATACAATTAAGACATGAAGTATTGAGAACAAGGAATTGAGGGACATTTTACAGCATTAATAGACAACATTACATTAAAGAAGGTTATAAAATGCATAACAATACTTTAATTGAGTTAATCTAGACTGATGAAGCTGCTTGAAAGAGCACTGAAACGTTTCGATCTCACAAGAAAAGAAGTCCAGTTGCCATGACTCAAACTTTCTGATAATCTCACGTGGATGACTGTGAATCTTTGCTGACGAACCTACCCGGCAATTAAGATCCAGCCAGGGAGCCCTCCTGAAAGAACCATCCCTCAAGGAGGAGAAAGGGGTGTCTTGTAGATATAGAGCTTTCTTGGCAGCTGCCCCAAAATTATGGAATGCCCTCCCAAGTGAGACCCGCCTGGTGCCAACATTGATAACGTTTTGGCATGGCGCCAGGTAAAAACTTTCCTGTTCCAGAAGTTTTTTTTAACTGATATAATATTGATTGTGGGTCCTGATAGCAATTTTAGTATATTGTTTTATTGTATTTATTGTATTTAAAGGTTCTTATCATTTTACTGTAATTTTGTAGGTATTTTAATGTTTTAATTATTTTAATTGTTTATTTTAATTGTAAACCACCCAGAGACCTTTGGGTAGGGGGGCAGCATATAAGCTATATAAATAAATAAATAAATAAATAAATAAATAAATAAATAAATAAATAAATAAATAAATAAATATTCAATTGAGGCAGAAAATGCATGCAGAAACATGCACTAATTTTACCTATGACAAAAACTGTGCAGCCGTATACAGAGCTGAGATAGGGCATAAGTATTGGTGGGATTTTTCAAAAGCACAGCAAAAATGAAAATGACATTATAGATGGGCACAAAACACAAGAACATTTCATTTTGTTTTATTTCATTTCCTTTATTTAATTATTGATCTTAAAAAATAAAAAAAAAAAAATGATTCATTATACTATATGTGTCTGCTCCCCTGGGTCCTAGAGGCACCCATTTTTATGGCTAGCTCCCAAATCAGGGCAGCAGATTAGAAATTGCAATATGTGTGCAGAGAGGTGGGATCTAGAAATAGATGGGCTGTCAGATACTGTATATCAGTGTGGAGGATGAATTTATGGTGACTGGGAAAGATCCCATTTCCCAAAAGCACCAATAAAAGAGGTTTATGGATAAAAGAAACCTACCTTCTTGATTTCATATGATTTTTGCATGGGATCTTTCCCACTCACCATAAAATCATCCTCTGCACTGATCTATCTGGCGGTGCATTTCTTCCCAGAGGGACCACTATATCTTACTTGTACATCATCCATTTCCAGGTCCCACCTCTCTGCTCATAGATTGCAATTTCCAGTTTATTGTTCTGACTCCCTAGGATGGTATTGGTGTGTTCCGACAAGGGAAGATGAAACATTTCATTTCTAAAACAGAAAATTGCATTTTTATTAGTTGCTGGAATGTTTGCTTGTGTTTTGCTTTGTTAACCTTATAAAATGACAAAATAGCATGTTTTTGGTTTTGTACTCATCTCTGCATGACATGTTTTTAAATCCCTGCTTCCAATCCTTTACTTAAACTTTAATGACACTTTTTAGAAACAACCATGGGATCTAAATTAGATGGTGTTACCTTCTAAGAGTGGCATTTTCACACATTGTCTAAATCAGGCCTGCCCAACAGGTAGCCCGCCAAGGGTTCAAAAGTAGCCCGCCGGTCATCAATAAAAAAAGTGAGGGGATAAGTTCTCCACCCCTCCCTCCCCCATCCCAAGGACCACCACTGCCCCAGCAAAGTTCTGGGTCTGCCAGCCCGCTGTGTCAGCCAAGCGGGGCAGTTCAGGGGCCATGGCGCACTGAAATCTGTTCCTCCAGAACAGATTAATTGGTTTTCAATGCATTCCTATGGGAAACCGCTGCTCTACTTACAAAGGTTTTTACTTATGAGCATGTGCTTGGAAGAGATACATTTCGTAAGTAGAGGTTTTAGTGTAGTAGCCCTCAGGCACTTTGGGCCGGAAAAAGTTGACCTTGGCCTGATCAAAGTTGAAAAGCCCTGGTCTAAATTATACAATACAGTGTGACCACCTGACAGACCTCAGCTAGTGAAGCATGTCACAAACTGTGTAGAAGTACAAAGGCAAAAGGTCAATGCTGGGGAACATGTGGCTTTCTGGGTATTTGTGGACTACAATTCCCAACAGCTTTTGCATGTATACAGTGGTCCCCCACCCAGTCACGGTTCATATACTGCGGTCCCACTATATCACAGGACCACAGTATATGAAAAAAGGCCCTGGGGGAAGGGGGGAAGGCCTGTTTCAGGCCTCCCGTACTTACCCCAGGACTGGTACTGCCCCAAATGGGACTGCAAGGGCCTTCCCGGGCCTTCTAGAGGCCCGGAAATGGTTTCAGAAAATCATTTCTGAGGCCTCTGAGGGCCTTTCTAGGCCTGTCAGAGACCACAGAAATTATTTTTGACGATCAGGAAATCATTTCCTGTTCGCAGGGAACATTTCCAGTTCACAGAGAGGCCTTCTTGGGGGCCTCCAGAAGGCCCGGGAAGGGCCTCGCAGGGTCATTTGCGGCAGCACCAGGCTGCGGGTAAGTACAAGCCCCCCAGCTAGGCCCCCCAAGCCCGACCCGACCTGCATCCACATATTGCAGATTTTCAATTATCACAGGTTGGGTCGGGTCCCTAACCCCCATGATAGGCGGGGGATCACTGTATATAAGTGAAACATGATGGGGATTTGAAAACACACGTTGCGGTGAAGCACCTGGCTTCACAATGGCAGAGGATTGTGGGGGTCGGCTCCAGTATGTGCAGCATGGTGGGGAGTTGTCGGCCCCGTGGACACTCCCTTGTGGTGTGCTGCAGGGCTTGTCTCTCTCTCCCATGCTGTTCAACATCTATGTAAGACTGCTGGCTGGGGTCATTCGGAGATTTGGAGTCTGCTGTCATCAGTACGCTAATGACACACAGCTCTCTCTCTCCTTTTCCACCTCTGCAGTAGAAGCTGTCCGGACCCTCGACCGGTGCCTGGAGGCGGTTATGGCTTGGACCAGGGCCAACAGGCTCAAACTCAATCCCGAGAAGACTGAGGTAATGTTCTTCGGGAGTTCTCCGTCTGGTTATGGAGGCCCTCTCCCTAGCTTGGAGGGTGTTTCCCTCCAGCCAGCGGATAGGATTCAGAATCTGGGCGTGGTTCTGGATCCGGCACTATCCCTGGATGCCCAGGTGGCTGCCGTGACCCGAACCGCTTTTTACCATCTACGTCAGATTGCCCAGATCTGCCCGTACCTAGACGGCAACTCTCTGAGAACAGTGGTACAAGCACTGGTGATATCGAGGTTGGACTACTGCAACACCCTCTACATGGGGTTGCCCTTGACTCTCCTCCGGCATCTGCAGCAGGTACAAAATGCAGCGGCCAGACTGGTGGTGGGTGCGCGGCGCTTTGACCACATCACCCCAATCTTGGCCCGTCTGCATTGGTTGCCCGTTGCGTCCCGGATCAGATTCAAGGTCCTAGTTTTAGTTTATAAAACCCTCCATGGCTTGGGCCCCGACTACCTGGCAGAGCGGATCACCCAGCGATCAACCTCAGCCCAACCAGTTCGGCAGTCGCGAGCGCACTCGCTTTCGGTTGCCATCCCCCGAGAGGCCAGAAGAACCTCCACTCGTAATCGGGCCTTCTCGGTGGCTGTCCCTTCACTGTGGAACAGCCTTCCCAGCGAAGTGCGCTCTGCAGAGTCCCCGCTGGCTTTTCGCAGAGCGGTGAAAACCATCTTGTTCCGTGAGGCCTTTGGTGACCTAATTTAATTTAATTTAATTTAATTTAATTTTTTTCCTCCCACCATCTGCTGTTTGCATGCTCAATTGCTAAGATGTTTTTTTTTCTTGTGAGCGACTTATATTTTGACAAGGGTTCCCATATGTTTTTATCTAATGATCGGTTAATTGTTTGTCTGTTTGCTGTTATGGATATGTGCTGAATTGATCAGCTTTTGTAAGCCGCCCAGAAGTTCCCTTGGGAAGATGGGTGGGGTATAAATCAATTAATTAATTAATTAATTAATTAATTAATAATTATGTACCCCAGCCAGCAGCCATCTGCCAAGCCTGACCCCTGCATCTTCCCCGCTAGCAACCTTCACATAAAGTCTTTCCAGCGCCTATTGATTTAGCCATCAGCAGACATGAAAATATTTCAGAAGTTTCTTCCTGGGAACTGTAGGCAACATGTAACAAAAAATATTCTGCTTAGGGAAAGGGGCATAGGCGGTGCTGTGTGTAGGACTTATGAACAGTGGTGTGATACATACATGCTTACGTACAGACAGAGAGAGAGGTCCCAAATGCTTTTGATTTCTGTAAGAGTAGCAAAGCAAGAGAAGGCAAGATTCTTCCTTGCGTTTTCTGCTAATAATCCTGAAGCTGCCAGAGTAACTTGAACCTCTCCCTTCTACACACCCAATCCCTAGGTCACTAACCTTCCCGGCAGCACCAACTGCAACAATTCCATGAAAAAGAATAAAGACCTCTAAAAACTATGTCCCATAGCGAACAAACCACTTGCCAGGGAAATGAACTCTAGTCTGAAGGTTGCCCTACGAATGGCATAGCTTTGAAGTGTCTCTCCGCACATATGTGTTTGCTAGTGTGTTGGGTTTTCTTTTAAATCCAACTTGCCCTCCTTTCTTCTATTCTCTTTGTACAAACCCACACCCACACATGCTATGCCTCTATTAGATCAGAGAGTACTGCCTCAGTGAAGCGGAATAACACAGCACATCTGGCAAGTGAAGCAATACACTTATAAACTTGGCTGGGGGAGGGGTGGGTTTTTGTTGTTGTTGTTGTTGTTGTTGTTTGCTGTTTGCTGTTTGAATAAAAAGAATAATTTTATCATCTGTTTTTCTCTCTTTCTAATGGCTTAACACTGCAGGCCCATATGGCCTGTTTTGGCTTCAGGGAACTTTCTCACTAGCAGATGAAGCTGGAACAAAACAAAACAAAAAGTTCACAGCTGTGCAGTATTGTAGGGCTGCTTTAACTACAAATCCCTAGTCCCATTATAAAAATTCAATTTTTTCCACACTGAAATCTCTATTTGCTACATTCTGACAGGATGACCGGCATCTAGATCAGCCCAGCCCAGCCCTCTCATCTGGCAGCAGAATTCTTAAATAATGATTTAAAAAAAAAAGGGGGGGGGGAATAGCAACTTTCTACTTTAGGAAACACCCAGATTTTCTTTAAGAAGAAACTGTTTCTTACAATGATTCGGCACTGTACCGCCCACTCTCAAAGTTCATTGTCTTTTCTGAGCCTGTTTAGAAATTATGTTTCATTAACAGTTTCCACAATTGATTAAAAACATAACCAAGTACACTACAATGTTTTATTAGGTGTCCTGTGTATAGTTGTCAAAGGGCAGACTGAAATACTCGTATATGGTACTTCGATTCACTGGGGTTTTTTTAGAAATAAAATATGTATATATTTGTCTCTTTTGTTTGTTCTTCGTCAGCCTATCTTGCTTTGCAGAATGTTTCCAATATACAGTCCCATCCCAACAAAAGGAAGCTCTTCACTTGGCCAAGTAATATCACCTGACAGCTGTGGAATCAGGATATCTGCCATTTGTTAGGAATATGTGTTTATACTCTAGTGGATCATTAAGCCATTACATAAAAAAGATTCACACGAGCTTTTTACCAAGAGACAAAATATGCTTTAATTAAGAAGTAGAATCTCTTCTCCCACGAACACACAAATTGAAAAGCAAAAAATGACGCATCAAAAATGCTGTTGAAACATTCTGATAATCTCACTTAGCTCTGTCCATCAGTGTGCAACAGCAGTCAAAACCAAGGGGTGGGGAGGTGAAGGAGCAGTTGTCTATTGTGACTCCATCCCTCTTACCAGATGTCACATCCCCCAGTTCCTTGGATTTGAATGCATGTTTCTGAAAGAAGGAGCCCCGGACAAAATAGGGATTCTCTTGGTGTATCGCCAACTCCATAGTACAACAACCTCTCTTCCAGAGCTAACTGAGCTGGACTTGGGGACACTGTTTCATGGTGGCTTAAGTCCTTCCTGGAGGAGAGAACACAGAAGGTGGTGCTAGGGGAATCGTGTTTGACACCCCAGCTGCTGACCTCTGGGGTCCCTCAAGGTTCAGTTTTGTCTCCTATATTATTTAACATCTACTGTACATGAAAACACTGGGAGAGATTATCCAGAGTGTTGGGTCCAATGGCACCAAGTATGTGGGTAACTCCCAACTCTACCTCTCTTTACTGTCTGAATCCAAGGAAGCTACTTGGGCTTTAGATCAGCGTTTGTTATGTAAGAGCCTCGTGGCGCAGTGGTTAAATGCCTGTACTGCAGGTAAAACTGTGCTCACGACCTGGGTTCAATCCCTGGTAGCAGGCTCAAGGTTCACTCATCCTTCCGAGGTCGGTAAAATGAGTACCCAGCTTGCTGGGGGGGCAATGTGTAGCCTGCACACTGTAATTAAAATTGTAAACCGCCCAGAGACGACTTGTAGTGGTATGGGGCAGTATATAAGCAGAACACTTTGCTTTTTGCTTTTGCTTTGGTATCGGTAATGAACTGGATGAGGGTGAACAAACTGGAACTTAATCCAGACAAGGAAGAGGTGCTTCTGGTAAATTGAAAAGGAGATCAAGGAACAAGGATGCAATCTGTACCGGGTGGAATAACCCTTCCCTCTAAAACAGAGGTGCACAACTTGGGGGTGCTTATGGATTCATCCTTGAGCCGGGATGCCCATGTCTCAGCAATTGACTGGAGTGCCTCTGCACAATTAAAACTAGTATGCCAGTTACATCTGTTTCTTGAGAGGTCTGATCTGACCACTGTGACACACTCAATGTCAATGCCCAGTCAATATCAATGTCCAGATTGATTAATGTAATATGCTCTATGTGGGGCTTCCTATGGAAAGCCTCAGAGACCTTCAGTGGGTCCAAAATGCAGCAGCCAGATTGCTTACTGGATCTTGTTTCAGGGAATACATAACACCCTTGTTACATCAGCTCCACTGGCTGCCTATCAGTTTCCAGGCGCAACTCAAAGTGCTGGTTTTAACCCATAAAGCCCTAGATGGCCTAGGTCCAAACTATCTCCCAATATGGACCAGTTTGTATGCTAAGGAGGTGAGGCCTTTCTCTCCATTCCAACACTTTCACAAGTGCATCTGATGAGCACACCAGAGAGGGCATTCTCTACTGCTGCTCCCAAACATTGGAACTCCCTTCCACGGGAGGCCAGACTTGTGCCATTCTTCCTCTCCTTAAGCAGGCAATAATCTTTATCTTCAGGCAAGTTTTCCCTGAGTGACTGACTACCTGTTATACAACTTTTAGATGGACTGTTATGCACTACTGCTTGGACTGAATCTGTAGCACTACTTACATTATTCCATTTTTAGCTCTCCATCACTCAGCGTCACATTTTTTCTTTCTATTTGTTTGCTTATTGTTCTTATCTTTAATATTGCCTTTTTAATTATGTAAGATGCCTCTTTACACTCATTGTTTTTAACTTTGAAAATTGCCTTTGGTATAAGGAAACCTCCCATGTATAACCTTTCTGTGTGCATGTTACAGGTGTACAGCTCTTAATATCTCTGCTTATTTGAAAACAAAAACTAGAAGTGAGATTTCTAAGTAATGAATGTAGCTAAGCAGGAAGGTTTTCCAGAGAACTTATACTCTGTTTGAAATAGAGTGGGCAAACTAAAGTTTTGGACATATTGTATGTTTGCCTTTCTGCATAAATACGGCCAATGTTTTGGGCAAGGCAACAATTTGTTTAGTTACCGAAATCACTATGTGTAACCACTTGTTGTCTAAGTCAGTGGTTCTCTCCAGATGTTTATGGAATAAAACTCCAGGAAGCCTCCACCACTAGCTGTGCTAGCCAGGAGTCCTGAGAGCTATAAACCAAGAATATCTGGGGACCCAAGTTTGAGAGCTGCTGGTCTAAATAATCAGTTCTTTCTGTTATCACCAGCTGATACAGATATGCAAAGAAAACTAGGGATGGGCACCAAATGAAAAAACAAAACATTGTTTTGTCATTTTGTTAGCTCACAAAACGAAATGAAACGGGGAAGCAGCATTTCATTAGTAATGAAACAAAATAGCAGTTTTTTGTTTAAAATGTACCAATTCGTTTCGCTGCAAAATGGCTCCCCTGGGTCCTAGAGGCACGAGATTTTGTAGAGTAACTAATCAGTTTGTTACTGTTTCATTTCCTATGACATTTTTTTAAAAAATTCCATTCTAACCAAAAGAAACGAATCACGGGAGATGAAATGAAATGAAATGAAACGAAACACAATTTTTCCATTTCATACCCATCCCGAAAGAAAATCATAGAGCAGTCTGTATGAAATTTAGCACTCTGCTTAATACTGCTTGCTTGGCAAGAAGTATTTCATTTCACAGTTAAATAATAATAATAATAATTGTGTGCCATCATGATGATTTTGAGGCATAGCAACATTTTCCAGGTTGTCCAGCTAGGGACCAGAGATGGACCCAAACCACCACTTTGGCAGCTCATAACAGTTTACAAGCCCAACAGGTGTTTTGCGCTTCAGAGCCCCACCTCCTCCTGGAGGTGCTCACTCAGAGGCTGCAGCCTGGCTTCTCTTCCCTCACCTCCATGTGCTGCCTCTGACCTGATAGCTGCAAGAGAAGATGGGGCTCTGAAGTGCCAAACACCTGTGCACCAGACATACAAACTACAGTAGGACGCCAGTATCCACTGGGGATTGGTTCCGTTGAAAACCGTGGATAAGAGAGAACACCAAAATGTCCCCCAAACTGCTGTTTTGTGATAGTAACTTGCTCTACACCTGCTGTTTTGGATAACTGAATCAGTGGATAATGAATCAGTGGATGCCCTACTGTAGTTTACAGCTCCCATCTCTACTTTCAGAAGTGGTTATCTGAAGAAATGTGTATCAGCCCAAAGCGGCTAACCAAACAGTTTTAAGGCTTTTCATTTTATTTAAAGAATTATTAAGGAATGGATGCAGAGTAGAAAACAGTTCATACTTTGAAAAAGAGTTGCTACATGCATAATTATTCTTTACCCTCTGGATGCTT
Organism: Phrynocephalus forsythii; assembly: GCA_029282475.1. NCBI lineage: Eukaryota > Metazoa > Chordata > Lepidosauria > Squamata > Agamidae > Phrynocephalus > Phrynocephalus forsythii. The sequence continues at coordinate 29,320,480 of JAPFRF010000004.1, forward strand.
ACTACTGCCTTCAGAAGCCCATCTTTCCTAATTTGAATTTGCAGCTGGATAACATCACAGTGTTTCACCTTCATTTCAAAACTGGTTTTCAATCTTGCTGTTTCTGTTTGCCTTTATTTTTAATGTCTGTGTCACTTTAAAATGCCCTCACTTTGCCCCTCCCCCCCATTGAAGGCAGTAATGGACTCAATGTTGGTTTCTCTACCAAGTTAGGCATACCAGTATGAACATGAGTAATGAGGAGCATTTCATATGACCAGAGGAAAAGTATCCTAATAATAAGACCTGTGCCAACGACTGTGTTTCCTTAACCAAATGTTAAAAGGTAGGCAGGCTTAAATTAGACACATTTAGGATAAGAGCTTGTTTATTGCTGGAACATTCTTAAACCAAAATGGATAGCTAGACAGATGTAAACTATTCTGTCCTAGACTTCCAGAAAATATCTATGCATAAAACATTGTAAGGGACGCTGCAGAAAGAAAATGCATTTCGGATGTTAGCAGCATCAAAAAGAAGCTAAGGCACAAAGCTGGAGTGTAACAAATAATGAGATATCTGTTATTTAATTCCTTCTCTGGATAATTAAGATATAAGTATATTACATTACAACTTAATAAGAGGATGCCTAAATACTTAAATACACTCAAAACAAGGGCACAGACAAACACAAAGATGCTAATTCTATTACAAAAAAGTGTGAACAACTTCTGCTATATTAAATCACTGAATGTCATGACCTCTATTTGATTAAAGGTTCCTCCACCCACTAATACAACTTCATCCTCAAGTGTGTTGGCTCATCCACTATTTTTCCACTTACTAATCTGCAACTCAATTGGTTGGTTGGCTTTGAACATGGCTGAACAGCAAAGTTCATTGTAGCTGTAACTCAGCCTTAATTTTATCTGTCATCAATTTTAGCCAGCTTCCCAGACATAATAGATTATTGCCAAGTTCATTTTTAAATAAAAACCACCCTTTTGAAGAAGTACCATATGAATATATGTCAACAGGCAATGAAATCTTTAAATTGCATAGTTTTTCTTCACATCTGCTTGAAGACATTTAATTTCTCATCTCTGTTTTGTGGCCCCCAAATCTCCTGACAGATCACATCTTACCGAAAAAGTACTGGGCCAACTCCAACGTTAAAATGATCAAATGGAAGCATCCCTTAATAACCTCCACTCACCCAAATTGAGGTTCTGTGCAAGTGTATGAGTAGCCTGAAATAAACCACATATTGGGGCTTTAAAAGGTTACTTTATTGTGAGGGTTCCAGTCTACCAGCCCTGCAGAGCCCAAATAAGACACTTCTCTCTTAGTATGAACTGAAGATTTATTTACTTCATCCAGGTCCCTGGAGGCACTCCCTTTAACAACAGTGCCAACATTATCAACAGTAACTGCAAACAGATTATTCTTGGAGTCCCTGGGCGGGGTGAAGTCTGAGAAACTCAATCCCTCTTCTGCTCCGGAGGGAGTGGGGTTCCACCACATGCTCCCAGAGGTTCCAAGTCCCGGGTCGGCATCTCCACCTGCACCCCAACCTCTGAGGTAGTTCTGTGTACAGTTCTCCTCGCTCACCAGTTCTTCAGTGGGAAGTTGTCCCGTAATGCTAACCCTCACCCGGTGGTGTGTTTCCCGACATGCCGATCCTCCTCCTTGACCTTTTCCAGCCATCTCTCAAACTCCACGTCCTTTCTAATCTGTTTTAACTTGCGGTTGTACTCCCGAGCCTCTCGCTCGCCCCAGTATGAACACCCTTTCTTGTGCACTCTCCTGCGATAGCTCTCTGCCTCAGCATGGGGCATCATCATCTGCTCCCATTGTTTGGTGTAGGGATCCTCCATCCACACCCATTCCCAACCTGGGGGTAGGACTCTCGGTTTTCCCTTTCTAACTTCCCCAAACCCTACCTCCACGGCCGTGGGTTGGCTGGCTTCTCCCGCCTTTTCCTTCTCCACCAGTCCAAGGGCTTGCTCGGGTTTTCCCGCCTCTATCTTCTTTCCCGCCTGCTGTGCCTCCTGTGCCCATCGGGCCATCTCCCCTTCTATTATTTTTATGGACTCTCTGAACCTCTGCCACAGCATCTCCTTTTCCTCTTGCTCCCTTATTTTATCGAGCCTGTCTCCCTCCCTCTGTTTCTGCTTTGCCAGCCACTCTTCCCTTTCCTTCGCAGTAGGTGTGGGCGGCACTCTCCTCTGTGGAGCTTCTCCCACCTCTCCTGCCCCACATTTATCTTCAACCATTACACAGGGGGAAGTTAAGAACTGGAATTGGATTCCTTTATAATACAGTGGCACCTCAGTTTACGAGTAGCTAGGGTGTCTGTAGGCTCAGTGGCTTTAGAATTTGGCTACAGAGCCAGAGGTTGGGAGTTTGATTCTCCACCATGCCTCCTTAAATGGTTTGAGACCATAGCCACAAGTCCTAGTCTCTGAAGCCATGGAAAACAAACCAGTCCCTTTTTAAATGTGACATCCTTTCAAATATTTAAACATACGTAGCTATCATATCCCCTCTCAGTCTTTTTTTTTTTTTGTAAGTCTAAACATCTCCCTAAGCCATTGCTCGTAAGACATTTCTTCCAGACCCTCAATCATCTTGGTCGCCCTCCTCTGGACCCGTTCAAGACTGTCAACATCCTTTTTAAATTGAGGTGCACAGAAATGGACACAGTACTCCAGGTGGGGTCTGACCAGAGCGGAATAGAATAGTACTATCACTTCCCTTGATCTAAATACTATGCTTCTGTTGATGCAACCAAGAATTGTGTTAACTTTCTTGGTCGCCGCATCACACTGCTGACTCATGTTCAGTTTGTGGTCCGCCCAAACTTCTGTTCAGGCCTGCTTGGGTAATTTTTTTTCTGAGGAGCTTCACTTTTTGCAATTGCTGTATTTTAAGATAGTTTTTAAAATGGGAAATTAGTAAACCAACCCCAGCATTAATCCAAATTATTCTAATTGGCCTACTCTAACTGTGACATACTGTGCTAGAGAAGACCAGTCTGAATCAATGGATCTTACAGATGAGTTGATTCACAATGTTGCCAATGATTCAGTGGACTTACTCTAGTGCAATTTACCACATAAATCAACAGGATTTTAGCCCTTGTCAAGAGTCAAACTATGAAAAAGACTTAATGTACTGGTATATCTTAATAGTATTGCTCAAATAATCCCATTTCAGCTGCTAAAAGTAAGTTATTATTAAGTTTGTCAAACATTCTTGAGGAGATTTTTGCAAAAATCTTTAAAATTCAGTATTTTTTATTTTCTACATATTTTTTATCATGACTTTCCTCCAAAGAGTTCACACCTCATGACTGGTGCACCTTGCTACTCTTCCCATTTTTATCGCCACCACAAAAATGCATGAAATAGAGTGACTAGCTAAAGGTCAACCAGTGAGTTTTATATTACAGCTGTGAATACCTGGCTTCTTGAAATTCTCTACTCCATGAGCAAAGAAATTGAAGGAACAGGTTCACCAAATTTCCCCAGGGGATCTAGCAATCTTTCAGAGGTCTGACTGACCCTTAACAATGATTGTAGGGAAATATTGGAGGGTTTTTAAAAACCTTTAAAGAAGTTTTGATGTGTTTTTCACTGCCACTTGAAAAGTCAATAACAACCCTAGTATTGGTGCCTGACCACCATTTTAATTCCTCCAAAATTCCTACTATGGCCAGGAATAGGCCAAAGAATCCAACCACTAATTCATTAATTAGCAGTCATTTGCTGCAGTGACTTGTCCCATTTCATTTATACAAGTGTAAATCTCCTTGAATTCTGGCCACTGGGTTTGTTATACATTCATCTTCATGGATAATTGAAATTATTGTGGCAAATCTCATATCATATTTGGGGGAGGACAGGTTTTTACAAAACTAGATGAACTTCACTGTTAAATCATGGAGCATAGTCCACCTGCATGACTCCCCACCCTCCCGAAGACTCATTAAGATGTTTAACAGAACTATAGAGCACTGCAGATACACAACATCAGAACAGCTATTAGGTGTTGAACAAATCTAATAATCATCGTAATTTGAGAATAGGGTACCACTGTATTATAGAAACACAATGAAAGGGACATTCACAGTTGGGTCCTCATTCCTATTACAGTGGTACCTTGAGATACGAAAAGGAAGTCCATCCAGGGTGCAATGCATCCCGGGACTGGAAGTCTTCTGCAAAAACTTTGAGGTACAAAAATTTCCTATGGAAAGCCCCAAGATATGAAAATTTTGTGGAAGACTTCAATGTCCAGGGTGCAATGTGCCCCATTCAGATGCATGATACAATTTTTTAAATATACGAAGCATCCCAAGGAACAAATTGATTTTGTATCTCAAGGCACCACCGTACTTCAGAATAACAGCTCACGTATATTTTTTAATTAACTTCAGTATCCAGAGGACAAACAGTATTCAAACTTTCATTTTCTAAGTTTCTGTTGCTTTAGATTTTTCATTATAGGCAGGGATTGGTTAACTTACCTGAACACCCAGCTTCGCTTCAGTATGTGGAACAGATCCATCAAGAACACATGCTAATGGTTTTTTAACCACAGGTGTGCACCTGCAGTGTGAGTTTAATTACATTTGGAGCGCACTATAAGCATTCCAAAAGTGTGGTTACCTAATTAGTCATTTGAGTAATAGGCCTGAAGCACAGGTGGGAAGATTTTTGCAAACAAGCTGCTATGCAATTTTCTGCTTCTAGTATCTGTAATGAAATATGATTTATTCTTGGTAGTTTAATCTTATTTTGCTGATCATTATATTTGATTATATCTGCTTATTATAGTTATTTCATTTTTAATGTTTTCTCTAACCTTATATAACCCGCATTTTATTTGTTATTGCTTCATTGTACATAATTTGTAATCCCTGATCTTCTAAACTGCCCAGAGTTTAGGGCTAGCTGCTAGATGGTGCAGTATAAAAATGTAAATAAATAAATAAATAAATAAATAAATAAATAAATAAATAAATAAATAAATAAATTTGCTGCAGAATAGACATGAAGAGTTTTATACGAAGCACCCTGCACAGTACCCCAGTTGCTGTGTGGATCCATCCCCCTCCCCACAGCATGACTGGCTGACCTACTGGTCACTGCCCACCACTGGCATCCATCTTCCCCAGCAGTGCTCTAATCTGGCCCATCCCCAACTCTGCCTGCAGCCAACTATTCATCAGTTGTACAGGGAGAACCCCATTTTGCCTCCTCACCACAGTGGACAGATGCTGGTGGACATGGGGATGGGCCAGCAAACCTCCTGCATGGAATGGAGTTCCGCTGTGCATGAAGGACCCTGGCAGTGGTCTAGTCAGCCTGGCGTGGGGTGGAGGGTCGATCCTCAAGACATCTCAGGTGCCATGTGTTCATACATAATGCTTTGTGGGCTCTGTGACCATGTCTACTCCAGAAACATGAAGGGATTTATTTATTTATTTATTTATTTATTTATTTATTTATTTATTTATTTATTAGATTTTTATACCGTGCCATCTAGCCTAAAGGCCCCTCTGGGTGGTTTACAAAATGGAAAAAATACAAATTATAAACAAAAAAGAGTGACAAATAAAAGCCAGAATGAATTTGAAAAACATAAAACAAGCATAAAACCAAAATAAGCAGTTCACAGCAATGGTGGAACAAGTGAAAATCAGAGCAGAAAGAGGAAGATACGGTAAGAGATAGATTGACTTAATTGAAGGAAGTTATGACCTTGAGTTTACAAAATCTGAACAGGGCTTGTTAATAGCATGGCTTTGGGAAGAATGAGTAATTCATAAGGTTAGCCTAAGGCGGCAGGAACTTGATGGCACATAACAAACACATGAAATGAGATGTTCGCTACCCATGACTAACGAGCAATATTACTTCCTAGCAACAATTTAATAACTCTTTTTAAAAATAAGAGTGTAAAACTGTCAAAAATAATCAAACATTTCCTCATATGGTTTTCATATTGTTCATATGGTTTCAGTTCTCTGCCTCCCCTAAACGCAAACAGTAAGACAGGTGAAGCAGCCAAGATAATAAGCAAAGGCAATTGCTTTACAATGAACACATGGCAGTGCCAATGAAGCCATGACTATACTCAAGGCTACAGGCCTGTCAATATTTGAAGCACTGCAGCTGAATTTGAGAATGGTGGTTTCCATTCCTCATCCCAACTTGAAGTAAATTAGGTCATTCACTATGCTATTGCCTATCCGGCTTCATATAATTATCTTCTTGAGCCCAAATTCGAACACAATCTTCCTTCAAATGTGCTGAATAACTATTGAATGCAAAATTAATTATTAGAGTTCATCTGAAAATTTACTACTGTAGAAACTACATTTGAGAGGTTTGAAGCCTTATTTTCAGCAGTGGAGTAATTCAAAACCTGGGTACTCTTGTAAATGCCTTAAAGGGCCTCAGTGCAGAGGAGTAATCTAGGGATGTAAGTGACGCAGACATTGGCAGCCTTTTCTGCTGACTGTAATTGCGAGTAAAGTCTGCTTATGCAGATTTCTCACCTTAAAAAAGAGAGAGAGAGAAGGAATTTCCTTTTGAAGCTATAAATAATTAGATCATAGTTTTACAAAATTTGGCAGAAGGAATGAGCAACAGGTGTACATCTGAAACTACACTAAACCCTTTGTTTTGTAAAATGGCTAGAATTCAGTACAAGTCCACTTGATCTCTTGGATATGAAAAAGGACTAAATCTCCAGAAAATTATAGACACTTTGTCTCTTGCAAGGGGTCCAAATCAAGTATGTCACTGTAAACTGCAGATCTTGTAACAGATATGTAGATACATATGCTATTAATGGTTGCTTGCTATTAACTAGTTGAGACCACAGAGTGGGTTTTGTCATAATATTTTAATGTTTCAGGCAATTCAGATAAACCCACAGTTGCATCTGTAAATGTCACAGAGCTAGAAACAGTCTGGCCGAGCATTCATGGAACATAGTGTTCCAATTTTAAGCTATTTTATTTCAAGTATGAGCATCCCCTTCATTTGAAATTCAAATTCGGGAAAACAGGGACAGAACATTATGTTATTATTTTAACAAATTGTTTGTTTATGAAAGTAAGACTGTTGTTTTTACAATACTAGGAGCCGGATAGTCAAAGCTATAATTCTATTTACTGATGGCATTAAGTTCTCAATATTGTTTTTCCCTTCAGTATATAAACTACTAGGTTTAAGCTTCAACTTCAAACAGCTTTCTGTGTGTTTTCTTTTTAATATAGAAGAAAATTCTATGAAAACAGAATGTGTGGTTGAAAAGGATCAGCTTCAATATTTAATTGCAAAACATCATTGAGTTTCCATGAGGTAAAATTCATTAGGAAAAGCATTTCAGTGAGATTTTTACTATGCTAAAGTATGTTTGTGAAGATTCTCAGTCATCCAAGTGAGTTTATCTGGAAGTTGAGTCATGGCAACTGGACTTCTTTTCTTGAGAGATGGAAACATTTCATTGTTCATCCAAACAGCTTTGTCAGTCTGAGGAAAGCTAGTTACGAGTCCTCCATTTTCTAGTTCACTTTGACCTCATGTCACCCCGGTCTTATAGGGTCGTTAGCTATGGCCCAGTTAGTGGAGTCATGAAGTATTTGTGATTTGTCTGTGTACTGTTGAAATCACGGCCTGATAAGTGGAAGACAGACTGTGCCTGAGCCTCCCACCTCTGTTGAGAGAGGGGGTTTCAGTGCTCACATGAATGGCTTCCCTGACCCCTCTCTTAAACCACCCAGTTCCGATGACTCAACTTCCAGATATGCTAAAGTGCCTCATTAAACCTGTGGCACCTCCCTTATGATGAAAGGCTACAGCATTTGGGGCTCTATAGTCTGGAAAAAAGGTGCCTGAGAGCAGTTATGAGATGTAAAAACATCATGCAGGGCATGAGTAGAGTGGATAGAGGGACGTTCTTCTCCCCCTCACAAAATACCAGAACTAGGGGACATCCACTCAAACTGAGGGTTGGGAGAGTGAGAAAAGACAAAAGAAAATACTTATTTACCCAGCGTGTTGTTTGTCTGTGGGACTCCCTGCCACAGGATGTGGTGATGGTGTCTGGCCTGGACGCCTTCAAAAGGGGATTGGACAGATTCCTGGAGGAGAAGTCCATCACAGGTTACAAACCATGATGGAGATGTGTAATCTCCAGTCTTAAAACTGGGGTATTTCAAGGGCCAGATGCAAGGGAGTGGTATCAGGAGACAGATATCTATTCTGCCCCAGACGCACCTGGTGGGGCCACTGTGAGATATAGGAAACTGGACTAGATGGGCCCTTGGCCTGATCCAGCAGGGCTATTCTTATGTTCTTATGTTGCAGTCTGAATAGGCCCATGCAAATCTATGGAAGAGTTGAAATCCCCCTGAATTCAACAAGCCTACTCTAGTGCGATTTACTACACCAAGGAACAAGATTTGGGCCAACCTGTCACTGGGAGGTACATTTCCTTTTCTTCTTTTAATTTACAAGTGCAAGAGCTCTTTTTAATGTGACCACAGCAGATGAGGAGTGGAAGGTTTAATGAGTCTCTTCCCAAAGGCAATGCTATGGAAAACTGCCTTCCTCTGTTGCCAACAGGGTTCACAGTGATGTTTCATGAGAGTCGTCATGAGTGAGAAGGGGAGGAAACAGGGTCAGTCTTTCCCATAGTCTCAGCTTCTGGATGATTTCCCACGTTTCAGCAGGTCGAGAAAATCCAAGATACAATGGCTGACCTCTCTTTTTTTTTTATAACAACCTAGACATAAATGGCACTGATGGCATCAGCTGGCAGCATTTGTCTTCAGTGTAAATTAATTTAAAAGCTTTCTATCACCCCTCTCTGGCTCCGAGGCTCCCTGGGAATCCCCTTTGACCTGGGGAAACCTTGGGGAGCTCTAGGATGGGGCCTTTGGTATCTTAAATTCCTTTCCAGATTTCCACCACTCGGATCAGGACCATATGAGCGCCACAGAACACTGAAATGTGTTTGTTGACAACTTGTATGTGATTCATCAACTATCAAGAGTGGAGTTTTGGCAGGAGAATGAGCCGTACTAGTCTGGTACAAACCAAAACAATAAAGAACCCAGCAGTATCTTAGGAACTACAAGATTTTTTTAAGGAAGGTATTTCTATTTTGTTAAATTTATTTTTAATTTCTAAACCTAACAAATTAAAACAAATACATTACTTGTGTCCTGCCATGTTACATCAATCAAAAACAATTATTTTCCCAATATTTCAGCCCAGATAATTTCCCTTCCTATCTTAAGCTTATCTCTATGTTCATCTAGTACAAGGGATAGAAATAACAAAAATACAATATTGAGCTAAACTTAACAATATTCTCGGTCCTGATACTTAATTCTTCATTTAACTAAGCAGTTTAAGATATATTTGACCAACTCATTATATTGTAAATGTATCCCAACCATGATCTACAGCAGGGGTGCCCAAACTTTTTGTAAGGAGGGCCAGATTTGGTGGCTGAGAATGTGTCAGGGGCCGGTTGCTCCCCGACCCTGCCACCCCACTGCAAGCCCCACCCACTGACCCATAAGCCCCACCCACTGACCCCTTGCAACCCCAACTGCAGGAAGGAAGGTGGGGACCAAGGGAGGAAGGGAGGAAAGAAGGAAGGTGGGGACCAAAGGAAGCACAGGGAGCTGTGGCCACCACAGGGGAATGTGTGGGTGAAGGAGGGGGAGGGAGGGGCGGGCCAGCCAGCTACGGGCCACTCAGAATGGCCGGACTTTGGGCAGGCCTGATCTACAGTAACCCCCTGTCTATTGTGGGGGTTAGGGACCCAACCCAACCCCTGATAATTGAAAATCCGTGATATGGGGGTGCTGGGCCGGGTGGGACCTGGGGGGCTTATATGAGGCCTCCTACACTTACCTGAGACTTGTCTTTGCCCAGAACGGGCCTCTGACGGGCTTCTAGGGCCTGTTGGAGGCCTCAGAAGTGCTTTCCGGTGATCTGGAAGTCACTTCCGGTTTACTTCCAGTTCGCCAGAAAGCATTTTTGGGCCTTCCAACAGGACCCAGAAGCCTGTCGGAGGCCTGACTAGAGCAACGCCAGGCCTGGGATAGGTACAGGAGGCCTGAAACAGGGCCATCCACCTTACCCCGGGGAGGGGGTGTTTCTTATACTGCGGTCAGTATCCAAGTTTCCTTTTGCCTTTGTTTACATTGGTCATTGGATGTCCTTTAATTTAGTTGTTTCATTATTAAAAATACTATTTATCCTCTGCTCTTCCCCAGTAGTGATTAGTCTTAACTAAGAACCAGAGATGGGCATAAACTGCCCGTTTGGGTGGCAGATAAACAGGTGTTCAGCAGAGCAGTGATCAGCCCCCACCCCTGGCAGGCACCCACTCAGAGCCAGTGCCCCAGCTTCTCTACCTCAGCTCCTCTAGGATCTCAGATTGGGCTCCCACCAGAGGAAGGAGGCTGGGACGCACCAAACACTTGTTTGTTTGCCCAAAGGACAAACTGGAACGAGCCACCAGCAGTCTGTGCCCCTTTCTAAAGGACTAAGACAAGGCAAGAAAAGTTTCCAACACCTGACATGGCAACCCTCTTTCAGGAACCAACTATTCCCTACCATTTGCCATGGTCCAGAGGCAAAATATTTCTGCAAAACTGGTTTTGGATCTATCGCTGCCCTCAGACCAACAGTACCACCATACACGTTTACTGAAGCGCAGCATAGATGAACTGGACATCCTCACTTCCACCTTTTACACTGCTACATTTTCTACTCTTTGTCTTTCACAGTACTGAGATAACATACGGTAATTTTTTTTTTAATTTGGGCCCAGTCAGTAGTCATGACTCACATTTGGCTGGCTCTTTTGGGCTGCACAGTGGGGAACTATCCCGCGAGCTCCAGACCCACTTTAGGCTTTTACAATAAAAACGTTATCTTCTGATTGTCATGATGCCTAATGATAAAACATGTTTTGGGTTCCCCTCTATCCGATTCGAAATTCCAGAGTAATATAACAGTTTCTATTGCACTAGCAGTTATAACAATGAGTTATTTTAACTCATGTTCCTAGATAGAATCCCACACTGTATATAAAACTGTTAACACAGTAAAGCTGTTAATACTCTAGAGTAGCCTTAAATTTTCAGAGAAGCCATGGTCATGTTTGCAGGAATGATTAATTATCTAGTAGTTTTTCCCCCTTTTAGATTTCCCTGACTCACACCACGGATGCACACCGTGTTCAGAAATCCACGCAGTTCACAAAAAATGGCACATTCTGGACACACATCCAATATGAAAAATGAACAAAAGGATATATATATTTAGAAAACACATCCAAATATTCTTTCATTAGTAAATAAGCAAATGGAAACAAATTATCCAGCTTGTAAAATATACTTTAGAATACATACTTTTAAAAAATATGAATTAAAGTAATGTCATAATTTAAGATAAATGTGTCAAGGTCAAGTGACCTTTGGGCAGATGGTGCAGTATATAAATCAAATAAATAAATAAATAAATAAATAAATAAATAAATAAATAAATCCTACATTGCCTGAGCTGAAACCAGATGCCTTAAGTTGATACAACACACTTGCAATCTCCATCTTGGGATGTAATTTGAATTTAGATTCTGCTAATAAACCTCTGGCTAGGATTATGTCTGAACTATTTTTCTTCTCTGTCTACTGTCTCAAACTCTGCAATGCCCAGTATGATGAAGGGTCCTGCTGGACTCAAAAGCTTGCCTGTTTTTAAAAGATTTTACTGTACAAATAAACTTTTTATTGGCTGATATCTTCTTTTGGACTTCTTTTGTAGTTATCACAGATGCACAGAGGAACAGTGGGCATCAGTGGAATAATGAATTCAACAAATACTGTTCAGAGTAAGAAAGCTTTACTTAAACTGAATGCGGGGGGGAAGAGACGAACAACAGCCTTTAATAAGGCTCCTTACTCTGGAAGCTTCACCTGCATTAACAGAGAAGGAAGTGCAGCTTTCTCCGAACGTCTCCTGACATGGGTGGGTAAGCAACTGTCTCAGCACTTCTCTTAAACTTGCAGTTTGTGTCAGCATGTTCAGATCGCTGGCACACTGAACAAGAAACTCATCCGTGAAATGATTTGCTATGGAGCTGGTTTTGAGCATTTACATTTGAAGTCCTAACCCATCTCAGTAAATGCCCAATATAAGAAACTGGGATTATTTAACACAACAAGTTTGAGTCCATCCTGACCCTGAATGGCATTGATTTACACCTGACCTTCTTGCCCTATGCTTCAAGTTATTGACATCTGTAGGTTCTGATGTGCTTAAATTAATGAACATGAAGTGTTTCTAATAAAATAAAGCACTGTCAGACAATGTGTGTTCAAGCCGTATATGACAGGCAGGCAGCTGATATGCAAACTGCAGAAAGGCAGAGCCAGATATTAGATTACACAAACTTCCAATGTATTTAGGTCAGGATATTGGAATTGGCTTCACTCCAGCATCAATCCAGAGTTGGCACTCAGGAAAAGCTCCCAGTGTAGAGAACAGAGCTAACTTTCAATGTGAAAATACTTAGGGAAGCATAATTAGGCACTGCATTTGCTTTAGCAGCGTTTCACTTCTTTAAAAAAAAAACTTACATAACTTTATCAGGAAGGAAAGCTATTCTAAAAATAAACCAAATGCTACACTTTTGACCAATGAAATTATAAGCTTTTATCACATTTACAGAGATCAGCATTTTCTGAATAATTTGATTCAGAACAAGATGAGGTATATGAAATTACTGTACATATTCTGTAAAGCTAAACTAAGTGTCATCCTCCACATTTAGAAATTTCGTCTAAGTTTCAGTCTTAGAGTTTTGCTCACCTACAGCTCAGCAGACCCGGTGGACACCCAAAACAAAACAACAACAAATACATCATTGGGAGACCTGACGACCTCCTGATGGCCACCACCAACCCTTTTGGCAGCGGCTGAAGGTTCCACGATGAATAGCAATCTTTTTCGAGGGCACACAGGTGTACACCACTCCATGTCTCCCTGCCAACATGCCCCTGTGCTAGGCCACACTATGGCCTTGCCCCAGCCCCCCTCAAGGAGATTAATTTAAAAACCTTGGCAAACAGACTCCACATACTGCCTGGATCTAATCCCAATGCACACACTGCCTACAGATACCTACAACACCCATCACAACCCCAAATGCCCATATAACCATCCCACCACCATAAATACCTGGAGCAATCCCAAATGCTTGAGCATTCAATGTTAACCCATATAATCCTACCACTCCCATAATGGGGGAAGCAAGCCACAGAATGACAGAGCTGCTTCTAAGTCCTCCTTGTATGTTGTGCAGGTGGACTGGGTTGAAGCCGGCTGCCCTCCAGTGCATCTGCCAACAGTCTTCAAGCTTATTTATTTATTTATTTATTTATTTATTTATTTATTTATTTATTTATTTATTTATTTTAATACTTACATACCACCCGTCTTCCCGAAGGAATTCCGGGCGGTTCACAACACAATAAATAAAATAATTAAATACAGCATTGACAATAATAAAATTAGTCTACCAGTATAAAAGTACAAATAAGCAGATAGCGGGCAAAAAAGAAAAAAAAAGAATTAAGAGTCACCAAACGCCTCCCGGAACAGCAAGGTCTTCAATGCTTTCCTGAAGGCTGGCAGGGACTCTGCAAGGCACAATTCGCTGGGAAGGTGGTTCCAGAGTGTAGGGCCAGCCACAGAGAAGACTCAAACATGAGCAGATGTTTTTCGGGCCTCCCTGGGCGTAGCCACCCGCAGCGAGTGCACTCTGGTTGGACAGGCTGAAGTTGACCGCTGGGAGATTCGCTCTGCCAGGTAATCAGGTCCCAGGCCATGGAGGGTTTTATAAACTAAAACCAGGACCTTGAATCTAATTGGGACGCAACGAGTAGCCAATGCAGGCGAGCCAGAACAGGCGTGATGTGGTCATACCGATGCACACCCGCCACCAGTCTGGCCGCCACATTTTGCACCCACTGCAGTCGCCGAAGGAGAGTCAAGGGCAACCCCATGTAGAGAGCGTTGCAGTAGTCTATCCTCGTGATCACCAACACTTGCACAACAGTTCTCAGAGAGTCCCCATCAAGGTATGGACAAATCTGGGCAAATTCTCCCCCTGGCCAATGGGTAGCCAGCAAGGAAAAACATCCCTGGCAGCTGGCATCCCAGCATCCCAACCACTTCCAGGCCTGCATATGGCTTGCTGCCAGACTGGGGTCATTGTTCCAGCCACAACCAGGACACCCAGGTAAGTCTGGGCCCCTTGTTTAACTTAAGCATTTCTTTGATGCTGCATTTCCTACACTTCTGAATACTGAGATCTATCTGTTTATAGATTTTAGGGATTTATACTTGGCATTCAACAAAATCCACATGGTGAAGGCAGGTATGATATTTAGGTACACACAAATGAATCTGCTTTTAATTCATGTCTGAATGTCTTGGATTCATTCATCATACCATTCCCTCTCCTTTGCATTAACATATGAGGATTTTTTAAAAATTGCATGAATTTTAATATTTAAACACTTATATAGTTTTCTAAATACTTCTGGCAGTATCCATTTCCAAGTAACAGATTCTGTGGGTGTGTTTTTAAATGTATTATGGTCTTTTTTTATCCACCAACTGCATCTCAAATTCAAGGTGAAAGCAGATGAGAACTATCTTGCAAACCTGCATTTATTTGGAGACGAACCTTTGATCAGTTTATGCCATGACTCATGATTTATGAGAAACAAACTCATCAGCCATCGGTAGTGAGTGAGTACCACAGAGGTAATGGTTGTATGTCAACTTAAAAAAAATGTTCAGAAGTGGGGAGGACTGGAATGACGTCCCTGGGGAAAAGTGTCAGGAAGAAAGCTTGGAAAAATGCAGGGAGTAAACAACAGTTTGATCTTCTGGCAAACCACATCTTTTGCCATGTTTGGACTTTTGGTACATGCTTTGAAAAAGAGAGTATTGCCCTTGAAAGCTTACAATGATTTTTTTTTTTTTGCTATTTTATTAGTAGCCTATAAAGGTATCACCTGTAGACTAGTTTGGAAAACATTGGCTGTGGCTGCTCTGTTCTAATAGTCACCAACTAGGCCTGCAGAAATAATGGGTTTGAAGCCAATCTAAATCTTCTGTCAAGTAGCCAGTCTTTTAAGAGTGGACACACTGCATGCCAAACATATCTAATTTGATCCTTTCGTTATTTAGTTTGGCCCTTGTAGAGCATCCACAACTAAGTGTCACCATGCAGAAGGCCCTTCCCCCAGCAGTTACCTACTAGATGACTGGAATCCTGTTGTCCTGTTACACAAATGGCACAAATTATACATGTGAATGTTATGAAATCTCCATAGAAATCTGTTGCATACATATGGAAACATATGTTTCTATGGTAAATAATCTATTATTATTTGGTATTATTTATTTATTTATTTATTTATTTATTTATTTATTTATTTATTTATTTATTTATATACCACCCATCTTCCCAAGGGAACTTTCAAGTCTGGAAGGAAGGAAGGAAGGAAGGAAGGAAGGAAGGAAGGAAGGAAGGAAAACTTTAAATTAAAAAACACAGGAGTGGATCACCCTTATGGCAATATTTAACTGGCATTTTTGTGCAGACTGTAAAACGTTCTAGGTCATTCAGTGGCCAAAATCCTGTTTACATAATTTTGTGCAGCATAAGCTAAGAACATCATCAGCTTGCACCAGTAAAAAGTATTTTAAATTAATTTTTCCCACCTCTGTTTGAAGTTCCAAAGTTTGAAAGCACTCTCTTTTGCTTTGAGGAAGTCTTCAGGAGACTCAGAAGGGGGTGGGGGCGGTCTTTAAGTGCCAAAAAATCACCACTGGAGCACTGCTGGCAGGCTTGATCCTGCCAGCGCCAACTCAGCAGCAATTTTTGGCAAACAGAAGCTTCTGTCTCTTGTTCCAAGGGTCCTAAATGTTTTCCCAGGGCAAAAGGCAGCCCTAGGGAGTCTCCAAACATCAAATGGGGAACATAAATCATTTAATTATTTTAAAATAAATTTTACCATATTGAACTGATGACTTCATCTGCTTGAACGAAGCAAAGTTACATAACTAGGAATTGGGACATTGATAAAGAGCTTACATTTCTCTCTTCTATAAACCAGTGAGTTCAATCCTGATATAATCATGCTTAGAAAAGGTCCATTAAACAGATATGTAAAGGTAAAGTAAATGTAAAGGTTCCCCCTGTACTTGCGTGCTAGTCATGTCTGACTCTAGGAGTGGTGATCATCTCTGTTTCCAAGCCAAAGAGTCAGTGTTGTGTAAGTCCATGGCCATGTGGCCAGCATGGCTGAATGCATTTCTGTGCACAGAACACTGTTTACATTCCCACTTTTTATGGCAGCACCCAGGGCCGGCGTGTCCATTAAGACAAACTAGGCAGTTGCATAGGGCGCCAAAATGGAGAGAGGGCGCTGGTCAGCCTGCTGCCTCCCCCCCTCTGGCCACCGCCGTCCATCCTCCGCCATCCGACGCCCTGCCCCCGCGCCACCCCCCCCACCGCCTGCCTGCTGCCCCCCGCGCCTTGCCTAGGGTGCAAAAAAAACCTAGCTCCGGCCCTGGCGGCACCTATTTATCCACTTGCATTTACATGCTTTCAAACTGCTAGGTTGGCAGGAGCTGGGATTAACAGTAGGAGCTCGCTCTGCTGTGTGGCACCCAGCATTCGAACTGCTGAGCTGCCGACTTTGCAGCTGAAATTTTCAGCGCTCTAGACCATTGAGCCACCAGGCCCCCATAAAACAGATAGGTAGCACTTAGTTATAATTAGAGATGGGCACGACTCAAAAAAATGGTGTTTCGTTTGTCGTTTGTCATTTAGGGGGTCCGTTTCGGTTCGTTTTCATTTTTTGTGAATTTTTTGCAAAAAAAATCATTTTCATTTCATTACATAACGAAACGAAAACAAAAACAAAAAATGCTGTTTCGTTAGCATTCATTACAGTTCAATGTATTTGCCGCAACGAAAACGAAATGCACGACAAAATTTCTGTTGTTTCGGTTCGTTTCATTTCATTTTGGAGAGAAAATTCATTTTTCGTTTTGTTACGTAACGAAACAAAAAAATGAAAACGAAAAATTGCTCGTTTCGTGCCCATCTCTAGTTATAATAATGTGCCATCAAGTAAATGCTGACTTATTATGACCCTTTTCAGGGTTTTCCAGGTGGAGAACACTCAGAAGTGGTGTACCGTGTGCTTCTCCTGGGGCCACTCTGGGACTGTACAGCTGGCCCAAGGCCACACAGGCTGGTTTGACTCACAGGGGGCACAGTGTGAAATGGAACTCCCAACCTCTGGCTCCCCAGACAGAGACCTAAGTGACTGAGTTATCCAGCCATCAGATGGGATTTAGGATTTTCATAAATAAGGGTGGGAATATTGATGAATTGCACTTTCCCCCGCATTCCGATTCTTTAAATCTCAGGTTATTTTTATCAGGTGTGATTTAAGAATTTGGATGAAGGAATCATTAAAATCCATTAAATGCAGAAATTAATTTTTCCCCAATCTAGTTGACTAAATTCAAAAGAAAAAAATCAATACACGTGTCTGTTCCCAGCATGGAGAGAGCTATTCTGTCTGTCATGTAAATATTAAAGAGACTCAGAAAAAGAAATGACAAATATTCATGTTGTTGCAGACACCAGTATTCAAATCCAGACCTGCAAGACATCAGCACTCAAAGTCCTAGAGAGATTTGAAGATTTGGGGGAATTCTGGTTTTAAAAAATAAACTGAAATGAAATTTCACAGGATTTTTTTCCCAAGCATGATCAAATCTTCAGCAATTCCCAAACTGCACAGTTATTAGGAAGGATTTTGTTTATATGGTAGCTACAGCGGTACCTTGTATAAAGAAATTAATTCGCTCCCAATGAAATTATGTTAAGCAAATTTTCCTTTATCCAAATTTCCCATAGGAATGCATTGAAAACAGAGTAATCCCTAATCGCGACCATTTTTATGTTGTCTGGATTCACCCCATAGATGATTCTGTTAAGCAAATTTCCCCTATCTCCGGAATTTTTTATATTGTACAGTTTTATGTTGTTATGTTATACAAACCGTTTGTTATACGAGGGTCCACTGTAATTTTGTGGCAATATATCATAAATTGCGACCATGTTTGGTTTCATGAAATGAGTATCATATTTTCTGGTCTTTCTGGGTTTCTTTCTGATTTTGTGTGGTTGAAACACAATTAAATATTGTTTTTAAAAGAATGAGATTACAAAATTTTGGAAGCACTGCTATCCCTTCACTTCTTCAGAAGACTGCTAAAGAATTAGAAAGGATAATTACTGGCAAATCTAGATTATTCTCAATAAGTAACTACTTAAAATGGAGCATCCAAGATATAAAGACCTTTTATTATTATTATTATTATTATTATTATTATTATTATTATTATTATTATTATTATTATTATTATTATTATTATCCCCACTTTTCTCATCTTTGTTCATCACATTTCATATCCATCTTCTGTATTCCTAAGGGAAATTATATGGGCAGCATTGCATTTAGTGCTCAGCCAATGTCCCCAAACTTGGTTCTAAAAGAACAGTTTTCCAGATGGAGTTTGGAAAGAAAGCAGCATTTGTGTATAATATTTAGCTCCTTTTATTTCTCAGAGTCATTAAGGGGAAGGGAAACCACACACACAAAACAGTAACTGAGGAGAGGCAAATGGGAATAGCTGCTCTTGTTTAAGAGTGTGGACAGAAATTGGAGTGGAGCCTGGCTCTTAAGCAGAACATTCACTCGTCAGAGGTGGTTTACAAAGGCTAGAGAAAGAGTCTAACGATGGAAGGCATGTTGTAAATGAAGAGATTATGTTATGACAGCCAACTGTTCCGCAGAATAGATTTTAAGCAAGGGACCAGCTAGAGAGAATTCCAAACAAAATATCTTTTCATACATGCCTAAATGTGATACTGGTTGGGTTTTTTTTTTTAAGTCAAATATTATGTTCCATTTCTCCATTCTATCAGGGAATAGGAGAATAACCAAGTCTCAAGAAATCATCCTCTCTGGGATGACAGGGTGCAGGATCAAAGATGAAGACTGCTTCCCAAGGGAAGAAGCTGCATGGAAAGGTCTATTCACTGAAAACAGCCATTTCAGGAAAGCTTCCTTGAACAAAACCTAGAAAATTCTTTAGTTTAGGTCATTTTCTAAAGAACTACATACTGTATATACTCAAATATAAGCCTAGTTTTTCTTTGGGCTGAAAAAGGGGGCCCTCGACTTATCTTCGGGTCAATACTTTTAGTCACTGAGGCAAGTGCTTGGGTCGGTGGCTAAAAGTCATTTTAAACATTGCGTGCTGCTTCTCATGACCCCACTCTTCATCACAAGGGAGCGGCATGTGATGTTTAAAATTACTTTTAGCCACTGACCCAAGCACTTGTATCAGTGGCTAAAAGTCATTTTAAACATCACACACCACTCCCCCAGCTCACAAAGGAGGAGCTGCCAGGCCCTGCTACATTTCCCACCCTAGACTTATACTTGAGTCAATAAGTTTCCCCAGTTTTGGGGGGTTAAATTAGGGGCCTCGACTTATACTCGGGTTGACTTATACTCGAGTATATACGGTATATTAGTTACCGTACCTAAAAACAATCATCCTCAGTCTTTGGCTTTGTGGCTCTGTTGCTGATTATCCCCTGAAGGTAGGCAACCCCTGAAGACTCAAGGAACGTCTCTAACAGAGCTATCCCTCAAACTCCCGGGCGCTATCACCACTGCCACAATTCATCAAATTAGAGATGGGCACGAAACGAACAATTTTTCGTTTCCGTTTTCATTTTTTTTGTTTTGTTACGTAACAAAATGCCAAACGAATTTTGTCCCCAAAATGAAACGAAACAAACAGAAACACCGGAAATTTTGTCGTGCATTTCGTTTCCGTTACTGCAATACAGTAAACTGCTTTAAATGCTAAAAAAAAAAATGAAATAAATGGTAACAAAACGGTAACAAAACAAACGAAACCGAAAATGGATTTTTTGCAAAAATCATGAAAAAACAGAAATGAACCAAAACAGACCCTCCAAATGACAAACGACAAACGAAACTCCATTTTTTCTATTCGCGCCCATCTCTACATCAAATAAAATGGCACTTTAGCTGGTGGGATCTTTCTATGAGATAGGCATCTGGCTGCAGAACCAGAGCAGTGCGTTTGCTTCCTCCCTGTGCCAGTGGGGGGAAGAGCCACCCTATGTAGTCTTGGGCAAGCTACACAGTCCCAGGGCACGCTCAGAAGAAAGGAATGGTAAACTATGGCTGAGAGTGAGCATTATATACCTAGAAAAACCCAGGAAAAGGACACCATAAGTCAGACTGGAATACATAATTATGTTATTATTGGAATGTAACGTATGAGGGCATTAATTTTCCTTGATTCTGGAAAAGAGTAACTTGATCTTCATTTAGGGGGATCAAATAACTGCTTTATCTTAATTAAAGACATATAACTTATTAGCCATTCACAGCACTATGAAAACCTTATTTCAAAGCACCTTAGGAAGACCACCTTTCAGAAAAAAATGATTAAAGAAAAGAAGACGGTGGACACGCCACACTACATACTAATAGATGGTTAGTTTATTAATATAACAAACCCTGATGGGGGGTGAGATGTAGTTCACAATCACAGATTGCTTCTTTTGCTGGAGCAAGATAAGTACTACCACTTTGATGGAAAAGGCATGAGTTTTCAAAAATACTTATAGAATGTTGGAACGTAGCCTCAAGAAAGAAGCCCCTTCTTCAAAACATATTAATAGACATGGGTGTTTCGTTTCAGAAGGGGACTGGTTCCAAAATGAAACACGTGCTCAGAATGCAGTCCCACCCTCCAGAACAAAATCAACCACTGTCTTAACTTGCTTTACCTGGTGCAGGGCACAACTCCAACCAGAAAGTAGCCTCCAACGTGTCATCTTTCCGTCTCCCTAGCGGTAGCCAATTAGACAGAGGTAAGATGATACATGTCCTTGCACAGCTCTTGATTGGCCAGTGCCAGGGAGAGGGAAAGATGACACATCAGAAGCTGCTTTCTCATTGGAGTTGGTCCTGCCTTATGTCAACAAAAAGGGTCTGACTTCCCATTACATTTGACCCACACTTGAGGTAGAAAATGACAGTTCCTTCAGTTTCATTGCTTTACATAGATTTCTAAATGTATCATAAATATTTACTACCCAATACATGAATGCAAACAGATGTATTTCAGGTGATAAGAACAAAGAATAACTAACGAAAAACCACAATTCTGTCCTCTCAGCTAGCATTTAAAAATTCCAGCACTTGAGTAAGAGAATTACTAATCTGATGCACTTTAATTCCTTTGTTGTCCTTTCTAACAACCAAGAAATTATATTGTGGTGCTTCTGTGTTAAACAGAGTGTGTGCATCTTAATAAGCAAAGTAATTACTTTACCTCAGGCAGACCTCAACAATCCAGTGGCTACCTAGCCTGGGAACAGTAAGAAGAAACATCTGATAAGGAAATATTGGGAGCTATATGCAGAAAGAGGAGGCAGAGTGGAATGTTTTAAGTTTCCTCTATCTCTCTTATCTCTCCATTTTGAACTTCCCTTGATCCCACCTTACCTTTGTACCTTGTGAGGTAACCAATAGAGGTGGGCCTTTCATTTCGGAAGTGGTCAGCTTCCAAAATGAAACATGGGAACCCACTTGATGTTCGGGACTGGAGGAATGAAATCAACCAATTCCTTACCTTGCACTGGGATGGTGCGGGGCGCAACTCCAATGAGGAAGAATCAGACAGGGAGGTGGGATAATGCCTTTCCCTGCACAGCTCCTGATTGGCCAGTGCCAGGGAGAAGGAAATATGATGTGCTTGAGGCTTCTTCCTTGTTGGAGTTGTGCCCCGCGCCACCCCAGCGCAAGGTAAGGGATTGGTTGATTTCATTCCTCCTGTTCTGAACATCAGCCGGGCATGTTTTGTTTCAGACACTGACCACTTCTAAAACAAAAAGGCCATCTCTAGTAACCAGTTAATGAATATCACTCAGCAAGGAAAAGCAAGACTTATTCAGACTTCTGGTCCAGACTGGTCTTGGGAAGAACAGACTTTTTGCTTTTACATTGTTTTGCTTGCCTACACCACACTGGCTTTGAGTGAGGCTGGTCAGAGAAATGATAGTAGAGTTTGCTGACACAAATAAGTGTTGAATATGATGTGTATCTGCTAGGTTTTGCTTTACTGAGGCACTCTTTTGGTGAAAGAATGTTCTCTCAATTTTCCCCCTAGGAATTTTCATTTGTGACAAATAGTGACAGGATCTTCACACAGGGGTTACCCTAGTATATACAAATCCACAGGACATTTATGAATGAGATGTATGGGTAATGGTTAGATGCAGGGCAACCATTCTTCCTGAGCCTTCTTCACCAGGTGGGCTGATGGGTATGGATACCTTTTCTTTCCTTAACCTGGCACAGGACTACAATGTAGAGTGGAAGTTAAATATTCTGACAAACAAATCCCCCTTTTACTAAAGCGACAAACATTGCTGCCATTTTGAATTCAGCAGCCTTATTTAGTGTATTGAAGTGGAAAGGAAAGGTCAACTAGGGAAGGATGCCATTTGTGAAGTTTAGCAAGCCAGTATCTGTAAAAAGATTGTTCTCACAAGGCACTCTTGACATCAGAATCATGGCAAAAGTAAAATTAAAAATAGATTGTTTAATCAGAGGTTAATGTATTAGTTCTCTGTTTGTCACAAAAGAACCATGCAAGAGGGTTTATCTGTCAAAAACAGCTTCAACAACATCAATGAGAATAATCAAAGTGATGAATTATTCTGCACACAGCAAGTATGCGCATGGCAGTAGCTGCAGCTGTTATTTATCTGAAGACCTAACACTATTTTATCTTAAATATGCATCCATCTCTTCTTATTTCCAGTCATTGGCTCATAGGTACAGTATTCCTTCCTGCTACTTAACTGCCAATATTTCCACAGGAAAACACTCTCCCAAGTTAGCACAAGAAGATTCCAAAATTATAAAGAATATTAGAATTTAGTACTCAGGAGAATACTGAGGAAATCCAGTTTCCGGGCGGGAGGGGAGGAGAATCTCCCAGTAAGCATTGGGGCAGAAATAGGAAGCCTAAGCAGAACTAAGCCTAGTTCAGCCTCAAAGTCTTGCAGTTTAGGATCTGCTCCCAAATACACCACATTTAATTGTCTGTGAGGTAACTGGAGAGCTGCCTAGATGCCCTGAGCACAGCCAATCTTGCCTGATTTCGGAAGCTAAGCAGCGTCGGCCCTGGTTAGTACTTGGATGGATGACCACCAGGGAATGCCAGGTGCTGTAGGAACCTGGAGTAACAAATGGCAAACCACTCCAATATTTCTGCCAAAAAAACCCTCCATGGACATGGGGTCATAAAGAGTCGGTTGCGACTATAATGACACAACAACAAGGTGACTTCAAGATAGGCAGAAATCCTAGAATGGAGAATTACAGTATTTGTAGTCTGGAAAATCTATAGATCCCACCCCCAGGTTCTGCTGCCATTTTCTTTGCAGACATCTAGAAGCATCACTATAGTTGGAGTAGGAAACAAATAACTAAACAGTTCAAATAAGATACAGTGGTACCCCGACTTAAGAGCAGCTTGACTTAAGAGCAATTCGACTTAAGAGTGGAAAACTGTTGGCGTTTTAACTCCCACCTTACAAATTTTAGATATGGTCTGCTTGACTTAAAAATATTTTTAACTTATTTTTTCAATTTTTTAGATAGGTATAAAGGACTTAAGAGTAGTTCGACTTAAGAGCATGCATTCGGAACGGATTAAATTCGTAAATTGAGATACCACTGTACTATACTTTCTCGGTCAAAATGTCCTTAGTGGTTTGTGATTGTGGGAAGTGAAGAAAAATTTCCAAAATTCTATTGAAGATCAATTCTTAAAAGGAAATGTAACAACATTGTACTCAAGTATCTTGCTATACATTGTAGTCAGATATTTTCTGACTACAAGCAGATGCCCAACTTAATAGCTGCTGCAATCACAGTAGTGATGTTCTTGATTTGGCCCTAATTCATACACTTAATTGCACCCTGACAGTGCAGCTTATTATTAACTTAAGAAATATGGGACTGTAACATACTATTTTACAGTAGGTAGAAAGCACAAAAACAACTGCAAGGAGAAAATATAGCTTGCAATTAAAAGTAAGTAACAGTGCAAGATCTTTTGATTTATCTATTTCTAACCTTGAGGACAGGAGAAAAAAAAATCTAGAAAAATGAGTGGTCCCTGTTATGGGGAATTCAGAAACATTAGATAATGTGGCAACATCTCGTGAAAGGGAACTCTTTTAATACTTTGAGCACATGAAGACATAATTAACACTGACAGAAACAATATTTTTATTTCTCTAACCTTTGGCAAGGAAACAAAGAGTGCTGTGATAGTGATGAAATCATCACTCAAGTGTATAGTATTAATTAGAAAGTTCTCAGCTTCCTGGATCAAACTGGCGTTAAAAGAAAGAGTTGGAAAGGGGAATTATGCTGAGGGACCGAGTCCATTTCTTGGTGCTAGCAGACATAGCCTGACATCGATTGCCAATGAATGATTCAGCCCTTTAAATAAATGAAATACATTATACACTAAATTTTAAGAAAAGGTTTTGCATGGTTGGATTGTACTTCCACAATACATTATCTAATACTTACTGCACTCCAAGATTTTTTGTTTTGTTTTGTTTTTGATGCTACAAATGGGATTGTTGTGTTGTTACATGCTGTCATGCCACCTCCAAGCCCAGGAATAAATGTCCTCCAAAATGTCCCATGATTATAGGTTGATTTTGCTGTAAAGACGCTCTGTGTGTTGCTTGTTACAGCCGTGACTGACCCTTCATGAACCCATGTCCATGGAGTTTTCTTGCCAGGAATACTGGAGTGGTTTGTCAGTTCTTACTCCAGGCACCTACAGCACCTGGTATTCCCTGGTGGAATCCCATCCAAGTACTAACCAGGGCCAACCCTGCTTAGCTTCCAAAATCAGGCGAGATCAGATGTGCTTAGGGCATCTAGGCAGCTGGGTAAAGACAGTCTATGCCAGTGATGGCGAACCTTTTAGAGATCAAGTGCCCAAACTGCGATTCAGAAACCACTTATTTTTTTGCAAAGTGCCAATACAGCAAATTAACGTGAATACAGGTGGCTGTGAAGGGGTGATGTCGGGTGCCCACAGAAAGGGCTCTGGGTGCCACCTTTGGCACCCGTGCCATAGGTTCGCCAACACTGCTCTATGCCTATCATTTTGTCACAGTCAATCTAAACAAGACTTTAAAAATTTAACCAGCAGTTATTTTTCTTTCTTACTTCGTGGGGTGTTGGTCTGAAGGACCTCATTCAGATCAGGACCTCAGTGTCAGGTCAACTGATCACTGACCTTTTGCAGACTTTTGAGTTCCTGATCTAAACCTCTGTGCGCAATCATAACCTCTATTGTGAAAAAAAAAAACCACATATTTCTTTCAGTCGGCCACTTCTTGGCATTAAAAATACTGTAATAGCACTGAGTCCTTAATCTGGGCCAGTCTCTCCCTTTATGCTTATTTTTAGTAAGGGTGAGTGGGTGGGGAGAGACAAAGCTGCTTCCTACATCTTTAAAACATTATCTTGTGACCTCCAGTGATACTACAGAGTAACTGTCCTTCCTTTTGAACACTTAATTGAAAACATTATCCACAGAAGTAAAAAGGGCTGAGCCGTGTGACCCCAAAAAACCAATACAAGGCTAGGCTAGGTGATATCTTTATCATTATGTTACATAATATATATATGTAACATAATAATGTGCTGCCCTGCGTCCTGTAGTAGATAGAGTGACGGAATATGACCCAGGATGGCTGGGTTCAAAACTCCACTTTGCCATGGATGCACCCCGGGAGTGTGGAGCTGGTAAAAAAAAACCCACTCTTGAAATATCTTACTTATCTTGAGAGGCATTTTAGGGTTCTTATAAGTAGGTTCTGAGTCTCCAGCACATAAAAACAACATTATGACAATGGCTATTCTATCTATTTTCTTCCATTCTTTTTAAGAGAGGTGTCTTCATAGCAATGTGAATATGCCTGTATCCCTCAGGATACTGTACAACATACTTGTATAACAATAGGCACAAAAATATGTTCTTGCATAACATAGCGCCCTTAGAACTCGGAATGAAGGAACTGTTTTGCTATGAATCAGGCTACGTTTATAGTTATGTCTATGCCCTTGCCAAACCATCAGCTGCTCTAGGCAAGGAAAAGTAGGCAAAAATAAGGAAACACAACACCAAACTGCACCTTTTTTTCTGTATGTGCCATCTGGTGACTGACAAGTTAAATTATATAGTCACAAGATAGGAGTAACTATTCCAGTTCTTTTTAGCTACTTTCTTGAACACAAAATGTAATTATTTCAGTAGGAGGGTTAGATATCTTTTTACTCTGTAACAGATTTTTGAGGTTTTTAACAGAGATTCAGATAGCATTTTTGAAAAATCCCTTTTGGGTTTTTTCCCCACGAATTTTCTTTGTTTCAGCAAACCTAAGGTTTGGCTACATTTTCTCCAACAGAATTACTTTCTCATTGCAAATTAAATACCTTCAGTCCTACATTTAATTTTTAGTCTCTACCAGTGAATGACACGGGCAAGAATACTTCAGTCCCAAAGAATGCAAGAGGGCAAATTAAAATTATATTGCATAATATTCACTGTAGTGCACATTTATTTTTATTGGTTTCTGAGCAATGGGAATCTGTAAGAATGCTTTACCCCTAACAAATATTAAAAATACAACCTATTCCTCCCAACAGAGCCTGAACCACTGGGTGACAGACCAGAAATTTGAGGTTTTGCATGATATTCAAGCCTGAGTTCCTGGTTTGTTGCACCTCTACAAGCCAGAGCATGCAAGTGAAAAGTAAAGTGCCTTAGCTGTGACTGTAGGAAGATGTAGGAAGCAGGAGTCCAGGTTTGAATGTCATGCAAAGTTACCTATTCTTGGGTTCTTATATTCCACACACAGGCAAATAATTATTTGGGACTTCAGGTACTCTGTGCAACAAGATATTAGCTGTTCGCAATAGCACAAAGTAAGCCAGCAAGCTCTCATTCATTTTTACATGCTTATAGTATCTCTGGGGGCAGATAAGCAAGGACCATCCTACAGGGTTTTGCAACTCTTGAGACTAGCAATGGGGGAAAAGCATATATCATTCATTGGAAAGCTGTACACTTCCAAGCCTTGCAGTGCATATGGGTGGAGAGAGGGTTTCATAAATCCATGTGAAAATTTGCAATGGGTATTTGATAGAGAAGGGCACACACCTCCTGTCTGGTCGACTGCTGCACAGCTATTTTTGTGGTTTGGTGCTTCACCCCCTCTGGCGGGTGTCCACTCGGGGCCTTTTCACACGACCCCTAAACTCCGGGGCAAATGGCTCCCAGCTCTGGAGCTTAAAATCATTTCCCCACCAGCTCTGGAGTTTACAGATAATTAAGTGCGACCACGCCCACCTAAGCGCGTCCCAGCGCACTTTTCATGTACCTGCTCTCGGAGGGTGAAAATTCCTGATGCGGATATAACAGTAGTGACTGCCGGGCTCTCCTTGCTTCTGTTTGTTCTTTTTTTGCCCCCCGCCCCTTTAAGAGATCTGAATGCAGTGCCGGGAGCAAAGCGAGATGGCAGAATGGAGGTGAGCGGCATTCTTTTCTTCCTTTTTTTTTCCCTCCCCTCACGCAGCCAGCAGCCAGGAGTGCGGAGGGGGTGGGAACGCAGGAACGGCGACAAACCCCTAAGATCTCTGGTCTGAATTTAAGTGGCCAGCGGATCTTAGGGGTCGTGTGAAAAGGCCCTCAGAGAGGCAGCACCCTAGCTTCCCTGCTCTGTGGTGGGAATCCACCAGAGGGAAGTGGGGCACTGATTCGCAGAACAGAGTTGGGTCCATCCGTAGAACATGCTTTAATTGCCAAACCAGCCATTTGTGCCCATCTCTAATAAGTGACTAAATATGCGTATCTTTGAAAAATAGACATAAACGTGGTTATCATGCTGAAGACTAATGGATAGGGGAAAATGCATACCCAAGGAAAAAATATGCGAAATTATACGCAGATTTCATTGCAGCAAAGAAAGGAATGTCCCTAAACCTGGTACAGAACTTTATTTCATATTTATTTATTTTATTTATTATAACTGATAAAGCCATATGACAATAGAACCAATTACCTGGGGAGATGATAAGTGCACCAGTGCTGGAGGCATTCAAGAGAAAATTGGACAACCATCTGTTAGAGATCTGTTTTGATTTGGATTCCTCCATTGAGGAAGGGGGCAGACTCCACCACAGTCCTATAGGACATCAGTTTTTCTATGACTCTATTCCTGCCAAGAAAACTCCATGGGCATGGAGTCACGAAGAGTCAGTCACGACTGTAATGACACAACACACATGATTTATATACCACCTAGTGTCAAGAACTTGGATGGGATGAGAATGCCAGAGGGATTCTGAGAAACATAATGCACACCACAATGGTGTTTTACTCAAAACCCTTCAAGCCAATGGGAGGGCCTTCCCATTAGACAAAAGGAGGTGGTAGCATGCCGGAAGATAGAAGCACGGTGTTGTAAGAATGAGACCTGTGCCATCCTGCTTGCCTGAGCCAGCCTGTAGTCTTCTGCGGTGGTGAAAGATGCCTTCCTTTGGTTGTTCCTTTGCCAAAAGAAGAAGAAGAAAAGAAGAAAACAGCTCCATTTTGGCAGGTGGCCCTGAACAAACCACTTTGAAAGAGAAGGTCCTTCTCCTTTCCAAACCGAGGAGGAGAATTATATAAAGTTTGAGATAATGAGTGAAATGAAAGACAGCTATCCACAAGGAAGGAAAATGCGATTGACACTTTCTCCTGGATAAGTGAATAGCACAGACATTTGAACCCTGTTCTCAGAATAGCTCTGTAAAGACCCTTACTAGTTGAGGATGACAATCTGAAGAAACTTCTCTAACTCTATTTAGTTTTTAACCTTTGAATCATCCCCCTCCCATGCACAGGGCTTTTTCACGCCCATTGACCTGTCATGACCATTTTGTTTGGGCCGCAACAGAATCCGCAGGGGGTTGTGCACATACTGAAGAGTTCCACGCTCAATGGGTACAAAGATTAGAGTGTGTGTTGGGTGAAACTATACCCTGCTCCCACCGGTAAAGAAATTCAGACCATTCAATAGATTCGCTGCCTTCCTCCATTTTATTTATTTATTTATTTATTTATTTATATCCCACCAGATTTTCCCAAAAGGAACTCAAGGCGGTAAACAGATATAAAAATTCCATAATACAGACAACAACAAAAAATAATCTGTTCCAAGGATAGATATAAACAAACCAAACAATGACCCTAAATTGATTTTTAAAAAGCTAACAAACGATCAGAATAACTCCAAAGGAATTATTTCTTATTCAAAGCATTAACATTGTGATGCATCCA
The DNA here is from genome assembly GCA_029282475.1 of Phrynocephalus forsythii. Taxonomy (NCBI): domain Eukaryota; kingdom Metazoa; phylum Chordata; class Lepidosauria; order Squamata; family Agamidae; genus Phrynocephalus; species Phrynocephalus forsythii. Next base: position 29,350,143 of record JAPFRF010000004.1, read on the forward strand.
TTCTATAACTTGCTGTTTGACTCCAAGCAAACAATATCTAGGGAACATATCCTCATTTGTCTCATTTCAACATGAAGATAAGAAACAGCAACATTCCTTTCACTAGAAAGCACAGCAAGAAATTTGCTGGCATGCAGAACACAATTTTTGCATTGGTAGGAACAATGTGCACAAAAATGCTCTTGTTGTGCATAATTACCCATTTTTATGCTGCAGCTTATTTCTACCTGCCACTCCACTAGTTTATATTTTGCATTACTAATGCTATGGAAGAACTAAAATGAAATACAGAATTTCATAGTGGCTACAACCTACAAACTTGCAGTTTGCAGTGCAGTGCTCTCTGTACCTTATATTATCACTATTTGTCCAGTCTGATTAATCTGTATTTGAGAGAAGGAAGTCCTGTTATACTTAATAGCTTTGTCTTGGGCAACCAGATGCTCCCTTATTCGTCGATCTAAGATGGAAACTCACCTCTTTTAGATGGAGTGGAATTTAAGGTACAAGTAGGGGGCTCAATGTGCCCACGTTTCTGGTGAGGATAGAGAAGGCTTATTTGTAAGTGTCATGTCCTTGTGTTGGAAGGTTATTACCTCAACCACATATCTCAGCTTTAAATGAAATATATATATATTTTTATTTCCTTTTTGTAATTTCCTCTTTTTTTTAATGGAGGCACACATAGAACACTTGTTGGGAAAATAAATTCTGTCCTACAGGTCAACTTTTTTATAAAAAAAATCTACAGTATAAATAAACAAAGTGAAATCATCGACACCATTAACAGACTTATTGTAGAAAGAGTTCTACCAGGATCTGTAAGGAAACCAAGGCTATGCACAAAGGTGAGGCCACTGCCTTATAAGAGTGTCTCTAGGATCAGCTCTGAAGCCGGTCTCACTCAAGGAGAGGGGCGTTGTTTCAAAGCAAAGCAAAGCAAAGTAAAGTGATCTCCTTATATACCATCCCCTAGCACTTCAAGTAGTCTCTGGACGGTTTACGGTTTTTTAATTACAGCATGCAGGCTACCCTGTAATCAAGACTTGACACTCTTCATTTGGGTAGAAGGCACAAGGAAAGGCCTCCAGCTCTCAAAAGCTGGCAAGAGCTTCAGGTTTTCAACAACAACGAGAAGACCCTACTTAAATCGGCTATAAATAAAATAGACACATATAGGGAGGAAATAAGGAGGACCTGCATTTTGAACCCCATCTCACAAACTATAGTGGTACCTTGTATAAAGGAATTAATTCGTTCCAAATGAAATTATGTTAAGCAAATTTCCCTTTATACAAATTCCCATAAGAATGCATTGAAAGCAGAATAATCCCATTTTTATGTTGAACGGATTTTCCCCATAGGCAATTATGTTAAGCAAATTTCCCCTATCTCCGGAATTTTTTTTATATTGTACAAATTTTGTTATACAAGCTGTTTGTTATACAAGGGTCCACTGTACATCTCGTCCACTTGCGAGTAACCAAATCATAAAATGAAATTATACCTTCCTTTTATCAATGGCAAAGCACCACTGGTTTCAATGAAGATAGAATTTCACCCCAAATACAGAGTTATGCTGTATACAGGGACATTTGGGATGGCGCCTCTAGTAACAGTGGGTTGGAGGAGGGCACAAGAGGTTCATTAACCAGAGCTGTTCATCGACAGCTCTAGCCCCATCCCTTTTCAAGAGCTCCTGCTCTTAACATTTGTGTGAGGGTTCTTGATTTTCCCAGCCAACCCGCCCTTCAGGATCCAATAAAGACACATTTTAAATGAATAAACGGGTGTTTTATTTTGCTCTTCCACAACGAGGGAGGTCCTTTCCTTGATAACAGTTCCAACATCTTTAACATCAACAGTAAAGGGATTGTTCTTAGATTCATAGGATGGAGTAAACACAGAAAAGTCCAAACCCCCTCCTATTCATGGGGAGATTTGGTTCCACCACTTTCCTTCCCCTCCTTCTCGTACAGGTCCGGTTCCCTCACTTGCACCCCAATCTCTGAAGTCAGTTTGGGTCCAGGACGCCTCTGGTTCCAGGACATGAAGGGATAGTCATCTTTCAAAGTCAGACCCCTCCCGATATGCATCTTCCTGGTTATTTTCTCCTCCTCCTTTGGCTTGGCTAGCCATTGTTCCCAGGCCAGTTCCCGCCTGAGTTCCTTTCTCTTACTGTTGTACTCACGGGTATCCTGTTCACCCCAATAGGAACAACCTAGGCGATGGGCACGGCCTCTATAGCTTTCAGCCTTGGGCCTTGGCTTCATTATCTGCTCCCAGTCGCCCGTCCATGGATTTTCCCTCCAAATCCAGTCCCAGTCTGGGGGCAAGACACCTGGTGTTCCCTTTTTACACAGTCCAAACCCCACCTCCATCACTGCTGATTGGTTCGGATTTCCCGCCTTTTCTGGCTCCCTTTCTGTCTTAACCGGGGCCTTAGCCCTTCCCTCCTCCTTCTCCCTCTCTTTCTTCTGTAGTGCCGGTGTCACTCTCCTACTCACAGCCCCTTCAGGGTGGCTTTCCTCATAATTTGACATGGATGAATTAACACATCTTCTCATTACACCAATAAATAAATAAATAAATAAATTCTAGGTGCTCACATTCTAACAAACCTATCTATTTTGCTAAGTAGTAAGTAATATTTCATTCATAGGTGATGATCATAATAAAAATCCCTTGGGGGTAAGAAAAAAAAATTGGCTTCAATCTGACAGCACTTCAGTAATGCAGTCTAATGATACTTCTGGCCCACTTAAAGACCATGCTGATTATGCAAAGGTGCTTAGCATGCAGAATAAAATGCTGAAGTTGGCAGTGACTTCTAAGTGCTACTCAAGTACCCGGTTTTACTAGGATTACTGCATGGCAGCACTTCAGAGGTGCACAGTCTTGCCCATAAAAGCAGAACTCTAAAAGAGGGAACTCATCCTCCCTCTCTGTCCAGTGTGACACCTGCCTACTTGAGGTGGTTCATTGAAGATATAAAGGAGGGTTGCTTGTGAACATATCGTGCCAGAGAAACACTTCGCTTTTTCATCCTTTTTTGGGGGGGGGGCTTTTTGAGGATTTGATTCCAGTTACCTCTGACATGCCATGAAAATACTCTAGGTCTCCTGCAGAATGAAAGGTAGTGTACTCAGATTGCAGAGCAGCACTCTTTACGGATCTCAAACAGGGCAACCAAAATGCACTACCACCACCACCCACCACCCCTGCAAACGTGAACTGCTAAAAACATCATCACAAGAACCACGCCACCCTCCAATACAAATCATTGCACCCTATTAGAGTTCTTTAGAAGGAGGGAGGGTTTGTTTTATCCATGCAGTTTCAACCCCATCCCCAGAATGAAGTCTCACAACAAATATGAATTGATGAAGTTTTTAGCAATTTTTGATTCATTAATTCATGGGCTATAAAATGACCCTCAGGGCACCTAGAGATACCAAATTCGGAGGGAAGTTGGGAGAGGTTTCTCTGCAAGTCTGGTGTTTCTGGGTGACTGGGGCCCATTCTTGGTGGGGTCCTCTTTGGTGGTGCCTAGATCAGTGGCATGAGCCCCACTTCTCGCTATTTTTTCAGAGTAGAGTCAGGGAATGCTTTCCTCCAAAATTGGTGCCTCTATAAGCCTTGGGGGCATTTTATAGCATTTTAAAGTGGAGACGAAGAGATTCGTCGATTCACTGATTCATCACAGGAAATTCGCCCGTTTGTCAATTTGTCAGCCGCAACGAAACACAAATCATGAAAAATCATCATTTTTCAAAATACATCCCCATCTCTAATTTGAATGGAGTGCAGCTTTTCTCATGGGGGGCTACTGCAGTGTTTCTCTAATGTATCCCAAAAGCTCCAGGGAAGAAGCAAACACTTTGTCTGGATGTTTGAACTGTTGCTAGTCTTATTTCATCTGCAAAACTAATCATTTTAAATGATTTGAGGGGTGATATATGATGATTAAGAAGGAAACACATATTTCTTGTCTAGTTTCTACATTCAAATTTTTATATAGTGCTATCCACTATTCTCTACAGTAGTGGTTCCCACCTTGTATAACCCAGGTGTTCTTGGGAATGCAACTCCCAGAAACCCTAGCTAAGACAGTTAGAGGAAGCTGCAACCCAAGAAAACCTGAGTTACCCAAGATTGGGAGCCACTGCTCGACAATAATTATCGTATATCAAGAGCTCCATTATATGGCCATGGATTTGTGATATGCACATACATGCAGCAGATGTGAATGCATATGGTGTGCATATAGGCGCAAGTGAGAAAGAAGGGTGCCTTTAACTATAATTTCCCTTAGCAATTTTCATGTAAGCCATGTATTTTCTATCTGTTATAACAATGCTACATATTGGTTTTGTTCTCTGAAAATGCTAAACTTTTTTCCCAGACCACTCCCACCTGTGCCTTAATCTGCCAGCTCACAAGTAGCTGAAACATATAGGTGATAACAAGAGCAAGTGTCCCGGCAGCAGTGGGGAATCAAGTGGAACCATTCGCTGTGAGTTGACATCTGTTCCTAATAAGCTTGCTTGAACAGCTTGCCATATAGCAAGTGTTCTTAATCTGACGTTATAAAACCACAGTGACAGCTGTCAATAATGAACTTTTCATTCTGTTTTTCCTTCCATGAGTAAGATGTTAAACCATTAGGAAGGCATGTTTTTATTAAGCCGTAGCAGTTACATATGGTCAAAGCAAAAGAGTTATTTAAAGAAAACAGCCCCAAATGTTACAGGCTGAAGTGTACAGAGAGATTGGTTAACACACATATCAGCCACGATTATTTACTGTGGAATCATCGTACCATGAACGGTTTGAATAAATAGGCTGTTAATGCTTAAACAAACGATAATTTAATTCTTTTCATCTGTCAAGTACTCCTTGTAACTGCTATTTTTAGTATCAGCTTATACTGAAGGAGGGAATTAGCTGACAACAGGTCTTTTATCTTAAACAGAGCATTGCTGCATAATCAGTTTTAAAGGTAGTCTTTGGGCCAGTGCATGTGCCAAAATTCCACCATGGCAACTGTGTACACAAGGACATGAATGTTCTGAGAAATCTTATCATGATCCAGCAGTGACTGCCCAGATGTTACTGGGCTCCAGCTTCCCATCAGCCCTAGTTCACATTGCCAATGCTGAGGGATTATGGGAACGGTACACCAACTGGAGCTGGAAGAACTGAAACTGCCTACCCTGGCTTAGTTCGCGTAAGCAACACATCTCCTCATTTCATGCATTGAAAAAAAAAACAATACAAATACACATACGTTGCCCTATTGCATGATTAACACATGCCTCCCCCTAAAGCAATAAAACCGTGGTCCCCCACCATTTCACGGTTCATATACTGCGGTCCCGGTATATTGCGGGATCACAGTATATGAAAGGCAAGGTCCCCTGGGGTAAGCGGCTTGGGCCTATTTGAGGCCTACTGCACTTAACCCAGGCCTGACAGGCTGCCCCAAATGGGCCTCCGATGGGCTTCCAGGGCCTGTCAAAGGCCCCAGAAGTGGTTTCCGACAAACTGGAAGTGACTTCCGAAAAACCGGAAGTGATGTCTGGATTGCCAGAAACCACTTCTGGGGCCCAGGAAGTCTATTGGAGGCCCGTTCAGTGCAGTGCCATGCCCGCCCAGTCCTGACCTGACTCAGCATCCCCATATCGCGGATTTTCAATTATCGCGGGTTGGGTCGGGTCCCTAACGTCCGCGATAGGTGAGGGATTACTGTAGCCCAACAGGTGAGATGCTCAGTATGTATACCTGGATTCTTGGATAGATGATGAAGGGATGCTAGAGCAAATACATGGCCTATGAATGAAGCTATTCATACCTGGCTAAGAACCAAAAACCAAAGTACAGTGGTACCTCGGTTTACAAATGTCTCGGTTAAAGTAATTTTCATTTTACGAATGAAAATCCATTGAAAATAATGTCTCAGTTTACGATTTTTTCCACAACACAAAGCAAGTTTCCCCAGGATACACTACTCTATTGTCTCTTTATCTCTCTTTTAACACCTACATCATGCGGACAGATCAGTATACCCTGCCCCTTTAAAGAGACTTTAGAGAGACAAATGCCTGGTGTGAAAGCACCCTCAGAAATAGCTGGATGCATTGGAGTTATCTCACACTTATAGCACTTTGAAAGCTAAGGAACACATTTCCATTGGTTCATAAACAAATGGAACACATCAAACAAGTTTATAGCTTAACCAAGTGCAGACCTCCTTTCTTAGACACAAGAGAGCATCTCTATAAGCTCAGCAACTGTTGTCCTGCCAAAATGCCATTGCCCCCCCCCAGGTTGGAATAACAGATGAGACAGTGAGTTGGGTTGCCGTAGCAGGCCATGCTTTGTTGAACATGACATTGTTCATGAATCTCAAGAGGGGGCTGCCAACGTGCAGGGAACCATTGGTCCTGGGGTCACCCATTGGACCCCGCCCAAGGGCATTGTCAGGTGCGAGCAAGCCCCGCCATGACCCCCTGGGGGTTCCATTCAAGTTTGGCTCCCCCTGGGCCGGCCGTGCTAAATCGTTTCCCCTTCTGGGGCAGGGGCGCCATCATCTGGCCGGTCCCTGCCCCGTTTGGGTTTCAAAGGCCACTTCGCCCCAGGTTCTGTGATCTCAGGATCTGCAGTACCTGGGTGTCAGTGGCATCTTAGTTCAGCATTTGGGGCTCACCTAATGCCCAGTTCCCCACACTACCCGCCAGCGTGGCCGATGCCACACCACCAGAGCTAGTGTGAGATAGGCGAAAAATCCTTTCCCCCCCTTCTTTGCCAATTATGGGGACAAGGCAAAAATTCCTATTCGGCCCCCGAAGGCGACCGCATTAGCATGCAAAAAGGCAGCAGGTGGGAGGGAGCGCTGCTGTCCTGGGCGAAAGAGGGGGTGAGGGCATGAGCACCAGGTATAAGAAGGGGACCCGCACCCCGCCGCCCTGATCCAGGCCTCGCGAGGCCCCTGGCCTGTCTCGCCCCTCCTCCCGGGGCAGGCAATGCAGCCCTGGCTCTGGACAAGCCAGCGCCGGAACGGCCCTTTTCTTTTAAAACCTCTGAATGCATTGCTGTGGACACTTTCAACTTGAAAACTGAAACAGTGGCTGGGTTTGAATCACTTGTCACTGATTTCAACATTAGCAATGGCACTTCTTGTTTCCTGAAACTCAAATGGGGGAAAAACACCAATATAATTTCTGACATCATTTGTTGTTGATACTGAAAGCTGAATACACATATTTGTATAGTAATGCTTGTGCAGAGATAGAATAGTACACTCATGGAGAGATGAAAAGCAGGGCCAAGTGGACTATTTTTTTTTCAGGCTTTCACTATTTTCCTTTGGAAAGGCTGGCTAGAAAATGGTCAGTTTTAGACAGAAAATGCCAGCTTATGCCATTTGCAAAGGAGAATATGTAAATTTGCCACTTGTACTTGCATTGCCTCTTATGGATTCAGATTTGAGGGCATTGAATTCTTGCTTATCTGCTACAGTTTCTTTATCTTCCATCCACTATTACCAACATTGTTCAAGAGGTTTGGCGTTCCACTGGACAACCCTCTGTAGCTGTATCTGAATGGGCTATTTCTTTCACCACTCTTCTGTACAGTTGGATCATACTGTAGGCTCTTTTTATACCATGTAATCCAATCACTAACAACAAGATTAACTTGAAATATCTCACATGCCAAACACAGCTTTCATCCACACCATGCAGATCAAAGAAAGGTCATGACATTATAGAATATTTTACAATCTCAAGCCCCATCAGATCAGCTATCAGAGCACAAGGACTTAAGGACTTAACAGTTTTAAAAATGTTTTTCATTGGCTTCAAAGTGTTGACTTACAACCCGGCAATAATTGTGACATTGGAGAATGAAGCTGTGAAAAAAATAGAACACAGCTGTAGAACATCTTTCACACTAGCAAAGGGAGTTCTGCTTTTCAGTGTTTGAAGGAACATAAATTTGAGTAGCTGATATTCCTCCTTACGTTCTTGATGACTAGAATGACCCCCTTTTTAGGAAACAAGAATCTGCTTTATCTTTAATCTTCTGCCACCATCCAAACCTCTACAGACAAGACCTTCATTAGCTTCAATTTGGCCCAAGGTTAAGTTGTGCAAAGGACTTAAGGAGTTGCAATCAACGCTGCACCTCCCCCCCCCCCTAGGCATGTGTGCCTGGCTCGCACATTAAACACAGGTCTGCATTTGTCATCATCAGTATTGATAGATGATCCTGAAGAGGAGCAATTCAGGAGTGAACCAACATTACTTATTTAAAGCATGCCCTTTGGAAGCTGCTTGATATTATATATAGCAAAGGAAGGGCAGGAACTACAAGATTAAGTTCAGAACCCAACCTTGCACTTCAGAAAGAAGGCCAATTCATTTGGGACCTAAACCTGATACAGAAATCGGAATGCTTTGGCCTCTCTTTAATTATCACTAAGTTTTTATGTGTTTCTTAAGCTCCTCTAAGTTCTTGTCTTTTGGTCAGAATCACAAAACGTTTTCAAAAACAGGAGTATCTTTTAAAAACATAGGAATTGGGCTGAAAGTGTGCTTGCAAAATAGGGGCTGGAAGATTTATGCTACATTCCTTTTAGGTTTTGAGCTCCTGTGGGTGATGCTGTTATCGCTATTTTTAAAGGGGAACTACCAAACATTTTTGTCTTCCCCTTTTTGTTAGAACGTGACTACATTTATAGGTAAAATTTCCTCTTAGAGTATCCAAGCTGAAAAGTTTCCATTGAATAGTAAAGGGATACTTCTAAGACCAAGCTTTATGTTTGGTGAACATATAACAAAGGGTACCTGCTTATCCTCTTAGGTTTTGACTTGGACCACTGAAAAGAGTGGGCACCAGAGTCATCTGCATTGAGAGGGCATCTATAGGGTCAAAGGCAGAGACATAGAGTATATTAGCACTGGCAATGATTCACCTGCTGGGATGGGAAAGAAGGACCATTGGTGGACATTATTAAATAGCAGGGCAAGAAGCAGATGGAAAGATAGCTAACTGTAAGTAGTCGACACCGTTGCCAAGTGGGCAGGGTTCCCAGAGAGCAAGTGTGAGTGAGCACCATGTCAAGCTAGAGCGGTAGTATGGAGGACGCAAGAGGCAGGCAGGCAAGCAGAGGAAGCTGATGTTGGAGACTGGCCAGGCAAGGAACCAGCAGGATGTGATATCAATAAGTCAGCCTTGAGTCTATGAGTAGACAAAAAGAGGTTCACCTCACTGAGCCATTTTCTTTTCTTCAACACAAGGGTTGTAGGCAGAACCAAGCAGACAGACATATGGTATGGAACAACAGGAAGTATTTTAAAAGCAACAGCCTTGATTAAGAGGTTCAGCATCAAGTTTCTGAAAAATTAAAAGCAGCAGGAGATAATTTAATCACTACCCTGGAAAAGAGATTTAAAGTTAATTCTAAACAAAAACAAATAAGCAAACAAAACTGGGTGATCCAGAGAAGAGCCAAAGTGGTGGATGGGATTTCCACTCACAGCAAGGAAAGCTTCACTTGGAGAAAGAACTGTATGTGTGTTGCAGTGTCCTCTGCCACTGAAAACGCCCTTTGCTTGAAACACTGTTAGGTGGGCAGGGCAGCAGCTCTCAATCAATAGTGCCTAGAACTGAAACACCTGGTTGTGGGCTGCCCAATCCCCAAGCAGGGGACACAGCACTAATATATAGAAGTTTGCCAGGAGCATGCAACATAGTGCTTGCTGAGCAGGGTGGTTATGACTTCTTGGACCCACCACAGATATGAGAGCCCTGACCCCAACGTTCCCAGGCTCTGATATACAACCCACAGGCTTGGATGATGCCAGTTGTTGCTGCGACTGCCTACAGAGGCCAACATTTATAGTTTCTGCTTGTAAAGAAAGTAAGAATCACTTCAGGCAATGCTGACCAAATGACATTGTAATGTGGAATTGGCAGATGGGACCAGAGTGAATGAAGTCATGGCATAACTGTTCATTCTTTTTCCAGTTTCATTTGCAGCCAGCCAGCCAGCCAGCCAGCCAGCCAGGAAGGAAGGAAGGAAGGAAGGAAGGAAGGAAGGAAGGAAGGAAGGAGAAAGGGTGGCAAGGGAAGAAGGGGAAAAAAGTTGACACCATTTTCCCCTTTACTTTTTTCCTGTTTTCTACTTTTTCACTGTGCCTGGAGTGCAAGATGGACGAGAGGCCTGTGCAGAAGACAGATTTGGATGGACAAGGTGACAAGGTCATTGGTGACGAGGTCGCAGCCCTTCAGTGTTTTCTGCCTGGTTGTCTTCAGTGTTGTGGCAGCGTTCGCAGTTATCGCAGCAACTCTTTGCCTTTCCTTCATCTGTCTCAGGTTCGCTGTGGGCTCCCCCTCTCCTGTGGGGGGCCTCTGTGTGGGGAGTCTGTGGGGAGGTGGTGGAGGTGGCTGGAGGCCAGGCTGCATGCTAGAGACTCGCATCGTAAACTTGTCAGGTCTCCTACACTGGTTTCCCGGCTCCCATGGCTCTCTATCCTGGCCTTCCATTTTCTCCATCTCCCCTGGTTTGGCCAGGTGCTAGGTGCAGGGGCCTCAGGACAACAGCAAAGATGGCAGCGGTGGTGGCCTGTCCCCACCCAGGCTACTTGATTGGAAGGAGGCTTTTTTCATCCTTTTGGCTGCCCCATCGACTTAGTTCTGCGACGATGATGATGGTGGTGGCCCCTTTTGCTGGTCTGGCCCAGTCATTGACTGTTCCAACTTCTCCAGCCTGCAGGAGGCACCTGGAGTCGGAGGTGCTGGTTTCTTCTGCCTCTCACCATCTGCAGGGCCCATTATAGGCTATCAATCTGTAGCCCAGGCAAACTGAGACAGGGGGGCGGCTGGACCTCCTTTAATGATAAAGGATTTGCCTTTATCATTATTATCATTATTGACATTATTATTTTGTTGTTGCTGTTATTTGCATTGTGTTTATTTGTATTGTATGTTTTTGTAGTGCATTTATTTGTTTATGCTATAATTATTTTCCTCAGGGGTGGGTAGGTTCCTTTTGTTGGGGTTTGGGGTAGAGGGTCATATTCTGGGACTCCCTTTTAGTTCTGGCTGTTGCCCTGATTTCTGTTTTTGTCCCCCTCTTTGTTTGTTCCATCCTGGTCACCTGCTATGGTGGGAAGGCTATGTCGGTGGTGTCGAACCATGGGAGATACACTATGGACTGGTGGGTCAGTTGGGTTAGCAGAACTAGGGTCAGGCATGTTGTGCCTGTCTCCCATTCTGATCCCCCAATTCACCGCCACATCTCAGGGAGCCAGTCCTTCTGTTTCTCCAACCTGTCCAGCTTTCTGATTAATGTCAGGTCAGTCCACAATAACTTTCCAATCATCTAAGATTTGATCTTGGATGAACAGTCCGACTTGGCTTGTATTACGGAAACCTGTGGCGGCACAGAGGGGGGAGCTTCCCTCTCCCAGCTGTGTCTCTCCAGGTACTACATTCAGCATCTGAGCAGGTCAGAGGGTCATGGAGGGGGGTGGCCATCATTTACAGGGAATCCTTTGTGGTCAGCAGTACCACAACATTGGTAAGTCCTGGACTTGAATGCCTGCAACTATCAGTGGGTCTGTGGGACAGGTTTGAGATAGTGCTCATGTACTGTGCTCCCAGCGACCCTGCACTGTTCCTTCTGGAGATGAGTTTGTCTTGGTGGCACTGTTCAGATCTCCTCAACTCCTTGTGGTCGGGGATATCAACATTCATGCTTGGTCTAGACTGTCTGGAACAGCTCTGGAGCTCATGGAACTGCTCGTCATTTCTTGGAGAGAATTCCCTGAGGGCAGTTGTGCATGTGCTGGTGATCTCCAGGATTGACTACTGCAACACACTCTACGTGGGGTTTCCCTTGACCCTGATTCAGAGACTGCTGCAGGTGCAGCATGTGGCAGCCAGGATGGTGGTTGGTGCTGGCAGATTTGTGCGCATCACCCCTATCCTGGCTCACCTGCATCGGCTGCCTATTGCCTCCCAGATTAGGTTCAAGGTATTGGTTTTGGTTTACAAAACCCTCCATGTCTTGGGCCCTGAGTATCTGGAGGAGCTATCTCCCTCAGGTCAGCTGTCGCTCGATCCACCAGAGCTTCAGGCCACAACCATTAAAGAGGCCCGTAAAGCAGTTATGTGAAACTGGGCCTTTTCTGTGGCAGGCCCTAATTATGGAATAAGTTTCCAAGCCAGCTCAACCTGATGCCTTCCCTGTCTACCTTCCAGAAACCTCTTAAGACCTGGCTTTTTAGGGAGGCGTTCAGTGACCAGTAGGATTTTAAAGTCTTGTTTTTCCTGTAGTTCTTCTGAGCAGCTTTTTATTTTTTTTATTTCTTTTTATTTTTTATTTTTCTTATAGCCACATTTTGTTCCTGCCGCTTATTCTTGGTTGCTGTGGCTGTTGTTCCGTTTTGTTTATTCTTATGTACACTGCCTTGAATTCCCTTTGGGAAGTAGGTGGTACAAAAATTTTAAAATAAATAAATAATAAAAATAAATTTAATGCACAGTTCAGATTGATTTGGCACAGATCCGTTTCCTTCTAGTGCAATGCACCTACAGACAACCTAATATATTGCTAATCACATATGCCTGGGTTTGTCTTCTTACAGTTGAGTCTGTTGTTACATTCACGAGTTTGAAAGAATTTCTCCAAGTTGACTTTAAAAGGGGAGGGGGGTTCAAACCATGCTCTTTATTTAGTGTCCCCTTTCAGCCAGGCTACAATTAAGATGTCACTGTTTTTCCTTTTAAATTTGGAATGAAAACTGCATCACATTAGCCTTTTAAGAATGTCAAGTGTTTCATTACAGTTCCTGAGCTCATAGATGATACTTGAGCATGATGTGTGAACACAGGAGAATATTTGTAAGCTTCACACATGTCTTCATGAATCTACATAAACTATTCTAATATGGGTAAACAATAAACCTACCTCATCCTGATAGAACAAGTTTAAATATCTGACAGTTTTCATGGAGTGGAACAAAATACAGTGCACAGAGCACCACAGAAATATTATGATAGCCAGTTGACACTGCCAGACACCTAGTAAACTTACTATAAGTATATGCAAAGTGTACTTTGATTCTTTTTTTTAAGTTAGCTGCAGTCATAGGATTTATACAACCAATGTGGTCCATGGTGCTGAATATACCATTCTTCCAAAGCTTTAGAAGCCAAATTGGTTTTACACGGACATGCATAAATAGTTACATGTGGGATGCTTAGTTGTTTAGTTAAACAACTAAACAGTATTTATATGTTAAGGTGGACTTTATAATTCAGACCTGCATATCAATTCTCTTGCCACATTGAAATGAAGGTTTAGCTCCAGTAAGGAGATACATGGCAAGAAAGGTCACTGTTCTATAGGGAAACATAAGCAGCTCAGACAAACTAATTAGAACTCAGTTTTTGGCAAACTGCAATGTGTCCCCCTCCTTAATTCCTCCTTAGTCCTCTGAATGAGCCTCAGCTCCATCAACTCTAAACTGATTGGGACAGATCCAGCCCTACATACTGCCCTCCAAATCAAGGGTACTGCTATAAGACTAATGGTGCCCCTGGAATGCAGCAGTGTGCTGGAAAATCTATTATTAAAAGGCTATGTTTTATGTGAACTACCTGTATGAATGAAGGGTCTCCCCCCCCCCGTTTTCTTTTTCCTTCTAATTTGGAAAAGACAGCAGAGTTTCATTAAGTACACTTATCTCTAGCTAAACGGAATGACTTGGATAGGAATGGTTAGAAATGAAGCATTCACAACCCCAGAAGATTATATTACAAGATGCAAAATAGCAGACATCCACCACCAAGTGAATGTCTGTTCGACTGCCCATTAAAACAAAAGAGAATCTAAGGATTAGAATGGTAGTTAATATATCTGGTATAGAGATGAGTTCTAAGGAAGGATAGGAGGAGAAAAGCCTCTAGCACAAAGTAATTTCTTATTTTTAGAGGCATTCAGCTGTGGGGACTGTAGTGTGTGATAGGGGTCCCATCAAATATGTTAGGGCATAAGCTCACAGAGGACCGTTCTGGGTTGATATGGACGCCTCTGTACTGCACGCTGCCACTTAAATCACCATTGTTGGTCACACATAAATGTTTATTATTCTAGGAATGTGTGTTTCAAGTCTCAGCAGGTTAAATGCACACTCTGTTACACAAACACAACCCTTTTCTGCAATCATTGGCACCTTCTTACCTGCTTCTTTTGTCATCATTCAAATTCCTTTGTGTGTGTGTGTGTGTGTGTGTGTGTGTGTGTGTGTGTGTGTGTGTGTGTGTGATCTTTTAGCAGGTGAAATAGCACTCAATTGAGAAGACATTGTAAGCATTTGAATCCATGGGCATGAACCATGCTCCAGTGGTTCAGCTTAATTTGGTGCAGCACCCACACAGGTGTTCTGAAAGCACTAGACACTTCCCTCACCCTCTTATATGAGAAAAGGACCTACAGTTTTGATTAGAAAATCTTTAGGGACAAGACCAAATGAATCTGTCCTCAAAGTAATATATTCCAAGCCTAGGTGATGAAACAGACATGTCCCTGTTAATGTGTTTCCTTCAGCAAACCTCAGATGTCAGCATGATATTCCTCACCAAGGCTCCCCATATACTGAAGATTCAAAGAGTTGGCAGGTCTACTTCTTACAACAACACGTCTACATTTTCAATATAGAACAAATGCTGGTTGTGTGACATGCATGCTGAACATGTATAGGTCATGAACAAATGCTATTTTCATGTGTTCATGCTCTTATTCTTTAGTTCTATCCATAAACATATGACTTATTCATATACTGGCTATACTAATAAATAGAAATACATTCAATCTCCAACTGTAAAGATACAAGGAACCCCAAGTAAATATCTCACAGCTAGCAATTGTGTCTTCATTTGTGTAAACATGTCCAGTCCTGATAGGCAGTGAAAGCTGCATATTGAAACAATAGAGATAATAAAGTTAAGTTTCTGAAAATGTCCACGAAATAAGTTTCCCTATTTGATATATGTCCCCTTTGGCTTGCTTTCTGTACTATTTCCTGCATGCTATTTCTATTCAAGTCCCCACTGTGACTTTCCATTGATAACTTGTTTATGTTCTGCATCTATAATCAAGGGAACTGTGAAGATACAAGCAAATCATATGGATACACACATAGAGATCAGAATGAAAATATACAAAGTGTAAATTTTGCACAATTAAGAATTGTGTAGACATTATAATAACAGATACTGAACAATAATAATATATATACAACAGGAGATAATAGAATTGCACTCCCCATGCCAGTTTGTACACCAGCCTTTCCAAAGATTATGTTAAACTTGCATACAATGTGACCCCATTTTGTTTCCATTGTCATTAGATTATAATACCAGCATAGTCCCAGACTGTGTGGGCCTTTAATATAAATTATAAATAAAGCTGATGAAACTGTAGCAGGAATAGGCAATCTGGTTCCTTCTGGATATTTTGGTCTATAAACCACTCTCCCCTTTCCCACTGGCTACAGTGACAAGAGTGAAAGCTAGGCTGATGATAATTGTAGTGTTTATCACACTGGGTTGCCTATCCTGCAGTGATATCTGAAAACCATCCCAATGTATATTCACCCCATGGTTGCTTTTTGACAGCCATCTTCAAACTAGTATTTAACATATAATAAACCAGTGTGGGTAAGATTATGAAAGCAGTCGTGGCTACTTCCAAGAACATATGGATAGAATCATGGAACCAGTCTAAATCTGTTGGACAGTTCCCAATTCAAATATAAGAGACATGAAACGCAAAGGAATTCACCTCCAAAAGCTGAATATGCATTCAGGAGAACCCATTCTAATTTCATCCAAGTATAATGTTGTACATTCTAATTGAATAAGTAATGGATATCTCATTTGAACTGTGGGACGGGGAGTGTTCACAAATGATTGTCTAGAAAGAATGCTCTCTAACCAAATGTGTCAGAAGACAAACATTCATTCTTCCCTTTTGATGAGAGAGAGCTTTCTGTTCTGAGCTTCCTGACTTACATGTGTCCTCCTTTACTGCCCCTTGCCAATAATGGCTACATGAGATTTTCTTCTTTAAAAGAACAATACACACAGGATAGTTGCTATGTCCATAAAAGGCCAGGATCTGTCTATGAGTTCTAAAGGTTGGGACAGTTTATAGGCAGTACCAAGTTGAGGAAACAGAATTACTTGAGAAGGAGTTCTGACATTTTGCCTACAAAATAAAAGGTCCAGATTTTTTTTCATGGCATCCCAACTCTGATTTTGTTGCAATGAATTATTATCCACTTTCATTTATTATGCCAGGAGGCATTTCTGGGTATCAAAAAATTATGAATACCTACTTCCCAATTAGAATTTTAATATGCACCAATCACACATTCTTCAGGGATGGCAAATCACTTCTGAGTACAGTGGACCCTTGTATAACAAACAGTTTGTATAACATAAAATCTGTACAACATAAAAAATTCCAGAGATAGGGGAAATTTGCTTAACAGAATCACCTATGGGGAAAATATGTACAACATAAAAATGGGATTACTCCATTTTCAATGCATTCCTATGGGAATTTGTATAAAGGAAAATTTGCTTAACATAATTTCATTTGGAACGAATTAATTCCTTTATACAAGGTACCACTGTACTTAATACTTGGAAAACTACAAGAGAACCACTAAAAGTCAGAATCATTTGATGACACCTTGCTGCTACCCCTACACTTATGCTTCTTTCACACAGTTTTATGGGCAGATGATGTCACAAGCTGGATATAATTTTCCTGCATTTAACGAGGGTTTTGCAACTATCATAGTATGAGACGAATTGGGGGTGGGGGAGGTATCTCATACTGTTGCCACTGTGCCACATAGATCACTTTAGTGCAACTGAATTTTCTACATCACTCCCTCCCTCCCTCTCCCTCCTCTCCCTCTCCCTCTCCCTCCCTCTCCCTCCCTCCCCTCTCTCTCCCCTCTCTCTCTCTCTCTCCCTCCCTCTCTCTCTCTCTCTGTATTATGCTATTCGCAGTTTCAATTTTCATTGTGATTTTTATGTTGGGAGATGCCTTATACTCCAAGAGGCAGCCTAAAATATTATAAAGAAATGAATGCCATTAAAAAGGACATAGAAAGTAGACTTATACTGTGCCGAACTATAATTCAGTCTAGTGCAAGGTTGTCAACTTTGACTAGCCGCTGCTCTCCAGGGCTTCAAATACGATAACAGTACTTACCTTGTCCCTAGCAAAGATCCTGGGGATGTATTTGACTTGGGACCTTCTGGCTTCAAAGCACACCCTTTCCCACTGAACTCCTACTCTCTCACTAAATATTCTTTGCTGGGTCTGTAAATTTATGTTCCAGCAAATGTGCGAAACTAGTAGTATGGTGTGTGTGTTTGACTTCCTTGTGGGGAGAAAGGCAGCATATGAATAATATAAATACTGGTAAAAACATTTTAAAAATGAAAACAGCTGTCTTGCTACATTGTTCTATTACTCTTTGGGGCTTGCGGGACAGCTGCTACAATAGTGTTCCCCTGGTTCCCTCTAGGGCTCCATATTCAGCCTAACAGTTCCTTTAAAAAAATGAGAGGAACAGAACTGCAGAATAGTTATCCCTCTGCAGAAAGGCTGTCTGCTCTTTTTTTACCCCCAATGGATAAAAACTGAGCCGCACACTGTATTATTGACCATCTGTGATGCGCGAAATCGCGGCTAGGGTCATCACCATTTGACTATTTGGATAAGACTGCAGTTGGTTTTTGATAATGGAAAGGAAAACACCAGGGTCAGGATTTTTTTGTTTGTTTGTTTGGATCTTGATGAACTGAAGTTCAAAGACTCTGTCATAAACATCCAATCACATTCTACCCTGCCTGCTTAGCTGTCGTCAACTGCTGAATGTTAATTATTATTTTATTTGTCAATTATTAAACCAGAGGTGCCAGTGGTTTTGTCCAGGTAACTAGGACCCTGTTATTGCCTCTCTGGGGAAAAAAACCCAGTTTATTTATAGAGACATTTTGCTGAGCAAGGAAAAGGAGAAAATTGTCCCTGCATTCCACATACATCAGAGTTTGGAATATTAGATTTAAAAATTAATTTGTTAAAGTTTAACACTAAATATTGGGAATACATTAACTTGCTTCTGTTACTGTTGGAATCTGAAAATGTTTAATTAATGTGATTGTTGTGCTAAAGAAATGCTAGTGAGTTTTTAAAAAGCTAGTGATCATGTCAGTTCCTTTTTCCTCTCTCCAAAATGAAAAAGGCCTATATCTTTCACAGCAAATTAATAATGAACACTGCAGCAAAAGCCTTTTTTAAAACAATTTTAACCCCTCACCCTCCTAGCCTGTAATTTCATTTCTTAGATATTTTGTTTTGTTTTTCAGGAATATGGCTGGCCTACCTCAAGGGAACCTAGACTGGATTGCCTAGGAAGGGAGGGGCCAATCTGTGCAAAAACAGCCGAAGTTTATCTTGTACAAAGGCTACAGGGCTGTGGTTTTGGCAAAACAATTCACGGGAGACTGAATTTAACATACTTTTTAAAAGTGGTTGGATAGCTGTGTTGAACTGATTTGAGTGCAAGGAATTTACTACAGTATCATCATGTCAGTAGCTTTCTAAGAAGCTACTTCACTGTTTCCCAGTTCCGGGGCTTCTGATTGTTAAACAGTTGAATTCCCATTGTTATCGTCAATAATATGGGCCAAAATTCAGCTAGTAGAAACAGTTTTCTAAAGGCAGTGGCTTTTTTCTTTCTTAAGAGGAACAGGACAAATTCACATAAAAATTGGGGGGGGGGAATGCAGTCCTTGTACACTATTGAAAGACAATGCAGATTTATCTTTATTAGACTACCAAAATCACACATGTTAGCTTCTGCTTGTGCTATTTTAGTGATCTGATAAGTATCCCACCCACCTTTGTCTTCAGATTGTAAAGGTATGTCTCCTCCAAAGAAGATGGTGACTGAACTCCATTAGTATGTTGGGTCACTGAACCAGTGGGGATTTGGTGAGTCAACACCTCTTTAAACTCCATCAAGTCAATAGGCCCTACACTAGTTGTAACTTGGATTTCAACAAATGCTGGCACCTTGGTGCTCAGAAGAATGGCAGTGGTTATTTTCTAGCTTTAAATTGTTTCCCCTCCCCTTCTGTGGCTCCCAGAGCTTCTCCCAAGATGAAAGGGATCCCTAAAAATCCCCAAAATTTGGGATTGGCTGGCAGCTTTAGGAGCCCTTTTTATGTCCTCAAGATGGCTACATCTCAGCCATGGCTGATGACAAAATCCTCACTGCATACTGTAAAGCTGTGCAACAGAATTACAGTTAATGTGTCCAACATTAACAGTTCCATAATCTTGTTCTATGGGTGTTATTTTTAGTATCACACTACGTTTAACTGTTGGAAAGCCAGGTACTTTTCCTTGAGTAAGTGAGTGGGTGTACATATTTTTATTGTAACTTACACACCCCTACACATTGTTTCATGCACATTAAGAAGTAAACTCTAGAACAAGAAAGTTTAGGCAATCATAAATGTGTCAGTTTTTCAGATGCCACAAAATTTGTGAACAAAAATAGCACTGGGAAGAATTATGGAACTACATTACTGATTCCAGAAAAAAAGAGAGAAAAGAATCTCACATAAATTATCTAAACTCTTAAGGCAAACCCAAAAGGTTTTAGATTCAGGATTTTAAAAACAACTTAAGGGTAGATTTTTAGTAGAATTCAGCAGCATGAAATAAGTAAGTCACTAGGCTTATTACAAGAATAATTCCAAACAGGGTAAAACAGGCTCAGCAAAGAAGTTCCATTAGATCCGTGTTCCTAAATCTGGTGTCACCAATACATGCAACTTACATCTTTTCATAGCTAACATGGACAACGGCTGTGAATGTGATAGCTGTGCATCCCAGGAATTGTACTCTAAGACAGGCCTGCCCAATTCGTCAACCGCGGGCGACCAGTCACCCACGGCACCATCAGAGGTCACCTGCCAGGTCCCGGTATTGGGGGGAGGAACCAAGGCTCCCCGTCAGAAGGCAGCAACTGAGCATTGGGCTTTTGGCTGAGAAGTCACTGCCGAGAGCTGGGGCGGGAAATGCGAATGCCCAGGAGGAGGCTTTGCTCTGTCTTTGGCAAGCCAGCCTCACCGTGGGTGGGAGGAATACTTCCTGCCGAGGAAAAAGCAAAGCCCGAGACGCTGGCCAAGCGCTTGCCTTGCCTTGCCCTGCCCGGATGCCGACAAGGAAGCGCTGGAGGAGGAGGAGGCGCACAGTGGCGAACAATGGAGAGGTCCCCGCCAGCACATCCTGGAAGTGCTGTGCCCCACCGGCCACTCACCTACAACTGGTCACTCAGCACCCAACTGGTGCCTTTTTTCACCTGCCCCCGCTGGCCAGAGCATGGAAGACGAGCCTCAGGGGCAGCGGTGGTGGCGACCCCAGGACCAGCCAGCAGCCCCAGAGCAAGCGCCTTGCCAAGGGGAGCATTGTCTCCCTTTCCACTGCACAACCTTCTGCCAGGGGAGAGTGCCATGTGTGTTCCGTCCCCGTGCACCACCTCTGATGCTCATCTTCCTGCCCTTGTTGGCTTGAAATCCCCCCCACTCATGCACTGGCAAAGTACGCGAGAGCCTGGGCAGCGCTCGGCGCAGCTCTGACAGTACATGCAATGGCTTGGTGTTTCTGGCAGGGCAGGGTGGCAGCAGCGGCCATCCTGGCAGTGGCAGCGCATCTGCTCCCGCCGCTGGGCTGGGCCTGCTTGGTTCTCCGGTGGTGGGTCATCCCAGTGGCAGGAACAGGCGCACTGCCACTGCCAGGACGGCAGAGGAGGAAACAGATTCTGCCCCCGCCCCACCCTGCCCCACCCCCTGTGCGATTTGAGTGCACATGCACACCTACACACCTAAAAGTCGACCTCGGGGGACATTCAGGAGGGTCAAGTAGGCCATGGGCTGTTCAAAGTTGGACAGCCCTGCTCTAAGACATCTTGAGGGCACTAGGCTGGGGGAAGTT
This sequence comes from Phrynocephalus forsythii, assembly GCA_029282475.1. Taxonomy (NCBI): domain Eukaryota; kingdom Metazoa; phylum Chordata; class Lepidosauria; order Squamata; family Agamidae; genus Phrynocephalus; species Phrynocephalus forsythii. Next base: position 29,371,246 of record JAPFRF010000004.1, read on the forward strand.
GGCTTTTAAAAGATTGTATGTCTATTATACTCAAAAGAATTCCTTTGAACAACAACACAGTTCAAAGACATATTGATGAAATGAATGATGTTGAAAGCTTCTTGCTAAAGAAGCTAAATAAACAAACCATTTCTTTATTCAACTGGATGAGTCAACTTTACCTGGTAATGAAGCACTATTATTGGCATATGTTCATTTTTATGGACCAAGAAATCCATGAAGAACTGCTCTTTGTGAGAACTTTGACAACAGACACTAAAGGCAAATCAATATTCAATGTTTTGAAAGATTATATCATGGAAAAAGCAATCCCTTTATCAAATATAATAACAGCAGCAGCAAATGGAGCACCAGCCATGTTTGGGCGCTATCGTGGTTTTATAAGCCATTTAAAATAAAATGTATCCAGGGTCTTTGCAATTCACTGTGTCATTCATCAACAACATTTAGTAGCTAAAAATCTGAGTGCCAGATTGCATCAATCTCTTCAATTTGTCATGAATGGAGTAAACAAGATCTGTATCAAACGCGTTGAATTCTAGGTTATTTACACAGTTGTGTGAAGAAAATTATGAGGACTTTCAGTGATTACTCCTTCACACTGAAGTATGCTGGCTCTTGAAAGGCTTAAGTTTGACAAGATTTTTTTCATTCTTTGAAAGTTTTTGGATGCTGCAGATGCCATTTTGAAAGAAAATTTAATCAAATGGAAACCAGACATTGCTTATTTAACATATTTGTTTATTAAATTTAATGAGGATAACTTGCAGTTATAAGGTGGCAATCTGAATTTAATAAAAACAAAGACCATCATTACAGCTTTTCTTGCCAGAATTAATCTAATGAAGCAAAACATTGGACAGTGTAAATTTTCCCAGTCCTCCAACTTGTCATTGACAAACGTCCAGGATGATGACATTTTGGTCTACATTCACCATTTAAGTGTCCTTCACAGAGACTTTAAAACCAGGTTTGAGAATGTTTTGACTATGGAAATACCACAGTGGATTATCACTCCATATGGTGATATTGAACAATCAGATATCACATTACAAGAAGAACTGCTTAGAATAAGAACTAACAAAGAACTTAAGGTGCACTTCAGAATAGGGTATCAGCAGTTCTGGCTTCAGAAAGCTATACCTGTTGCTTATCCTGCATTATGGACTATCGCAAGGAAGTTTTTGATAGCTTTTCCATCTTCATAACTTGTGGAAAGGGGGTTTAGCATAGTTGCCAATCTTCTTATGAAGAAAAGAAATTGATTGCAAATCACTGAACGTGGAGATTTAAGACTATACCTCACTAATTTGAAGCCAAATATTGAACAATTGCTATCAGAGCATCAGGTTCATCCCTCCCTTTAATAGCAATATTTGTGTATTCATTTTATGTAAGAATTACTAGGTTCTTGTTTGTTTCATCCCAAATCCAAATATTTACTTGCATTTTGTGTCTTTTCAATAACGGTATGAATAAAAACTGTATTTTTTTCTTTTTTACAATTGTCCATGCTACAAAAGCCCCTATTAAAGTGAGTAGCACTGTGTCAGCTATCAAAAACACATTTGAAATTAATAAGTTTAGGAAAATTCAATATTAGGCAGGCAGGGGGTCTACAGAAAACAAAAAAATGGCTAGTGGTCTACTGAGTGAAAAAGTTTGGGAACCTCTGGTGTACACCATTCTCCCTATGTCTATTGTTGTTGTTACTTTTTATTCTGTGTGTGTGTGTGTGTGTGTGTGTGTGTGTGTGTGTGTGTGTGTGTGTGTGTGTTCTTGTGTGTGTGTTGTGTAGTTACAGTCGTGACCAACTCTGCATGTCTCCATGTCTATGGAGTTTTCTTGGCAGGAATACTGGAGTGGTTTGCCAGTTCCTACTCCAGGCGCCTACAGCACCTGGTATTCCCTGGTGGTCTCCCATCCAAGTACTAACCCAGGCTGACCCTGCTTAGCTTCCGAAATCTGGCAAGATCAGATGTACTTAGGGCATCTAGGCAGCACTTTTTATTCTACTGTTCCTCTAAACAGCTAAGGACAGCACCCTTGCTTTCTCACAACAACACTATGACACTTGGTTCAGAGATACTGATTAGCTGAGAAACTGGCTCAGCAGGCATTTTAATCTATTATTCCCAAGTCCTAGCCAGAAACTGTCAATAGTTAAACTCCAAATTTTTGAAGATGTAGTCCTTAATGTGCAAGTAACCCTTGCAGTGGTTTGCTATCTCACTGAGAACTACTCAGTGGATCTGAAGGCAGTTTGTTCAATCCCTAGGGCAGTGTTGGCAAACCTATGGCGTGGGTACCAAAGGTGGCACTTGGATCCCTTTCTGTGGGCACCCGACATTGCCTCTTCACAGCCACCTGTATTCAGTTTAAATTGCTGTATTGGCACTTTGCAAAAAATCAGTGGGTTTTGAATCACAGTTTGGGCACTCGGCCTCTAAAAGGTTCGCCATCACTGCCCTAGGATCAAGTCACTGCAGAAACTAGATACTGTTCCATCTCAGAAAGATGTTGTATGGCCCAAGTTAGATGTGCCCCTCAGGATCATTTCACTACATTTATTTCCTTTCTCAGAGGGAGTAATTATATCATACCCTTGTCTTTACTCCCTCTGGAAAAGGAAATAAATGTATTGAACTCATCCTGAGTGCCATACAGTATCTAACTTGGGGCATACAACATCTTTTCTGTCTCTGTTTGTTTGATGAGTGAAAGTTGCTTCAAATCTCATGGCAGATATTTACTGTAAGTTTGATACAAGTGCATAGTTGCAGTAGTGTATATATCTCAAATATGCCAATGAGTGTTTGGCTTATCACCTAAGGCAGCTGGATCTGAATACAGTTTTTGTATGCATTCAGTTCAATTTTATTAGAATATTTTTCACAATCAGGAATTCTGCTTTGTCAAGATCGGCAAGCCTGTACAGAGTTCTACTTTCATTCATTCAAACATGAGTGGAACATTCATTTACACTTCCTGGCTCATCACAAGGAAGCTGAGAAATGAAGCTGTTGAACTTGGTATGTGCAGAGATGTAGGTGAGAGGGTAGTATGTGAACCCACTTTTACTCACATTCCTCAGCAGATCTTCTTTACTTATTTACTTGCTTTATATACCCCTCATCTCACCAATGGCCACTCTTGGCAGTTCACAGCAAAGAAAGACCATAAAACAATCAAAATATATTATAGCACATTAATTGAATTAAACTCAGAAACAATATTAAACAGGTTTAAAAGAAGTGGCTAATAGAATAAAAGGCTGATAGGCATCCATCAGACTTTCTTTCAAACCCAATCTCATCCACTGCAGAACGCCTGCATTTCATGGCCAAAATTGTCTGGTGTTACTTAAGGCTAATTGATGTAACTCTTGGAGCTAAGAAATCGTCATACTCACGTTTCTAGCCACTTTGCTGCAACAGTACTCTTTTGAGCATGCTGTCAAGCAAGTTCACATTTACTTTTTCTAAAATCACCTCCACTATGGCAATGTCAAATCTAAGACTTGCCTCTGTGTGGTCTTTGCCAGATACATTTATCAAGCAGACAAGTTAAATAATGGGCCGATTTTTCTCACCTGGTCCTTGACACGGCTAGCCTATTGCGCTGCATATCCTGCAATGCAATGTGCGGCGTAGGTGTCGTCGTTTACACTTAATGGGGCTGTGGTGGTGGCGGCGTGGTGGGGAACAGCAGATACATCAATTGAAGGTGCTCAATTTGTCTTTGTCAAGAAACCAACATCTGCTCCAAGTTTAAAATGTTAAAATAGCAAATTACCCATCATCCTACAATTGGCTGATGGCTTTTCTCGTCAGGCAGCACCATGGTTCAGTTCCATTCCACCCTCAACAAATACTGGAAAGGAATGTACATCAATATTCATTTGCGGGGCTATTGACAATACTCTATCACCCCCAAACCTTCTTCGCATGCTTTTCCTTAGGGAGCTGTCTAGATAGTCTCCATCTGTGACTTGCTCTCCATTACTCCAGCCTCCCAAGTACAAATACAAGCTCCATATGTTCCTTCTGGGCCAATTGTTCCTCTGGCATTCATCATATCTGTCATACTAAGCCATGTTGCAAGTCTTTAAAGGATCAATAAGAGCTCTTTCAACTGCCACATGTGCTTGATAGGCACACCCACTACCAGAGTTGACTTCATTCTTTGGAACCAAACATGCAGCACCCGTTCTGTATAAATTGTTCCCTCTATAAAATTCTGCTGCTCTGCCTTTGCTTATCTTCAGACTTGTTTACTTGGTCAAGGTGTCCTAAAAGATGAGGGCTTGTGCTCTCCTTTCAAGCCAGATAGCACGGTTTCTTGAATAAGAATGAAGGCTTGCAAATTTTATCACCCTTGTAAAACACACACACACACACACACACAAAGTAGGACTTCCTAGTCTAAAAAATAATCAACTGTTCCAAGAATTTTCATTCTTGCATTGTGAGGGAAAACATCACTTCTTTTGTCAGCAAATAGAGTAACACACACACCCCATTTTTTTCCTGGTGCACAACAGAATGAAATATTTACATCCCTTTTGTTGAATGGATTGTCCAGAGAGGAACCTGCCAAAAGCTCCACAATGGCCAAGGTCAGCAAAAGAGGGGAAAGAAATATTAAATGCCATCTCACTTTCAGAACAGGACTTTCATCTTCTAGGATGGGCAAGGCAGATAGGTTTCCTCTGATTTCCTGTAACCACTGCACCAGTTCAGAACATCTTCAAATTCTATCTCAGTTCAGAACGTCTTCAAATTCTATCTCTCTAAAGCCTGTATTTTTTCATTCAGCTAGACACATCCTCGACCGCAACCTCCTCCACATTAATAGGCATAGGAAAGTTAGGTATGAAACACTGCCAGATAAGAAGGTAAATATGATGGAAATAGTTCAGAAATTAAACTAGATTTCCAATGTTATTCCACTGAACAGACAATAACTGATAGACAGATTGGAGAAGGGGCTTTCATGTGTTACCGTGCATCATTTATACCAAAAAGTTTCAATACGTTGGTTACCTAGTTATGTAATTAGTCAAGAAGTTAGTTAGTAAGTGAGTTATGTGCTTTCAAGTTGGAAATGACTTATAGCGATCCGAATAGGGCTTTCGTGTTAAACAAGTTATTTAAGGAGTGGTTTTGCCAACTCCACTTTCTCAGTGTGTTTCTGTGGCTGAGCTGGGATTTGAACCCAGACCTCCAGAGCTGTAGCACCTCATTCTGTCGACTACAGCACACTGGGCACCTTAGGGATATGAAAATCTGTTTCCGTTTCATGCTGCTTCTCTAAATGGCGCCTATGTTTTCTTCACATCTTTGTACCAATGCATAATTATGCCCTTTTCATGCATTTTTCATAATAGATGCATCATGTACACATTCTTCTCATCATGAGTATGGTTTATTTGTCCACATCTTTCAAATATGTGGATTGTGAATGGTGGCCATTTATTTGCATATAATTCAAAAGGTACGTGTTTCAGAGGAGAATTTGCTGCTTGTACAGTTCCCTCCTCCCCAATGTTGGAAAGCAGTTGTAGGGTCATAGTTTTGCTAAACTGCCTATAAGCACTGCCCGTTGTACCCTATCGTCCCAGGTGGGGCATCTGAGGGTGCCATCACTGAAGGAGGCTCATAAATCACTAGCACAGAACCGAGCTTTCTCTGTGGTGGCCTCCATCTACTCCCGCCTGAGATCTGCTTGGCCCCTACGCTGCCCACTTTCAAGAAACATCTTAAGACGTGGCTAATAGAAAGGCTTTCCCCTACTGTTCGTTTATTTTGTTATAACTCGCTGCTCATTCATCTGTCTTGTTCTGCCTTTAGTCCTCTTCCACTCTTATTCTCCATTGATTTGATTAGTTAAGCTTATTGTTTATCTATTACATTGTGTGTGTTTGATTAATGAAAAAAAATATTTTCTGTCCTTAATACATACAATGACCAATTTATATATAAACTTCAGATTTATGACCTAGCTACTTCTAAATTAATGAAATTTGAATATTCAAATATTTGAATATTTGTATAGTTTTTTTGTTCCTTAGGCACACACATCAACATGAATTACATTTGTAAATGGTACAGCTGCATGCCAGTAGACTAGTATCCAAAGGCCTAACTGATCTCAGATTAATGGAATTAGAAGGAGCCCACATGACAATTGACTGAAACCCCTCTGCTTAATGCAGGAATCAAAAGTTCAGGCTTTATTTGATATAAGACCCACTTGTTCATCTTTCTGGGAGTCCAAGTTATCCACAAAGCTCTCTGACAGCACCATATTTCAAATATTTTTCTTTTCTTTTCCTGTAAGCTTTCTTTACCATCCAACTTTCACACCCATGCACAGTAACTGGGAATATAACAGTACAGATGATCTTGTGCTCCAATGACATGACATGCCTTTCCACTTGATGATTGTTTCCGGTTTCTTCCTTGCAGCCCATTTGAATCTCAATAATTTCCTCACTATGCATTTTATTTCTTTATTTCTTTTTTATTGAATTTTATATACTGCCAAGTTTAATTCAGAGAGCAACTCCAGGCAGTGAACATTCCCTGTTTCTGGTTGGGTCGATAATTAAAGCACCATATTAAACCATTTCAATTTCTTCATTACCAACATTAAAGTTGTATAGTTCTGCTGTAGCCATGATTTTTTCTTTCTTTCTAAATGTTCCCTGCAGGTCCCTCCCTCTTTTCTCCCCATAAACAGCTGACTAAAAGAATCAAACTGTTCCTTCAGAACTCTGAAGAATGTGGAACAGGAACCAGAGTACAAGGCAGAGCTATGCTAGGAAAGAATTTCAAGGGACTACAGTACAAAGCCAAGGAAACCTTAATTTATCTTTGTAGCTGAGACACTACCATAGAGAAGTTGGCTTCTGTAAATGGAAAAGAAAACCCAGCCACCCTTATTTTACATATAGCTGCTTGTTACCAGTTGTATAAACCACCATATATCAATACCCAAATCAAAACAATGTCATCAGAGTAACACAAATAATGAAAAATGGACTTGGAGGAGAATCGGACCATTTTGCCTGCCAGGCCTTTTGACTGGGAAGTTTAAAATAGTCCTCATGGGCTAATTTACTTGTGGCATGGCAGGTAAGGGAACATTCCCCCTTTAATCTTATTGAAGAGGAAGTGTGTACACACCTCTGCTGTATGACAGGGCTGTAAACATTCTGCTGACAGCTTTTCAGCCAGGGAAGGGGTCAGAACAAAGTCAATTAAATACGGTAAATGGCCCATCATACATTTCTCAACCAAGCCAGGACATCTGATGTTCATCCATAATCACTTGTTTTTGAATATACAGCATACACTATACGCACAAGTGATTAAAGGAACAAACCTTAAGAGACCACATCAATGTCAATGCTAACATAATACTTTGTACAAACCTACACATCTCTTCACGTCCAAACAACCCATCCATCTGTGCCTTTTTTTTCTACCAGTGGCTGAGAATCAATCATGTGCAAGGCATCAGATCCCATAAATTATTAAACCACTATAATGTATCTGAGGACGTATTCCTATTCCTTACTACCTCACTAGTGAAGTACAAATTCCCATATATTTTGGTGTGATTTTCAGTGAAAATTTCCACTGAGTAAAAACTTTGGCCTCTTCTTCTACACTTTTATTTGGAACAAAATAAAGGTGTTTATTCAGATGGACCAGGAAAATGTGAACAAAAAATGTAATTTACTAGGTATTCAGACTGAAGGGGAAAAACACTGCAATTTAATATTTCTCTACAGTATTCACACAGACATTTCCCCATGGACTACTGTCCTACATACAAACCCTGTTCCCACATACAGTAGGACCCCCATATCCACTGATTCATTATCCACTGATTCAGTTATCCACGGTTGACAGAGGAAAAAAATTAAATAATTCAGCAGCCAAAAAGCAAGCTATTGTCACAAACAGCTGCTGTAAAGCAAGCTACTGTCAGGAAACAGCAGTTTGGAGGTGGGTGGGCAGGCGTTCTCTCTTATCCACGGTTTTCATTATCCACGGGAATGCCTGGAACCAATCGCCAGCAGATACCGGGGTCCTACTGTACTCCAGACTTGCTAAACAGACTTCTCACCCCTACCAACCCTAAACAAGTAACCTAGATCTATTTCAATGGGACTCAGCAATTTTCTCAAATATTAGCTTGAGTAATTGCTACAGAGTTCACGATAAGTTTCCGGTGTAAAACAAAGGACCTGTTATAAGGCCCTGTATCTTTGAACAAAGGAAAGATCAACTTCAAATTGAAACAACCTCTGGTTTTTGAATGTGGAATATTGTGCTCCTATATCCACAATTCAAAATGCCAGGAAATGGACCAACATACCAGTACTGTGCTATATTTTTCCCTCAGTGCCAGCAGAAGACTTTTACATAGGAAGGGGCAGGCTGAATGTTGACAATACCTAAGGCAGCAGTCAAGATGGTATCCAACATACCTTCTTGTGCTCACTTCTGTTCACAAAATTACACCAAGCAAGAAAGAAATTCCAGAAGCTGACTCCTCCTCTCACCAGTTGACCACTTCTGATCTAAGCAGAAAGCGTCAGGATGGAATTGAATTTCTTGACTGCGGTCGCTCTGTGTAAAACAGCTGTTTTGTTCTTAATGAAACAGTGGGACAAAGGTGTGTAGGTGAATGCAAGACATATAACAGAGAAACAACTTCTCAGGTAAACTAATGCTCTTTTGTAATTTCCAAACACTTGCTCAACAAACATGTTGCCTACAGGTCTTCAAAAAGATGTCCACTTGGCTTTTGAAATAAAAAGGAGAGGGCTGGGAGTTAGCAAAGATTTTACCTTAAAAACCAAAGTCCAAATTGTTGATACTGTGTACAAGAAAGACGGGGGGGAGTCAACTACCCCAGGACTGGCACTGCCCCGAACAGGCCTGCGAGGGCCTTCCCGGGCCTTCTGGAGTCCCCAAAAGGGCCTCCCTGTGAACCGGAAGTGACTTCCGGTAAACCTTTTGGGGCCTCCGGAAGGCCCTCGTGTGCCTCTTTGTGGCAGCGCCAGGCTGGGGGTAAATACAAGAGCCCCCAGCTATGCCCCCCAGGCCCGAGCTGACCTGCATCCGCATATTGCGGATTTTTAATTATCACGGGTCGGGTTGGGTCCCTAACCCCCGCAAGAGGTCACTGTATTAGAAGTGGCTCAATGGCACACAACATCTTTAGAGGTTTTTTGTTTTTTTTAATAACCAAGCAATAATATAGTGACAAGATGGTGAAAGGGAAACTATGACAGGAGACTATAGCAGGACATAAGCAACAAAGATCTTCTAACATAACAAGTATGACCATACTGAGCGGCGAAGCAAAACGCAGCAACTTCACATCTTCAGAGCTTAGAGGGACCTTATGGATCATCAAGTCCAACCCGTCAAGGAAGCACAGTGGGCAATCAAACTCCCAACCACTGGCTCCATAGCCAGATGTCCAAGCTATCCAAAACAAGTGAACATCTGAATATTTGCACTGCATTATTTTAAAAATCTTTTTTAAAACAATATTTTATACCTGTATTTTTAATATTCTTTTTGTGTCCAGAGTCATTTGAGGTGACCTTTCCCCCTGAAATGGAGGAGGGGGGTAGAAACAGTTTTACTTCTTTCAAAATTATAACAGGAAACCCTTTGTCCAGACATCCCCAGATTTCCCTCATTGACTGAATGTTAACACACAGTTACCAAGTTAACCTGTTTTAAAACATTAATATAGCATACAAGATAACAGTCATGCCTCTGCTATGGAACTATAGGGAATGTTTATGTTCTGCCATGATGCAGAACTGGCTGTAGCCAATACCCCTACTGGTATCAGAGGCTATCAAAAGGTACCTATTGTGAACTTATTTATTTTTCAGCAGTGATGAGAAAAATGTGTTGCATAGGTGGAAAAAATACATCATATGTCTTTTCTCAAACCTGCTAGTTGCATATTCAGTGCTCCTAATTCATCAAAGAAGATCTGTGCTCTCCATATTCAAACATAGAGCGAATTATTCCATATCTGGAATATGGAAAGGCTACTTGGCTTCACATGCTTATATTTTTACACATTCTTACATCGTCATATCCTTCTTCTCCCTTTCTTTATGTTAGAAGTACAGTACAGCACTAGAATCTAGAAGAGGCTTCTATATCCCATGCTCCCCTCCCTCCCCTTCCCCACTCCCCACAATGTTTTCCGACAATAAAATTCTGCATATTTATATAGGTTTTAACAGAGGTATTCTTCGTGAGCAGGTAGTGTGAACCAGCTGTGAACCAGCTGTTGCAGTAGTTGCAGTGGAGGCCAACCCTGGATCTCACCAATTCCTTTCTGGAAAGGCCGATGGAAGTTCTGAAAACACCATGCAGGTGTGACAGCAGACCAAAGGTTTGCTATTTACATAAACTACTCATTGCCAGAAGACAAGGCAAACATTAATATTTTTCATTTCCTATTACAAGGGGACACCCGAACGAAAGCAGTTTTTAACAGCAAACAAATGTGACAACTACAGTAGGTGCCAATGAATAAAGCCTGTCCCTAGAGATCCAAATTGCCTGTGCCTCACCCACCAAACCACTACAGCGCTGAGATCTGAAAGTTTATCATACTCATATTCTAGCAGCTCTGCAATCCCTTTCAGACTATACTAAACATATTTTGATGAGGTAGTTAGCAACCAAGCAGAGTGGTCATGTTTTACTACCTTTGCACATCTATTACTTAAGATGTGTGGCATTTTGCCCACTTCAGATGCAATCCAACATTATTTTTTAAGAACTGTAAATTTACCCTTGCTTTAAAAACAACACAACGATCGCATAGCCAGTTCTCTTCCATATATTTTTTTTTCAAACCAGCTCCAAAAATGAAAACAAATACATAATGAAGAGGAGCAGGTTGTCACGGTTGCTTTACATTCAATTTCAAGGAAAAAAGGATTAATCTGGGTGTCTTCCCCCCCAACACACACACACACACACACACACACACACACACACACACACACACACACACACACACACACACACACACACACAGCATCTGTAAGGTTATTCTATGATCCTTCCCCCAAAGTTAAACTATGGTCCATTTCCCTAAAGAAACATCTGGGCAAAAAAGATTCCATGACTAAGCAAGGGGAACTACCTTGTAGAGAATACTAAAATGACATCAGGTAGGCGTAAATTATACTCAAGAGAACCACAATGACACAACTCAGCTTGACATTCTGCTTTCAAGGAATGAAAAACTCATTTGAAAACAAAACAGGAGACTGTAGGACTACTTGACAGCTTAGAAAATATTACTTTCCCACGGGAGAAACCCAGTCCATAATATTCACCACAGTTTGTACCTTTTATAATAAAATCATGCAATCTTCCCTTATCTGAGGTTATAAAATGAGGTTCGTTGTCCACTGGTGGTGGTGGTGGTGGTGGTTTGGGGAAAATGTAAGTATACATCTTAACACCCCCCTATTTGGAATCATAGTCTCCCTTTCAATTCAAACAGTATACTTTCCAGAATTGGTACAAAGACCAGAGAGAATTTTTGACACCACCTATCCAACGTAGACTGGGTAGGCAGTGTCAAAGCAAAGTGTTCTGCTTATATACCACCCCATACCACTTCAAGTAGTCTCTGGGCATTTTACAGTTTTATTTACAGTATGCAGGCTACACATTGCCCCCCCCAGCAAGCTGGGCACTCATTTTACCGACCTCGGAAGGATGGAAGGCTGAGTCAACCATGAGCCAGCTACCTAGGACTGAACCCCAGGACGTGAGCACAGTAGAGGCATTTAACCACTGCACCAGGACAAGAGGAGATAACCCATAGCAACTTTGTCACACTCTTGCTGAGTGAATGCCATTTTGGCAGGCTTAATGAATCCATCTCCATCTCACCTCCCCTTACTGCAAGCCAATTGGCGAAGCAAATTGAAGTAAAAAAAAATATGACCCCACAGAGGAAAAACTCCTAAGGAGAGCCCTACTGAGTTGAACCAAAGATCCATTGAGTCCAGTATCTTGTTTCCCACAGTGGCAAACCTGATGCAGCCGGGAAGATCATGAAGGCAATGATTCCCTTCCCTGCTTCTGATCGTCAGTACTTTGTGAGATGCTGCCTCTGAATTCTGGATGCTACATATAAACCAAACCCACTATGACTTTTGAAAAGTCATTCAGTCCCACTGCAATTTTTTATTTTAAAAAGTCATTATGCTACTAATTGAATAAATCATTTTTCTTCCACTTTTTTTTTTTTTTGGGGGACTTAGAACTGATGAGAATGACATGACATTTGGTATAAATTACTCTTGTCCACCTTCCCTCAGCCCCCCACTTCCAAAGCTAGGCACTTTCTGAACACGAAAAAAAAAAAAAAAAACAATGTAGCTGTGGACACAAAAAGCAAGATGTTCTGGTCAGTGATGTTTCCTGCCCATGGTGTGAAAAGCACTTGCCCACCAAGGAAGAGGTCACAGGCCTAGGAACAATCGCCTCACACGCTGCCTAAAAGCAAACAAGGCAACAAGTGTAAGCAAGCAGCATGCGTGCCCTTCTCCAGATTCTCTAAGGAAGATGGAAAGGATGGAGATGGGATGGCTTAGTTGATGGTATAGGACAGATTTTGCTAGTCATTTTCCCCATAGAGCCTGGCATTCAGAAGCACTTTAGTTCTATGGAGTACAGCTCAGCCACCCTATCCTCCACTTCTTCAAAGGGTTTATACGTTCTTGTGCTCCAGTAGGGTGTGCCCACCACTGGGACAATATTTTGCCTAACTTGCTAGGATGGGGATACCACAGACACATTCAGGTATTTTTTCACCTATCTATCTATCTATCTATCTATCTATCTATCTATCTATCTATCTATCTATCTATCTATCTATCTATCTATCTATCTATCTATCTATCTATCTATCTATCTGCCTGCCTGCCTGCCTGCCTGCCTGCCTGCCTGCCTGCCTGCCTGTCTGTCTGTCTGTCTGTCTGTCTGTCTGTTGTATTTGAAATCTCTGAAGAACTTGTTCATGCCAGTATATTGCACAAACTGTTATCTTCCGTATCTTCCCCCAAAACTTCACAGCATGGACCTTGGCAGCAACCTTGACCTCTGATCATGTTGAAGCAATACTTTACTATCAAAGATTCAACAGTTGCATGTAGCTTATCTGCAAAATATAGTAAAATTGGCCACAGCAGGCCTTTAATTGATCTCCCAATAATACAGAGCATGGGATTTTCACTCCTGGATTGGTAAACCATGTATTTGTTCACCTCTGTTCCACTCTGCCCATAATTTGTTCTTTTTGCCATTTATACTCTAGTTTAGAGATGGGCACGAATCAAAAAAATTGCATTTTGTTTGTTGTTTGTCGTTTGGAGGGTCCGTTTCGGTTCGTTTCCGTTTTTTGTGAATTTTTGGAAAAAATCATTTTTGTTTTTGTTCATTTCATTACCGTTTCGTTACTATTTGTTTTAATTTTTTGTGATTTTTTTAAAGGATTTTAAGCAATTCACTCATATTGCAGTAACGGAAACGAAACGCACGACAAAATTTCCGGTGTTTCTGTTCGTTTCGTTACATTTCAGAGTCAAAATTCGTTTGTCGTTTCGTTACGTAATGAAACAAAAAAACAAAAACGGAAACGAAAAATTGTTCGTTTCGTGCCCATCTCTACTCTAGTTGTTAAGCAAGCAGCTCTATAGCCGTCAGCTCCATGCAGTACCAAAATTATGATACTCTCAAAAACTGGATGAAGGATATATTGCCATTCCAAGAAGGGACTAGGGCCTTGGCAAAGCATGAGCTAAAACTATAAGAAACATCTGCCAGAGACCTCAGGGAAACTGTCTAGTGCAGTGGTTCCCAACCTTTGGTAACCCAGGTGTTCATGGAACTGCAATTCCCAGAAGCCTTCACTACCAGCTGTGCTGGCTAGGATTTCTGGGAACTGCAGTCCAAGAACACCTGGGTAACGCAAAGTTGGGAACCACCGTCTAGATCCATCAGCCTCAAAATGGGCTTTTGCACACCTGGAAGTGCAAACCATATTTTTAAAGTTTCATATAATGGTCCATCCAAGTTATCTATTTTTTTCCCTTCCCTTGTGCATGGAAGGTTGCTCCCTAGGGATGGGATTTTTAGATTTTCTAAACTGCAAATACCATGATTCTTCATTCTGGGAGTTATACCTAATTGACAGGCATCACACAAATACCTGCATGATGCACCTGGGAGAAAGGTCTCAGTAAGGAGGTTTTGAGGCCTAGTCAGGCCAAACTCGGCCAAAGTGTGTTGCTCAAAAATACAGCTCCCAGCTGGCACCAGGAACAGGTTCCTCTGATATTGATTTTGAGCCTGGTGTGTGAGACCAAGCAGGCCTACTGCTGAGAGAGCAAAAGAGAAAGAAGTTTCTGGGTTGGAGCAATTCAACTAGGGCTGTTTTACCTCTGCCTCTACTAACTTTAACTGCTCATTTAAATACAAAGAACCATTACTCAGGCAAACAAAGGAAATAGCTAGGAAGCAGGCGGTGCTGCCAGACTAATCCTTCCTCTGAGCTTGGGGGTGGAGTTACACTAAATGTATTCCCCTGAAGAAGGTTAGCCTCAGCATTTGAGCCTGGTGTGTGAGACCAAGCAGACCTACTGCTGAGAGAGCAAAAGAGGAAGAAGTGAGCACTGGTAAATTTCTGGGTTGGAGCAACTCAACTAGGGCTGTTTTAACATCAAAGGAAATAAATAGTATTAGATTATTATTTCTAGATTAGTAGCTAGTAAAACTGTAACTTTTTCAAGGCCCTGTAACACTTGTGCCATGTTTGTCATCTTGACAAAGCACACGGAAAACTACACTTGCTGCAAGTGCAAGCTGGTTGCACTATTAGAAGAGAAGGTCCAGCAGCTAGAGGCCCACATATCAAACCAGCAACATATTAAGGAGCTTGAGCTGTTCTTCGACAGAGCGGAACAGACTATCCAGGTCAAAGAAGAGACAGGGCGCACGTCTTAGGATGAAGTCACTTCCCCAACTCAGGAGGTAGATGTGTGGAGGAATGTGATTCAAAGGAGTAGAAGGCCAAGGGATCGCTCAGAGAGTCTCATATTGCACAAATTGCCTCAAAAATCAATTTGAGGCTCTTTCCCTCATCACACCTCATGAGGCATGCACAGAGGAACAACTGGTTCCACCTGAGGATCTCTCTCTCATCACAATTGATGAGATACAGGATCAAGGGCATGTAGATGAACAGGCTGCAGGAGAGAAGCTCCTTGTATTAGGGGATTCTATAATTAGAAATACAGAGGGGTGGATTCGTGATGAGCATGATAATCGTATGGTCACTTGCCTGCCAGGTGCAAAGGTTGCAGACATCACAAGAAATCTAGATAGTTTGTTAGAGAGAACTGGGAAGGAGCCAGTGGTCATGGTATACGTTGGTACCAATGATGTCGGGAAGGCTAAGCGGTCAGTCTTGGAAACCAAATTCAGGTTGTTAGGAAGAAGATTGAAGTCCTGGACTTCCAAGGTAGCATTTTCAGAAGTGCTACCTGTTCCTCATGCAGGACCCACCAGGCAGGCAGAGCTCAGAAGCCTCAATGCATGGATGAGGCGATGGTGTCGAGAGGAGGGCTTCAGATTTGTCAGGAACTGGAGAACATTTTGGGACAAGCCAAACCTGTTCAGGAGGGATGAGTTGCACTTGAACCATGCTGGGACCAGATTGCTGGCACTCAACATCAAAAAGGCTGCAGAGCAGCTTTTAAACTGATAACTGGGGGAAAGCCGACAGGAGCTGAGTGGCATCCAGTTCGGAACACCTCATCTCCATGGAATGAGGTTGGAGAGGGTAGAGAGTCATATAGAAATGACATAGCAGGTATTAGCACTGGGATAATAATGGAATGTGATAGGTTGTCTACTGAAAATAAAAGCTGTCGGGGGGGAGAATAAAGCAGCAGCTATTGTTGGGGGACCCACTGTACAGCTGCTTCTACGCCAATGCTTGAAGCCTCCGAGCAAAGATGGGAGAACTTGAACATTTGGCAGCTAGGGATAACATTGATATAATAGCCATAACAGAAACCTGGTGGAATGTGGAGAACCAGTGGGATACAGCAATCCCAGGCTATAAACTCTATAGAAGGGATAGAGAGGGGCGGGTTGGAGGGGAGTGGCCATCTATATCAAAGAAGGGGTAAAATCCAGCAGAATGGAGATTGACAGAGGGTCTGACTCCACCATAGAATCACTGTGGGTTAAACTACCAGGTCCAAGGAGTGATGTGATAGTTGGGGTATGCTATCGTCCAACAGATCAAAAACTTGAGGGGGACCTTGAAATGAGGAGAGAAATCATGGCGGCGGGGCGGCGGGGCAGCGGGGCGGATGGCAGGGGACGGCGACGGGTGCGGGAAGTGGAGATGGGCATGGGGGGAGGCGCGCGGGCAGCGGTGGGCAGAGATGGGGGGACGGCAACGGGCGGCTGGTGGGCGGTGGGGGGACGGACGGCGGTGGCCAGCGGTGCGGGGGCGGCAGGCTGTCCAGCGCCCTCTCTCCATTTTGGCGCCCTAGGCAACTGCCTAGTTCGCCTTAATGGAAGCGCCGGCCCTGTCTACCATGACAGTGGAATTCATTCTCCAGAGAAGCTAACTAAGTTCCAGTACTTCATAGCTATGGGGATGCTTATAACAAAACTTGGTTGGCTCATTTTCAGCATCAGTGACACAACATGACAATATCCTGATGGTCTGATTTACTGTATCTTCAAGAACGTTGTCATACCTTTGCATCGAAATGTGTTGATGACTTTGTTCACTATATATAGAGGACCATTCCTTAAAAAAGAACAACAGGATGGTGCATTCCAGGTAGATTACTAAATCAGAGATGCAAGTGTAGTTGCAACAAGGAAGAATCGATCCACAGTTAAGACATTGTTTGTTGTAAAAAAATAATAATATTGAAAATGTGGATCATGTGACAAATCAACTATATCAATAGTCACTCATTCCTCCTAACTAGACTCCCTTTCAGTTTCTACTAGTGAAACAAACACAGTCACTTACAAGGATGAAAGTGGTTGTTAATTGCAGTTAGTTGTTGCACTGAGTTGTGTGGTTTGTGGGGAGCAGGCATACTAGGAGTTTTAGCATTAAAAGCAGTGCCTTGTCAATAAAATGACCAATCCAACCATGTACAGTATTGGCATACATAATTTTTTTCTAAATTCCATTGATTCCAACTTATGGAAACCATTGCTAGGGTTTTCTAGGTATTGAGTACCCAGAAATGTTTTTTCTCTTCTGAGAGCACTTTGGGACTATGCAACTTACTCAAGGATACCCTTGCTGGCTTTTCTCCTGCAGGCACAGGGAGGAACCAAACTCCTAAAGTCTGGCTGCATAAGCCAGATACCCAGCTCAAGAGGATCTGATCTATATTTAAAACAAGGGTTAAAAATAGAATCTGCCAGAATCCATGCTGTGGCTTTTTGTTTTGGCATGATGGGGACCAGGACATGCCATATTTATGATTCTTGTGGTACGGGCAAAGAAAACTGGACAATCTCCATTTACACAGTGGTAAAATACAGGGAGAGTGTTTCAAAATTCAAGATGATGCTCGCAATAATCCGTCTTGGAAAACTCACTGAGCTCAGTCACATGTGGGTGTCTGGCAGTGTAAATAAGAAAGTACGTTGAAAAACTTTGGAATGGAGTGGGAAAATGGGGATTTGGAACATAAATGGTCAGATGAAATTTCTATTTTAAACTTCGGTCCCAGTGTCCTTGAAGAAGAAGAAAAGCCAGTCAGACTGCCTGCATCCCTTGATTGCTTGCAGGGCTAGGTTCTAGTTTTAGTTCTACTTTGCAAACTTCCTACCAAAAGCAACGCGGGAGGGGGGGGGGAAGAGCTGTAGTTTTTCCTTGATTCGTTGCTTGCCCTCTTCCAGCTCTTGTGGATTCAGAAGCAGAGGGAAAGCAAGTTTTACCTGCTCCACATACTTCCTCTCAAGTGACATGGTGGCACTCTGCACCGGCTTGCCACCAACTGACAATCTTCGGCTGCATTCTTCCTCCACCTTTTGAAGGCTTGAGGGTCTTGCACTTAATTTTTTTAACTAAAAAAAGAACTTGTCCTCCTGTCTCCAGGCTTAAAACTCAGGAGCTTAAGGCTGGCTTTCCTGCCTCCCCCTCCTGTCATTTTACACAAGCTCCAAGTGTAAAAATCAAGCTCTAGAAATTGGACAGATTCTCTCCACCGCTTTTTTTTTTTTTTTTTTTTTTTTTTACCAGCGGAACAAAAAGGACAAGGAGAGCCACCCCAGGCCAAGGTCTGCTGCCAGGAATTAACCTCTCGTTGTTCACGTCTCCGCCCCAAACGAGGCAGGAGGCGAAGTGGAGAGATCCCTCTGGTCTCGCGTGGCGACATCAAAAAGCCCCTGTGAGTCAAAAGGCCTGCCATTCTGAAGTCCTCATGTCGGCGCCCGTGACGCCCCCCCCCCGTGAATGGCCACGTCCTGGATCAGAAGGTGGACTATTTAAAAGAGCGCGGAGGAGGACGTGTCCCTCACCACCCCCCGCCCAGGGACACCTGTCCACCCCGGCTCTGGAAAGCGCCCAACGCTGGCATAGTTCCTTTTCTTCCTGATTTTTGTTGTTGTTGTTGTTGTTGTATCTTTACAGTCGTGGCCGACTCTTCGTGACCCCATGTCCATGGAGTTTTCTTGGCAGGAATACTGGAGTAGCTTGCCAGTTCCTACTCCAGGCGCCTACAGCACCTGGTATTCCCTGGTGGTCTCCCATCCAAGTAGGCTGACCCTACTTAGCTTCTGAAATCAGGCGAGATCGGATGTACTTAAGGCATTTGGGCAGATTATTATTATTATTATTATTATTATTATTATTATTATTATTATTATTATTATTATTATTATTATTATTATTATTATCATCATCATCATCATCATCATCATCATCATCATCATCATCTAAAAATGATCGTTCAGCCTTAGCCGCCCGATGCCGTTGCCAGTCAGATGAGCCTTAGGACCACTGCTCTTGCACGCGGGACTTGGGGGGGGGGCGACAGTGGCATTCTGCCCGCCTTCCCCATCTCCCCTCCTAAGCAGAGAGAGACCACCTGTGCGGCTCAGAAGACGACAAACCGAGCCGGCGGGGACACGACACACACACACACACACACACACACACACACACGCCCCGGGCGGGCTTTTGAAGCGCTTTTCTCTCGCTCGCATCCCGTGCAGACCTCCTCCTCACTCAAAGCCGGGCGAAAGCAGGCGACGGAGAGGAGTCTGTCTTTCCCTCTCTCCTCGCCCGCTCCCCACGCCGACCCGCTGCTCTCAGGCAACCCCACCACCCCTTCCTGCGCGTCCCAGCTGCCGGTCGCTCCACCGGGGTCTCCCCATGGGGCTGCCGTGGCGGGCGCGGGTTGGGTGGGGGAGCCTATGGGGCGGCGGCGGCGGCGGCGCAGCTTGTCTTACCTGTGGGGCTGCCGAGGACAGGAGCCACAAGGTGAATGAGAAGAGGGGGCCAGCCGTCCGGAGGCGCTGCCCCACAGGCGCTGCCATCATCCAGGAGTCCTCCTCCTCCTCCTCCTCCTCCTCTTGCTCACTTCCAAGGGCGGGAAAAGAGGGAGGCGCGCGAGTTCTGGCCCCGGGTGGTGCCTCTCTTTCCTCTGGCCGCCCTCCGCCGTTTAAAAAAAAAGGCTCCCCACAGACCCCCTCCTGCTGGAATTAACCACCACCACCCCCTGAAGCGGCTCGGCCAAGGCGTCGCCGGCAAACCACCACCCCCGGGCGGGCCAGAGCCAGAAGGCTCGGTGGGAATCGAGGCGGTCACCGAGACGGACCCGGCAACGGCGGCGGTGTGTGGGGGTGTTTCGGAGAGGGGCGAGTTGGAAGACCGAGGGAAGAGCGCAGGAGCGTCTGCCGGGGCTCGGGAGGGCAGGACGGGGTGTTGCGGCTGCTCCTCCTCTCCCACCCACCCCCCGGCCGGTGTCATCGTCAGGCGTGGTGGTTGTAGTGGGGGGAGGCGGAGGAGAGAGAGCAACACACACCGACCCGCCCGGGGGCTTGGGGTGGGTTTGCGTTTTATGTTTTTCTTTTTCTTTTCAATATAACTTCGTCTTTTTTCGAGAGCCGCGCGGGGCTAACACTCCGGGAGGGAAAACCCTCGAGCCCTATCAGTTGCATTGCCCTGTGGAAGTGGGCCGAGGAGGAGGAGGAGGAGGAGGAGGAGGAGGCGAGCAAAGACGAGCTGCCCTGTGCTGCGCGGGAGGGGGGGGATCCCGGGGTTGTCTGCGTGCATTTCCCACGTTTATTCTTGCATTTATGTATTCATTTCTCTTACTGATGCACTTCCTACTTCCCCGCTTTTCCGTGGCAAGAAGATGATCCGACTCTCCGGGGCGGTTCCACCGCCAAGAAGACCCCCTCTGGTCTCTCGTTCTCGCGCAAGCAGCGTCCGCTGCGCTCTCAGCATCGGGAACCAGAAGAGCTGACCTCTTCTCCCATCCCACACCCACAAAAAACCCTCTCGGCATCCCTGCAACAGCCCACTCTCTGGCTTGCACACAGCGAATTGCCCTGTCTCCCACCCTGATATAACCAGCAGCCTCATCGCCCCATCCCCGGAGTTAAAGGATCTTCTTGTCTAGATGCCCTAAGCACATCCGATCTCGTTTGATTTGGGAAGCTAAGCAGGGTCAGCCCTGGTTAGTTTAGTACTTAGATGGGCGACCACCAGGGAATACCAGGTGCTGTAGGCACCTGGAGTAGGAACTGGCAAGCCACTCCAGTACTCCTGCCAAGAAAACTCCATGGACATGGGGTCATGAAGAGTCGGTCACGAATGTAACGATACAACAGACACACACACACACACTTGTCACCTGGCTTGGGATCTGTATTCCTCCCCTGGACCTGACTGTCTTAACCATTGTGCAGATCCATAGAGGGGAACATGGATCTGCCCTCTTGGCGCCCAGGCTTGGGCTGCACTGAAACCAATCTGTTCATCTTTAAAGTGCAATAGGTTGCCCCACCCCTTTATTTTATTTTATTTTATTTTGCCAAATCCTAGGAACGTTCCTCCTTAAGGCTCTCCGAGTCATTGGGAAAAACGGGGCGCTGCCCCTCTTTCTTCCTTCAGCTCAAGTTACTGTGTCCCCCACCCCTATTAATTTTCCAACCTCACACGTTTTATATTGTGGTGGGAGAGGGAGCGAAAAAGTGAAGGCGAATGTTAAGTGAATAAGTCAACTGCACAGCTCTGAGATCAGGGGAAAGCAACAGCAGGTGGAAACATTTTGAATAGGATGTAACAGGGCTGCACCTAAGACTCAGGTTCTGAGTGAATCTTTGCCTCAGTTTCTGTGTTTTGTGTAGGCACCCACTGCTGACCCCCCCCAAAAGCTGGCTCTGTTTCTTAGTCTGGACTCCCCCTCTCCCCACCCCCAATTGCTGGTTTGAATTCTACTTCACCACCCACAATGAGTACCTGCTGCTGCTGCCCAGGGTCATTAAATGCAATGGATTGGGGAAATTAAAGCAATAATGCTGCATATTTAGGACTGCCCATGACCATTTTAGGTGTACAAGTAGATCTAAACTGTATTCCCATCGAATTTATCTAGAAATAAACCCTGTGATTTTTTTTTTAAGAACTAGGAACTGTGTGTACATGCCGATAAAAAAACTATTATTATGCTGCAGAACTACATAATAATGTATGCACAAGAAAAATAGAATTCATTGCAGAGGCCATAGTAATCATACCATTTTACATACAGCAAGCACTTTACAGTGCACTAACAACAGGGCTCATTGTTATGAAATGCACATTTGATAGAATCAGGGCCGGTGCTAAGTTTTTTTTGTGCCGTAGGCGAGGGCCAGGGGGTGGGGTGGGGGAGGGGCAGGGGACGGTGGGTGGGCAGGGTGCCTAGTTCGCCTTAATGGAAATGCCGGACCTGGATAGTATGTATATTTGCTACTTGTATTTTGTATTTATGAGCTCTTTTACATGACCCCTAAGATCTGCTGGTAGCTTAAATTCGGATCCCCCCATCCAGATATCATGTGGGTTTTGTTCCTCTTCCTGTGTTCCCACTCTTCCGCACTCTGTTGCTTCTGGCTGCGGTGAGGGGAGGGAGAAAAAAAGATCTGCTGTTGGAGCAGCCCGGTAGGAATTCCTGTCTGTTAAAGGGGCGGTGGAGACAACAAAAACAAACAGAAGGCGAGAAGAGCCCAGCATCCACAGCTTTACAATCCACATCGGAAAATTTTTACCTCCAGAGACCAGTTACTTGTAAAGTGCGCTGGGGCACGCTTAAGTGGGTATGCGCATACTTTATTTTTTAAAAAGTCCACTGCTGGTGGGAAAACAATTTTATGCTCCAAATCTGCAACTGTTTTGCAGCGGATTTTAGGGGTTGTGTAAAAGGGCTTAGTTTGGTCTTTGACCAGATAACTAACAACAGTGCTGTAATTGTTACAGCACTAAGGGGGCAGTATAGAAATATAAATAAATTTAAGTAGAATAGTGCCCCATTTATTTATTTGGTAACACTAAGAACCATAATTTCAGAAAAGGAGACTTGTTACAAATCATTTGATTAATTTGTACTGTAAATGTATTTTAATATGAAGCCTGTAGTATTAAGTATGTGGTAGCAAATCCCAGTGTTCCTGAGCTGGCTTACTTCAGATTAAACATCCCTGGGCTGTACAGGTGCCAATTATGTGTCAATGGCTTGAATCAAATGTGTAGCTCCAGCTAGAGTAAACCCTTTGAATCATTACTATTTACGTAAGTGTTAATACTATTTAACAATTTATTCAGTTGGTCTACTCTGGGCAGACTAGACATTGGATGCATGCCATTGATTTCTGCCTATGATTTATTAACTGCATTAGGATACAGAAAATCGTAGGTGATGGTTTGCCTTGTATAGAGGTAAAGTTCAGCTCACATGACTAAAGCAAAGCAAAGCAAAGTGTCTGCTTATATACCACCCCATACCACTTCAAGTAGTCTCTGGGCGGTTTACAGTTTTTTACATTACAGTATGCAGGCTACACATTGCCCCCCCCCTAGCAAGCTGGGTACTCATTTTACTGACCTCAGAAGGACGGAAGGCTGAGCCAACCATGAGCCGGCTATCTGGGACTGAACCCCAGGTTGTGAGCACAGTTTTAGCTGCAGTACAGACATTTAAGCACTGTGCCACGGGGCTCTTCAGTACAGGCATTTAATCACTGTGCCATTGTCTGTCAGGCTCTTGTTAATGACATAGGACAGGGGTGCCCAAACTTTTTGTAAGGAGGGCCAGATTTGGTGGCTGAGAATGTGTTAGGGGCCGGTTGCTCCCTGACCCTGCCACCCAACTGCAAGCCCCACCCACTGACCCATAAGCCCCACCCACTGACCCCTTGCAACCCAACCTGCAGGAAGGAAGGCAGGGACCAAGGGAGGGAGGGAGGAAGGAAGGTGGAAACCAAGAGAGGAAGGAAGGAAGAGGTTATCTGTGCGACCTTGCACCCCCTCCAAGTTCCCCAGCAGTGGCGACGGCTAGCCTGCCAGCCCACCCCAAAGCTCCTTGGAGGTGGCAGAGGCCCGCTGGCCCGCCCACCCCCACACTTTCCCCTGCGGTGCTGGTGGCGGCAGACCACCCATCCAGCCAGCCGCCCAAGCTTCCCAGCAGAGTCAGTGTTGGCAGAAGATTAAAAAAAAAACATGGGGCGAAGAAGGGGGAGGGAGGGGTGGGCCAGCCAGCCACGGGCCACTCAGAATGGCCTGACGGGCTGGATTTGGCCCCCGGGCCGGACTTTGGGCAGGCCTGACATAGGATCAGAATCAGTATAAGCAACAAGTCTGAAAACAGTGCAGTTCTCAAAGCTGCAAGAATGCCTGATAGTTTGCATGTATTTTCTGTGCCGTCACATCAGAACCAATTTATAGTGGCCCTAAGGTAAGGTTGATATTTAAGGAGTGGTTTTACCAGATGCACTCCCCTAGTAAGTTTCTACGGTTGAACACGGATTGGCCCCTTTTCTCCAGAACCCTAGTCTGTCATTCTATCTGCTACATCACACTGGGAATCTCCCTGAAAATCTGCTCACCCCTTCTGTGCTTTATGAATGAACAAGCCAAAATGTTTAAAGCTGAGGATCAGAAGTATTTTTTAAGATCTAGCAGGTTCCCAATTAAGGGGCCTGAAAATCTACTCACCCCCTTATTTAGGAACTTGCCAGATCTTTAAAAAAAACACTTCTGATTCTCTCTTTAAACATTTGGGCCTGCTCATAAAGCCAGATGTCTGTTAATGAGAAAGTCGCAAGACACATTTCTAACTATCGAAAAGGAATATCAACCTGGACACGTTTGTGTTGGCAGCCTGTGAAAGATTCTGCTGCGATCCCCAAAGTCTCTCGCAAAACCATAAGAAAATGCATTATTATTATTACACACATTTCTCATCTCCCATCATGAATATAAGTGAACACTCCCTTAGCAGCTGGGCATATAGTATTTACATACTTGGATCATCCGTGGAAAATACGCACCTCACTGAGGAGCCAAACGCATCTTGTGGGAATCCTAAATAGCACTATTTGGTGATTAAACAGCATGCATATAAGCTGAAGACAGCCACAGCTCCCTTCATCTTTTAGGCATTAAAATCTGCTCTGTATGAGACATTCTTGTTGTGTTCCCACCATCCCACCCTCCTTACGGAGAAGGCGAAGTGATTTTTAGTTTAAATTTCAATGCTAACCTCAAAATGTAGACTCAAAGATAAGGGAATTTGTGGGATCCATACCCCATTAAATTTAATAAGTGTTCAACTTTTTATTGTGCATATGGTGAAATGCAAGGCAAAATGTCCAGCCAACATACTACTATAACCCACCACACACCCTAGTAAACAAATTATGGCTGTCTCAAGATATAAACATTTTGCTTGCAATTATAAAAAAAGCCACCCCAATTTATAGTACTACAACTAATAGTTGCTACAATGATCAAATGATGTGGTTTGGAACACAACTGAGGCTGCTGCCACTTGGACCAAATATTGCTTTTCTATTCCCCATTGAGTTTTCACCATGAAATTTGAAGTCGTGTGGATGCACAGACATGAGAGAATCATCGCTCATACTTCATTTGTTGTGGATCTTTTTGGGGAAAAATGTTGCATTGCTGTGTGTGTGGATACTCTAATTGCAACTTTTTTGAGCTACTGTCACCATGCATGTCCTTTTAAAATGCTTTAATCCCCCATCACTGCATTTGTGCCAATGCATTAGTTAACATTTATCAAACATTTTGGAAGCTGTAATCTAGTCACTACAGATGGGAATGAAACAAAAGTAGCATTTTGTGTTTATATATATAGGAATGGATGGCTTACCAGTAAGATATAGTGATCCATCTGGGAAGAGATGGGCTGTCAAATATATCAGTGTGGTGGATGATTTCATGGTGATGGGGAAAGATTCCATGCAAAAAAATTATGAAATCAAGAGGATACAGTAAGATGTGGCTTCTTTTACCCAGGAACCTATTTTATTTACATTTAAAGAGAGGATTGGCTGTTGCTAGTAGGCATGTGATCACCAGCCAATCCTCTCTCTTCGACTACAATGCATTGTTTCCTGAGGCACCAGGAACAAAGAAGAAAACTATCATGGAACACCTCCTGACATATCAATACACCAGTAAAAGAAATTTATGGAGGGAAAAAACAAGAACTTGGGTCACAGTGCCCAAGATGAATAATAATATGCCACTGAATGATTCCATTCAGTAACCTAGAAATGCATTGGGATATACATCCTGAAATAAATATGCTACTGCAAAGCATGACAGGAACATGATTAAAATTCGTGTACAAACCAAGAGATGAGCTTTTTATCCTTTGGGGCATCATAATGGACTAGAGTAAGGTAATTTACCTCAAGGGGGACAGTAAGCATCTAAGAACGAGTTCAGGGAGAGAGGGACCTTTGAGGCACAGACTACAGCAGTCACAAAATCTAAGGGCTAATCGGCAACACATAGCCTTTTTGTACATATGAGACATGAATGGCTGTTCCTCTCTAATTTTGATCCAGGAGGGCATTTAGATGGAACGCTTTCGTGGTTGGTTTCATAGTGACTTCCTGTAAGAGCAAATGTAAAATATTTTCCCCATTTAGGTTTATAAATCTAGAGACAAAAGACATGAACACTGGTCTCAGGTTCTTTTTAAAAAAAAATTATATAAAAATACAAAATACAAATACAAAACATATATACAAATAAAATAAAACTAAACAACAATGCTCCCCTCCATCAATGGGACCTTGAAAATAAATAATATTGTCCCTTGTTATCCTCCCTTCCAGAACTGAATTGATTGTTGCACTGGAACTCTACCCTTATTTCTTAAAAGCGCATATATCTACCCCATATATCGTTTAAAAATCTCTTTCTTTATCTTAAAAACTCTCCTTTCTTAATCTTTAAATTACACGTCAATTTGTCATTTAAGGCATCATTCCAAACTTTGTTATACCATTCATTCATTCATTCATAGTCCATAGTTCCCCTTCCAATTTCTATTTATGATTAATCTAGCCACAGTCAAGTGATTTAGTGATAAACCCTCTGGTTTTAAAGTCATAATCTGTCTTAACAAATATTGGCAGTAAAGCAATGTTTGAATTGGGCTCTATATATCTTTCAAATATATCATTTAATTCTTTAAAAATAGATCTCCAATTTTTTGTACCTATTCACATTCCCACCACATATGAAAATATGTATCAATATCCTTACCACATTTCCAACATATCTTAGAAAAATACTATTTATTTTATTCAATTTCACTGGTGTCAAATACCATCTTAAACCTATTTTTTTAAAAAATCTTTTATTCTCACTGACATAGATCTGTATTCTCATTCCCCAAATTTTAGCACAGTCTTTCTCTTCTATTTCTTTTTGAAAATCTTGCTCCCAGACTACCTTCAATCCTCTTCCATTTTCATTTTCCTCTAAATCCAAAAGTATTTTATATATTTTACTCACACTGCCTTTCATTACATCTTCCTTCTGAATATCTTCATACAACACTAAGAACTATTCATATTTTGTATATTCTCTACATGTATTATGTTTCCTAATCCAATCATTAGTCCATTTTTCTAATTGTACATAATTAAACCATGAAATATCCCTACATTGCAAAACTTATTTCATTTGTTCATTTGATCTCATTTTATTCATCCAGTCCTTCAACCTGACCACTTGTTTTTCCCTAAATAATTTTATAAAAACTTTTAAATTTGCAGGGAAGTCCTCTATTTCAGTCACTAATCTTAATGGTGCATCTAGGTGGTCTCAGGTTCTATCTTGCCTCCAAATCTTTAAATGTTCAATAGGCATAGATGTAAAGAAAAACATTTATCGCACAAGGTCACGATCAAGGCTACTCATTTAGTTCCACAGTGAAGTTGGACTTGCTGTCCACACCTCCCCTGACCTGGTCCTTCCATTTTCTATATTAATTTGAGATTGGATTTATTTTGAATTCTAACAATTAAGCTCTTTGATAACTGAAGAGTTAATCCACTACAATTCCAAATTGAGATTTTTTAGGAAGAGAAATACGGTACTTTCTCAACCCATGCCTGTTGAAATTTCACTTTCTGCACTTGGCCTGGCTAGAGGCCCTATTGGTGTGTTCATATCAGGGAATATTCACCCTGCTTTCAGCAATGTAGCAGTGCAGTAACAACAATCCTTCATTGTTTTCATCGACCTGAACAGTTTGAACAGGACAGCCTCGGCTAGTCATGGAAGTTCTCCACATGAACAGGAAAACTGAGAAGATTGAGGATCCCATTTATGTAGAAAACCCTCATGGATAGTGAAGTATCATCCAAAATCATCATTAGGCGGTGAGATTATTGGATTTTTTGGACTACAGATAACTTTCAGACACCTCAGTGTGATACACTCAGGAGGTATGGCTAAATTTAGAAGTTCTAAGGCTGAGCTGAGTTTTACACAAGCATCCTGCTCTTAGGGCAAGAATGGGAAGCTTGACCCAGCTAAACCTAAAAGCCTTTTTATTTATTTATTTATTTATTTTATTTATTTATTTATTTATTTATTTATTTTTACATCTTATATGCCACCCACCACCCAAACGCCAGGATTTGACCAAACTCCGGGAGGCAGTAGAAGACAGGAAGGCCTGGCGAGCTCTGGTCCATGGGGTCACGAAGAGTTGGACACGACTGAACGACTGAACAATCACAAATATGTCACCCACTACCCAAAGGTCTCTGGGAGGTTTACAATTAAAAAAAAGAATTAAAACAGTTAAAACGTTAAAATGTCAATAAATAATTAAAACAATAAAAAAAAACATTACACTAAAATTGCCATCAGGACCCACAATCTATATTATGTCAATTAAAAGACTTCTGGAACAGGAAGGATTTTACCCCTTTCGTACCAGGAACATCACAGACTGAACGGTGGCTGCAATGTTGACAGACCCAAGGTGGCTTACAATAATGAGGGACAATATACAGTACAGAAAATTAAATTGAGACATATTCAAGTTAAGAACAGGGAGTTTGAAGAGGCATCTTATAACATTAAAAAGGTAACATTAGAGCTACAAAGAGTGTGCAAGAAGAAAAGAAAAATCCATTATGAGGGGTGAAAAGCAACATGGATAACACTACTGTTCTTTTGAAATCTGTCAATGCAGTCATGTATGGTAATCCATATAAATGTCACATAGTAGGTAGTCCCTCATTCGGGGAAAGTGTTGCCAGAAGAGGAAGGTCTTTGCCTGCTTCTGGAAAGACAGCAGAGATGGGGCAGTAATGGCCCCCAGTGGGAGGGAGGTCCAAAGTCTGGGAGCAGCAACAGAGAAGGCCCTTTCATGTGTGAGGCGCACCTGTGAAGGTGGCGAGAATGAGAGAAAGCCTCTCCTGATGACCTTTGCGCCCGAGCCGGTTCATACTGTTGGGGGGAGGTCTAACATAGATGGATATCATGCTCAAGAGTGTTTATAATATGAGTGATTATTTGAGTGATGCTGGTCCATATTTATGTCCCATTTCATATATGGATGTAAATCCTTGCTTGACTTGTTTTTGCACAGGTAGACAGGAATATTCACCCTCACTGAGAATGGCAAGGGATTTCCTAGCACTTTCAAAAAGCTTCCACATTGGCAAGAATGATGTTTTCCTGCATAATTGCGTGAACTGTGCACATTGCCCAAAGCAAAGATGATGGCTGGATAGTTCCAAAATTGGAAGCACTAGAAGGGTTGTTTAGATCTTTGTTAACAACCAGCCACTCCTTTTCTGTTGGTTTGTAAATGGATAGGTTCTCTTTCTTAAAGGCAAAGGACAAATGCATGCATGATAGAGGACTTGAGGAGACAATAAGTGTTCTTTCTTTTACTCTGGGCTAGAGGTGAAGACTTTTTATTTATTTATTTATTTATTTATTACAGCTTATATGCCACCCACTAGGTGGCTTACAATTAAAATAAACAAGTAAAACATTAAAAAGTCAATAATCAAATAAAACAATAAAAACATGTAAATACAATACACTAAAATTGCCGTCTTGAAGCGTTTCATATTTAAAGCCCCTTTAAACATTTTAAAAACCTGAGGATTCCTTGCTGAGGCGTCTCATCACATTGAAAGTATGGGAAGTTTATCGTGGTTCTTTCCATATTTATTTATTTATTTATTTATTTATTTATTTATTTATTTATTTATTTGCTTGTTTATTTATTTATTTATTTATAGTACATTGAAGTAGAAGACTAATGTTGAATTGTGTGAAATCTTTGTGAAGTGTAACCAAATCAATGATTCTAAGTGCAGACATGTTAATTTGTGACACTAAGTATGAATTGGTCCAGCGTTGGCTTTTTACAAGAATTATTTCATTGTAACCAAATTAGTAAGCAATGAAACAGCACTGCTCCAGTGAAGTAATGAAATGTTCCTGTGTTTCCCCAACACACCTGTTGACAACTTACTTAGCAAGTGAATAGTTTTTGTTTTATTTGTTCATCAACAGCCTGAATCATTTGTTATTTCCTACTAGTATAAATACATTTAATCAAAGGCAAAAAGGTTAAATTTACTAAATTTCCATTGATTCAGTGGGTCTACTCTAAATGGAACTAGGTTTTAGGTTGAGAGCATATTTGGGGACTTAAACACTTTTCAAAATGCTTGAACAACTCTTCTTTGAGCTGGCTAATGAGAGAGGGAGGCGGGATGATGCATTTCCCTGCACAGCTCCTGATTGGCCAGCGCCAGGGAGAAGGAAGGATGATGGCAGAGGCTTATTTCTCATTGGAGTTTAACCCAGCGTAAACCCTACACAAGGTAAGGGATTGGTTGATTGCATTCCTCTGGGTCCGAACACCAGCTGGGTTCCTGCAGTTCGTTTTGGAAGCTGACCACTTCCAAAACAAAAAGCCCATGTCTAGTTCTCACTTACTAGCTTCATTCCTTGAAGAAGGAGGAAATAAAGTCCTCCCTGAGAGGGTCTATCTAGGCTAGTGTTTCCCAACCTTGGGTAACCCAAGTGCTCTTAGACTGCAATTCCCAGAAAGTTTTTCACCACTATATGTGGTCCCCAGGGTTTCTGGGAGTTGCAGTCCAAGAACAGCTGAGTTTCCCAAGGTTGGGAACCCCTAGTCTAGGCAACAAAGAGACGGATTAGACAAGACAAAAGGGGAAGCAGGCAGAGAGCTGTACCAGTGGTGGCGAACCTGTGGCACTCCAGATGTTTTGGACCACAACTCCCACAGTCCTTTGTCATTGGCAATCTAGGCTTGGAACTCTGGGAGTTGTGGTCAAAAACATCTGGAGTGCCAAAGGTTCACTACCACTGCTCTATGCATTGCCATCACACTTGCTCCTTTCACACGGTTTGTCATGCAAACAGTGCTACATCTTTCCCTGCTTCTAGACAAAGCCATACCTGTTCTGTCTCCCAGCAGTTCATTTTAAAGTGTCTCCTTTGCATCTCACATGCTCAAATTCTTGGAGATTGTGTGGTGCACACGCATGTGCACGTTATGTTGAGATATGGTTGGGATGTTGTGAGGAATCCATCGCCACTATAACTGGAAGACAAGCTGTTTGTCTGCTAAGGGAGTTCTCCTTCTTTTCACTCCACTGCCCTTGGCTGTCCTGCCCATTGCTGCCTTGCCTTGTGTATGTGTGCACAGCTGTGTAAGAGAGAAAAGGCAGGCCACTTGGCAAAGAAGGGATAAGACCGTGCCCTGTACTATTAAAAGCACAGAACCAAATCAGGTAAAATAAAAAGGTGGCAGACCAGTAATGATTGGATACATATGGCCCATAATGCTTGTCATGCATTGCCCCAAAGACACCTTACAGGGAAAGAAGAATACGATCGAAAGGTAGAAACAGTAGACAAAGTTCACAGAAACGGAATTTAAGGATATTGGAGATACACTACAAAAACTAAAATCGACCCAAACTGTTTTATGAGGACTATTGATGTATGAGTTCGTCAATAGGCCTCAATTATTCAATATTGCCGTGACTTCATAGAGGAATGTCTTTAGACCTCATAGCATGGAAGACTTCTATCACGTAGTGTCTGCTGTCCTCCATGGAAATTGGAGATTTAATGATCCAAAGCCCAAGTACAAAAGATGCCTTCTAAGCTGGGGAAATCTGGTTTATGTGCAGAGCTTGCTTTTTCTTCAGCTGTTTAGGGCTGAATACTTTTCTAGACCTCGCTTGCCTTATGAGTGGGGATAGTTTTTTTAATGTTATCTTAGCCACCCAAGCAAATAAATAAACAAATACAAATTGAATATTTCTCTAAAAGAAAAGTAGGCCTTATTCTGCACCCACATAGTATGGCCAACATCCTGTTGTACAGCTTTTATGCTGCACAACTCTGATGATGTCACCAGCAATGGCCATTTCAGGAGAATTTTTAAACAATCCTGTTCCTATTCCCTAACCCATTCACCCTTGGTTCTGAGGATTTCTAAGGACCCTTTGGTGGCGACAGTGGCAATTTGGCGGTACGAAAGAGTTCTCTCCCCAATTCCATACCGGTGAGCAGGGCTGGCGCTAGGTTTTTTTGCACCCTAGGCAGCGGGCGGCGGGCAGGCGGTGGGGCGCTGGCGGCAGCAGCAGGGGGCACAGGCGGGTGGGCAGCGGTGCGGCAGCAGGGGGTGCGGGTGGGCGACGGCAGTGGCGGCAACGGGCGGCGGGGGGATGGACGGCGGTGGCCAGCGGCAGGGGGCAGCAGGCTGGCCAGCGGTGGTGGTGGGGCGGCGGCACCCCCTCTCCAGTTTGGCGCCCCCTCTCCAGTTTGGCGCCCTAGGCAACTGCCTAGTTCACCTTAATGGACGCGCTGGCCCTGCCTGTGAGTAAGCATCAGTGTCAGCGTCATAATATCACTGCTGATATTAACGGTTTCTTCGCCGTGAACAGTCTGCCTTTGAAGGACGAGTAAGTTTCAGTTTGTTTTGATGCAAGAAGTCAAGGCTGATCTGCCAGTCCCAGTCTTACTGAGAACAGAATTCATACTGCTATATTTATTTATTTATTTATTTATTTATTTATTTATTTATTTATTTATTTATTTATTGCATTTTTATACTGCACCAATTTCCCAGAAGGAATTATGGGTGTTTATATATAATATTATAATATTTTATATTTCATAGATGAAAATACAGGTCATGGCCTCGGTGGCCTTATAATCTACTGATAGAGTAAAGGTAAAAGATAGTAAATATATGACTATGAATGCAAAGTGTTAATGCATTCAAGGTGAAACAGGCAGTTCTAGATGAGAATTAGATCTAGAAGCCCTGCAGCGCTGCAGTAACATCTCTGAGAGAGATGTTTGGATTGGACAAATCATACTTCCTGATCAGCGTCCTGAAGTTCAATGGAAAAACAAAATACATGGATTTGTACTTGAAGTGGGGGGGGGACTGCTGTGGTTAACAAATCCCCTCTAGTAACAATGGATTAACTACTACTTTTCTTCTAAGGACATACAGTATTATCCACAAGCCTTTACTAGAGATGCTGGTGATTTGGGGGCCAAAGAGTTCCCTCCTCAATTCTGTGGCCAACCATTCCTCACCAATCAATGATTAAACATGACTCCTGTGCCCAGTAAAAGTTGGGTGTGCCCCTTTCCCACTGCTGATACATGACATAAAGTGCCACGGCCACCTCGCACTGAAGAATCAAAAACAACCCCTGTATTTTTAAGCTGGCAGCACTGTTTGGAACATAGCGTGGTATCTGCCTGGCCATTTGCTTATCCACTGAATGTATTATTTTCATTAATCATTCGCGTTTAGCACTGGAAGCATAATCAGCTTCCTTCCTTGTAAGTAGATTATCAGAGGTAGTTTCCTTTTTGCTATACAAAAATGACAATCTGCCACTTTGGCTCTTCCTATGATAATATCCAGTTGTCGACTTAGTCAACTTAGCAAGTCGGTAAATGCAGATGGATCAGCTCCGGGAGCAGGCTGAAACAACAGCAGCCACACAAAAACAAATTATAAGGTTCATTACCATGCAAATCAACACACAGCTGTTGGGCCTGTGATCAGGAAGATTTTTTTTATTACGGAAAATAATCTCAGAAAATGTTAGAGCTAAAGATATTGTTAATATACTGCCTGGATTGTGCTCGTTGCTCATCTGGCACATATATTGCCCAGTTAAGTTTCATGGCCTTCAGCAAGACTTTTGAAAAGTCACAGGCCACACTGCAGTGTTACAGTTCTCAGAAGGAATGCACATATAGTCATATATTCACTCAGGGTTTATAATCCTGTCCATATAACATTGTGTTGCACAAGCTGATGGTAGCATCCGGTCACACTGGGAAAATTCATTTTACATTAATTAACAGCTTCTTATTCCTCCATTTTAAGATTTCAAGACTCTCTAGAATCCCGTGTGTCCTGGAAAAGTTGGGAGGCAGGGGGAGCCCTTAATTGGCAAACCTTCATTTCTGGAATCATGATCCCTGCGCTGGAAATTTTGAAGTGATTGTTTTTGCAATCAAAGGTCCCACCACCATTTCCCAAGGCTCCCAAAGGCTTTCCCAGGGCAAAAGCAAGTCCTAGAGAACCCCAGAACCTTAAAGAGGGAGATACAGAGCATTTATTTTATTCATTTGTTCACCCAGAGCTTATAGTTTATCAGCTTTGGGGCTCTACTTACTAACTTACTTTGTTTTCTTAATAAGAGATAATTGGTATTACAGTGTGCTTTCAAGTTGACTCTGGCTCATGGGAACTCTCCCAGGATTTTCTAAGCATCAAATCCTGAGACTTGTTTTAGCAGACACCTCACACACACCCCCAGCAGTAATCTGCATTTATGCAGCTTGCCCAGGGTCACATGTGAGGTGGGGCATGCAAACCCATCAGAAAACTCCAGTCCAGGGCGTCTTTGCCAGCTCATCTCCCAGGAAACATAGGCCCCGGTCTCACTACCGTTATCTGCACATCATAATTTGATGTGTACTATTTTTTCAGGCGGTCACGTGACGTTTCATGTGCAGTTAACACCCTGACAATGTGGGGAGTATTTTACTTCTCTGAGTCCATCCCGACTTGCTTACTGCACATCTTTTCCCTGTTTTTTGAGTTGATTTTCTCCGTCACGCTTACATATATTTAAAAAAAAAATTACTGGTTGATTACCGGCATGCCGGCTTTCTAGCACTACTCTCTGTCCTCATGCAGAAGTATCTGTTTTATTTCCCCATGTGTTATGTGTTTTCTATGGGCAAATTTACATGAATGAGCAATGTCAATAACTGCCATTGGGTGTCACTGCGGCTTATTATTTTTCATGGTCCTCCAATGTGATGGCATGCCGATATGCCACCAATTCAGTAGCGTAAACAATTACCAGGGCAGAACTACAGGAAGTGGTAGGAAAAGGGGTATGAATCAAATTGGTGCAAATTTTCTGGGGTCGCACCTCGTTTGAGTGTTAAAAAGTGTGCATCAATAACAGACGTATTTTAACACAACCCCTAGTGGTGGTACAAAATGCTGCGGTTAAAGTGCGCTTCCGGGGGTGTGGTTGGCCGGGGTACCAAAATACTGCTCTTTGGAGTGAAGGCACAATCTTTTGCTGCACAGTCAATCACAGCAAAAAGAGCAGCAAAATTGTTGTGCGACCGGGACCATAATGGAGACTAAAACTCCATTTGTGGCTTCACCCGGGCAGTTGTCAGTATTTGAGTGAGAAGTGATGAACTGATGAAAAACAGAGTCATCTTCTGGGACATTCCTTTGTTTGATGTCACTTTATGACATGAGTATTGTCAACATTCAGGCTGCCCTTTGCTATGTAACACCTGACATCCTTTTCCTTGCTGGCAACACAGGCAGGGTATTATGCAGCAATATTGGGGGCATGTCCTGGCATTTTGAATCATGGCTACAGAAGCACAAAATCCCACATTCAGAAACAAGAAGGTTTTTGAAAGAATTGAATGTAAGTTTTAGTATATAATATTTACTATTAATAAATTAATCATACAGTGATTCCTATCTCAGGACCCTTCTTATGACAAGACACACATACTTGCAATACTAATTGTGATGTCTTAAACTGTGCAATTATTAAACATGGAGCATCCCTGTTCTCTTTTGGAGCTGGCCAGGCCATTGTTAAAGGGAGCATTTTCTCAAAGGCTATCAATACTTGGATGAGTAACATTTCAGTCCCACAAGAAAAGAAGTCCAGTTGCCATGACTCAGCTCCCAGTTATCAATGCTATCATTTTCAAGGCAGCATACATAGGGCTTCAGCCATAACATAGCCTGTTGCAATCAATGTGGTATTTCTGTTTCATTATTTCATCCTTCATTATCTGGTTTATTGATTATTAGCTTCAGTAGAGATATGTAGACCACAATTATGTGAAATAAGCTCTGATGAGTTTTAGAAGTTCATACTCCCATATAAGTAGGTATCGGATTAGAGTTTAAAACAGAAAACTAAATCTTGCCATTTTGCAACATATAGATTTCTAGGATGTCAATATTACTGGTGAAAGATCTGCAATTATTATTTTTTAAGAACTTTGTATGCAATGCCATAGTTTAGATTTTAATATAAAACAAAC
The DNA here is from genome assembly GCA_029282475.1 of Phrynocephalus forsythii. Classification (NCBI taxonomy): domain Eukaryota; kingdom Metazoa; phylum Chordata; class Lepidosauria; order Squamata; family Agamidae; genus Phrynocephalus; species Phrynocephalus forsythii. Next base: position 29,407,561 of record JAPFRF010000004.1, read on the forward strand.
TGTGGGTCTGTTAATGTGTGTGTGTGTGTGTTATGTCGTTACAGTCGTGACCGACTCTTCGTGACCCCATGTCCATGGAGTTTTCTTGGCAGGAATACTGGAGTGGTTTGCCAGTTCCTACTCCAGGCGCCTACAGCACCTGGTATTCCCTGGTGGTCTCCCATCCAAGTACTAACCAGGGCCAACCCTGCTTAGCTTCCGAAATTGGGTGAGATCGGATGTGATTAGGGCATCTAGGCATACAATTCTGAAACCACAATCTGAGTCTCAGTTCTTTCTCTTATGTTCTCTTCTAAAGGAGACAAATATTTAAACTCTAATAAAGATTTCAGGCCAAAAAATACTGTCACAAGTCTTTATGTATATTTTGCTATTTCAGTGACTATTATATGAAATAGGCCCCTGATAGTAAATGCATCTCTAATACCTATAAGATGTAACTTTCACTAATTTTTATGGCATTCACTTCTTAATAAGTGCATGGAATCTCAGCCAGCATAAAAGAAATCTCTGTTTATCATTGGCAATTCATTTTGGTTGACATTTTATAAAACACCATACCCGAGATATTTAATTCTTTTTGAACTAGCGTGAACTGTGTTACATGGCAACAGGATTCCAAATATATATATATATATAATTTAAAAATATATATCAGTTACCGTGCAATCATAAACACATCATGTCAAAGGTAAACACCACCATGTTCAGTTGGAGCTTACTCTTAAGTAAATGGGCACACAATTGCAGCCTTAGTAGCCTTTTTCCTATAAAAGAGCGATTGCCACACCTTTATTCAGGGCAAACCAGTCACTACAAAAAAGTTATACTCATATTTCATAGAATCATAGAGTTGGAAGAGACCCCAAGGGCCATCTAGTCCAACCCCCTGCCATGCAGGAACCCCCATCAAAGTACTCCCGACAGATGGCCATCCAGCCTCTGCTTAAAAACCTCCAGAGGAGGAGACTCCACCACCCTCCATGGCAGCATATTCCACTGCTGAACAGCTCTATCTGTCAGGAAGTTCTTCCTAATATTCAAATGGAATCACTTTTCCTGTAGTTTGAAACCATTGCTCTGAGTCCTAGTCTCTGAAGCCATAGAAAACAAGCCAGCCCCCTCTTCGATATGACATCCTTTCAAATATTTAAATATGGCTTCTTTTTGTAAGACTAAACATTCCCAGATTCCTAAGCTGCTCCTCATAAGACATATTTTCCAGACATTTTACGATCCTGGTTGCCCTCCTCTGGACCCACTTGAGATTGTCAACATCTGCTAGTTGTTTTGAGTTTTGGGGGCTGTTTGGTTGTGATCTGGAAGTTTTTCTTCCTGATGTTTCACCAGACTTTATGGCTGGCATCTTGAAGATGTATTACCTGAGAAGAGGGGAGTATCTCTTTTGTGCTTGGTGAGTGGTACTAAGCTCATTTTGTTGTTTTCTCTTTTTTAAAATTGATGCATGCTGTACTACCGATTGATTGGCAAGTGAGGGCCAGCCCCACCCCCACCCCACATAGGACTCATGGTGATGGAACATCTTGGCTGGCCTCTAATGATGGTGTGCCCAGAAAGAATGGAAACTGCCCGAGGCTTTTTCTATAAACTTGTCCCTGCATAAGTCTGATGATGAATTTCTTTCTTATATACTGTTGCCCGATTTTGGGGTAGATTGATTCTCTGTTGCCTTGTCTCTCCCCTTTTAGAGTTATTTTTAAGTGTTCTTAATATCAAATATGGGGTGGGGTGGGGACACAAATGGGAAACCTGAAAGAGTCTTTCCCTTTTGTATAAAATTAAGGGAGCATTGTATGAAAAATGAGAAAGAGGCACCTAGTCGTATCAGCAGGAGAAAAACTCTAGTTCAAATGGTGATGCAGGAAAAACTCCCAAAGGGCATCTACTGGGTGGCAGCAGTAGTGGACTGGCAGAAACACTGGTAGGGAATTTTTCACAAACATAACTGACACTCCAGCTAACATATGTTAGTCCTGCACAGAAGTTGAAATGGAAAACCACTTCTGAATGCCTCTTACCTGGAAACCCTAAGACAAGACAATCCAAAAATGATGTGTAAAGGATGGTGAATGAATGTATGAAACGATCCATCCAAATCTTTCAGGTAGGAACACTGCTAGTTAATTGTTGTTGACAGCTGGATTTTTGGGAGGAGGAGAAGGGTTTGGAAAGTCTGTGTCAATCTTGGAGCATTAGGTTTAATTTATTAATATTAAAAACTCTCATAAGTTAATTAATTTCACACTTAAATTATTACATTTGTAAAATTGATGCCAAATTACTGAAAGCAGACAGTAATGAATTAAAGTCATAAAAAATGTTACTCAAAAACAGTGTCCTTGGTATTTACTTTAGGTGACCAAATGAAAACAAGGCAGGATTCCTGTATTTTTAATAGTGGCTTAGTAGAGGATATTTCAGCAGGTGCAGCTTTTAATACAAGCTACACCTGCTGAAATTTCCTGCACACAGCTATTTAAATGTACAAAAAACTCATTCTTTTTCATCTGACTGCCTTATATTTAATAATTTAAATAGTAAACTCTCAGTTTGCTGTTGAAACTTGTATACAAATGAAAACCATTGAAGTCTAGAAAGTTGTGTCCCAAAATCCATGTTTGGCTCCTACCTTTATTGGGCCAACCAAAGAGGGCAGACAAGAAATGTGTGATAAAGAAAATATTTCTATCTCTTCAACAGGATCACCATGAAGAACTACCAACGAGCACCGGAGAGTTAACTGCATTCTCAATCCTTTCCATAGGTTAGCATCCATGGGGAGGAGTGGACCCCCTTCTCCTCAACCAATTCCAGGGAGCCCAGCAGATGGGCCAAGTGAGAGTTGCTGCACCAGAAGTGCTGGATGCAGGTGGTTTTCTGCCCCTCCAGCCAGGTGGCAAAGGTACCTTCTCCTGTTAAACCTACATAACCCTTCATGACCTTCAGCCACTCCATATGCATTAGCTCTCAATGGAGGCTCTGCCAAAGTTGATGCAGACTTGACTGGCTCCATCAGGACAGTGGGGTGGAGGACAGGCAGGCATGGTGCAGGGGACCTCAGACACAAGACATCTCTGAGGGGACCAGTTTCCCCCTGTGTTTTTTTCTGATGGTTCTGGGCCCAATGCTAGTTCTTCAGCCACCAAGCTTCTTGGTGGCAAGCCTCATAAGAGTGTAACCAGGCAGTAGGTTGACTCAGTCTGCTGTGTCCATGTTGGGGATCTTTATTGGATCTGTTTTTGCAGATGATTTTTAGTTGCTCTAATGAAGGAGACACCTCTTGTGTTACTATATGAAAAAAAAACTATTTGTTTAACTAGAAGGGAAGGGCACACAGGAGGTTTTCTAACTATATTCTAACAGCCATCTTGCTAAGCCAGGAACATGCTTCTCTTCTCTAAGAATACAAGGCACACAAACTAACAAGACTTCTACCAGAACATTCCAAGTGGTGTGCTCTGAACAACCAATCGGCTTCGCTCTTCACATTAAATCCACCCTATAAATAATCTACATTCACATTGACCCAGTAAGGCTGAAATGTCAATCTTGCTAAATATTCCAACAGTCCAGGTCCTGATGACGGACAACCATCCAGCTGTCTTTTGACTGGGGTCCAGCAGGCAGAACCTCTTGAGTTTCACCCACCTCGCAATCCACTGTGTTGACCCAACCATCCTCTTCTGTTGCTTCCTGCTCCTTTTTAAGTAGGAACCTCTTCATGGCCACATCTGTGGCATCAAGGGCATCCCCCGTCTCCTCTTTGTTGTTTCCACCCCAATCCACTGGGAAGTTACATGTAGGGAATGTGGCCAGGGGTCCCACCAAGGTGAAGAGCCTAGCCCTACATCTGGTGAGACCCTCGCCTGTCCCACGTTAAGGTTCTGGAAAGTTTTGGGAAGAGGAGGCAGTGAAGGCTGCCAGCAAATTTGAGGCTAGCATAGTCCACAGCAGGCTTTGTCTGCCTCCATCATCCTCATGAGCATTGTAAAAGGTTCACTAAGACATTAAAAGTAATGCAGAAGTCACCCTCATTGTCTCTGCCCCTCCTTCCTTTACACAAGTGTCTTCTGATGGGAACATCAGCAGAAATCTTGGCAGAGACGTTCCTTCTGCCCACATATGATTGTTTCCCTGTGTCTTCAAGCTGGTATGTGGGAGATAGTATTAGCAACATACAAGAAGAAAAGTACCCTACCAAAGCCTCTGGTGTTCACAGGAGAGAAAAACCTGCCTGTAGTCTGACCTGAAAAAGAAAACAACCGATGGAAAACAGGTACATACTAGTGGCAAGGAAGTCCTGTAGGTGAAGGGTTCTGCAAGGGGCCACTCAGACATCTGAAGATGTGGACAGGGGAGAGATTTGGTCCTTGGAGGTATTTTGTTTCATTTGCAAACATGCTCCTTTTAACCCTGTGAAGTTGTTGTTGCGCCTGAGTTTCTTAATGAGATCTCGCTTGGACAGGTTTCCAAAGTTTTAAAAAGACTCTTATCAGAAGCTTCACTACAAATGGTACTACCAGTGTTCTTCTGTGTTTCTCTGGGTCTGGAGTTAGCTTCGAGATTAAGGGATTTTGTGCTTATTTGTGCAGCATTCCACTCTCCCAAGAAATGCAGAAGGTATAACAGCTCCTTCCTGAAGTGATGCCTTCAGGCTGAGTCAAAATCACAACCCAGGATTGAGTGAATAAAGAAAGACACATTTAATTATAATTGGAAGTAATATTAGTTTCAAAATATATTAGAATGATGGCAGCCCATCAATCTAAAATAAGGCAGGCTTAATAAGCTTCAAATGCCCCTTTCTTTATGGCCACTTACAATGTTACTCTTTTCATCCTAAAAAAATTAAGTTGCTAGCTCAATGGAAGCAAAAACAAAAATAAAACTTTTGAATAGTTCTGAATAGTTATAGACTTTTATTTATTTATTTATTTATTTGATTTACTTGTATATACAGCACCACCTGTATACCTAGATGCCCTGAGTGCATCCATTCTTGCCTGATCTCAGAAGCTAAGCAGGGCTGGGCCTGGCTAGTACTTGGATGGGCGGCCACCACAGAATACCAGGTGCTATAGGCACCTGGAGTAGGAACTGACAAGCTATTCCAGTATTCCTGCCAAGAAAAGGCAATGGACATGGGGTCACGAAGAGTCAGTCACAACTGTAATGGAACAACAACAATAACAACAACAACTGCATCATCTAACCTAAGATCACTCTATATTCATGCTTTCTAGACTTGATTGATTGATTGATTGATTTCCATACCACCCATCTATCTACTGGGCTACTCTGGGCAGTGTATAACAAAGTAAACAACAAAGACATTATAAATAATAACAACCAATTTACACTAATTAGAAAACAATATAAACAAAATGTCAATGCAAAATAATAATAATACAGCAGTTAATTAATAACTGGCAGAAGCAGTATAAATAAATCTGGACTGGGCTATACAAGCACTAGTGTTATGGACCACGTTCAGGGAAAGGCAGCTTAAACAGCCAGGTCTTTCATGTGTGTTTAAACGTACCCAGTGCAGAGCCCAGGCAGATGTCAGTGGGTAAAGAATTCTACAGGTGAGAGGCCACCACCAAGAAGTGCCTGGTTTCATATTCTGGGCTTCTCTTGGTCTGAGGACCCCCAATCGCCCTGCCTGGGAAGAACACGTGGTTTGGGCAATCAGGAGTTTTGGAGTCTGCTGTCATCAGTACGCTGATGACACGCAGCTCTATCTCTCCTTCACCACCTCTGCTGTGGAAGCTGTGAGGATCCTCGACGGGTGCCTGGAGGCCGTACTGGCTTGGACCGGGGCGAACAGGCTTAAGCTCAACCCCGAGAAGACGGAGGTCATGTTCTTTGGGAGCTCGCTGTCGGGGTACGGTGGCCCTCTCCCCTGTCTGGGGGGAGTTTCCCTGCAGCTCGCGGAGAGGGTGCGGAATCTGGGTGTGTTCCTGGACCCGGCGCTCACCATGGAGTCCCAGGTGGCGTCGGTGACCAGGTCCGCCTATTACCATCTCCGTCGGATCGCCCAGATCCGCCCGTACCTCGACGCGAACTCTCTGAGAACAGTGGTCCAAGCTCTGGTGATCTCGAGGCTGGACTACTGTAACGCCCTCTACATGGGGTTGCCCTTGACTCTTCTCCGGCGCCTGCAGCGGGTACAGAACGCAGCGGCCAGGCTGGTGGCTGGTGTGCGTCGCTATGACCACATCACCCCAGTCCTGGCCCGTCTGCACTGGTTGCCCGTTGCAGCCCGGATTAGATTCAAGGTCTTGGTTTTAGTTTATAAAACCCTCCATGGCTTGGGACCGGACTACCTGGCAGAGCGTATCGCTCAGCGATCAACCTCGGCCCGGCCCGTTCAGCAGGCGCGAGCGCACTTGCTTCGGGTCGCCACTCCTCGCGAAGCCCGGAGGATGAGTACTCGGACCCGGGCTTTCTCAGTGGCGGCCCCCAGCCTCTGGAACTCCATCCCCAGTGAAGTGCACTCTGCAGAGTCCCTGCTGGCCTTCCGGAAGGCGTTAAAGACCTATCTTTTCCGGGAGGCCTTTGGCGATTCTTAACTAAGTTTTTTTCCCCCACCATCGCTACCTGTTTTTATTTACCACTGTTTAGTTATTGAGGTGCCATAAGGTTTTAACTTTGTTTAGTGTTACTATCACCCGTCCTGTCTGTGCACCATTGTAATTTGTGTGGCTATTGCAGCCTTGTAAGCTGCATTGCAAACAACAAGGCCAGTGGAGGTGACGGCATTCCAATTGAACTCTTTAAAATCTTAAAAGAGGATGCTGTAAAGGTGCTGCATAAGATATGCCAACAAATTTGGAAAACCCAGCAGTGGCCAGAGGACTGGAAAAGATCGGTCTACATCCCAATCCCAAAGAAAGGAAACGCCAAAGAATGCTCCAACTATCGCACAATTGCACTCATTTCACATGCTAGCAAGGTTATGCTCAAAATTCTACAAGGCAGGCTTCAGCAGTATGTGGAAAGAGAACTTCCAGAACTACAAGCTGGATTTCGAAGGGGCAGAGGAACTAGAGATCAAATCGCCAACATGCGCTGGATTATGGAGAAAGCCAGAGAGTTCCAGAAAAACATCTACTTCTGCTTCATTGACTATGCCAAAGCCTTTGACTGTGTAGACTACAACAAACTATGGCAAGTCCTTAAAGGAATGGGAGTGCCTGACCACCTTATCTGTCTCCTAAGAAATCTATATGTGGGACAAGCAGCAACCGTCAGAACTGGATATGGAACAACTGACCCGACAAGGCTGTATACTGTCACCTTGCCTATTTAACTTATATGCAGAGTACATCATGAGAAAGGCCGGTCTGGATGAATCACAAGCCGGAATTAAGATTGCCTGAAGAAATATCAACAACCTCAGATACGCAGATGATACTACTCTAATAGCAGAGAGTGAGGAAGAATTAAAGAACCTCTTAATGAGGGTGAAAGAGGAGAGTGAAAAAAATGGGCTGAAGCTCAACATAAAAAAAACTAAGATCATGGCCACTGGTCCCATCACCTCCTGGCAAATAGAAGGGGAAGAAATGGAGGCAATGACAGAGTTTATTTTCTTTTGATCACTGCAGATGGCGACGAAAAAAGACGCCTGCTTCTTGGGAGGAAAGCAATGGCAAACCTAGATAGCATCCTAAAGAGCAGAGACATCACTTTGCCAACTAAGGTCAGGATGGTTAAAGCTATGGTTTTTCCAGTAGTGATGTATGGAAGTGAGAGCTGGACTATAAAGAAGGCTGATCGCCGCAAAATTGATGCTTTTGAGCTGTGGTGCTGGAGGAGAGTCTTGAGAGTCCCCTGAACTGCAAGGAGATCAAACCTATCCATTCTGAAAGAAATCAACCCCGAATGTTCACTGGAAGGACAGATTTTGAAGCTGAGGCTCCAGTACTTTGGCCACCTCATGAGAAGAGAGGACTCCCTGGAAAAGGCCCTGATGCTGGGAAAAATCAAAGGCAAAAGGAAAAGAGGACGACAGAGAATGAGATGGTTGGACGGTGTCATCGATGCAACCCAAATGAATTTGACAAAACTCCGGGAGGCAGTGGAGGATAGGAAGGCCTGGCGAGCTCTGGTCCATGGGGTCACGAAGAGTCGGACACGACTGAACGACTGAACAACAACAACAACAAGCCGCTTAGAGTACACATTGTAGATAAGCGGGGTATAAATGCAATAAATAAATAAATAATAAATTGCTTTTACCTTCCCAAGCAATGTGTTTGAACAATTATTATGCCTTTAATTACGCTTCAGGGTACACAGTTTCTCCACTCCATCACCACTGCACCTTTAACCTGGAGAGAGGCACTAGCCCAGTGGTTCCCAACCTGGGGGTCGGGACCCCTTTGGGGGGGTCAAATGGCCATTTCACAGGGGTCGCCATGAGCCAGTGAAGAAAAAGGCACAAATGGCTTGGGTCTGGAGGAGAAGGGGGAGGAATGGGGGGAAATAGTGAGTTACAGCTTGATAGGTTGGAGGGGATGTCAGTCAATGGCCCCGGAGGCTGAGGGTGCCTGTACAGGGAAGTTCTCTATGGCACCTGTGGCAGTGGCCTGCCAAAGGGGGCTTGTGGCCTCTTCCAAGCAGGGCAAGGGGTCACCACAACATGAGGATCTGTATTAAAGGGTTATGGCATTAGGAAGGTTGGGAACCACTGAACTAACCCAACATAATAAGGCATGTGGCTTTGATGATTCGATACCATGTGTTGCCCACGTGAAGGCCAAGCTCTAGCCGAGGCATGTCCAAACTTCGGCCCTCCAGATGTTTTGGACCACAATCCCTTTGTCATTGGCAATCTAAGCTTAGAATTCTGAGAGCTGTGGTCCAAAGCATCAGGAGGGACGAAGTTTGGACATGCCATTCCACCACATAAGCACTATGTCTTCGAGCCTACTACAACTCCTCAGCTCCTCAGTAGTGCTGTAAAAAAAAAAACCATCCTGAATGGGTTGCCACATATGGCAGTGGAGTTACCTGCCCCACATCATTACACATTCTGGATTCATACATAAACCCGGTCCCCAAATGCAATGTATGCATGACTGACATCTGCACTTGAGGTGTCCTGGATGTTATTGCAACACATGGAGGCAAGCCAGCTCAGTTGGAATGGATCACACTGGCTGTACGAAGCCCTGCTGGCATTTAGATAAAATATCTGATTAATTATCTATATGCTGTCAGTCCGGCTTGGCTTATGGTGACCTTTGCTGGATTTTCCAGGTGTAAAATACTCCAAAGTGGCTTACCAGTCATTCTTTCTTTAGAAAAGCAAAAATGAATTGAAAATGTGAATTAGAGGGAACCAGATGGGCCTGTGTGATACATGGTGTTGATAGCTTTATCGAAAAGAAATTTTATGTAAGATATAAAATCCATGCATCTCTGAGAATCCACTGAGATTAGAGCTCATCTAAGCACAGAAAAAAGAAGTCTAAGATCAAAACTAACTACCTCCATAATGGACTGATGTACATTGCTGACAACTTAATAGTCATTCGGAGGCAGCATGACAAACCCACGGTGTTTTATAAAATGACATTTTATCATAAATCTACAGTACAATACATTATCAGTGAGATAAAGTATACAAATGTTTTTATTACATAATACTGCAATGGTATTGCTTTGTTGCTATATTTTTTCTTTGCTGGCTTCCTCTCTGGGGATTCTCTCCATCCCATATTTATTTCCTATATGAAATGAACACGACATCCTAACTTTGTTTTTTTTATGCTGTTCTGTGCCATGAGTTTGCTTCTTACCTGTTTTTGCTGGAGTAGCACCAGCTCTGTGTGTGGTGAGATTGCTGATCTGCACCAGAGCCTGAAAAGGTAATGTTTGGGACCAAAACCCTCAGAACTCTCCTGCCAGCATTGTGAGTATTAAATCTGGCTGAGGCTATATTGGAGGGAATAGTCCAAAAAATCATAACTGGAGAGCTTCCAAAGGTGTGAGTCTCCTAGGCGGTTACTTCACATCCCGTTCGTCCTTCCTTGCTGTCGCGCTTCAGACCAGTACAAAAAAACTTACTTCATGTCCATAGCGCAACAGCTGAAAGTTGTCTCGACCACGCCCCTGGAACTGAGAACAGAGTGTAACAAGCTGTACTTGCCCCTGGGCTGGGCTTTTGTCTCTGTTCTTGTTCCGTGACAAGGTCCGGTGAGGTAACAACTGTCACGCAACGAAGGCAATCTTCCACTCGTGAACTTGCGTCCGTCCATTTCTCTTGTACTTTTGAGTGCTGTGGATCGACATTTTGAATAGACGAAGCACAGGGGGTGTGGTGCACCCTTTATTTTTATTTTTATTTAAAAAAAAGATCTTGTCACGAAACAAGGCCGTGTAGTAACACTTGTCACAAGACAAGTTATCATGACAGTGAGTAAACAGAAACAGGGACTAAACAGAGACAAAACCACGTAATCGCGACCAACGCTGTCAGTACAAAACTAGTTGCGGAACAAGGTAGGAAGTGAAGTAACCGCCTTACTAACAGCCATGCTGTGTGGAGCTGATAGGAATTGGATGCTATAACACATGGGCAGCCAAAATTGATTAACCTCTGATACAGAGACATTAAAGTGTCCTCTGCTTCTGTACTGAATCTTGTTAGGCTTATGTATTACTGTTTATTTCATTTACAACTTACCACCCGTTGAGAAATACATAAATAATCTGGATTCATCACATTTCTTATGGATTGGGCCCTGCTGTGCCACTGGATCCACTTCATGCATGACAGCTGGGACACCCGGCAAGGGCACCTTCTGTATGGTATCCACCTATGTCGGCAGGCTTATATGGTTATGGCATAAATTATAACCTGGAAGTTGAGTCATGGCAACTGGACTTCTTTTCTTGAGAGATCCAAACGTTTTGCTACTCATCCAAGTAGCTTTGTCAGTCTGAGGGAAGTTAGTGGCAAGGCCTCCATTCTATAATTCACTTTGATTTCACATCACCCTGGTCTTAATAGGCTCATGTTGGACAATAGCCCGAATAGGCTCGTTAGGTGGACAATGGCCTGAAAAGGCTCATTAGATGAACAATGGGTGAATAATCACCTAGTGCATGAAAGTCCCACCTATGCAACTTCCCAATACCCATTAATTATGGGTCGTTAGCTATGTTCCTGCTGGTGGAGGTGTGAAGTGCTTCTGATTTGTTTGGGGATTTGTCTGCTACTTATCAAGCAGCTCTTTCATCAATCCCACCACCCCACCCACATAGGCATAAATTATAGATGTAGTGAGTATTTCTGGCCAATATCTTTTCATTTTGAGTATGGTGCTAAAGGTGGGTGATTAAGCTGGACTATTAAACCTCTTCAAAAAAACCCAAAGGCCACTATCTCACCTAGGGGAAGATCTGGATATTGTGAAAGCCCAGCTTTTCTTCTTTCTTGGTCACGTGACTGAAGATGTGGGACTTCCATTCCCACAAACAAGGATTTTTTTAAAAAAGCACAGACCCGCCCTAGGGCCAGCAGGTGGCACTAGAAAAAATAAAATTAAAAAATTAAAAACAGCACTGAAAGCCCAAAGGCCAGCTGATCAGCACTAGGGGGGGGGAGGTGAAATTTAAAAAAATATTTTTAAAAGCACAGACGAGCCGGTCGGTGCTGGGGGGGAGCAGAAAATCGGATCATATGTGAGTTCCCACAGATTTCTGGCACACATTTTTTACCAGAGCAAAAAATTCCCATCTTCTCCAGTAGGTCTTGGAAAACTCGCTAAAGGGGGCATAACCAGTTTTTTTTTAAGCCTGGTGGCCATGGGGAAAAGATTTTGGGAACACTTTATCTTGAAATATAATCAGCATTTTAAAGGAAGTGTGATAGAGCCCTAAGAGACTATGCTGCATAAATGTTCGCAGGGATTTTCTTCTACGTGTGATTTTGAATTAATTCTCCCGCCTCCCGCAATTCTGCACCAATTTCAGAGACACAGTAACTACTATAGCAAATAATAATACTATCCCTCGCTGAAACAGCGCCAAAGTGGTTGGCAGTGTCAGCTGTAGACGTTTCCCATTTGCTTGGCTTTATAAACATTTGAGAAGATTTAAACTATTTCCTGTGCTTCGTGGTATGGCCTCCCACACCCGAACTACAGTACTTGACATCATCTCACTAGAATGCACCAAAGGGAATAGTTAGTGCTATTCAGCAAGGAAGGGCTTTATTTAAGAACAACTGCAGGATTTCTTTGGGAGCCTTGGCCCTGCATTTCATTTCATGGAAATAACCAAGCAGCATGCTGAGGTGACTCTGCAGTGCATCTATGGGAAGGTGTTGAATGGCGAAAGGCATCCACTCCCCCGATTACAGTAGAAATCAAGCCCGTTGAGCAAAGCTGAATGTCAAATTGTCCTTATGTTAATAAACATTACCTAATTTGCGCAAATTATATCGCAGCTCCACCAAGCTAAAACAGTGTTTGTAATGCGCGCAGTCCAGGCCACCCAAAATCTTCAAGGCTTGGTACTGAAATTAGTGCATTTAAAAAAATCTTTGCAGGAGGTGTAGTGGGGGAAGAGACAGAGAATCTAGAACTGGAGATGTACACTCCATATTTGCTGGGTACACCAAATTATTTAGGGTGGATTTTTGAATGAAGAGTGAAGAACTCTGAAAGATTATCTCCAATGTTGGCAAAGGGTGTTAATATGTCAAGTGAGGTTCAGTGTCAAAAAAGGGAGAATGATTCCCATTTACTGAACTGTACTTTAGCTTCTGAGCTACTGGTGATTAATGTGGAAAGGGACCTTGTGTGAGGTAGATAAGCCAAGGAAGAATGTCACTGCAGACCCAATGAATGAATGGTGTGGAAAAGGCAAATTCTTTGGAATACTTGGAAAAGTATGGACTTGCCAATATCGCAATGCCTCTATTGAAATCCATGGCATGTGGACACACTTGGATTCATGTGTATAATTCTGGCCAGTTTACCTCAGTGAAGCAATAGTGAGAAGAGAGTAAGAAAGGGTTGGATCAATCTGGATGGGTTGGGGTGAGGTGGAATACAGCTTTGGCAGTATGGAGTTTACCATACCAAGATTAAACAAGGACATGAGAAAAGTGTATAAAATTATCTATAGAGTAGGGAGCTGCTATTCTCCGTGTCTCACAGCAGCAGAACTTGGGATCACCCAATGAAGCTGCTTAATGGAAGGTTCCGGAAACAGAAGTGAAGTACAGTGGATCCTTGTATAACAAACAACTTGTATAACATAAAATTTGTACAACATAAAAAAATCCGGAGATAGGGGAAATTTGCTTAACCTAATCGCCTATGGGGAGAATCCGTACAACATAAAAATGGGATTACTCCATTTTCAATGCATTCCTATGGGAATTTGTATAAGGGAAAATTTGCTTAACATAATTTCATTTGGAACGAATTAATTCCTTTATTCAAGGTGCCACTGTACTTCCTACAGACTCAGTAATTCAGTAGTGGAATGCATGATTGTTATGTGCAGTTAAGCCATTTCTGACCTATGGTGAGGTGATGACTTGATGACCAACTTGAAAGACCATATCATTAATAAGGGAATACACCATCACAAAACCGTAGTGATGGCGACCAACTAGGATAGCTTTATTTAGACCAATCATTGGAGGGTATGGCGATGGTATGATGCGGCGAGAGAACTTTGGAAGTCACCACATTGGAACCCCTGCAACTGACTGATGGAACTCTTTAACTAGATTGTGCTGGAGAAGAACATACCTGACGATTGGCAACATGGCATAACAATGCCAATCTGGAGAAAAAGGGGAACCCTGTTGACACACAAGCCATTGACACACTAATCCACACCGTAGTCTAAGTGTCAATCAGGCTGACTCTGTCAAGAACTGCGGAATGAGAGATGCAATCCATGCTGACTGGCTGCTACTTAAAAAAACACAGGGAGAAACAGAAACCAGTGCATGCAGCTTTCCTTGACTTTGAAAAAGTGTCTGACTGAGTCCCACATGATGTCATCTGATATGCACTGCAATGCCATGGAGTCCCAGAGGAACTTTTTATTTATTTATTTAACAGAGCCTGGTTAAAATGGCATACAACATCAAGCATCATGTGTGACCAAAAGATCAGCGACCATTTAAAGTCAAAGATCTATTGCACCTTTGTACGACCTGTCATGCTCTAAGGTGCAGAATGCTAGCTGGCGACTAAAGAAGTTGAACGTCAACTTGGTCATGGAGACAAAGAGGCTGCAGTGGACTTCCAGACTCTCACAAAAGGATCATATGCACAATGATGACATCCAATCCAAAGATGGCATTGCACCAAATTGCTGACAAGATGTGTGAAGCCCAACTGCGTTAGCATGGACATGTCTTGCGTGCCAATTAGGAAATTCTGACCCAAAAGTGTTTCACCCTCAAGGTCAGCGGATCCTGACCAAGGGGACAACCAAAACATTGCTGGATGAATGCTTTTGACAATGACATGAAGTTGTCCCAGGTTCACCCAGACCTAGCCCGTGGCTGAGCCAAAAGCAAAGCAAAGCAAAGTGTTCTGCTTATATACCGCCCATACTGCTTAACACACACTCTGGGTGGATTACAAGTAATTATGCAGGCTACACATTGCCCCCTCTCCCCAGCAAGCTCACTACTGACCTTGGAAGGATGGAAGGCTGAGTGAACCTTGAGCCTTCTACCTGGAATTGAACCTCAGGTCATGAGATGTTATAGCTGCAGTACAGCAGTTTAACCACTGCACCACAAGGCTCAGTGGTTAAACTGCTGAAGTAGTTTTTGCCAAGTAGAAGGCAAAAACAAGAATAGCGGACCCCACCACCAAGTGGGACAAACACCAAGAAAAAGATGACAAATGGAGGGTATGGCTTCCAGTGCCTATGAAATCATCACAATTATACAGTACATCCACTTTCTAGAAAACATGACCAAAAGTTTACCTACCATTGGCTCATGTTCTGCTGGCAGATTTCCCACTATGGGAAAGAAGACAGGACTAGACAGGCCTTGGAGCTGATCCAGGAGAGTTTAAAGGGAGAGAAGAGATTGCTTCAAACAATATTCTCCTGGCCAAAAGAGTACAGTATCATTAATACTGGAAATTACACTGCCCAATGGAAGCACTTTGAGGTGGCTTCCAAAACAGCATCTTAGTAATGTTATTTTCTTGTATTACCATTCCTGGGATCTCCAGTGCCACAACTAAGAGTAGGAGAAAATATGTTTCTGTTAATTGTTCTTTGCACAGTGACAGGGGATTTACAACACGGATCTTGCAAGTTATCTGCTTCTTTGCCATGAGATTCCTGTCTATGTTAAGTGGCAAGAAAGAGACAGTTGCAAAAATAAAATAAAATAAAATAAAAATCTGGGCATGTATATTCTTACTGCTGGGCGGTAATGCCAACAGTTTGGTTATAAATTTAATGGTAGTGCAGCACATCCAGTGAAAAACATGTGAGGAACAACTGCATAGCAGACCAACCATCAGCACAATCTCCTATGTGTTAGCATTGGACAACTGCTGTCAAGATGCATTTACTGTTATGCTTTAACACTAGCGTGGAGATATACAGAGAGACAGCTTCTCTACAATAGATCATCTCAGAGGGTTCATTTATTCAAGTCAGTATGTTATCGTGTTTTTGCTCTCTCCTTGTCCTGTACAAATCTTGCAACAGCAGATGTTATTGTACAACCTGTCTTCAGGAAAAATTTATCTTGCCTGGGAGAACCGCTTGGCTCTGTTCCTATATATTTCTGTTCAAGAGAAGCAATGCAGCCCCAAATTCACACCCATTGCATATATTTTGGAACACATGTCGAATGACTGCATTACTAAACTTTGTGGCGAAGCAGTTAAAGTCACTGCACATATGTCAAACATCCTTGACATACAAACCATAGAAGTGCACATTTCAGTTTATTCAATCCTGCATTTGGAGCATAATGCTATGGAAATCCTCCATGGAATGGGAAAATACACCTGATAAACATTTCTACTTGTCATAGACCTAATTTTTACAAGAGTGTGGAAGTTACCAAAAACTTGATTACCTGGCTGTAAGGTTGTCCAAGTCATACTGTCCTTAATCCTGCATGGAAGAGGAAGAACCATATACCTTACATTTAAGCAAGCCCTCAATGCTAAAAATGCAACTACAGAGCCCAGTCAAGAACATTAAACTGGGCCAGTAGGTTTCACTTGGATGTGTCCCTGTCCATGAATCTAACATTGTGTTGCGCTGTTACAGTCGTGACCAACTCTTCATGACCCCATGTCCATGGAGTTTTCTTGGCAGGAATACTGGAGTGGCTTGCCAGTTCCTATTCCAGGCACCTACAGCACCTGGTATTCCCTGGTGGTCTCTCATCCAAGTACTAACCAGGGCTGACCCTGCTTAGCCTCCGAAATCAGGCAAGATCGGATGTGCTTAGGGAATCTAGGCATTAGCTGTGGTCAATTTACCGTAACTCAGCATAACCTTTCTCTGGAGCTTGGATCAGTTACATTTTTCATTACAGCCAACATACAGAACAGGGCATTTTGGGAATCCCAATCCCAATCCCAATCCCCCCCACCCACCCCACACACAATTTTTTCAAAGTCTGCCTGTCTCACAAAATTGTCCTTTGGCTTCTTATGCAATGTTTGCACTGAGCTGAGATCTGGCAGTGGGATGTGCTGTAGCATGGTGGGTATAAGAGTAGCACACAATGTTTACACAATGTGTAGAAAGGACACATAGGAACCTGAGCTAGAGTTTTATCTTGATTACTCTGTAACCCTGCTGGCCATATTATATATCATTGGCTGCACCCTCTCTGCAGATTCATCAGTGCCCGGTGGCAGACTCGAACCCTCTCTGTGGCCTCAGTGGCCTTCATCCCTTGCCACAGCCCCACCCCGGAGGGGGTGACAGCAGCCACAGTGGCCAGGGTGGAGGGGGTAGCAGTGACCGTAGCAGCAAGTGTCCCCAGATAGAATCAGGGAAGTCTTTATTCCTATGGGTACGTTTGTCTTGATGTACGAGTATAGTATTTGGTTTACAAGGATGTTTCCAGAATGAATTATGCTCGTAAACTAAGGTACCACTGTCATCCAAAAAGACCCACCTTGCAGGTGGGTGAAGTTAGTCTCCCACCCTTCCAAAATGCAACTTTCCCAACCTCTACTTTAGGCGTATGTGAATCTTACTAATTGGCTGAAGCATCATAGACATTCATATATCTAGTTTCTCTGGCAATCCATGCTTTTCCTGCTCTATAACAACAAACAGCTTTACCTGTAGACTTTTCAAAAGGAAGCAATAGACCTGCCCATTTGGCTTTCATAAAACTATCCAGCTATAACTTGGAACTGCTTAATAATGTCGTTAATCTGATGTGGCCACTAAGGATGTGCAATGGGAAAGTTTTTGGATTACTTTTGTTTTGTGTTCTTTTGTGGAGGTTCTTCTTTTGGCTCATTTGGGGTTTTGGGGTATCAGAGCTTTTCTCCTTGTGGGAAATGCAAGCATAAAACAGTGCAACTCCCACCACCACCACCACCACCACCACCACCACCACCTCACACATCCACAGTGGAAATCTAAAAATCCCCAACCCCAAACCCTTACAGTAGATAAATTGGGGATTGAGACTTACTCCCCCTACCACTATGATTCCCCCAAAAGTTAATAAAACAGGAAGGCATAAAAAGCAGGGCATCCAAATGTGTACAGTAGGAGCCCAGTATCCATTGGAGATCAGTTACAGGCCTTCCGGTGGATAACAAAAACCGTGGAAAAGAGAGAATGCCCACCCCCAAAAAAACCTTATTTTGTGACAGTAGCTTGCTTTACTGCTACTGTTTTATGATAGTAGCTTGCTTTACAGCTTCTGTTTGTGACAGTAGCTTGCTTTGCAGCTGTTGGATTAATTATTTAATTTTTTTCCTCTACCAACCATAGATAACTGAATCAGTGGTTAAGGAATCAGTGGATATGGGGGTCCTACTGTAATTTAGAAAGTACATGCATACTTTTATTCAATTTGTTTTCAACATCCTTTCTTATTTTTGAAACCATTTATAGTCATGGGGCAGCTAGTCAAGTGTGCATATGGCTACAAATTGCACTTTATTATTATCACAGTAAAAGCACAGCGTAAAATCCAGTTGTTAGTCGCAAACCAAGCAGGTTCCGCAGCCACATACCTAAACCATGGTGTGGATGTGGACTTCTAGCCAACTTCAGAGTTTTGGCATTTTGTGTGTACAGTATGTGGTCTATGGTATCCCATAACGAATCATCTGTGTTTCCATTATTTCTTATGGGGAAATTTGCTTTGATATACCAGTACGTTGGTTTGCAAGCATTTTTCCGGAATGGATGATGCTCGGAAATCAAGGTATTACTACATGAAAAAAGTGGAAGAACAGCAGTAAGATAAAGAGTAATTTTAAAAGTACTATGATCTGCAATGGAGGAACAGTAGTAGCAGTACTTGTATCAGTCCAGCGAGGAATAAACCAATCCAAAATGGAGATCAGATCAGGGGACTTCTCTTGGGAAGCAGCAACAATGAGCAAGTCAAGAAGCATTTACTCACCACTCTTCTTTTCAAGGCGCTTTTCAAGGTTTAGACTTCCCCTCACAAGCTTCCAGAATGTTCTCGCCCTCCTTATCGGTAGCGGACAGCCCTTTTTGAAATAGTCACAATATAACGTGCTGGAATATCAATCAGGCGATTTTTGCATGCAAGCATTACACAGCGGTCCTCCAGAGGAGGAAATACAAAAGAATCATGAACAGCTTGGTACACTCTTTTGGAAACCTGAATCTTATTGCTTTCAGGGGCTTTCAATTATAAAGCCACAAAAGACTCTGAAAAAGAAAGAAGGTGCCTGATTTGTGGGCTGTGTTTTTGTGTCGCCATTTGGGTTAGTGACTCTACCTCCAAACATGTAGGATCCTCACAGATCCAGGTGCAACTGCTACAAAGAGGAGGGGAAGTCTTGCTGCAAGCAAGGGAGTCACAGCCGTATGTTCTTGTATGTTGTGCAAAGAGAGAAAAGAAGGCATTTTTTGACGGTGGTGGTAGTTTCTCTTCTTTCATACTGAAAACAAGGCACAGCTAGAGTGCAAACCAGAATCATTGTTAAACCAAAGCGTTGAAATGTTACTTTTTTGGACTCGTGTCCAAATCCTCTGTGGTGGCTGGGGGATTCTGGGAGTTGTAATCCCGAAAGGAAGCTTTCCCAAGACTTCCATGGTGCAGCTTTTTCTGTTCCTTCCTCTTAGTTGAAGGCGGAGGAGTAGGGTTAGCCAATATCCACTGTGCTGCAGGCATTAAAATCCATAACTTCTCCACAACTGTTGTTGTGGAGAAGGGACAGACCTGCATCCCTGATGTGGAAGAAAAGCCTGTTTGTGCTTAATACATTGGAGAAATTGTTCGGGAACAGTTCATCCATGTGAAAAATATGACCGCTCTTGAGCTGCCAAGTTTACTAAGTCGTAGTAGGATCAGTTGTGGGGAGTGCCAATTCTCCACGTTAAAGCTGCCTGGAGGCAGTTTCAAGTTATGCACCCAGTGTTTCATAGAATAGAGTGGATAGAAGACTTGCTTATTTGGGTCTTGAAGGTCATGACTCTGTTACTACTACATATGCATCTGGCAGGTTCTGCGGCATTCAGACTGAATTCCAAGAAAGGCAGTGCCCAGATCACATAATTTAGCAGCTGTAAGAAAGTATTTTAAATGTGCTGAATATCTTTTCATTTGCACTAGATTTTTGCTTCCCAAAATGTGTGTGTAGTCCAGATTTTTGAGATAGCAATTTTCAACAAACTAGTTCATAATACATTGTGGTCATTGTTATTTACCTGTCATATTACTGCTTCTAAAAATGTACTCAAGGAGGTACTGATGGTGTTCTAGCATGGTATTCTCAAAATAACCTAGTAGGCTGCCATTCTATTTGTGTGTGTGTGTGTGTGTGTGTGTGTGTGTGTGTGTGTGTGTGTGTGTGTGTGTGTGTGTGTGTGTGTGTGTGTGTGTGTAGAGTGGAATTGTAGACGTAGGGTAATGAACATGTGATTCCCAGCACTTGAACTGGGCTAGTACCTTACCACTGAGGCAAGAAAAATAGATTTCATGGTGTCTGGGAGTCCCAGTCATCATGAAATGGAGGCCAAATAAATCTTGGCCTCAGCATTCACAGGAACATGTGAAATGTGTCTTGTGAGATCATAAGCCAGGGAGGCTTATATAAGCTCTCTGCATGTGGCTTTAGCCATTACAGAACAAGGCAGCAGCATAACTTGCTCTTTCATCTTTTTTGGATCAAGGTTGCCCCAGATGGATTCTGGTCACCCACAGGGTGCTGGGAAGGAATTTTAGGATCTGTATGTAAAGTCCTTAGAAATCTTTATAGAGTTGGTTTTGTTTGAATATAAGCTGCTTGAGTTAAATGTATGAAGGAAGCAATTTGTCAGGATGGGATTAATAGAAAGAGAAGAGTTAGGAAGCAGAGCCCTAAATTGGTGGGAGGATGATGGAAAAGGAAGTGGACAAAGTAGCCAGGTAGCTGTATTAGGCCACTATCTCACCTGGGGGAAGATATGGATATTGTAAAAGTCCAGCTTTTCTTCTTTCTTGGTCACATGACTGAAGATGTGGGATCTCCGTTCCCACGTACAAATATTTTTTTAAAAGCGCCGTTCAGCCCCACGGCCAGCAGGTGGTAGGAAAAAAATGAAAAATAATTTTAAAAAGTGCTGAGAGCCCAAAGGCCAGCTGATCAGTGCTGGGGGGGGGAGGGGAATATTTTTTAAAAAATTAAAAAGTGCCAACCAGACCCAGGAGCTGGAGCAGCTAGGGAAAAAAACGAAAACAAACAAACAAACAAAAACAGCACCGATTGCCCGAAAGCCAGCTGATCAGCGCTGGGAGGAGAAATTAAAAAATAAAATAAAAGTGCCGACCAGCCCCAGGACGAGCTGGTAGGGGCTAGGGAGGAAAGGCAGAAAACCGGATCATATGCGAGCTCCCACAGACTTCTGGCTTGCATTTTTTACCGGAGCAAAAAAATTCCCAACTTCTCTAGTAAGTCACGGAAAACTTGCTAAAGGGGACATAACCAGGTTTAAAAAAAAAAAAAAAAAGCCCGGTGGCAGTGGGGACAATATTTTTGGAAACACTTTATCTTGAAATTTAATCAGCATTTTAAAGGATGTGTGATAGAGCCCCTATAGATTTTGGTCAATAAATGTGCAACAGTGTTCTTGCCAACAGTTCAGCCAATCCAATACTGTCTGGCTTTTCCTTTTTGGGTACAAATTTTGCAAAAAAAAAAAAAGTTGTGTGGGAAAAGCCAGTGAAAATCTCTCTCGCTGTAGATCTTTCCTACGTCCTTTGCTTGTGTTGTCCTGCAACAGCTTGAAAATCCAAAGGAGATACTTGCATTTTGGCAGCTTAACAGTGACAAACCACAGTGGCAGGCTCAAGGCATTTTGCTGCCTGAGTCAGAAGAATAAATGCCCCAGAGGGGCCTCCCTCTCCCTCAAATCAAGGTACATTGTACCCCAAGCCAGTCAGGGTTTTTTGACACATTAGTCAGACATCCCCAGAGTCCATCTCACTATACAGCAGTAAAAATCCACTGGCAACACATGGGCACATTTACCCTTTTACAGGGTCCAGATTGCATTGCCTGTGCCGGCTGCCTCTTCTTTCAGGTGGCAGAGTCAGTTCTGCACACCAGGCTAATAAAAAGACCTGAAGATGCATCCTGAGAGCATTTATAGTCTGTCCTTCCACTAAGTGGTGGGGAAAGAGTCAGTGAGAATATCTCCCAATGTACTGAAGAATGGTTGGGGGCATATTTTATCTGTACGCTAAGATAGATTAGGACAGTGGTTCCCAACCTGGGGGTCGGGACTCCTTTAGGGGGTCAAACGACCATTTCACAGGGGTCTCCATGAGCCAGTGAAGAAAAAAGGCACCAACGGTTTGGGTCTGGAGGAGGGGGGGGAGGAAGAGTGAGTTACAGCTTGATAGGTTGGAGGGGATGTCAGTCAATGGCAACGGAGGCTGCGACTGGCTGAGGGTGCCTGTAGAGGGAAGTTCTCTATGGCACCTGCGGCAGTGGCCTGCCAAAGAGGGCTTGTGGCCTCTTCCAAGCAGGGCAAGGGGGTCACCACAACACGAGGAACTGTGTTAAAGGGTCACGGCATTAGTAAGGTTGGGAACCACTGGATTAGGATGACAGATCATGGCTGAGCTCCACCCAATTCACTACATTTCTTCCACCACATAATCTTTGGTCCAACTCCACAGCATGGTCTATGGGAATTATACCTCCAAGTCCATAGGTATAATGTTGGATACATGAGAGCAAAAAAGTCATCACGATACTAGTGGAATAAATTATCTTAGAAGCTGGGAGTGTAGGCCTCACTAGAAGCTGCTGGACTGCAGACCCCCTCAAAACAAAAAGCAAAGTGTGCTGTTTATACACCACCCCATGGTGCTTAAAGCATACTTTGGGCAGTTGGCAGTTTATTTATGAAGGCAACACGTTGCCCTGCCCTTCCTCCACCCCGCCCACAAAGCTGTGTACTTAGTTTACTGACCTATGAAGAATGGAAGGCTGAGTCAACTTCAGCCTGCTGAGAGTGAACTTGAGTTGTGAGCAGAGTCTTGGTTGCGGTGCTGCAGCTGTGCCACGAGCAATGAGCAGCAAAGCCAATTGAGAGGAATTAGGGTTGGAGACCCTCTGGAGAGCTACATTTGCTGAATCCTGAGCTAAATTCAGTGCAGGTCTTATCTCAGGTAGACCAGCTGAGAACAAGGAGAGTTACTGGTCACACCTACCTTCAGATATGTCTCATTGATTCCAATGTGTCTCCTGTCGGTAGGGTTAACATATGGTGTACTTGTCGCTTTGAAGCCACTGCCAAACATGCGAGCTGGATTCTTACGCCACGTTTCGAAACTAAATTCTGAAACAACCAGGAGTTTAATACGGTGCTCTCACCTTCTTCTTGCAAATATTTGCTCTCTAGAGATCAATATTGTTGGTTAAGTAGAGAGGAAAATAAATCAGTTATTACACCGCTCAGCAGTAGATTGTCCTATGCACCGTTGTGTGCTTTAATATAAAACCAGGATCTATAAAAAGAGAGAAGTCAGAATGCTGTGGTTTGGCTCCAGAGACCCAAGAGATTTCAGCAGGAGCCAGTTTGCAATTCCAGTGCCAAACATTAAGCTGCACATAGACGCTATGCGGACAACACTTGGCCTTGTCAACTTTTCCCCTCCAGGATGTTACTGTTCCTCCTTCTGGCCCTCTGCCCACACTCACATACGACAGCAAGCAATGCATGTGTGTTTGTGAAGACCTATGGACTGAAGTCCAAAGTGACTTTTGGGAACTATGACTCCCAGAATACAGACACCGGCATGATCTGGGAATGTCTCTCTCTCTCTCTCTCTCTCTCTCTCTCTCTCTCTCTCACACACACACACACACACACACACACACACACACACACACACACACACACACACACACACACACACACACACACACACACACACACCTCACTGAGCTGCTTTTAAACTTTAGAACAATGACTTACCTATTTATTAACTATAATATGAATATTGAAATTCGCCATTCATTATTTATTGCTGAAACTCACCTATGTTGACAAAGAAACATACACTCTGTATTTTGGACTTCCAATTCCCTTCAGAGCGTTCAGCTTTTCTTTTCACACAGACAAGCTGAGCATTTTTCTATAGCATTCTTCCCCATCCCACTCACAAAAAAACCCTCCCCCCTGCTCTTATTTTTACAAAACAAAAGATTGGAACGGGGGCACTTCATGGAGGTGCTCCACTCCCTTATTTCAGGGGGTCCTCTTCCAGTCTCAGGCTGCCTATACCTTCTGTTAATTGTGCGCAACCAATTAAAATGCAGTTATCAGGTCAAGTTTGTCAGAACGTGGGAAAGCACATGGGTAATAGTGTAAAAGAACTCCAAATGAAACACACATCCTAAATGCTGATTCTCATTTTGCCAACCCCAGAAGGATAGAAGGCTGAGTCAACCATGACCTCCCTACAGTTTTACTTGCAGTACTGTACAGGCATTTAACCACTGTGCCAAGAGGCTCCTCAAATAAAGGATTGAAAACACATGCATATCGGCATGTGCAGAGAATGACAGTACATCCGTTCAAACTGTTGCAGGTGCCTGAGCATAGGGATGAATTAAACTGGATAGTGTGATTCTCATAAGAGACACATAAAGTGCACCTGTGAAGCATCTCTTTCTCAACTCAAAGATCAGCCTTGAAAATCAGCAAGACAAGGGACAAACAGAGAAGGCACATGTTGTTGGTTTTTTGTTGGGTTTTCCTTTGGATGGTAACCCCACCCCCACCCCAAGTACATCGGCCAATTTGTAGGCAAAACTTTTTCAGTTGGAATGAGACCACCAAGCACTGTGCCCTACCACAAATAGCTGAGAACTGCTTCACACAGCAGGATTCTTAGGTGTGTGTTGAACATAAGAGCAGCCCTGCTGGAACAGGGACCACAGCCCATCCAGTCCAGCATTCTGTCTCACATGGTGGCTCACCATTTGCTTCAGGGTATTCCCAAGCAGATGCCTTCACCTGCTTAAGACTGAAGTGTTGACTTTGTATATACTGTGCAGAGGTGGGATCAGACAGCAGTCAAGGAGGCTGTGTGTGATCACGCTGGAAAGAGAAGTGTGTGATCATGCTGGAAAGAGAACTCTCATAAAGCGACCCTTTTGAGCATATGGGAACTGCTCCAGCACAGCTTCAGAAAAGAGTATCCCTATTGTTGGACCAAAAAGGTCCAGACTGGACATGGAGCAGGGTTGAGGTGCTTCACAATCTCCTGCATGTTATGTGCTCACCAGACTGTTTCACAGGCTGTCGAAAATGAAAGCCGTCTCTCCATCTGATCAAATCTGGAAGGAGATGAATGTGTGCTTCAAAAATACTCTCTAATTACACGTTCATGTCAAAGGAACACTTCTCAGAGTTAGAATCATAGAATAATAGAATCATAGAATCATAGAGTTGGAAGAGACCCCAAGGGCCATCCAGTCCAACCCCCTGCCATGCAGGAACCCCCATCATAGTATTTCCGACAGATGGCCATCCAGCCTCTGCCTAAAAACCTCCAAAGAAGGAGACTCCACCACCCTCCATGGCAGCATATTCCATTGCCAAACAGCTCTAACTGTCATGAAATTCTTCCTAATGTTTAAATTGAATCTATTTTCCTGTAGTTTGAAACCATTGCCCTGTGTCCTAGTCTTTGAAGCCATGGAAAACAAACCAGTCCCTTCTTCAATGTGACATCCTTTCAAATATTTAAACATAGCTATCATATCCCCTCTCAGTCTTCTTTTTGTAAGGCTAAACATTCCAAGCTCCCTAAGACGCTTCTCGTAAGACATTTCCTCCAGACCCTCAATCATCTTGATCACCCTCCTCTGGACCCATTCAAGATTGTCAACATCCTTTTTAAATTGTGGTGCACAGAAGTGGACACAGTACTCCAGATGGGGTCTGACCAGAGCAGAATAGACTGGTACTATCACTTCCCTTGATCTAGACATGATGCTTCTGTTGATGCAACCAAGAATCACATTGGCTTTTTGGCTGCCGCATCACACTGCTGACTCATGTTCAATTTGTGGTCCACCAAGACTCCCAGACCCCTTTCACAGGTACTATTTTCCAGACGGGTGTCTCCCATCCTATATCTATGCAATTCATTTTTTTACCTAGTTGCACCACCCTACATTTCCCTCTGTTGAACCCCATTCCGTTAGCTTTGGCCGAGCACTCTAATCTGTCAAGTTCTTTTTGGATTTTCATCCTATCCTCTAGGTTATTGATTATTGGTCCTTTATAAGTGTCCACTTGGGCAAAAGTCATGTTTGCTCCATGTCAAGTCTAGGTTATTCCACTGATGGACAATTGCAGGTGGAGCTCTATTAATGGGAAAAAAATCACATGCTATCACATCTATTCTGACTTGTGGCAGACCCTTTTCACAGGTTTACAGGTAGAAAGCACTCAGAAATTGTTTCCTCTTCCCTCCTCCTGGTGATGCCTTGGGCTTGTCCAAAGCCACACAGCCTGGCTGTACTTTCAGGAAACACATTGGGGAATTGAACTCCCAACCTCTGGCCCCTCAGCCAGATTCCTAAAACCACTAAGCTATCCAGCCAGCTGAGCTACAATAACATTTACCTACACCCGAGAAGGTTTTACACAAGCACAGCTTTACACAAGAATTGGGGAGAACTTCAAACATCTCTCTTGGGTCACTCTAGATACAACAGGATAGGTTTTCCTGGAATCAAAAAATGTGCTCATATTTTACATTGTATTGTTAAAAAATCCAAGAAATTGGAATAATTCCCATAAATCATTTTTATGAATTTCATTTGTGCTTAGCTCTATCCATGTTCATGCTCTTTCAAACTACTGTACATTTCTTTGTTAGAGTAAAAGCTGTAGTGTCTTGTGGTACCTTAATTACAAGCCAATTCAGTATATTGGTCAGAATGGTATTGTTTGGTGCCATTGACTTACAAAGTCAGTTGTGGAAAAGGTGGGAGATATTACCTCTCCTGTTCAGTCAGTCTTATCGAGATAGTTTGACTGAGCAAATGATCAATGGGCAGCCAGGGGGAGTAAAAAGTGCCAGTGTGTAGCTTTCTTTGTGCAGGGAGAATGAGACTGGCCAGATGAAAAAGCACCTGTGTCATTAACAGTTGAACAAAACAGGGCATCCATAGTTGTACAACACATTACACTTGCAGAGACAACAAAGCACCTGTCAGGGCTATTTTTCAACACATTTTCTAGGTGCCTTCTACTTGGAAAATATGGATGACCATGAGGTATTGTGAGAGGAAACCTGCTTTGTAGTATGTGTGTGGGGGAGAGCAGTTGATAGGGGTCTTATATATCAAGATGATCAGTCACACTTATGAACAGTGAACTCGTCCTTGAAGTGATTGCAGGCATGCATAGAAAAAGGTGGTTTTGACTTCACTGTTCAGCCCTTGGCTTTGGCCTTTCTACTTTGTTCTTGTCTGCATTAGAAACCTTTCTTTCCTTTGCTGAAGCATGGTACCAGCTGAGCTTGATCATTGCTGCCAATGTTTCACTGTTTCAACACATGATGACAATTTATAATTTCTGGGATTAAGGAAGAGAAAGGTTGGTCCGGGTGTTTTATTTTATTTTATTTTATTTATTTACGGCCAATGACCAAACTAGACAGATATAGCAACAAAATACATAGCATCAATGTGTATTCCATGATAGTATTTCAATTAGTACATAAAATTGGTAGATAAAATTGGTAGATAAAAAGTACGGGGTTAAAATTTTAATGCATAAAATTGGTAGATAAAAAGTATGGGTTAAAATTTAGCAGCCATTAAGACATGAGTATTATATTTCTTTATCTCCATTTACAATCTGATTTCGAACTCTTAGGGTGTTTATACACGACCCCTAAGCTCCGCCGCAAATGGCTGCAAGGTCCGGACCTTAAAAATGTTTACCCACCAGCTCCAGACTTTGCAGACAATTAAGTGCGACCCCGCCCACTTTAGCATGACCAAACAGCAGTTTTCTTGTACCTGGTCTTTGATGGTGACAAATATTTGATCCGGTGTAAGGATAGTGAGTGCGGGGCTCTCCTGGCTTCTGTTTGTTCTTTTTTTGCGCCCCGCCCCTTTAAGAGATCTGAATGCTGTCCGGAACAAAACGGAGGTAAACCGGCAGTCTTTGCTTTCTTTTTTCTCCGTCCCTCAGGCAGCCAGCAACCAGGAAGTGCCGAGGGGGGTGGGGACAGAGGAAGACAGAGGAAGAGCGACGACCCCCTAAGATCTCTGGTCCGAATTTAAGTGGCCAGCGGATCTTAGGGGTCGTGTAAAAAGGCCCTTAGTGCTACTGCCCAGAATTTGGCAACCTGCTTGGTTATTTGGTAACATTTATCAGAAAGGAGCAGATGCAAGTAAAAATCTATTGACCTCCCAGGGAATTTGCCTATAATAGGGGAAATAAGTTCTCTACGTAGGTCTTGATAATAAGTATAAAATAAGAGAACATGTTCCACAGTTTCCAGCTAATCATTAGTACATGGGTGTTGAATTTAACATAATTGTTTTCAGTCTCAAAGACACAGCCATTCAGATGCCCTAATTTGAACCAAGGCTCAAGTAAATCCCCAGTAATCATCACTTTGCAAAGGAAAACCCACACTGTAAGACCCTGAGAGTGATTTTAAAAGATGTTTTTGCAATAAATATCCACATATTTTCTTTAACCTTCTTTCAAATTCTGGATATGTGAACCCCACTCTTGAGCATAACAGAATATCAGCTCCAAGGGATGTGGATAAGACTTCTTTTACAAGAGAGATGACTGGGTGTACTTTGCACTGGGATCTATGGAGCAGAAGCACTTTGAATTCATGTAAAATTGGGTAAACAATCCAATACCTTCCAGCTGCCTAGACATGTACTTGAGTGCATACAGTTAATTAATCTGAGATACTCTTCTTCCAGGTATTTTGATTACATTGTGATTCCAAGCAATAGATTACAGAGAGCATGTTGTAAAACAGCCCCTGATCATTGCTTTGTGTTTGGGTGAGAAGTGGTTGACTGATGAAGAAAGGAGTTAGGTTTTGGGATTTTTCCCTGCTTGTATCTCTTTGTGAATAGGAGTGAGAACAAGAGGGTATCATGTGGACCATCTTGGTATCATCAAAATTCAGTCTTCTCTTTGCTTTGTTACCTTTTATCCTGCGGGTAACAAAGGTACAATATTGTGCAGCTATACTGGGCCATTTTCTGGTGTTTTGAATCATGGATGTTGTTGTTGTTCAGTCGTTCAGTCGTGTCCGACTCTTCGTGACCCCATGGACCAGAGCTCGCCAGGCCTTCCTATCCTCCACTGCCTCCCGGAGTTTTGTCAAATTCATTTGGGTTGCATCGATGACACCGTCCAACCATCTCATTCTCTGTCATCCTCTTTTCCTTTTGCCTTCGATTTTTCCCAGCATCAGGGACTTTTCCAGGGAGTCCTCTCTTCTCATGAGGTGGCCAAAGTACTGGAGCCTCAGCTTCAAAATCTGTCCTTCCAGTGAACATTCAGGGTTGATTTCTTTCAGAATGGATAGGTTTGATCTCCTAGCAGTCCAGGGGACTCTCAAGACTCTCCTCCAGCATCACAGCTCAAAAGCATCAATTCTGCGGCGATCAGCCTTCTTTATAGTCCAGCTCTCACTTCCATACATCACTACTGGAAAAACTATAGCTTTAACCATCCTGACCTTAGTTGGCAAAGTGATGTCTCTGCTCTTTAGGATGCTATCTAGGTTTGCCATTGCTTTCCTCCCAAGAAGCAGGCGTCTTTTTATTTCGTTGCTGCAGTCGCCATCTGCAGTGTTCAAGGAGCCCAAGAAAATAAACTCTGTCATTGCCTCAATTTCTTCACCTTCTATTTGCCAGGAGGTGATGGGACCATGATCTTAGGTTTTTTTTATGTTGAGCTTCAGCCCATTTTTTTTCACTCTCCTCTTTCACCCTCACTAAGAGGTTCTTTAATTCTTCCTCACTCTCTGCTATTAGAGTAGTATCATCTGCGTATCTGAGGTTGTTGATATTTCTTCCGGCAATCTTAATTCCGGAAGAATACTGAAAGACAATATCCTACATTCATAAACTGGAGGTTTTTTTTTAAAAAAAGGAAACAAACAAACTCTTTAGTTTGAAAAACAAGAGGTATTGAACATCAAGCTAAAATTACCATAGAAAGAAAAACATAATTACAAGTACATGGTGTTTTGCTACCCTAATACTTCTTGACGTACTGCATTTTGAGGTGGCAATTCTAAATCTTAACTATTGAATTTTCTCAGAGCATTTTTCCACATGCATAATTTACAGAGAAGCCTTGTTCACATCTCCATCTTTAGGTAGCACAAGCACTTTGAGGTCAGAGGCCACTTCATAATAGGTAGTAGATATCTAGAAATACTGATGATGAACCTTCTGGTGTGTTAGTTAAACTGCTGTACTGCAGCCCTAACTGTGCTCACAACCTGGGGTTCAATCCCAGGTAGCCATCTTTTGGTTGACTCAGCCTTCCATTCTTCCGAGGTCAGTAAAATGAGTAAAACCAAAGCAAAGTGTTCTGTTTATATACCGCCCCATACCACTTCAAGTAGTCTCTGGGCAGTTTACAATTTTTAATTTACAGTGTGCAGGGTACACATTGCACCACCCCCAGCAAGCTGGGTACTCATTTTACCGACCTCGGAAGGATGGAAGGCTGAGTCAGCCATGAGCCAGCTACCTAGGACTGAACCCCAGGTCGTGAGCACAGGGTTTACCTGCAGTACAGGCATTTAACCACTGCGCCACGAGTACCCAGCTCGTGGGTGAGGAGGCAATGTGTAAACTGCATAATGAAATTGTAAACCACCCAGAGAGTGCTTTGAGACCTATGGGGCTTTATATAAACAGAACATATTGTTTTTGCTAGTACAGTGCTGTACAACTTTTGATTAATTTAGTACAGTACACATGTGCAGAAAGTAGGGTTTTGTTTTTTAAAGCACCTAATTCTGAGAAATAATGGAACCTCTAATATTTTCATTACTTTTTCACACATATAGAATTACTTTGTTAAGCAAAGTATAAAGGCATCACTAAACATCACCCATTGTAGCTGCCTACTTATGTTATGGTTTCACACATATTAAGCAGAAACCTTAACATTGATTCCAAGTCATCTGGAAAATGTGGACATCTTTCTTTTTCTCCGTTTATAGTTTCAGTTGTTTATTGAAAAGCTTTTCAGTCGCAATAACATGTTAGGATAATGCACTTACTTATTTCCTTGTTTACTCTTAAACTGTTTCGGTCATCCAGAATGTATTTTGAAGGGAGTTAAGCAGGGTTTTATGACCCACGTGTGGGTGTTTAATAATGGAAGTGTATCATATAACAGAGGAAAACAAAATTCAAAACAAAACAAGTGACAACAGTTGTTGAACATCTGAGATCTGGCTGAGGAGAAGTTGCACATAAAACCTACTGTGGAATTATTGGTGGACACAAATAATCCATATTTTACAACCTTAAATCCTAATTCCACTCGTCAAACACCAACATTTGTTTATATGGATGCATTTATACAATGAAATGTTTCAGTTCTTAATTGCTTTGACCCCACACATTAATCTCCTTAGGTCTCTTCAGTGGCTTCTCAACCCATTTTACATACAACATAATCTCCTTTTCCTTATTTTCAAAGCTAGGTATGGTGTTTCCAACTCCCATGAAGAACCCTCAATGAGAAGATACCAGAGATTCCAGAAGAACAAAGCAATGCTTAGTTCTGAGTCCAAAGTTACAAGGCCATTGCCTGAAGCAAAATGGCCAAAAACAATGCCATTTGTTATCTGAATTGGATTATAAAGTAATTCTTCCCATTACAAAGTTCTAATTTTAACACTATCTGAAAAATTAGGGCCGCTTTTCCCTAAGTATAAGAAAACCCAGCACGATGTAATGGTTGATAAGAATATAGGAGAAAGGCTAGTCTACTGATAGAAACCTCAAGAAAGGTAGGGCCACACTGGACAAGATGCTGATTCCATATCTAGAAGCAGTGCACTCTTAAGTGGGGGGGAAAGGCTATCTCTTTAATAGAAGGTTTTTTCATTCCACATTGGGTTAATTATATTGCCTTTGTTTTGTAACTGGCCACTGGAAGAAAGGAGAAGGAAATAACACATTTACCTTGACAAATAATTATAATCTTTAATAAAACAAGAAATGTTCATTTTAGTATTGGGAACATGTGGACTTCCGGATGCGATTAGAAGCCAAGCCAACATTAAAATCATCTATTAACTGTGCTAGTCAGAATTTCTGTGATTTGTAATCCAAGAACACTGGGAGACCCAAGATTAGGAACCGCTGGATTACACTCTTAACTCTCCTCATCCCTTATCACTTGCCATGGCGATAGGGATGAATGGAAACTGAGGAAAACAACACCTTTCTTTTTATGCTTATGGTTTGAGGGTTTCTTACTCTTTCTTCCTCTCGGTCCTCCTTTGTTGCCATTAACAGAGAGCAGCAAAGAGGATGTCTCAGACTAATTTTGCCGAAACATGCCTCAAGTTGGTTTTAAGGTGAAATTCATTTTATGGGTCAGACAAAGAAACCTTGCCCCAAGTCCCAACAGTTTTCTATCCAAGATTGTGTTTCCATGGTTCAGACTAGACTACATCTTCCACTTGAAGAGAACTCTTACAGATTATGAAGGAGGGCTGCAGATAAAAGTGCAAAGGAGGAGGTGCTTTGTTACTATACACAGCATATTGGTAAAGGTAAAGGTAAAGGTTCCCCCCTGCACTTCCGCGCTAGTCGTGTCCAACTCTAGAGGCGGTGCTCATCTCTGTTTTTAAACCAAAGAATCAGTGTTGTGCAAGCCCGTGGCATTGTGTCTCGAATGGTTGAATGCATTTCTGCACACAGAACACTGTTTTTACCTTCCCGCTTTTTATGGTGGTGCCTATTATTTATCTACTTGCATTTACATGCTTTCAAACTGCTACATTGGCAGGAGCTGGGATTAACAACAGCAGGAGCTCACTCCGCTGCATGGCACCCGGGATTCGAAACGCTGAGCTGCCGACTTTGCAGCTGAAGTTTTCAGCGCTCTAGACCACTGAGCCACCAGGCCCCCATAAAACAGATAGGTAGCACTTAGTTGAAATAATGTGCCATCAAGTAAATGCTGACATTATGACCCTTTTCAGGGTTTTCCAGGTGGAGAACACTCAGAAGTGGTGTACCGTGTGCTTCTCCTGGGGCCACTCTGGGACTGTACAGCTGGCCCAAGGCCACACAGGCTGGTTTGACTCACAGGGGGCACAGTGTGAAATGGAACTCCCAACCTCTGGCTCCCCAGACAGAGACCTAAGTGACTGAGTTATCCAGCCATCGGGTGGGATTTAGGATTTTCATAAATAAGGGTGGGAATATTGATGAATTGCACTTTCCCTTGCATTCCGATTCTTTAAATCTCAGGTTCTTTTTATCATGTGTGATTTAAGAATTTGGATGGATGAATCATTAAACTCCATTAAATGCAGAAATGAAGTTTTTTCCAATCTGGTTGACCAAATTCAAAAAAAAAAAATCAATACATGTGTCTGTTCCCAGCAGGAGCTCACTCCACCCAGGATTCGAACTGCCAAGCTACTGACTTTGCAGCTGACAGTTTCAGCACTCTAGCCCACTAAGCCACCACACCTCTGTATCAGTAGTCTTCTTCACTGAAGTGCATCTGAACTGCCGAGAGAGTTGTCATTGCAATAACATGGCATCATCATGTATGCTTGTAATGGCATACAAAAACAGAAAAAGAAGACCCCACAGAATGAAGCCATAGAGGTGATAAGGTACATAGGCATTGCTGAAGAAGCTTTCCTTCCTGAACCTGGGTTCTCAAATACACACATGCACCACCATCCCAATTCTTCTGCTTATTAGAAGTCCTTTACCACTGAGGAGTCTAGATGTGGCCACTCTCTTAGACTCCATCTTGAGGCAATGGGGCTGAGAGGTGGATGATGGAGTTGTGAATTCTTCCTCTGATAGTGGAGCAGGGGCAACTCTGATCTTTTCCTTCCAGCCAGCATCTTCCAGCTCATCATCCGAATATACTTCTTCCAGCAGAGACAGGACTATAGGAGGTAAACATAGGAAGAAAACCATGACTTGTTGGGAACAGACAAGGAAACTCTCAACCTCCTGCTAGCCCTGCCAGAGAAGGAGAATGAAATAAGGAGTGTGCTTGTTCAAGGCAGGGCACTTAAGGATAGACCTTAATTTGGAATTATATGTGACACAGGTGGACCCATGTATGAATCCACATGATATCAGACCCATATTGCCAATGGGTTGGAGGAAAAGGCTGGGTGTCTGAACCAGCTGCTTCAATGGTCCTGCATTTCAAATGCAGTTCTGATTGACCTCGAGATAAAAGCATCCAGTGCTAGGCAACCAGGTTTTTGCTGGTCTCTTGGGTGGCCGCTTGAAACTGGTTTCTTTGTATTTATATGTGCGCAAAAAACAACTTCAGTTGGCCCATCATATTCTATATTCCCTTTGCAATTTATTATCTGACATCTTTTTGCTTGAATAATAACTTATTGCCTGACAGCTCTAAGCCCATATTTGTGACAGTCCGGTTTTGTTGCTATAGAAATGAACATACTGTAGTGTCAGAAGTCCAACAGTATTGCAACCACTGGGCCTGGAAGAACCTGCAGGCTCAAAAGCAAGTAACTTAATACTCAAATATCATCACCAGCCTACAAAGTAAATTAAAACTCAAATATCAGCAGTTAGCAGGAGGGAAAAAAAGATTCGTTTCTAGTGAATTTAGGGTTGAATTACCGAACATTGTTCTTTTTATATTCCTTGGAATGACAGATTTGTCCCCAAGGTTGCCAGTTGCTGTTTTTTAAATTACAAAAATTTCAGGCAAAAATCAAAGAAAAACAAAACAAAGCAAAAAGACACAAAATATGTGACACATAGGTCTGTGAAGATTCTCAGTCATCCAGGTGCGTTTAACTGGGAGTTGAGTCAGGGCTACTGGACTTCTTTTTTGAGAGATAGAAACGTTTCGCTGTTCATCCAAACAGCTTCATTGGTCTGAATACAGCTAGTGCAAGTAGTCCTTCTTATAGTCAGCTTGACCTCTTGTCCCCTGGTCTGATTGGCTCATAAGATGAACAATAGCCTGAATAGGCTCGTTAGGGAGACATTACTGTCCATGGCCAGGATATCTGGTCTGGGTTGAGGCGGCAATTGACAGGGTGACCTACCACCAGTTATATCCCGGAGAGACAGTCCCCTGCTTTTATGGACTTCCCAAGATCCACAAGCAAGGAATCCCCCTCAGACCTATTGTCAGCAGTAGAAATTCAGTGACTTACAACATCGCAAAATACCTGGCAACTATCCTAGCCCCACTGGTTGGACACACGGACCACCACGTACACAACTCAGAAGAGTTTGTTTCTAAAGTCAGGGAGCTCAAACTGGATACAGAGGAAACCATGGTATCCTTTGATGTTACATCACTCTTTACCAGCATACCCACCACTGATGCGCTAATAATGGTAAAGAGAAGATTAAGAGAAGACAGCACCCTCACCTCCAGAAGCCGCCTCAACCCAGACCAGATATGCCTGCTCCTGGACCTGTGTCTGAACACCACATATTTCATGTACAGAGGGGACTTCTACAGACAGAAGCATGGTTGTGCCATGGGTTCCCCAGTGTCACCAATTGTAGCAAACCTATACATGGAAGAAGTGGAGAAGAAGGCACTCAACACCTTCCCAGGGACAACACCATCCCACTGGTTCAGGTACGTAGATGATACCTGGGTTAAAATAAAGACGCAGGAAGTACAGGCCTTTACAGACCACATCAACGCAGTGGATCCTAATATTAAGTTCACTAGGGAAGACACCCAAGACAACAGGCTGGCTTTCCTGGATTGTGCAGTCATCATCAGACCTGACCGTGGCCTGGGAGTAGAAGTTTACAGGAAACCCACACACAGAGATCAATACTTACTGTTTGACTCCCACCATCCATTACAACACAAACTAGGAGTCATCAGGACCCTAAGCCACAGAGCAGAGAGCATCCCCACCTCCACAGAAGCCAAGAAGAAGGAAGACGGGCACCTGAAGACAGCACTTAAGGCCTGTGGATATCCAAAGTGGGCCTTCAACAAAGCAGTGGGCCATCCCAGAAGAACAAGGGAT
Organism: Phrynocephalus forsythii; assembly: GCA_029282475.1. NCBI lineage: Eukaryota > Metazoa > Chordata > Lepidosauria > Squamata > Agamidae > Phrynocephalus > Phrynocephalus forsythii. The sequence continues at coordinate 29,443,562 of JAPFRF010000004.1, forward strand.
CAGTCTGAGACCCAGACCCAATGGAAGAACCTGGTCATTCCTTACATGGCGGGAGTGTCGGAGAAGCTTAAAAGGATTTTTGGCAAACACCACATCCCTGTTTATTTAAAACCCAGGAACACACTAAGGCAGAGACTTGTCCACCCAAAGGATCCGATACCAAACCATAAAAGGAGCAATATAGTATATGCAGTCCAATGCAGTGAAGAGTGTTCAGACCTCTACATCGGAGAAACTAAACAGCCATTAAACAGAAGAATGGCCCAACATAGGAGGGGTAACAGCTCAGGACCAGAATCAGCAGTACACCTCCATTTGAAGGACAAAGGCCACTCTTTCAAAGATGAGGATGTACACATATTAGACAAAGAAGAGAGGTGGTTTGAGAGAGGAGTAAGGGAAGCCATTCATGTTAGCATTGAAAATCCCTCCCTCAACAGAGGTGGTGGGCTCCGGCATAGTCTTTCTGCTACTTATCAGGCTGTACTTTCCAAAGTACCCAGGCAAATCAAAGAGCCTTCACCACCAAGGTCACAGCTAACGACCCATTCTTGATGGGTTTCAGCACCTTAAGCTATTGTTTACCTTAAGGCCATGGACAGTAATGTCTCCCTAACGAGCCTATTCAGGCTATTGTTCATCTTATGAGCCAATCAGACCAGGGGACAAGAGGTCAAGCTGACTATAAGAAGGACTACTTGCACTAGCTGTATTCAGACCGATGAAGCTGTTTGGATGAACAGCGAAACGTTTCTATCTCTCAAAAAAGAAGTCCAGTAGCCATGACTCAACTCCCAGTTATGTGACACATAGCTATATGTCTGAAGAAGTGGACGTGTCCCCAAAACTTTACATTAACATATGGAAGTTAGTCTTTAAGGTGCCACATGTTTTGTGTCTTTTGTTTTGTCTTGTTTTTCTTTGATTTTTTGCTTGAAATTCTTGAAAAGATTAACACGGCTACCCTCTCTGAAACTTAAATTACAAAATTTTCATACACGTTTCAATTATACTTAGGGCAGTTCTGAATTGCCCTTGAAGACAAAAACAAAACAAAACATAAAACAAAATAAATTGGCCAACATACAGGACCACTCTCTCCGAAATCTCATTTCATCATGATTTAAAGTCTAGCAAACAAAGAGTTTAAGATTTTTAACACCTGCTTTAAAAATCAGGAAAAACTAAATAAATAAAAGCAGCCAGTATGGTGGAGCAAATGCATAGGAATGGAGGGGCTCGATGAACAAAGGGTGCCGTTTTAGGGCATGGTTGATAAATAAAGTTACACCCATGTTTTGTTTCACACCTTCATTGTCAAAGGGAGTGTGCCACATGCATTAGCCTTCCTGGTTAAAAGGTGGCTTCAGGGTAGCAGCAACGTGTTGTTTCATGCCTTGTGGGAATATATTGTCAGTATGAGTAGCTACAAGCAGGCGATGCCAGCTTTAAACTATACCAGCTGGGTAGCCTTGTTACAGATAGTGTTGGGTGTGCCTGAAGGTATTAAGGTAACAGTACCCTTTGATTCTGGTGGGTAATGATTTTAAACAAGGAAAAGCATTGTTGACTTTCCAAAATGTCATCACCAGCCTCCAGGAAGACTTTTATTTTGCAGGCATATATACTAAAAGGGAAAGAAATATCAGACATGTTGTTTTAGCTGAAAGTCATGAAGGACAGTGGAGTTTATTTCTGTTTTCAGATCCAGAATGCTTCAAGCATTGCTGCTGAAATGGCTCTGTTTTGTACTCTGGGACACAACATCACAGTTGTCAAGAGTGCTTGTTAGCAGCTGAAAATAAAAGATAAATTTCCAATAATGAAGATTTAATATTGCAAGATATCTGTACACTAGTGCATGAAGTTGTTCTGTCAAAACCCCTTGCAGGTATTTGGGAGGAATTAGAAGGAAAGCTTTAGACAAACTATTCACTGATCATAATGTGGCAGAATTCTTTCAGTACCCTGGTACAAGGAGTATATCAGGATCAATTATTATAAAACATTAACTCAAAACGCAGAGTAATAAGATCTTGAAGGTCCCTCTCCTATCCTGGCCAGCTGTGTCCCGTTGTTCAATACAAACAACGGAACAAAGAGTAATTCACCTCTTATCTCTTGTGCATCCTACAGAAGTAGACTAAATTGCACTAAATCTGCACATTTTCCATAATGACTACATGATAGGTAAACGTGAGGGCTGCCAGGCAAGATGGCTCCGATTGTGTTAACAGCACAAAGACAAGATCAGTTCAGAAGCTTTCTGCATAAACAATTTTTAACCTATCCACCTTTCTATATTTATCTGAAAAAGGAAGGTGACTAGGAGCCATGTTCAACCTATATATATAGAAAAAGTTATGAACATAAGAACATAAGAGGAGCCATGCTGGCTCAGGCCAAAGGCCCATCTAGTCCAGCTTCCTGTATCTCACAGCGGCCACACCAAATGCGTCTGGAAGCGAACGAGAGCGATCAGCCCCGAGGCTTCTCCAGGGTGCATGGGAGGGCCGCGCGGAGCGACCGGATCGCCCGTCGTCGCCCTCCCACACACCTTGGAGGCTTCTTGGAGGTGGGGGGCAGTGCGGAGCAACCCGCCCCCTCCCCCGGTTCCGGTACTGTGGTCCCGCAATGTAGTGGGACCGCAATACCGGAACCGTGAAATGGTGGGGGGGTCACTGTACCTGCACCTCAGAGCCACGCAGGGGGCGGCGGAGGGGTGATCAGGTCACTCCATGCCACCACCCCCTCCTCCGAGAAGCCTCAGAGCCGCGAGGGGGCGGCAGGGGACAATCGGGTCTCTCCGCTCCGCCCCCCGCGCTCCTCCGAGAAGTCTCAGAGCCACGGGGGGGGGGCGATCCAGTCACTCTGCGACGCCCCCTGCGCTCCTCCGAGAAGCCTCGGAGCCACGCAGGGGGCAGGGCGATCCGGTCGCTCTGCGCCGCCCCCGCGCTCTTCTGAGAAGCCTCAGAGAGGTGCGCGATCCCCCCTGCCCCCAGGCCCCACCCCACCCACTTCTGCATATCACGGATTTTCATGCATCGCGGGTGGGGTGGGTCCCTAACCCCCATCGGCGGGTGGGTGACTGTATGGCCATTACCACCACTCCAAAAGGCCCTCTTTGATATCTGGCAACCAGGTGTTCTGTCCCATCTCTGAAAGGATTATTTCATCGGTCTGTTAAAGCTCGGGTATGAAATGGACGATCTTCCAAAGAGGCATCTACATGCCACCACCTTCCATATCAATATGGCCTGTTGGTCTTTTCCCCTTCCTTTGGGCTGATGCTTCTCTACACAGCCATACCTACCATTCCAGCATGTTCAACCAAATCAAAGTGGTCCTGGGAAACCACAGGCCAAGCAACATCAGGTCCTCCTCCATAGGAAGCACCAGGTGTAAATCTTTCCATGCTGGTTAAGTCATTCCTGCCAAGCTGTATCACCAAGGCATCTGGAAGAAGGTGAAGCTGCAACTGCTGCCTCATGGTGGGCATCAGTGACTCCCATCTCATCCCTCGCTTCCCAATCCACCGGATACAGAGCTTTTCTTCAAGACCAAGATGCCTCTGACTGCTGCATGAGGTTGAGTCCAAAAGACAATGCAACACCCACCGATCTTGACTGTTTTCTGATGTCCTGAAACAACAAATTGAAAAAGAAAAAGAAAACGAACACCTAGTTCCCTGAGCTCCTTGCCCTCTGAAGATGCCGGCCACAGAGTCTGGCGGAACGTCAGGAAGAAAAACTTCCAAAACACGACCAAACAGCCCAAAAAAACTCACAACCGCTTTAAAAAAACCACAGTTAATCATCATGCACCATCTGGGGATGTACATCTTGTTTATACGTATCCGACTGCCACCAACCTAATGGCCACTGGCAAATCCTTCGGAAGCCCCAAAGAAGTCAAACCTGCCATAAACTGAAACTGGATAAGAAATGTACAGTCAGTGTGAATAAAGAGTAGGCATCTGTTTCAAGTGTGCCTGGCTTTGCAGGGGTTCAAACATGGGCCCCAGATAAGTTTATACTTGGATGGGGCGGTTTAATATGGGGAAGCATTCAAAACTGGACTGGCCAATCTGTCGCCTGTAATCATATACTGACTGCTCTTCCACTTTTTTCCTGCTGTTTTTGTGTGTCTGTAGATTGGGCCCTAGAAACACACTGCAAAATGCAGCATAGTCTTCTGAACAGCCTCTGTTCATTTGAAATTAAGCCATAGTTATCCAGCTCTTAGCTAATTGCCATTCTTCACATGCAGGCTGTGGTTCAATCATCCTGTAAGCAATGCCAGGGCCTCCGCCTCCTGATCTGAAGAAGCCTGTGTGATCTCTGAGAGCACCAAAGAGATGTGAAATGCTTTGAACTAATGATATTATTTATTGTAATGGTACAGTTAGAGTTACAATAACAAGGCCTCAGAAATCCTGGGAGGTGCCCTGAATAAACACATTAACCAGTGTTTTCTACAAATATTAAGATTTGTTTTTTTCAAAAAAACCATGGCTTTTCGTCATTGGCAAAAGGTGTGCTGTCGGAACAAATGGGGTGGGTGTGACGATTAGCCATTCTTACTTTCCACTTCATAATTGAGATTCTTCAGAGACAGTTGATTATGTGAATGGCATGTGAGCATGCCACATATCTGCAAGTACCTGCTTTCCCTGATGCAACCCTCAACCTGGCACCAGGGAAATGTGGCTGTCAAGAAGCCCATCAGATGACAGCAGTGGTCTAATTTTGCATACAAACAGGCTCATTTCTCCCACTCCCAAATGGCATTACAAAGCCCTCTGTTCTTCCCTCTATCTTGCTCCCATTCAGATGTGAATCTTGGCAGTTATGACTGCCTAGATGTATATAAAAGTGTTCTATGTTTGCGTTCAGCATCAAAAAGCAAGAAGCTGCTTCTGTTGAGTGCTCCCCCTCATTTCCCCCCCTCCCCTTCCCTCCCTCTCTTGAGAAAGGTAGAAGTCTCCCTCTCTTCTGGTAACAACTGAAGACAGAACAAAAGAGCTACTTTTGTAAAAATGGAAGTATGCAAAGAATTTAGAAAGTTAGCTTTTTGTTCTTTGAGTTCTAAACACCTTCCCTGCAGGAGAATTCTCTCTGTGTGTCAGGGTTGGCGGGGGGGGGAGGCACTGTAACCACAGAGATACTCATGAAATCTGAAAGGTGATAACATCATTTCAGAGGACTCTGGATTCAGGGAGGTGGGTGGCGGGTGAGAATGAATTTTTTTAAACCTAAAGTAACTAGATATATTTTTACTAGCCCATGTTATTCTTTCTTCGAGATGACAAGACTAATGGCCACTGTAGTTGAAATGCCCGGTTTCTGCTTCCCGTTCTTCACCCTGTTAATTTTAACCTCTAAATGGCTAGTAGTCTGAGTCCCTGAGGAAGTGTCTGTCTCATGAGGGGCCTACCCAGACACTATGATCTTCACCTGGGCCCATCTTGAATAGCTTCAGTTGAACGGTTACTTCACGTCCTTCCTTGTTCCACGACTAGTTTTGTACCGTGACAGTGTTGGTCGCAATCACATGGCTTTGTCCTTGTTTTGTCCCTGTTTAGTCCCTGTTTCAGATTTCTCACAGTCGTGATAACTTGTCTCATGACAACTGTTACTTCATGGTCTTGTTCCATGACAAATTCTGAATTTGTCCTGCTTTCTCAACCCTTTTATAAATATTGTAAATAAAACTTTTTAAATATTTCGATTCACTGGTATTCCGGGATTTTTACGTCAGTGCTACAGAATTTTTGGTACTTTCTTTAATAAACATTTGTGCTGCATGGTGTTTCCCATAGGGAAACTAACGTCAAATGCCGCTTCAGCTGCTGACACTGACAGTTGGTACCACATGGTCCCTTGATATGGAACAGGAACCAGGAACAAACCGTGACAAGAGAATATCCCAACCCAGCACCAGGTACAGTATTGTCATGCTCTGATCCCACTCTGGGGGCATGGTTGAGACAAATTTCAGCTGTTGTGCGACGGATGTGAAGTAAAAAAAATTTGTACCGGTCCGAAGAGCATCACTTACAGAGACAAAATGGACGTGAAGGTAACCACCCCTGATGGGTGTACAGAAGGCTCTTTTTGTTCCTGTGTCCAACTGTGGAGTGTCTTTCAACCCTCCTAAGGCTTTCGACAAGGAGGTGGAGTTTGCTCAATTTGCTTTCCAAACTAGAATGTTAGTGCTTCTTGAGTGTCATGATTGCTTTCATGATGTTATTCTTTTCAGGTGATATTTGCTTTTCTTTTAATATGGATTGATTTATTTGATTTTTATACTGTTCCATCTAGTTCACAGGCTACTCTGGGTGGTGAACAATGCCATATAAAACATAAAACATATTACATAGGAATATTAAATACATTTTAAAAATCCTAAACCAAAAAAGTGCAATGAAATGATCAAACACAAATCACCAACGTCAACATAATCAACAAAAGGAGAGTAAAAGTTAAAGTAGAATAAAATAGAAAATCACAAGCGGGAAGTGGTCTAGAGGAGAGGCAGGTTAAACAGAGTACAGGTTTTATTGTATTGCTATCTTCAAAAATCAGAGCTGCCAAGATGCCCTAAGCACATCCGATCTTGCCTGATTTCAGAAGCTAAGCAGGGTCAGCCCTGGTTAGTACTTGGATGGGAGACCACCAGGGAATACCAGGTGCTGTAGGCGCCTGGAGTAGGAACTGGCAAACTGCTCCAGTATTCCTGCCAAGAAAACTCCATGGACATGGGGTCACAAAGGGTCGGTCACGACTATAACAACACAACACACACACACACACACACACACACACACACACATCTTCAAAAATCAGGGAAGCCTTGTCTGTACATCCACGTTTTTAATTGGCATTCAAATGGTTTCAGTGAGCGGGCCAAGCAGATCTCTGAGGGCAGCTGATTCCAAAGTCAAGCAGGGACTACTGAGAAGGCCCAACTCTTCATTTCCACTTTCTGGACCTTTCTCATGGTCGTTACACTCAAAGGTCCAGCCGGGGATGAACAAGAAATGCAAAATAAACATGCAATCAATAAAGAAATAAATAAATGTTATATGACCTTTGTTTCTACTTATTATTTTCAGTTCTCCTCCTTATTACTTCTCACCTGAAACCCAGCCTTGAAACAGATTTTAGGATGCTTCAGATTCCCAGTGTTTGTTATTAGACAAAGAGCCGGCCAGAATTTCACCAGTGTTCTTCTCGTCTCGTCTCCCCGTGGGACATCTTCCAGGCGTCTGACTCTCGGATGGACTTTTGAACCTCTTGGTTATTGCACACTCTTAAAAACAGCTTGAATATACTGGAACAGTTTTGCAACTGAAATGGACCACATTTTGGTCAGGCCACCAACATTCAAACTCTATCTGTAGCATCTAGTGCAGTCACAGTGCAGCTGGAAGGTCCACATGTTTCAGCCCAAGCTTAGGTGATTTACTTGGGAGTCTCTTGGCCGTCCCATCATCTCCATCAAACTGCATACTTTCTCAGGTGGGAATCAAAGCAAACATTGCAGCCTACCTGGTCCCCAGCATTCGCCATGGACACTGGTGGTCTCTCCAGACATGGGTGGTTAGTATAGTTCTTGTGCACCCATCCCCTTTGGATGCAGAGGGCACTACATTTGGTAGAGTGTACCTCTTAAGATCCTGCTTGGCTCTAAACACCGCAATGCTACAGCAGTGTCAGCATCATGAGACACTGTAACCATAGCCCCACTACTTAAGCTCTCCAAGCCTCCTGCGGGGTGGGATTCTTTCCCATTTGTCACATATGGCTCATATGTACTGGGCCTATAAATTACACAGAGAATAAGGAAAGAGGAACTGTGCATCATAGCACCCAGTGAGTTGATTTTGTTCAGATCAGCAACAGGGTGGGGCTGGTTTCCGAGTGTTAGCTGTGTTGGCATGTTTCATTTTGGAACCAGTCCCCTTTCGAAATGAAACACCCATCTCTAATTGCAGCAGAGACTAGCAACCCAAGCTCTTCCCTCTGGTCCAGATATTCTAAATCCTCCCCTTTCTTCTGGTTCACCTGATAGGCCAGGCTTGCTCTATATAGAATCCATGTGGGCTTCACTACCCCTTCCTCCATTTGGCATGACTAGCAGAGCTAATGGAAGTGGAAAGCCAATATGACGAAGGGGTTAGAGAGCTGGGAAGTTGGATTCGAATCCCCACTTAGCTGTGGAATTCACCGGGTGACATGAGCAGTCAACATTTCTCATCCTGCTCTGTAAGACTGTCATGAGTATTATCAAGAATCAAGGGGATTCTTTGGATACCAAACAGTGATCGTGCATTATGCACATAGGAATGCCAAGGAGATCAGTACTGGAGTAAGATTTCATTTTTATTGCCTATTGAATACAATCCTAACAAATCAAAGAAAGGGGTTCTTTCACTCCACCATTCACTCAAGATATACAGTACATACTTACCAGGGGACACTTTGCTCAAAGGATTGGCCAGTCCTTTGCCAAAGGGTTTGGATGTCTGGCCACAGAAGCTGACGGGATCCAGGCACACCCTATGTCTATCTCCATCTACTTCTTATAGAAAATCCTGGTGCTAGGCTGGTACTGTGGCAGACACCTGAACCCATGATGGTTCTGGGCTAGATTCCCCCACCCATGTGGCTGTTTCCTCTGAAACAGTCTGTTAGCCCTGCTAACTCATTCCTATGCCAGACACTTCCCTTTTATTTCTGCACAAGCAAGTCCAACTTCCCCTTATCTCACCGTTCCATCTTCTCATTTCTGCAAACACCACAGCTTCTCCAGACTCATATAAAAGTTCTTTGATATAAAATTGATTTGCACCAATCTGCCTCCATTTTGTATCCCCCTGTTTCTTCACCTCTTTTATGGCCATTCCTTCTCAACTGACAGTATAAAGTGGAAGGGCCAAGAGAGCCATACAGGCCATCTTGAATTCACTGGAGGAATTCAAGATGGTGGCATATACATGCAGCTAATAAATAATAAGAGCAGGACCTGCTGTCTCATATGAGAGGCCTGCTGCTTTGCAGTTCACAGAGTGAACAGGCCAATGAAACTGCATTCTGTTATCCTCACGTTCCCTGGTCTCTTTTGCCTAAATCTCATCTTAATGACATTTACAAACTGTCAGTGAAGAAATAAGCATTTGGTTTCTGACTGTGGACAAATGATTTGAATTGGTGAATTTACAATTAGATAAGTAGTGATTGTTGTTTTCAGCAAACAAACAAAAAGGCAGAGGTTGCATCTCCCAAGCCTTCGATAGAGGAGACACACTGTTTTTGAAACATCACTCCTTCAAATAAAGTTGGAGGCACACTTTTGCCTTACTCGGACTTGGGCAAATGGCATTGTTTATTTTCTGAAGGTCATGGCCAGCCCTACCACTAGGCAAAGTGAGGGCACCACTTCAGACAGCAGATTTCAAGTGTCTTGCAAAGAGAGTCAAGGTTTACCCATCTAATTCTTGGCTATCTAACTTGCTAGCATTGAGATTTTCTACTTTGCATACAAAAATATCTTATCAGGCTTTCAGTACTATGCCTCCACCTAGGTAAGGAGGACTGCAATTTGTTCTTTGTACTCAGGCAGCAAAATATATTGGGCTAGCCTTACTCATGCTTATCTATGAGTATTCTTCTTAGTGCAAAGTATTGCAGCCCCGATGGGAGACAGAAGCACCCCAGGAATGGAATGGTGGAAGATGACATTCACACAGTCACAGAGCTGGAGAGGTGCCTTGGTTAGAAGTTTGGACTCAGATGATCCAGGTTCTGGTCCCCACTTATGGGGACATCTTCACTTATGGAAGAAATGGAAGATAAAACAGTGATAGATATACGTCACGACTGTAATGGCACAACACACACACACATACAAGGAGGATAGAGGAATGGAGACCAGAGAGAGAAGGAGGGAGGGTGGGTAGCTGCAGAGTCTGGAAAAAATTGCAGCTAATAATACTGTACAAGAATACAATGGTCATTCTAGCTAGGGAATTCTGGACGGCTTAATCCAACTTTTCCATGCTTGGGAATGGAAAATTCTCTTGTGGTAGAAAATTCAGGAAATTCTATGGGTTTGACCATATGGGATTCCATGGCATGCCAGGAGTGACAAAAGTCCATTTGCAATGGAAAAGCTGAGTAACATTCACAAAGAGAGTCAGGCAGGAGGAAAGGCACAGACTTTCATCTGGTGCATTGAGGAATTCAAAAGGAAGGCAAAATACATTTCCATGCAAGCTGTTGCACGCTGCCTTTAAGGTTCAGGTGTACTCTGACATTTTGGGAATTGGAACTTAAAGATTTGTCGAAGAACAGCCTGCGTAGAATGAAAACTCCCGGGCTGATGCTGGCAAACACAGCAGGAAAGCTCTCTCTTTCTTCTCCCTGGGGAAGGAAGACACACCCGAACTTCCTGCCAGAGTCACTTCCTGAGCTTTCAGGTCCATCCCCTATGAATGAGCCACACCTTTGGGGGAGCCGTCTGTTTGCATGCCAAAAAAATATCAGCCAGCCCATGTTGTTAACTGTCTCCGCGCAGCTTAATTCAGGCTCCCCACTCCACCCCACCCCTTTCCTCTTTGGGGCTTTGGCAGCTTGGAAGCAGAAAGCTTTCCGGAGAAGAATTATTTTCGAAGCAATCTACTGCCAAAATGCAAGTGGAAAAGAGAGCCCCATGCATTAATGTCACCTTGTATAGTACTGTTACACTCCTCCACATATTCTCTTTTCTGATGGTCAGGTAAGGATGTAGTAGGCCCCAGGCTGGCCAGGTCAAAGCATCAGGACATGTTCATTCACATGGGCAATAATAATGTCCTTTGTTGCTACGCTTAGGTTTTCCTTTTGAGCTGCAGAGCTGGGAGATGAAGGGGAGAGCAGGGTGCCATGAGGCAACAAGGTGTCCTCATGACATCCTGCTACCCTTCTTTTTAAAATGGAGAGTATTTGGGGTGGCTTGGACTTAAAACAGCAAGAGATGCAAGCCTGTTGGAGATCAAAATGGCCAAGACTGGTTTGTTTTAGATTATGGAGTGCGGGGGGGGGGATCTTACACCACTGCAAGGAAAAACAAAGCCCCTTCCTTTTAAAATCTCTCTCTCTCTCTCTCTCTCTCTCTCTCTCTCTCTGTGTGTGTGTGTGTGTGTGTGTGTGTGTGTGTGTGTGTGTGTGTGTGTGTGTGTGTGTGAGAGAGAGAGAGAGAGAGACAGACAGACAGACAGACAGACAGAGGTGGTGAGATTCATGATCTAGCTTTGATTTTACAGCCCAAACAAAAGAGCAGAGGAACAGTGGAAGATATAGTAGATCAACCCGGTCAGGATCCAACTAATTAAAGCCATTATACAACACAGTGACTGTGTCTCATCAACGCAGGTACTTTTAATGTTGAAATAAATCACCATTTTTTAATGCTGAAATGAATCGCTATTTAGAGTTCAAACCAGTTATTGAACGGGGCTGGTATCAGTGCTTGGCAATGTCATGCACACGGTGCAGGGTTGACAAAGAGTTGTGTTGAATGTGACAGAGTGGATGAAAAGAGGTCCTTTTTGCAACCCACGAGTGTAAGAAGAAACACTCAATCCCTCGAGGAGTCACACAAATGCCAGGCTTAGAGGTGTTTCGGAGAGATGGGCACAAACTGGTGAACACACATTGATGTGTCAGAATGGCTAAAAAGCTGTACATTTGGGTGGGGGAAAATGCACTAATGCACTTAGCTAAGAGGGGACATGGATACATTGGGTGGAGCACATAAATCAATGCACACGTTAGGAAAAATGCATCAGGAGGCATGAACATTTCAAGGCATGGAGGTTTTACAACCTGCTATAAAAGATTGGGGAGAAAACACAGCAAAATTATGACTAAATTTTTTGCACAACCTGAATCTGTTTTTCCTCCCCATTTCTTGCCTTTCCCCATCACCCAGGAAGCAATGCAGTGGTGTCAGAGTGGTGGTAAAAAGAAATATGACTTTTAAAAGGCAGATTGTTTTGTTTCTATTAATATGGGGTCAGGGATGTATTTGAAAGTGGTATGTAGCATTTCTTGTTAACACTGCTTCATCATACATTGCTTGTTTCAGGAGAGGCAGGTAGCCATGAAATATCTGCTGTTCTGCACCTTAGAGCTGTTCTCTGCCAGCTGCATCTGAACAGTCCTCCTGGAAGTTTATATTACCTGCAGTGGTTCAGATGAGGTTCTGCCAAAGGCCCATCTCAGCTTCCTGTATCTCACAGTGGCCCCACCAGAGTCGGAGTGCATGAGACTAGATACCTGGAAAATCTGCTGAAAATATCATTTTAAGCCCACCATCTCCATCATGGTTTATAACCTGGGATGGACTTCTCCAGGAATCTGCCCAATCCCCTTTTGAACCTACAGAGCTTCAAAAGGCCCCTTTTGGACCTTGTACAGAGGATTTCTGGATAACTCTGTGTTGTGCCTTCTGTGAGTAGAGGTAGCCTTTGTGGCCTTGGGCAAGCCACACAGTTCCTGGATGCCCTAAGAAGAAGGAAAGGGTAAACCACTTGTGAGTACTCTGTACCTGGAAAATGCTGAAAATATCACCACCACCACCACCACCACCACCACCACTACTACTACTACTACTACTACTACTACTACTACTACTACTACTACTACTACTACTACTACTACTACTACTGAGGTATAAATGTTATATAAACAAGCCATTCTACTTGGGGAAATGGTGGTATGCTACATCTTAGGGGCCTAGTGTAGAACTTGGGGCTAATCTTAGATCCAGTCCTGTCTTTGGAACATCAAATAGCACCCATAGTGAGGTCAGCCTTCAATCTGATTGCCTAGTTGTTTCCCTACTTTCACAGGGTGAAAGGTCTTTGACCACATTGGTCCATGCTCTGGTGTTCTCACGGCTTGACTATTGAAATGCTTTCTACAAGGGGCTTCTCTTGAAGGTGATTCAAGCACAGCAGCCAATGGCCAAGTTAATCACAGGGTTACAAATTTTGGTCATGCTTCCCTAGTGCCAGCCCAGGTGATTTGGCTTCTCACGCCTTTCTGAGACAGATTCTAAGTGTTGGTGTTAAACATACAACACTGAGGTTCCCAGTGTCTATCAGAGCTAGTGATGGGCATGTTGTATGCCTGACAGTTTTATACAAAGTGGTCAGCCTTTTCCCCAACCTCAGGTCAGCAGGGCCACTACCCTGCCATCATGCATTGCCAGAGTCTTTCTGCTCCAGTGGCACACCAATTCAGACAGGACTCCAGCTGGCCTGTACCTGCCTCCTCTGGCAGTCAACCACTCCATTGAAGAGGTAGGATGGGGATTCTCCCCATACAGTCCATGATTGGGTTTTTTCAGTGTTGTGGTGGCTGTTTGTGTGTGTGTTGTGTTGTTACAGTCGTGACCGACTCTTCGTGACCCCATGTCCATGAAGTTTTCTTGGCAGGACTACTGGAGTGGTTTGCCAGTTCTTACTCCAGGCGCCTACAGCACCTGGTATTCCCTTGTGGTCTCCCATCCAAGTACTAAACAGGGCCGACCCTGCTTAGCTTCCGAAATCAGGCGAGATCAGATGTGCTTAGGGCATCTAGGCAGCTGTGGTGTGGTGGTTACAATTCCCCAAATCTTAAGTGAGAACATGCATGTGGTTTACCATTTACAATCCCAGGATGAAAGCACCCTCTGACTTATCCTTGGGTGAGAACTATGAGAGAGGCTTGAGTTATTGTATTTTCAGTTTGTCTTATTTCTGCATGCATTTATCTACATGTCCATGCTCTTTTTGCATTAATTTTTGAAGGTGTAGACTGTGCAGAGATATTCAGATTTAAATATGTACTATTGAGTGCATTTTACTTCATGGTGTGCCTTTATAAATGTATTTCCAACGTACATAAAACTGCAATTCCCACATCACACAATTTTTGAAAACTCTGGTATGTTCACCACGTCTCAGAAGCAAGTTGACAATACATAGCAATAGCAAAGAAGTAGTAGCAGACTGTCACAGTGTGATGTCTTTGTGTGGATCCACAAATTGATTCATGGCAGACTGAAGAAGGAACTTATGTGAGTAGCGAAATGTTTCAATCCCATAAGAAAAGGAAGTTCAGTTGCCATGATTCAACTCCCAGATAACCTCAGCTGGATGATTTAGAGAATCTCCTCAGACTTTGTGCGTATCCTAATAACAACAGCAAATGACTTGATAGCAAATTTGGCTAGTCATTTTCCCCTTGTAATGCCGGCACTGACTCACAAATAGGGAAAGAGGAGTGAATTATGTCCCTCCCCTGCCCAAAATCTACAGATATCTCCTCCCACAACAACTGCTAATCTTTTTCTTACAATGTTCATTTTTATTACAGTTACCTCTGTGCTATCTACAATGTAGCACAGGCGGCCTAAAAGGATATTGGCCAAACTGATTCTTTATGAGGAAGAAACTAAGACTGGAACATTATATGTTAAAAATTTAATAATAGAACTGTTCTCCTAAATGGCTTCAGCCACTTTAAATTTAATCTGACTTTATTTTTATTTTATTTTTTCAGTGGTAGCCTGTGAAGCCAAGAAACTTGACATTTCCAAATCTTAGCTCAACTTTGGGATCTAAATATTGGGCAGCTTCTTAAACAGGCCTCAGCCAAGCTGACTGCAAAGTCCAGTGAATTAAGAATGTGGCTACACAGCCAAAGATTGGAAGTTTGATTCCCCATTGTGCCTCTTGGGAGAAAAGGTAGCTTTTGTGGCTGTGGGCAACCTGCACAGCCCCAGTGCTCTCCCCAAAGAAGAAGTCAACAGTTTAAAAACTCCTGAATATTCCCTAGAAGGGTTTTGTCATGAATCAGACTTGACTTGAGGGCAATCTCTCTCTCTCTCTCTCTCTCTCTCTCTCTCTCTCTCTCTCTCTCTCTCTCTCACACACACACACACACACACACACACACACACACACACACACACACACAGGCTAAGCTGGGCAATTTTCCAGAGTACTGAACTGTGAACCTCACATTGTGGGTGACGTGTATCCCCACTTGGCCGTATTATTATCATGAGGCAGCTGTTGGGCTTTCTTTCCCCTCAGTAAACAACACCTTCGAGCTTGACTGACGGATGGCTCCGTTCTTTCCGTATGCTCTTCAGAATCACAAGAATGTTCCCCACAGGGCATCTGAGATCATTGCACAGTAGTAAATGAAGATTAAGCACATCAGATTGCTGCTGAGCAATATGGGAGAGAGAGCTCATTAAGTAAAGGAAAGAACAACAAGAAGAAAGAAAACAGAATCTGAGAACATTACAGGAGCTGGTCTTCAGCTGATGCTTTGCCCACCCACCCACGCACTCCCATTGCACTGAAGGAAGGAAGGAAGGAAGGAAGGAAGATAGAAAGAAAGAAAAATGCAGTGTCCATGCTCTAGAGAAAAAGTATGAAGAGGGTCACTAAGACCATATGGTTTCATGTACTCCTGCCAGAACCGAATTCTAAGTGCTTGTTTTGACATATAAAGCCCTAAATGGCTTAGGACCTAGATACCTGAAGGACCGCCTCCTTCCATGTTAACCTACCTGGCAATTAAGATCTAGCCAGGGGGCCCTCCTGAAAGAACTGTCCCTTAGGGAGGTGAAAGGGGTGGCTTGTAGGAACAGGGCCTTTTTGGCGGCTGCCCCCAAGCTATGGAATGCCCTCCCGTCTGAGATCCGCTTGGCGCCAACGCTGATGATGTTTCGGTGCCAGGTAAAAACCTTTCTGTTTCAGAAGTTTTTTAACTGACATAATATGAATTGTGGGTCCTGATGGCAATTTTAGTGTTTTGTATTTCAATGTTTTTATTGTTTTAATTGACATTTTAATCTTTTAATTGTTTTAACTGTTCGTTTCAACTGTAAGCCTCCCAGAGACCTTTGGGTAGTGGGTGGCATATAAATAAACAAATAAACAAATAAATAAACAAATAAATAAACAAATAAATAAATAAATAAATAATAGGATATAACTATATAAATATACAGTATTACCTTCGATTACAAGCATAATCCATTCCAAAACATGCTTGTAAACCAAAACACTCTTATATAAAAGTAAATTTCCCCATGTGAAATAATGAAAACTCAGATGATTCATTCTGAGGCTCCATACTGTACACGCAAAATATCAAAACTCACAAAAGAAGTTGGCTAGAAGTCCACATCCACACCATGGCTTAGTTAGCTGGCTGCAGAATCTGCTCTGCTTGGGACTAACAACTGGATTTTACTCTGTGTTTCTAATGTGACAATAGTAAAATGCTGTTTGTAGCCATACATACACTTGACTAGTTGCCCTATGACTAGAAAAGGTTTTAAAAATAAGAAGGGATGCTGAAAACAAATTAAATAAAAATTAAAAAGAACCCCCGTAACCTGCACGTTCCTGGCTGGTGGAAGGGAGACTTCTATTCCTCTCTCCTCCCTCTGCTTTGGTAGCTGCCTGAGATGAAACATTCCAGACAATCACCCACAACCCAGCAGGAGGAGGGAGGGAGGGAGGGAGGGAGAGCCACCATTGGCTCACTTGTGACCATGTCACCTGCCCCAGTGCTTGTCTCTCAAGACATTGCTTGTTGATCAAGGCAAATGTTAGAAGAAAAGTTTGCTTGCCTTGCAAAACGCTCTTAAACCAAGTTACTTTTAAGCCAAGGTATTAGTGTATAACTATTTAACTACAATACATATGTGTGTGTTTCTCATGTTTCTCAGGTGTGTGCATGCACAAGCACCTATAAATATACTGTGTATGTATGTACGTGTGTGTGTGTGTGTGTGTGTTACACAGACACAGACAGAGAGACAGACAGAAACACACACACACACACACACACACACACACACACACACACACACACACACACACACACACACACACACACACACACACACACACACACACACATGAGGAACAGACCAAAATGTACCACATTGCTTATGTTACACAATAGGATTTTGACAAATACTTTTTAATTACATCTTACAGTATATTCTTCCTAGGACAGTGGTGGCAAACCTTTGGTACTCCATGTATTTTGGACCACTACTCCCAGAATTCTGAGCCTAGATTTCCAATGACAAAGGACTGTGGGAGTTGTGACCCAAAACATCTGGAGTGCCAAAGGTTCACCACCCCTGCCCTAGAAGGTCAGGGTACTGCTAATACCTTCACAGCAACCCTATAACAGTCTGGTACCTGGTTAAGTAGTACTATTCACTATTCAATAATAAAATAATAATAATAATAATAATAATAATAATAATAATAATCATTTCAGGTAATACAGTATGGATCTGCCATCATATAAAAACAAGGAACTATCTCCTTGCCCATTTCCTAGGAGAGTTATGGAGATGTTATAGCATCATCCAACCTAATAGGAGGGGAACAGCGAGACCTGCTTCATCTCTCCCATCAGTGCTTCCTTCACATTTTCTGTGCTGAGTCTGATGGGGAGACATGATTTTGCTTACAGGTAGGCTCTCCATGTGCACGAGCCCATATTTCCCAGGGCCTTCTCGTGTTCTTGTAGGCAAGAACTTCTTTTCAGATTCATTGCAGCTCACGTGAAGAAATCAGCAATAAAGAGGCACAGAACTAAGTGCTCCCTTGTACTGTATGCTGGAAAGATTAAACTCCATTACATCTATGTGTGCCTGACTTTTTCGCATTCTTTGAGAAATGTCCTTCAGTTAACTAATGGTAACATTTCACACTCTTTCTGACAGAGGTTTAAGGGTTGAATATACATGTCCATTTACTTCACAATTTGCATTCGTTTAGACCTGGATGAATTTGAATTAAATTTATTTATTTATTATTTGTTATTTGTTTGTTAATCTTATACCCCGCCCATCTTCCCGGAGGGGAACTCTGGGCGGCTCACAATAAAATAGCTAAAAGAAGCAAGCACAGGAAAAAGAGAAGAGAACAAGATGGCGGGCATAGCCCAAGCAGAGAAGTGAGGGTGAGAAAAAAAAACTAAATAGAAAGGTCACCAAACGCCTCCCTGAAGAGATAAGTCTTCTGGGCCTTTTTAAAGGTGGGCAGGGACTTAGCCAGGCACAGCTCACTGGGTAGATGGTTCCATAGCATAGGGCCCACCACAGAGAAGGCGCGGTCACGCATACATGATTTCCGCGCCTCTCTGGGTGTGGCCACCCTCAGTGAGCGAGCCTGCGCCAATCTCGTGGGTCTGGTCCCAGTTGATCTCTGAGAAATACGCTCCACCAGATACTCTGGTTCCAGGCCGTGGAGGGCTTTGAAAGTCAAAACCAGGACCTTGAACCTGATCCTGAGGACAACGGGGAGCCAGTGCAAGCGAGCCAGAACTGGGGTGATGTGCTCGAATCTACGAGCACCCACAACCAGCCTGGCCGCTGCATTCTGCACCCGTTGTACCTCCGGACCAGGGTCAAGGGCAACCCCATGTAGAGGGCATTGCAGTAGTCAATCCTCAAGATCACTAGGGCCTGCACAACTGTCCTCAGGGAGGACTCATCGAGGTACATGAAAAGTGGCCCTGGAAGCAGCCATCACCTGGGCTTCCAGGGAGAGGGCTGAGTCCAGGACCACTCCCAGATTCCTGGCCCTGTCCGTAGGCTGGAGGGAAACATCCCCCAGTTTAGGGAGGGGGCCATTGTACCCAGACGAGGGCACCCCGAAGAACAGAACCTCCGTCTTCTCCAGATTCAGCTTGAGCTGGTTATCTCCAGTCCATTCCAGAACTGCCTCCAGGCACAGATCAAGGGAGTGAACTGCCTCCACTGCAGAAGACGAAAAGGAGAGAGAGAGCTGCGTGTCATCAGCGTACTGATGACAGCGAGCTCCAAATCTCCTGATGACCTCCGCCAGCGGCCTCATATAAATGTTGAACAGCATGGGTGAGATTGCCGACCCCTGGGGCACCCCACAAGGGAGATTCCTAGGAGCCAACAAGTCATCACCCATCTGAACCTGCTGAGTCCGGCTGCCAAGGAAGGAACGGAGCCAGGACAAAGCCTGACCCCCAATTCCAACTTCTGCCAGCCGGACCAGCAGGTTACCGTGGTCGACGGTATCAAAGGCAGCTGACAGATCAAGGAGAACTAATAGAGAGGAACACCCCCTGTCAGCCTCCCTGAGGAGGTCATCCTGCAGAGCGACCAGGGCAGTCTCGGTCCTGCGAAGAGGTCAAAAACCAGACTGGAAGGGATCCAGGATACGATTTTCCTCCAGATATGACTGGAGCCTGACAGCAGCCACCCTCTCGACAACCTTGCCCAGAAAGGGAACAATGGCGATCGGACGGTAACTAGATAGATCGTCCGACGCCATTCCAGGTTTTTTCAAAGTGGGTTTCACCACGGTCTCTTTTAAATGGGCAGGAAAACATCCCTCCCCGAAAGAGGCCATGGCAATAGCAGAAACGCACTCCGGCATGTTCCCTTTGGCAGATTTAATGAGCCAGGCCGGGCAAGGGTCAAAGGGAGTGGTCGCCGGCCGGCAACCAGCCATAGCTCTGGAGGCCTCCTCTGGAGACACTGGCCCAAACTCATCCAGGAGGGGAGAACGGAGGGGTGAGGCCCCAGGGATCTCAGGGGATGGACTAGAGCGACTGGGGGGCAAGTCGGAACAGATGGCCTCTATTTTGGATTTAAAATGGGCTGCAAATTGCTCGATAGTGAAATCACTAGGAGGAGGCCTCAGCTGACTGGGATTGGAGAGGTCTCGAACCACCCGGAACAACTCTGCCTGGCGGTTCGAGGCCTCGCCAATTCTCAGGGAGACATAGGATGTTCTAGTGTGCCTGACCACACGAAGATAGCGGCCAGTCAGCTGCTTAAGTGCAGTCCTATTCTCTTCCGTCCAGTTTGCCCTCCAAATGACCTCTAGCCTCCTGCGTTCTTGTTTCATCAACCGTAACTCAGCCGTATACCACGGAGAGGAGTGGTCTCCACAGTGCAGGAGGTGCTTGGGGGTGATCTGGTCCATCGCCCCAGTGGTCCCCTCGTACCACCTATCTACCAGATCAGATCATCTGCCAAGCTGCCAGAAAGCTCCCTGAAGGCTTCCATGAACCTGGCAGGGTCCAGAAGCCTACGGGGGAGGGCCCAAATATAGGGCCGACGCTCCCCGCGGGGCGGGGGGGCAATCAACAGGGAAAATTTTAGCAGGTGATGGTCCAACCGCAGAACTGCTAACATTATGCTTAAAGCATAATGAGCATCTGATGTAAAATTCGTTGTAGGGAAATAGTTACTTGGAGAACCAGGTACAGTGTATATCAATCAGTGGAGTGGTTTAAGTTTGCTCCAGTCAGGCTGGTATCACTGGCATCCATTTTCTGCCCAGCGTGATCATCTGAATTGAAGCAAATTGTGGTCATGGGAGTGTCAGTTCCCCTCAACTGTTTACCTCTTGTTCTAGAGGTTAATTCCTTGCTTCAGACTCCATATACGCCACCCAAAACCTTAAAAGCTTCGAAAGTATCTAAATCAGAAGTGACCAGAACCCAGACTGAGCCATCCCTGGGTGGATCAGACATGTTGTAAAGATGGGAAAACCTTTATTCTTCTATTCATGCATGAGGCCTATTCTGAAATGTAGGCTAGATATGGTCACTAATATGTGTCTAACTAATAGTCCTTCTTCATATTCTGTTGTCATTCAGAACCAGAGAAAAGGACCAGGATCCCCACAGTCAGGGCCGGTGTTAGGGTTTTTTTGCGCCCTAGCCGAGGGGCGGTGGGGTGGGGTGGGGTGGGTGGCAAAAGGGCGGGGCAGGGGCGGTCGGTGGGCAGATTGGTGGCGGGTGGGTGGCAGGGCGGTGGCAGGCGGGGCGGGGTGGGGCGGGGCGGCAGGGTGGGGCAGGTGGGGGCAGGGTGGCAGGGCAGCAGATGGCGGGACAGCGACTGGCGCAGGGGGTGGGCGGTGATGGGCATGGGTGGTGGTGGGCGGGTGGTGACAGGTGCCTGGTGGGCGGTGGGGGGACGGACGGCGGTGGCCAGCGGCCAGGGAGGTGGGGGCGACAGTCTGTCCAGCGCCCTCTGTCCATTTTGGTACCCTAGGCAACTGCCTAGTTCACCTTAATGGAAGCGCCGGCCCTGCCCACATCCAGTGCTTTGATAACTTAAGTACTGTATTACTGTGTCTCTATGTATTTGTCAGGGAAGGGTGGGGTGGGGGGGGGAGTTAACAAATCCAGATTTGGGACATAAGCATAAAAGAGGGAGTGGGGGAGATGCCTAAGTGCTTTCAGAATGCTTAAATTCTATTTAAGCCTTCTGTGGTTCATTTAACAGCATATATCAAATAAAGACAGTTCCCCCTCAAAGCAAGATGTAATGTTTATTAATCTTGGAAGGCCTTCATATTAAAGGTATGAACATTTAGTTAACCTGTGATGAAAAGCAAACGGTTAAGTATGCCAAGTATTGTTAGAGCGCTTTTCCTTGCAAGTATTTATAGACAAGGAAAACACAAGTCTCTTTAGGGCTAGTGAGAGAAGCAGATGTGTGTTGTGGAGTGTGTGTGTTTAAATTATGAATCATTTGAAGTTCACAGAGCAGTTTCAGAAGATGACCCTTTAAAGAAAAACTCTGTTGGATGAGCACCATCTGCCATTCCTATTATTGCAAGAAATGGAAAAACCTCTATGCAAACCTCTTGTCTGTAATGACAGAACTTTGTCAGATATTGTCAGCTGGCTTGACTAACAATGATGCTGGAAAGGGCCTGATCCAAACAGAACAATTTTTATAGATTAGTTTTGAGCAGACATTTTATCTAAAGTGGTTCAGATTATTTTATTATTAATAGGTACCTGTATGGAGCCATGGATGGAATGACAGATTAAGACTCAGATGTCTGAGTTTGAATCTATACTCAGCTATGGATATTCATCTGTAAGGTCAACATTAACAGGCAATTTTTAAAAGCACTCTGGTTAGTAGCCTTGTTGGCATCGCTTGATAATGGAATTCAGTTTCTGTTTTGTTAAATGAGGACAGTAAGAAAACAAACTGAAAAATAAGGAAGTGGCAAATAACCCCTCTTGAAGAACTAAATTGCATGAAGGAAGAGAAATAACCCCTCTGTTGCATCAGCCCCACTGATTGTCAGTCCATTTCCAGGCAGAATTTAAAATGCTGGCTCTAGTCTATAAAACCCTAAATGGCTTGAGTCCAGGCTATCTCAAAGAGTGCATCTCCTGTAATTTTTATTTATTTATTTATTTTGAGTATTTGTACCCCACCTTTCTCCTTGGAAAAGGACCCAAGGCAGCTTATAGTAAGGAGAGAAAATATACATGAGCCTGCTTTGTTGTTAAGATCATCAGGAGAGGATTTTCGCTGGGTCCCACCACCTTCACAGGTGAGTCTGATGAGGACGCAGGAGAGGGCCTTCTCTGTTGCTGTACCCATACTTTGCAGTTCCTTCCCACAGGAGGCCAGACTGGCCCCGTCTTTGCTATAAGTCCATAGGCAGACAAATACATTTCTCTTCAAGCAAGCTTTCCCTGAGAGTTTGGAGAATTTAGCAGCAGACAATGTATTTTGTAGCGTGTTTTGAACAGGAACTGTAAATACGCAACAAGTATGTGTACTTGTCAGTAAGGTTCTGAGACAAGATGGTTCTCAAATGTCTAATGCATGGCATGATGGTAGTATCAAGAAAGTAGACCTATTTCTTGGATGAGTCTAGGCTCAAGCTGAAGGTCAGGCATAAGTTATTGAATCATAGAATCACAGAGTTGGAAGAGACCTCAAGGGCCATCCAGTCCAACCCTCTGCCATGCAGGAACCCTCAAGTCACTTTGTTTACCAGTCCAAATGATCAACATGATGCCAGAATATCTTGAAGGAGGACAGGTGTTGTGGGCCAGAAGCTAAGAAATAATCCTTCTATCTTAATATGAGAAAACACTGTTCCAGATCAATGCAAAAAGTAATACTAACACTCAAATAAATAAACTCCTTTTCTGAACCCATTCACATCTCAGGATTCAATCTGTTATCTCCAATATGTAATGGCTGAGAAATATTAATATTTAGTTATACATTATTTAAGGAATTATGTGATGCACTTCATAAACAAACGTGCAACACGGAGTAGTTTGAAACTGGGAGTGGCCTTTATACAAGTACAAATGTCAAACTAACAAGCAATATTGCATTATCTATTTAGTTTTTCCAAGCTTCCTCTGTGTGTTCAGTTCTTAATTTTTAGCTGGCAGAGTACAACAAACAGATTCAATTAGTTTCTTTTTGATATTATACAGCTGACTGGGGCAGAAATGTCAGCAGAGACCATTTATTTTGTCAGCATCCTGGTGTGTAAAACTGGCAAATGGAAAATGCATCTTTCCTGGAGACTGCTAATGTTCTTTAAAAATGCCAGAGTGCCCTCTACCGCCCGTCAGCATTCTGCACAGCTTATGGTAGTCAAAGCAAGGCTTTACATAGAATGGTGTGACTTAATTCAACTCTGTTGTAGCACGTTTATAACTAGGGGTGTGCATTGGCTTCAGAAGGAAAGAGTCCAAGCAAGAGAGGACATGATTAATTTTACATCGTCAGGGCAGATACAGCGGGAGGTTTGGGTAAAGGGGTTTAAGCAGGTGGCTTAAATGTCTCTAGATTTAAAGTAGATCATATAAATTGAAAGTACCAATCATGCTTCTCTCAAAAGAGAATGGCTGGTCCCACCCACTTCTTTTTAATGGGAAAGTATCCAGGCTATAGGGGCTGAAATACTGATCCTCAAAAAAGGCCATTCAAAATGACAAAACAGTTTTTTTTTAAATAACACTGAGCATGGATGGAACAGGCTTACCAGCCAGAATTTTCCAAAGTAGATCCTTTGTTATAATTTCATAAACAGAAATTGTAGAGCTTTGGGCAACTAAAGCCAAAACGCGCAGCAGTGTGATTTGGGCTAGGTAGAAAATGGGCACACTTGAGCAAGCCAGGCTACTGATTGGGGACAATAAAGGGACATATTTCATACCCCAACACACATTCTGCTTAAGCACAACTTCTAGTGAGGTGGAAGGATGCAAGCTGGTAGTGGCTCTGCCTATAACAAAAAGTCCACCACATTCCTAAAGTTGATGGTGGTGCACATTCCCCACACATCCCGAGTAAAGCCCCTTTTCAGTTCTCTCCTTTCCCAGTTCAAAAATGTAAAAATAGATTACAATATCTGCAGAAACCAAGTCAAACCATCAGGACTACTAGTTCAGGACTACTTCCATTCAGGTGAGGCGAGGTAGGTCCCGATTTGTATGACAAATGTTTGGATACAAATCAGACAGTATTTGTACTCTGCTATTTACATCACGTTGTGAACTTGCTGAAAAGCATGTCTGTCCCTCCCTCCTCATTTACTGGTTCTACAGGTATGATGATGGCAAGGCAAGCAGAGGAGTCTGTTTTGGGGGAAAAACCTAATAATGATTAATGAGCTCATAAACATGTTGGTGGCACTTTGGTTGCTCTTGATTAATGGAGTAGTGAGATAATTCCAGCTCTTTTAAACAGACATCTAGTGAAATAAAGCATGGATATCACTTTATATTGGTTTGGAAATGATGGTTTGATTTTAGTGGTGGCTAATGGAGTTGACTACCTTTATATGGCTTTTGGTAGTTTTAGGCTGCAAACCCCATCAAGGTCAAGAAGCAGGGGTGGCTGAGGATGATGGGCACATTGGTGCATTGCATCTGGTGTGTTCAAAGTTGGGGAAGGTAAGTATCATAAATTCAAATTCAGGCAAGTTCTTTGTCCGCCCCCATGGTTTGTGACTCTCCATCCCTTAAGATCCTACCTGAAGGGACATTAAACTTAATCTTGGGTAGAGCTGCAACCATTATGTCCTCAGATATGATTGAGACGTACAAAATAATGCAGGGCATGAGTCAGGTGGATAGAGGGACACTCTTCTCCCTCTCACAAAATACCAGAACTAGGGAACATACACTCAAATTGAGGGCTGGGAGAGTAAGAACAGACAAAAGAAAATATTTTTCACCCAGTGTGTTGTTAGTCTGTGGAACTCCCTGCCACAGGATGTGGTGATAGCATCTGGCTTGAATGCCTCAAAAGGGGATTGGACAGATTTCTGGAGGAAAAGGACATCACAGGTTACAAACCATGATGGAGATGTGTAACCTCCAGACTTAAAACTGGGGTAGTTCAAGGTCCAGATGCAAGGGAGGGATATCAGGAGACAGAGATCTAGTCTCGTGCACTCCCAGACGCATCTGGTGGGGCCACTGTGAGATGCAGGAAGCTGGACTAGATGGGCCTTTGGCCTGATCCAGCATGGCTCTTCTTATGTTCTTATGTTCTTATGTTGTTATGTTAACTGCAGCTCTTGTTCCTGTCAAATGGGATGTTTCTAAAGGGCTTGTGCTGCTGCGGGCCCAGTTGCACAGATTCCATCTTTTCCCACCCCGCTAGACAGCTTTACCTCTTCATTCAAATTTATATTATATTTTTCTATGAGAAGCCATTGGATGTAAGGTGAGAATATCTTTTTGCTTCTATCTATGGCAAGTAACAAGCACGAGTGCTCACGCCAGACCACAATAGTTTTTTGTCCTGTCATAGCTTGGCTGGCTTTAACAATTGAGAAAAACAGTGGAGACTCACCTCCTAATAACTTGGTCAGAGTCTGTCTCAAATGCCTCACAGAGAATTTAGTGTTTAACATCCACCCCTAATAGATTACGGACATCTGCATTAATTATACCTGCAGTGGGGCAAAATTAAAAGCTTGCCTGCAACAAGAGAAGAATTTGCTGCATCTACTCTCTGCTGTTTTTTAAAAAACAGGCACTGCCTCCAGACTGACAGCTGCCAACCACAGCTGGAGGGCTTTGTCCTGCAGGCACCTTTCTCTTCCACTATTGCTTTTGCACTAAGTTTGGACGTCCTCGCTATGTACCTTCTGCTTTCCTAACGGCTTGAATCCTGGTCCAAAGTATGGAGGATCTTGCCAGAGGATTTGTACAGATTCTTTACTCAGTCAACAGATGTCTTCTCAGAAGCTCTCACCCCCACACACACACACACTGACCTCAAGGGAAGCACATAGTGGCCATCCCTGTTCTTGACTATTTCTCTCAAACCAGAGCTGAATTATGCATGTTGGGACCAAGTCACCTTTGCAAGTTTTTCCATTGTCTTTGGTAGTTAATATGTTTTAGATAAAGCTGAAGACAGAGTTAGTAACAGGGGACAAAAGTTATTTTTTTGCATTAAACAGTTTCACCTAACACAGTGGTTCCCAACCTGGAGGTCCGGACCCCTGGGGGGGGGGTCAAACAGCCATTTCACAGGGGTCACCATCAGCCAGTAAACAAAAAGGGACAAACAGCTTAGGTCTGGAGGAGAAGGGGGGAAATAGTGAGTTACAGCTTGATAGGTTGGAGGGGATGTCAGTCAATGGCACCAGAGGATGCGATTGGCTGAGGGTGCCTGTAGAAGGCAGTTCTCTATTGGCACTTGCGGCAGTGGCCTGCCAAAGGGGGTTTGTGGCCTCTTCCAAGCAGGGCAAGGGGGTCACCACAACATGAGGAACTGTATTAAAGGGTCACAGCATTAGGAAGGTTGGAAACCACTGACCTAACAGAACTGGGGAAAAAGAGAGAACAGAACATGTGTTTACCCTTCCATCCCAAGTAAGCTTCCTGTGTACCTAGAGAGTGACTTCAACTCCAAATATGGTTTGCTTGGCACAACGTTCTATGAAAAGGCTTTGAAATCCCAGGCCAGCCACTGGTCTACACTTTCTAGCCTTCAACAGAGGAGTCCTCAGCCCAAACTTTGTCACCCATGTCTAAGAGGAGAGAAACCAGCAGGAGCTTGGTCATGTTGACATTTGCAGAAGTATTTAAGAAAAAGCTAGAAGCAAACGGTCAAGAGTGAGACCCTAAATAACACCCTCCCCACCATGTGCTCAGTGACCCCAGAATGCTGACTGGCTGTCGTGGGTGGCAGGGAAGGAAGGGACTAAAATTCCTGGGGCACAATTCAGAATGCAGTTTTGTTCAGGGAGCTCGCGTCTCCAGCGTGTCATCTCATTCCTACATCCATGTGAGGAATGCAAACTAGTATGTTATTTGGGAAATGACTGTTTTGCCACTAGAGGGCAATCGATTCTCCCCGTGGGATGTAGGCTTTCAGATCTGCATCGGACAACTGTTTGAATGCACCCCCTTCTGCTTTCAGCCCAAATGACAGCAATGAAGGACTCCCAGAATAATTCTTACCCAAGGAAGTAGGTTTCAAACTTCACATAAGGCTAGCAGAGCATAAACCCATCCTTCCTCCTAGCCTTATAGCACTGTTGTTGTCACAGCACATTTTAAATTTTAAATACATTTATATCCATGGTGAAGCAGTGCTTTCCACATTGTATTTTTCTCCTGTCAGTAGATAACTCTTAAAGGCAGAGTTCTAGCCAAGGCAGTAGAGGGTGGGTGGGGAAAAGAAGCAAAATGAATTTCATGGTACAAATCCTATGCAGCTGGAGTGTGGGAATCTTGGATCTCTAGATGCTTTGGCCTTCAGTTGACACAGCTTCAGGCAGTATGGCCAAGGGTAAGGGACTGCTGCAAATTTTAGTCCAAAACAATCCATGAAGCAAAGGATTTTTTATGCCTATGTGCAGATAAATGCACACCAAATGCTATTCTTTGGGGATTTTGACTGAGAACACAGTTGGACTCCACCTACAGCTGATTTTAAGATGCAGAGACAGTGGCCAGAATCCTGCTGATGAGCCTCGTGACACAGTGATTAAACTGGTGTTCTGCAGCCCAAGCGTGCTGCTCAGGACCCAGGGTTCAATCCCAGGCAGCCAGCTCGGCCTTACATTCTTCAGAGGTTGGTTAAATGAGTACCCAGCTTGCTTTGGGGAGAGGGCCACATGTAGCATGCATAATTAATTCCTAAACTGCCGAGAGAGTTCTCTAAGCACTATGAGGAGATCTATAAGCAGCACACTTCACTTTTGTTTTGCTGTGGTTTGCATAAGGCACGTCTAGCTTGCCATAGCTAATTGCAGCAAAGTGTTGAGGTGCTGCAGCACATCTTCATGCACATGATTGTATAAGTGAGATGTGCCCAGCACATAGTCAATCAGTTCCTGTTATCTATGGCATTAAGAAAATCTAACACAAATGCTGATAGGAGTCTGGCTAGAATGTCTGAAATAACCTTGTGTTGTGAATATGTGGCTCCCACTTCCAATGAGTCTGAGAAGTGCACATGGGTATAGCGCTAAATCAGATTTGGTTGACTGATTTAGTAGATGCAGTTAGGTTCTTCTGTAGAACTGCATAGATGTCTTTGTTGAAGGCTGCTGAAACTTAGGTTAGTGGAGGAATCTTAAGCCGTAAGGGGAATTTTATAGACTTCTGTCTCCACTGTTATATCTTCCCTCCAGCACAGTCACAGGTGTGTGCGTGTGTTCCATTGATCCTCTTCATGTTGCAACAATGGAAAGTTCTGCTGCCCTCATTGTTTTATTTACACCCCTTGGATCATGTTTCAGCAGAGGTGGGTAGGTAGCACTGATGCCCCAGACCCTAAAATTGCACCTGAAGTCTGAAAGGGGTGGGTGGGGCATCAAACTATGAATTTGCCAGATTTGTGATACCTGTTTGATCATTCTTGACGTATTTGTTCATGCCATTTGTTTATTTGTATTGTGTTTATTCTTTATTTTAAAAATATTTTTACTTATTTTTCTGTTGTATTTGCTTTATCGGTTTGTTAGGTTGGAGTCTGTAGGTGACACGGTGGGTTGGTTAGAGCCTGGTGAACTAGTGAATAAAAAATCGCCAAAAATTGTTGGGTTTGTGTTTGTTGGAAGGGGGCATAAATTTGGATAAAGCAAATCAATGAATCAATATTTGACAAATGGTATATTTTGTGTATGGGAGGTTAATTCACGCCCATCTCTACTCTCAACCTGAACTGCAAGGAAGAATAGAGGCCATGCAATAGGGTTAGGCACAATAAGTGTGTGCCAGATGAGCTGCTTAATGTGTTTCCATAACATAGATAAGCTTGCCTTCCTTACCTTAGTCCTTCAAGTTTTGTTCAAGTAAATTTCCCATTTTGCCACAGGCAACATGCCTGATACCTGACATGAAGCTTTCTGGGAAAGCAGACACAAGTCTCCCTGTAAAAATATTAATACACTTTCCACCAGAAGAACTCAAGCCACAACAACTCGTTCTTGCCATTGGAGATGCTGATGTTGTTTCATGCGGCATTTTCCAGAATTGTAGCTTTCTGGGCTTTGACTTTTTAGTTCTTGACATACTGTCAATGGCAGCCCCAGGTTATAAGCACACACCCCTTTCCTCTCTCTGTTCCGTCTTTTTCAGAAGCCTCTCCTGTTTCCATTTCCTCAACGGAAGATGACAGTTCCTGCAGCAACACAAAACCTGGGCAGCTGGAAATGAAACAGGGCAAACCCTGAGGTTTCAAAGCACACCGCTCAAATCAGAGCCGCTCCAGCCAGCAAACCCAGCTCACCACCTAAATACTATTTTATTCTTGACATGTGGAAGTTTTGAGTAATTTCTGTAAATGCCAGACAATATCCCTGAAATAATCTCCTGGCTTTTGCTTTGCCTTGCCATGACGTGCTGCCAAACTTCAGTCAGTCAGTCAGCCCACCCAGACTTAAAACTGTTGCTGGCTTGACCAACCCTGCAAACAAGGAACAGCTGGTTGTATGTTTTGTGCAGGAGAATGAGCTTACAAGTTGCAAGCCCTTCCCAAGCTTGAGCCCTGGGGAAGTGGGGAGGGGGATTGAAATATCTCTTGCAGTCGAGGTGATGCTGCTAGATTTCTGGCCTGGGTAACGTTGGCAATGCTCTTGTCTGCCTCCTTCTCTTCTGGCAAACATGAAGTTGCCAAGTCCCATGAATGGGTAGGTACTGGCACTGCTGGAGGAAATAATAGAAACTGGGTTTCTGACAAAGGCCTCTGCTCTGCGGCATGGTTCTTTGGAGGAAAGCAGTCTTTGGGGCAAAGTTTGCCAAGGGTTTGGGTGCAAAACAGCACCCAGAAATGGGTAATATAAGTGACCGGTTGATACAAAAAAAGGTTATGGCATAACACAAACATGGCTGCAATGTTCTGGACTGGTCATAATAAAAAGGGGAGCTATATTGGCCCACTGTTAAAAACAAAAAGCACACACACACACACACACACACACACACACACACACACACACACACACACACAGAGAGAGAGAGAGAGAGAGAGAGAGAGAGAGAGGTGCCATCAAAGCGTGCCTGACTTAAAATAGCCCTAACAGAACCAATCAAGATGTTAAGTCTCTGAATTCTCTATGATTTTCATCAAGCTAGGTGGTACAATAGGGAATGGGGTTGGAGACAGAATCCAAAAATGATGGCCACAAGGATTGCTCAGCCCCAACCTGTTGATTTCTGAAGGATAGATGGCAAAGGCCTACTGGGATAAAGCAATGGCAACCCTCCATGTCTGGAGACACCTGGCTGGGTGTCACCCACAGATGTGCCCATTGTCTTAGGCAAAATGCAGAGGTTCCTGAGTCAGATGACAGCAGAAGCACAGACGTGTCCCTCCCAGCAAAGCTGGGAATAAACTTAGATGGAAAGTCTATGTAAAACAGTAAGTTGAAGCCGCATCATCATGAGCGCTATGTTTTGGCTGAATGAACTGAAACCCTCAGTACAACTCCTCTTCAGGGATAGAACATCTTCCATTGGAGTAAATTTATAAATGATGACAGGTTGTCTACAAGAACCATGACGAACATACAGAGATGTCTTCTGCCAAATCAGATCTTGCCCAGCATTGTTGAGACGGATTCTCAAAACCCTGAAGAGTAGCTGGTATCTAATCTATACTGCACTGTTTATGGCACTTGGACACCACTCGAACTGGTTATTGTAGTTGAGTGAAGGCCTTAGAATGAAATCTCTAGTCCAGGCATGTCCAAACTTCAGCCCTCCAGATGTTTTGGACCGCAACTCCCACAGTCCGTTGCCATTGGCTATCTAAGCTTAGAATTCTGGGAGTTGTGGTCCAAAACATCAGGAGGGCCGAAGTTTGGACATGCCTGCTCTAGTCCCTCTTGAGTTTTTGGGAAGAATACCAGACTGAAGTACAACTCTCAGGATTTGTAGGAGCCAAGAAATAAAACTTTGACGAGAGTGCTACAAAGGTGTGTGTGCAGATGTGCTTGAGACACCCACACTATCATTGAGCACCCCTGTATTTCTGATAAATGCTATGATTGTGTACCTGCCAAAGTATCTGGTACAGATTTCAGCATTTTGCACAGAGCTCTTATACAGAATATGAAATCCGCTTGCAGAAATATTAGTCAGCTCATCAGGTGGGTTTTAGCAGCTGTCATTTATCTGTGTCAAGAAAAACGGATGTATTTAATTGTCTACTACATTATGACTATCCCCTTTCTTGAGAAGGGACATGGGACAATCTGCTGTGGTAGGTGGGCTGGACTTTAAGAAATGTAAGCTGTAAAAGCGAGGATAAATGATGGGAGGTAACTGCCCCCATGACGCTGCCATGTTGCCTCCCTTAATGAAAAGAATGTGTGTCATGCTCAGCTCACCCTGCTGTAGTCTCATAGGAACAGCAGTTTCAAAGTTCCTCAGATTGATACTATCATCCATAAAGCTGGCGAAGCAATTTTTTTCTTGTTCAAATGTAAATGAGGTTTCATGTCTATACAGTATGACTCCCATATCCACTGAGGGCCTTTTCACATGACCCCTAAAATCCGCGGCAAATGGCTCCCAGATCCAGAGCTTAAAATTGTTTCCCCACCAGCTCCGGAGTTTACAAAAAATTAACTGCGACCACGCCCACCTAAGCGCGTCCCAGCGCGCTTTTCAAGTACCTGCTCTCTGGGGGTGAAAAATTCCTGATGCGGATATAATGTAGTGAGTGCCGGGCTCTCCTCGTTTCTGTTTGTTGTTTTTTTGCCCCCCACCCCTTTAAGAGATACTAATGCTGCTGGGAGCAGAGCGAGATGGCTGGCATTTTTTTCTCCCTACCCTCATGCAGACAGCAGCCAGGAGTGTGGAGGGGGTGGGAACATAGGAAGAGCGACAAACCCCCAAGATCTCTGGTCCGAATTTAAGTGGCCAGCGGATTGTAGGGGTTGTGTGAAAAGGCTCTGATTCATTATCCACTGATTCAGTTATCCACAGTTGGCAGAGGAAAAAAATTAAATAATTCAGCAGCCACAAGGCAAGCTATTGTCACAAACAGCAGCTGTAAAGCAAGCTATTGTCACAAATAACATCTGTAAAGCAAGCTATTGTCACAAACAGCAGCCATTAAGCAAGCTACTGTCTCAAAACAGCAGTCATAAAGCAAGCTACTGTCAGGAAACAGCAGTTTGGGGGTGGATGGGCAGGCGTTCTCTCTTATCCACCGTTTTCATTATCCACAGGAAGGCCTGGAACCAATCCCCAGTTGATACCAGGCTCCTACTGTATTCTGATTTTGGCAAACATCATCATGTGGAATACATTCAAGGAGCCAGTTGCAAAAACATTTCCTTCAATCACAGGATTCTAGATACTAATTCTAATAATACACAAATCCACGAACAGTGTACTCTATGTAGTATGCCATGTCCCCCATAGCAGCATCTCAATGTGCAGATATTCAGTCTGATTCCTGCTGTGTGTTGCAAACAACAGTAGCTGAGGGCCCGAACCCTCTAGTTTCTGGCAGTTGGCTTTTATTTCTCTCTGTCCCTACTGCTAGGACAAAATATAGAGAGAATATTCTGTTTCCTACTGTCAGAGAAGGGTGCATTTGATCCTCTCAGCTATTCAGTATGTGCACAGCACATATACACAAGGCTGAACTAGATTAAGATGAAGGAGGAGCAAAAACTGGTAATGGAAATATCATTAGAGTGGTACCCCGATGTATGAGCAGCTCGACTTAAGAGCACTGCTGCCTTACAAATTTTAGATATGGTCTGCTCTACTTACAATTTTTTTTCATTTTTTTGATTTTTTAAACAATGGATGGGGATGAAGGAGTTAGAAAAACCTTATCCAACATAAGGAAGGGTCACTGGCAAGGTTCCCTCTAAGGTAGGTGTGGATGCTTGCATGCTTGCCTCCATCCCCTCTGTGTGGGATTGGGAAAGCCCTGTGCACCTGTCATGATGACTGTTTTTCTTGTGGTCACTATGGGGACTGGGTGGGTGGGTTTCCTTGCATACACGTCCAATGCGTGAGCGTGGAAAAGAGCCCTGCACAGTGGCCGACCATTCAACCTGAAGGGGAAGAAAGGGCGTGGTTCGTGCGCATCTGCAACAGCCACAAATGCTCCAGTTTCAAGGTGCCCAAGGGCCCAGCGGCTGTTACACGGCCCGTGAACCGTCCATGCACAGCCAAGATGAACCATTGCTCACATATGCTGTCCTCGCTCACAAGGAGGTAGGGAAGACACTGCAGCAACTGAGCCAGGAGCAGGTAGGCAGGGCGAGTGGCTGAGGGGATGGATGGAGGCAGGGAGGGCAGGAAAACCATAGAACTCCAAGCTGATGTCTCTAACCAGCACAGAGAAGGGCCGGCCAGTGGGGATGAGTGACAGGCTGAGCTGGCAGGGAGAAGAGGCTGAGGGCCACACAAAATTCTAAATCAGGCTGCATTTGGCCCCCGGGCCGGACTTTGGACATGCCTGCTCTAGGACATGCAAGGAGGCCGGGAGGATGCTGTAGCAATGGAGCTGGGGGCGGGTAGACTGGGCAGGTGGCTGGGGTGGGGTGGCTGGAGGCAGGGAGGGCAGGCAAACCATAATTCTGCAAGCTGACGTCTCCAACCAGTATGGGGAGGGGCCAGCCGGCAGGGATGCGTGACAGGCTGAGCCGATGGGAAGAAGAAGCTGAGGGCCACTCAAAATTTGAAAACAGGCCTCATTTTGCCCCCGGGCCTGACTTTGGACATGCCTGGTCTAGATATTCAAAGCAAGTGGGGGACTGAAGTGTAAAAGCGTGGGGTTTAGTGATTTCAGCAAGTGATTTCAGCTCTGTGACACATTAGGGTGGAGACAGCTTCTATTGTAACAACTTTTTATTCAGGGAGAGAACAAGACTGGGGACTGGGGCGAGGGAGCTACATTTATAGGAATGAGGACAGGCTAGGAAAAGATACATTATGGAGGGAACAATTACAAGCAATCACAAAGCTGCCTTTTGGCGGAAACCAATAGGATTGAGGATCCAAATGCAGCAACTAGAAATAACCAATAGACCTGTTCCCTTTTGGAACAGGAAGGCAGTTACTTCAACATAAGCCATTACAGATAATAGAAATACAGATCAATACACAACACCCCTCCCCCCCTGGTGGGCACAGCACACGTAATCCTTAAGATATTGTGGGGACCTGCGACTTCTAATTGATCTCCTGACTACTGGTGTTGCCGGGGCTTGAGCAGGCAGTGTCTGTGGTGGAGAGTCTACTGTAATAGCTTCGTCTGACACAGAGGGTGTATTAGACAACTCAGTGTCCCTGATCTGTTCCTCGGCACCATGAGGACTTGCAGGAGCAGATTCATTTGCGGAAGCCACTGGTACCTGCATTCCTGGGGCATCTCCGCTCTGGTCTTGCAGCTGTGACTCATTAATGGGGGTAGTGTCACTCTCAGACTGCAATTCCCCCACTCCTGTACCAACTCTACTGAGCGCTCTGCGCCTCAGTTGGTCCACCTGCCTACGCCAGAGCCTACCATCTTCAATGGTCACGTAATAAGAGACTGGCCCAGATGCTCTGGTGATCACCCCTGGCACCCACAGGGGACCTCTGGCATAATTTCTCACCCAGACCAAATCTTCAGGAGCAAAATACCTTGTAGAGTCGCTCTCTGCCTGTGGAGGTGCTCTAGCATTGCGGTTTGGCATTTTGTCTGGGTGGACATAATCCAGCACCATTATCAGCCTTCTACCTAGGACCAGCTCTGCTGGCGACTTGCCTGTAGTAGTACACGGCGTCGCATGCTGCAAAAACAACATTCGGGCAATGCGCGTTGACCAGTCACCCTCCATCAAGCATGCAATAGATCCTTTGGCTGTCTGCACCATGTGCTCAGCCTGCCCATTGGATGAGGGGTGAAAGGGAGCTGATGTGACCCCTCCTATGAAATTATCAGCCAAGAATGCCCTGAATTCTTGGGATACAAAGGCTGCTCCATTGTCTGACACAATGTTCTTGGGCAACCCGTGGATTGCAAACATTTGTCTCAACACTTTGATGACTGCAGCTGACGACATGCTGGGAACCATAGCTACCTCTAACCATTTAGAATACGCATCAATGATAACAAAAAAAAAAACCTTTCCTTGGAATGGCCCAGCAAAATCTAAGTATAGCCGGCTCCAGGGAGTCCAGGTCTGCTCCCACCAGTTGACTGGTGCTCTGGCCACTTCTGGGCGCACTTCCTGACATGCCTTGCACGTCCATACCCATTGTTAAACATCTTGGTCCATCCCAGGCCACCACACATTGCACCGGGCTAGCGACTTCATCCTGACCATTCCCGGATGCCCCATGTGAAGCGTATCCAGAACCCTGTTTCTCAGTGGCGCTGGGATGATCACCCTGTCTCCCCACAGGAGACAGCCCTTATGCAGGAATAGCTCATGTTGCCTTGTTGCTTATGGTCTAAATTTTTCTTCATGCGGGCCACCTGGCCATCCCCTCCCTACCCAAGTGAGCACACAGGAGAGAGTGGTATCTTTCCTTGTTCTCTCAGCTATTTCAGTGGCAGTTAAAGGGCCCCTGGAAGTGTTCCCAGCATCATCACTTGTTCTGCTGGGGCAGGATCCGCATCGCTCACACCAGGAAGGGGCAAGTGACTTAGTGCATCAGTGTGGCACAACCTTTTCCCTGGAACATGGGTCAGGGTGTACTGGAACCCATTCAGGAATATAGACCATCACAACATTTTGGGGGAGAGAATCTGCGGCGTCTGTTTGTTCGGGTTGAACAATCCTAACAATGGCTTGTGGTCGGTTTCAAGGAAGAAGTGGCGACCATATAAATAGTCATGGAACTTTTAAATCCCTGCCACTATTGCCAGTGCTTTTTTGTCAATTTGTGCGTAGTTGCGTTCCGTTGGTGACATCGTACGAAAATAGAATGAGATGGGCTTTTCTGACCCATCTGCTTCCCTATGGCTCAGCACAGCTCCCAGCCCATACTGAGAGGCATCACATGCCAGGACAAGAGGTTTCGACTTGTCATAATGAGCAAGGACGCTCCTGCTAGTCAGCATGCCCCGTAAGGTGTCAAAAGCCTTCTGCTGTGCCTGAGCCCAACGCCACACACACTTTTTTTTCAATAGTCTATGCAATGGTTCTGCTATTGAAGCTTTCTGAGGTAGGAATGAATGGTAAAAGTTAATAAGTCCCAGGAATGACTGTAACTCCATCTTGTTCTGTGGGTGTGGAGCCTCAGTAATGGCTTTAATTTTAGAGTTAGTGGGGTGGATGCCTGTTGCATCAATTTTAAACCCCAAAAAATCCACAGATGGTATCCCAAAACTGCATTTTTCCTTTTTAAGCTGCAGCCCCACCTCTTTAAATTTGATTAACACAGCACACATACGCCCAACTAGTTCCTGGGGGTCTTTCCCAGCAATCAGAACATCATCAAAAATGGCAAGACCCCTGGCAGACCTCTTAACAGGCGCTCCATTAGACCTTGAAAAATCCCTGGGGCCACACAAACTCCAAACTGTAACCTGTTTACTCTGAAAGCCCCTTTGTGTGTTACGATAGTCCGTGCTTCCGCAGATTGCGGAGTCACTGGCAGCTGCTGGTAAGCTTGTGCCAGGTCAAGTTTGGCAAAAAATTTTCCCCAGCTAGTTTTGCCAACAGCTGTGAGACGACTGGGATGGGGTATGAATTTCCCCTGAGTGCCTTGTTGATAGTACATTTGTAGCCTGCACAAATTCTCACTTCCCCATTTGCCTTAAGTGGTGTGACAATAGGAGTCTCCCACTTAGAAGAGTCCACAGGTGAAAGAACTCCCTGTTTGACCAATTTGTCCAGTTCCGCCTCAATCTTGGGTTGCAGCGCAAATGGCACTCGCCTTGGCTTGAGTCGGATTGGGGCTACCTTGGGGTCCAGTTCAAAGTCAATTGGAGGCCCTGTATAACAACCCAGTTTACCACTGAAGAGTTTGGCAAATTCCTGGCCTAATGCCTTGCCTAACTCTGGGGACATTTGGACTGAGTTGAGCCCTGATATACTCAGTCCCAAGGCGGGAAACCAGTCAGTATCCAGGAGACTGGGGCGACTCCCCTTTGCAATCACCAATTTAAGCACGGCCTGTTTCTCCTGGAATTGTACCCTCACAGCATGCATTCCTAGAATGTGGATGTGGCCAGCCGTGTATGATTGCAAGGTTGCTGGGAATGGTTCCAGAGAGGGGAACCTACTCCCAGGGAAGAGCCGCCTTGCAGTCTGGTCTGAGACAATGGTGAATCCCGATCCAGAATCCACCTCCATGTCGCACGGTTGACCTTCAATCTTCACTCTGATGGATGTTTTGCCTTGCGCCGGAAACTGCACGGTCTCTCCGTTGATCTCTGTGAGATAATTGCAGTCATCCAGGAGATAAGTCATGGTGGATGATCTGCGGCGCGTTGATCTAGGCCAGGCCTGATCAAAGTCCGGCCCGGGGGCCAAATCCGGCCCGTCAGGCCATTCTGAGTGTCCCGCCCCTCCCTTCCCTTCACCCCATGTTTTTTTTTAATCTTCCACCAACACTGACACCGCCAGGAAGCTTGAGGGGCTGGGCGGGCTGGCCAGCTGGTGAGCAGAAGCATGTGGGGCAGGGTGGGCAGGCCACCAGCAGCAGCATCGCCGGGAATCTTGTGAGTCTGGGCATGCGCACGGGGGTGGCATGCGGGTGGGCCACCGCCACCGGCATAACCGAGAACCTTGTGAAGTCCTTGTGAGGTTGGGCACACATGCAGGGCAGTGATCGGGCAGGCCGCGCCACCGGCACCGCTGGGAAGCTTGGGTGGATGAGAGGTCTGCCGCCACTGCCACCGCAGGGTAATGTGTGGGGGTGGGCAGGCCAGCAGGCCTCTGCCACCGCCAAGGAGCTTTGGGGTGGGCTGGTGGGCGAGCCATTGCCACTGCTGGGGAGCTTGGGGAGGGTGCAAGGTCGCACAGATCGTCTCTTCCAAGGGGCGACCTGTGGCCACAGCTCCCTGTGCTTCCTTTGGTCCCCACCTTCCTTCCTCCCTCCCTCCCTTGGTCCCCACCTCCTTCCCTCCCTTCTTTGTTCCCCACCTTCCTTCCTGTGGGTGGGGTTGCAAGGGGTCAGTGGGTGGGGCTTACGGGTCAGTGGGTGGGGTGGCAGGGTTGGGGAACAACTGGCCCCTGACACATTCTCAGCCACCAAATCTGGCCCTCCTTACAAAAAGTTTGGGCACCCCTGATCTAGGCGATCCCGTTGTTCCAGCTGCCACCGACCTACAGACCCTGGCGATGTGTCCTGTCTTTCTGCATGCCCTGCACGTAGCATCATGAAAACGGCAGCTTTTCCGCTCATGGTTTCCGCCACAGCCTGGGCAAGTGCCTCAGCAAGTTTTGGACCGTGCATCAGCCTGATGCACCAACTCGACACCACGGACTGGGTTCTGGCTTGGACTAGCCTCTGGTTCATCCATGGCATGGGAAGCCTCTACCTGCAGCTTCGTGGCCTTGCAACTGGCATTGAGCTCTTCCTGCTCATAATTCTCTGTGGCGGTGGCCTCTTTCAAAGCGGAGGCAAGGGTGACATCTTCCTTTGCCACAATGCGCCTTCGGGCTTTTTTGCTGCTGAGCCCCCCAACAAATTGATCCAAGAGAGTGTCTTCAAGATTTGGAAAGCCACAGTGCTGAGCAAGCTCCCGGAGTCCTGCCAGGAATGCAGCCACAGATTCTCCGGCTTGCTGCTGCCTTTTCTGAAACTCCATCCGCCAGGCCATCTTGGTTTTGGCAGGTGCCAAGTGGCTTGTCAGCCAGGCAAAAATGCCTGTGAGTGATGTCTCACTCAGCTTTGCTGGGGTGAGTAGTACCTTGGCCAACAAGAAGGTCTCACGCCCACAGCAACTCAGGAACGTGGCCCTTCTTTTGCTGTCATCAGTGATTTCTTGAGCCAACTCGAAGCGTTCAACATAGTCCTCCCAAGTGTGGGGCTCCGATGGCTGGAAGAGCTCCAATACCCGTGGACTTTCCATTCTCCCGGCGGGCCAGGACATCTTCTAAGCCAGCTGGTGAGTCTTGTTCTTACCTGTGATCCGGACTCTGAGTCAGCGTGATGATCCTCTGCTTCTCAGCATTCCGGATCCCATCTTCGTCACCAGTGTAAAAGTTTGGGGTTTAGTGATTTCAGCAAGTGATTTCAGCTCTGTGACATAGTAGGCTGGAGACAGCTTCTATTGTAACAACTCTTTATTCAGGGAGAGAACAAGACTGGGGACTGGGGAGAGGGAGCTACATTTATAGGAACGAGGACAGGTTAGGAAAAGATACATTTTGGAGGGAACAATTACAAGCAATCACAAAGCTGCCTTTTGGCAGAAACCAATAGGATTGAGGATCCAAATGCAGCAACTAGAAATAACCAATAGGCCTGTTCCCTTTGGAACAGGAAGGCAGTTACTTCAACATAAGCAATTACAGATAATAGGAATACAGATCAATACACAACATGAAGCATGTTGCAAATTATCTCCCCGGGATTGAGCTGAAAATGATAATGAACAGTTTAAACCATGGTGTCATGGGGGGGATCCCAAAGAAAATGGGGAAAGCACCATCACCTCCTTTGGCTCATGTACCACAATATTTGAGGCCAACCCTCCAGCATAGAAAACAGGCCTCTCTGAGATTCTAGAAAACTACTGCTAAAATAAACGACATTAGTCTACACAGACGACGTTGTATCTGGCATATGACCTGTCCTAGAGGTTGGAAAAGTTACTTTTTTCCAGTATCAACTCCCAGCACCTCCCAACCATCCGAAGGCATGGTGTGACCGAGAAGTCCCAGGAACCCTAGTCCAAAACACACACGCTTTCCCAAACTCTGGAGCTAGGGTTCATGCAACCAGGATGACACATGTGGCCTATAAGATGAAGTTGTACAAAGAGGGTGGAAAATGAATGATGATAAAAGAAAAACAACATGTTTCATCCAGTCAGTCTGCATTTTTATTTGAAATATCAATGTTTTCCAATATATAGATTATACATTAAAAGCGAAAAAAGGTTTGCCTTCTTTTCACATGGTCCAGTACTGAAGTAGTACATCCGAAGCAGTGCAGGAAGCGTCTGTACAAGTATATATAGATAAATAGAACTCTGGAGAACTCAGATTAAACAAACTCCTACAGCAGCTACCAAAAAGAACAGTGAATCAGCTAGACAGTTTACTACACACACACACAATGCAAGAAGTAGAATTAAAACATTATATATACATTATACTGTATACAGGAGACTGTGGACAGAAAAGTAACTCAAATGTTTTTGCATATATAGCCACATGTTGCTTCCATTGTTCAGCACAAAGAATCTTTGTTTTATTTTTACTCGAGTCCTCATTGAGGGCAGAATATACACAAATGATGATGAAAGAACACAAGGGAGATGAAAATAAAATTAGGTATGGTGAGTAGCATTCCATACTTACTATACTCAGTGACTATTCAGAAACAGGGTTCAGTGTTGTGAAATAAAAATAAAAAAGTTTTTTTGTGCCTAGAGTTCACATCAAGCAAAATTGCTACATTTCATTATTTTCCTAATCTTCTAGCATCATATATTTGCTGCTGGAATTATAGGTTTTCATGCCCAATGTCTGTGAGCAGCCACATGGGACTTATGGCCCTAGTCTTTTGTTTTCCTGGCCCGATCTTCCAATACCTTTAAATTCTAGCCTGGATACTATCAATGAAGGCCAGGGATGGGCAGGTTCAAAGGATTTTCTGATCTACTTTGTCTCCTTCCAGAAGCTGAAGGAAGGCTCTTGATCTTCTCCAGACCACCCTGGTTCAAGAGCCTTTGAATGAAAAGATCAGGATGTCCTTGGGTGCTTCCTAAGCCTTGGGCTTCCTTTCAAGTACCAGAAAAGAGCTGAGTTTACAGTCCTTTCACATGAAAGTCCTTTTCTGGGTAACACCAGCTCTTTTCATTTCAGCAGCCTAATATAGGTGGCAATAATGCTGTTGTTGCTTTTGTCAAAACCATGTAAGAGTTGGGGACTCTTGATGAACTACCTCAAGCCATTCTCTGAGGGCTTCACAGTATATCCCAACCGACCTTTTCTGCCCATCCCAATCTGACCGATAAGAGCCAACAGCAGGTATGGAAGAAAGGCGGCTTTTTTGGCAGATAAAGTGGAATAGGTTTTGCTGTTTCCCCAAGGAGGAAGAGGCTCTTCAGTCATTTTGTCAAGAGAAAACTTGAAGAGCAGGGTTGCCATTATTAGTCCTGCTTTGTGCAGTATCCTTTCAGAAGGGAGAGATTGGAGGATCGGCAATATTTTCATCCTCTTTCTCTAGAGAACTAAAATGGCAGTCGAGTGGTGATATGCTTTATCTTACCCAAGAAAATACCTTACAATTCCCCCCCACCTTCCATGACACCTCGACTGAGTCTCAACACCAGTTACCACCACCTCCCCTCCTCATGACTGTGCATACATTCCTGAGGGAACCCCGAGGCTGCGGAAAAACCCATGTGCCCAGTTCCATTGCTTTGGGAAGATAGCACACATCACGACCGTGCAGCACGACAAGACGAAAACCAAAGATTGTCCATGGGGCCTGATGACTAGCTTAACCACTGCAGCTTGTACTTGTGATGTGGAGCAAGCAGCCATTTTATTGATTCATTCCTTTACTGTTAAAAGCAGTGGTATTAACGCATGACTTTTAATTTTATTTTTTTGGTAAGGGGAGTGGGGAGGGGGTGTTCAAGACACGGTGACTCAGCTGTCCTAACGAGGCAAGGGAACAAGAATTTCCACATAATTGATAGGGAAAAAGCCTGACTGGCCATGAAGCATTCCCTCATACCAGTTTTCATCAATCTGGTTAGTGAGGGTAATGACGTCACCCTCTTTAAAGCCAAGTTCTCCTTCATTTTCTGGATCAAAGTCATACAGAGCTCGACAGCATGGCTGGTCCAGTGGAGCACCTGCAGGAGGAACAAGAAAAGACAGAAATACAGAGGTTGGGGCAAAACCATATTTGCTTCTGCATTTCAGTGGGCATGAATGACAAAAGATGTTACTTTCAGAAATTACTTTTGTTACATACAACTTTTTAAAAGCACCTCAATTCTTTTTAATACAGGGGTTAAATGTTACATTGGTGGATACTATCAGGTGATACTACCTTTCCTCCCCTCTGAAATCAAGTGTGGTTGATTATATTTTCATTTCCTCCAACCTTCTCATAAAGATTTCTGATTTTGTGATTAGCCTCCGTACTGATAGTGATCATCTTCCACTGCAGGTGTCAATATTGAACTCCCTCATGGAAACTGATACTAGGGACCTCTCCTCAAATCTTTTCTTATGTCCCAAGTGGACACCAAGGACCTTACTGGCCTTTGAACAATGGTCCAGATTAGCAGAATCCAAGCACCAGTATCTAAATATCCAATTGACTAATTCTTCTGCAGCTGCTATTCAAGTATATTCCTTGATCACCCAAAGTTTAACCCAGATGCTCAGCTCTACTCATCGCTCTATAGGTAACAACAGCCCACCTTTCTGGTTTGATACGGAATGCTGGATTGCTAAACATAAGGTGAGACAATTATTCCATCTTGTCTGGACCCAACTTTCTCTTGAGCTACTGGCCCTTTACTTCACAACTAGAAAGACCTGCCAGTTATTTCTGGAAGAGAAGCGACATAATTTTGCTCTGAATAAATGGTCCAGACTGCTTGAAGCCATTTCTTCTAAGAATAGCAGAGTCTTTTGGCAATTGGTTTCCTGTTCTAACCCACTTTCCTCTCCAACCAATTCCCCCCTATAGAACACTATACCAAAAATTTTGCTGCCTCAGTTTTGGTTTTTACATCTACTTATTTGACCTCTGACCTTCCTTCCTGGCCCCAAGTTCTGGAAGATGAAATAGTAGAATTAATAAGTTCCTTGAAACCTGGGAAAGCTCTGGAATCTGATGGGGTCCTATGTGAACTTTTAATTAATGACCCTAGTTGGTGGGCAGCTCGTTTGGCTAATCACATTCATCTTGATTGATCAATCTGGGACCTTACCTGTCTCTTGGTTATCCTCAATTCTAATCCCAATTTTTTAAAAAAGATGATCCTTCTTCCCCAACTACCATAATTACAGACCGATTAGTCTGCTCTTTACAATAGGGAAACTTTATGCAGGCACCTATTAAAACATCTAACAGATTGGGCCCAGGAAAAGTGTCTTCCCGGTAATGAACAAATTGACTTCCGTTCGGGATCCTCAACCTTAGATCATGCACTCGTATTATCCTTTCTTGCCAAAAATACTCAGTTCACTTTAAGGGCAAACTTTATGCAGCCTCCATTGATTTGTGGGGTGCCTTTGACTCAACTGAGAATTTTTATGGAACAAATTAGCTTCCTTGTTTGTTCTTTTTAATTAGAAAACTTCACTCTTCTAATTCTTGCTGGG
Organism: Phrynocephalus forsythii; assembly: GCA_029282475.1. Lineage (NCBI taxonomy): Eukaryota > Metazoa > Chordata > Lepidosauria > Squamata > Agamidae > Phrynocephalus > Phrynocephalus forsythii. The sequence continues at coordinate 29,487,375 of JAPFRF010000004.1, forward strand.
TATGAACTACGTAGTTATAGTGGCACCCTTTCAGATAGGATTCCAATAGCTAAAGGTGTGTGTCAGGGCTGAATATTAGCTCCACTATTATTTAATATTTTTCTAGCTGACTTACTTCCCCAGTTATCCCAATACGAAAAGTTTGCCCCTTGCCTGAATAGCTCTCCACTACCCATACTTCTCTATGCTGATGACTCTTTTCTCTTTTCTATTTCCAGAACCAGGGTGCAACACCTCTTGACAGCATTTCAAGCCTACTATGCATCCAATGATTTGATAATGAATTCAGAGGAAACTAAAAGATTGGTCTTTTCAAAAGAATTGGTAGCCCTTTTGAACAAGTTAAATCATTTAAATATCTGGATAATTTTCCACTATCATCTTGATTGGACCCTAGAAATTCAGCAAATATCAATAAATGCAGTCGCCCACTTCCATTATAATAACAATATAGCAGCTCTTAAAATCACAAAGACCATCATAAAGACAAGATTGGTCATGGCCTTCTTTTTAAGAGGAAACTCATGACCCTTGAGTTGGGTATCCAGTTACCTTTTACCATGGCATGGTCCTTGGCTTTTAAAATTCTATAATAGTCCTCTGGTTCCTTACTGTATGATCTTTTAAAATACCTTTTACTTCCACTTGGGACAGTCTTTTGTAATTAAACAAAAGACTCTTGACTCTTTCACAGATATTGAACTTTTTCATAAAGACAAGATTACTGTAAGTAGAAACAGTCACTTACCCCTAGGCTTAATTCAGTCTGCTCCCCACGTTATTTTAATTTACCCCCCTCTTTTGGACAAGACTTGTGTTATTTTCACGTTAGTAAACCCAAATAAGGTATGCCTTTCTGTTAGCTAGACTTAACATCTTTCCTTCTTTGGTTTTGTCTGGAAGATACCACAATATCCCTTTTGCTCAGAGGATTTGTAACTTTTACCACTTAGAACCCAACACAGTATCCCACAACTTGTGTCATTGTCCAGCACACAATAAGCTACACAAACTCTTTTTGGAGCAAATCCTCCTTGATTTCCCAGGCCCTCCTGAGGGATATGTGAGCTTTCGCCTTCAGGACAATTCTGAACTAGTCACTGCTCAGGAGGCTGAATTTCTAACAGCTATATTTTTTTAAAAAAGAGCAACACTCTGTGAACTTTAGTTAGACCATTGATGAGATTTATTTTATAATGTTCTGTGTAACTGTTTAGTTTTTATTTGTGTATTTCCTTTGTTTTAATGCCATTAAAGGTTTATGGAATGGATACTATGAAATTTTGCTTTAAAGTTAAAATACTAAATCAGCCCTAAATCCTCCAAAATGCCCCCATTCCCAAAAACAACAATCGTATTTTATGTTATTGCAGCTATCAGGTGACAAATCTGCAATGCTCCAGGCCTCTAAAGGGTCTGTGGTCTTAGCATTTTGGAAAATTGTTGATACACTGTGCCTTTTCAAGTCAGGTCTTAAGATGGTGTCAATCACTAGCTGCAATTCCACCCCCTTGATGGTTCTATATTTCAATATTGCATTTTATTATGTTGTGGCTGACCGGGGGAAGGACATCACTGGGTGGCCTGTATAAGTATCACAAGTAAATATATTAATAGGAGCAAAGGGGTCATGGCATTGACAGTTCTGATCTGCCCTGAACAGATCCAGTAGAGTGGTTCTTATTGTTTCTGGAAAGAGCACAGAAGATAGTTTTGTTTCCAGTGTCAAAATGAGACGTCTGAGATCAAAATTCAACCCCCCACTGGACAAACAATCTCATTAAGGTGACCTCAGACCAATCTCTCTCTCTCTCTCTCTCTCTCTCTCTCTCTCTCTCTCTCTCTCTCTCTCTCTCTCAGCTCTGCCTCTCAAGACTTCACTGGTTTGTCTTGAAGAACAAGCGCAAAGGAAGAGAGCCTCTTAGACCACTTCTAAAGCACTGAAGGAAAGGCAGGATATAAAAGTAAAAGATAAAGAATTTGTTCCATGCCATTGTGACAGAAATTACCTATGCAAGCTAGACCTATGAAGACCCAGGAGCCAAACAGCCACTGTCACTAAAGAATAACCCCCCCTTCTTCTTGCTGTGGGACATGTCTTCTGAGGTGAAGCTTCTTACCAGAGAGTTTACAATGGTATCATATGGTGGTAGTGATGGGAAATATCTCAACCAATAGGACATTTTTTAAAAAGGAACTGGGCATGGATGTAACTGGATGTCTTTGCTCACACTACTTTATGAACATTGCTCAGATTTCACGGTCCAGACGAAACACTGAAAAAAAATCAATTGTATGTACCTAAAGATATCGTAAGGCAAGCACAGCTTTCTTTCATATGTGAGATCAGTTCTCAGATTCTTTATTTCCCTGGAGATATTTTATTTACTTATGGTTATTATGCTAACCCTTTGTGTGCAGTTCTGTTTTGATACAAGCCCTGTGGAAACAAACACTGTTTTAGACAGCAGAATATGTAACATGGAGACAAAAAAAATTAAAACTTCTTTCAAACAGGTTGTCATGGCAATGGATTCATCTGTGCCATGATCTGACAACATAAAAAAGAGCACCCGTTCTTCATGCTATTGACTTCTAACATGTCAGGAAAGGATAGAAAGGGTTAATTTCAAGAAAAGAGAGGCACTGATATCCTCAGTGATGCTGATGAGGACTCACAGACTTATTAGAACAGAGGTTCCCAACCTGGGGGGTCGGGAGCCCTTTGGGGGTCGAACGGCCATTTCACAGGGGTCACCATGAGCCAGTGAAGAAAAAAGGCACCAACGGCTTGGGTCTGGAGGAGGAGGAGGAAGGGGAGTGGAAGAGTGAGTTACAGCTTGGTAGGTTGGAGGGGATGTCAGTCAATGGCCCTGGAGGCTGCGATGGGGATGTCAGTTAGGGCAGTGGCCCTGGAGGCTGCGAGATGTTGCCTGGTGGCTGGAAAAGCTGGTGCCTGTTCAGCCAAACAGGGGAATAAAGTATTTTATAATTTTTCATATTTCTGTTTACTTACTATTTCATAAAAAAGTAATTATAAAACCTGGGGTCAATATAGGCCAGAGTTAATTTTTTTAACATTTTCTAATGGTGGGGCCTCGTGATTTTTTTGTGGCCTTTGCCCAAAAAGGTTGAAAAGCACTGCTCTAGGGCACCAGGGACAGTGGCAAGGGGTTTGTGGCCTCTTCCAAGCAAGGCAAGGGGTCACCACAAACATGAGGAACAGTATTAAAGGGTTGAAGCATTAGGAAGGTTGAAAACCACTGTATTAGAGGATCTTTAAACTACTATAAATTTAAATGTCCTCTTCCTCTTTTCAGCTGGTCCTGAATGAGAGAAGACCTTGGGACAATGGTTGTGGAAGGGCAAAGGAGCCTTATGGTTGTGAACAAGTCAAGGTGCGGCAGTTTAGACACATGAGGGACGCATGTCTATTGCCTGCTATGGAATTCTTGGAAACTATTGCAAGTTTGTGCTTTAATTACATTCTACCCCAGGACTTTTATTTATTTATTTATTAGATTTTTAGACCACCCATCTGGCAACAAGACCACTCTGGGCAGTTTACAAAAATAATCCTACATAAGCCATAATACGATAATTACACAACTGACTTATACAAAATAGAAATAATCAATAAACTACAGTAAAACAAAAATTATACATCTTACACTATATCAAATCATTAAACAAGAAACATATTAAAAGACATTTGGAGGATGGAGCCCTGTGACTGGTTCTGCCCTTTACAGTAATTTTGTATTTTCAAATACAGTATATAATAAAGCTTAACTCCTTCCCAGATAACATGGCACCTGCTGACTGCCTTCTCTCTGGTGCTATGAGAAATTTCACCATTTCAAAATGGGAGGAAGGCCACTTTTAGTGCTTCAGTTTAGATTATTCAATCTCCTGGTTCCAAGGGTGGAAACAGATACCACACAACAGCCTATCCGTTGGGTGAAAAGAGGTATTCCTTCATCTCTCTTGAGTGAAGGGAGAAGGTGTTGGCTGCTCTGCACCTGAGCAAGTTAGGTCCCCTGTCCGCTTACCAAAGAATAGATTGAGGAAGAACCTATACACATGGGTGGGAATGTGTGCCCTTCAGAGGCCATTGGATTTTAAACTTCCATCATCCCTCACTCTGGACCAAGTTGGCTAGGGCCACACATTCCTCTGTTTCCAAAAATCTCTTCTCACTTACAGAGCCTGAAACGTTTTGCTGTTGTCTGAAAACCTTGCAGAATTACTATGTTATCATAAAGCATCATGTTTTCCTTACCCTTGTCCAGAGACTTCAACGGGTACAGAACGCAGCACCCAGACTGGTGGTGGGTGCACGCAGATTTGATCGTATCACCCCAGTTCTGCTTTGCTTGCACTGGTTGCCTGTTGCACTCCGGATAAGGGTCAATGTCTTGGTTTTGATTTACAAAACCCTCCACGGCTCGAGACCTGAATACCTGTCAGAGTGTATCTTCCAAAGATCAACTGAGGCCCGGCCCACTAGAATGTCGCAGGTGCTCTCACTCCAAGTGGCCACGCCCAAAGAGGCACGGAAATCGGTAACCCGAAAACACGCCTTCTCTGTGGCTGGCCCCTCGCCTTGGAACCAACTTCCGAGTGAGTTGCACCCTGCACCGACCCTGCCCGCCTTTAAAAAAGCACTCAAAACCTTGCTTTTTCGGGAGGCATTTGGCAACCTTCAATTAATTAATTTTTTGTTGCCTCCTTGCCATTTTCTATTTGTTTTTTCTTTCCTCTTTCCTTTTAATTATTTTTGATTCCTTTGTTGATTGTTGCATTGGGTTTTATACTTGCTTTGTTTCCCTTTGTTAACCGCCCAGAGTTCCTCTGGGAAGACGGGCAGTAAATAAATATAATATAATATAATATAATATAATATAATATAATATAATATAATATAATATAATATAATATAATATAATATAATAAACAAAAACACTTCTTCAAAGCTGCTCTTGACCCAGAGAACAGACAAAGCAGGTACTGGGATTGGGGAAGAGAAAGAACAAAGTACATGCGGCTTCTCTCTGCACAAGAAGCACAAGCTAGCTGCTATAAAAAATAAAGAAAGAAGAAAGAAAGGGGAAATCGATGCCAAAGCAATCTCACATTGCATCTGCTCTAGACACACTAACCTGAGCACACCTGTCATGGGCAAGGCTCAGCAAGAGTCCCATAAGCCTCATTAAAAGGACCAGTGCCTACTCTGGCTTCTTTCAATATCAACACTGACTAATTCGCTGAAACAGGGGCTGGGATCACGTCTCGTGATTCCTGCTCTCCATGGAGCCAGCGAAAAGCCTGGCCTGTCTGTCACCACCACGCTCTGCCTTCCTCCTCCATCTTTGCCACTATCCAGTCTGTTCTAACTACAGGTAAGAAATGGATTTGGGTTTCCTTTCCGCAGAGCTCAGAAAAGGTGGGAGTAGGAAAAGCAGCCCTGGCCCCATCTCCAGAGATGGGTTTTATATATGATTCTTATGGTGAACTGCATGAGGGGCTCTTGTTGGACGTCAATGCACCTTATTTATTTTTTATTATTTATTTATACAACATATATGCCACCCACTACCCACAGGTCTCTGGGCGAACAATTGATAAAATGTTAAAAACATTTAAATATTTGTATTTAAATATTTGCAATACACTAAAATTGTCATCAGGACCCTCAATCTGGAATAAAAATGTCATCAATGTCGGTGCCAGGTAGGTCTCACTCAGGAGGGCATTCCATAGTTTGGGGGCAGCTGCTGAAAAGGGCCTGTACCTAAAATTCATCCCTTTCACCTCCTTGAGGGATGGCTCTTTCAGGAGGGCCCCCTGGCTGGATCTTAATTGCCAGGTAGGTTCCTATGGAAGGAGACGGTCCTTCAGGTATCTAGGTCCTAAGCCATTATTGCACAGAAACATCCAATTGTTCACTCTCCAAAACTATCACAGGTTGGGGTATGAGTCACTCAAGTTGTGCCCTGTTGCCCTTCTGACATAATGTCCGGAGCATGTCCTTGAGCATCCCCTTTGGCCCTTCCCATCCCATCTCTCTCACCTGCGCGCTTTGGAGTGGAGGCGTTACTGATCCCTCCATTGTGCTGAGGGTTGTCGCTAGTGAAGTCCAGGCTCATGCGTGGCTTTGGCTGATATTCTCTCCTGGGCTGAACTGCAGCATCTTTTATCCTGCCAGAAGATGAAGGATGTCATTTATGATCTGAGACAAAGGTTCTTCCATAAATCTGGCCCACCCAGTCCAACTGATGTAGAAAATCTCATTGTGTCCCTAAGCAGTCAAACTCAGAAGGCAAGGTGTGGCATGCTAACCACACTGTGGCTTCCCACCATCTCCTACTCTTCAGACCAGCTTTTCCCAATGGGCTCCCTCCAGGTGGCCATGCTAGCTAAGTCTTTCTGAGAATCCAAAAAGAAAAGTAAATTTCCCATTGTTGCTAAAATTAACTTCCCAAGCTCTGAAGGCTAGCCACCAGATTGGACTTTATTGGCTATCAAATCACGTCATCCTGCAGGACTTTGATAGCTATATTCTCCTAGAGCAGTGGTGTTGAACCTTCGGCATTCCAGATGTTTTGGACCCCAACTCCCAGAATTCCAAGCCTGTATTGCCAATGACAAAGGACTGTGGGAGTTGTGGTCCAAAATGTCTGGAGTGCAGAAGGTTCGCCACCACTGTCCTACAATGTCTCTGCTGACAGGGAGAAGAGACCCATTCTCTCATACTGCTTGGTGTATGGCTTCCCAGCAAACCCTCAGGTTTGAGCTGAACATCATACACTGTGATTGCCTCGCGTTACAGTCATTTACTTTTTAGAATAGAATAGAATAGAATTTAGAATAGAGTTTTATTGTCATTATGCATATGCAAAATATGCACAACGAAATTAGAGTGCTGTTCCACTACACACTCTAAGCATACAAACACATAAAACATATAAAACACCATACAAAATATTAAAAACTCTTAAAATTGCTTACAAAATTTAAAACACTACTTAAAACTGATTAAGATAGTGCTAAAACTGTCGCATTTAGCTTGGATACCGCTCTGTGATAAAAACTGTTCTTAAGTCTATTTGTCCTTGACCTAAGAGTCCTGTATCTCCTGCCAGACGGCAACAGTTCAAAAAATTGGTAGCCAGGATGCGAAGGGTCTCTCAGAATTCTAGATGTCTTCCTTGAGCATCTGGAGTTGTATAATTCTTCCAAAGGAGGAAGAGGACAGCCCACTATCCTCTCAGCAGTGTTTATGACCCTCTGGAGTGCCCTTCTATTTTGCAGTTCCCCTTGAAGCCTGGCTGTGAGGAGACGTTCTCTTCAGAAAGAAACATGAGTTTCTGAAAAGCAGTGCTGTTCTGAAATTAGAAGTCACGGGCCACGTGCAAAGCGGGGCTGAGGCTATGCAGATTCCATAGACAAGATTAAATGTATTGAGCTCTCTCCTGACAGAACACAAGAGAGGACTTGTCCAAGGTGCTTACTGTCAACAGCAGCCTTCCCGGACAAAGAAAGTCTCCAAATGAGTGAGATATAACAGCCTCATGTTGGTGTGCCCACACCCCAGACAATTTAAACAGAACAAATAAGGAAACCACAAGTTCTGCAAATCATGGCCAACAGCAGTTGAACAAAGTCAAGCCTTTAATAGGTGCAGAGACTTTGAGATGAAGAACATTCTCACAATACCTAAAATCTCTGCTTCCTCTTATGATTTAGATAATAAAATAAAGCAACATGACATGTATCGCAGGATTTGTACAAATAATTTGGTGGGGAGGGGAGAAGGAAAAAGAAAAAGAAGGGACAACCACTACCAGACATTGCCATCAAAGACGAAAATAAAAAAGTAGAAACATGATTGTAGGGCTTCATTGAATGAACTCAGAGAAACAAAAACAGAAGCAAGCAAGCCTGCGTTTAAAAGAAAAAGCCACTGTTGAATCACATTGGAATAGACCTCTTCCCTGATGTTTTAAAGCCAAGCAGCCCTAGGGGAAATGTAATTTTCTAAGGGCTAGTAACATTAAAGCCAGGGAGAGAAGGGACTCTTTCCTGGTTGCCTTCTACTGATGCCACCATTGCAATACCAACACAGGAAGGAAGGGAGGGAGGGAGGGAGGAAGGAAGGGAGGAAGGAAGGAAGGAAGGAAGGAAGGAAGGAAGGAAGGACAGACTAGGGCGATCAATGGATGGGTGGAGTCATGCTTTTTGGAGAGGGGAGGATGTCCAGGATCAGGAAGCATCTGAGGTTGCACCACTGAGAATAGTTTCCAACACCTTTTGAGCTAGTTTAGTCATAGGTAAAGTACGAAGCCTTAATCACAGATTGTCCTTGTGTAGGAGGCCCTTGGTATACCTAGAACTTGGAATAGTTATTTTTAAAGTAACCCCTAGAATCTCCCAACCAGCAAGGGCTTGGGTGGCTGAGGCTGTCTAGGGCAGTGATGGCGAACCTTTTAGAGACCCGGTGCCCAAACTGCATTTTGAAACCCACTAATTTTTCGCAAAGTGCCAAAACAGCAATTTAACCTGAATACAGGTGGCTGTGAAGGGGCAATGTTGGGTGCCCACAGAAAGGGCTCCAAGTGCCACCTTTGGCACCCGTGCCATAGGTTCGCCAACACTGCTCTAGGGGATTCTGAGAGTTGCCATCCAGGGAAAAAAAACTTGTAATAAACTCTGACACAGGAGTTGGTGCAGAAGGGAAATGGCCTCTCCCATCTTCATGGCTTTCCGCCACCAACAGATAGTCATACACCACTGTGGGGAGTTGTTACCTCTCTTCCAACCTGGAACTAACTTGCTGAAGGATCTGCGTCGCTTGCTTGTGGTATTCCAGCTGGGCTTGTACAAGGGCAGAGAGCTGGCTAACTTGTTCAATCTGACAAGAGAAAACTTTGTTTCAAGATGGAACTTTCTTAACACACCAACCCTCTGAGACTGAAGAGGCTGTGAAGAACTTTCCCCTTTAAACAAGAGATCCAAAATGAATACAAACAAGACTAGACTTGCATTGCAATCACTTCTTTACCATATCAGTTGTGGCCTGCTCGTCTACCAGGAGGCAGGGAAGGATGGACTCTGCCCCCACTGATCAGCTATCTTCTAAAGGACTTCTGAGAGCCAAATGGTTGCTGAAATAATGATTTGGATCAGTGATTCCCAAGCTTGGTAACCCAGGTATTTTTGGACTGTAATTCCCAGGTGTCTTCTGGAAGTTGCACTCCAAGTACATCTGGGTTACCCAAAGTTTGGAGCCACTGAGTTAGATGGACTTTGTTCTGATCTAATAAGCTGCTGCTTAACTTCTAAACACCAGTACTGTATGCACATTGGATAATGTGTATGGGATACCATTTAACACAGGGGTGTCCAAACTTCGGCCGTCCAGATGCTTTGGACCACAACTCCCAGAATTCCAAGACTGTATTTCAATGACAAAGGACTGTGGGAGTTGTGGTCCAAAACATCTGAAGGGCTGGAGTTTGGACACCACTGATTTAAAACAAAGGAAATAAGCCTCATTTATTAAAGCACAGAGAGTTTATATGATTTGTTTTGTAAATTTAAAACATAACAAGTTGATTACTAAAATTCTGGGTTTGTCTTTTAAAAGGCAGAACATAGTGAACTACAGCCAAGATGCTTTACATTGTGACAACACAAAAAATGCCACTAGTGTCATTAAAGGAAACTTCCTTATCATCAGTGCATTTCCTTGTAACTTATAAAGGAGAAAAATTCCTTAAAATCTGTAGTATGGGTCTCAATAATTCATTTATGATATACAGTATGCTACTTGTGTGCCTTCTACATGAAGATAAACCACTTGTATCTATATTGGCTTTTGCCACCCCATCCAAACCTGAAGAATGGCATCCCACAAAAATATTCTGTATGGTCCTCACTTGATTTGAAGTGAAATCCTTGACTAGGTTTGTATCAGATAAATATGGAGTTCTCTAAAAAAAGTTACTAATTTTTCAAAACATGTTCTTAGCTTGGAACTTAAATCAGTAGGATGATATTTTATTTCATCAGAAGCAAATCTACTTACAGAGAGCCCAGTGTTCCATTTTCCACTTTTTATCAAATATGTAAAGATGTTAAACACTACAGCCTGGGACACTTTCCTCCATGTGTGAATGAGAAAACCATTTTTAGTCAGAAATAAATAATTTAACCACTGTTATTCCAGAAAGAAATGTGAGACTCTGCACAGGACAAAATCTGATCTAGAAAGAATTTGGAGCCATTCCACTTCGGAGGGCGATGGAAAGTTAAAGTGCTATGGTTGTTCTTCAGCATTTAATGAGCCTTGTTTTGATCTATTCCTGTAGCATGTGAATTCGGTTTTGTTCAAACTTGATTTATTGCACACCGTAGCCCAACGCTTCAGGACATATAAGAATATATCCTTATTGAATTCATTTTGAATAGCCTCCTGGGGCAGGACACGGGTCACTGTTACTCACATTTCATGGATTTAGATCTCAAGCCAACTAGCTGAGATGTGCCAAAGATATTTAAAGAAATCACAGCTGAAGCTAACTGTCATCATGTCTCTCAGATTCATCCCCAACGTTCTGTCCAAGGATTACCAGAGTGTTACCCTACACTGCTATTTGCATAAAGGCTGACAGAAAACAGAACAATTTACTGATGGAAGCTGGTCAACCCAACTCATCCCACACTCCACTCCACCAAATCTTGCCTTTGGGAGTCTAGCAATTCAATTTCACTCTTCTAGCGGGATGCTCAAATTCCAAGTTAAAACCTGACTTTGGAAAGGATACTCATGGAACCAAGTCTATGAAGCATGAATACAAAACCCAGTTTTTATGTTTTTGCCAGTCATTTAAAAATAGATTAAACTGCCATGAAAAATGTCAATCCTACAACATATTCAAAGGACATAAAGAAGGGGGTTGCTCACATCCATCTCTAGCAAATTAAACATGCTTGACTCAGCAATTTCCTTCGACTCATCAAATTTCTCCAGAGCTTGACGGAGTTCATCATCTGGGATCTTGCCTTGCCTTTTCTTCTTGTAGTCAAAGTCCAGGCGTCTGCCCTCCAGTTTTTTAAGGTGGTGCTTTAAAAAAGGTGGACACCATATTAGGGATTTTACCAGAATTACTAACAATGGCTACTGAGAATAGTTCTTACTCACTTTTGGATAAAGAACAGAATACATGTCTTTTAAAAGCATCTCCTAAAACCAAGAAGGGAAGGGGCCAGTTGTGTCTCAGGTCAAAGGGAGTTCCAAATTGGTCTGGTAGCATACAGGCAGCCAATGCAGACTGGCCAGGAAAGGTGATATGGTCATAATGACATATTCCAGAGACCAGCCTGGCAGCTGTGTTCTGTACCTGCTGCAGGTTCCCGACCACCTTCAAGGGTAGCCCCACCTAGAGAGCATTTTGAGATTACAAACTCATGGACCATGTTGTTAGGGATTTCAAGACAGGGGTGAAAGTGTGCAACCTGCCAAAGATGGAAAGAGGCAGACAAGGACATGGTTGAGATCTGGACATGGAAAAGACTAGGTCCAGGAGCACATTCACATTTCACATCTGATCATTCAGAGTGAGTGTGACCCCATCTAAACCAGTAAGTTTCCACCTAGACCATTGGGGGTCCCTGCGAACAACAGGACCCCCAACAACAGGTTGAAAGCTGCTAGCCCGTGTCCAATCCATAGCTGTGGGGCAGGTAGCACATCAGGGTCTGCACAGCTTCCACTGCTGAAGAAGAAATGGAGAGGTGGATTTGTGTCTCATCAGCACTCTGATGACAGCGAACTCCAAATCTCCAGATGAACTCTCCCAGTGGCCCCATATATATGTTCAACAATATTTGAAGACTACTTTTACGTTCAACATCAGAAGTGTGATGGATAGTCAGCTTTTCACTCAAGGTCAAAAGGAAGCTTTATCTATTACAAGTAAATAGCCTTTGTACAAAATGTATACACAAAATCAGAAGGATCAATGAAAATTACATGGCAGGTCAACTTCTTGGAAAGGGGAAATGTCCCATGCAATTTGGGGGCAAACCATGATGCTGTGCACAGAAAAAGTAAGCTCTAGTTACCTCTGGAGGAAGTTTTGTTTTTTTCCCATGCCTAAGTTCATTGGGTGCAAAAAATACTTCCCCTCCCAAAGAGAAATGGACATTTTAATCTGATTCTGTTTGATTTTATTCTATCTTGGGTTTTTTGGCTCTGGGTTTATCTGGTACTTGCGTATGCATGCATGCATACTTGCATGCATGCACACACATATGTGTGTGCACACACACATGCACACACACATCCTTTTGCAAGAGGCTTCATTCAGATCAGGAGCAGGAAGGCAAGGTCATCCTGTGGGCATGTGCATGCCACCTATGTCCACAAAGCAGTCCAGTGGGGATCAGACATCTCAAACCCAGCCACTGCTTTGGAAAATGCACTAAGCTGGAAGAAATTATTTCTTCCCATCTTCCAAATCGCTCCCACTCACCAACACTGTCCATTTGTAAACCTTTATGAATGTATAGCTGTTGTGAGTTTTTCTGGGCTGTTTGGCCGTGTTCTGGAAGTTTTTCTTTCTGACATTTCACCAGTCTCTGTGGCCAGTATCTTCAGAGGGCAACCACAACCCACGACAAAAAGAGGCATAATCAAAACACTTGTAGACCACACAAACCGAAACTGTGAAGCTGAATTCCTCAGCATGAAACTCAGCCACCTGAATTGGGCCCTACAAGCAAATAGCTATTCCAAGAATGAAATCAAAACAGCCATCAAACTGAAAAAAACAACACCACACTGAAGAAGAAAAACAGCCCCCAACAAAGTATTTCTGCCACACATAAAAGGAGTCACGGACCACATGGACAAAGTGTTGGAAAAATACAATCTACAAATAGTATTTAGACCCACCACAAAAATACAACAGATGCTACAGGCAGCAAAGGACAAAAGGAACCCACTCACCACTATAGGAGTGTACCGGATATCTTGTAGTTGTGGCCAGTTATATGTTGGGACCACAAAGCAGAGAACATGAAAGACACAGCAGACTAAAGCAACCTGAAAAATCAGCAGTAGCTGAGCACACTTTGAAACAAACTGGATATGAAATCCTCTTCCATGACACAGAGGTACTGGACAACTCTAGCAATCATTATGTCAGACAACACAGGGAAGCCACTGAAATCCACAAACAAAAGCACAACTTCAACATAAAAGAAGAAAGTCTAAACATCAACAAAGCCTGGCTTCCAATACTGAAAACTACAGCCTGCCAAATATCGAAGTTCAATTATTCCCACCCAGCCACAAGCACCAGTGATCTGTTCACATAACAGAACAGCTAACAACCCCATCAACTACAGAGAAGGATCCCCCCTCAGATTGCATTAAAACTTCTTAATCCCTCCACATCACAATGACTAACAGCTGTTCTCCTGAATAGGGCAAGTTTCCCCTTTCCCACAACTTTAAAAATCCATTCTATACCCCAGCGCACAGAGAGAACTTCTAGTTCCCTGAGGTCCTTGCCCTCTGAAGATGCCGGACACAGAGACTGACAAAACATCAGGAAGAGAAACTTCCAGAACACAGCCAAACAGCCTGAAAAACTCACAACAGCTACTAGATCCTGGCTGTGAAAGCCTTCGAGAATACACTTTATCAATGTGTTAATTTAATCATTCTCACTTAAGTGAAGGCACTTCCAAAACTTCAATGGGAATATTTGAACAATTATTCTGATTGCTGTGGTGATCTATTCAGCATTCCCATTGATTATGGTGCAAGATTTGGGAAGCAGAATCATGGTCTCACTCTTTATATGCAGACACTGACACACTCTCTGCAGCACTGTGCTCTCTTTGGCATTCACCGCACCATTACAACTACCATCAGTTTCTCAAACAATCCTTTAGACTTTATGTTCCCTAGTGTCAACATTAATCAACTGATATCAAAAGATGTGGAAGGATCGTGGAACTGAGGTTGGTAGTCAGTGGGTATGTTTGCTGTTATTGCTAGCAAAGAGGGACTGCAGACTAGAAACATATTTCAGTCTCCAATAAAAATTGCAGCTCAGTACAGTTGGTCACTACATTGAATTTTACTTGGCTCTCCCATGTTCTGTGGTTGAGCACAGAGTATGCTTGTTAGGTGGTTCTCCATCCACAGACTACTCAGCAAACAAAAGTCTAGGTGGTTGGCTTTGGGCATTCTCCGTGGTACCCCTACTAGAGACGGGAATGGCGTTGTGTAGAGTCATCAAAAGTCAGGTGCTTTGATGATGACTTCTGGCACAAAGCAATTCATGCCAATTCCCTGCTGAAAAGAAATCTTGGAAACGAAAGGGGGATTCCTGATTGGCCTGGGGAATCTCTTCTCTTTGTGCATATGGGTTTTAGCAAGAAGGAAGGTCCCAGTCACTCTGCATGAGGTCCTGCCCTGGGCTTCAGTCTCGATTCTCTGAAGGCACTATTACTTGGCATCATGCATGCTCAGCACACACATTCAGCCAGACAAGAGCCAGGCCTGCATCTCAAATGTCTGGATCAGCAAATCTTGGGAAGTGACGACTGAGTGGGTTCCGTAATATGCCAAAGCATATTATTTTGTCAATTACATAAGGGTTCGACAACATAATACATTACATGTTTTTGACTTTGTACGTACAGCCACCACTCCCCATCTCTCTCTCTCTCTCTCTCTCTCTCTCTCTCTCTCTCTCTGTCTCTCTCTCTGTGTGTGTGTGTGTGTTCTACAGATTACATATTGTTAGCGTCCATGTGACACAACCTCTTCTGCCTCAGGGCACTGCAGCTAGAACTAAGAAGGATCACGTGGATGGTAATCCCCCCAGCTTTTAGACAAGCAGTAAAAGCAGCACCATCTCATTGACTGTTTGATGGCTTTCAACGTTGTTCACGCTCGCTTTACAGAACAGTTTGTTCTTTTTGGTATTCTGTTGTTCTTTTATTCTGCTTTTGCATTTTTTTAAATCCGTGCACTTGATGGTCCTAGCAGACAACAAAGTGAGTGATACATACTTTTAATAAATAATAAATAGTCAAAAAAAGCTTTGTGAATTGCCCTCTCCCCTCAAGGTATTTCATGCTTTATTTAGCTTCTATCAAAATTCCTCAAATATCTCCCCTGAGGCACAAGTTCCAAATTGACTTTGAGTCTTAATTTGGGTCAAATCCAGAGAGAATCTACAAAAAGAGATGTGTGGAGTCCCTTATCACACTGTGCTATTTCTCTAATCTTACCAGCAATTTTTTTTTGACAGATCATGATTTTCTGAGATGTTTGCTCCAAATAATAACCCCCAGATGTTGCTTCAGGAAGAAATCCGGTAAAGTACTATATACTATATTTGGTTTTAGGTACAAATATATTATGTTCAGTCACAATAATTACTCTTCTTCTTCATGGTACCTTTTGATGTTGCTGCTGTTCTATTCACGTCATAGGGAAAACAAAAACAAAGAGCAACTTGAATCAACCAAAGTGACATAAGACTGTTTTATGGAAGTTTCACTTAAAGAAAAAAAAAGAACAGCAGATTCAGTTTACAGGTGTTCATTTTTGTAAGTGATTACAGCATTGCATTTGCTGATTGTGGTCTTGTAATGTTTCAGCAAGTATAACTGAATTATGTACATCTTACATAATTCAAGGGTCACATAACTAGTTACTGAAAAGACACCTTGGCAATGCATGAGCCCAATGATGTAGTGTAAAATTAGGCATTTTGAAGATGGTGGCAACAAGATCCACAGCAACTATATATAAATAATACAATTGGTGAAAATCTCAGGGAGAATTACCAATTTTTTAAGATAGCTTTTTGCTATTGTGGAGTAAGTCATGTAAGTCAGTATGTAACAGCAAATGCCTATGCTAGGTTCTCGTGTCCAATTTGCCATTGAAATTTATGCCAATTGTATTACACCAGCATAAAGACACAATGGGTCATGAACAAAATACCACTCATAGCAATACCTGTATTTCCCTCAGGTCTTTGTCATGGAGGTTTTGAAGGGGATCTATGAAATTCTGTTTCACATCAATGTCCAAAGAATCTTTAACTTCAGAAAGCTCTCTCATCGCTTCCCCGACATCCCCCAGTGCTGGGCCTGAAAAATAAGGACAGGATATCAGTTTATATCAAAGAAAAAAGAGCAAGACTCTGTTTTCACATGACTATCGTGTGATGGATGATTGAGAAAATGCACGGCAGCATTTAAAGCCTAGATGCCCTAAGCCAGTGCTCCCCAACCTTTTTGTCTCCACGGACCGGTATTTGTTTATTATTTTCCCGTGGCCCGGGGGTGGGGGTGGGGAGGGGGAGATGGGGGTGTGGGGGGCAGGGGGGAGGTGTGGGGGGCGGGGGATGGGGGAGGGAGGGGGGGAGGAGGAGGTGCGGGGGGGCTTGTCGTGTGTACCTTGGGGGCCACTGGAGCGGCGGCGGCGGCGGCGCTTGCCAGCTGGGGGCGTCGGGCGTGCGCTCCCCCACGCGCACGGGCGGGGAGCCCGGGGCTCCTGGGCGGGCGGGCCCCACCTCCTCCTTCTGTCGGCGGCCAGAGGCAAGCGGCGGCGCAGAGGTGCCCAAACCAAGGCGGGCCGCGGCGGCCGCGGCCATGGCATCCGCCCGGGTTCGGCTGTGGCTCCGCGGCTGGCGGCGGGGCGCCCGCAGCCGCCGCCGCCGCCCGCCTCGGTGGGGCACCTCTGCGCCGCCGCTTGCCTCCGGCTGCGGCCTTCGGGTGGGTGAGCGGGAGGGGGGGGAGGGGAGGGGCCGGTGGGGGTGGCATCTCCGGCCCGAGGGCGCCACCGGGACCGCCAAGCCAGCCGCGGCGGCGGCGGGCGCCCCGCCGCCCGGCCGCAGAGTCGCGACCGAACCCGGGCGGCTGCCGTGGCCGCGCGGCCGCCCGACAGGAGGAGGAGGGGCCCGCCCGCCCAGGAGCCACGGGCTCCCCCCACCCCGCCCGTGCGCCGTGCCCAGCGGCGGCGACTCCTCCTCCGGCTGCCCGCGGGAGAAAAGAGGAGGAGGAGGAGGGCAGCGGAGGAAAAGGGGAGGAGCCTCCCCGGCCTCCCCAGGCGGTCCGGTGCCAACCGGTCCACGGACCGGCACCGGTCCGCGGCCCGGGGATTGGGGACCACTGCCCTAAGCCACTGGTTCTCAACCTGTGGGTCCTCAGATGTTCTTGGACTGCAACTCCCAGACGTCTTCATCACTAGCTGAGCTAGCCAAGATTTCTGGGAGTTGCAGTCCAGGCACATCTGGGGACCCACATGTTGAGAACCACTGCCCTAAGCACATCCGATCTCGCCTAATTTTGGAAGCTAAGCAGGGTCAGGCCTGGCTAGTACTTGGATGGGAGACCACCAGGAAATACCAAGCGCTGTCGGTGCCTGGAGTAGGAACTGGCCAGCCAATCCAGTATTCCTGCCAAGAAAAACTCCATGGACATGGGGTCATGAAGAGTCAGTCATGACTGTAACGACACAACAACAACTTATCTGTAAAGGATAAGGTAACTTAAAGGATAAGTAAGTTATGAGGAAACAAAAACACAACAACCTGTGTTCAGCTGTGTATTCTCTGCATGTAATAGAGTCGGAATCCAATTTCTTCATGCCCTGGCTCTTGAGAAGAGGCTACCTGGACACAATTTTCACAATGGAGAGAAGTGAAAAGCGGTGTGCCCCAGGGCTCGGTCCTGGGACCGGTGCTTTTCAATCTGTTCATAAATGACCTGGAGACAGGGATAAACAGTGTGGTGGCCAAGTTTGCAGATGACACAAAACTTTTCCATGTGGTAAAAACCAGAGAAGATTGTGAAGAGCTCCAGAAGGATCTCTCCAAACTGGGGGAGTGGGCTGAGAAATGGCAAATGCGTTTTAATGTAACCAAATGTAAAGTAATGCATATTGGGGCAAAAAATCCAAACTTCATCTATCAACTCATGGGCTCTGAGTTATCCGTGACGGATCAGGAAAGAGATCTTGGTGTGTTGGTGGACAGCTCCATGAAGGTGTCTCCCCAATGTGTGGCAGCAGTGAAGAAGGCCAATTCCATGCTAGGGATTATCAAAAAGGGGATTGATAATAAAACAGCCAACATTATAATGCCGTTATACAAAACAATAGTAAGGCCCCACCTGGAGTATTGTGTACAATTCTGGTCACCGCATCTCAAGAAAGACATAGTGGAACTGGAAAAGGTGCAGAAGAGAGCGACTAAAATGATTACTGGGCTGGGGCACCTCCCTTATGAAGAAAGGCTAAAACAATTGGGCCTCTTCAGTCTGGAAAAAGGCACTTGAGGGGGATATGATTGAGACATACAAAATAATGCAGGGTATGAGTAAAGTGGATAGAGGGAAGCTCTTCTCCCTCTCTCAAAATACCAGAACTAGGGGACATACACTCAAATTGAGTGCTGGGAGAGTAAGAACTGACAAAAGAAAATATTTTTTCACCCAGCGCGTTGTAAGTCTATGGAACTCCCTGCCACAGGATGTCGTGATGGCATCTGGCCTGGATGCCTTCAAAAGGGGATTGGACAGATTCCTAGAGGAAAAGTCCATCACGGGTTACAAACCATGATGGAGATGTGTAATCTCTAGGCTTTAAACCAGGGTACTTCAAGGGCCAGATGCAGGGGAGTGGTATCAGGAGACAGATATCTAGTCTCATGCGCTCCCAAACGCATCTGGTGGGGCCGCTGTGAGATACAGGAAGCTGGACTAGATGGGCCTTTGGCCTGATCCAGCATGGCTCTTCTTATGTTCTTATGTTCTTACATGGGCCTCTCTCTTTTCAGATTGTCACCTTTTCTTATTCAAGAGGAGGCCAGAGAGGGCAGGGCAGCCTGGCATGCAAGCAGCATCACATGTTGTCAAGAAACTGGAAGCCGGGAGAGAAGGGTGGTGGTGGTTTTGGTTGCACTGTGAAGGGTGGTGGATCTTTAGGTAAAAGTGGAGGGGGGAGTTATATTGCCCATTAACTGCCATTTGTGTCTTATCTTCATGAGATGGAATTTATTTATTTTGGGGGGAAGGGTTGTTGGTACTCAATCACCTACAACAATGCTTCTGAACCTTGGGTAACTCAGGTGTTCTTGGACTGCAAACTCCCAGAAATCCTGGCCAGCACTTCTGGTAGTGGAGGCTTATGGGAACTGTAATCTAAAAACAGCTGGCTTACCCAAGGTTGGGAACCACTGACCTACTGGATACTTGATACTTTTCTTAAGATCTCATGGGGAATATTGGTTCGTTAAAAACACACCAGGCCTAAAGACTTCCTAAAAGCAACCTGACAAGACGGACTCAAAAATCCAAAAACTGAGGAGCAATTGGGATTACAAGACTGGGGGAAGAACAAGTCGGCTTCAGAAAGGGTAGATCACCAACTGATCAATGTATGATATTAAACCATCTTGCTGAGAAATACATGACCACTCATGGCAATGGTCTTTACACTGCATTTATAGACCTAAAATCAGCCTTTGACTCTGTCCCATGAGATATATTATGGTCGAAGCTATACAAAACCTCTATAGATAAACGACTCCTCTATCTCATTAAAGGTCTCTATCAGGGCACCACCCTACGTGTAAGGTGTGGCAAAGAAGGGAATCTGACAAGATCTATTCCTGCTAATAAAGGGGTCCGCCAGGGCTGTATATTGGCCCCCACACTATTCAACCTTTATCTCAATGACCTACTAGATTGTTGCCTTGTATCAGACTTTCACCCTCCCAGACTGGCAGAGACTAAATGTCCCCTACTGCTATATGCGGACAATGCTGTTCTATTGTCTCTATCAAAAATAGGCCTCAAACGACTAATACGTGCATTCATGATTTACTGCAAAAATAACCAACTGGTCATTAATTTCACCAAAACTAAAATTATGTTTTTTGCTCGATCTGTAACTTTAAGAAAGTGGACAATTAATGGCAACTGCATTGAGCAAGTAAAACAGTTTAAATATCTAGGTATCATATTTCACTATAAGTTATCTTGGGCTGCTCATAGACAATCTGTAATCCAAGCAGCCCAGAATACACAAAAGGCAATTACCCATTTTTTCTTTACCAAGGGGGGCAATTTGTACCTGCTGCTATTCAAATTTTCAAGGCCAAGATATTGCCTCAATTATTATATGGTATTCCAACTTGGATTCTAGGATTCCATCCTAGCATGGAGAGTGTCCTTTCAACATTTTTAAGATTTATCCTTGGAATGCGAAGATGTGTTCCCGCAGCAGGTCTTCGATTGGAGACTGGCATTGCATCACTAGAATGTGTTGCTTGGATCTATGTTTTTAGATACTGGATTAAGGTATCACATGCCAATACCTCAATGGGATATCTACATCTCTTACAAAATGATGTCCACTATAGCTCATGGTTTAAAGTTTTTCCAACTAAACTGCATCTGTTAGGGCTATCTATTGACTTTCTTAAAGCCTATGAGCCCAAGACAGCTAAATCTATCATAGAAGAGCGGATTAGGGATATTGACTTTCAGCACTCTATCACAAGTGCACAGAAAACTTGCTCTATTCTGCATTTTGGACTAAACTTTAATTTCTCACAAAGTGCTCGATACCTGGAAAACCTGACTGTGCCCAAATATCGGCATGTTTTCTCAAGAGCTCGATTTAACTGTCTTCAATCTGCAATTTTAGATGGGCGTTACTCTGGTGTCCCTTATGAAAACCGATTGTGTCCTTGTAATAACAAAGAAATTGAAACACTGAATCATGTCCTTTTTGTATGTGATTTTTATAGAAATGAGCGTACTAAATTACTCAAGCCCATAATGAGTGTCTTCCCAGGTAGGATGCTGAACTGGTATTTAAAATATTTATTAAGTGACACAAACAAGGGTACCACTGAATCTGTGGCCAAGTTTCTTTTCTTTGCCCAAAGAATACGGAAGACAACCTTGGCCTCTGTTAGCTCTTAATACAATTATGAATTGCACAATGTTTGTATAATTCACTTTTACTACCTAAACTGTTTTAACTATCTTAAAAAAATTGTAATGGTTTTACTCTTTTATCCTTTAAAACTTCATGTATGTATTTTTACCCTATTGGTTGGGCCTGTGGCCGCAAATAAAGATTGTTGTTGTTGTTGACTCCCTAAGCACATCCGATCTTGCCTGATTTCGAAAGCTAAGCAGGGTCGGCCCGGGTTAGTACTTGGATGGGAGACCACCAGGGAATACCAGGTGCTGTAGGGGCCTGGAGTAGGAATTGGCAAACCCCTCCAGTATTCCTGCCAAGAAAACTCCATGGACATGGGGTCATGAAGAGTCGGTCATGACTGTAATGACACAACACACACACATGTATATACAGTTTCTAGAAATGCATTTCTATCAAGCCTGATTTCTAACAGGGAAGGGGACAATAGCCCTTGCAAGTCTATGAACCAGAGAATACAGGCCAAGATCCTACCGAGTCAAACTGCTGATAAAGAAGACCAGAGCATATTGGTCTGACTTTTTTTCCATATCAAGGTTCTTGTTGCATGATAATAAATGAGGTATTAGTAACTATAGTTTCTGCCTGTGCACTGCCAACACACGGTACAAGCTTTATACTCTGCTAGTCAGCAGTAAGATCCAGAATCATACACGATACCCAGAGTTTAGCATCCTGTATGACTTCTGCGGCCTAAGGCTTTCAATATCCACAGTGTCAATTAGGGGTCCATTGCCTTTTACGAGTTTACATAAGATGAAGCCAGATTTTACCAAAGTTGCAATCGTCCCCGAGTTCTCTTCCAAACTTCAGCATCGCTTCTGCTAGAAGAGCCTCCGCTTGAGGGTAACCAGGTCCTTTTTCCTGCCCTCTAATTTTGGACATGGTGTTGATCATGCTGAGCTTGGCTCGTGAAGCTACAAGGAGATAAACACAGATAAAGAAGAGACCATAAACTGGAGATGAAGAGAAGGAAACTGTGTATACAAATTAAGGCAGAACCAGTGCAAAAAAAAAAAGGGAGTTTCCACCATGGGCAAACTTTATTAGTTTCCTCACAGAAAAATTAACAGGACAGGTGTACATACTGTCAGATCAAATGCTGACTCGGTCACTCATTTGGCCCTCTCTTTCCTGTTTCCCACTTCTTCTATCCTGGGAAATTTAACAAAGCCATAGAAACATTCTCTTATGCCACATGAGTAACTCAAACGGAAGGTTGCAGGGATGACAGGCCGAATGCTGACTTTCTCCTTCCATTTCACCCCGACGCCGCGTGTGAGCAGGTTCTCAGTACCTGGCCCTGCTGCTGTAACAAGCAGCTTTCTTACAACCATCACTGCCAGCTCAATCAAAGCTGCTTCTGTGCTGCCTCATAGTGCTTAAAGCACTTAACGGTGCTTTAAGAACACACACAAAGACCCTAGGATGTTGAGTGCCCACCTCAAAGAGATGGGAAGCTGAGTCAACTTTGGGATTGAACCCTGGGTCATGAGCATCGTTTTGGCTACAGTTCAACATTTTAAACCCTGTGCCATGAAACTCTATAATCCTCTCACCTACTGAGCAAGATTCCAAAGGATGTTTTTTGCCACAGAGGTACAGTAGGACCCCAGTATCCACTGAGGATTGGTTCCAAGCCTTCCCGTCCATAATGAAAACCGTGGATAAGAGATACCACAAAGAAAGAAGAGCTCATTTAAGTCCAAGAGGGCACCGGCATGGTTAATGAGTGGAGTTAGAGAGGCTCTAAAGCGCAAGGAGAGGTCTTTCTGTAAATGGAAATCCTCCCCAAATGAGGAAAATAAAAAGGAACACAAACTCTGGCAAAAGAAATGTAAGAAGATGATAAGAGAGGCAAAGAAAGATTTTGAGGAACGCATGGCTAGTAATATAAAAGCTTCTTTAAATATGTTAGAAGTAGAAAACCTGCCAGAGAACCAGTTGGCCTCTTGATGGTGAGGGAGGAAAAGTGGAGATTAAGGAGGACTTGGAAATTGCAGAGAAATTAAATGAGTTCTTTGCATCTGTCTTCACGACAGAAGACCTTGATCAGATTCCACTGCCTGAATGGCCCCTCTTGACTAAAGAATTAAATCAAATACAGGTTAAAAGAGAGGATGTTTTAGGACTAATTGATAAAAAGATTAACAAGTCACCGGGCCCAGATGGCATCCACCCAAGGGTTATTAGGGAACTGAGAAATGAAATTGCAGACATCTTAACGGTAATATGCAACTTATCTCTTCAAATGGCCACAGTGCCGGAGGACTGGAGGATAGCGGATGTCACACCAATTTTTTAAAAAGGAAGGAGAGGAGACCCGGGAAACTACAGTCCAGTTAGCCTTACATCTGTCCCAGGGAAGATGGTGGAAAGCCTCATCCAAGAGAAAATCTTAAAATACATAAAAGAACAAACCTTGCTGAGAGGAAATCAGCACGGCTTCTGTAAGGGTAAGTCTTGTCTGACAAATCTTTTAGAATTTTTTGAAAAGGTCAACAGGCATGTGGATTTGGATGAACCGGTAGATATAGTCTATCTGGATTTTCAAAAGGCTTTTGACATAGTCCCTCACCAGAGGCTGCTGAGAAAATTGCACAGTCAGGGGATAAGAGGGCAGGTCCTCTTATGGATTTCATTAATAATTATAATTTGCACTGGATGTTTGTACTTTCCTTTCATAGAGAATGGAGAGAACTCCAGTGCTAGTGTATGGTGGCATACAAATTTATGGGTTCCATTTGGGAGGGGGAAATGGTAGGTCTCAGGTGGCTGGGGCCATTTAGCTGTCATCACACCCAGGCCTTATGGCCAGTGGCTAGAGGAGATGGAAGTTATAGCCCAGTCATCTCTAGTAGCTCACATTCCTGGACTAGAGTTTGTTGATGCAGAAAGTTCAGCTGAAATGTTATGGTTTGAGAACTGGTTGAGATCCAGGAAACAAAGAGTAGGTGTCAATGGGAAATTTTCACAATGGAGAGAAGTGAAAAGCGGCATGCCCCAGGGCTCTGTCCTGGGACCGGTACTTTTCAATCTGTTCATAAATGACCTGGAGACAGGGATAAACAGTGAGGTGGCCAAGTTTGCAGATGACACAAAACTTTTCCGTGTGGTAAAAACCAGAGAAGATTGTGAAGATCTCTCCAAACTGGGGGAATGGGCTATGAAATGGCAAATGCGTTTTAACGTAACCAAATGTAAAGTAATACATATTGGGGGGAAAAATCAAAACTTTATCTATCAACTCATGGGCTCTGAGTTATCCGTGACGGATCAGGAAAGAGATCTTGGTGTGTTGGTGGATAGCTCCATGAAGGTATCTCCCCAATGTGTGGCAGCGGTGAAGAAGGCCAATTCCATGCTAGGGATGATCAAAAAGGGGATTGAAAATAAAACAGCCAACATTATAATGCCATTATACAAAACAATAGTAAGGCCACACCTTGAGTATTGTGTACAATTCTGGTCACCGCATCTCAAGCAAGACATAGTGGAACTGGAAAAGGTACAGAAGAGAGCAACTAAAATGATTACTGGGCTGGGGCACCTCCCTTATGAGGAAAGGCTAAAACATTTGGGGCTCTTTAGTCTGGAAAAAGGCGCCTGAGGGGGGATATGATTGAGACATACAAAATAATGTAGGGCATGAGTAAAGTGGATAGAGGGAATCTCTTCTCCCTCCTCCAAAACTAGGGGACATCCAAAATATCAAAACTATGGAACTCCCTGCCACAGGAGGGGACATCCACTCAAATTGAGGGCTGGGAGTAATCTCCATGTTTAAGAACAGACAAAAGAAAATATTTTTTCACCCAGCGCATTGTTAGTCTATGGAACTCCCTGCCACAGGATGTGGTGATGGCATCTGGCTTTGTGGCTGCTGAATTATTTATTTATTTTCCCTCTGCCAACCATGGATAACTGAATCAGTGGATACAAGAGTCCTACTGTATTCTACATGTACAAAACATACAGAACTTTCTCCTGTTTTGAGAGCCCATGCAAGTATAAATTGTGTGCCCCTGCCTTAAAACAAATTTAAGCCATAACTACAAGAGATGTGGAACTCGACTACTTGTTTGAATCACTCATGCATGCTTCACTACTGATGCAAGACACATCTTCTGGAACTGGCAATGTGTGTGCAGATTTGTGTTCTTTTTAGAAACTGAATACAGTAAGTTACAACTAAAGTTGCCCCGTTGGATCAACAGATCATACAGAAGAGCTGACTCACTAAATCTCCACTGATTCAATGGGACTTCTGTAATTGCAACTTAACTACTGGATTTCAACTGTTGAGTAGAGCGACAGAACCTATTTCAGAATGTTAAGTCAACCTCATATAATCTCCACTGATTTGATGGCCATTATTTGCAAGACAGACCAAATTTAAAAGGTGCAGAATATTTTTGTTTTGCTCTGTAAAGGTCAACACAAAACTGGCTGCTATGGTTCTGATAAATCTGAGAGTGTTAGGCTCTTTTCAGGATGATGAAGCAAACTTTGGATATCAAGTAACCTAATGGTGAAAATCCTTTTCATGTAACTATACTCTCATAAGGCTGATAACACAGGCATAGTTGCATGAAGAGGATTTCAGCCAATAAATGAATATAAGTAAATGAATTAAGATGTTCCCCACAAAGAATGCAATTTGAGAATGACGCCAACACGGTCAATTAATAATGTGTTTTAACCATGCTGGCATGCTCAACATGGCTGATCAGCCATGGCCAGTATTGT
The DNA here is from genome assembly GCA_029282475.1 of Phrynocephalus forsythii. Lineage (NCBI taxonomy): Eukaryota > Metazoa > Chordata > Lepidosauria > Squamata > Agamidae > Phrynocephalus > Phrynocephalus forsythii. The sequence goes on from JAPFRF010000004.1 coordinate 29,513,179, forward strand.
ATCTTGTAACCTTTGCTTTCATGGCACAATCATGGGAAAACTCCTGAACGCATCTTTATCTATACTTCGAGGAAGCGAACACATGCTCTTCATCGGTTGAGTCTTTCACTGTGGAATGGAAAAGACAAAAGCCAACAGACAATGGCTCAGGTCCCATTGCATACCATGGTAAGTAGAATAGGGGCTTACTAAATCAGTGGGAATTTGCCAAGCCACCACTGATTCAAGTGGGCCTATTCTGATTATGACTTACTTATGTCATAGTAAGTTGCAACTAGCATAGGCCCAGGATTTCAGTCAGTGACTCAAAAAAACAATGCAGAGGAGCCTTGCTGAAAATCTTTAAGGCAGGCATAGGTGTGGGTTTGTGATTATGTCTACATCTATGGAAGAACCTGCTGTTTCTCATTCCTCTACAAAAGCCAGCTTGAATTGACCTTGGGATAGGGCAAGTAAGCTCTAAACCCAGAAACATTCCCATCATGAAGCATTTTTACCTGGGTTAGGTTGAAGGTATTCTATTGTTCTGGTCATTATCTCCATCACAGCTCTGCTGGTGACATCCACTTTCTGCAAGTAAAAAGAGGAAGGAGAAGGAAGAGAAAAAACAAATATTTTTGTGGTTGTTTTCTGTATTTGATCCTCCGTTGTTCTTGGTTCTATATACTCAATAGACACAAAATCATTTCTGTGTTTGTGCCAATGGCAGCTACAAGTTTAACTGACCCAATCAACTGCTGTCATCTCCTAATAAGTGATCCAGCATATGGCAGAATCCCATCATCTACTGCAAAATATCTATGTAACTGCAGATTTGTCACAGGTAAACAATGTCTTAAATGAACCAGCACATGTACAGAAACCTCCAGTGTTGACTAAAGGTGGTTTTGCAATCACAACAGCCAATGGTTGCAGGTAAGCTGCCTTCAGATCTCACCTCGACTCTATTTTCGAAAAGGAGAGAGTTGCCACTCATCCCCCCTGGCAGTACCTTGCTCTTTTTTTGCAGAGAGGATCAAGGAAGTCACTTCCTGACTCTTCTCCTTCCTTGCTCTCTCTTACGTTGAGATCTCCTGCCTGCAGTTGGGACGGGGAAGAGTAGGGAAAACCAAACCAATATCAGATCGGATAAGGAGGGCTGCAAATGGGCAGCAAACTTCTACTTCTCTTTGTTTACAAAACCTGCCTGCCCAAAGCAGTGGGGAAGAAAAGGGTTAAATAAGGGGGGAGCCCTGTGGGGTCTCTGTAAGGGTTGTTAGAACAAAGAGTCACTGCAACACGCGGGAAGCTTCTGCACATGTGGTCCTTCCTTCATATCAAAGTGCTGCACAATTTAAAATTATGGATGTAGATAAAATATAGGCAAACTTTTTTAAAAAAAAAAGTTAAGATAATTAGACTATTTTTGACCTGAGGCAAGCTACTTCAATAGTGTTATCTTGGCCATTTGCTAGATCTTCCTTTGCTCACAAGGTAGCACGCAAGTGCTACGCTGACTAAAATTTCTCCACAGAAATGTCCCCATAGAGACACCTCAGAAGGAGCCCCTCTCCCCAGGCAGGGGGATGCATTGTGAGTTCACTCAGGTGTCCCCTGGGCTACACTGTGTAGTCAGCCAATCTTTCCCTTCCAGAAGAGTTGCACTGCTCATGTTGTTCTAGACAGCCTTATGGTCAAGGAAAGAAGAATCTCTCAGCCTGAATTTTTGAGGCTAAGGGGTTGCATGTGGTGCTTTCTCTGAAGGACTAAATTAAATCTTGTTTTCAGAGAGGTTAAGCCCTAGTTGGTCACTGTTTCCTTCTAGGCATTGAGTGTCTCATATTCACATTCTCAGATATGAATCCTTGAAAGAAACAGTCACTGTCATTAAATGTAAAACTTGCACAAGTTACTAGGGTTCAGTGCTGTTCTATCAACACCTTTCAAATCTTGCTCCAGGCATTGCTTTTAGGATGGGATGTAACGCAGAAAAGCAGGGCACAAGCACTGCTCACAGATTGCTCTTTTCTTGTTTGCATTGTTTCCTTTGAATTGAATGGCACAGTTGCTGCAGCTACTCTAAATATGCTACATAAATAAAAATATTGCTCTAATCCTATTCACTTATGGGACTGTGCAAGTGCAACGGATGAGAGCTGTTTCCTTCCACTGTGTGCCATGTTTTTTTTTCCAGCTGGACAATCAGTCGTGCAAATAGCTGCATGGCAGGCACTCTGGGAGATGCCAAAACACTTCTGCACAGTGAGCCCTCATGTGCACCGAAAACAGCAGTTGGATGTTGACATTTTAACGTGTGTACTTTCCCCCCCAAGTCATTGTTGTAAGCCCCCTCCCCGCCTTTCTCCCAATACCTCTTGGGCATTGTGAGGAAGGCAGGACATAAATTTAATTAATTAATTAATTAATTAATTAATTAATTAATTAAGTAAGTAAGTAAGTAAGTAAGTAAGTAACAAATATTTATTTATTATTTATTTATTTCTTAGTTTTTATACCGCTCCATCTTCCGTAACGGAACTCTGGGCGGTTTACAGACTTAAAAAGGAAACATCAGATAGAACAGCAGTAGAACAACCATCAATTACATCAATGGTTTTGATTTATAAAACCCTGCACGGCTTGGGACCTGAATACCTGGAAGAGTGGATCTTCCAGAGATCGACTGAGGCCCGACCTACTAGAATGTCGCAGGCCTTCTCACTCCGGGTGGCCACGCCCAGGGAAGCTAGGAAAGCGGTAACCCGCCTTTTTTTTCTATTCTGCCACCTTGCTGAGTATTTTATTTTATTTTATTTGTTTTTTTCGTTTAGATTAGTTATTTTATTATATATATATTCTATACCATCTAATTATACCATTTTTTCTTTCTTCCTTTAATTGTCCTTGATTGTTATGGTTAACTGCCCGGACTTCCTTTGGAAGATGGGTGGTATAAAAATATAAAAATAAAAAAAATAAAATAAAATAAAATAAATAATGAAGATGTGCTAACCCCTTTGCCAAAAGCCATTCAACCATTCAACCTGGAGCAGCAGGCTGGATCTAGAACCGAGATGCCCTCTCTACTTTGTCTGGCAATGGAAATGCAGCCTGTCTTATTGGACTTTCTCTCACTGCCCAGCTTGCTTTTCTGAAGATGCTTTGGATCCCAGCTCCTGCGGAGAGGCCCCCTTGCACATATGCAGAATTCACACATGCAACTGGTAGTTTAGTTCCCCCCCCCCTCTCCAAGTTATGGGATCAAAACTGGCAGAATCTGGCAGAATGCTGTTGACATGCTCCCAACATGGGCAAAAGCCTGAAAATAACCCCCTAGTGCACTTACTTACCTGCCCGTCATGCAATTAAATATCAGTCCATTTCTTTCCATGCACCACCTGCATGGTTTGCCTGTATAACTAATGACTTCTCTGTGCCCTGCTTTTATTTGTTCAGTCACCTGCTTCAATGTTAGATGACAGTAAGCGCTTTGAGGGGCTGGGGAATAATTAAAGTCTATTACGTGTCATTACAATCCTTAGCACAGTGAAGCACTGGCTTAATTGAGATCCCTGGGCACTACCTGAAAATGGGAAGGCAAGGAAGAAAGAGCAGCTTTACTAAAGCTGAACAAAGAATCTGGACTCAATCAACCTCCATCTATCGAATCCAGGAGAAAGGTGGGGTAAAAATATTCAAAATAAATAAATAAATAGGGAAGTATTTAAGGAAAGAAAGTGCAATGCTTGCTTGCATACTCCTCTTGATACAACATCCATGTGAGGTGTGCTAGGCTAAGAGATCAGGACTAGACAATAATGCTGGGAAAGGTGGAAGACAGCAGGAAAAGATGAGGACCAAATATGTCATGAGATGACATATTTAGGGCCTAAAGGAACCACAGGCTTGAATTTTGCAAGAGCTGAGCAGAGCTGTTGAGGACAGGACACTGTGGAGATCACTTATTCATAAAGTCGCCATATGTCAGAGATGATAGCACGCAACAACACCAAGGCCACCTTTGGAGCTCCCTGGCCCAATGAAGATTTAAATTTGAGCCTTTGCTATCTTACATTCCTAATGGCCACGAAACCACCACACTGCAAGCACCAAAGGAGAAGTCAAAGGCATTTTTAAGCCAGGTGCAACATTCTGGATAATTTATTTCTGTCAAGTGGAGAATGGACTCCACTTTAAGACATTTCATATTTCAGTGACAGAGACCCAGTACTACAGAAGCAAAACTGATACGGTCCCAATAGGAAACCCCCAATGCAATTTCCAGGGCATTTTAAAATGCAAGGTGCATCTAAAAGCACTTTTGAAAAAACAAAACAAGGCGGAGAGCAGCCTCCAATGGAGCAGAGAGGAGTTGATAATTGGTACCCAAGAGACCTTTTTTCCCAATGCAAATTGCAGTTTTGGAGGAAAGTTTTTTTGAGAGAGCCATAACAGAGAGAGACTCCCCCCTCTTAAATTCCACCTCTGCATGCTGCAATCCTGAAAATTATTAACCCCTCCCCCACACACCTCCATATATGATACCTGCATTTTTCAAATAAGTCCTTGTTAAATTTGAAAGCACATTGAATACTGCAGTTTAGTTCGGGCAGTTGCAATTCAAGGTTTGCAAAGCTAGCTTGGTTTATCAACATGTCATCCGATCTTCCAAATAGCTTTGAAATAAGCAGCCACATTTTTGTCAGGCAGCTGCCTGTCATTCAAGGTCTTTCTTCTGAAGCTCCTCCTCCTATATTAATAATTCTTAGTGTTTGTAGCATCCTGCAGTGACACACATCTTATTCGAATGATGCTACAGAGCTAACAAAAATAATTGGCAGAAGCTTTCAGGAGTTTTTATGGCAAAGTACATGAGCAAATTGCCCCTTGAGATAATTAAGAACAAGCAAGGCCTTTTATTAAGATTTGTGTGTGTTATTCTGCTGGATTGTGGAGGAAGACAGGTGTTGCAGCACCTGCTACAGTTGGCTCTTTTATTTTATTTACAAACAAAAATATCTTTCTAACCCTCCTCATCCCTCCCTTGTACCATCAGGGCACAGCTGTTTATTAGAGTAAATGTATACTTAGTAATCTCTTGGTTGAATTGCAAGAACAATTAACCGAACAACGAGCCCTATAAATCACCACACACACACCCTCTTGCCACCTAGGTAGCTGTAGAAAGAACAAGCCTATAGAAGAACTGGATCAAATGTGGAGGCATGCCCACCACCCTGTTGTTTCAATGTTCCATTGTTATCACTTTACTCATTTCCATAGAGTCAGAAATAAAGAGGTCAGCTGATGTCCTGCGGAGCCTGATGAAAGGAGGCCCCAAAGAATACAGCCGGCAAACCTAACTGGAGTCTGAGATGTCTGTTAAGAGACACACTCATATTGACCCATGAATCTCTCTTAATGGACTGGGGCAATGGTGTTTGTTCTTCAGAACCTAATAGTAATTCTGGTGTGTGTGTGTGTGTGTGTGTGTGTGTGTGTGTGTGTGTGTGTGTGTGTGTGTGTGTGTGTGTGTGTGTGTGTGTGTGTGTGTGTGTGTTTTGTGTTGCTACAGTTGTGACTGACTCTTCGTGACCCCCATGTCCATGGAAATTTTCTTGGCAGGAATAGTGGAGTGGTTTGCCAGTTCCTATTCCAGGCGCCTACAGCACCTGGTATTCCCTGGTGGTCTCCCATCCAAGTACTAACCAGGGCTGACCCTGCTTAGCTTCCGATATCAGGCGAGCTCGGATGTGCTTAGGAGGGCATCTAGGCAGCTATAGGCATACAACAGGACAGAACTGTTTGCTGGATAGCACAGTGGTTAGAACTTGGGAGTTCACTTCCCCACTGTGCTCCCTGCAAAAGGCTGGACTTCATGATCCATAAGGTCCCTTCCAGCTTGGCTTCGTTTATCAGCCTTCTCAGCGGGGCAAGCTTGCTCTTCTGCTTCTCATAACCAGGAGGTTCTTTACATCTTTGATGATAAAGCAGAACTCATGTTTGCTCTCTGAATGACTCGTCACACAGGGCCACACTCTTGCGGTGCCAGCAACCCATGCCCGCCATGCCAGATTAAATATGGGGAAACTCTTGCCTTCCAGAGATTTTGGGTGGCAGCTTACATCGTCCCTTACTATTGCCCATGCTGTTGAAGCCTTCAGGGAGCCCAAGTCCAAAAGAGCTGAAACATCTGGAAGATTCCCCCCCCCCATTAAATGAATGTATTATTTGTTTGGGAAGTTGAGAGAGCTGTTGCAGACGGCTGCAGCAAAATAAATGAATAGACTGGCTGGCTGGCTAACTGAATGAGTAACCTGTGGTAACCTAAAGTTTTATTTGGCATCAGCTTTCTCAGTGGTGGCCCCTTGACTTTGGAATCAACTCCCACCTGAGATCTGCTGGGCCCTTACACTGTCTCTTTTCAAGAAACATCTTAAGACATGGCTATATAGAAAAGCTTTCCCTGGTTACTCATTTATCCTACAGTATCATGATTCGCTGCTTATTCTCCCTTGTGTTGTTTCGCCTTAAGTTTTTCTGTTCCTCATCTTCTATTGATCTGACCTGACTGAGTTATGTTTATTGTTTATATTGTATACTATTTTGTATACTACTTTGTACTTGGTCCTTGTCAATTTTGTAAACCACCCAGAGTGGCCCTGTTGCTAGATGGTGCGGTATAAAAATCTAATACATAAATAAATAAATTATCATGCACTGTGTGAGAACAAATGGGCTGAGACCTTATGCCAACTAAGCCTTGTTAGTCTTTAAAGTGTCACAAAACTCTTCAGTGTAATATGATGATTTTATGCTGCCAACAGCTTTTTTTGGCAAACAGCAGTTTTTCAAACAACAGCATGCTGCTAACACTCACTAGCCAAGCTTTTATGGGAAAGCCAAGTGTTGCTCATCCAACCATCAAGAATAATATGTTGATTAAGTTAGGATCTATTCACTTACTTCCTGTTTTAGTTCTTATTTCAGAAATAAAGAAAAGTCAACCCAGCCAATGGGGTAACAATGTAAAGATGCCTTCTCACACTCACCCGTTCCATTTCTTTGAAATCTTCATCTAGCTTAGTTCCTTCTGCTCCTCCAACCTTCTCACTCACTTTCTGCAGGTGAAGGAAAAATAAAATGGTAAATTTAAGGTTGCTATGGTGGTAAGTTAAAAGAAGGTTTATAATGAGGCTTCAGTTCCCAGTGAAGAATTGTTTTCTTCAAAATAAGTATGAGTGGAATTATGGCGCTTGCTCTCAAATTGCATTATTTTGCATAGAAAGCAGGATGACACTTAAGCTACCAACTTATTATTAAGAAGGACCCAGTTCAGTATAAGACCACATATTATGGGAGAACATTCCTACCCTTCTGTGAACACCCAACCCATACAAGCATTGCTTGCTTGATTGCTTTTATTTGATTACACAGTGCCATGCAATTTTCAAGAAGTGAGATATTGTAAAGATGCTGGATAATGGAAGGTAAGTAAATTAAAACTTTGTAAAAATAGAAAACTACAACAAACATTGAAAGGTTTCTCAAATTCCTTCAGTCATTTGCAGCATTAAATCATCTATTTTTAATTTGCTGCTGTAGCATGATTTGCATAGTCCAGATTAGCTGGACATTTTTGTTGGCTAATAATATTTCATTATTTAAATATTTGTAGAGTGGAGATCTTTGGGTTCTCCCTCTTCTGACAAGAACCCCTCTGATGCATAAAAACAGAACTCTGAAAGTAAATGTGGCATGCGGATCTTTTCACAGTTCCTAAGGACCAAAGAAACACATATACTGGTATATCCATATACAGTAATATCAGGCACAGAGAAAATCATGTTGTGCTGTTTTCATTGGGAAAGATTAAAGTAACATCTTCATTTCCTTTACCCAAATCAACAAGGCTTGGGTGAATCATGCCATTAGTCTTATGAGGTTTGTTATCTATATTTCTAATTTTATTTTTAAAATGCATATACCCTTTATCACCATGAGAGGGAACTGTTTTGATCAACTACATATAATCCAGAGCAGGAAAACAAATAGCCACACTTATTCGGTATTAACAAGATAATTTCTCACTATTATTTGTTCACATTTGTACCAATTTATGTGCAGTCTCAAACCATTAAGAAAACAGTCAATAATTTAAAGACACAAGGCTAAATATAATGTTAGTTCCAGCTAGAATAGACATATAATGTAAACCTACATAGAACAGATGTATGTAGAACATACCATAATACGTGTAGTTTGCGAGACATTGAGAGGTGGAGGAGGAGGTAAGAAACAGAGTGCTGAAGGAATATAAACCCCAGGAACACATGAGAATATGTTCTTTTAATGGCATTATTTTAATGAACCCTTATTAGTTTTGTTCAAGCAGAGTGGTGCTGAATACAATGCCTCAGTGCCAGTTATGTGGTGAATGTTATAGGGGGCTAAGTGAATATATAACACACATAGCAACAACTGAGGATTGGTGGCAGCACAAAGGAGGAGAGAGGAAATAAGTGAATATGATTAAAGAAAATACTTTACTCCTGTGGTGACTTACAGAGATTCCCTAAACAGCTAAGAGACAAAACAAAGGGAGGTTTGACATTGGTATCAGAGAGAAGGAGTGTGACAGGGATGTCAAAGCATCTCACCTTCCATATCATTATGAAAGAAAGGGAGAATATAAACAATGTTAATTGCCCTCTTCATCACACTGCAGTTTCCCTATACTGAGTACTGGAGTGTAGTGAGGCATCAAGGGTTGGAGTTGTAAGACCTTATGATCAGCCAGAAGAGGGATCCTCATTTGCACACATGCTCCTGACTCCTCTAAGCTTAGCTGCAACCTGGACAATAACTGGGAGGAAGATGGATTTTGCCAACAACATGGTTGAAGTCCAGTATATTAAGCAGCCAATAGTGTAGACCCATGGAACAGTGGAAAATGCAGAGGAGTTGGTTCTCCGGCTCTTTGCTAATTTACTCAGTTGCTACTTATTTCTCGGTAATGTTTTGTTGCTGCTAAGAGATCTCTCTGGTACTGCACAGACTCTTGTAGTTGCTTGTTGTGAGGGGTGCAGCCCTAGGGAGCCATCTGGAGCCAGTGCACGCTAAGCAGTTGGAAAGAAAGTAAATTTCCTCAGGATCCAGCTGGCAGGAGGGAGGCCATGCAGCTGAACATTCCCTGATGAGAAACAGCTGGAGGCGGAGGGGGTTTGGAGGGGGAGACAGGATAGGGGAAAGCATGGGGTTGTTGAAGAAGAACCAGAAAACATCAAAGAGCCAAGGGAAGAGAATGCAAGAAGGAGCCTCCATTTACCTCATTTGTTTGCTCAGGACAGGTATCAGACAATGGAGACTAGGGGCATGTGCTCTGATGCTGCAGCAGCATTCATCTGTATACCATCATGGCCTTGAAGAGGCCAGGCAGGCATGCTGGAGCCCATAATTCAGCTCTACGACAGTGGTGATTGTGGTGGGGTTAATGCAAGGATAAGTGATGTTGTAACAGTAATAAAAGCCATTCTGACCCAAGAAGCTGAGTGGAGCCTATGGGGTTATTGTCGGGGGGACACCCCTTCACTGGTATGGCACGGAAGGCTGCACACATCGTCTTGATTTAATCAAAATGTAGGACTTCCCTCTTGAACAAAGTAGGCCACAGATTTGCTTGGAATGGCATATGTGGATTGACAGAGATAAAATTGTTGGCCATGATTATAATTTAAGCAGAATTACAAGGGAGAGTAAAACTGAATTTGCTTATGCTAATTGTAGGTGCAAGTGAGCAACCAGATGGTTCAAATGGAGGACTGTCCTCCTGAGTCTCAATTGGACAAGTAAGACCCATTCGCTTTAGCTAAGACATGCTCCTCGTTGATATTAAATCACTTGGAACTTGTTGATTGACATGAATCACCCCAGCAAGCAGAATTTTTGGACTGTCTTGCTGGAGGCATGGCTATGAAGACAGGTAGGATGAAGACCTTCAGAATTTGCCCCTTCACTACTGTGAATTTCCTACCACCACCACCTCTCCCCTATCTCTCTCCCCCATCTCTCTCTCTCTCTCTCTCTCACACACACACACACACACACAGAGAGAGAGAGAGAGAGAGAGAGAGAGAGATGGGAGAGAGAGAGAGAGAGAGAGAGAGAGAGAGAGAGAGGAGCACTAATCTTGGAGTGATCTTTTAGACTCATTCCTTGCTCACTGTTTCCCAGAGAGTACTTGAGTTCTAAATGTTAAAGAACTCAATCAATGTTATAATGTTTATAGTTGTGTAACATAACAACACAATACTCTTATTTTCCACTGTATTGAAAAATCAATAGAGGTCTATCTGGGTGCAATCAAGGAGGCTGGCTGAATTAAAATCTCAAATTGGAATGGAATCATTCACAAACAAAAATAAACAAAAACTGGTAAGCTTCTTCAGAAAGTCTGGCAGAAAAAGAAGCCCATCTGATCTTGTTCTTATCCATCTCCTTCTGGTCCCAATAGTTCTAATCTGAGATTAAGTTACAGTACTAGGATTCTGCAACTGGATGGTTAACAGAACCACAGAATTGGAATGTATCCTCCTCAGTCACCTAGTGCACACCACCAGCCAACACACTACATAACATCCTTGATAGTTGGTCATTCAGACAGTGTTCAGAAACCTCCAGTGTAGGAGAGTCCAGCATATTTTGAGGTAAAATTCCCCAACTGAAGAGTTTCCACCGTCAAGAGGTTTCCTATTGTGTACTCCAAATCCATTGGTTCAGGTCAAATTAGCTTGTTCCACCTTCCCTATAACCAAAGGGGATTTGATTTAAATCAAATAGATTTAAATCACAATTTAGATCAAATAATCTGACTTTCTTAATAATTTAAATAAAGAAGTTATTTTAATTTAAATTGTAATTTAAATCAATTTTTTGTAAAAAAAAAAAAAAAAGCCCATAGATTTTCATTCATTCTGCATGTTACACTTGTTGACTATCAGGTTGTCTCTCAGACTCATCTTTTTGCCCTCATCATATCCCATTCTGGAGAGCTAGAACACATGTTTTAGGATGTGGCCACATGGAATGATATCCTGGATTAAGGCAAGATTCTCTGTTTCGCATCCTAGTACTTAATTTTTTATTTATCTCAGGAATATGCACTTCCAGTGTTCACACACACACACACACGGTTTTCTCTCATCATTCCCTACCCATTCTTTGTACTGAAAATCATTTGTTTTTTAAAGTTTAACTGACACATTAAGCACTTGAATAAGTGCTGTATAATTTACAAATCATGATGTAGTAATGACCAGTGTGGATCAGAAATAGGCAAAAACAATAGAGTTCAACCCCACACCCCTCTGTGCATCTTCAATGACGCCATCTGGACATGCTGAGCAATTACCCCCAAAGAACCAACAGTAATGATCAGAGAAGCCAAAAACAAGATGAAGTAATGCCAGCAGAACTACGGCAACAAAAGGATATTTGGTTTTAAATACCACACAAGTTCTGCTGGCCAAATTAAATATACTGCATATACAGTGGTACCTTGTATAAAGGAATTAATTCATTCCAAATGAAATTACCGTATATACTCGAGTATAAGTCGATCCGAGTATAAGTCGAGGACCCTAATTTAACCCCCCCAAACTGGAGAAACGTATTGACTTGAGTATCAGTCTAGGGTGGGAAATGCAGCAGGGCCTGGCAGCTCCTCCTTTGTGAGCTGGGGGAGTGGTGTGTGATGTTTAAAATGACTTTTAGCCACTGATGCAAGTGCTTGGGTCAGTGGCTAAAAGTCATTTTAAACATCGCGCACCACTCCCCCGTGATGCAGAGAGGGGGGTCATGAGAAGCGGCACGCAATGTTTAAAATGACTTTTAGCCACCGACCCAAGCACTTGCCTCGGTGGCTAAAAGTATTGACCCGAATATAAGCCGAGGGCCCCTTTTTTCAGCCCAAAATTAGGGCTGAATATATACAGTATGTTAAGCAAATTTTCCTTTATACAAATTTCCCATAGGAATGCATTGAAAACAGAGTGATCCCATTTTTATGTTGTACTGATTCGCCCCATAGACGATTCTGTTAAGCAAATTTCCCCTATCTCCAGAATTTTTTATGTTGTACAGATTTTATGTTATACAAACCGTTTGTTATACAAGGGTCCACTGTACATGCTGAAATACCGGATGTGATGTAAAGAACTGGTTACACACTGAAATGAAGAGTAAGTGCCAAGAAACGGGGGTACAAAGGAGGATGGGAGAAGGAATCCTCCTCAGAGGTGGCCTAGCTTTGTGAGAAAAATGGTTTCCATGGGAATGTTTGGATTCTCTGCCCCAACAAACTGGAAAACACACCTGGCTTCTTTATCTCCTGGGAACAGGAGCCTGAAACTATGCTAATTAAAAAGTGGTCTCAGCTGGGATGACGGGGCAGGGACAGACATTGCCTACCTTCATGAATTGCAGAGGAAGAATAAGACCAGAGTGGCTAAAAAGTTGTTGGCGTGTTTAAAAGTGAAGATTATAAAAGGGAGCACTGGGAATATTTGGGGATGGAGTTGCCTGCTCATTTCTCAGCTCGGTGCATGCTCTGGAGCTGCTGTTCTATCCTCGATGCTAGTGTGTAATTATCACCTATAAAATATAATGTAACATAAGAACATAAGAAGAGCCATGCCAGATCAGGCCAAAGGCCCATCTAGTCCAGCTTCCTGTATCTCACAGGGGCCCCACCAGATGCGGCTGGGAGCACACGAGACTAGGTATCTGTCTCCTGATACCACTTCCCTGCATCTGTTCCTTGAAGTACCCCAGTTTTAAGCCTGGAAATTACACATCTCCCTCATGGTTAGTAACCTGTGATGGACTTTTCCTCCAGGAATATGCCCAATCCCCTTTTGAAGGCATCACCACACCACATCTTGTGGCAGAGAGTTCCACAGACTAACAACACGCTGGGTAAAAAAAAAATTATTTTGTCTGTTCTCACTCTCCCAGCCCTCAATTTGAGTGGATGTCCCCTAGTTCTGGTATTTTGTGAGAGGGAGAAGAGATTCCCTCTATCCACTTTTCTCATGCCCTGCATTATTTTTGTATGTTTCAGGCACCTTTTTCCAGACTAAAGAGCCCCAAATGTTTTAGCCTTTCCTCATAAGGGAGGTGCCCCAGCCCAGTAATCATTTTAGTCGCTTTCTTCTGCACCTTTCTCAGTTTCACTATGTCTTTTTTGAGATGCGGTGACCACAATTGTACACAATGCTCAAGGTGCGGCCTTACTATCGTTTTCTACAATGGCATTATAATGTTAGCTGTTTTATTTTCAACCCCCTTTTTGATAATCCCAAGCATGGAAATGGCCTTCTTCACCGCTGCCACACATTGATAGACACCTTCATTGACCTTGTCCACCAACACACCAAGATCTCTTTCCTGACCTGTCACGGATAGCTCAGAGCCCATGAGTTGATAGAAGTTTTGATTTTTTTTGCCCCAATATGCATTACTTTACATTTGGCTACATTGAAACACATTTGCCATTTCGCAACCCATTCTCCCAGTTTGGAGAGATCCTTCTGGAGCTCTTCACAATCTTCTCTGGTTTTTACCACATGGAAAAGTTTTGTGTCATCTGCAAACTTGGCTTATCCATGTCTCCAGGTCATTTATCAACAGACTGAAAAGCACCAGTCCCAGGACAGAGCCCTGGGGCACACCACTTTTCACTTCTCTCCATTGTGAAAATTTCCCATTGACACCTACTCTTTGTTTCCGGGATCTCAACCAGTTCTCAAACCATAACATTTCAGCTGAACTTTCTGCATCAACAAACTCTAGTCCAGGAATGTGAGCTACTAAAGATGACTGGGCTATAACTTCCATCTCCTCTAGCCACTGGCCATAAGGCCTGGGTGTGATGAGAGCTAAATGGCCCCAGCCACCTGAGACCTACCATTTCCCCCTCCCAAATGGAACCCATAAATTTCTATGCCACTATACACTAGCACTGGAGTTCTCTCCATTCTCTATGACAGGAAAGTACAAACATCCAGTGCAAATTATAATTATTAATGAAAAAAATTCTGTGACCTCTAAGTGAGTAGCCACAGCAGATAGCCTCCTCTGGTGTGAGACTAATTTTCCTGCATATCTGCATCCCTTGGGACTGAATATTCTTGCCCTTCTCTTATTTATTCTTCTAAATAAAGCTGTTCCCAAGTGTCAAACAACAATTGGACAAATCATTCCTTGATGAAAAGTAATCAGTGTGAGTGCTTTAGACCAGTGGTGCTCAACCTGTGGGTCCCCAGATGTTCCTGGACTACAACTCCCAGAAGTCTTTATCACTAGCTGAGTTGGCCAGGATTTCTGGGAGTTGCAGTCCAGGAACATATGGGGACCCACAGGTTGAGAACCACTGCTTTAGACCACCGATTCATTCTCCAGCCTCAAAGCCCTTTCTTTAATATTGAGAAACTGTTTTTCCTCCCCCAACTCTTCTTTACCATCATCCAACTTCCTTTTAACAAAAAAGTCAATTTATAATTTAAAATTAAAAATAAACATAGAACATTTGTAACACACTCACACTCACTCACTCACTCACTCACTCACACACACACACACACACACACACACACACACACACACACACACACACACACACACACACACACACACACACACTAAAATAAGCACAAATAATTCTTTTCCTGACACAAAATAAAGTTAATACGAAGGATGATGAATATATTAGTCCCATTCCTCCACCTGGGGCAGTTGAACCTCCAATGTTGGGATTGAATGCTTTTGGATACCCTCTTCTACTGATTAGTGACATTGTTGCCAAAATGATATATTATGCAAAACTATTACTATAAATTGCCAAAAATGCCCTTATCACATCCTGGCAGGACTTGCTCTTTCCATTTTCAATCCCTCACATGGCAGAGTAAAAAAACTCAAAAACAATAAGTTATTAGTTTTAAAAAAAAACTAGTTATGGTATGTAATTATTTGTAACTGATTACATTTTGGAATGATGAGGATGCAGCAAAGGGAAATTTCAAAAGTAATGTAACGAGATTGGTTTTATATATATATTTAATGTAAATAGTAACAGATTCTAGTGACAATAGGGTTACTTTTATACCACATTTTGGAGGCATTCTGAGTGTCATTCTCATGTTAACAAAAAAAGAACAAGTGAACTACTAAGAAAGGTATGTAACAAATTACTTTGGCAAGGGAGTACAAATTACTTTGTAACAAGTGGTGTAAAATTTGTTTTTAACATTACTTTCCAAATTCTCTAGAATAGTGATACATACAAAAATGTAGAGATGGGTATCTCTCCTTGGAGAACAGGTGGTTTTTATGCCTTCACACTAAAAGTACACTTTCACAGGAACTCAGCTCAGTGCATGTTTGGTTTTAAATCAGAAAGCAGCATGCCTCAGCAGGAAGTAGTTTGGAAAGCAGATTATCCCATGCATTGGGGAAAGGATTGAGTACAGCTGTGCCAATATCTCTATATCTAACATAAAAATTGTCTGTCATTAAACAGTTCTGATATATGTGCTACTATTTTGCTGGTATTGTTTAGAAACCATGTTTGACACAACGAGCATAAGACTAATCTCACATCCTTTTAAAAAATAGATTCCCTGTGGGTTTCTGTTCAAGGCTGAGAGATCCGAAACAGATCATCTATTCACGTTCCCAGCCCACCGCTCTCCCCATCTCTGCTGCAGGAATCTAAAGCCACACATGCATGCGTGGGAAGACAGGAGGAGCAGAGAGGTGGATGTCCCTTATCGGATGGCACCTCCGCTCGGCACAAAGTCAGCCCAGCAAGGGCGCACCGCACAGCCTAAAAGCAAGTCAAGGTCGTCAATTGCAGGGATAAAAGATTTGCAGAGTGTAATGCTAAGTCAGCCACAGTTAAAAGAAAACAAGAAAGGGAGCATTTAAGGCCACAGAGCTGCTTTGTCATCACGATGGAAGCATCAGTGGAGTCAGTTCTCAAACACCTGAGGGAGCTGCATTTTTCTTCTACCAAATTTTCACACAGCCGGCTGCCTGATGGTACTAGCCAGTAACAGATAGCTTGATAGCGGGATGTAACCAAAGCAGATTGTGCTCAGCACCACTTCCTGCAAAGAGGCATGCGGTCAGGCCAGGACATTTTGCTGCCTGACACTTGCTGACTCATCTGTCTCAATCAATGTATAAAGGACTTAGTGCCAGCAAATACTGTACTCCACATGCTGTACTTCCCATGCCTCGAGAACTGTTTTGTGATTCGTAGACACTCTTACTGAAATAAATTACAGCATCTCCTACCCTTGAACAAGCTGCCTAGATGCTCTAAGCACATCCGATCTCACCTGATTTCGGAAGCTAAGCAGGGTCGGCCCTGGTTAGTACTTGGATGGGAGACCACCAAGGAATACCAGGTGCTGTAGGCGCCTGGAGTAGGAACTGGAAAGCCACTCCAGTATTCCTGCCAACAAAACTCCATGGACATGAAGTCACAAAGAGTCAGTCACGACTGTAATGACACAACACACACCCTTGAGCAACCGTCAAACCTGTGGCCGCAGGCAGCTGCTTCACCTCACCTAATGTGTTGCCCATGTCCCCTTAGCTATGAAGCACCACAGAATATACTCTACTGACTCTTAGGCATCAGGCATCAAACATGACCCCCCCCATGCTGGGACTCCAAATAACAGTGGCCACACTTTCAGGACAAGAAGGATTACTAAAACATGTGGCATTTTAAGATCCTTTTCATTATCCCCCCCCCCCCAAGATTTTAGTTTTCTTAAAATTTCAAGCGCATCTTGATGTAGTAACATATGCTTGCAGGTTGCATACAAAAAAATACAGACTCTCATTACACCCAGCATATATGTCAAGGAAAATGGCATTTATTGTGTTTAACAGGCAAATTGTCAAAGAGTAAAAGATCAGAATTCAAGATGCGGAGGTGGAGATAACAAGATTGCTATGTACAATAAACCGTGTTACTCCAGTTTGTAATTACAGTACTCGTATTTTGTAATTTCTCCATGTTAGTAATTTTTCAGTGACTGCATTTATCAGACATTTACATATCACCTTTTCAGTCATAAATCCCTCTGGGGACTCCTAATGCTTTGCTATTCCAACTAGACATGGGCACGACTTGGCGATATTTGCTATTCCAACTAGACATGACATTGTCAACAATAAAAGAGAATTCTTTCATGGATTTCAGATAAAGAAAATTGTTTTTTTAAAGCAGTGATATGTCAGAGTGCCCTTTTAGGTCAGTAGGGTGAGATACAACTTCAATAAATTATTAAATTAAATTAAATTAAATTAAATACTGTTCTTATGTTCTAATGCCACATGTCATTTCTGAGTCATGATGATCCTAACAGGGTTTCTGAAATATGCAAAATGCTTAAGGAGTAGCATTTTACCATTGCAACACACACACATATGAGAGGGGTTAGTTTCTATGACTGTGAAGTTTTGAACCCAGGTCTCCTCTGATAATTTAATACACAATGAGTCTCTTCAGTGATATAAAAAACCCCAATTCCATCTATATTTCCTTGGAAGAATAAAAATAAGGGCTCAGTTTTTAACACTCAAGTGGCAGTGGCTGTTTCCAGAAATGTTCTGTGATCCTAATGAGCTTTTCTATGGCTGTATTTTGATGATCCTGAAAACTGCAAGAGGGGCTAAATTTAGCTGGAATCCTACGGTTCATTTAATTATATTTTAATAATAACTCAATGTGATGCCTTGTTCTTAATGTGCCACTGCTTTGTAAATTAAAGGCTTCATTTATCTTGAGCATGCTAGCTGTCTTAAGAGCATCCTACTTGAATACAGTACTAGCACATCTACAGCTGGAAGATTACAGCTGGCAAAACAGTCTGGCACGTCCTATACAGTATTCGATTTGGGGCAATTACCATATTCTTTCTGGGTGATGCTTCCAGGGTCTGCCATGCAAGGCCAACTGCTCTGTGTAGAGCATCTGAAAGAATATTCAGCTCAGTGTGACACAGAATGAAGGCAATTGGCAGTCCCTTTTCTACTGACAGTTGAAAAGTGCAAGGTCCTCATCCCCTTTTATGCTAATTTTGCATTGGACATTTTGATTCCCATTGTACTTTTTACTACTTAAATTTAACTTGAAATTATATCTGGGCAAGGTGGCAAAACATCATCCTTGATCCAACGGTTGGCACCACAACATGAAACGCAATGGAGAAATTCCAACTTGCACGGTATCTGTAACTTGCTGTGCCTAATTGCAGCTAACTGATAAGGTACCAGGGTACTGTGCCACTGTGCAATCGGCAACATGACCAGGCACCTAATCAATTCACTGCACGTAGTTACCGCACAACACAGAGACTTTATGCCAACACTTTTGAGTCAGTTGCTGAAAGGTGGTCTGGCACCTAGGTGAATTAGCCAGATCCAATGGGTCTGCACTAATTGGGACTACTGGGTAAATTCATTGGCCTTCCAATGCAGACAACACAATGCTGTGAAGCTGTACTGTTTCTTTCCCCCTTCCCCAATCTTCTGCTGCTACTTCTGATCCTGTGCGCTAAGATGTATGCCTGGGGTTTTGTTCTTCCAGTGTGAGTCACTTGGCATCTCTGTGCAAAATTACTACTAACCGCTTCCATTCAACACTCATGTTTCAAGAGATGCACGAGCATGGCACAGAATATGCCTCTGTGCCTAGCCAGATGTAGACCTTTAACTGCTTTTTAAAAAAAGCTTTGTAACTTCTGGATTTATTTATTTATTTATTTATTTATTTATTTATTTATTTAAATACTTATATCCCGCTCCATCTTCCCGACGGGAACTCTGGGCGGCTGACAACATAAAAAAGCATAAAAAGCTAAAAGCTAAAAATGGATGCTGCAGCATCAGCCATTTTGGTTTCAGGAGAAACAGAAATTAAATGACAGCTTTGGAAAAGTTACGTTTGGGTTACAGCCTCCTGACCCCACCCACCCTGCCAGCTGAGTGGATATACTGGCAGGGAAATTCTTGGATACATTGTGAGACAGCTGAAAGCAGCTGGGAGAGTGGTCAGCCTCCCGAGGCAGCAAGGCAATTAGAGAGAAATGTAACACCTGTCTGGGGGGAGGAGAGAGCTCTGGCGGGCCTAGAGATAAGGGGAGAAAACATCGTGGGGGAGGAGGAAGGAGAGACGGATGTTTGGGAGGATGCAAGGGACACCCTGGATAAGGAGGAAGCCTGGCCGGTCGGACAACCTGGAGGAGGTGAGCATTAAAGGCCGGGGCCAAGGAGTATAAGGGATAAAGTCTCCTCTGTGCAACCCAGGAGCAGAGTGAAGGAAGACAGCTCATGGGCTCGGCCCCTCCCTGAGGCAGCCCAATGTTTGAGAACTAAGAATAAAGGGAGACAACGCGGGCCGGCCTGAGGAAGACGGTGTTGTTTAACTGACCAGGACATTCGCTGGCTTCTGGAGTGAGGGAGTGAGGTAACTCCCCACTCTATGGGAATTACACAGGCACAGAGTAAAACCTGTAAGGAAGAGTGAGAACTGAGAGGCTGTGTCTTGGGACTTTGGGAGAAACACCAGTTATTTATGCTCTGAAGCTAAAAGACAGTCTAGCCAGGCACTACTACCAGATGGAGAGACTTCTGACAGGGCCTGCTCCAAAGAAGAAAAAGCCTTATTAATTCCCAGAGGGGGCAAAGCACCACTGAACTGTGCTGAGGTGTTTTCTGTCTGTGTTGAACTCCAGTGAACATAATAAAAGCCTATCTTACATAATTTTTAAGCACCTCATTATGGAGGGGGCGGCGGGGGTCGCTCACATACATAATCAAATCAACTGCCCCTGAGTTCTGGTAGTGAGGGCCAAATCTTCCCATAATGATGTTACAGGGACTGTTTTCGCTGAAGCTCTTGAAAGGCATCACGGTGTTGCAGGATTAGGAGTGTTGCAAGTACTCTTACATACAATTCCAGATGTGTGCTGGTGCAGATCTATTGTCTAGATCTGGTCTCAACGTAACAGAGACAGAAAGGTCACAGCCACTCACAAAGCAGCAGCACTTATGGAAAGATGACTGTGGGCTTCTGATGTACTACAATTCACACAGACTCCAGCATGGTGCCTTATTACCGGAAGGCACATTTCTATCTATCATGTAAACAGTATCTGATGGAACCCCGGTCTGCTTTCGTGGAGGATCCAAAAAACAATGCATGTCTTTTGAAGCCCTGGGTTTTCTGAACAAGATCTCCGGTTTCCATCTCACTGATCACTCAAAGGAGTCCAATGTGGCCCACATGTCACCTCTCTCTGCCCCTGTTTTATCCTCCTACACAGCCAGCCCTATCATTAAGGCTAAGTGAGGAAGTGGCCCTGGAAAGCAGATTTAACCATGACAGCTTGACCTGAGGCAATACTGTGAAGCTCCTTTTTTTTCCGTGCTGGGATTCACAGCCAATCCACGGGATGCTTTCTAGAGCAGCTTTCTTAACTACTGCAGAAGCTGGGTGGGAGTAGTAGTAGGCCTGCCACAAGGCACAAGAACACGTGCAAAGCACTGAGGACAATCCAGCCAGTGTGATGTCCAAGGTAGCTAGCAAGGGTGAGAGAGAGAGAGAGAAGGCACACGTGGGAGGCATGCGTGCATACAGCCAAAGCAGCAGGGGCCAGGAAGGGGGTTGGGGAAGCATGGAGGCACACTTTGGTGTCCTGCAAAAGGGACACATTCAGGGACGTGGTTTGCTCAGCTGCACCCTAACCAGATGCCAACAAAAAAAGCAAACTAAGTGAAGATATAAATAAATGTGATGGGGAGGACATTTTCCGACATCGCCCACGCTCTGAAACAGGCACGTTCCAAAATTAGTCTTCCAAAGCTTTGGGCCCTGCTGGGCAGGTATTTCCCTTGAAGCTAGTGGTCACAGCTTGGAAGTGCCATGGCTACTTCCCTCCCCACCCTCAGCCCTGTGTGCTTATGGAGACTTGTCTTTTTCCCAGGGGGTTGCTGCAGCAGCAGGTAGTGTGTTTTACTTCCTGCCACAGATAGGTGTTGGGCTGCCTGGCTGCCTGTCTTTAACCCATTCCTTTTGAGGTACATAACCAAGGACAGGGCAGTGTTGCACCTCTGAACTGGGCACTTCTTGAAGTGCTTCCGTCCACTTTCCGGCACAAAAATTATTAGCTGCAGCTATGAGAGGAGACAGCACTTACTTTGGTTATAAGCTTTGTGTCACATCAGGAACTACAGTAACCCCCCGCTGATCGCAGGGGTTAGGGACCCACCCCACCTGCAATGCAAGAAAATCCGCGATATGCGGAAGCAGGTGGGGGCGGGGGCATCTTACCTCCCACCGCCGCCTGCCCGCGTAGCCCGAGGCTTCTTGGGGGAGCCTGGTTGAGCAGCGCGGAGCGACCCGATCGCTCCACGCCGCCCCTCCCAGCCGCCCCAAGGTTTTCGGGGGAGCCTGGTTGAGCCGAGGACCCTTCTCGCTGCCCCTAGCCCCAAGGTTTTCGGGGAAAGCCTGGTTGAGCAGCGCGGAGCGACCCGATCGCTCTGCGCTGCCCCTCCCGACCACCCCAAGCCTTCTCAGGGGAGCCTGTTTGAGCAGCGTGGAGCGACCCGATTGCTCCGTGCCACCCTCCTGGCCGCCCCAAGTCTTCCCGGGGGAAGCCTGGCTGAGCGGTACAGAGCGACCCGATCGCTCTGTGCCGCCCCTCCCAGCCACCATGAGGCTTCTTGGGGGTGCGTGGAAGGGCGGCGTGTAGTGACCCGGTAGCCCCCCCGCACCGCCATGAGGCTTCTTGGGGGTGCATGGGAGGGTGGCGCGGAGTGACCCGGTCGCCCTCCCCCCGCGCCACCACAAGGCTTCTCGGGGGTGCGTGGGAGGGCAGCACGGAGCAACCCAGACACCCCCCGCTCCCCCCCCCCCACAATGCACGATCCCACGATGTAGCGGGGCTGCGGTACCTGAACTGCGAAATGGCACGGGTCACTGTAACATGTTTTATTTGCCATAACCATTCGTGGACTGTCTCCTGCTTCATCAGATGCAGTGCACTGCATCATTTACTGTATACATTTATAAGGTGGTTACTTCATGTCCATTTTGTCCCTGTTATCTCTGTTAGTACAAAAAAAAAGTTACTTCACGTCTGTCACGCAACTACTGAAATTTATCTCGACCATGCCCCCGGAACAGGTGCTAAGCACGACAATACTGTACTTATTGCTGGGGTAGAGTTTTCCCTTTGTCACTCTTTGTTCCTGCTTTCTGTTCCAAGGCAAGACACCATGTAGTAATGACTGTCACACAACAAAACATTTGTTTCTCTCGGAAAACAGTGTCCGGGTTTGTTTCTTTTACTTTTCAGAAGTGAAATATCAAAAAATCATTTTTAACCCCCCCCCCCAAAAAAAAGGAAAAAGGAAGCTAGACAAATTCAGTGTTTGTCACGGTACAAGGCCCTGAGGTAACACTTGTCACGAGACAAGTTATCATGACCATGGGAACACTGAAACAGGGACAAAACCATGTGATCGTGCCGCACACTGTCACGGTACAAAACTAGTTGCAGAACAAAGAAGGACGTGAAGTAACTGTCTAAGTGTAAAGGTGTAGTTGTAACAGGGCAGAGAAATGCAAAAAGTGTGACCATTGATCATTACTTACACTGATTAGCAAACATGAATTGGGCCCTAGCGAGACATTCTACAGCCAGACATTCTTAGGCTACATAAATTCATTAATGCCTGTGATGAAAGCAGGGTCGGATTTATGTATATATTAAGTAGGCTGAAGCCTAGGACCTAGCAGTCAGTGTCCCCTCTCCCAATACTGTAAGCCCAAGACTTCATGTGAGGGCAAAGCAACTTGAACCCAGCAACCATGAGACTCTGGGAAGTTGGCTCTTTTTGGCAGTTGGCACTTTTAAATGGCTAGTATTGATAGTTGGGTGGGACCCTGGTGTTTGTTGCTGCTGCAATTATTAGATCAGAAATTATAGTTAAATATTAACCTATGTTTTCCCATCAATTTTTCAAGCCTCTTAACTGCGTGTTGCTTGGAGGAAATTGTTTTGAATCTTTTTGGCAATTGTGGAACTTCATAAACTTTTAAAAATCTTTAGATTGGAAAATGATGTTGTGCTATAGGGTTGGCCTGTTGGATGTGACAGAACAGACTCCATGTTGGGTTTGCTTCAGTTTTCTTCTCACTCTGGGAATTAAGACAAAACTCCAGGGTAGGCCTACATATCCCTATGGCTAAAAAGTGCAGGAAAGCCAGGTACTAGATGAAGATGGAGATAAGTAATGATAAATACAATGATGGAAAAGCAGCATGTACGATGTGGAATATTCCACGCACTTGGGCTGAAATATTGGGGAAATACTTGTATTTGAACTATGCAACACGGCAGCACACAAGCAGTTTATTTGTTTTAAATTGTTATGTTTAGAAAATACAATAAAATACTGTATTTAAAAAAATGCTCCACCCAGCCTGGGATGGGGGAGCCATCCTGTGACCCTCAGAGAGGCCAGGAGGCTCTTGCTGCACATTGCAGAGAGAGAGGCCTTGGGGATCAGGGAAGGCAGCAGCGGAAAGAGATTCTTGAGGAATCCAGAACTACCTGAAGAAGGCAGAATTGAAGAATTACAGGCGATACACGCAGGAGGCCAGGCTGCAGGTTGGTAACTGAACCTCATCCCGAAAGAAGTTAAAAAACGGGCAGGTGCCTCCAGGAGAAAACCCAAAGTTAGAGGTTTTCTTCTCCAAACCGTAGGTACCAGCCATAGAGGTTTCGCTGCCCCTCTCAAGAAAGGGGGCAGAGAAATCAGTGAGTGGTGGCAGCTACTGCAGAGTGACAGCAGCCCATATTAGACTTCCTAGGCAATATAATTTGTAAACTAAAGGTATTTTTAAAAAAATAACATTACTCAATTTTGTTTCTAGCACTCTTCCATTTTCTTCTAATCACAAGGGTGGAGGATAGGGAGGGAGGGGCATCATAAGGGGAGTATCCCAGGGCCTTTCTCATCTAAATCTGGACCCGAAGGAATGCTGAAACGTATAAAGAAAGTTAAAATAGAATAGACTAAAAGAGAATTGTTTAGTAATTAAATGTTTATTCTATATTGCTGAAGGAAATTATCCTATATTGTGCCCCCTGACCTTGCAATTTCTCATCTTTGGATACTTGCATGAATTTGATAGCTTCTAATTAATGAGAATCAGTTTGAGCCATATGGAGTTCAAACGGGGACTCCGTCATTAGCAGCAATCTGCCCCCACATGCTATATCATTTCCCATACAATGCTTTAAGACAAAACAAGGGGGTTTTTACCTCAGTGACAGAAAACATCAGCTTTGTTTATCCAGGCAAGTCATTTTGGACGGCCAGATGAAGTGCTTGCTGCTATGACAATACAACCAGCTTCCTCTGCAGACAACTGAGAATTACTGTGTGTGAACTTAGCCTTCAGAGAGGCACTGTAATGACAGAGCGGAGCGATTTCCATTTCCACATCATGGCGTCTAATCAATGGTTTTCAGCACAGTAATGTCTTTCACATACAGTGGTTTCCCACCCTAGTTCCCTTTTGGTACGGGTACTGCTTATTCACTTGTATGAGTCAGTCTTCCCAGATGTAAAGATGGTTAAGAGTTTCCAAATAATCTTTCTCATTGGGAAAAATTAGGTTATGCTCCCAAGCAATGCATGATCTGACAATAAACAGGAAGGATCCCATGGATGCAACAGTCTGAAGGTGCACCAACCAAGACAGTGCTACAGATACTTATGTCAGAAAGAGACAGAGGGCACCTTAAATCAATCTGGTAAGTGCTACCCACAGTATACTCTCTAAAACAATAGAATGTGCATATTTACTGACTGAGCCCACACTGCCATAATTCAGAGGGGTCTACTCTAATTGGGATAAATCAGGGCCTAGCAATCTTCTCTCTAATTTTCTGGAGCCCACCCTGTGCACGTGGAGTTCCAAGTGTGACTAGAAGCCGATAGACACCCCTGAGCAGGCATGTCCAAACTTTGGCCCTCGTGATGTTTTGGGCCACAACTCCCAAAATTCCAAGCCTGTATTTCCATTGGTAAAGAACTGTGGGAGTTGTGGTCCAAAACATCTGGAGGGCCGGAGTTTGGACATGCCTGCCCCTGAGGGACTGCTGAAGCCTAACAAACTGATCATTGGAAAAGCTATTCTATTTCATGGAATAAACTTAACTTGCCTTTAGGGTGCCACAGGTGTCTGTCCACTTCTGCTGCAAGAGATTAATATAGCTACTTGTTTGGAAAATGTGGAATTGTCAGTTGCAATATAATATATCAAAGCTGGAGTCCTCCAAACTTTGCAGACCTAGGAATCAACTTTAATCCCAAACTGCATCATCAGGTCGGTGTCACAGTAAGCTATAACATCTTTCTCCCTCTTTAGGATGTAGGGGCAGGACATTCACACATAAGCAATCATTTTAGCATGTGCAGCTGATATGGAGGGGTGACGAAGTCAGCTCTATAAAAACAGCCTGTTGCAGTCTTACTGTACAAGGACCAAGGGCACTCATTCGAAGACAAGGATGTACACATCTTAGACGGAGAACATAGGTGATTTGATAGAGCAGTCAGGGAAGCCATTCATGTGTGTATAGAAAACTCCTCTCTCAACAGGGGTGGGGGACTCAGACACAATCTATCTGATCAAGTGGTCCTTTCATCTATCCCCAAATATATCATAAGCACTTCACACCTTCACCAGGAAGGCCACTGCTAATGACCCATGCTTAATTGGTGTTGGGAGGGGCTGCAGATATGTGATTCTCTCGCGCGCGCTCTCTCTCTCTCTCACACACACACACACACACAGAGAGAGAGAGAGAGAGAGAGAGAGAGACTTTGGCCAGGGTCAACTGAAAACAGGATGGAGGATAAATTGGAGGTCTCCCACAAACCACCCTCAGACCTATGAAGCTACAGTACTTGAATGAGTAGTGAAATGTTTCGATCTGACAAGAAAAGAGGTCCAGTCGCCATGACTCAACTTCCAGATACTCTTCCTTCAGTGGCTACATAGCCCTAGTGAACACTGCTACAAATGTGCAGGAAGATAAGAAGCTTTTAAAGAAGCACCCTTCTTCTATGGACCTCATGTCTTCCTGGAGACTCCAATGTCTTACTTGAGCCATATTTTCTAGGAGATGGATGTTTCCATTTAGTGACGTCTTCTCCCATATAAGCTTTACATCTTCTATCAGTTCTTCGTGTGGGCAGAATTATTTGCCACCTTCAGACTCATTAATCTGACTTCCTGCTTTAATCCAATTCTAAAAAAGAATTTTCCTGGCAGGCACCTCCTAAAATTAGCCCAGATTAAATATGCAGTGAGCAGAAGCTATTAAGTAAGTTTGACATAACCGCATTGCTCTGTTAGACATTGCTGTTTAAAAAAATACCATGTGGAAGTGTGTGAATAAAGGATGAATTTATTGTGCCTCTGTTGGATGTCTGTTGGTTGGTTTCAAAAGAGAATGAAGAGTCTACTAGATGCAGCGGGTATATTATCCTTCCCCTGTACTGACAACTCCAACTGCTGTCACTTTAAATCTCTTGTTTACACGAATCCCAGCCCTGGCTTTTCCAACTACTGTAGGAATATTCACACTGGCTTCTTTTACAACAGGGTGGGCAACTGTGGCCGTCCATATGTTTTAGATCATAGGCTTTTTAATCTCTCATGGTCAGAGTCCTAGCCAGGATTTGAAGCATCTGGGGACAAAGTTCATTTTGGCACCTTTTCTGCCCCCCCAACACATTGCACCCCCCAAGCCACGGAGGGCCAAACCCTGCAGGCATGGGGTGGGTGCATGCGCACACATGTGTACACCTTACACCTCTCCCACCAAGGTGAGGAAGAGGGGGGCGCCACAGCCACCGCACTCCTGCCTGCTTCACCGCTTCCCTGGCGCACACCAGCAGAGGCGGCGGAGGGGGTGCCATCACCAAGCCTTAGGGAAAAGGAGGACTGCTTCCTCCTGCTGCTCCCCCTCCAGGCACCCCCAGATTGCTGCTTCCAGGGCAGATGTACCCTTCTGCTCCCCCTAGATACACTCCTGCTCATGGCTCACAAGGCTCGGTAGAACTACTGAGGAAGTGTAGCTAGTAGTAACCTCTGAAGGACAGCAATTGGCCACATCTGCTTTACATGGTTGGAACCAGTGGTACAGTTGGAAATGCAGGCACTCATTATAGCATTATCCTAGAGGAGTCCAAAAATCCAGGCAGCTAGGTCAGTTCCACGAGGAGCCTTTTCTCAATCTAATGACTCTTAACTGTCTACCCAAGAACAAATCCCTCTCAAAATATTTTCCACTGCAAGAGTTACAGGGTGCAGCAATGTATCATTCCTGGGGAAATCATTCTTTCTTCCCATTCCCCTGAAGCTTGCAGCTAAGCTGACAGAAACAAGGGCGAAGGAGAGGCGGTGGCGGGGAGATGTTGTTGTGGTCCCAAAATCAAGGCTCTCACCCTGCGAGCTGTTCTTCCGCTATGCTACAGACTGGAATTTGAACTTCATCAAGATCAGCTTGCCATTCAAATTCTCAACAGCCTCAGTATATCTAGCAAATCCTATCCCCGTGATTTGCCTTGAGACCAATTCCTTTTGTGAAAAAGGCATAGAAGTGCAGTTTGATCTGTCTCTGAGTCTGTGATTTCCTCTCTTGGTTTGGGGTGGCATTCATTTTTATTTGGGGAAATGAATTAAAACTTCTCAGCATAAAAGAACTATAATAACGAGAGGTGAATGCTTGACGTAAATGACTGTGTTAGGCCTTCCTATAAACAAGTCTCATCAATCCAATTAAAAAAGCGGGAGGAAGCAGGCGGCAAGACACAGAGCACCTGTTGCGATCATGTTGTTCAACCTAAGCAAGTAGAGAGATCTTTTTCAGCAGAAGGTTCAAGGAAAAGTCTCCAAGGAAAAACAGAATACAGCTGAAAGGAAGAAAGCCCACCTGTGCAGGGTCAGCCGAGAGTTCTCTGCATTCCCCCAAAATGCACATTAATTAATAACAGAGCTTATAATTTGCTACATATATGAGAAGAGACGTCTATGACTCATATGCCAGAAGCCCTGCTGACAGCTGTGGTTAATACTTGAGAGGATGGAAGTTTGGAAAGATGATTCAGCCACACATTCGTTTTCACACTCAGTGCATCTCCCGTCTCAACAAAAATATATATTTGTTTTTTAAAAAAACCTGATTCGCTTTTGGCATGTCATTCTTTCTCCATGCAGTCATCATCCACAACATAGAGATTAGGTTGCAAGTACTGTATATCAGCATAGTAGCTGAATGTCTTCATTTTTACTCACGGAGAAGCCATAAGCACGCACAAACACACACACACACACACACACACACACACACACACACACACACAGAGGCAAATATTAAACAAGCTGTAAAAAGAAGCCACGGAAAGTGTGTTTTTCAGAATGCTTTTAAAAGTCACTTAATAAGCTTTTATGACCCAGGTGGGTAGGTGGGGGGGACCACTAAGAAGACTTCAATTTCTGAGATGTTCTCCAGGGCCACATTTGAGAGGCAGGGAGTTTGGCCAAAGTTTTATGTTCTTACTGCTGGCAACGAACCTTAAGAAGAAACATGTGTGTATGTGCGCACACGTGCACGCAAAAGCTAGGAAACTTAACAATCAGCCAAGAATCCATCTACATACTGTGAGAGGGAGCCAGATGCCAAAGGCGTGGGTTTGTCCGCGAGCAAAGACCAGGATGACCCAAAAGCCCAAACCATGGAAGAAACTATGAGAGAATGGACACCTTCAAAAGTTACTGCTGGGTTCTTAGCAGTTATTAATAAAGTCACAACCTGGGATGTGCTGAGAGAAGGGATAGAAGGTTTAGACATCAGAGCCAAGGATATGGGTACACAAACTGAGAGCGAAATGGAATGTAAAAAGGAGACGAAAGAGGAAGGAGTTCAGGTAGAGAATTGGATTCGGATAGGGAAAGAGAAGAAGGTGCAAGTTGGAGGAAGGTTTGGAGACCTTTTAAAAAAATGGGAAGAAAGGGAAGCCTTTTGGGCAGACATGGAGCTAGACGACTTAGGACCAGAAACACCTATCGGTACTGACAAACAGAATGTAGAAATCTGCCAACCATTAACAACAGAACAAATGGCAGACGTACGTAACTTACAAACCCAATATGCCGATGTATTTTCTGACAGTCCAGGGACCACAACATGGGCAGAACATCCTATTAACACACCAGAAGGCGTAGTAATTAGAGATCAAGGAAGGATGTGGCCGAGGCATCTAATTCCTATAATTGAAGAGGAGGTTCGGAAGATGATTGCACTAGATGTTACTGAGCCATCCATTAGCCCGTGGAGAAGTCATCCTGTTGTAGTCCCGAAGCAAGACGGGTCCATAAGATTCTGTATAGATTTTAGAAGGGTAAATAAGATTTCAAAATTTGATGCATACCCAATGCCAAGAATCGATGACATGCTAGACAGGTTAGGAGAAGCAGGTGTATTATCCTCCATAGATCTAACGAAAGGTTACTGGCAGGTCCCAGTACGGTCATGTGACAAAGAAAAGACCGCTTTTGCTACACCAATGGGGTTGTACCAATTTAAGAAAATGCCATTTGGCCTACATGGGGCTGGAGCAACATTTCAGAGGTTAATGGACCAAGTTTTGAGTCCCTACAAAAATTTTGCGACAGCCTACATTGACGATATCGTGATATTTAGTGCAAACTGGAAAGAACATATGACACATCTGAAGTTGATCCTAGAAAGACTAAGGTCAGCTGGGCTAAAAATCAACCCAAAGAAATGTAAAATTGCAAGGAGGTCAATACCATTTTTAGGCTTCACAGTGCAAGATGGGAAAATTCTACCACAAGAAGAGAAGGTAGATAAAATGTCAGAGTGGCCTATACCGAAAACTAAGAAAGAGGTGCAACAATTCCTGGGACTCGCAGGATATTACAGACAATTTATACACAATTTCGCAGCCATTGCGGCTCCTCTAACAGACTTAACACGCAAACGCAATCCTAAGAAGGTACAATGGGGACACAAGGAACAGAAAGCATTTAACATCTTGAAAGAAAAATTATGTTCTTACCCAGTACGTTATGCACCTGATTTCAATCTGCCATTTATAGTACAGACGGATGCGTCTGACAGGGGAGTGGGTGCGGTGCTAGCTCAAAATGTGGAGGGGAAGGAACATCCCATTTTATTCATAAGTAGGAAACTGAAGGACAAAGAAACCAAATACTCCACTATTGAGAAAGAGGCTCTAGCAGTTAAATGGGCTATACATACACTCCGATACTATCTGTTGGGATCTAAGTTCACTCTTATAACTGACCATGCGCCACTAACATGGCTTAATCGAATGAAAGATTATAATCCAAGGTTAACAAGATGGTATCTGAGTTTACAACCATACTCCTTTAATGTACAATATAGAAAAGGAAGGGACAATACTAACGCCGATTATCTCTCCCGGCAGGGCCCATGGGCTCCAGAAGACACCCCGCGGAAAACCCACTTGCCGGGGGGGGGGTGTGAGAGGGAGCCAGATGCCAAAGGCGTGGGTTTGTCCGCGAGCAAAGACCAGGATGACCCAAAAGCCCAAACCATGGAAGAAACTATGAGAGAATGGACACCTTCAAAAGTTACTGCTGGGTTCTTAGCAGTTATTAATAAAGTCATAACCTGGGATGTGCTGAGAGAAGGGATAGAAGGTTTAGACATCAGAGCCAAGGATATGGGTACACAAACTGAGAGCGAAATGGAATGTAAAAAGGAGACGAAAGAGGAAGGAGTTCAGGTAGAGAATTGGATTCGGATAGGGAAAGAGAAGAAGGTGCAAGTTGGAGGAAGGTTTGGAGATTTCCCTATTAGGTTTTATGGGCATGCAACGGTGCAAGTGAACATGGATCTAGAGAAAAGAGCCAGGGAGAGAGGAGTGCAAACAGAAGGGAGAATGAGTAGGATCTTATACCGGGAAGCTAGTACTCAGACGGAGTGGCGCGAGAACAAGCGCGAGACAAGGGAGGAGGGGGAAGTGACTCGAGGGTCGGGAACGGTTAAGGACGTTAGGGAAGGGGTGAGGAGGAAGACGGAGGTATGGATTAAGGGGGAGACTGGGTTGCCTCTCCCGATACCGGTCTTTAACCCTTCTGGATGTATGAACCCCTATATCCCTGACCCAAAGAATAAAGACAAGGGATCGGACCCGAATCCCAAGGGATGGATCCCAGGTTGGGGTTGGAATATTCCCCAGGCTCATCAGTATCCATATCACGGGAGCCGGTTCGAGGGGCCGTCGGGGGCATTACGCAAACCTCTACCCAAGTGAGGAACGAGGTGCTGTCGAATAAGAATTTGTTGTTGGAAAATACTGTTAGTCCTTGTTTGGAGTTACCTATTTTATCTCCCGTTGGAGAAAGTTATAAGAAGAAAGACACAGAGCCCTTGAGATTTAATGTATCCAATAAAAACTCGTTTATTTTTCAAGAATTTCCAAAGTCTAGTAGTGATTCTTCACTGAATGGTCAGGAAGTAGAAAACGAACCCCCACACATACACAACATAACAATTGTCCAAGCTCTACTAAGCAACCCAGAAACATCTTCCTATGACTCTATATAGCAAGCGTCCACCTCTGCCCTCCCCCTCCAGTAGTTACCTGGGACGATTTGCTCTTTGTGGCTCAGACCTACATGGAAGGTCTCTTCTGGACATATTGTTTCGGGGGGGGAATGATTTCCATGGCATTGACAGTATATCAATACCAGTCATTTTTAAGGACACTGCTGTTACATCCAAGGGAGAGGGGGAACAGCCCACACAAGTGCCTGCAACATGCCGCAGCCAATTCCTTCCCCATGTGCTAATTATATTTCAAATCACACCTAACTGGAGTTTTCTGAGTTGTTGTTGCTTCGTAGCTACCAATTAATCCGAACACTGTAGGGACATGGTTTTGCTGGAACTCTTAAGCAAGGCAACTTGTCATTTATTTTAAGTATCGTCTCCAGGTTTTATACGAGGTCTACAACACTGAGCCTTGATGAAGCTTGTAGTTGCAGGTAGAAGCACTCGCTGCAATTTTTGTCACTGTGGAACCCAGAACTAGGAGAGTCAAAGGGTACCCACAAGGTGTACGGTAAGCCTGGCCCCCTCCTTGCCTCACATCAAGATTCAAAGGGATGCAGGAACAATTCCTGCTCTTGCCATTGTGATGTTTAAGTGTTGTCAAGGGCTTTACAATAATGCTCGACAGTTACGGGACTTACATAATGTAGGCATTGCTGGCTGGCAGCTCCTTAGAGAAATCAGGTCAGTCAGAGACAGCCTTACCCGCCTCTGCCTGTCAAGACTGAATGACTGTGGAGTTAAACCTCCTTGCTGTGCCAAATTATAAGAAAAGGAGTATGGTATGGAGGGAGTGGCAAGGGTGCCAATGAAGGCCAATTTCTCCTCTCTCCATCCTCTTTCTGACAAAATAGAACTGACTCTACTATTTTATAAAATCTCTAATCGTTTCTGAAGAGCAGTCACGTTGAAAATCTAAAGATCCATTTAGGACACGGCAACATATCGACTACTTAGGAATATAAATCTTTGCTTGTTTTATTCTCACTAGCAAGAATAAAAGACTGCAAAACTATCTCTCACAGCTTGCGGAAGGGATATTTTTGACATTTTCAATTATGTTATTGTGTTCAAAACATACAAAACTAGGCTGGCTGCTGCCTTGTGCAGGGACTTTTCAAAATTAGTAGCACTGGATAGGGTGTTTGTGCCTTTTTGACATTCTCAACCTTCACTGTCTCCTATGTGTGCCTGTACTTAGCTTCACAAAAAGTGTTGCACCGAGAGATTTTGTACAAATTGGAGATACCTCACAGTAAGAAAGCAATCCTGGTCTCAGTCTTAGGCAGGAGGAAAGGAATCGCACAAGGATTGATCATTTCCCTTTGAGATGACTTATCCTGTTCAAGGCACCCTCAAGTGATGAGAACTGGGAATGTAACCATTATTTCTCTCATTCCTATTTCTCAATAGTATTTCAACAACAATTTGAAGACAGGCCTTTGACATTAGAACAAAGTGATGAATCTGTGATCCTCCATGAGACAGAGTTCATCTTAATAAGTCCCAATCAGAAGGGCCCACGGTTAGAAGTGAAGAGAACACAGGACCAAAGATAACCTATTTCTATGTCAACAGCTTATATTAAGAGTTGCTAGAGCTGAATCTGGAGTGCCGAGCCTCAGACTGCACACAAAACTGAAATACAGTAATACCTTGGTTTATGAGCACAAATTGTTCCAGAAACATGCTTGTAAACCAAAACACTCTTATATCAAAGCAATTTTCCCCATAAGAAATAATGGAAATTCAGATGATTCATTCTGCGGGTCCATAGATCGTAACACACACGAAATGCCAAAACTCATAAAAGACGTTGGCTAGAAGTCCACATCCATGTCCAAGCATGGCTCAGAAATTTGCTTTCAATGACACCAGTCCTAACAAAACCATTTGGCTGGTGCTAAACAGTGTTTATTTCGGGTGTGGTAGTAGGAAGAAGAGGATTCTCGTCAAACACCTTGGGTAAAGAGGAGACATGGGGACACACAGTCAAAAACGTGGACTTCATCTATTGTGCCTCTGCAAAGGCAGAAATGTGGACAGAGGGTAATCCCAATCCTCCTGGGACAGAGCATTTCAGAGCTCTGGAAGCAAGTAGCTTGTCATCTTAAATTGCATGGGGTCCAATGGCATTTATTGTAAAGAAGTAAACTATTCATAAAAGCATCACCATCCCAAGTAAATTTCTATCTCCATTCAAAAGCAGTTCCTCAAATGGCTTCTGAATCTGTACCTTCATTATTCTCTTTCTCGGTGGCCTTCAGAGAGGTATAGACAATAGTCAGCTGGAAAAAAAAATCTACCATTGCCAATGACAGAGCTGCGCAACAGCATACTGACCATTATACAAGTTGCAGTATATAGATTTTTACACTACTATATTATTCTAGTATACAATAATACTGTCGCTTTTCTGGTTAAAAATTAGCTGTTTTAAAAACACTGTGGAGAGGGAATGTGAACTAAACAATATCTTAAATCTTTTCTGAATATCGCATCCTTCTAAACTGAGAAAATAACTCTGTTAAGGTTTTGGTACTAATTCTTCATGTGTGCTACAAGACTTCACTCTTGCAGCACACATGAAGAACCAGACTTGGATGTCTTTGTGCAGTTCTATTTACATTATACACAAGAAAGCAAACTGACAGTTTCTAGCCCTGTAACAACATACATTGAAAGAGAGAGACTACAGGACTTATATATCCACATCCACCAACCATATTACTGTACACAGGTGGTAGCTTAATTACTTATCATTAAGCCTACAGGAGTGTCTGCTACTGACTTCTGTATCTCTGTGCAGAACAAATTTAACTCTTTTCAGACACTAGCAAACTCTCTGGAGTACTGTTTTGTCTTTTAATGGTCTGAGGCCTTTGCTTCATTTAAATAAGATATTTATTCATTTATATTATGACACTTTGTGGCACTCTCTAACAAAAGATGTTAGCCGCTTACAACAAGACAGAATTGACACATAAATAACAAAACTATCAAATTTAGGTACAGCATAGGAACCAGCAAGAGGACATTGAAATGTGTGCAATAACTTTCACAGCAGTATTATAAATTGTATGAAATTTCGAACAGAAAAGCTATCAGGTCTATTACCCAGTAGGAAGTATAAGTCATATCAGGAGAGCCATCAAGTGGCCTCCTGTGTTATCATGTGGCAATCTAGCTTACTGTCAGTCACTTCCTCTCGCAACACAAGTGTAGCCTTTATCTGGACTGTCTTTATCTCAAGACCTTGGAGGAGGCATTAGAATTTGATAGTCTGTACAAGTACAGGATAATAGCTAAGCTGTCTGCAGAGGCGTAGCAAGGGTTTAGAGCACCTGGGGACATAGTCCGTTTTTGCGCCCCTCCTTCCCCCAACCGCATCGCACTCACCCAGCAAGAAGGGGCAATGCTGTGTTTGTGTGTTTGTGTGTGTGTGTGTGCATGTGTGTGTGCGCGCAGTAGCGCATGTGTGCCTTACACCTCTCCCATGTTGGGCCAGGAGCAAGGCGAGGAAGAGGAGGAGGAGGGCGCTGTGGCCACCACGCTCTGCGCATGCCTGCATGCTGCTTCACTGCTCACACGCGGCGGCGGTGGAGGCAGCGGAGGAGGAGGGGGTCCTGTCGCCAAGCCTTAGCCAGGGGAAAGGAGGACTGCTGGTGGGATGACACACGGCTTTCTCCTCCTGCTCCCCCTCCAGGCACCCCCAGATTGCTGCGCACCCTGGGGCAAATGCACCCTTTCACACACACCCCTAGATATGCCCCTGGCTGCCTGATGTTGTTGTTAGTTAATCTCTGGGGTCAGCAACCTGTGAAAAAAGGATTTCCATTTGACTCAGTTGCGACTAATTCACTATGGGTGACCATATATAGATAGATAGATAGATAGATAGATAGATAGATAGATAGATAGATAGATAGATAGATAGATAGATAGATAGATAGATAGATAGATAGATATATGGAAGCTCCAGAATGATTCAATGGAGTAAAATCCCCAGAGTATCTCCAGCCAGCATTGCTACTGGCTCGTCTGATATGCAAAGGCGGAGGTGGGTCAGGGAGGAAGAGGAATGTGAAGGCAACTTGCAGAAACCAGGAAAAAAGAGTTTCTCCTTTCCCCTGTTTTGGATACTTATGGCATAAATTTTATACATCATGTGAATGCAGTGTTTGGCATAATGTACTGTACATTGAATGTTACGTTCTACAGTAGTACCTTGGCTTACAAGGATAATTTGTTCCGGAAACATGCTTGTAAACCAAAGCACTTATATATTAAAGCTAATTTCCCCATAGACCACACACTGTACAGCCAAAATGCCAAAACTCACAAAAGAAGTTGGCTAGAAGTGCACATCCACAGTTTAGGTACCTGGCTGTGGAATCAGATGTTGGATTCTGCCATGTGCTTCCTGGGAGAAGAGTTGAAAAGTGTGGCCTCTTCCTGCAGCTGTCACCCCCACTCTCCAAACGAGAGGGGAACAGTGGCAAGGAAGGAAAGATGAATGGAACAACAGCATTTGGATAGAGTAGGCAGTGCCATTCATTCCTCAAGAAGGGTTAGATAGACCCAGAACTCAGCAGGTGTGGGGGGTGACCAGGCCTCTTGGGCACAACCAAATTAAGCCCCCTCCTGATCCTGGACTCCTAACACCCTCCCCTTCGTGCCCATGCCCTGGACATGTCATCATTGGCTGGAACTGAAAGGAGAAGTCAGAGGGGGAGGAAGAGAATAGGCCAACAGATTCTGAATTGGCCACAAGGGCAATGGTGAATGGATGGAGAAGGAGAGCGCCCTGCAGCAGCCAGACATTGCATCCCAGTTTGTTCCTCTATCGGCACCTACAGTACAGTACTCCAGTGTTCGTATTGCAAGAAATTGCTCATTGAGTGAACTAACATTTAGAAGAAATGTTTGTTCATCTTGCGGAATACTCATAAACCAAGGTATCACTGTATTTGGAATGTACTATTTGGTGCTGGTCTTGGACAGTAATAAAGTATAATTCCTCTCTCCACACCCCATCCCTCTATGCCTCCTCTGGATCTGAATTTAGTGCCATACCTCTGTGAGTATGATGGTGGATGATGCCAATAAGAAGTCAAAAGGCTGTGCTGACTTCAATGACATTTACTTAAGGGGTTTGCAGCAATAAAGAGGATCCGCTTTGAATGCAAAAGAGCTTTCTCTCCTTCTTTGTTGGTACCAA
Source organism: Phrynocephalus forsythii (assembly GCA_029282475.1). Lineage (NCBI taxonomy): Eukaryota > Metazoa > Chordata > Lepidosauria > Squamata > Agamidae > Phrynocephalus > Phrynocephalus forsythii. The sequence continues at coordinate 29,550,172 of JAPFRF010000004.1, forward strand.
CTCACCATCTTCCTTAGAGATACAACAGTTGATCAGTAATTATGCCACTTGGTAGTACTTAGAGCCACTAAATTACTGCCTAGTGGTAGTAATTAATTAACCTCTCTCTCTCTCTCTCTCTCTCTCTCTCTCTCTACTTGTTAAACTGTCAGTCATTCTTTCTCTCTGTCCTTTTGAGGAATACCTGGGGAAACCTGAACAACTGAAACAAAATATAGATCTCTCAAGTATATATATATATTTCTGTATGTATATAGCCAACACTGGGAGAAAGAATAGCTGCAAAGAGACTCTTTTTTAAAAAGCCAATATATGGCAGTCATAGATTTAAATAATATATGGAACGAAACCTGGTGCTGTCCATTCTAAATTGCAATGAAAACTACGCTTCTGAAGACTCCAACATTGCTCTAATAATTGGGCCCGTAGCTTTCCTTATTAGTCTCTCTGCACTTCAGCTATTCAATATGCAAAACAGAATAAAACACAGCCAAAGATACTTTTAATGAGATGGAAGTCCAATGGGAAATTGCCAACCAGAAACATAAGCCTACACAGAAGATATTTATGCAAGCATCTACCGCATAATAGTTTCTTCACAATCAGGATTTTATCTCTGATCCTTCACATTCAATGTAACAAAACTAACATTGAAGATGACAGCTATTATGTCCCAGCCAGGGAATATGCTGCAAATTACTTGACTGATTCAGTCACAATAGAGGTACTAATAGAATTGGCTGTGATCATTCCCAACGAGCCAACCTAATTCTTGCAATTACAAAAAAATCAGATGTTAGCTTGACTTCTAACGGTGCCGCCACATGACACAAAATTGTATCTCAACAGACTGAAAGCATGGCATTTTAGAGGGTACGGCCACAGTGTGACTGCTGTGTTTTGGTGCAAGTGACTTCAAAATGAAGAATGCTAACAGAACTCAGTTATTACTGAAACAGTAATTCAAAGGCTATATTGATTTCCCTTAATTAAGGACCTACTTCAATATCACACACATTCCACGCGATTTCATGCTGCTACTGGGTTATCTGGCAAAATATTGCAATCGCACAGAAGAAAATAGTTGTGTGATGAGGAACATCCATGGGTAGAACATTACTGATAAGCGCAGGGATATGAATGCTTAAAAGTGACTTTCCACAGTCATCATTTTTGAATCTAATTAATGAGGTGTCTCTCCCTATGACTGTCCACCCATGCCACCTGATCCAGTCAGAGTTCATGTTTGCATGTGACCACCCATAGAGAGGCACAGAAAACTACCATCCATGAACTGGGCCTTCTCGGTGGTGGCTACAATGCTACGAAATGCACTTCCTGCAAATATATGCCAGGCTTCCTCCCTTCAGGTCTTCTGAAAATGGGTGGAAACTCCATTATTTGAAGAGGTCTTTGGAAACATCTTACCCTTGTGACATCCTCGTGGTTCCATGAAGTGGTTACACATATTGTTTTGATTGGTTTCCAGGTTTCATTTTTATTTAGATATTCAGGGTTTAACGTTCTTTTGGATCTCACTATTTATGCCATGTGAATAGGGATGGGTGCCCGGGGGTTTGTCTTTAACTTTTTTTAGTGCCTTGGCACTAGGTGGGCAGGGCTTAAATGTAATGAATTAAATAAACAAGCAAACCAAAGACAACTTTGGATGTCAGGGTTACTTACTGTGAAGGCCATTTCAGGGTCATTTTGTGCTGCACTTGTAATCCTGTTGCTCTGGGGGGAAAAGAAACCCAAACGGATGACATTTACAAAATGATGGCTTTTTAGCAACCGAACCTAGATGAAGATCTGCGACAGCCCTGGGAAATTTGCCCAAATCAGTTCAAGAGCAAACACAAAGATGAAAACAGAAGGCACTTTCTCTCAAAAGCATGTTTCAAAGACAATGGGATGAGAGCATTGTTTGTAATATAATGGAAGAGATGACAAGGGACTCTCCAAATAATACAGAATTTATGGGTCTTTATAGCGTATTTGGAAAATGACTATAGTCTTCCTAAGGTAGTCTCGTCATAAGATTTTGGATATGACTCTACTCTAGCGGTTGGGCATGGGAGGGTGGTAGGGAAGAAGTGTACAGAAATACTGTATGTATATTGATTCATATTGTTAATATTGTCATTGATGCTTGTATTTACTTTTAACTTTTTAAGCAAAATAGAGTGAGATATTCAGTGGAGTCTTGCTCAGGGAATAAGATCCAGAGGAGATGTTCCTGTTCCTCTTGGAGTCCCATGTTCTCCCACTTTGTTCTGGAATACCAAAAGACCCTCGAAAACAGGGTGAAAGGCAGAACAAAAGGCAACAGAAAAAAGGAGCACTCCACACCCTGGAATTTGACTTTTACCATTTTCATAAACTACTGCTGGATTACAGTTCCTTTTGCACATGGAAGGGATCCTTCCAACCCATCCCAACATCGGGAACTATGTAGAAGATTTTCTCCTAGAAAGGGTCCACCTCATAGATGATCTAATAGAGACTAGCATAACTCAGGGCAGAAGACAGATAGTCTATTTTCCATGCCCAAGATCTCTTGTGGTGGCTTTTAATTTTCATTCAAAAGGAGCCATATACGCTAGAACAGTGGTGGTAAACCTTCAGCACTCCAGATGTTTTGGACCACAACTCCCTCAGTCCCTTGTCATTGGCAGTACAGGCTTGGAATTCTGAGAGTTGTAGTCCAAAGCATCTGGAGTGCAAAGGTTCACCACCACTGCGCTAGAATGTCCCGACTGTCTAGAGAATTTGGTGAAGGAGGTACCCTCCCACTTGTTTTCTCAGTGCAGATCCCCAGGCAAAAGAAGAAACAATTAAAGTCCCTTTGAGATCTTCCTCTCCGAATGGGACAGCAGGCCATCCTTCCTTGGAAAGGAAGAGCACATCCAAACGTTCATAAGAGGATTCTCTATTTCCCCATTGCTGTTGATGGTGAGCAGCCCCCATAGAAGAATTCTTTAGGGATCTGAGCCTCCCTAGTTGTAGAGATTCGTACTTAAGTACAGTGGACCCTTTTATAACAAACAGCTTGTATAATATAAAATTTGTACAACATAAAAAATTTGAAGTTTGCCTCGCCTGGGGAGAATCCGTACAAAATAAAAACGGGATCACTCTGTTTTCAATGCATTTCTATGGGAATTTGTATAAAGGAAAATTTGCTTAACATAATTTCATTTGGAACAAATTAATTCCTTTATACAAGGTGCCACTGTAATAGATTTCAGCCCCTGCTATCTTTTTCTTATTACACTTTAACAGCGAAGGAGACTTCCACTGGGAACCTGACGTCCTCCCAATGCTTTTGTTTCACTGCAACTGGAATCATCCTTCACCACTGCTTAGGGTGGATGGGAGGGCTGTGGTCTGGACACATGGAGGGCCATACACTCCCAGCCCTGACTTTAAGGGAGGAGGAAAGATAGACATTCCCTTTCTATTCACGGCTCACAAACTAGGTCAAGCTAAACATAGCCATTCTATTACGTAGAGACCCACAGAAAGGTCCAAGATTGGGTTTTCTTTTGCTTTTTGGCTTTTTCTTCACAGCTCGAGCAGCAGGTGATGTGACTAGTAAGTGAGAAAAAGAAAAAACTGTAGAGGTCAACTTATAGTGCTTACAAGGCCAAATGCACCTCAGTGTATCCAGGCATAGCTTGGCTTGGCTTGTCACATTTTGGGTATCCAATGCCACATTTCTGGGAAAACATATAAACTGAAACATAATGAAAGCCTCACAGAAAATGCCTGTCTTTCTGTCTCTGCAAGCTCATGCTTTCCTTCCAGGTGGTAGACTTTCCAATTGAGGCATTTTGTTGCCTTCTTCTTCTTCTTCAGGTGTCATGTCCTCGTAGAACATTGGCAAGCCATAGCCTGAACTGGTTTCTATCTAAAGCTATTCTAAGCAGAGCAGCTGTGCTCACTGCAGACACATTGGCTTAAGTCAGGCATGTCCAAACTTCAGTCCTCCAGATGTTTTGGACCACGACTCCCATAGTCCTTTTTGCAATCTAAGCTTAGAATTCTGGGAGCTGTGGTCCGAAGTTTGGACATGCCTGGCTTAAGTCCTTAAGCCAGAATGGTCTTCCACGCCCCGGGCCACTCTTCCCATCTATTTTTTGTTGAAGGATAACTTGCAGCAGATGACATTTCTTATTGTGCATTGTGTGTCTGAAGTATTGCAATTTCCTTCTCTTTACAGTATTGAGGATTTCTAAGTTTTTATTCATGTGCTGTAAATACAGCCACATTAGTGACTCTGGCTGTCCAAGGTATCTTCAGAATTCATCTGTACGCCCACATTTTGATTGCTTCCAGCTTCTGGCATAATGTGTCTGTAAGGGTCCAAGTTTCAACACCATAGAGAAGTATGCTGAATACATAGGATGCTGGACCAGAGAGGGCTGTTGATTTGATCCACTGTGGTTCCTTTTATATTTCCAGTACCTTAAATCAGGACCACGGTAGGACTTCAAGAGTGTAAAACATCAAGCCCTATGTTTAAAGATAAAATATATATATATATATACAGTATCCAGTTAAATTTGACCTCTCGCATCTCCTGCTATCTGATGCTTGCAAGTGAAGGTTCTATTACTGTCAGGGATTTTTATTTTCTTTTTCCAAAAGGAGACATGCACTCAAGACCCAATTCTTCAACAAACAGCAGAATTCAGCAGGCAAGGAACAATAGATCTAATCAGTGAGGCCCTATTCCCAGGCATTCCCCATGTTCACCTAACTTTTAAAATACAGATGCACCTCAGGGAAACTTGAAAAATCCATACGCCATCCAGTGCCTTTGTCAGAAAGTTTCAGGTGTTTCTCTATACTCTTGTCAAACAAATCTCAAATATCTGTCTGTGTGAACTTCTCCCCCCCCTTCAGTGTGTGTGTGTGTGTGTGTGTGTGTGTGTGTGTGTGTGTGTGTGTGTGTGTGTGTGTGTGTGTGTGTGTGTGTGTGTGTGTGCACGCGCGGGGGGAGCGGGGGAGAAAAAAACAATGCTATTATTTAAATTTTTCATCTAGGGTGGAGGATGGGAAGGGAACCTTGGTAAGATTCCTTGAAAATCTTGCTTTGTGAAAAACAGCACCTGACATTATGCCACAGAGAGCTTCCTTCAGTTACAAAGGAGGAGAGAAAAAAAATGACAGAGGAAGAACCAGGCAAAACAGCAGTTGGTATTCACTGTCATGAAGAGTGAAGCTGAGGTTGCCTAGCAACAAAAAAAAGCCAAGTGATGGGAAAGCGTCACTAAAAACTGAATGCTGAAAGTGTGGTTACTATTAAGATTTGGGGAGAATAAGGATAGCCACTGAACATCCCATAAGCATGCATAAACAGAAAACTTTGTTAGGAAAAACCCACTGCCTTTGTTTAGCTCTGAATTTCCAGCGGTGGTAAGCCAGATACTGTGGGATGTTTACAAGTTGTTCATGAATATACTATAGTAATCTATTTCTGTTATTTTTCTGTCCTCAGCATCCAGGATTCAAAGACATATTGCTTTTGTACAAAAGAGTTTCATGAATCTAGTCAAATTAGCCTTATTAATCTGGTATGATCCTTGTTTCATGTATAGTTTGGCTACACTTAGTACATAGAGATGCAGAGGTATCAGTTCTATTTTCAGGATAAAACTAGAAATGTTCCTCTTGGCAAAATAATTAGATCAACTGTTAAGATTAGGCAAGTTCTAATTCAATGCTCAAAAACCCATTCATGGATCATGAATGTGGGATACTGGGCTTCTGTACCCATGATTTAAAACACCAGGAGATGGCCCGATAGTGCTGTATAATATCATGTCCACATTGCCATCAGCAGAAAAGAGAACACCAAACTCCACATAGCAAAGAGCCAACTGAAAGTTGTCAACATTGAGTGTATGGTCAACACCAAGTGCAGCAGCGAAGATGGATGTCCTCTTGTGCTCACTACCATTCACAAAGAAACACCGAGTCAAGAACATCTCACAAGCTGATTCCTTGCCCCCTCTTAGTTAACCACTTCAAATTCAAACACAAAGCCATTGCCAGAGCAAGTGTGAATGGTACTCAATTACACAGGGATAAACAATCAGTTTAGGTTTGGACTTTCCTCTGCTAAAATATTAATCATATTACTTCTTAAATACAGACATATACCTTGTGTGGTCCCTTTGTAATAAACAGTTTAATGTGACATAACCAACAACGTTAACTGCAAACACTCCAATATCATATCTCCTCAAAATTTATGCTCACGTTTCATTCTATGTCGTCTAGCTGCACTCCACAAGCTTCGTGTTTTGCTCCACCACACAAAACTGGGATGGGACTTTTGGATTTTCTAAATTGCTACCCAGAGAAGTCACCTGGGATTTTCCCCTGGAAGAATTACTTTAATGTGGGGCTCTGTCACCATTTTTTACCTTTGAAGAAAGCAGAAACTGCTCCAGTGGTGCTCAGAAGTGGCAAGATTCCATTGGAGCAGCAATGATTCTTGAGATGAGTAGACTCACTGCCCATTAAACTCTATAGAGGACATTTCTCAAACAACTACCTGTCACATGACTTCTGGAAGTTGCATCCTTATTGTGTATTCAAACCTGACATTTAGGTGAGGAATTAACACACACAAAACTTCATGATGCCAAATCCCACCCCCAGTACCTGTGCCAAATGTATGTCCTAGTTTTGTACCTTTATGTTCCAATAAGGGTTACTCTTTGGCCTCCAACTGGAGCATAAAACACTCCTAGAATCTTCTAGCCAGCATAGCCACTGTAGCCAAGGGATGGGGGACAGTTTCTAGAAACAATAAGAGTCTATCTAGATAAAAGGTTCCCAACCTTGGTCCCCAGATGTTCTTGGATGCCAACATGCAGAAATCCTGGCCAGCACAGCTAGTGGGAGCTGCAGTCCAAGAACATCTGGGTTACCCAAGTTTGGGCACCACCGGGGTAGATGGACAATCAATTTTATTTATTTATTTATTATTTATTTTAAGACTTGTATTCCGCCCGTCTTCCCGAAGGAACTCCAGGCGGTTCACAGCATATTAATGTATAACAGAGATCAACAGTCTAAATATATAGCAATTTAAAACAGTTAAGCAGACAATAAAACACAAAAAGCAAAAGGCAGATGGCGGGAGAAAAAAATTAATATAAGGAAGCTTCCTGCTTTATCTATGACTAAGCTGGCTCCAAAGAAAAACATTGTGCCTGAAAATGATCTCAGTGTTGCATCTTCAGAAGCTCCAAGAGAACCCAGCAAGCCCTCTTTCCTGTTCTTCTACTGAGTAACTCACAATCACCCTTTCCTATTGACATGACCAAGGGGTGAATCATATGTGAATCAAACTGGTACTTAAATATAACTCACTTGCAATACGGTAAATCCAGAAATAAAATTGCTTCTCATTTATTTTCACATACAGAGTAATTATGATGCAAAGTGTCTCAGAGCCTTACTTGCAAACAAAACTGTGTATGAAGAAAGCATCTGCCATCTGTGTACTTGTTGCAGAGACACGATACTTAGAACAAGAAATGTTCCAAGAATCTGTGGCTTTAACCATTATCTTCTCCCCCACCACTTCAACGATTTTTGGGCCTTGAGCAGGTGTAGCCTCATTTGCCATGCAGTGTAACCTTTTCACAATCCTCTTGGAGGATGTCTAGAGAAGCAAGAAAGTGTGCATTCACCAGCACAAACTGAGCTACCTAATTGCTCAGTGGAACAATGAAGAGTCTGGGTCGGATTACCTGGCTTCAATTTCACAAATGTGTGTGCCTTTCATGGATGTATCTGTTAAAGCTGCAGTTTGCACAAAGGCTTCTTATGTGTCACACAAATGCATTTCTCTAGGCTGTCAGAATGGGCAGCAGTATGCAAATGGGAGGAGCGGTTGTGCAGTGCCTTTTTGACAAGGGCCATCAGAGGGCTGACTGTTTTGCTAATTAACTTCTCAGGAGCCTCATTAAAAACTTACTGGTCTCACAAAAACAAAACAAAACAAAACCCCAATCTCCTGGGCAAAATAAAACCAACACCTCTTGGTTTACAGCTATTCCCACACCAAACATGGAAGCAGAGCCCATGCTTTATTCTATATACCAGAGCAGTTTCTCTGGGAGCAACAAAGAAATGTCTTGCCACTAGAGATGGGCACGACCAGAAAAAATGACGTTTCGAGTTGTCGTTTGTCGGGAAGGGTCCATTTCGGGTCGTTTCCGTTTGTCGCGATAATTTTCAAAAATTTGTCGTTCCGTTTGTCGTTTGGTCATTTGTACCGCGATTTAGCGCGATTTGACGTGACGTCCCAGTGAGCATGGGGGCATCCCACAATCAGGAGCTGGCGTTAGGTGTTTTTGCGCCCTAGGCGGCGGGCGGGGCAGGGGGCGGGCGGCGGGCGGGGAGGTGCAGGCAGGCGGCGACAGCAGCAGGGGGAGGCGCGGGCGGGCGGCGGCCGCGGGTCCCGCAAAGATCCTTCCAGAATGATTCCAGACTAGCAGGTGGGAAAAAAAACACTTTAAAGTTTGGTGATGGATCGTTGCTGCACAAGAGTGCATCCTATGCAATAAAGGAAACAAAATGGGCAGAATGCTTGCAATATATTTCTTTTTTTTTCTCTTGGTCAATGCCTGCTGCTGAGTGCTGACTGAGTCGAACCGGCCACCCTACTTGGTCTGGCTGCCTCTTATACTTTTTTGTTGTTTGTTTTGTTTTGGCTTTTATCCATCCCATCTCCCCTCCACCTCTCAGAGGCAGCAGGAGACACAGGCATTCCGTTCCTCCCCAAATCTGGATGAGGGTCTACTCCCCTCAATGCCCCCCATCATCCCAGTTAGGTTTTGGAGCTGCACAATGTGACATATTACAACAAGATTCCAAGGAGGAGTCTGCAAATATACAGAATTAGCTTCAGGTGTGGTGGTACCAGGTGTCACCCTCCCTCCTCTCTCTGTGTGTGTGTGTGTGTGTGTGTGTGTGTGTGTGTGTGTGTGTGTGCACCCGCACCCACCTGTGTGTGGGGTTGCATGCATATGCATACACATGAGCACACACGCATGTCATACAACTCAAATATCTGTGACTACACACTGAATATGTGTAGTTGAAGAAACCGAGGTAAATAATAAACAAGCTATCCATATTTTCTTATTAAAAACTTAAACAACAAGCAGAACAGGTTAACAAATTTACAAAATATTTAAGAAGTTCTTGATTTCCACACTCATTTCTGGTAACTTCTACCAGCATAAATAATTTACTTTTAGTTTTTTATTTTTAATCAAACAGTGGGTCCTTCAAAGGTCATGGATGCTGAGGGCTCTCAAATGATTACAAACATAGCTTCCCAAGGATGCAGAGCACCTTTCAAAGACTTGTGTTGTTGTTGTTGTTGTTTGTGTGTTGGGGGAGAGGTGTTGATGGAAAATGGGATATGCTAGGCACCATAGGGGGCTGATGTTGCCCACCTCCCCTACAGACACTGAGGCCTCCCACAACTGCACAGAGTTGAATGAAACAGACACAATAACTCAATATACTATCATCTGCAATGCAGTGTACCCGAGTGTTGCTGATATGTAGAAATAAAAAGGCCAGAAGATAAGATTCATCACATTCCACTCTTCTTAGTTCAATCTGTCCTGCTTTGTGCACAACATATATTTTACCCTATGTATTTTTCATGTCTACTTTATTTTGCAGAAATCCCAAAAGGAGAGACTTTAGTTTCTCTTAACTCAAAAATGCTGCCGTTATCATTAAAACTTCCAAGTGTAATCAATGAATACCTTTTGATCTGTTTGTGACTACTTATTGTACTGGAGCAGGAAATGGCAAGCCACTCCAGTATTCCTGCCAAGAAAACTCCATGGACAGATGGTCACAAAGAGTCGGTCACGACTGTAATGACAAAACAAAACACACACTTATTGTACATTTCAAATACTCCATCCATCCAGCCATCCATCCAGCCATCCAGCCATCCAGCCAGCCACCCAGCCAGCCATCCATCCACCACCTCATTAATGCCAAAGCACTATTCTGGAAATATTACAGAGGATTAAAACAAAGCTTCATGACAAAACACTAAAATAAGACACAAATAGTAATGTGGCAAGAGTACTATTAAAACAAATCAGTGGTGTCAACAAATTATCACAACAAATGGAGCTGGAGACAAAATGTTCAATGAAGGTCTGATTGAAAAGCATCCCTTAAAAGAATGTCTGTGAAGATTTTCAATCATTCAGGTGAGGGTTACCTGGAAGGTGAGTCATGGCAACTGCACTTCTTTTCTTATGGGATCGAAACGTTTCACTACTCATCCAAGTAGTGAAAGTACTTGGATGAGTAGTGAAATATTTTGTTCTCACAAGAAAAGAAGTCCAGTTGCCATGACTCAACTTCCAGAGCCCTTAAAATAAGTGTTTTAACAGTGTCGTTAAATAATGGTGGGGGTGTTAAGGTATAGCTCCACCTTTATGTGAAGTAATAATATTCAAGGCACATTACGGGTTAAAAATAGACAAAACAGATGCAATGTATAACCTTAAAAAAGATGAGGGATCGCTCAGGGGTTAAGACATCTGGCCACAGAGCCAGGCAGTAGGATTTGATTCCACATTCTCCTAGGAATGGAATGGAATGAAATGGAATTTATTGTCGTTGTATAAATACGAGATTAAAAGTGCCATCCAGTCAGTCATTCACACAACCCAGCATAAAAATCCAAGACGTAAAATCTACAATTTAAGAACAAACCATCTATACACATACTCCAACATTCACACGCCGAACATCACTTACACTCATTTAAAACTCACATAAAAACCAAACATACACACACAGCCCTGCACTCTTTCACCTGACAACATTCATACCCAATCCATAAAAACTACAATTTAAAAAACAACAACAGCCATACACAATCCCCCATACAATATATATGTAACACATTCAACACTAATATTACCCGTCAACTTAATTTTTAACAGAATTTAGCATGGTTACTGCTATTGGGTAAAAACTTTTCCCAAACTAGATTGGATGACCCAATGGGTCCCTTCCAGCATTGTAGTTTGAAGAGTATTATTATTATTTAATATTCAGTGAACAACACAGCAAGCAAAAGAAAGCATCCTTCCTCAACAATACACAGGTTCCAAAGCCCTATGTAAATAAAATGGCTTTTGCCTGCCACAGAAGGACACGGAGGAGAGGGTCAGCCCAACTTGACAGGGAGCTGCAAGGACTAGGAACAGCCAATAACAACCACCATCTTAGAAGGTGCATCTTGCCTCTTCTAAGATGGCACGATGGTACATGTATAATCACCAAAAATACACCTCTTTGGCTTTTCTTCTGAGTAAATATTTCATTCATGTGCTGATGCATGCATTCAATGAGTTGATGAATTTAATACCTGTGATTACACTGATTTACATACAGTCATAGGGATTGACTATGCTTTAAGTATGTACATGTATCACTAGAGTACCTGATTTGTAGACACACACACACACACACACACACACACACACACACACACACACACACACACACACACACACACACACACACAGACTGCACCCTCACATCTCCAAGCAAAGCTGTGGCCATCAGAATATGGATCACTACACTCAATGAAGCAACAGGCTGACTTGGCATAAGGAATTTATCATGTTTGACTTGATGACAGACCCAGTGAGTGAGAACTCACACACTGTTCTATTAACTCACACCACTGTTCTATTAAATTACTGAAAGTAGGTGAATGGGTGCCTTCACCCATGGGGTGGGGGTGGGGACTGTTAACCCACAATTTGATTTGCTTGATAACCTTCTACTCCATAGCAAAATGCTGAACTTTACGTAAATGTTAAGCACAAAAAAAAAAAAACAAGCAACGCTTTCCTGTATGATACACAGTGCTTTGAAATGTGCTAGCAGAGTAATCTGTGAGACCTATTCTTGAGAGGTCATTTCCATGACAAAAAAAAAATCACATTCAGGTAGAAAATCTTGGCTTGTCAGGCACGGCTAAGATTTTTTTTAAATCTTATCTGACACGTGGCACCCCAAATTAAGTGTTGTTTATTTATTATATGTACACTTCATTCCTCACCCAAAGAGCTAACATATGGTTCAGGGGGAGGGGGCGGCTCCCTGGCAAGCCATGTGCAGGGCCAGAACTATTTACCTTCAGCAACAGAAATGTGCCATAAATCTTCACATCACCCTCTAAAAAAAACTGTCTACCTTTCTGATACAGGGCCTGGTCATACAGCCATCCTGTGTTAAACCCATGCTGAGTTTTACTTTCACACAGTGAACTCCAACGGGCATATTTATTTTCACCTGAGACTTACTGTTTTTTTAGGAAGCAAGTTAAAACAACAAGCCATCAGAAGCCAAAAATACAAGGGAACAATTCAATTATTCAGTAGGAATGCAGGAAACAATTAAAAAACCATGCAACTTGAGTCAGTTAAAATAAAATGCTACATCTTGGGGTTTTTGTTTTGTTTTGTTTTGAGAAGCATAGACAGGCTCACAGGCTCAACAGAAGCAACAGGTAAAAGCTAAGATGGGAGATGTGAGCCACAATGGTGTACAGTGACCCCCCCACTCCCCAGCCTATTGCAGGGGTTAGGAACCCGACCCGACCCGCAATAATTGAAAATCCACTCTATGCAGATGCAGATTGGGTTGGGCCTGGGACGCCTAGCTGGGGGCTCTTCTACTTACCCCCAGCCTGATGCTGCCCCGAACAGGCCTGTGAGGGCCTTCCCGAGCCTTCTGGAAGTCACTCTTGGGATGCCGAAAATCTTTTCTGAGGCCTCAGACAGTCCTAGACCCAGAAGTGAGTTCGGTTTGCAGGGAGGCCCTTTTGGGGCCTCCAGAAGGCTCGGGAGGGTCCTCACAGGCCCGTTCGGGGCAGCACCAGTCCTGGGGTAAGTAAGGGAGAACTGAAACAGGCCTTTCCCCCCTTATCCCAGGGGCCCTTTTTCATATACTGCAGTCCCGCGATATAGCAGGACCACAGTATATGAACCAGGAATGGGTGTGGGGCCACTGTACACAGTTACCTGAAAGCAAGGCTATGTGCAGCATCATAGCCATATGTAGCAAGAGTTCGTGGTGGGCAAAATGATTTCAGCTTTGTTTCAGGAACAAAGAGGCCAAAACTAAAATGAAAACTGGTGAATCTGAATCTGGATTTAGAACACTCATCTGAGTCTCATACGGTGGTGTTCCCATGAAGCTGCTTTGAGGTTCCAGCACCTACGCTGTTAGGATTTTGGTTTTTTTCAGTGGCGGTTTTGTTGTGCACTAGCTCTGATGTTCTATTTGGCTGCTCCACAAATAAAATCCAAGGCAGATTGCAATTCATGATCTCCATATGTGGATATCAAAACCACCTGCGTCATGTACCATCAACTTTCAAGGTAAGTCGCTTTACTACTGCTACCCCACAGTGGGTGGAATGGGACTCATGAGCCCTACTTTGACACCTGGGAATAGAAAAATACTATGGCTCCATACTAAAAAAAAACCCCACAAAAACATATTAAGTAAGTAAAATGTCTTTTTAACATTGAACAGTTCCTCTTTACCGTGTTCTTCCTTTCTCTTAGTCTAACAGCATTTCTGTAGTGCTCAAACAGAAACATTTAACGGTCATATTTTGGAACGCTGCACCTATTTCGCACTTGATAGCGTTATTCATTTTTTCATTGTAAAACATAAATGTAACAGTGTGTCATTAATTATCTGTGGGGAATGTTTTCTTTTTTAATCTAAATATAGAGAGCAGGGAAGGGTGGATAGAAACTCCTGCAGATGCCACTGGCTTACTGCTTCCATCATCTGTCACCAATGGCTGCGCTGGGTGGAGCTGATTGAGTGTTGTCATCTAATAACCTCTGGGCAGCAACACACTCCTCTGGGTAGAGCTGATTGAGTGTTGTCATCTAATAACCTCTGGGCAGCCACACACTTCACTGTAGGAAGGCCATAGAGCTCTAGAGCGAGCAGAGTTGGAAGCTGCCCCAAGATTCATCTTGACCGACCCCCTGGGCAGTTCAAGGAATCCATAGGTAAAGAATCCTGGACCCTAAAATAACAGGGTTGTAGAGCTATAAGTAGTTCATAGAAATTACATGTCTACAAGAAGAACTGCCAGGATCACCCGTGCCAGCTCCCAACCCCAAGGGAGGCCCGGAAAGTCGTAACAAGGAGTAGGGCCTTGTCGGTGGTTGCTCCCAAGCTATGGAACCATCTACCCCCTGAAATTCGGCTGACACCCTCACTTTTAAAAAGCTATTGAAGACCTGGTTGTATAGAATGGCATTCCCTGATTCTTCAAACATTTAGTAAGGCACTATTTTTTGTCACCACTTTTCTTCTCTCTCCCCCTTCTTTCACTCTCTCACCATTTTTAGCTTCGTGTTAGTTTTTTGTTGATTTATGTACATTTTATTTTATTATGTACCTTATATTTTGGCTTTTAAGATGTATTCCCTTGTTTAATTGTTGTGTTATCACATGTTGTAAACCACCCAGAGTAGCTCTAGGTCTAGGTGAGCGGTATAAAAGTCAAATAAATAAATAAATAAATAAATACATCTGAAAGTAAGACTTATCCCCATATCTATTTTGTCAAAATTGTAATTTTTCCCTCAGAACCTGGGAAAAGCCAATGGTTCCCAACACCCTAAAATCCTGGCTAGCAGAGCTAGTGATGAGGGCTTCTGGGAATTTTAGTCCAAAAACAGTTGGGGACTCAGGATTGAGAACCAGTGTTGAAAGCAATCGTATCGAGTTAAATTCTGAAAGGGATGCACTCATCATAACAGTCATGCCCCAAAGGAGAATTAATAAATGCAGGCAGCTAATATTCATTTTCTGTTTCCATCATAAGCAAGTATTCTGTCAAGTTAATTAAACTTAGCCCCTCCCCCTTTAAGAGAGAAAGCAAATGCTCTTTTTGTAGAGTTTCCAACTAAGAAAATATCTGCACTCATAAAATATGGGTGCAGATATTAAAAAAATGAAGTGTAAATGTTTACCACTGTTAAGACTGCTTAAATCTTAAGGTTTAGGATACTGTTGCTAGAGTTGGAACTAGCAACTAAAGCGGGGCCACTGACTCAACGGAATGTATGCTTACCATTCAGCCACACATTCAATGGGTTTATATTTAGCTTGGATTGGCAACATTTAATAACCGAACATCTTAAGAACATTTTTAAAAAGATATTTAGTTCAGAAACAGGCAAGATTCTGCTCTGCACTAAAGGAGATACCAAGGAACCATCTCCCAGCCTAGAGTGAACGCTAGCCTTCTATTTAAGCTTATGCCGTTGGACGCTGTCCATGGGCAGCTGGTGCTGATCTAATCCGGCAGTGTAGTGGCAGCAGGTCGTGTCCCTCTGCGTGCCTGACTACTCCGCCCAGGCTCCATTCCAAAGCTGCTCCCGTTCTGCAACTGGGTAGAACAGAATAAAAAAAATGATGCAATCCCTTTCGGATGAAAGTGGCCCATTCTTTGAACAGACTGCTGTTATGAAACATCTCGTTGGGCACCAATTTAGAAGCATTTGTATTCTGAAGGGGGGGAAAACATTGGCTGAAAATACCAATTAAACAAGGAAATGTTTTTGCTACTATTTGTTGCTTTCAATACGCTTTAACATTTTGGCCGGCTGCACCTCCCTTGCATGGTTGTAAGACAAGAGCCATATACTATTCCAGCAGCAACCCACTCACAGCGCACACCACCTCCAAAGATTTCCACTTGAGCAATCAGCAACTGGGATCATGAAGGAGCCACTGAGTGAGTCATCTGCGCTGTTATGATTAAGAGGCCAATGCACACAAAAGGAAAGAGCCCAGCTTGATGTTCCAGAGGCTGGCAGCTACCTCTAAATAATTTGTAGCTCGCAGAGAAGCAGTGACTGCATGAAGGAAAAAGTGCAAGGTTCATAGCACTGCACAGGCATCACAGCTAACACAGAGTGTCCTTTACAATACAGACTGGTAAATACTAAGTGCCAGCAGATGCTGAACCACGGAGGAGATAAAATGAAATCACAGCTTCAGGCAGCCATCCCCTCTATCAGAAGAAAGCTGGGGAAAGTCTATTTGGGGTGGCTACAAGTCCCAGAATTATGTTGGGAACTGCAAGTCCATCCTTCCATGCTCCATACCATGAGAGACTCTTGGTCCCTGCACAGGAGCTCGGCTCTGCAGAACCCCCGAGAACGACAACAAAGCCAAAACCGAGGAAACAGAAGTCTCACCCCCTCTTAAAGAGTAACCCATGTAGTATGGAGTATACCTTCGTGGATTGCAATCCATAATAATCACAGATCGTGTTGTTTGAAGGACTGGGACAGTGCAAACACCACCCGTTACTTCAGATGCAGCTTCACAACATCTCAGCTCCAGGCCTCAACTAAGAAACTACCTGGCATTATTTTTTCATCTTACCAAGAACTTTACATCTCAGAAATAACTCCTGCCAACTCCATCTTTTGCCATGCTTGAACTTTTGGTACTGCTCTGAGGAAGAGGGTCTTGCCCTTGAAATGTTAGCATCTTTTTTGTTATTTTACTAGTAGCTTAAAGGTATCACCTGATCTACTTTTGTATTTAGTTTTTGTTACGGCTACACTACTCCCCAACTTGTTTTGCCTCAAATAGAACTACAGGGTGAACTATTCCATGTGAAAAGGAGCCAATTTCATTCCCCCTCTCCCTAGACTTCATTAAACGTAAAGTATTTTCCTTTGCCTTTCTAGAACAATCTATTAACTCATAAATTTGGCTCCTCAGAATGACATGCTACTCCTGAATTTCCCATGATCAGTGAAAAAATATGAGTTGCTATCAAATAGTGTAATCAATATTGCAAATTAACAGAGAGAAGACCATTGAACTATAAGCTTTTGCTACCTGATTTGTCCTAGAAAAGTTTGCTACAAAAGTTGTTTGCAAGTCAAACCTTCAGGCATTAATATTCTTTGGGTCACCGCATGACCAGGGAGGAGGGGAGAAGAATCTCCTTTCTTTTCCTACATATTCAGCATATGAAGCCACAACAGTTCTGCTCTTTTTGGCATTTTTTTCATACTTCTTGAAATTTCAACCAATTTTACCTAGGTAATTTTCATCTAGGGAGGAAGTAGCAAGCAGGGCACATGTGTACCGCTTGCTGGCTTCATGACACGAGAGAGTTGTGCGGCTCCTGAACTAGGCCACAGAGCACAAGTCGCATAAGTATCTTGAAAGCTGGAGAGTTGTACACCTTGAGCACCTCTCACCATAACTGAGAGAGCCTTTCACCAGCTGAGCAAAAGGTATCAAGGGACTGGCAAAAGAGAGCTTAATAGGTTTACGTTACAAATGTAGGCCTGTTGATTTGTGCCAGGAAAAGTGGATAGGAAGAGAGAAAACTGCCCATTAATTAGGAGACAATTTGCAGCTGAGTGTGAACTGATGGGAAGAAATGTTTTCTAAGGTCATAAAGCATTTCTTCCCTGGTACTCACTTAATTTGACGAAAACGTGTTTCAGCTGAACCAAAGGAAGGTTCATCTTGCCTTAGAAATGTTCTGTATTTTAACTTTTTAAATTTTGGTTCTACTGATTGTTGTTGGGTTTGTTTTGTTCTTTATGTCATATATTTTGTTCTTTATGTCAACATCCTTTCCCTTGTGTTTTGTGCTTGCTTGTTATCTGTTTTTTTGTATTACTAATTTTAATGTAAGCCGCCCAGAGTTCCTACTGGGAAGATGGGCGGGGTATAAGATTAACAAATAAATAAATAAATAAATAAATATTGTGGAACCGATTATTTTTTTCCTCTGTATTTAGTCGTATGCTGTTCCTTGTTATCCGCCCTGAGGTCCTGTCTGGGAAAATCTGGTGGTATATAAATACAAACAGAATAAATAAATAAATAAAGAGGACTGGGGGCCAAGTTACTTTGAGAAAAGTTACTCTCTGCAGGCAGGTTTAGGGTAACTGAGAATCTGATTGGCGGAATACCCTCTAAAGTTAACTAAAGGTCTGGAAAGACGCACTGTAAGCATTAAAATGGCATAGAGAATTTAGATATTTTAGCTCAGATTCTATGAGACAGTTAAGCTCATTTGCTGTCTTACTACACTCTGCATTAGGTTCTGGAACTATGTGACAATTTGCTGTGTTGTAATTATTAGTATACCACAACTATGCTATTTTCTTTAGGAACTGTGCTAGAGAAGCCCTGGTTAATACCTTTTTGGATGTGTAGTAGCTTCATCATTTTAATTACCTTTGAACCAAGTTTTGAAACTACTTTGAATTGCATTTTCTTTTTGACTTTTTGAAACACCAGGAAAAGTCAGGGTTGCATCGTTTGTGTGCACCTCTCTGTCCCAGCCCTAATCCTGAAGCAGTGTTGGCGAACCTATGGCACGGGTGCCAAAGGTGGCAGTCGGAGCCCTTTCTGTGGGCACCCAACATCGGCCCTTCACAGCCACCTGTATTCAGGTTAAATGGCTCTATTGGCACTTTGTGAAAAATTAGTGGCTTCTGAATCACAGATTGGGCACTCAGTCTCTAAAAGTTTTGCCATCACTGTCCTAAAGCAATGTATTTTGTGTGTCATCCATTTGACTAGACTTCCCGGGGGGGTGTCTTTATAAACTCCTTCCTTGTTATTCCTTTTCCTCTGAAGGTGTCCCCCTCTATTTTAATTCCAATTAAAAAGTTTATGCATAATTTCCACATGAGTGCTTCCAACAGAAAAATAATTTTGTACAGAAAGGGGCTGAGGCACTAAGATCCACCCCCACAGCAAAGCCTGATTCTATATACAGTGGTACCTCTTAACACAAATGCCTTGTAAGATAAAAACCTTGTAAGATGAAAAAAATATCCAGAAACAGGCATGCTTCACAAGATGAAAATTCTCTATGGGATGCTTCGCAAGATGAACATCTGTTCCATATTTTCAAACAAGCTACCCAGGATGCATTGCACCCCACAGTTTCTGGAGGGGTGAAAGGGGTTTTTGGAGCCATTCTGGACATTGTTTTGCAGCAGTTTTGGGACTTTTATAACTTGGAAAGGTAGGTAGCTGAGGTTTCCTTGCTTTCTTTTGTCCTTCTTTGCATTCTTTTCCATTGCTCTGCAGGCAGGAACAGGCTGGGTTGGTCTTGATGCTTGCTATTGACCATATTTGCATTTTTTTCCATTGTACTTTTGATGGGAACAGGTTGGGGCTTGTCTTGCTGCTTGATTTTGTCCGTCTTAGTATTGCACTACCGGGGTGGTGGTGGTGTTCCGGAGCTTTTGTTCCAGCTCTGCATGCCATTAAAGTGCACTTTATAAAGAGGTATGGGGGCAAAATGGCTTTTTGGCTTTTTTTTTCAACCTCTGGAACAGATTAACTGGTTTCCCATTGATTCCTATGGGAAACCATGTTTCGCAAGACCAATTTTTTGTAAAATGAAATGACTTGTGGAACAAATTAAATTCATCTTAAGAGGTCCCACTGTAATAAAAACTACCCAGGGAGATTTAGATAAAAAGGAGACACAGATCTAGATATATTCAGATTTGCATCATCTGAATGGAAGGAAAAACAATCAGAAAACATAATGGTGAAATGCAGAGTGGCTTGCCTGGCCTTTGAACAAGGCTTTGCTAATTAAACTGTGTTTTCCAACCTACAAGGGAACTCACAATGGCTATCAAAAGGCCTGGCTTATCATCTCATGTATTGGCCCTATAACCAGAATCACAATCTGCTAACATAACAAGAGGTATGTCCCCTTGAAATTGCAAATCAGCTGCTGTTCAGAATGTATTGGAAATGACACAGCAAAAGTATTCCTTAAAAAAAGAAAAAGAAACACCCCAATGTATTCCTGAAGGCTTTCATGGGTGGGATCTGACGGTTGTTGCAGATTTTCCAGGCTGTTTGGCTGTGTTATGTTTCGCCAGTCTCTGTGGCCAGCATCTTCAGAGGGAGGCTATAATTCTACAGCATAACAACCCACAACAACCAAACACCCCAATCATTGGCAAGGAACTGAAATAAGGAATCCACAAAGATGTATTCAAATCACCTGGGGGAAATGTCATGCAGTTCCTGTGTTAATAGACTATGTATGCGGGCAACACCTCAAGATTCACAGATTAATTGACTGGAAAAACCAAGGATTTTCATTTTCTCTAGGAAATTTAACATAAGCAGGGTGAAACCAATAAAAAGATTCCTTCATAAAAATAGATTTCCAATGGCATACTTATATGGACAATTGTTATTAACTAATGCAGCTTGTATGTTCTTTTTGCTACTTTGAATACATGTGTGTTTTTAAATGCCTTTCCAGACGTATTCTCCTCCTCCCATTTAAAACACAAACATTTGTCTTCCAGGTAACTATTGTTAGGCAGCTGATTTTTGAAATTGTCCATGAAGATTCTCAATCATCCAGGTAGGTTCATCTGGAAGTTGAGTCATAGCAACTGGACTTGAAAGGTTTCGCTGCTCATCCAAATAGCTTCATCAGTCTGAAGAAAGCTAGTTGCAAGTCCTCCATTTTATAGTCTGCTTTGATCTCGTCACCCTGGTCTGAAATAGACTCATAAGATGAACAACGGCCTGAATAGGCTCGTTAGGTAGACAACAGTCTCAACAGGCCTTAAGGTAAACAATGGCCTAAGGTGCTGAAACCCATAAAGTATGGGTTGTTAGCTATGGCCTTGGTGGTAAAGAAGTATTTTTGATGTGTCTGGGTATTGTTGAAATCACAACCTGAGAAGTGGCAGATAAACTGTGATCTTTGAAAGGTGAAGATGGAAATGTTGGGTGTGTTTTTTAAAAAAAGCAAAACTAAAGCTAACCCTGGTGAATTATTATTTTTTTCTGAAGCACCTTCTCTTACTCAGCTAGTAATTTATAGATGCAAGGATATACTTTGTGAATGCTAATACAATGATTTTACTCATGCCAAAAAAATTAACCTAACCAGAGTATTCTTTGTACTCCATATTTTACTGACCTCTTTTTAAAAACTTTTTTGTTTTATACTGATTTTTATATTGATATTTTTATATTGATCACTGTAATGTATACCAGTTTTTAAACCTTCCACCCAGTGCCTTTCATATTCTAAACTGCACTATTCTATTTTATCTCATGTTTGGCTCGATGCCGTAACAATAAACTTTACCTTACCTTTACCTTTACTGACCTCGGTGCTTACAATTCATTCCTATATACCCATGTGTATCTATAGAAATACCTGCAGAGAGCTCACAGAAGTGTTCAGGGAGCAGTGTAGCTATCTACATCCCAGAGAACAAAAAAGGTATCTAGTCTGGTGCTACTTCTGTTGTATCACTGGGCATCACAGGAAAACAGTTTAAGGGCCACTTGAGGTTGCTAAGATTAGGCACAGGAAATGATGGCTGTAAGCATTTGACTGGTACAAGTGGCTTGACATGGGTGTCACCAAGGTCAAGCAACTGAGTGGGGTGGGCTAGAACCTGACCTGTTTCTGCCATGAAGACACAGAGGTCACAATACTGCAATTAGGAATGCACACACTCATACACAATTGGCAGGCAACATTTATAAACAGACCAAAATGTGCCTATTAAAGCATAGTACATGTACAAAAATTAACATTTTTAGAAATTTATTTGACTTAAATTTTCCCAGTGGTTTTTAAAAGCAGAAGAGATCTGAAGTATTATTCCATCTTTAAAAAGACTCTTGCATCACTACAGTAACCCCCCCCCGATCGCGGGGGTTAGGGACCCACCCCACCCACGATCCACAAAAATCTGCAATATGCAGAAGCGGGTGGGGGGCCTGGGGGCGGGTGGGGCGATTGCGCGCCTGTCCCAAAAGCCTCGGAGGAGCATGGTGGCGGTGTGGAGCGACCCAGTCACCCCCCGCAGCTCTTCCGCGCAGCTCTGAGGCCCTCCGGAGGCGCCCGGGGGGGCTGCGGAGAGGGACGCGTCCGTCCCCGCAGCCCTTCCGCGCGGCTCCGAGGCGCCCGGGGGGGCTGCGGAGAGGGACCGCGTCACTCTGCGTCGCCCTCCCGCACGGCTCCGAGGCCTTTCCCCGTGGCTTTGCGGAGGTGCGGGGGCGCATGGATCGACCAGATCCCCCCCCCACGGTGCAGGTATTGCGATCCTGCGATGTAGTGGGACCGCGGTACCTGAACCGCGAAATGGCGGGGGGTGACTGTACAAGCAAGACAAAACATGAGTGTTAGAAGGTCACACTACTGAGGAGACAGGATGAACTTTGCCTTCTGTGATACAGTAATCCTTGAACAGTGACAACTGATATTATAGCTGTACAATACCGCAGTGATGTTATTGTACATTAGAGCAAATCAACATTCCACAAGGCCACTCTAAAAATTTACTCATAGAATGTCCAAATAAAAATATATATTTATACTGTATATACAGTATTTTTCCAGGCATGAGACTATATTTTTGTTTAAAATTGTCAGAGCACAAATCGAGGGTTGTCTTATACATAGAAGTAAGCTGAGAGAGAACCGTGTGGTTGCAAAACTGTAATTTTGGGTTGGAAATGTGGGGATCATCTTATATATAGGGGTATTTTATAGATGGAAAAATATGGTAAATTTGAAACTAGACTTTGGATCAACAGCACCAAATTTGGCATGGATGTAGGAAACACTCAGCTCTTGCTCTGTGCTAAATCTGGGACACTTTGGGGAGAGGATTTTCACATTATGATTTTTAAAAAGTAAAACAGTTCTATCTCCCATGCAGAAACAAGCAACCCTAAATGGCCCCAGATTTAAAATAGGTCACACAAATAAAAAGACAAATCTTTCTTATCTGGAAATAAAATAATCACTCCATCTGATTTTTTTTTATTTAGAAAGAATCCAGGTTTCACAAGTTGAATTAATGATCCTCAAAAAAGGCCTTTCAAAAGGAAATAGCAAACATGTTGTTATAAGACTGAGCATGGACGGAAAAGGCTTAACAACAAGAGTGTTTGAAACTAGATACCTTGCTGCCGCTTCATGCACTGGGAAGGGAGATCTTAGGACAATTAAATAAACAATTAAAATGTGTTGTTTTTTTAAAAAATGTTTGTTTGGAAGTATGAAAAACAACAACAGGCTAGCTTTAAAGACCTTAATAAAGTTACATTCTTCCAGAAAAGGGACATTTTTTTTTGCCATGTGTCTCCAGGGGGTTAATATACAATTTTTGCATTGCATATTGATTTTTTTCCTGCATGATAAAAGTAGAGAGCAATTGTGGTCCTTCCAAAGTCATGAGTGCTTTATTGCAGGTTTTCTGAGACCAGGTTACTGACATAAGTCTTCAAAGGGGATATCAGTTCCAGGTCTGGGGCAATCTGAACTTTTCACCCTATCAGTCAAACCTGGTTAGCTGACTCTCAGGAGCAAAAATTTGAAATTCCTTCCTTCTGCCCAAATGGTATTACAGTGGATCCTCATATAACAAACGGTTTGTATAAAATAAGATCTGTACAACATAAAAAAATCCGGAGATAGGGGAAATTTGCTTAACAGAATCGTCTATGGGGCGAATCCGTACAACATAAAAATGGTTGCGATTAGGGATTACTCTGTTTTCAATGCATTCCTTTGGGAAATTTGTATAAAGGAAAACATAATTTCATTTGGAACGAATTAATTCCTTTATACAAGGTACCACTGTATTGCTAAGAAAGGGACTCAATGTCTGGTTATAAAAAACATTTTAGACGCTATGTAAGAAGACCCTACAGTCACTACAAGATCCCCCCCTTAAAGGGGATTCAATCAAGCCCTTTCCACATTTGGCCCCAATGGTGCAGGATTGCACACATGGTCTTTTTTCCATGCCTCTTGAAAATAAAAAGGCAAGGCTCTTAAGCAAAACTTCCACTGACAGCCATTGCAGCTGTTTTTACGAAGGCTGTAATGTGGAGTGTGCAATTTAAGAAATAGATATGAAACGGTGGAAACCCACAATTTTAAAAGTGTCATGTTTAGGATTGAAATATATAACCGCTTAGTGAGTCATTTTGAAGGAAAAGGCTTTTGGAACAAAATATATCTCCATTCCAAGAACGTTGAGAAAGCTGCACACTGAATACAGAATGGCAGATTAAGGCTTCTCCTTCCCTTCAGGTACTCCCGGAAGCACAGGCTGGAGCCATTAAACATTTATATTTGCCACAGACTACAAGAGGCACTGCAACAGGTGGCAAAGAGACAACCCACATATCCTGGAGGTAGAATTTTCAGAGTAGCAGAGATTTAGCAGCGAAGCTGAGTACACTGAAAATAAAGGTTTTCAAAATATAATACGCAGCTGACATGGTAGCAAGGCTTTGGGAGGGAACTGGTACCCTTTTGTCACGTCCTGTGACAAAAGGGTGCCAGAAATCCTTGCAATATATTTCAGGGCAGAATATAGAAGGATATTATTCCCTCTCCAAAAAAGGTGGGATCTCTGCTGCTTAACAGTGAGGATAATCCATGGTCTCTCAGCAAATAAGAACCAATTTCCCTATAAATGCCCATAATTATATGAATAATTCTTCACTTTATCCGTTCAAGAGGCACACAGGTGGATTTGGGGGTGGGGTGGAGAGAATAAGGCGAAGAGAGGTATTCCTGAACACTCTTACACTCACATATTCCCCTATGTCTGTCTGATGGGTAAGCAGCGAGACCCATACAGGTATATGCATGGAAGATATATATTTACATCTGTTATCTCTATCCTCCTCTGCAACAAAACAAAACAAAAAGCTATTTGCAAGCTCATTCAATCACAATAATTGTTCATATAATAGTATATTAAAACAAGTATTTTTAAAAACCAGAGGCAGGAGTAGTTTTTGTGTGTGTGTGTGTGTGTGTGTGTGTGTGTGTGTGTGTGTGTGTGTGTGTGTGTGTGTGTGTGTGTGTGTGTGTGTGTACAAACACACACTCTGTCCCTGACAATCTCTCAGGACATGCTTTGAATGACAACCTGAAGCAAAGCCCTGCCTTCAACAACTGTTGCCACAACCAATGTGACAGCAGAAGAAAGTGCTGAGAGGAGCCACCAAAACAATACCTGCCAATACCCACAAGTTAATATGGGCTTTTGTGAGGTATGCAATAATGTTTAAGAACTGAATCGTGAGCGGATCAGTCTGCATGGTTCCTGGGTGCAGAAGACAGGCATGTCCAAACTTTGGCCCTTCAGATGTTTTGGACTGCAACTCCCACAGTCCTTTGCCAATGCCGATCTAAGATTAGAATTCTGGGAGTTGTGGTCCAAAACATCAAGAGGGCTGAATTTTGGACATGCATGATTAAGAGATTGTATATGAGAGTTAAAGAGTGCTGCCAGTTAAGAGTTTGAGCATTCTGAACCCTACAGAATTTTAGCAATTTCATAGTAATTTATCTTCAGTGGCTTCATCCTCCTGAATCCTAGTTTTTGTAGTATGTTGTGACACTTTAGAATCCTCTGCTAGCTAAAAAAGTTCTAGTGCACTCCACTAAACTACTCGGGGGAAAGATGTAAGTATTCCCCCTCACAAACTCTAGACACCAGCATTCTGTAGGAGGGAGCAATGACACTTAAAGTGATATGAAAAGATTCTAATGTTGTAGTATAGATCAGTGGTTCTCAAACTTTTTTCGCCACGGCACCCTTGTCAGGCTAAAAAGAAGTTTTACGGAAACACATAACTTAAAAACTAACCCATCCTCAAAACGTTTCTAATTTTATAGATTTATGACGAAAATATAAGCACGTATGCAGTCTCTAGACATACACTGAACATTATATTCACTAAATAATCAGTC
Source organism: Phrynocephalus forsythii (assembly GCA_029282475.1). Lineage (NCBI taxonomy): Eukaryota > Metazoa > Chordata > Lepidosauria > Squamata > Agamidae > Phrynocephalus > Phrynocephalus forsythii. The sequence goes on from JAPFRF010000004.1 coordinate 29,576,075, forward strand.
TCTTAAAAGAAAAGAATACAAATTTAATGTCAAATCCACTGGAATCTTTTTTTTTTTTTTGCGATGACAACAACCTGGTACCACTCGAAACAAATTACGCACAACCACAAAATGACCGACGAGTAGCAGACATAGCATAGAAAGGAGATAATGGTGTTGCCATGCTATAAAAACGGATTCTACTGCTAAATTGCTAAATCTTAGTGAAAATTAAATGTTAGTGTCATGGCACCCAGTTTGAGAACCGCTGGTGTAGATACACCCATTGTCAGAGTGAGAATGAGGATATATGTTTTAAGAATATGTTGTGAATATAAATGTCATCTTTTTGCTACTTGTGTCAAAGCAAATATCCATATATGCACAAGAAACAGAAAACATTTGTTATAAAACAGAACAGCAGACTTGTGACTGTTGAAGAAACAGCTTGCAACATTGTTCCTCTAATGTCGTTGTTTTACTAGACCCTTTTATTGCTTTGAAAAAATATTTTTGGTTTATAAACCCTGTTCATTAACTTAAAAGATAGCAATCACGAGACACTAGAAAGCACAGTGGGTCAACACTACGACACATGGGCTCATGTACTGTCACCAAAGTAAACAAATCTGTGTTTCAACAAAAACATGTTCCCTTTTAAAAAGGCAGTGTGGAGTCAGTCCTTAGCTTTGACAGAATTTAAGCTACAGCATAAAAGGTGATACTGTTTGCCTGGGCTGGTGGGTAGGGATAATCCAAGAGAAGGGTATACTCTATTTGCAAGTTTAAATGGCAGGATGGAAGGTGGAGTCAACCTCAATCTCAAGCCACTTGAGCCCAGGATCAAACTCCCGCCATGAGCAGAGTCTTCTCTGAAGTACTGCATTTTAACCACTGTGGTATGAGTTGTTTAACCTTATGTCCTTATGAATGTGATTTTTCTCCTATTGGATTTTGGGAAGTGAAAAAGCATTAATGTACAATGGCCAACCTCTGTGCAGGAGTTTGCAAATGGTGGTTTTTGGGATGCAGCACTAATGGTTACAGAAGATACATGATTAGAACTCCTAATCATATGGACCCTTACTTGACTTTAACTTTGTCTGAGCAGTGTGAGTGAGGAAGGGAAGGCTGACTGTTTGAGAAGGGCTAATAAGTAGTGACTTAGCTAACCGTATCTCACGCCCATGGTTGTTTCCTGGGTGGCTGCAACAATAGCTTTGTAGGTGCACCACAGAAGCTTCTGAATCAACCCCCAAAAAAATCACCAAGTAATCTTTTATTCCATCTCACAATTTGCACGTAATTGCAGGAGCTTTGGGTTGCTTTAAGAATATCCCTGGCAGATGATGGCCTCTTTTCAACAGCTTCAGGGAGCAATATCCCAAAAGATGGAATAAATGTCCCTAAAGATGCAGGACCCAAATTCAGTGGAAGGCTTCCATTCATTCCTTTGGCTTTTAAGTAAATATGATCAAAATGCATCATTTTAGAAACAGCAGGGCTATTTGTATTCAGATTTACAAACTATAAATCCAGAAACCCTATTCATGCAGTCCTCAAAAGGTATGTGGCTTCCAAGTCAAAACTGCAATTCTGCTTGGGCTGCCTCCTTGTTAGCATCCTTAACCCACAAAGGTCTAAAACAGCAGCAGGATTCTACTTAAATTCTGTTGCATGCCAGCAGAACAATCTGAGCACATTGCTTTATTGGTGCTCTTAGCTGCATGGAGAAACCTGGCAGTGCTAAATTGAATGCTAGCAGAAACTCCTTCCATCCTTGTCACTTCGCACAATGGAAGGCGGCTGTGTATATGTGTTGGTCCAGCTGATGAAGCGTCATTCCCCGGGCTGTGTTCTGATGAATGTGTGAAAAGGGCTACAGTTTCACTGCCTCAGAAGGGTATCACTTGAATTATGTAATTATGAGGGAACCTGTGCATCTGCACTCTTTGCAGTGGTACCTTGTATAAAGGAATTAATTCGTTCCAAATGAAATTCTGTTAAGCAAATTTTCCTTTACAGCATACAAATTTCCGATAGGAATGTATTGAAAACAGAGTAATCCCTAATCGTGACCATTTTTATGTCGTACGGATTTAGACAATTCTCTTAAGCAAATTTCCCCTATCTCCAGAATTTGTTATGTTGTACAGATTTTATGTCACACAAACTGTTTGTTTTACGAGGGTTCACTGTATTCTAAAGGGGAAACCTCTCATGTTATGTTGGGACAAATCCCCACCCCACAGCTAGAGTGGCCCACTTACACATCACAAAAAAGGACAATCATAGTCAAGAAACAGGATCAGAGAGAAGCCAATGCTGATTTCTATGGGCAGATGCAAATCAACAGTATTTTTTATATTTTTACCAAAGCACAATGTAGTTCACTCAAGTGGGCAAGGTCTGCTTGTCCAGTTGTGCACTATGGCTTCAATGTCCCCCGGTCTCCCACTCTACACTTCTTTGTTTTTCAGCATTCAATCCTCACTTTATGCTCACCAAGCTAGGAACGCATAAGGAAGTCCCTCTTCATGAAGCCATTAAATCAGATCTGCCCAAAGTCCGGCCCGGGGGGGAGAGAGCAAATCCGGCCCGTCAGGCCATTCTGAGTGGCCCGCGGCTGGCTGGCCCGCCCCTCCCTCCCCCTCCTTTGCCCCATGTTTTTTAAAAAAAAATCTTCTGCCAACACTGACACCGCTGGGAAGCTTGGGCGGATGGGCGGTCTGCCGCCACTGGCACTGCAGGGGAATGTGTGGGGGTGGGCAGGCCAGCAGGCCTCTGCCACCACCAAGGAGCTTTGGGGTGGGCTGGCGGGCGAGCCGTCGCCACCGCTGGGGAGCTTGGGGGGTGCAAGGTCGCACAGATTGCCTCTTCCAAGTGGCAACCTGTGGCCATGGCTCCCTGTGCTTCCTTTGCTCCCCGCCTTCCTTCTTTCCTCCCTCCCTTAGTCCCCCCTCCCTCCCCCCTCCCTTCCTTGTTCCCCATTTTCCTTCCTCCCCTCTCCCTTGGTCCCCACCTTCCTTCCTCCCTTGGTCCCACCTTCCTTCCTGTGGGTGGGGTTGCAAGGGGTCAGTGGGTGGGGTTTGCAGTGGGGTTGCAGGGTGGGGGAGCAACCACCCCTTGACATATTCTCAGCCACAAAATCTGGCCCTCCTTACAAAAAGTTTGGGCACCCCTGCGTTAAATGGTGCACAGACCAAAACTTCAGGCCTCCACCACATTTCACACTTGTTCTGATCTTTCAAAGCCATTCCTGGCAGCTCAAACACAATGAAATACATATTTAACAGCACCAGCGTGCCATCCAGTCAATTCTGACTTATGGTAACCCATATCAGAAGGAGCTTGCCATCCCCTTCTCTGGGGACACTCTTGGACTGTGCAGCTGGCCCAAAGCCACACCGGTTGCTTTTACTCACAGGGAGCACAGGAGGAATCAAAACGCCCAAACTCTGGCTCCACAGCCAGAGACGTTATCCAGCCAACAGGCACATTTAAATATGCACTCTTAAATACGCACTTCAAGAGGATTTTGGGACATTTTACTAAATGCCTATCACAATACATTTACACGTCAGAAGTCACCCCTTGAAATACTGTATATACTCGAATATAAGTCTAGTTTTTCAGCCCTAATTTTGGGCTGAAAAAGGGGGCCCTCAACTTATATTCTTTTCAATACTTTTAGCCACTGAGGCAAGTGCTTGGGTCAGTGGCTAAAAGTCATTTTAAACATTGTGTGCCACTTCTCATAACCCCCCTCTGCATCATGGGGGAGCGGCGTGCGATGTTTAAAATGACTTTTACCCACCGAGGGCAAGCACTTGCCTTGGTGGCTAAAAGTCATTTTAAATATCACACACCACTTCCCCAGGTCACAAAAGAGGAGCTGCCAGGCCCTGCTGCATTTCCCACCCTAGACTTATACTCAGTCAATAAGTTTCCCCAGTTGTGGGGCATTAAATTAGGGGCCTCGACTTATACGCGGGTCAACTTATACTTGAGACTATATGGTAAGTAGTTTGAGTGAAACATCTGATTTTTGAAAAGGAAAAGGGGTTGATGGGGGAGGACAAAGCATATTAGTCAAAACAAGGAGAGAACCCTCCAAATAAGACTTTCACATTGCGAGTTTTGACCATCATATATAGAAATGTGAATTTTCAGAATTCACATTTTCAGTCTTGAATGTCTCTTTTACAATATAGAAGTGAAGTCAATATCAAAGCTAGGACACAGGAGACCCCATAATTAGGCCAAGTTACTGAGTGTAAGAGACTCTATACATGCATTTTTTAGATTCTGGCTTTGAGAGTCCTCCCAGGGGCCATGCTGGCTGGGTTATGCTGAAAATTCAGTCCCCAAAAAGTAATGTTTATAAGCTCCTCTTAACTTCAAAGTTCATATCATTATGGTCTTTGAAAAGTAGGGTACATAGGGTACATAGCAATAGTAAGCAGGCAACTGGCAGGATTTTATAGAAATAAAGTCCATAAAAATCAACTGAGCTACTTTGCTCCCCCTCCTCCAGAACAAGTGAGAACAATGTCATATTTCAACGATTTGGTGACCCATTTTTCTGTGTCTAACTGATCACACACTACGTCACTGTTTTATTTATATCCTCTAGAAGGTTGGCTAATCTTAATTATTTATACAAGGATAAGCAGGAATGAGGTATGTCTGCATTCACATCTCCCCTTTTCCTCTCAGCAGCCCAACTCCAACTGTATCTCATGCATAGCAATGACTTTTTCCCCTTCTAGATATTGTTATAAACAAGCTGAGTCAGCTTAGCCTGTTTCACTCAAGAGACTAGTTTACCTTAAATAGCCTTGATGTCAGAAGGGGATTAGAAACTTTCCCGAATTCAGACTAGAGGAGTGTCAAAGAAGAAATCTTTAGGAAATTCGGTGAGAATGTTGCTCCTGTTCCTTAGAAATAGATGAACATTATTTTCTGTCAAACTTCGGGGGGGGGGGGGCATGATAAAATTCTCTTTTAAAAATGGGTATGAGGATACCCCTCCCTCAGCTACCAGGCAATCTTTAGATTTGTACCCAGTCATTTCCTGTACACCTCACCACACCTGCCTCGTGCTGTGACTCTGTAAATGATTCCCCAACCGCTGCCTGTATGCCTCTCTGGCCACATGGGTGCCTCTCTTCAAATCCGCTCTGGCTGTACTATAGATCATTCCACGTCACAGATGGAGAGGTGAAACCAGACATAAATCCTGTTCAAGAGAATAAAAAGGCAGCGTACTTCTCAAGGAGATGGCAGGCTTTATCCCACGCTTTTTAAAAATTTCTGATGACACCCATCATGGAAGGTATCACAGTCACAATGATCTAAGTGGTCGTGCCTCCAGCTCTGGTTTCAGTCCAAAGGACTGCTGTCTTACCTCTCTCATCCCATCCCCTTTTCAGTGCTACTTCACACCAGATCTAAGAAATGCCAGAAAGAAACGTATAATATAAAGTTGCCCTACGTATGTTGCTAGCTGTCACAGATAAAGGGGGCCGGGTTAAAAATAATCCAGAGAAAGCAAGGCCTAGGAATAAGAACATCCTGTCCTCTTTCCTTCTCAAGTCTTAAGAACAGCAGTTGTAAAAGAAAGCTCATATAGTAACATAGTGCAGTTCATTGCATTCCCAAATTGCAACAAAACAGTACACGAGTTTACATTCCCGAGCATACTGGTGCATTTGGTTTCCAACAAGGAAACCATGTTAGTCTGTTTCAGCATGTAGAGCAGTCATGGCGAACCTTTGGCACTCCAGATGTTTTGGACCACAACTCCCAGAATTCCAAGCCTGTACTGCCAATGACAAAGGACTGTGGGAGTTGTGGTCCAAAACATCTGGAGTGCTGAAGGTTCGCCACCACTGATGTAAAGTGAAAATAGAAGGAAAAGAGTTGTGACATCTTTAAAACTGGCCATTTTTTCAGCCAAAGTTTTCACCACTATCTCCTTGTTCAGATAAATATATTTAATCAATTTAAATTTATTTTCTAAAGAGAGTGCAGGTATATTGTAAAGAATCCAAAGGTCAGATTATAGCAAATTAATGACATTTAAATCCCAAACCACAAAATGGTGCCCCCTTACGTGATGAACATTGACATAAGAACAGGAGCATGACCACTGCTGAAGAACTGATGACTGATGGCACCTCCTTGGAACTGACAGACGCATGATTTATCTAAGGCTCCTACCAATCAGTCGCCATTTGTACCCGTGGCAGAATGCTGATCATAACTCCTGTCAGATCCTTCTTTCATCAGGCTTTGTTGTTCCTTCATCCCTGAGTGTACATATATGTCACACAAAAACACCACTGGGACTCTGTATCTGAAGTGGCCTTTCCATGCAGCTTAGTAAATCAAACTGGCATAAAGAGCAATTTTTAAACCAAGTAGGACAAGAAGAAGTATTCAGCCTAAGTCATTTCAACAATGATTCAGATGTTTGAAAGTATTAAGTTTCACATTTCACCAGGCAAAGGAGAATCTCTTTAGCTCAATTCCATGCGAAAGAATGTACAGTACATGCTTCAGATTCTTGAGGGGGAAAACTATGAGGCAAGCTAATCAGATCTGTCTACTTTCTAACAGCAGCACCCATGCAACATAGTCATCAAGAAGTTGAGAAACAGTTTGCGTACATTCTCTGTCTTAATCAAGTGATCTGCTAATGTTTGTCTCCCTGCTATAATCATTACAGAGCTGGTAGAGCAAATCAACATTCTATAAGACAATTCTAAAAATGTGAACAACCCAAACAAACAAACAAAATCAACTTTTGGACTGGGCTTCTGATCAAAATCAAATCCAGCCCCACTGTAGCATATAGTCTGTTCTTACTCTTTGCTACATTCAGGGAAGTTTGGGCAAAGGGTTTGCAAGATATTATTTTTTAAAGTTAAATCATTTTACTCTCTCATGTAGAAACAATCAACCTTAAATGTTCCCAGCAAACCCTGGCAACTGGACTTCTTTCCTTGTGAGACTGAAACGCTTCCAGTTGCCATGACTCAACCTCACCTGGATGACTGATAATCTTCATCAACATACTTCGCAGCAAAACATTCTCTAATTTTTAATCCCTGATGGGCAGGGCTTTCTTTGTATGTGTGTGGGCAACTCCCCCCCTGCAGATTCCATCGCAACCAGAAGGAAAATTGTTGTGATGGTTGCAGAGGGGGAAGACCCCTGTATGGAAGGTGTCAAGGACATGCATGGTCACACAGCTGCTCAGCTTAGAAAGAACCTTGGTCCCCAGATTTAAAGCAGAACAATTACATTTAAAACTGTGCTAATATTGTATATCTTGAAATAGAATGCTTGGCTCCATCCATTTTCTAAATTTTTGGGGGAAGGAATCCAGGTTGCGGGGGCTGAAATACTGATTTGAAGTAAAACAGATCGTGAGTGGAATAGTTTTACTAGCAAGACATTTGCCAAGTTGATACACCTTTGCAGCTTAGTGAGTGGGAAGACAGATATTTGGAGAATTTGGGGCAATTAAACATCACAGAAACAGAGTCAGGAAATAAGATTTAAAAAAAAAGACTTGCTTTAAAGAAAGTAATGGAGTGAAAGTCGTTCATACAGGAGGGCATTTTGCCATTTATCTCCAGGTAATTAACATACAGTTTTGTAAGACGTTTTCAAAGTATTTCTGCATCAAAAAAGCACAGGGCACTTGTTTTTTTGTTCCAGTCCTGAGTATTTTCAGAAGACATTCTCTCCTGATTTCTGAGAACAGGCTCCTAACACAGGTCTTTAAAGAGGAAATCAGGTAGGACAATCTAAAATTATGACATGTCAGGAGAATAAATTTTGAACTCCTTCCTGTCCCAACAAATATTGGAGCTGGGAAAAGGATTCTGTCTGGTTGTAAAATAATATTTTTAAATATACTTTGAAGTTAGCAGACTTTTTGTACCTATATTCCTATCATAGTCTCAATCATTATCCACATCTTCCCAATATTCAATTGTTTCTTAATTTAAAAAAAAAAACCTCTACAGATGTTATGTGCTATCAAGTCATTTCCAATGTATGATGACTATGAATGATGATGAAGACCTCCAAAATATCAGAATGAGATTTTTTTTTAAAAATGACATTTGGGGGACCTTCATTTTGGAAAAACTACAAACCAATTTAACCAATCCCATAAATTTGAGGGTAAGGCATACTCCTCAGCCAAGTACACAACCAAGCACTGTGTTTAACCCCATATAGGAAAAAAGAGCTACCCCGGAGCTCAGGACATTGGACAGAGAAAGACAGGGTTACTTGTATTCATTCATTTCCTTCCCTGAACTAAAACAAAAACCTTGTGCTGTAAACACAGTCCTACAAAGCCAATACACAGTAGTTCATTCTGTGTACATTTTTTATGGTTGATTCCCCAGGGAAAAAAACAAGGCATCAATGTGGCTGGACCATTTATCTCCACTGTGGAAGCCTACAAATTGTACGCCAGCTGTTTCTAATTTAAAGTTTTCTGCTTTTGGATACTGTAACAAAAAGAGTTTCACTGTGACCTTGCAACAACGGTCACTGCAAAAGCTAAAGAAGAGAGAAGTCACCTCTATAAGTCAGTATTATATTTCCCCCTTTAGCTCAATATCCTCCCTTAGTTCCAGCAGGGGAAAAATTGGTTGCATCAGAAAGGCAGTGCATTCGAGGTTAGTATCCAGACCTCGCAAATACATTTATCCCCACAGGCACAATAGTTTGTGAAGACATGTACGTAGACTTTTGAGCACAAAGATGGAAGCAACCAAACTAAACCAAACTCTGTAACATTCTTGACACCACTTCAGTATTATCAAAGCATGCTTCCAGCCTTGCTAAATTAAGTTTTGACCAAAGAGTATGAACCACTGAAACCTCCATTCACCTCCATCTCCATCTTACGTTTCAAATGGCTATTGTCAGTTGTCCTTTCACAAATCTGTATTCATTAATTCAAGAGGCCAAAACGAGCCCCTTAAACCTGTCTTTGGAGGAAAAATCTTGCAATACAGGTTTCATATGAATTAAATGGCCAAATTAAATGGACAGATGTATTAAGTAGAGAGTTGTACTGTGGAAGTTCTCAGACTAACTTGAAGGGCACCTCAAATAGAAAGAAGCAAAATAGTCCAAACAAAAGGTTTTAAAAGCATGGTAACTGAAGCTGGGTTGGGAGAGAGACCATAATTTAACAATGGTGCACATGTTTACATTGCTGGGGTTCTAGGTTTAGTTCCTGATGGATCCATCTAAATAGGTCACAGTAACAAATGACAGAGATCTTCAAAGCAACAATCAATTGGAATTCATAATACTGATCTAGATAGCTGATTGGTCTTTGGATACAAAGTGGGAATAGGGAATGTGTGGTCCATAAAATGTTGCTGGGCAGCAACCCCTAGCAGCCCAAGATAGCAAGCATAGTTTTTGGTGAGGGATCCTGGGAGTTGAAGTCTAAACACAACTGGAAGGCCACAACTACCATCACCTGGGATAAAGATTCCTTCACACGTAAATGCACCGCAGATAAACTGAGAACCCACATCATCTAGCCACCACCCATGTCAGTCTCTTTCATTTCCATCTGAATACTCATGAATTGTAACAATAGCACTGTAATGAAAACGGCAATCAAATCCAAGCATCTGACATGACTACAGAAGATTTAGTAGGAAATAATACTGAAGGGTCTCATCAATGGCTCATTAGTCTACAGATCATCTCAAAAAAGTGTCTTAGTCACCAGGAGCAGCCGCCATTGGCTCCATGAGACACTCAAATAACCCTAAGATTCAAATCTTAACTTCAAAGGACCAATCCACCTCTAACCTGCGGATAGCACCACCAGCAAAGTGGTCAGGCAACCAAGTATCAAGGCTTCCATACATCGAGCAGTTGGCCTCTGATGAATGACAGTCTTTTGTCACTAGAACATTAGAAGTGTTTGAGCAAAAAGAAAAAAAAAACCACTAAACTAAACTTCAAGTATTTCCCCTAAGCTGCTGTGGTGAGGTGGATGAAAGTGATTCTGGGAACTTAATTCAAGGCTCATCCATTGATTATTTAATTTCCAATAGGCTGCTTGTTAATCATTTAAAATAAGTGATTTCCATCCCTCAAACCCAGTCTTCGCACTGAAGTTACTAATGACAGTTTTACTTCGCTTTTGTTTTCTTTTTCTCCACCTGGCTGGGATAAATGATGCATTTTGTTTTGAAGTTTAGTCATGGCAACTGGACTTCTTTTCTTGGGAGATCAAAACATTTCGCTACTCATCCAAGCAGCTTCAGCAGTCTGAGGAAAGTTAGTGGTGAGGCCTCCAATTTATAGTTCACCTTGATTTGACAACACCTGGTCTGAATAGGCTTGTAGTTGGACAATGGCATTAATAGGCTCATTAGGTGGACAGTGGCCTGGGGTGGATGAAATTTGTCAAGATATGTAAAAGTTGATAAAACATATGTTATGTATATTTAACAGAATGTGTAAAGTGAATTGTAAAATGGAGGCAGTTAGATTCTGCAGTGTCATGATGTTAATCCACAAGTGTTAGAGACTAGTAATCACAGGCAAGTTAAGTGATAAAGTGCAGGTGGAACTGATTGTAACATCATGATTTGTAATGGTTAGATCAGATTGCATCAGATTATTAATTAGTGATTGCATCAGATCTTATGAGTGCTGAATAGTATAAAAGGCACTAGCTTGTCATTTGTAACTTGGGGACTGTTATGGTGAGAACAGTTTACCCCACACTCTGTTTGTCTGTTTGCTATATTGTATATAATGCTTGGTTGTTATGCTGTGTATATTTTGATGTATATATGAATATATGAGTTTTTACTCTATTCATTGCCATTGTCTATCTGTTAATCTAACTCTGCAAACCCTTTATATCAATACTGACATTTTATCTACGTTACTGCTGCACTGCTTTGTGTCAAGCACAAGTAAATATTATTATTATATATTTGTTGCCCCCTTAAATCTGCTTATTCAACCTATTCAACCCTTTCCAACACCCATGAAGCATGGGACATTAACTGTGGGCTTGCTGGTTGAGGTGTGAAGTGCCTCTCATTTGTTTGGGGATTGATGAAAGGGCAGCACTATAAGTAGCAGATAGATTGTGCCTGAGTCCACCACCTTTGTTGAGAGAGGGGTCTTCAGTAAACATATGAATGACTTCCCTGACCGCTCTCTCGAACCACCTTTGTTGTCTGTCTAATATGTGTACATCCTCATCTTTGAATGAATATCCTTTGTCCTTCAAATGGAGGTTACACTGCTGGTTCTGGTCCTGAGCTGTTGCTCCTCAGACTCACAAAGCTGCTTGTATGTGTAGTGAAACATTTTGATCTCTCAAGAAAAGAAGCCCAGTTGCCATGACTCAACTTCCAGGTGACCTCACCTGGATGACTGAGAATCTTCACAGATATATGTACAATGTAGTATTAACAAAATACAATGAAGAGAAACATATAATAAGTAGAAATGTGTTCACCTCAGTGTTATTCAAAATCACCACTGAGGCCAGGAATTGTGCCAAGTTCAGCTACACTGTCCCCCCCAAACCTAGAGCTGAAAACTAAACAGCAAATTGAAGTCAACTAATATCCATAACAGCATTTTTTCAGAATCAAAGACACCCAAAGAAACACTTTCAATTAACAACAGAATGCCTGTGCTTTAAATACTAGGAATATAGTGTAGCCAGAATCATGTCTCATTAATTTCAACACAGGAATGTTAAACACCAGACCTGTCAAAGACACTCACCTGATCAAGAGAGTTGAACAGCCCTGGGCTTTTAGATTCTTTGTCAATTTCCTTAGCCTTAACAAACACTGACCTCTTTCAATGATCGAAGGCTGGATAAGCATTATTTCTTTCTCTTAGCAGCTAGATTCCTCAATATGATCAAGAAATGCAGTGCTACGATTGGTCTGTTGCATGATTACCTCCTATTACATCACCTCTCTATGAGGCTAATTTTAATTCAGTTCATCAGTTTGGGATGGTGTCGGAAAACAATCAAGTTTTCTCCCTTGGATAGGGTTCACCCTGAGCTGCTCTGGAAAAACTGTACCTGCTACAATTACTATGACAATAACAAGGCACAGGAAGCAGACACATGGTTCACCCTTTCTACTTTGTCTGTTCTCGCATTTTTACCTTTCAAAACAGTCATAACATGTCTAGCCCTTCTTGTTTTCAATCTCAAGCCACTGCTCATTCATTTACATCAGTAACCCAGGTCTTCTTGGACTGCAGCTCTCAGGAACCCCAACCAGCACAGCTGGTAGTGAAGCCTTTCAGGAGGTACAAGCCAAGGATATCTGACTTACCCATGGTTGGGAACCACCTAACTTAGAATACAGAGTTGTTGCTTCAAAAAATGTTGCCTCATATCCCCGGGTGCTTGTTACACAAAACAAGAATGTCAAACATTGCTAATAACCAACACTGTGAGCTTTTAGGCACTGCAGCTGGTTCTAGAAAAGGCGCAGAGTTTTCTGACTGTCTCTGAACATCATTTCCAACACTACAGTACATCTAAAAATGGACAGTAGAGCTAAGCATGTCAAGCACTGTCCATGGTGCTGATCCACCCAGGCTAATCATATTTTCATGTCTTACCATTGTACTTAGTGTTGGTTATTTGATAGGGCCAGGTTAATTCATTCAGGATATACAGTATGTTGAAAAGGATGTACTTGGCTGGTTTTATCAGCTAATCAGGCCACTTCACTGGACACCTTTTTGCCCAAGAGCCATACACTGAGTATCTGTAGATCTGTACACTCTTTTCTGCAGCCAAGAGTTGTACTGTACATTAATTAGTGCATGCCCCTATTACTAATTAACTACCTCTCTCTTCCACATCCATCGTCAACAGAAGAACTGCACTGGCACAAACGCCTAATGAACACGTTTCCATTCCAATATGAAAAAGGAAATTTAAATATGCATATGTTCATGTGTTTAATACGATGTGCATTCAGTGAAATGCACAGTAACCACAGAGTAAGACTCCTCAATATGAGTAGGTCTTCCAACAAACAATACCTCTGCAAAAATGACTCACATTCTCCCATGAGGTCCATCTCTCTCCCCACAAGTACCACATGTTACAAGAGCTGATGCCAAATTGGACATTAGTAAAAACAGTGTTGCTGCTGCTTTTAATTTCAGCCCCTTGATAACGGCAGCTGCTGATGCTTGTTGCATTATAAATACATCTGCTTGACTAACATTTCAAACAGAAGGCATTCTTTTGGACTAGGCTATCAGTTTGTAGCATTCTGCTTAAGCTATAATCATCAGGAGAAAGTGAGAATGCTAAATAGCGCTCAGTTCCATATTCTTCCAGACTCATGAAGGACTCAGCTCGTGAAGTGTTCAGATATTCCTTTTGCAGTGATTTTTGTCACAACATATCAAAATGCAAACTGATCTTTCCATAAGTAGGCCATATTTGGTGGCTTAAAGACAATTCAGTTTTAATATTTCCTGTTCAGTTATCCAGAAGCCATCAGAGGCAAAGGATAAAGCTCTGATATCTATGAAGATGGCTATTATGTCTTTAAGGGACATATGATAAATGCACTGTTCATGTGTTAACTGAATCCAGGGATTTCAACACAATTACATTGGAATACTTGTTCTTGTCTCTCTATGACTGATTTTTTCATGTGATCATTGCCAAGTTTGAAGCAGGGGTGTGTGTGTCCCTGCTTGCATATAAACTCTTCTGGAAAATCTCACTGACTGTTTCTATGGACAGCCTAGACATGACTAATAACCTCTTATCTTAAAACTTGACAATGCCAGTGTGAAAAAGCAACAATCAAAGATGTGGGGATAACCGTGCAATACTTTACTTGATGAATGAAAAGCTGAGGTCTGTAGGTAAAGCTTCAAGGCTCACAGGTCAAGCTTTGCTGCACAGCACCTGTGTCAATTCTATAAGCACTGGAGAGGCATACGTCCACGACAGTGAATGAATTTATCACAATTACACTGCCTGACACCCTGCTCTATTACTGCAGTAAGAAGAGAATGCATCTATTCCAGCAAGATGGGAATTATAGGGTAACTACTCATAGACGTCCATCTGTCTTTGATCTTCCAGTCATGGTGTAATGAACATGCTTGTTGGACACACTGATGCCCCTGGGACAAAACTGGTATAAATGTCTCATTCAATGGATGACATTTCAACTGTAGTAGCTGATTTACCTGACACCATGATATTGGCATTTTAGTAGTTTAAGGGTAGTATTTTAACCAAGCAAGTAAATAAATAAGAAAGAAACAAAGAAAGAGACATTTGAAAACCCATAAAAATTGGAGACACACGACTCCTTACAACTACTAATTTAGCAGACACAACATTCACAGCATTCTGAAGAAACCTCAACAACTCCATGGTGTTTTAATTGATCTAAAATTACAGCAGCTTAAACCAAGATGATCAATATTTGAAAAATCTTACTCTGAAGGTTCTATTATAACATTACTATGCCATGCAATGTTTTCTATGAGAGACACTGGTAGGACTGCTAACCTGACATTTTAAAGACACAATATCATCCCAACCAAGACATTTTTAACAGCATACCATCTCCTTCATCTGAGACAAATGTATTCAACTTGTTGGCTGGAGACACTAAATAAATAATCATACTCTGAGCAATGGGGCTGGAGAGTATGTGCCAGTCATTCTAATGCTCATTCCGCTATGGGCTTTGCAACAAAGGGAAGCAGAATGTTTCAGGGGGCTACCATGCCTACAGGGAAGTCTTAATTGGGTTTAAGAACTCAAAAGCACATCTCCAACCGCTTGGGGGCACAGAAAGGAAAGTTGCCCAGATTGGCAGAGAAAAGAGCAAACAAACAAAAGCTACAGCTTATCCAGAGGAAGGGGAAACCCCAGAGAGACATAATGTTTAGGCACTAAATAAATTCCAGGGAGTTGTGAGAGGAAGGATAATGATGCTCAATTGTGAAAATGGTATTATAATGCAAACTCCAAATAGGAGTAAGGAATAATTACACATCTGTCATGCAAGAACTACAGCCTCAGCGGAATGGTGGAACAGCAATTCCCATATGTAGCTTCTGCTTCAGAGGAAGCACGCTGCCAAGACATCTAAAAATACCCTCTGGGCACCAAAGGGCAGATTTTACAGCAAAGGCAACTGCTGCAATGCCGTAGAGAAACCTGACTACATTGCCAGCTTAACTTGCTACCAGTAGTCCTGTCCTAGTGCGTAGCAGTGCCTGGGAAGAAGGGCCCAGAGCCCCCCCCCCAAAAAAAAGCCCTGTGTGGGCAGACAATTTCTGTTGCTGGAAAGTCCAAATGGGTCCATTTTGCCACCTCCTTTCTATGGCCTATGAGAGAGAGACTTTTAAAGAGAAAGGTGATTTAAAACCCAGGAAGATGCTGCCTGATATCCAGGAAAGCAGTTTGAGAGGACTTTTCCAAGAGGATGCTGCAAAAGGTGATTTGCAATTGGACAGGATGTGGCACCGAGACTTGACTGCAGAGCAGAGGTCCATAAGCCGGACAGGTGCTTTCTACTCACACACCTGGGCCAGCCCATTGTGTTCTGATACCTCTCTTCTCCCTTAGCCCCATCCACTGCTGGCATGTATCTCAAGACCCTTCTGAAGTCAAAACTTCACCGCTGGCCAAATAAAGTACTGCCCCCATTCCTAACCTATAGAATAATCAGTACAGTGGTACCCCGACTTACGATGACCCCGACAACCAATAAGCCCGACTTATGAGCAGGCTTCCAGGTCTCCCCTTTGCCGCCTTATGATTTAAATGGGGTTTCCCCTAAGCAATGATGGTGTGTTGGGGGTGGGGGAAGTGGCGATCAATCAAGATGTCTTCTATCCACCGAGGCAAGTACATGCCTTGGTGGATAAAAGTCATTTTAAACATTGTGCGCAGCTCCCCCGAACCTCCTGTGGGGCACGAGGGAGCGGTGGGTGGTTAAAAATGTCTTTAACCACTTAAAAGAACAGAGGACAAATATTCAGGAGCCTACTTGTTTAAGCCATGAAATTATTGTTTTTGGCATTGTGGCTGGGAGTGCTCTTATTCAACGTTAGTAGAACTTTGACACACCATATCCTGACATAGTTTTAGCCATTCCACCCATTTTCTCACTATATAATTGTCTTGCAGTTAAGGAAAATACTCCAAAGATGCACAAATGAAACAAAAAATGAATTTAAATATTAAATAATAAACATAATTTAAAACCACTTTAGAGACTCATTGTCAGCACGAAGGAAAAAGAATGCATCTGCTTGACAAAAATCCCCTTCCTCTGTTGCCAAATGATTCAGTTCAGCAATAGGTAGAAAAGTGTGTAGCCCTTGTACCAGATCCAAAGGCAAGGGCAGGTGATACCTCTATTAGACCATGGGAAGTGGGACCAGGATGCTGGACATTTGAATAGGGATGGGTAATTTGTTTTGAAACCAGTAGGTTCTGAAATGACCCACGTAAGCCCAGGTGGTACTCAGAACCCTCTGACACACACACAGCCAATTGTCTTACCTTTCCCTGGGCTCGGGCAGGATTAAACTCCAACCAAGAATCAGGCTGTGACATCATCTTTGCTCCATGGGGCTGGCCACTCAGGAGCTGTACAGGGATAGGCATCATCCCCCCTCTCTGTTTGATTGGCCAGCACCACAGAACAAGCAAAGATGAGGTCGCAGCCTGCTTCCTCATTGGAGCTCAGCTCCGTACCAGCACAGAGAAAGGTAATACATTGGCTGTGTGTGTGTGTCAAAGAGTTCCGACCACCACCTGGGTTCATGTGGGTTGTTTTGGAACTTACTGGTTCCGAAACAAATTGCCCATCCCTACTTTTGGAACTCTTATGTATTTAGCTGCAGCATCCACAGATAAGTGATGTCCTGTGTGATGAAGATTATAAGAGTAACAAACAAACAAACAAATAAATAAATAAACAAACAAATAAATAAATAAATAAATAAATAAATAAAGGTTCATATGAGCCAAAAGCTAGCATTTGGGGGGGGGTCTTTTTAGTGGCTTGAAAGAGGTACAGTAATCCCCCACTTATTGCAGGGGGAGTAGGGATCCAACCTGACTCGCAATAAAGGGAAATCAGTGTTATGTGGATGCTGGGTCAGGTCATGACTAGGTGGCCTGTTTTGGGCCTCCTGCACTTACCCCAGGCCTGTCGCTGCCCCAAATGGGCCTCCAACTGGCTTCCCGAGCCTGTCGGAGACCCCAGAAGTGGTTTCCGTCAAACTGGAAGTCGGAGGTCACTTCTGGTTTGCCAGAAACCACTTCTGGGGCCTCTGACAGGCCCAGGAAGCCCATTGGAGGCCCATTAGGGGCAGCGACAGGCCTGGGGTAGGTGCAGGAGGCCCCCAAAAGGCCCACACAGCTTGCACCAGGAGCCCTTGCCAACATATACTGTGGTTCTGCAATATACCAGGACAATAGTATATGAATCGCAATATAGCAGGGGATGACTGTACCACCTACCCCTGCCTGTGGATCATAGATCAAGGCTGGTTCTGCAGAGTGATCGTGACTGATTTGCAGATGTCCCTTCTAGCCAAAAGGCAATGAGAGTTCCTGAAACCCTTCAGGGAGTCTAATTATATTGGAATTGCTTTGTTCCGGACTCCAATTTGGGTGACAATCCCATAATGCCTGGACATGTCTTAAAAAGCAGAAATGTAGATCAAAAGCTGAGCTGAACCACTGGATAAAGGACATTTAAAATTGTGTTAAACAATTCCAATGCCCCAAATCCTAGGTTGTTAAATAAAATTGGTAATCTGTCCCTACTCCCTTCCATCTGTTGTGCCCTACTGCTGTACTATGGCAAATAACAGCATGTGATCATAGCTTTGTGCAGAAGCTGAAATGGCAGTCCTTTGATGTTAACTAATTAATTCCACCACCCCCATGTTAAGTATTCCAGCAAATCCCACAGCTGCAGGGGACAAACAAACAAGGTGCTTATTAGTCTGGTTAACAGGTTCATTTTTGTTACTCATAATTATAAGATGGAAATCATCCACCCACTCAGTTAAAAATAAGGTCTTTCTCACAGGGGACCTTGCAAAGGTCTGACATATGTGCCATCTTGCACAACATAATGTATTTTGCAACACATTCGAAAATGTACAATTTCACAGGGTATTTTTTGAAGACATCTGCTGTCATATCAGCTGGCAAAGTATTTGCCTCATGTTCAGAGTTCAAATCCAGAGTTGACAGAGCTGTGAAAGTTTAAGCAGCAACACGCCTTGCGATAATAAAGAACAGATATGCAGCAGAGAGTTCAAGTATGTTTCCCCAACACTGTTTCCACACAATTCAGTGATAAAATCAGACAAGATGGTCACATGCTAAAAGAATGCAACAGTTTTCTCCAGACTGCTTACCTCAAGATTTTTTGAACTGCTCATCTACCGCACTGGCTTCAACTGTGAAAGGTGGTGGTGGTGGTGGTGGTGGTGGTGGTGGTTGAACTGTGGTTGTTGTTGTTGTTGTTGTTGTTGTTGTTGTTGTTGTTGTTGTGTCATTACAATTGTGACCAACACTTCATGACTCCATGTCTATGGAGTTTGCTTGGCAGGAATACTGGAGTGGATTGCCAGTCTTTACTCTAGACACCTAGGCTAAAGGTCCCCCCCAACTCATGTGTGCTAGTTTGTGTCCGACTCTAGGGGTGGTGCTCATCTCCGTATTCAAGCCGAAGAGCCCATGTTGTGTAAGTCTATGGCCATGTGGCCAGCATGGCTGCAAGGAAACACTGTTTTACCTTCCCAGTTTTTACAGCGGTACCTACTTATCTACTTGCATTTACATGCTTTCGAAATGCTACGTTGGCAGGAGCTGGGGTGGAGAGCGGGAGCTCACTCCGCTGCGTCGCACCTGGGATTCAAACTGCTGAGCTGCTGACTTTGCAGCTGACAGCTTTCGGAGCCTGAGTCTGCTGAGCCACCACACCCTTTACCAGGCACCTAGCAATCTATAAATTCATAAGGCACTGGGTGAAGAAAGAAACTCATGCAGAGACACAATAAACGCTGCAGAGCCCCTGAAAAGGTCTGTACTCTCAAGTAAAGGATTATGCAGGACAGGACTCTATAAAATAAGGATCAGAATACATATAGTTGAGTAACGGAGTGCTGCATTCCTTAGACCACCTTAAAATACTTGGTTTTCCAAGCTCTTGCAGAAAACACTCAACCTCTATGTCTTGTCCAGCTTTTCCCTGGTACCTTTTCTCCATCAGCTCCATCTTTTCAAGCAAGTCAATGACCGACATGGCATGGTGTGGTAGTTTTTTGTTTTGTTTTGTTTTGTTTTGTTTTGTTTTGTTGTGGCTTGAAAATGTAATAAAAAAAAACACCTTCCAGACTTCCTCATCCTATATGGCAGTCAGCTAGGGAGCTCTGGATTCTATAATACAAAAAAAAAAAAAAAAAAGACAAGGCATCATTTCCAAACTCTGGTTAATATTCTGTTTCCTCTCACAATTCACTGAACTGGAGGGCCTTGAATACTGAAATACTGAAAACTGAATAGAACATGCATTCACAAAACAAGATCATATGCATCTACTCCATTTAAGAAAGAACCTACAAGGCTTTTGACCACTGCTTTTAACACCTACAGTGGGATGATGTAATATTATAATTCCTAATCAGTTATTTTTTAAAAGTATTCATATTCTAAACTACTTTGGAACTGTAACACAAGGTCCCCATTGGCAATGCTTTTAAATTAATTGTTTTGAAAATGATGACATTAAGGGTTTTTAAAATGCAACTGCATGAAATAATGTTATCCAACAGGCAAATTAATATTTATTATGCTCCAGTAATTGGACCTCTATATGCTATCGAATTCTGGGATCAAGGGAAGTACTAGTATCATTCTTTCCTCCTTTGCTCAGACATCACTTTTTAAGCAACACAGAAGACTATGAAACAGCTGCATCAAGCCCAGAAAACAGCCAAGAGGGCTTAGGACCTAGATACCTGAAGGACCACCTCTGTCCATATGAACCTACCCAGCAGTTAAGATCTAGCCAGAGGGCCCTTCTAAAAGAGTCATCCCTCAAGGAGGTGAGAGGGATGGCTTGTAGGTACAGGGCCTTTTCAGCAGCTGTCCTCAGACTATGGAACACCCTCCCAAGGGAGACCCGCCTGGTGCCAACTTTGATTACATTTCGGCAGCAGGTAAAAACCTTCCTGTTACAGAAGTTTTTAAATTGATATAACATTGATCGTGGGTCCTGATGGCAATTTTAGTGTATCGTTTTTATTATTTTAATTTTTCATTGACATTGTAATGTTTTAATTGTTTTAATTGTTTACTTTGGATAGTGAGCAGCACATAAGCTAAATAAACAAATCAATAAATATATAAAAAGTCTGGAAACCAAGCCCTATGAGAACGGAAGGAGTGGATATGCTGAGCTTGGAGAGCTAAGTTGTATGATAGCCATCTTCTAATATTGGAATACTGATGATATGAAGGATGAAGAAAATTTGTTTTCTATAGCTCTGGGGCAGCCATTCTCAGCCTTTATTTTTATTGTTTTATCTTTACCTTTTTTAGCCACGGTCATGAACACAATATGAGAGAAACACAGGCTGAATCGGGACTGTGCAAGTCGCATAACAAACCTTATAAGATGGTGTGTGAAAAATTGTTTCCAGTCTGTGGCCCCCTTTCAAGTGGTACGAGCCCCCGTCCCTGAAAATGTCTGCTCTACAGGGAGAAGCTGAAGTAATAGATTCAATTTACAGGGAAGAAGATATGGACTAAACATTAGGAAGATCTTTCTGACAAGAAGAGTTTTTTAACAGTAGAATGGAAAAACAGAGGAAGTCAGAGCGGCCTTATCTGGAGTTCTCAAATGGAGGTTCGGCTTTCATCTCTCTGCAATGCCGTATTTGTAATAACAGAGGAGTGAACATGATGATCCAAGTATCTGACTCAACGCTACAGCTGTATGATTATGTGACTGATTTCTCAGGCCCTTGCCTTTGAAATATTTGTGTAGTGGAGTAGGGGATGGATATAACAAGAAGAAATATGTGTTCCTCTTTGCAAGTGATTTGGCCATTTGAAGCTGATGGTCACGTGCTGACATTCAACAATGCAATACATAAAGCATTACAGCAATCATGTCCAAAGTCGGGCCTGGGGGCAAATGCAGCCCATTTTCAAATTTTGGGCAGCCTATGACCTCTTCTCCCCATGGCTAGCTAGGCCTGTCATGCATCCCTGCCAGCTGGCCCCTCCCCATACCGGATGGAGACGTCAGCTTTCAGTTTTACGGTTTGCCTGCCCTTCCTGCCACTGTCCATCCCCCCAGCCACCGGCCCAGCCTACCCACCCCCAAATGTGTTGCTGCAGCAACCTATGCGCTTCCTTGCATGTCCTGAGGATTGTGCAAAGTCCGGCCCAGGGGCCAAATGCAGCTGAATGGTCGACACCTACACATTTTCACCTCACCAAATCTGGCCCTCCTTGCAAAAAGTTTGGACACCCCTGCATTACAGCCCAAAGCAAGAAAGTTTATTGGTTTTAAAAACCCACAAAGACAGAAGTTAGTAATTGAGCAAGATCACTTAACTCTGTTGTCTGTGTGGTGACAGAAGCCATAGAAACCTCTTTTTAATACTTAAAAAAAAATCACCGAGTTTAAATTGGGAGGAATTTTTACAAACATTTGAGTGAGCAATTGGGAATAAATTAAAGAGAATGTATCTGTTGCTTAACAGTAATGTGTGAAACACATATAGAAAGATGTAGAGAAATCAAAGAGAAACCTCACTTCTTTTTCGTTCTGCTTTGCCAGTCAGCCTCAAAGCTTTGAACAGCTACTAAACTAAGCAGAAAATATTCATGGTCCAGTAAGAAAAACAGAGTAGAGTTTTTCTCAAAGTGGAGCAAATCAGCAAGGCTTCATGGGAAGAAAGCCTTTTTCAAAAACACACAAAACAAGCAAACCAACCGACCAAGAGAGCTCTGCTAATTCTCGAGGCAACCAACACCCCCCACACACACACACACTGGACCAAAAAAAGAACTATCACTGAACCATGCAAACTGTCAAGCTTTCCAAACTTCTGCATCAAGTTAAGTGGTACAAAAAGCAAGGGATAGAGCAGCCTTTTAAAGGAGTTTGTATGCAGACAGACATCCCAACATAAAGTGAATCTCACCAGGCATCCTTAGAGTTCCTTTCGGAAAGGGTAAAAATGGGGGGGAGGGGAAGGAGAGATAGGCTGGATGTTAGGATATTATGTGCTTCAGTTAAACATTTGGGAAGACTCTGTGTGTGTGTGTGTGTGTGTGTGTGTGTGTGTGTGTGTGTGTGTGTGTGTGTGTGTGTGTGTGTGTGTGTGTGTGTGTGTGTGTGTGTGTGTGTGTGTGTGTGTGTGTGTTTTGTGTTGCTACAGTTGTGACCGACTCTTCGTGACCCCCATGTCCATGGAAATTTTCTTGGCAGGAATAGTGGAGTGGTTTGCCAGTTCCTATTCCAGGCTCCTACAGCACCTGGTATTCCCTGGTGGTCTCCCATCCAAGTACTAACCAGGGCCGACCCTGAAATCAGATGAGACCACTTTTTCCCCAACAGAGGAAATCAAGGGAGTTTACAAAGAATTTAAAAAGCAAGTATTGCAGCCACTAAATATACCATGAGCTTGTAACATTAAAAAGAAAGAATGGAACAATAACATAATAATTTGCTGATGACATACTGGGTGTAAAAAGAGGTTTGGCTGTAAATCAGGCTGGCATGCAGTTCTGAAAGCCTGAAAACTGGAAAATCTGGAACACAGCATTCAGCGAAGGCCTTTGCATGCTACTTTTAGTTCATTCCTACCTACTTTGCAGAGCACCGAGATCTGCATTATGGGGTTGAGTTGTCTATCAGGATTATTCACATGATAAATGCATCTCAAGATGCTGTTAGAATTGTGCCTTTGAGATCTCTTCGAGCTCCACGTATTTTTATTGGAACAACGCTCTCTTTCCCCCTTAACTGGCCCTGTCACAACAGGACAGGAAAAGCCACCCCCCAAGTTCCATTTACTTTGACACTTGGCAGCTTGAGAAACTCAAAGATGCCTTTTCCTCTCCCAGCTGTAACTTCGGCACTTGCCAAATTGGTTTATGGACTTTAAGTTTAACTCATTAGGAATGCCATTAACACTGCTCCCAATGGCGACATTTCCCAGACCCCTCACTCTGGGGCTGACTGACCGGCTGGAATCTTTGGCTTCCTTCTTTCCTACTCAGACAACAGGCCAGACAAAGGAGGTGGTCACTGCAGGTTCACTAATGGCTCTTGGCTACCCTTTTAGAAAGCTATATCCCTCTTTCCAGCCCAGTTCACACACCAATAAACAAGTACTCAAGACCAAGCTCACATGAACAGCATGGAGCAAGCCAGTGAGGCCTGATTTGGAACAGTTCAGGTCGATTAGAGCGATCTAATCAAGCCTGACGGATCGCAGGGAAATAGGTCTTCCAGTCCTCCATCTTTGCCAACTCTTAAAAGACCAGTTAAGAAACAGCCTGCATCTCAAGCCATTGCCTTGGATTCAACTGCAAGCAGTTCCTCAAGCAGCCTTCTTTAAGACGACACAAAGATGAGCGGAGGAAGTGATTAATTGGCCAGTACCCTGAAGTGGCTTACTTATTATGCTCCTGCACAAAACTGTCAAATTCAAACCAGATTGCATTGCCTATTTCAGGACTGATTGTATCCAGAGGTGCACGCGAATTAAACCATTGTGTTTTGGGGTCTGGGATAGTAGTAGTAGTAGTAGTAGTAGTAGTAGTAGTAGTAGTAGTAGTAGTAGTAGTAGTAGTTAAAAACAGCATTTGCCGGAAAGGATCCAAATCAGAACAATCCTACCTGCACCAAAAAAACCTAGAAGCTCCTGAAAGGGCTGAAAAAGGGTACAGATAGAACCCGGGGTGGGTGTGGGTGTGGGGGTCCTGGTTTGCACCAACAGAAAATTGCATCTGATCACTAAGAGCAAACCAGCCTGTTCCTACAGTGGACCAAGCAGTGGGCTAAATGCCTCGGCTTCATAGCCACCTTCTGTGAGCCTTCTGTTCACTGGGCCAGAAAGGAAAACAAACAGATGAACTGGCAGCATGACCTTACTTGTTTTCCTACTGGAAGTATCTGATCAAAGTCTTAAGTCTGGAGACCAGAGACATTTTTCACAATAAGCACACCTTTAAAAAAATACATAGGGAAAACCAACATAACTTTTATTGTTTGAAGAGCTCTTCAGGCTCCTTTCACACATTACATGACAGTAGACTTGAATTCGCTTGTCGTCATTGAACACCAACAAGTGAGTTTGGAAGCACTAGAGATGGGCAAGGCCAGGAAAAATGACGTTTCGAGTTGTCGTTTGTTGGGACGGGTCCGTTTCGGGTCGTTTCCGTTTGTCGCGGAAATTTTCAAAATTTGTCATTTCCGTTTGTCGTTTGTGTTGGGGTTGGGGTAAGTGGACTCTTGGAGGCACCTCTCTGGGTGCCTCTGATGTCTGACCCACTAAGAAGGGAAGGGAAGGGAAGGGAAGGGAAGGGTTTCACGTTGCCGCTGCGTACATTACATTATGTTAGGGTTGGGGGTAAGTGGCAGAGGCACCTCTCTGGGTGCCTCTGACTCACTAAGAAGGAAAGCATACTGGCGTACAGGTTAGGGGTAAGGGTAGTGGGCTCTGGCTGGAAGGCACCTCTCTGGGTGCCGCTGTGACCCACTAAGAAGGGAAGCATACTTGCGTACGGATCTGGGTTAGGGTTGGGGTTAGGGTAAGGGCTAGGCTTAGGGTTACGGTTAAGGTTAGGGTGGGTTAGTGGGCTGCACCTCTGGGTGCCTCTGACCCACTAAGAAGGACAGTGTACTGACATATGGGTTAGGGTTAGTGGGCTTTTTATGCCCTCTGGCACATCCAGAAGTCTCAGTCAAAACCTGGCCATGCGATTGGTGGAATGGGTCAAAAAAATTGCATGGTCCCATCCCATGGCCAGCCCATCATTGCGCAGGTGTAAAAAAATAAAATAAAAATAAAATAAAATAAAATCAATGGAGACGTTTTATTGCAAGAAAAACCCACTGCTGCTACTATAAAAAAATCAGGCATTTAAAATACCTAATTTTCAAATGTTTCTGTGGTGCTTTGGTGGGTTTTTGGACCACGATTTAAAAATAAATATTGTGGTCGCCATTTTGGATCCCCCCCACCGCATGGCAAATGGAGACAACGAGGATGGCACCCCCAGCCTGGTTCCAGCAGCCCAGGACAGGAGAGGGGGGGAAGGCCGGGGACCCCCCCCCCAGAAACCACCCCTCTCTGGTAGGTGCCCTCACTGAGGCAGGCATATTTTCGCCAGCTTTTTTGGCCAGGAATCGGGGGGGGGGGTTAAACTTTTTCTGTGTGCTGCTTGGCATCGCGCGATCGCCGCGATTCCATGAACGACAACGAAAAATCAGACCCAATTTTTCTTTTTCGGGTCAGGTTCGAGCTGGAGCGGAGTAATTCTCGTTACCGTTACCCGTTGTAACGATAACGATAACTGAAAACGGAAATGAGAATTTCGCCGCTCCGTGCCCATATCTAGGAAGCACACCTATATTCCCAAGCATGTGCCAGATAGAGTCACACGCAGCATCTTTTTGTCACAATGCACATTCCTATTTTTAGTGTATATCTAAAGATGTAAAAGCATGCCCTCCGTTTGGACACAGTATCAACTCTAGTGGGGACGGCGACATACTAATCAAGGTCTCTGTTGCTTCAAGCAGGGCTTCTTATGCAGACAAAATGTTGAGGTCAGTTCAATAACTGGTGATTAAGAGGAGTGGGTGATGGGACTGACAAAGACTACTGTTGGGAAGATTTCTCTAACTCGTAATAGACAATAAACTCCCGGAAGGGGTAAAATTATGGTCCTCACACGCACACATACTTAAAGATATTTTATGGACCTGGTGCCTTTGAAACCCAAAATTTGCTGGGTATACAGTGGATAATGAAAACCGTGGATAAGAGAGAATGCCAAAATGTCCCCAAAACTGCTGTTTTGTGATAGTAACTTGCTTTACAGCTGCTGTTTTGCAACAATAGCTTGCTTTACAGCTGCTGTTTGTGATGGTAGCTTGCTTTACGGCTGCTGTTTTATGACAGTAGCTTGCTGTATAGCTGCTCTTTGTGACAGTAGCTTGCTTTGCAGCAGCTAATTATTTATTTATTTTTCCTCTACCAACTGTGGATAACTGAATCAGTGGATAATGAAACAGTGGATACGGGGGGTCCTACTGTACTTCATCAAGATGAAAAGTAAAACCACTTCCTCCAAATCTAATTAACAGTCTCTTCCATTCCACCTGAGACTGAGGTTCTCAACGGGGCAAATGTGATCTTCTACATTGCAGCTTATGTTATTCTAAAAAATTAACACAATTGTGTTACATTCAAAATAAAGAAACTGGGCTAATCGTTATTTGCTGTTATTTTAAAGTGAACATGACACTTTGATTTTTTAATTATTATTTTTATGACTACACCAATATTACTTTTAAATCCTTAGAAATAGGGGGTAAAGCCCCCTCCAGTCCCTCTGAATGATTACCTCCTGCAACATTTAGAAGTATTAAATAAATATTGCTTACTATGAAACCAATCTGAGAGCGTTAACATGAAAAAAGACATCATTCTCCCAAAAGAAATGAATGACAGGCAGTTATTTACAACATGTTATTTCTAAGCTCTTCTAGATAGATTGGCCAAAATGCTGTTACTTAACACAATAAATCACACTAGAGTAGGCCCATTGGATCCATAGGGATTTAGTGAGTCAATGCCTTTGATGCAAATGTGTCTATTCCAACTGCAATTTACTATGCTAATATAAGTCACCAAGTAGGTTCATTTAAATCAATGGAACTAAAAAAAAAGCTTGTTTACTAAATCCCCTTTGATTTAATGGGCCTACTCTATGCTAATCAACAGGATTTTGTCCAGTGGATCATAGAGTCATTACTGGATCACAGACTCATTATACTTGAGTATAAGCCCTTATTTTTGGCTAGGGAAAAATGCCCTCAGTTTATACTCGAGTCAATAAGTTTCCCCGTTTTTTGGGGGGCAGGGGTAAAATTAGCTGCTTGGATGGCTTGGGGAGGGCGGCAGAGGACAAGTCCTGATTGGGTGAGCGATAGCTTCCCATATGATTCCAATGAGAAGGTTTAGGGGTCCCCCCCTTGGAGCTTTATAACTCAGCCCCCTTACCCCCAAAATGTTTCCAAATTTCAGGAGGTTCCCAAAAATTGCTTTCTGAAAGTACCCCTGCTACTTTGGTGCCCCCAAGATAAGTAATTTTTGAGTGCATGTTTTTTAAAAAATATGCACTTGAAATTTATTTTTTAAAATATGCAATCAAAATTTACTTACCTTGGGACTCCAAAATAGCGGGGGTACCTTCAGAAAGTGATGTTTAGGGAACCCCCTGAAATTTGGGAAACATTTGGGGATAAGGGGGCTGAGTTATGAAGCTCCAAAGGGGGTGCCCCTAGGAAAAAACTGATAAAGTGGGAGATAAGGCTGCTGCCACTTCCCATACAATTCCAATTAGAAGGTTTTTTTCCTAGCGGGAACCCTTTGGAGTTTCATAACTCAGCCCCATTACCCCCAAATGTTTCCAAATTTAAGGGAGTTCCCTAAAATCGATTTCTGAAGGTACTCTTGCTAATTTGGTGCCCCAAACGTAAGTAATTTTCAGTGCATGTTTTTAAAAAGTATGCATTCAAAAATTATTTTTAAAAATATGCAATCAAAATTTATTTACCTTGGGACTCCAAGTAGCAGGGGTACCTTCCCAAAGTGATTTTAGGGAACACACTGAAATCTGGAAAGATTTAAGGGTAAGGGGACTTGGTTGTGAGGCTCTATAGCGGCTGGGGATAATATTGGCAACTGTACAGGGACTGTGGAGGCAATCAGGGAGTTTACTCTATGGCAGTGATGGCGAACCTATGGCACGGGTGCCAAAGGTGGCATTCGGAGCACTTTCTGTGGGCACCTGATATCTCCCCCTCATAGCCACCTGTATACAGGTTAAATTACCGTATTGGCATTTTGCAAAAAAAATTACTGGGTTTTGAATTGCAGTTTGGGCACTCGGTTTCTAAAAGGTTCACCATCACTGCTCTATGGTATTAACTCCCTAATTGCCTCCACACTCCCAGCACACATTGCCAATTACTACCCCCAGCCCCTCTAGAGCTCAGTGTACCGTATATACTCAAGTATAATGAAGAATGTCCTTGGCTTATACCAGACTTCCGGGAACATTTATTTTCCCAGAAATGTCCCAGGTGGCTGCAGTTGACATGGGGGCTTTTTAGGAAGCAGCTGAGCAGGAAAACCTGGGCGATGGGAGAGTGGGGGGAAGAACAAACCAAGGAGGACGTTCTGTTGAGTGCCGGGAGGTTCCGCTCATTCCGGTGGTGCTGGACGGAGGAAGTGGGGCTATCTGCGGCCACCGACCCCCACGCACTATTGTCTCCGACGCACAAGTGATTCCCCATGGCCAACTTCCCACACTGCCCCTCCTTCCCTTGCCAGCCCGCCACCCATTCGCTGGTCAGAGAGGTGGAGGCAGATCTGGGTGGGCAGCAGGCCAGTGTGGCTCCAGGCGGGGCCGGGCTCACCCATGCTGTGGCCCCTCCTGGCGAGACACACTGCTCTCCGCCCTGTTGTGCCTTGTGCAGGCACAAGTGGGAGAGGCAGCACGGGCTCGGAGCCTGCGGCAGGCAACAACAGATGATGCGGTGGCTCGCCCGGACCCTGCGGCAGGCACATATTTCATCTTTTAAATTCCGTGTGGCTCGGCATAGTGGGAGGGGCTGGCGGTGCATGCGTGTGCGCATGTGTGCGTGTGTGTGCATGTGTGTGCGTGCACATTACACCTCTCTCTTCTCATTCCAGCCAGCACTGGTGGGGGGGGGACTTGACAGCTATGGCTTATACTCAAGTCAATAAGTTTTCCCAGGGTTTTTTTGGGGGGAGGGGGTGGAATTAGGCCCTCGGCTTATACTCGCGTAGGCTTATACTCGATTATATATGGTATTCCAGTTTGGATTAACAAATGGCTTTAAACTTCTGCTCCTTTAAACCTTTCTCCTTTTCTAAGGAGAAAGGAGGGGTAAAATATTCAAAAATAAATAAATGCATAAAAGAAGAAGAGGTTTATTCTTTCTCCCATGTTTTTTCATTGGGGCCCTATTTGCGTTTTCAGACTCCATCCTGCTGCACACATATTTTACACAAACTATTCCTTTAAAAAATGTGATGCACACAGGAGACCAGGTCAGCCACTACAGAGCCACGCTATGGGGAAAAATGACCCAAGAGATTTAATCCAAAAATTCACACAGGAAGTGTACAAAGTGCACACAGCTCCTTGTCACCTTGTATGCAGCCGCCTTGGCCGATTATGCTAACCAGGAGACAGCAGAGGTAAGCAGAGGACAAGGGGTCATAAATCTCTTTTATGGTCAACTCTGACCATAAGCCTTTCATGTAGTTTAAATGCAAGTGTCCAGGTCGTCACATTTAATTTCAGAGGAACTAAGCTGTTTTCTTTTCAGCAGAGATTTCCACAATACTTTGAGTGTTGTTTAGTCTATTTTTAAAAAACAAATTCTCAGAACAATCTTTTAAAAACAGAAGCAAAAAACGGTATTTATTCAATGTGGCCATAGCTTACACCACGATTTGACCAGTTAAGTCACATTTCAAGGCCATTATGATAATAACTCACACTTGACTGGAAAGTGTCTTCTAAATAACTGACCAGTTTGACAAAAACCAGTCAGTATTTAATGCTTATTTAACTTCTCTAACCTAAAAAAGTATGAAAATACACTATTTTCATAACTGATTACAATGGGAGGCATTTCGTTTCCGAACAAACTTCACTGATCCACACCAGGGACTGACGTAACATTACCTAACATCTATAACTTTCTTATTTAAGGCATCTACAACTCCTACAAATATTATTGCCATATACCAATGACTCCTTGTTCCTTAAAGAAGAATTATTTCCACCTTAAAATAGCCACCAGTGTTCCTAATAAATGCCAAGCACTCAGCCTCCCGACTTCTAAAAAGGTTTTAGCACCAAATGCTTTGGATATGGTTGCACAGGAAGGAAGCTACCCAGTAAAACAATGAAGGCTGGAGCGCGTGATTCTGTCACCACTGTGATTACGAATCATACCCCACGGGCACCAGAGGAATCGAACAACTGCTACAGTGCAATGCCCCATTCCCTTCTGTTCACAGTATTTAAAACTGGCTGTTAATGAAGATTATGTAGCACCAACAGGACAGAAGACGTGGTGGGGTCCCTGGAAGGTCCTCTGCCAGGAGAACGGTCCCATTCAGTCACCCTTGAAGGTCTCCATGCTTGCCTACAGCATAAGATGGTGCAGTGGCGCACGGTCTAGAAACTCCCTCGGTTGTAGTACTGCATCCTGTCATCAGATTCGGTTGTGTGATAGAATGATCTGCACTGTTCAATGTTATCTTGAAAGCATTTCACAAGAAGTATTATATAATCAGGCACCTCCAATGCATACAGAAGACAGATGGAAGCTCCTTTTTGGTCCAATATAAATTCAAACAAAAAGATAACCTTTGGATTTCAGTGTTAAGAAGAATATAATTTTAAAGTCCATCCCATCCCTATCCTATGCAGGGAAAAAATCACCAAAGTAGTGGGCTTTACTTCCGAGTAGAAGTGCACAGAACTGCTCTCAATAGTTTGCACATTAAATCACTGCAGTTACTCCAAATGCACCCTACACGCATGCACAATGGTATCTTTCAGCAACATCCTTACCAAATGCAAGAGCTCAGATCTTTTCCCTCTCCCAAATACTGTGCTTTTTTTTTTTTGATTGCACAGATTAATCCCTTGCCTCTACAAGAGTTTTCTGGCAGACCAACCGAGCCTGAAATAATCCAGGATTGGGAAGTAGGAGGGGGGAGAGGGTTGGGGGGGGTCCTCATCTTTTGCGCAGGCCTGTTGTCTAAAAATAACTCAAATTAGAGTTTGAAATTGAAAAGCATAACATCCGTGGGGCTGGGAGACAAAGTTTAACGGAGTTCCCCTACAGTAGATCATCACACAAGGAGGAATCCTCACAGCAGAATATTTTAGGGAGAGAAGAGAAAATGGTGCGCCCCCCCCCCAAAAGGAGAGCCAGGCGAAGATCGGAGCGAGGAGGGAGGGACGGACGTCTGCCCATAACTGGGGACACTGGGTGAGGGATGGGTCAGCCCTGGAACGACATCCCCGCAAGGTCACGGGAGGGAGATCTTTTACATAATCCCCGTCCCGGCAGAACGATCCAGGGGGGAGGATCAGAAAAGAGGAGCATCGATCGGCTCTCGGCTCCAGGCACGTCGCGGCCTCAACCTGGTTGGGAATGGAGGGGGGGGGTCGGCCGTGGGGCTTCCCCACTTCCTCCCTCTCCGTCTCCTCATGGATGATCGCCAAGCCACCCACTCCTGCCCAGGGCGATGCGGCGGCGGCGGCGCTGCTCCACTGCGGGGCGCGGGAGGTGGTGGTGGTGGTGGCGGTGCCAGGGCGCGCGCGGAGGGGGTGGGGTGGGGTGGGGTGAAGGAAAGAGCGCGTGTGCGTGTGTGTGAAAGAGGAAGGAGGGGAAAGAGAGAGAGAGAGACCGCAAACGGAGAAGTGCCAAGTGCCCCGGGCTGGGCTCCAACCTCTCTCTCCAGGATGCTGAGAGAAGCCATGGAAAGGCGAGCTCGCGGATTCAGCTGCTTGGAAGGAGCGGGGGGACAGGCCCCGAGTGTGCGTGCCTGTGGGTTGTCGTCCCCCCCACGCACACACACGCCACCCCCCAAGCCCCTCTCCCCGGTTTTGACCGCTGCAAACGCGACTACTCGTGCCCTTCTCCGCGTCTGTTGCAGCCACCGGCGGCGGCGGGGGGGGGGGGAGACACCTCATCGTGGCCGAGGCCGGCTGCCCCGAGGGGAGCAAAGCAGGTGGCGGGATTCCGCACTCTTTCTCTCTCTCTCACGCACACGAGCCCCCCGAAGGAGACGCACCGAAGAGGAGAAGGCGGGGGCGCTCAGGGCTGCAAACGCTCCGCCTTCCCCTCCCTCCCTCCCTCCCTCCAGACAAATCCAGTCACCTTAAGCCACCCTCCTGCTCGTAGAGGTAAGACACATACACACGCACACACACACACACACACACGCCGCCCGCGTGCGCGCCAGCGTATCGGTCACAGCCCCCCCCCTCCTAGAGACGCTGCCTTCTTTCCACAGAAGAGAGGCTCCAGGCGCATCCTCGACCCCCGCGGAGGCCAACCCCGGGGCAGAGGAAAGGCGCTTCCCACGCGAGACCTCCTCCCTTTCGTCGTCGACGCCGCCGCCACGTCCCCCCTCCTCCTCCTCCTTTCCGCCGGCGGTCCCCAGCCACCCACCCAGCCGCCATCCCCCCTCCCTACCTGCGTGGCTTTGTGGAACTGCTTCTTCAGACCCGCCACAGACATCGCGGCGGCGGCGGGGGCGGCTGGGTGGTGGCGTCCGTCGGGGAAAGGATGCTCTGGGCGCGGGGAGCGAACCTGCCGACGCGCGCGCGCCCTCCTCGGCCACCCTCCTCCTGGCTGCCCAAGCGGGTGCTCAGGTGCTGCTGGGCTCTGGTGCAGAAAGGCCCTGACGTCAGAGCGAGGGAAACCCGGCCTCTTAAAGGGGACGCGCGCCCCCACCGCCTGCCCCCCCTCTCTCTCCCCACCTCCCCATTTCCCTCCGTGGAAAGCCGGGGAGTCAAGCGCTCCCCACCCCCGTCCCCGCCCGGTCCCCGTCCAAACTCCGATTATTATTATTATTATTATTATTATTATTATTATTATTATTATTATTATTATTATTATTATTATTATTATTTAACCACACAGCTATCTACGCTGGATTTTATATTACCAATCACTAGTCCAACGCTTCCCAAGCGTTTAGCACTCAGTGATGTATCGGCGAATTATGCGAGCAGATCCCAGTAAGTATTTATTATTATAAATAATAATAATAAATAAATAAATATAATACATAAAATAAATAAATAATAATAAATAAAAATAAAAATAAAAATAAGTTATTATTATTATTATTATTATTATTATTATTATTATTATTATTATTATTATTATTATTATTATTATTATTAGAGTTGGCCAGGACCAGTCCGACTGCTCAAACTCGTGGGGCGCAGCGGATCAAGGGGTCCAATCATATCTTGGCCACAGAAACTTACTTGGGGGGGGGCTTTGGGAGCGGGGCGGAGAGGCATGGTAAACTCCCCTCCATGGGTCGCCTTCAGTCGGAGCGGCGGGAGGGCACTGATGCCGCTCTGTCGTCTGGACGGGACTCCCGTCCCCAAGGAGTGCGGGTCGTGGCACTGCAGCGGCGGAGCCCCAGGATGCGCCGGGTCCTGAATTCCAATCCACCCTCCAGCCTAACTCCAGGGAGCTCATTCCTTTCCAGAGCCTGACGGTGGGAGCAGGCCCCTCGGGACCCCTCTGGGTGCCACTTCTCCTCAGCCTGGCCTAGTTTCTTGAGAAGACAGTTGAAGATAGAAGACTCCCTGTAGGGTCCTGTTTGCAGGGGCCAGAAGACAGAAGGCCCCAGGGGATGTTGGCAAGTCTTGAGGTCCACATTCCAAGTCAGTCTTGGGTACTACTAGGTCCAAGTCCTATTAGAAACAGGCTGCTCTCACCAGGGGAAAGGGGGGGCTAGGGGGCTCCAAGACACAAGTCCAATCCAATTCATTAAAAAAAAAAACAACCCCGAAGTACAGTCAGAGTTAAGCAACTTAATCGGATTTGACAGTGAGCGTTGCAACTTGAGTCCACATCCCTGGAAGCCCTCCATTTCCCCCAAGGGAAGGAACACCCTCAGCATAATACATACTTAGGATTTCTGAATCCATATGCATCAGATCCATCAGCCACCAGACACCAGTATGAATGGTTCCGTGGTCTTACTCTAGCTCTCTGTCAGAGACAAGGGCGGCATTCATCTGCATGGTTTTTAACTGATCTGACTGACAAGCAACCTTCTCTCTAATTCTCAGCTACCGCCTCCATACCTTGCCCAAGTGACTCCACTCCCCAGCAGGGGGTTCCATCATGACCACAACCACAGCAAAGGGGCTGGAAACCCTTACTGTGGATGGGCAAAGGAGGAGGAAGACTTTGCAGAAGGGGTTCAGAGTTGCTGTCAGTCACACAGCATAGAGGGAACCTTGCTTACAAGCTATTCATTATGGACTTAAGTCCAAAACAAACTGATAATTTCAGGACAGAATGCTGGAGAGATCTAAAATTTAAAGTGCAGCTTTAATCAGGTAAATAAAAATTATCAAAATACCTGGGGCTATTGAAAATTGACAGGGGTCAATGGAGAACCCAATGATGCCACCTTCCATTTCTGCCTCATTTATTTTCTTCCCCACTCCTCATCCTTCCTTCTTATATGATTAGTCCTGTCTGTTCTTATATGGTTGCAAACATGAAAAGACCTGTGTGGTGCAGAGGTAGTTGTTGGTATACGTGGTAGGTAACGTGGTAGGTAAAAAGGAAGTGGGAGGTCGATGCTGGAGAAGGGACTGGACATGAGCTTGTCTTTTAAAATATATAAATACATAAAACTTTAAATAAATAAGGAAGGCTGTCCTCACTGACCACGTTTGATGAATCCACTGCAGGCAGAGCCCATGAACTTGCTTCTGAATTTCCCCATTGAATTATTCACTGTTCCCTACATGATACATAATCCTTGTGCAACAATCTGTTCTTTCATCCAACTCTATGAAAGTTATCTGGAAGTTGAGTCATGGCAACTGGACTTCTTTTCTTGAGAGATTGAAACGTTTCACTGCTCATCCAAACAGCTTCATCAGTCCATGGAAGTTATATAAACCCACATGGGAGCCAGTACCACTGAACTTGGGGGGGCTCTTTTTGAATACATTAACATACACATGTGGTTAAAATCCAATAGTCTCAGTTATAATCGGCCCAATGATTTGATTCAATGGGAATTTGGTAAGTCAACACCTAGTAAATTCTGTTGATTCTTTGAGGGTGCGACAACACAGCAGGGAAAATGAGAACCCATCTGCTGTGAAGCGGCATGTGCCCCCACCCATGAATTTTCTCTGGCTGCCCACGTAGGAATCTAGAAAGAGAGCTGAGGTAGGATTAATTTTGCGTTTATCCCTCTGTCTTTCAATACTGACATTGAGGTATCCAAGACAAAGCAAAAGTGTTCCGCTTATATACCTCCCCATACCACTTCAAGTAGTCTCTGGGTGGTTTACAATTTTAATTACATTGTGCAGGCTACACATTGCATTCCCCCCCCCTCCCACCCGCAAGCTGGGTACTCATTTTACTGACCTTGGAAGGATGGAAGGTTGAGTCAACCTTGAGCCTGCTACCTGGGATTGAACCCCAGGTCATGAGCACAGTTTTAGCTGCAGTTACAGGCATTTAGCCACTGCGCCACAAGTTGCTGTTTTGTAACTGTCCATACCCTCCATGCCCAATGCTTTAATTCGCATGCACCTTTGTATATAATCAGTACTGAAGTAAGCTGCTGAGGTTCACCCTAATCTTCATGTTTTTTCTAGTGAAATGAAAAGTGAAGAGTGAAAACAAAAAAACAAGAACAGCTTTCCCATTAGGGAGGTAAGATCAAAGGGAAGGAGCCCAGCTGTGGAAGGTGAGACACAAACCACTTTTTGGAAGGTCAGCCTTTACAGGCTTCCCTTGAACAAGGCATAAATTGATTTTTGTTGTTGTTTTCACTGTTCAAAAGCATTATTTTACTCTGCACAGTATTACCTCGGGTGGAAAGAGAGTGAAGTTTCGTTCTTAAAGTTTACTTGATTTTTATTGAACTCAAGAGAACTTGCACAGAAATTTTATTTCTGAAATGTTTCTAGCCTTTTTATTTATCATTAGTTGCTCTTTATGGGTGTGAGGCAATTCATTGTGTCAAGAGAAATCTAATAAATGTCTGCTTTAAGGAATAACATGTTGCGTCGATCCATGGTGTATTGTGTGCATGCACTGTGCGTGAAAGCAACTTGTTATTAAAGCTGCAACAAACACATATGCACAAAACTTTCCTAAAGCCCACTGAACCCCAAAGGACTTACTCCATAACAAAATCATCTGGATTATGTTGTTACTGTCATTCATAATAAATAACATACTACATTCTTCAAACATGGCATGACTTGCTGCTTCACGATTAGTTCCAAAAATAAGCTATGGACTGCCTTATTTTGGTGGAACAAACCAAGAATACAGATATCATTAGTACCTGCATGTATAAAGTTAAAACTAAATGGCAGTGGGCCCCAGTCCAAACCCAGATGGGTGTATATGTCCCAATCTGGATCCGGACCCTCACATCATGTGTGCTACTTGTGTTAATGGAAATCTCTCCCTCCACCTAATAGTGACAAATTGAGTTAGACCATAATATTTATGTATATGTATTGAAAACATTTTTCCTCCTGCTTCTAAGCCATGTGTGTTGTGTCGTTACAGTTGTGATCAACTCTTTGTGACCCCATGTCCATGGAGTTTTTCTTGGCAGGAATACTGGAGTGGCTTGCCAGTTTCTACTTCAGGCGCCTACAGCACCTGGTATTCCTTGGAGGTCTCCCATCCAGGTACTCACCAGGGCCGACCCTGCTTAGCTTACGAAATCAGGCCAGATTGGATGTGCTTAGCTCCTCAGCCATAAAGTATACTAAAGTGAGGACCATATAATCAGTGCAAGCATAACAGCCCTTGCCTACAAGTTTGCAATCTAAAGTGACACAACAACAAAGGAAAAAGGAATAGGGAGGAAAAGAGAAAAATGCAAGCAAAGTTTCAAGATGGCCTGCACCATTATTATTATTATTATTATTATTATTATTATTATTATTATTATTATTATTATTATTATTATTATTATTATTATTATTATTATTATCATCATCATCTCATAAGAATATAAGAACAGCCTTGCTGGAACAGGCCACAGCCGGTCCAGTCCAGCATTCTCTCTCACACAGTGGCTCACCATTTGCTTCAGGCTATTCCCAATCAGATGTCTTCACCTGCTTACGATTCCACGCAAATGGCACTGAGAGATATCCTGCCCATCTCTCCAACCCAGAGGTTGTCCTTAGGCATCCACAATGATAGCCATTGAGAGCCTTGTTCCTCATGAACTCATCCAATCCTTTCTTAAAAGCTGTCAAGGCTGGCAGCTGTCACCATTTCTTCTGGCAGGGAGTTCCACAGACCACTGATCCTCTGAGTGAAAAAGTACTTCCTCTTATTTGTTTGAGATCTAGCACCCAAAAGTTTCATTGACTGCCCCCTAGTTCTAGTGTTGTGCAATAGGGAAAACAGTTTTTCCTTATCTACTTTGTCCACACCATGTATGATTTTATAAACTTCAATCAGGTCACCTCTTAGGTGCTGTCATTCAGTAGTTAAGAGGCACAGCCTTTGCAGCCTCAGATGATAAAGAAGGTGTTCCAATCCCCTAATGATTCATTCTGGTTGCCCTCCTCTGCACTTTTCCATTTCTATAATATCCTTCTGGAGATATGGTGACCAGAATTGTACATAATACACCAAATGGGGCCTCACCATAGATTTATAAAGAGGCAAAATGACACTTGCTGACTTATTTTCTATACCCTTCCTAATGATCCCTAGCATTGAGTTTGCTTTTTTCACTGCTGGGGCGCACTGGGTTGACACCTTCATTGAGCTTTCCAGCAGGACACCAAGGTCCCTTTCCTGGTTTGTTTGCAGAGAGTTCAGACCCCATCAGTTTATAAATGTAATTGGTGTTTTTTGCCCCAACGTGCATCACTCTGCACTTGCTAATGTTGAAGCTCATTTGACACTGGTTTGCCCACTGCCCCAGTGTCAAGAGATCCTTCTGCAGCTCCTCACAATCCCTCTGTTTTTACTACCCTGTAAAATGTAGTGTCGTCGGCAAATTTGGCTACCTTGATATTTACACCTACTTCTAGATCATTTGTGAAGAGGTTGAAAAGCAGGGGTCCCAGTACTGAACCTTGGGGGACCCCACTCTTTACCTCCCTCCACTTGGAGAAGTGTCCATTTAGTGCTACCCTCTGTTTCCCGTCTCGTAGCCAGTTGCTGATCCAGGACAAGACCTGTCCCTTGATTCCATGACTGGCAAGTTTATTCAAGAGCCTTTGGTGCAGGACCTTGTCAAAAGCTCAACCCTCTCTTATCTGCCATGCAGGTACAGTACTGCTGCTGATCTACGCTCAAACATTGTTTTTTTCTGAGATGTACATCCATTCTACTGGGAGTTAATTTCTTGCTCACTCCCAAAACTAAGTATGAACCAAAGTCTTGTTTCCTATAAATGGGGCCTTGAGTAAGGTACGAATACTCAGGGCACCTCCAGAAGGAAATGGTAAACAATTTCTGAGTACTCTATGACTAAAAGATGTAAAGCATTACTTTGACTTCGCCATAAGTCAAAATAAGTATTAATAGCAGAATAGATCTACATAGATCTCTGGAATGTAAATTAATTGTGACTGGCCAGTGATATTTGTTTTGATAGGCCCATACTAAACAAGAATAATGTTTGATTTACTTCAAATTATTATTATTATTATTATTATTATTATTATTATTATTATTATTATTATTATTATTATTATTATTATTATTAACATTTTAACATTTAAGCCTACTTTCCTTCAGAGAACCAGGGACAACAATTGGAATAAGTATATAATAGTGGTTGGAATCCTGGTGTTAGTAAGTCACAAGTAGTAGACCCGTTAAATCAGTAGATTTTACAAATGAGTAGATTCACCAAATCCCAGTGATCCAATATTTATTCAATTGCACTTTACCACACTAAGCAACAGGATTACAGCCAATCCAAACACTGAGCCCAAGAGAATGCAAAAAGGAGAGAAAATAAAGGCAGAATATTAAGACTATTTTAGGCACAGTTGTCAGAAATGTGTCCATTTCACCTTGACCTTCTTGAAAATGAGAACTGAGAGGAAAGACCGAGAAACATTGAGTTACTTTTGCCCAGTTTCTTTCACATCCAGACAATGCTTTCCTTAACAAGGTTCAACTCCTTGAGCATTGAGAATCTTTGGTGAAGGGTTGGGCCTGCTCAGCAGTGGCACCAACCCTCTGGAACCCCTCTCCCATTTGAGCCACACCTGGCCCCCCTCCCTCCCCCAGTTTTAAGAGGCAGCTGAAGATGTTGCTGTTCTGGGAGGTCTTCCCATTTGTTTTATTTTATTTTTTGCCTCTTGCCCAGCTGCCTTATTTGAAAGGCTGTGCTTGTCTATTTTATGATTATATGATTGTATTACATTTTGTTGGCTTTGTTCTGTTGCTTTTTACATTGTAAACTGTCCATAATAGTCCTGTACAGGGGTGGTATATAAATGAATGAAGGGTATATAAATGGTATATAAATGAATAATAATAATAATAATAATAATAATAATAATAATAATAATATTATTATTATTATTATTATAATAATTATTATTATTATTATTATTATTATTATTATTATTATTATTATTTAAAGGAAACTAACTCAAAGTATTGAATGGCTTCTGGGAAATAGGAAAGAGTTACTTCAAAAAGATTCCCACTCTAATGGTAATTAACTACACTGGACCCTAGAATTATACCGAATTATTTTTTAGAAGTCATTTTTAAAAGGTCACGTATCGCACTTCTATTACAGAAACATAGGAAGTTGCCCTATACTGTCATATTCTGTCAGGACAACTACCTGAAGTCTTTGGCTTTGGCAGTCAGTAAGTGGACTGAAAAAAATGGGCTAAAGCTCAACATAAAAAAAAAAAAACTAAGATCATGACCACCGGTCCCATCACCTCCAGGCAAATAGAAGGGGAAGAAATGGAGGCAATGAGAGAGTTTATTTTCTTGGGCTCCTTGATCACTGCAGATGGTGACTGCAGCAACGAAATTAAAAGACGCCTGCTTCTTGGGAGGAAAGCAATGGCAAACCTAGATAGCATCCTAAAGAGCAGAGACATCACTTTGCCAACTAAGGTCAAGATAGTCAAAGCTATGGTTTTTCCAGTAGTGATGTATGGAAGTGAAAGCTGGACTATAAAGAAGGCTGATTGCTGCAGAATTGATGCTTTTGAGCTGTGGTGCTGGAGGAGAGTCTTGAGAGTCCCCTGGACTGCAAGGAGATCAAACCTGTCCATCCTGAAAGAAATCAACCCCGAATGTTCACTGGAAGGACAGATTTTGAAGCTGAGGCTCCAGTACTTTGGCCACCTCATGAGGAGAGAGGGGTCATTGGAAAAGTCCTTGTTGGGAAAGATTCAAGGCAAAAGGAAAAGGGGACCTTGGAGAATGAGATGGTTGGAGGATGTCATTGATGCAACCAATGTGGATTTGACCAAACTCTGGGAGGCAGTGGAATACAGGAGGGCCTGGTGTGCTCTGGTCCATGGGTTCACGAAGAGTTGGACAAGACTGAACAACAACAACAACTGATCTGGAAAGCTCTGTGAGTTAGATATCTGCCTGTAGAGCCAGAGTTAAGAGTTCGACTCCCCAGTGTCCATCTCAGAAGAGCCAGTCTGTGTGGCCTTAGTCAAGCTGCACAGTTCCAGGAAGCCTGCAGAAGAAGGGAATAGTAAACTATTTCCCAGGACTGTATACCTAGAAAACCCTGAGAAGTCAGAATTAACCTCACAGCACACACACACACACACACACACACACACACACGAAAACTTGAATATCTTGCTTCTTGTTAAGCACAGCCTCGGGTAGATAGCCTTGCAAAACCAAGTACAGGCCTGGAATTCAGTTTTAATGCCATTCTCTCCTTTTCTAATTATTTCAGGCACATTCCACCTCAAATTTGCTTTAAAAGATGGATATGATTTATTATGAAACCCATTTCTTTCTCAATGAATCCAGCTTTTCCAATCTTTTCTTTTGTCAATAATAAGTTCAGAACTCTGTACAGATGTGTGGAAATTATTATTCCCATACAGATACACTGTTGCATGTATGCAACTGCAAGAATCATCTAATGTGTCATCATCATAACTAATAGAGGCACATGGGAATAAGAGAATGGATCAAGAGAGTTTGATAGTTGGAAGAAAGGTCTGTAGCCGATCCCAGACTCTGGACCTCTCAGTTGAGGGAAGCTAATTTCATTTTTTTTTCTTGTCCTTTCACCAGCAAAGAAAGATGAAAAAAAATCTGCTTGGCCTTCCCATGATCATTAAAGGTGGATGGCAGTTGGAGAACAGGATGAAGTAGGATGAGATGAATTGACTCCTCTGTTCCCAACTGTACCTCTGATTATCTCCCAACTGCACATTTTCCCCATGTCACTGCAAGCTTGTGTCCACGTGCAGACAGCGAAAGAAGAAATCCTGGCAAAACGAGCACAAAACGTAGGAGGTTTAATGATACCATGAGATTTCATAAAGAGTGAAGAAAAATGGAAGGCTCACTCAACTTTGAGCTGTCTATCTGAACCCATCAGGATCAAGCTCAGGTCATGAACAGAGTTCCTTTTGGAAAGTCCACTGTCTATAAATATAAATAAATAAATAAATAAATAAATAAATAAATAAATAAATAAAAACAGAGTCTTGACTGCAGTACTATAGTTTAACCACTGCACCACAGAGCTCCTGTAATACAACCTTCTTGATCAGTGCTGAGGATCTCTAGGGAAGGCCTTCTCAATAGACAGTTGTCCAGAATGAGCATGAACATCACTAGTAAAGGAAAGCACCCAGAGACTGCTATATACTCATTTGCTTTTACAATCAGCATCCTGCTGACAGAATATTATTTACATATAAGAGGAACCATAATAAAGGATCATGCATTGATTCACCTCTCTCTCTCTCTCTCTTTCTCTCTCTCTCATAGATCAAGGGTGGGGATATGTTCACCAAATACAGAAGGATAATTTTTAAATTGATGGTTTTGTATGGCCTGCGAATGATGTCAGAAATATCCAAATGGCCCTTGGCAGGGGGGGGAAGGATCCACACCCTTGGTTTACAGATTACTCACTTATACTCACTCAGAAACTAACTCCTTTTCTTCAGCAATCAACCACTTCTCTGCTGCACGAGTTTCAATTTTAGTGAGAGATATGCATGTTTTTGCCCTAATTATAATTTCCCACCACCTCAACCTTTGCCTGAAATAAAACTGAAGAGGTGAGGGAAGCAAAAATATAGTTTTTGGCAAACAGCTCTAGCTTCTTAGTACATAACTTCAACAAGGCTCACAGGTTTACCAATAATCACAGTTCTTCAGGAGGAATGTAAAGGAATGTAAAAGGACAATTTATTGTTGGTTATAAATGCAAACAAACCTCCAGACTGTTTTACGTCATGATCATGCCTAAAACACCCACCTCTATTTGGGAAACGTTGCAGTTTATTTAACAAGAGGTACTTGAATGAGGCAAATTGCTATAAAACGGCCCCTTCCCCAATCCACCAAGGGGAGCCAATGCATTTCTGACAATATATCAAAACAAGAGTGAGCGAAGTAGGTAGGAAGAGGGCCAAGACGAAAGGCACAAGGGAATGGCAATCTACATTGGGGGTGAACCTTTTTAAAAAAAACAATTCAGGATGTGGGTAGGCAGGTAGTACAGGAAAGACCAGACAGAAACACAACACATCCCTGTGTGTTGATGTCAGTATTGTACTGGAATGAACAAAAACCACATAGCCAGAGCAACTACAGAATGTCCTAGAACAGGGCTGTTCAACTTTGAACAGGCCGAGGTCTACTTTTTCCAGCCCAAAGTGCCTGAGGACTACTACACTAAAATCTCTACTTAATGAATTTTATCCATTCTGAGCAGATGCTCATAAGTAAAAAAATTTTGTAAGTAGAGCAACGGTTTCCCATAGGAATGCATTGAAAACCAATTAATCTGTTCTGGAGGGAACAGATTTCAATTTGCCACAGCCCTTGAACCTTCCCGCTCAGCTGAGACAGTGGGCTGGCAGACCCAGAACTCTTCTGGGGCAGTGGTGGTCCTTGGGGTGGGGGGAGGGAGGGGGGAGAACTTAGCCTCTCACTTTTTTTATTGATGGCTGGTGGGCTACTTTTGAACCCTTCGCAGGCTACCGGTAGCCCACGGTCTACCTGTTGTGCAGGCCTGTCCTAGAATAACACCACAGTGTGGACCAGCCCTTAGCTTGCCTAAAGAAAACAAAATGTTATATCTTAGTCAAAGGGGAAGAAACCTTTGATTTTTCTCTAGGGAAGCTTAGCTTTGGATCTGAGGCAACATGGATCACGTTTGAAGTGGCTCAAAGCACACAGGCTCACTTTCTCAAGCGCCAAGTGAGGTCCAAAGAGAACTTGTCTTTGGTTTATGTGTTTTGTTCTACCCTTTGAAAACTGGCTCCTTTTTCAAACAGGGTGTCAAATGAACCTTGGTTTATTAAACAAGCCAGGTCCTCCCACGAGATCTCAGCAAAGGCCAATTGAAAAATCTCTGGTGTTTCCCCTACTAGGCTGAATACGTACGCTAGGTTTATTTTTGGTTCTGACGTCTTTGATGTCAACATGAGTGCAGAAAGTCTTCTGGGGACTCATCTGGGAAGGAAAAAATAGCCCTTTCCCCCTCCTTTGCTCCAAAGC
This sequence comes from Phrynocephalus forsythii, assembly GCA_029282475.1. Classification (NCBI taxonomy): domain Eukaryota; kingdom Metazoa; phylum Chordata; class Lepidosauria; order Squamata; family Agamidae; genus Phrynocephalus; species Phrynocephalus forsythii. The sequence goes on from JAPFRF010000004.1 coordinate 29,619,979, forward strand.
AGTGACTAACATATCCTCCAGCCCTTTTTGGTTTGAAGAGAAATGCCCAAGAAGCTTGTTTGCTTTTGTTGTTTAGCTTGCATCTCTCACTGTTTGTGAGGCATCGTGGGATTTCAAGGAGGTCCCGGCCTCTTATTTACTTGGATACCACAGCCTTGTGTGAAATTTAGACTTGGCATCCCGGATGATTTAGCTGTTTGCTGTCTTATCTCTCTTTCTCCACTTGCTAATGCAGTTTGAAGTGTTCTGACAGCCTTGGTTTAGCCACAGAGAGGAGGCAGGCAGACCATCTGCTGCAGTGTTTGGAGGGGAGGATGGAATCACCAGCTGGAAAATTGTTCCCCCAGTTCAGTGGATAGACCTGTTCATTGCTTCAGCACCCAGCAACAAAGAGTTCAGTCTGGAGGGGCCACTTAGGCATTGCCAAGGAGAGGACAAAACAGGCCACAGACAGATCTACATCCTGTCTGCATTTGGTATAATGCAATCCATTATATTTAATCCACATATGTAGGTTTAGAAATACAGTGGTACCCCAACTGACGACATGCCCGATGTACAAAAATCCCAACTTATAAGTGCGTTTGCGGGGTCCTCTTCCCCTGCCACCTTATGAGCAGGAGTTTGGGTTTCCCCCACTTCCAATTAAAAAAAAAAACTGGGACGGGTTGCAGGGGGAAAGCGTGTGCTGTTTAAAATATCTTTCAGGCAAGGAGGCAAGCACTTGCCTCTGTGGCTGAAAGACATTTATTCAATGTCTGCTTTAACCCACAACAAGGGTGGATGGGTGTTCGAGCATTGTTTAAAATGGCTTTCAGCCACGGAGGCAAGCTTGCCTCTGTACCTGAAAGCCATTTTAAACAGTGCCCGCTTTAACAGTGGTTTTCCATAGGAATGCATTGAAATCCATTCATCCAGAACAGATCAATTGATTTTCAATGCATTCCTATGGGAAACCGCTCCCTGACTTACGAGTTAACCAACTTATGAGTGTTTGCTTACAATGGATTAATCTTGTAAGATGAGGTTCCACTGTATTTGTTATTACAGTATATGAATAGAAATTCAGTCCTGTACTTCTCACCATAGGGGAAAGAATGTAACCAGGTACCATTCAAAGATTCTCCCCCCCCCCGCCGCATCCAGCATCCAGTTTGCCCACTGTACCTGGTAGTGGACTTCTCTGGTTGGCTTCCCTCAATGGCCCCAAACCTTACTCCACTTGAAGAAATGCCGCGAATGTCATCCTTGGCCATTCACCCATGTCAAGGTGCACAGGGTTCAAAACGAGCAGTTATTTTGGCATCTGCCACCGAAAGTATCTCAAGCATTGATCTTAGTACTCTTGTCCCTCAGGACTCTTTATTTCTAATAAGACGCTCAAGGTGACCAACACATTCCCCATGAGCGACCTTTGGGCAACTCTGTTCTTTGTAGAATCCACCATGTAATTACACTTCATCCACTTCCTGATTAGCAGTGCTTTGTGTTTAATTTGTTCATTCACCCATTTCCATCAGCCCTTCCTAGTCTCACCAGGGGACAGGGAAAGAGGATGATCGACCCATCATTTCAAGCTGAACCCCCTCCACAACTTGGATAACAGGTTGCTCTGGCCCATTCCTGTCATGTCTCCTCAAAACCTCCCTACTGGTTATGCAGTGAAAATAATAAGGAAAATCATGCATATTTCATGTACCATAATTGTCCTAAGAAAATCTTCTAGATAAAATTATCACCACATCCAAGCATTAAGTATTTTACAGAGAATGAGGTCATCTTCAAAATCAGTAACGAATTTAAATTTCACATGTTGTTAATAACATCAGCTTGAATAGAAGCACTACACATACAAGTTCTATTGGAATATTTATTAGTGCTTATGGTTTTATTTAGGTATTGGTGATGGTAATTGTATTGTTGCTTTTATGGCTGCCAGTAGGGAAGATGAGAAATACTTTTGTCACATCCATGTCTACAGCACTCCACATCCATCCTTTGTATTCATTTGCAGTCTAACTCCCTGTCCTTTAGCGCCATCATGTGTTAGATTTGGAGCAATTTTTTTGCAGAAAGAATTCTGCTTTCCAGAAAAATACAATTTCCATTTCATCAAGATGAAAAATTAAAAGATTTAAACAAGCAGAAATGATCAAAAACAGTATAAACAATTAAAAGAAAAAACAAAATACCAAGTCCCCATTAACAAGATGCATTTAGACACCTGTTTCTGAAAGCAGTAAGGTGGGGGCCAAACATCGTTCAGAAGAGTGTGCAGTCCATTGTTTTGGAGACAAGAGATAGACACATGTACCTATGAAGTGGGCCTGTGCAAGTGATGATGGATTTCCTCTGTGGATTTTTTTGATAACTATTATTATTGGATAAGTGATAAATGCAACCGCCAGTACAACATGGGAAAATGGTTAAAATACAGTCAAATGAAGATAGCTCTCCTTATAAAATTGTCAATCCTCTTGTGAAAAATATTCCTACCATTAGTGGTGAGGTGCACCCCATCCTCATCCAAGAGCCCATCTGAATGAAACATCAAACCATGGTCCAAGAAGCCAAATTGGTCCGGTTGGCACCATGTGTGTAGCCAGTTGTTCACCTCATATTGTGTTTTTGACTGTGACCAAAAGAAGGTTGAGAACAGCTGGCTTAAAACAGCCTCTCCTCACTAGTTTAACTAAGAATAAGGAATCCAGGTTACTAAAAAATAAACATTGCCCATGTCATGTAAAGCTGTGAGTAATTAATAGAAGTACAGACTTTTATTAAGATTAAAAACACCTTTCCCAGAACTCTTGAATGATCTAACATACCAGTTTGAGGCGAAGTAGGCTCTAACTGGGACAATATAAAATGTACAACCCCAAATTGTTTGGAAGTGGGGGTGTTGAGGTATGGTTGTTCTTGCAATTTGACACCTTCCCTAGAAGCACTAAGGAGTGATGTCTAAGATTTTTGGTGTGGCAAGGTATCCGACTACTAGTGCTTGCAACTCCCTGAGGAGTTTGTGACCCAGGTGCTGTGAAAATTAGGGAAAAGGTCAACACCTCCTAGAGCTGGACCATCACAGAGGATGGGTCATATAAATACAGAGATGACTACCCAAAGAGCCACACCTATGTATCCTTCTCTGTCACATGTCCACATAGATGGGTGAACAAAAGCTGACTTCCCACAGAGCACAGGTGCCTGGAGTAAGACAAAGAAGTTATGCAAAGGTAGACAACAACTCCCGGTTAACCTCACCTGGATGACTGAGAATCTCCAGAGACAAAAAGGAGACAACACTCCACCCAGAAAAATGGATCGTTAGGGCTGTGACTATCAGAGCCCAGAGTCCATTGTTACTGAGTCCTAGATGTGCTAATGAAGGCTGAGGTGATTCCTGAGGTGGGTAGTAGAGGCAGTGGACAGCGAAGGGCCAAAAGACAGTTAAAAAACAACAACATAACACACTAGTCATTGTCATGCTGTTTGTAGCAAGTAGGCTCAGTGGGTGGGGCTTGCAGTGGGGGCGGGTCAGCTGGCCCTCCCCACATTCTCATCCACCAAATCTGGCCCTCTGTACAAAACGTTTGGACACCCCTGAAGTAGAGGAATGTTGGTTCAGCTGAGAAATAAGATTTTTTTGACTAAGAAGGCAGATAAGAAAATGCAGAAGCTGCATACTCAAAGGCTGAAGCTTCTCGGTCCTGCATTCTTTGATCCTATCTATGGCATCCTCTGGCTCTTTCCTAGTTTGGTTCTAGATCTCACTTCTAAACAGAAGTCCACTCAATGAAGCCAAGGATAATGTCTTAGACTGTAATGCTCAGACAAGAAGTCTGGAATTAGAATCTAACATGCAGTAAACCATCATTACATGTTGTCTGCCAAAAGCAATAGCTTCATGAGATAAGATTCTGTTAATGGCTCTTTTAAATGTGTTTTATAAGATCTTCTAATTGGATTTTAACCGTATTAACTGTGTTTTAATTGGTTTTTATTGATAGCTCCTTTTTTTGTATTTGTATTTTATGACAATTTTTAAACCGCCCCAGGTAGTGCAGTTTGCACAAAGGGATGGTATGGAAATGAAAGAAAGAAAGAAAGAAAGAAAGAAAGACCTGTTTACATTTCAAGGAAAGGCAAAATTCTCCAACTGCAAAAGCTGGTAATTTCTTGTAGAGGTTGGAGAATTAATAATACTCATGCCAAGAGCTGCTTGAGGTGGAAAAATTTGGGCCTTCGCTCTCAATCAGAACACAGTAAATCTTTTGCTAGTAACAGATGCAGGGCTTAGATTGGTCAATAACAGAATTAGAATTAGGACTTCCAAAGAGGAATTTACAACTTTCTGAATTCTGTATTGAGATGTTTCAAGCAATGAGACTTTGCAGGCATAACTGAGGTCTTTCCCCATTACTGTTTGACAAACTGCAAAAAGGAACAGCAGCCAAGTAATGGGAACCCTAGCAGACAATTGTGACTGAATGCAGTAATTATTAAGTCATTAACAGGATCCTGCAATCCATCCTCAAAGCAACAATGACTAAACGGAGGCTATCATACTTGGGTGCAAGGAGCCTCGTGGCCCAGTGCTTAAATTGCTGTACTTCAGCCAAACTGTGCACGTGACCTGGGGTTAAATCCCAGGTTGTGGGCTCCTGGTTGCCTCAGCCTCCTATCCTTATGAAGTCAGTAAAATTAGTACCCAGCTCAAGGGAGAGTGTAGCACCCAGAGAGGGCTTAAAGCACTATGGGGCGGTATATAAGCAGCACACTTTCTTTTTGCCTCTTCCATCATAGGAAGACACGAATCAATGGAAAAGTGATACTTCCGGCAAGAGATGAAATCAACAGGAAAATAAGAGGACCTGGTTTGGAGATGGATTGACTCAATAAAAGAAGCTGTAGCTTGAGTTTGCGGCAGCTGAGTTGGCTTTTTGGAGGTCATTAATTTATAGGATTGCCATGAGTTACAGTAGAAGTGATTTGACAGCACACAACAGCAGTCTGTGACTCTCCGAATCAAGCCATATGGGCAACTAAGCCCATAAGGAAAGACTGCAGATATTTAGCCATACGAGGAAAGTCTTTCTCTGACCATAGTCCTTACCTGCTACAGAAGTGGGCTCCACTTCCTTTTAAATTGTCTTAGGATTTTCCACACTCAGAAAGTACGTAACTGGACCAAAGAAAGTCTGCCAAAATGAAAGCCAGTGTACAAACATAAATTAGATGCTTCATTAAGGAAGCCATGGGCATCAAATGAGCAGGGGCCGACGGGAGTAGGGTCAATAACAGTCCTGAATCTGTGGAACCTGTACAATGGATGTACAGAGGCTAGGGAAGCCAGATGCGTGGGTGGAGGAAAGGAATACTCCGATGGTTGAGTTGTACAAGGTGGAAGATTTTTCGTGAGAGCCTCAGTACTGTGTCGGGGGGGGGGTTGTCTACCATATATCTCAGGGTTGTGGTGCGCAGATAGGGAAGGGCAATGAGCATAGAAAAAGGCTATGCTCACTAAGGCATTGAATTTTGCAATGGATGCATTTACTGATCCAAGGAATCACTTGCCTACAATAATAATGGTACAAAATGCTCAAAGGCTGGGATGAACAACTTTCCCAATTATAAGTGGAATAATAATAAAATAATTAATTTGAGTGGAGAAAATGGATCAGGAAGGAGTTGGGGGAACCTGGGAGCAATCTTAAAGCAGCGATCAGATAATTCAATGGCAGATTCACAATGGTGAATCCTGGACACTGGTAATGCTCCATCATGAAGCACCTGTGGAGCTCTATTGCAAATGTTGACGCTCAACCACCTCCTGAGGCACATTAAGTACTACAGCACTCCCCCACAATATACTGGGATTGTGTATATCGCAGGACTGCAGTATATGAAGGCACAGGTGGGCGACACTGGGCCTGAGGCAAGCTATGTGGACCTGTTTGGGGCCTTTTGTACTTACCCCAGGCCTGGCGCTGTCCCAAACAGGCCTACAATGGGCTTCCTGGGCCTGTTACAGGCCCCAGAAGTGGCTTCCAGCAGGCCGGAAGTCATTTCTGGATCACCAGAAGTCACTTCTGGGGCATCCACCAGGCTTCCTGGGCCGGTTACAAACCCCAGGAGTGACTTCCATTCTGGTGGAAACCACTTCTGGGGCCTGTAACAGACCCAGGAAACCCATTGGAGGCCTGTTCAAGGCAGCACCAAGCCTGGGGTAAGTACAGGAGGCCCCAAATAGGCCTCCAGGTCCAGACCCGACCCAGAGATAAAGGCATCCGCATAACGCAGATTTTCTTTTATCATTGGTCGGGTTTAGAGATGGGCACGAAATGAACAATTTTTTGTTTCCGTTTTCATTTTTTCGTTTCGTTATGCAATGAAACAACAAACGAATTTTGTCTCTAAAATGAAACAAAACGAACAGAAACACCAGAAATTTTGTCGTCTGTTTCGTTTTCGTTACGGCAATATATTGAACTGCTTTAAATGCTAAAAAAAAATCACAAAAAATTGAAATAAATGGTAACGAAATGGTAACAAAACAAACGAAAATGAAAATGAATTTTTTGCAAAAATTCGCGAAAAATGGAAACGAACCAAAACAGACCCCCTAAACGACAAACGACAAACAAAACGCCATTTTTTTGATTTGTGCCCATCTCTAGTCAGATTGGGAACATAACCCCAGCAATAAGCAGGGAGATTACTGAACCAAAAAATGCTCCCTAATCTCTCCCTAACCCATGGACTTTACAAGGACCGCTGGTTGCTTGGGGGCTGTTTGGATTGGATTTTCCTTCATTTTTGGTCTGATACATCCTACATTTTTCTCCATCAGTGTGTCACTCACTATCTTTCCTATTTCATCTCTATCAGATATCTTATTAAATAAGTGACCTTATTAAATTAAGTCATCTTATATTGGGTCCTTGGTGAACTGAAGAGCAAATGGACGGGTCAAACTATTTGTTCATATACAGGCCTAAGATGGCCTCTAATGATCCAGTAGATTTCAAAGGGAAATTATTTTGATACTGAAGACAGCTGGCAAAGTCAAAACAGCAACCAACTGCCGAACCACATTCTATAAGCAGTGATGGATTTCCATTTTCCTGACCAACCATTTCAAACTTCCTATATTCTCAAGATGGAGATAGAGAGGCCTTGCAGAACTTTAAGATAAAGTAAACAGCTTAGCACATACTATGAGGGGAATTAATGGCGATAAGAACTGGTAGTTGAAAGTGCAGCAGTGCCATTCAGAGTGTTGGTTCTATCGAATGAAGACCATTTGCCTTGGACCAGTACTAATAAATAACTATAGCTCTGCTGGTTTGGCAAGATTTTGAAGTTTTGGGCTTTTAAAACCACTTCTGAGGACCATAAACCATTGATGTGCTTGCAACAGCACTGGTGGGCTCCTGCCCCAGATCTTCAGAGTTGCATTTTTGGGTTGGGTGAATAGCTGAGAAATAGCTCACACATTGGACTTTATCGGATCTAGAAAATAAATTGTGGACTTCTCTTGCATCATAGAATATTGGGAGGGCATTTATGTGAGAAGCTTATTTCCATGTTTTTCCTTATGTTTATGTCTGGTTCTTCAGAAGGGGGAAACCATGTCAGGACAGCTTTCAGGCCAACTAACATGTTGGGAAGTCCTCTCTTTTACTAGTGCTATTCAAGACACAGAACCCCAGTTTCATTTTTGTCTTGGCTATCTACTGCTAGAAAAGCAAAAGGGAAGTAAAGCCACAGTACTTCCTATCAAAGCAAAAAAAAATTCCTATGCAATGTCAAACTTACACATAACCAGTAAATGTGTGAAGGCAGCCTTGAGTTCCCATCCAAAATCCATTTCTAATTCACTTTTGCCATCTAGTGGAAACAGAGGAAAGATGATGGGATTTAACTTAATGTATTTTCACAATGGCAAAGGAGAGTCTTAGAAGACACAGCATACCTACTTACTTTGTTTTCCTCTTGGATGCTGTGGCAATGGAAGATTTGCAAAAGCCCCAGAATCCTGCAAACTAAAAACTTTGGTTCATAGACATTGTGATTTGTGACAGACACCTTAGCATGACCAAACTTATTATGTATCTGTACAGATACAGCTGCAAAATTTGGGATGTGCACTAGCACCAACATTTAGATTCAGAATTTAGATTTGGAATTACAGCCCTTTGCTTTCACAAGTTTAAAAATTCAGAATTTCCAGATACCTAGAACTCCATTACAATAAATATGAATACCACATAGTCGGCAAAACATTTTAAATGGATTTCCCTAGATCCTCTGACATCAGCCCACTTATTGTGTCCAGAGAGAGAGAGAGAGAGAGAGGGAGAGAGAGAGAGAGAGAGAGAGAGAGAGAGAGAGAGAGGGAGGGAGGAGGGAGAGAGAGAGAGAGAGAGAGAGAGAGAGAGAGAGAGAGAGAGAGAGAGAGAGTGGACATTTGGCAGATTTCGGTGAAGTGTTGAAGCCTAATTCCATAGCTCCACAACTCTTGCTTGAAGCCACACAGGTTGTTGCTTACACTAAACTATGGGAATATTAAAGGAACGATTAAAGAGAGCACATCAAAATCCAGCAGTGCTTGGGTATTAGGAAATGAGTGTAATGGGCATACTGAGTGAATCCTGAACACTGGGAATACCAACAGAAAATGCCAGCAGCATCGGGGAACTAGAGGACAAGTCACACTAGGGAGTGGGCAAATATCCTGGGCAGCACTGGCAGGCAGACTAGAGAAGCAGATAACCAGTGGTGGGTCATAGAATCATAGAGTTGGAAGAGACCTCAAGGGCCATCCAGTCCACGACTGGCTGAAAACTGTGCTAACAGCATGGGACAAAGTGAGTGGGTGAGCACATTTGTGGAATAGCAGTTGGACTTGGCAGGAGGAGGGGGCAGCAGAGTGATACATGGTATACCTAGTACTGTGAACAGACTGTGCCATTCTCTCTTTCTTCAAGGGCACTTCGCTGGAGCCTGGCGATCGTAGGCTGGCCTTGAGGAAAATATGATTCTAGGCACGAGTAGTGTGACCTGACCACGTTCCCAGCCTGAGAGAACACTGTTTCACTTGGCAAGGTAGTTGTTGAGTCAGACCTCCCTGAACAGCTCCTTCTCAGCCCAGGAAGGGAAGGGATGAGTCTCTTTAGGATGGCAGGGTTCTAACTTCTTCCTCTGCCCTGTCCTTCCATTGGGATGATTATCTCTAGAGGACAAGACCTTGCCATGCTTGTCAAATCCCCGAAAGCTTGTCCTGTTCTTGAAGAGGGACAAGGGACCTGGATTCCAGAATACAACTGCTGGTACTGTTGTTTGGGGTGTTATGAACTTCACTAGTTTGGGGCACTGGAGGGGTAGGGTGATTTTAGTGTCACATGCTTCTGAAATAGTGCCCCCTTGAGTCACCTCAATCTCCTCCTCTTCCACATCAGATGTGTACATACACATCTGTATCAGATTATTTTTAAACCACCCTTGAGGAGTTCCCTACCTTTCCAGTGGGTGATCCTGTTGAATCCTTGGTTGAACTCTGGAATGGGGAAATGAGCAAAGCCATTGGCCGGATAGCTCCTAAACGTCTCTTTCCTCAAAATAGACCCAAGTTGGCTGCTTGGTTTACTGGGGAGTTGGCAAAATTGCAACGGGTGGCCTGTAGAGCTCAAAGGCGTTGGCAGAAAACCCAGATTGAAACAAAGAAACAGTGAAAGGCTTTGGAAAGCTTACTCCAAGGCAGTGGAGGCAGCAAGGAAATCGTTTTTCTCTTTGCTGCCTCCCTTGCTTTGGAGTAAGCCTTCCAAAGGCCTTTCATTGTTTCTTTGTCTGTTTCAATCTGGGTTCTCCCACTATTGATTTGGCACAAAATTGCCCAGGGTAGCGTTTCAGAATAGTCAAAAGTCTGCTACACGTTGATCCATGGGTGGATAACACAGACCACTCTGTATCTGAGAAGAATTTGCACAACAGAATTTTGCAGGCAAAATTGAACAGATCCGGGCTACCTTGGATGCTGCTATTGATCCAGAGCCTGTAAATATAACGCCCCACCCTGCTTGTCCTGTATTAATGGATGACTTTCAGCTCTGACAGCCAGATGATGTGGTCAAGACCCTTGAGGAGGTGAGGGCCACCACATACTGTATGTGTTGCAAATAATTAATATTGATGATTAAACCTGTGTGAAGGATGTTGTAAGTTGCATGTTAGGTCCAGACATGGCCAAGGAAATTGATATTGTGTGGCTATCAAATAGCGCTATAAGCAAGCAAATTTACACAATTTCAAAGTCTGTGGTGAACGAGCTTACAAGAAGATTGAAACTTGTGAAATTTTTTAGTTTACAGCTTGATGAAGGTACTGACCTTGTGGGACTTCTGTTTGTGAGGTATCCATTTGAAATGTAAATACAAGAACTTTTGATGAGTGAAGTGCTTGAAACTAACCCCAGTGGCAGCAAAATTTTCAAAGCTATCTACAAATGTGTACAGAAAAATGATTTGGAATGGAGCAAGTCTGTGGATATTTGCAGGGACGGAGTGGCTGCAATGTTTGGAAAAGTGAAGGGAGCCGTGTCTAGGATGAAGCAAGTGGCAGATATGCTACCCACAGCCACTGTGTCATCCATCAGCATTCTCTGGCAACTAGAAGGATGCCGCAAGATTTAAAAGTCGTATTGAATGGTGCTGTGAAGAGGATTAATCATGTTAAGAGCCGCTTGCATCCAACAAACATTTTAAAACTTACAGCTGAAGATCTGGGTACGGATCATTTCCACCTCCGCTGCACACAGAAATGCGGTGGCTATCGAGGGGAAAATTTTAGCCAGACTGTTTGAACTAAAAGATGCACTGGTCATCACAGAGGAGCCTTTTATCCAACAATTAACTGATGTCGATGGGCTGCTTAAATTGGGATACCTTTCCGACATCTTTGAAAAACTAAATGAAACCACCACTTCTCTTCAAGGGAAAGGAGGAGCACAATTAGAGAAAATAAAAGCATTGTGGAAAATAATTACATTTTTAAGGTGTGTGTTGAGAGCAGAGACATCTCCAACTTTCCTCGGTTGCAAGAATTTGTCAAAACAAATGAGATCAACCTTCAAACCAACTTCCTCGAAATTGTTATTTCCCACTTGCAAGGTCTAGAAAGAAGCATAGTTGCTTATTTTCCCCAACATTGACTCTGACGACATCTACAGCTGGATGATGAACCCGTCTCCCTGCGACCTGGAACATAAACCTACTGGAATGAGGAACAAAATTTTTCAAGATCTGCTGGCAAGGCAGCAGTGAAAAGACTTTTGTGTTGTACTTCAGCTCACCATAGCTGTGAATCTGTATTCTCAATGCAGCGAGCAGGCTCCGGAGGCTGCCCTTTTGCTCCTGTTCTGGTGCCTGCGGCCTACCATCCATCTTGCCGCCACCTACCGCTACTTTGACCTTGCGGTGAGCCGGCGCCGGAGCATACCGACTACCGCCGCCGCCGCCGTTTACCATCGCACCGGGTCGGCCGGGAGGTTGCCACCATTACCACCACGTTCCCCGGTTCGCCCTTTTCATCGTCGTCTCCATCGTTTGGCCCGGCCTTGGAGGTCTGTCGAGGGATCGGATTGCCTGGGGCTTGGGGGCTTGAACTATCCTGTTGCCCCCCACCCTCCCCTGGTTCCCTCTCGATCTGCGCTGGGGGTGTAGAGCTTTTCTTCTTGCTCCCCCCACCCTCCCTCTAAAGTCCGGATGTCCAGGATCCTTTGGGCTGCTGCTGCGTGGGGGGGGGGGCTTCCGGAGCCCTGCCATCTTGCTCCCCACCCTATGGCCTGGACTGCTAGGGGATCTTGCTCCCCACCCAATGGCCTGAACTGCTAGGGGATCTGGGCTTTGAGCCCTTCCATCGTTGCTCCCCCCTCCCCCTGAGACTGGACTGCCAGAGTCGTGGCGTTGGACTCATCCATCTTCTACAACTCCCCATAGCTGTCCTTGGATGGCATTGTTCTTCTGGCCCCTCCACCAGCCGCTCTGTTTCTTCCCCTCTCCCCCTGGTTTTCCACTCTGCCCTGGTTTGTGCCCTATCTTGTTTATCTCACGTTAATTGTTTAATTTTTCTCTAATTAATTTTGTTTTCTTTTTGTGATTTATAGTTTTTCGTTTTTATATTGTTATACTGTATTTGGCGCTTTGTATGTAGTTTTTTGGCCTTGGTTAGTTTGCACTGTATTGTTGCTTATCGTTTTTGTTTCTTTCCCTCTCTCTTTCTCTCTCTCCGCCATGATAGCAGGGGCTCACATACCAACGGTGATGGGCCGTGGGCGGTACGCTTGTAGCCGTAGGGTTTGTCAGGCAAGAAGAACTCGGGTCAGACAACTCGTGTCTGTCCCTCGTTCTGACCCCTCGGCTCACTGCCACGTGCCGGGAGTCATTCCACCAGCGCCCCCAACCTTACCTGCATCCTGATGAACGCCAGGTCGGTGCACAATAAGATTCCTATCATCCATGACACCATCGCGGATGAGCAGCCCGACCTGGCGTTCATTACCGAGACTTGGGTGGGCACGGAGGGGGGGCTTCCCTCTCCCTTCTGTGCCCGCCTGGGTACTTGGTAGAGGCTGTGGGAAGGTTGGGGGGTCAAAAGGGGGGAGGGGCCGCAATCATGTACAGGGATTCTTTTCACGTTAGCAGGGCCTCGACATTGGTTAGCCAGGGGTTAGAAGTCCTCCACCTGTTGGTGGGACAGCGGGACAGATTTGGCATTGTGCTGGGCTACCGAGCTCCCCGCAACCCCGCACAATCCCTCCCAGAGCTCACGGAGTTCATCGCCGCTGCCCTGTTGAGGTCCCCGCGCCTCTTGGTTGCGGGTGACTTCAACGTGCATGCGGAAGGTGGACTTTCCGGTGCAGCTCTGGAGTTCATGGAATCCATGGCTTCCATGGGTCTGTCCCAGCATGTTTTATGCCCCACCCATAGGTCTGGTCACACCCTGGATCTGGTGTTTACCTCCATGTCGGGGACTCGTGTCTGGAGGTGGGGGACATTGTAGCCCTCCCTGTGTCATGGACAGACCACCACCTGCTCTCATTTTCCCTGTCGATTCCGGCCCCACCTCGCGGGGACCACCGGCCGTCCATCTTGGCCCGCCCCCGGAGGCTCATGGACCCCCAGCGGTTCGGTGAACTCTTCGGAGGGCTACCTGATGGTATGACTGGCGCTCCGGTCGAGGATGTGGCTAACCTTTGGTTTGAAACAGCTGTCCACACCATAGACCGGATCGCCCCCAAGCGCCTTCTCCGTTGCCGAGCCCGGTCCTCCCCTTGGTTCACGGGGAGCTCAGGGTGATGAAGCAGGAGAGGAGGAGGCTAGAGCGCAGCTGGAGAAGAGACCGGACGGTATCAAGTAAGGCTGCGGTAGACGCCCAGACTAGTCGCTATATCAACGCGATCAGGAGGCTAGGTCATCCTTTAACTCCCTGAGAATTGCTGAGGCCTCAAACCGCCAGGCGGAGCTCTTCCGGGTGGTTCGGGACCTCAGCAATCCTAGTCTGGCCAGGCCTCCTCCTACTGAGTTCAGTAGCGAGCAATTCGCAGCCTTTTTCAAACTAAAATAGAGGCCATCCGTGCCGGCCTTGACTCCGGTTGCAGTGGTCCCGCCCCGCCATCCCCAGCTGCTGGTCCGCCTTCGTCTCCTCGGTTGGATGCGCTTGGGCCTGTTTCTGCTGTTGAGATCTCCAAGGCTATGGCGCATTGCCGGCCTGCCTCCACCCCTTTCGACCCTTGCCCTGCCTGGCTAATTAGAGCTGCCAGAGGGACTATGGCCGAATGGGCTTCTGTCATCGCCACCGCCTCCTTCAGCGAGGGGGTTTTCCCCTCTCGTCTGAAGGAGACGGTGGTAAAGCCCATTCTGAAAAAACCTGGCCTGGCGGTGGACGATCTATCAAATTATCGCCCAATCGCCAACGTCCCGTTTATGGGCAAGGTGATCGAGAGGGTGGCGGCAGTCCGGCTGCAGTCATACCTGGAGGATTGGCAGTGCCTCGATCCTTGCCAGTCCGGGTTCAGGCCTCGCCGGGGTACAGAAACAGCTTTGGTCGCCCTGCAAGATGACCTTCGGGCGGCCGACAGGGGTTGCTCTACCCTGTTGGTCCTCCTGGATCTGTCAGCGGCCTTTGATACCGTCGACCACGGTATCCTGTTGGACCGGCTCTCTGAGGTTGGAATCGGAGGCACTGCTCGCAGTTGGCTCCGTTCCTTCCTGGAGGGCCGTCCACAGTACGTGCAGCATGGGGGGGAGTTATCGGCCCCTTGGATTCTCCCCTGTGGGGTTCCACAGGGGTCGTCTCTGTCCCCCATGCTGTTTAACATCTACGTAAGGCCATTGGCGGGGGTCATCAGGAGTTTTGGAGTCTGCTGTCATCAGTACGCTGATGACACGCAGCTCTATCTCTCCTTTAACACCTCTGCTGTGGAAGCTGTGGAAGTCCTCGACGGGTGCCTGGGGGCCGTACTGGCTTGGACCGGGGCGAACAGGCTTAAGCTCAACCCCGAGAAGACGGAGGTCATGTTCTTCGGGAGCTCGCCGTCGGGTACGGTGGCCCTCTCCCCTGTTTGGGGGAGTTTCCCTCCAGCTTGCGGAGAGGGCGCGGAATCTGGGTGTGCTCCTGGACCCGGCGCTCACCTTGGAGGCCCAGGTGGCGTCGGTGACCAGGTCCGCCTACTACCATCTCCGTCGGATCGCCCAGATCCGCCCGTGCCTCGACGCGAACTCTCTGAGAACAGTGGTCCAAGCTCTGGTGATCTCGAGGTTGGACTACTGTAACGCCCTCTACATGGGGTTGCCCTTGACTCTTCTCCGGCATCTGCAGCGGGTTCAGAATGCGGCGGCCAGGCTGGTGGTTGGTGTGCGTCGTTATGACCACATCACCCCAGTTCTGGCCCGCCTGCACTGGTTGCCCGTTGCAGCCCGGATTAGATTCAAGGTCTTGGTTTTAGTTTATAAAACCCTCCATGGCTTGGGACCGGACTACCTGGCAGAGCGTATCGCTCAGCGATCAACCTCGGCCCATCCCGTTCGGCAGGCGCGAGCGCACACGCTTCGGGTCGCCACCCCTCGTGAAGCCCGGAGGACGAGTACTCGGACCCGGGCTTTCTCAGTGGCGGCCCCTAGCCTCTGGAATTCCATCCCCAGTGAAGTGCGCTCTGCAGAGTCCCTGCTGGCCTTCCGGAAGGCGTTAAAGACCTACCTTTTCCGGGAGGCCTTTGGCGATCTTTAACTGTTTTTTTTTTTTTCCTCCGCCATCGTAAACTATTTTATCTATCATTGTCAGTCATTGAGGTGCCATTAGGTTTTAACTTTGCTTAGTGTTATTTTTATTTGTTTTATTTTTGGTTTCTTTTTTGTAATTTATGGCTATTGAGGCCCGATGTTTTGTAAGCCGCTTAGAGTATATATTGTAGATAAGCGGGGTATAAATGCAATAAATAAATAAATAAATAAATAATGTACATTTACATAAAAAACAGATACAGGGGCACACTTTCTGGGTCAAGTGATTTCAGGGTAAAATTAACTAAACTTCCCATAAACATGGGAAATAATGAACAATTCATCCAAACAATTTCATTCATTGCATTAAAGACAACTGAGCATTAAATTTGCAGCATTTTTCCTTCTTTTCCTAAGTATTCAAACCGCTTTAAGGGTAGCTGTGCCACAGCAAGGGTGCCATGGCAAAAAAGTTTGAGAACCACTGGTTTAGATTGTCTGATTTTTGCATTAAACCTTCAAGCCCAATTAAACATATTAGCTTGTGTTCACAATCCTCAGGGTCGGGGGCAGAGACTGTGTTAGGACACATTGTACAGTAGTTATTTTGTCTTTATAAGGTGTCTTGGGTGTTCCTTTGCTTAACTGACTCACTTTCCATATGGGCAATAGAGTAAAATAATGGTATAAAACAACTCCTTTTATGTAGCATTTAATCCACTAAAATGATTTCTTGCAGGTATATTTATTTCAGTGGATGAATCTCTTTGATTAGCCACAAACCCTCAGCGGAAACAGCAGGTGCCTATCTTGAAGGGCCCTTGAATCTCTGGACTGGGCCAAATGGATGCTCTTTGCATGCTCCAGATGACCAATAACCGCAGCACAATCCTGTGCATGTCCATTCAGGAGTTCCACTTTCTGTAATGCTTTCAGCCAGGTAAGGGTATTATAGGATTATAGGCTAAAGCTGTCTGCCGCTGTCTTTGGTTTCATGGCAGTTCACGCAAGATTAATAAGATTTAAAAAAAAAAAAACAAGACAGGATGTCTCACTCAGAACTAGGATTGTTAACTTATGAAGAAGTACCAAGCAGGAACACAGTCTTGTTATTGAGAAGTCTTATCGCTGTGGAGAGGTAGCAAGATAGCGTTGCCTTGATACAATCATCCGTGTTCCGTAACCTGCCATTTGGGTTTTGCAAAAAAGAGCCTTTGTAGTGGTGATATCCCAGCTCTAGAGCACCTCACCCAGGCAGACATGCCTGGTGTCTCCACAGCATGATCGTTTTGTGTGTGTCAGTAGAGATTTTTCTATCCTCCAGGTGTTTTCACTGCTTGTTTTATTTATTTATTTATTTTTATACTTGTTGACCGCCCAATTTTCCCGCAGGAACTCTGGGCGGTGTACAACACGTTGCAAAATAAAACAACTTGCCCAAACAAAACAAACCCTAGACATACTAAGTCAAATTACAAATAATAAAGAATATGATAACAATAATAATAAAATAAAATACTAATAAAAATAAAAATAGAAGTAGAACATCAGCAATCATATAACAAAGTAGGATCTGGCAAGAAAGGGCTGGGCCTTTTGCTGGGTTTTGTGATTATTTTAAAGACCTTTAAAGATTAGTGGTGCATCTGTTATGAATATTGTTTTATTGTTGCTGGTTTTCTTCTATAGCTTTAGTTTGCACTATGCTGGTGGTGGGACAATATCTATTTCAGCTTAGGCTTGAATGTTTTGTGATTTTAAATTCTGTGAAGTGGCCAGAGAACCTTGCTGACTGAACAGTACATTCTCCCATTTAACATTTTACATTGTACCGCTGATCATTGTCTGTATTTCTCAATGTGTCTAAGAAGTTCTGGTAAAATATTTCTAGACCACCACTGTAAACAGTGACAAAGGTCAGATCTGGCATTCTAAGCTAAGCAGAAATAGTTCAGAAGATAATAGTTAGTCTTACTGCCTAAGCAACCTCCTCTAAGTTAAGCACACACTGCATCCAGTCAATTAAATATGGGTCATTTGAAACAATTTTGCAATGCCAAATTGCTACAGGAAAATCTACCATTTTTGATGAATGAAAAATATATCTGATTTCTCTCCCCATTTTTATCTCTCCAACTGACATTGCCTGAGAAAATGTTTTCAAAGTGAGGAATATTAGGAAAACCTAGCATGAACTATCCTTTGGAAAAGAGATCAGAGAAAACCTTTCAAAGGCACCATGAGCTCAAATGAACTGCTCAGAAAGGGAAATGCGGTACATATCATTTCACATGATGTACTGTACTTCACTCCATGTAGCTGAAATTTGCTACCACTAGGTGGTGTATGAAGAGCATCTAATGGGGAATAAAGGCAAGTGCCCTGGGAAACCCCCATTGTTCAATTCAGATCTTGTAAGGAGGATCTGAATCCCTACCGGACTCACCGTTTTCCTGGTCCTGCTACCGGAGAGACAGTAAAGAGATACTATGTAAAATCTGCTTACAATAAGAGCTCCCCCTGCAAACTGCCATGGTTAAAAATAAATAAATAAGAAATTGTTGATTTAATGGTTGGAGAGAAAGAATTCATAGTAGAAACACATGAGCCAGAATCTAAATGCAGGAAGTATCCTATGCATCTATTTCATCATAATGAAAGGCCTTAATCGGGAGGCAGATTGTGCTGTGGGGGAAGAGACAGCTCTCTCTCTCTGTGTGTGTGTGTGTGTGTGTTCAGCATTTTGTGTTTCCTCATCACTCACCTGTTCAGGTGAGAGAGAACCACTACAGTAACCCCAATTCAACTGGGATTGCAAATGCAGAGGCATAACACTTGGGCAGGCCATTATGTCAATGCATCTACTGTAGGCATGGGCGATTATCTGGCAGAGGACCTCTCTCTTAACACAGGATTCTACAAGAACAAGAGTTTTCTCATATTGCGCCTGAGTTGGAAGCAGGCAAGAGCACCAGGTAGCTGCAGCTTCACTGAAAAGTTGCAGCAGTACCTCTGCCTCTGAAACATACACTGTACGTGTGTCTTGTGGGTAGGGAGGGCAGTTTGCATTCTTGAAATGCTAAGAGGAGTACGTGCTTGTGCTGTTACATGTCCTGCTCAGAGCAAAACTAGTGCCAGAGAGAGAGAACTGCTCCTGGTGACTAGATTGGTGGAGACTGCATTCATTGACTGGTGACTGTCAAAGTGGTTTTGGTGTATACTGCAAACAAAGACACACACACACACACACAAACATACAAACATACATACATACAACATACAAAGTAGGACAAAATATATATATGTAATTTATAATGGTCCACAGTGGTGGACAACTGTGAGGGTGGGTTGTAAGAATTCACAGATAACCACTTGAAGAACTACGGCTACAGATAGACAACCTGCTCTTCTCTTGTCTCAGTGAATCACACATATGGGTGACTGGCGAGCTCCCTTATGTACAAATGCAGCACTGTGTTTTGTCCTGATGTGCAACTAGCAATGTTTGATGGACACTGAAGGTTGGAATTATGCTGCTGCCTTGTTAATGTTTCCCCACTGGGGATTCCCTTGTAGAAAGCAGCTGATGGAGCAATAGCCCTCAGAGAGTGTCCCTTGAAAGCTAAGGAGGCCGGTCACTTTTCTAAGAGATTGCACTCACAGGGTCCTTTGATAAGCACTGAGACATGATCTTCTCATCCATCTCAGAGCCCTTATAGCTAACAGATAGCGTGCCAGTTTTTCAGAAGTCCCTATTTATGGAGATATAAAAAGCGAAGGCGCCGTGAACATCCAATGTGTTAAGTGTTTTCTCCAGTTCCATGGTAGAAGATATGAAAAAAAGTCAGAAGAACAAGGGGCTGATCTGGGTGAAAGTTTGAAAACACTTTGGATAAAAAGTACATATCAGGGAAGATGGCGACTTGATCATTGTAGAACTGGAGTAAAGGAAGGTCATGCTGAAGGATGCAGTTTAGTTGCTCTTCATCCTGAAGAAATAACCAGTAGAAACAGAGTTTTATCTGTAAATAGTATTAGGTCTGTTATAGACATCTCAAAAGTTGGTTTTGTGAGCTGGCTGAGCACTAATAACAATGACCACTGTAGAAGTTATGGTTGCACATCAGGGAAGACTTTGAGAAATCTTGGAGAAATCTTAGATCTCTTGCCAGTATAATAGATAGACCCTTATGGAAGACTGGGACAAGTCGTTTTCCTTCAAGTATAAAAGGAAACACAACACCATGTCTAGTGGGCAAGTGAGATAAGATTTTCCAACTGACTGGGCAAGGAAAGAGAACACTTGCCGCTTAAACACACAATTGTGTCGGATGGATGTCTGAATTCATGCATGAGTCTCCTTAGCATTGGAAGAATTCTCTACACCGTCAGCTTCAGTCTGACTAAATCCCATTTGGTGAACTGTTCCTCTCTTGTGGGACTGTAGCCAAGAGGATTAGTGATAGCTGGTAAGTGTCTTGTACCATTAATTTCAACACTGCATACTGGGCTTCTCATGGCCACCTTGCAGCTGTCAAGATCATATTGGTCCTGTCTTGGCAAAGCCTGACTCTTGCCCTGTGCAACAAGGGAAAAGAGCAGGAAGAGGTAGAAAACATGTCTTTACCAAAAGGTCACAAAGGCACCCATGAGGGAACCCTCTCCAAGACCAGTCCTGGAGCAATATTTGCAGTACTTCCTGTTTGGGGTGGGAAACAGATCTATTCTTAGCTGGCTCCACCATTTGCAAATCTTGCTGAAGATAGTTGTACCCAGTTCCTACTCATGGCCCTGAGCTATTTGTTTGATGAGGTCATTGACTAAGTGGCTGTCTTCTCCTGCCACATGGCTCTCCATTGGGAATATATGATGTAGGATGAATAATTTCAGGTAATGAACTATCAGGAGCAAAATTGACACAGAGTGTGCTCTTCCCTTTGGGGGTGGTTGTAGTGGCCATTAGTACTACTTCACCCAGGATCATTACTTCAAACATCTTGAAAGCCTCCATTGCTGCAACAGTTCCTTGGACCAGAGGGTGTGGATTTGCCGATCCTGGCAGTGTGCACCTAATAAACCTTTAAGACTTGCATTGTATCTTCAGCCTGAGATGTTTGAATAGCCTCCCTTTTGTAAGGTTGGATATTCTGGCCCACTGTAAGAGCTGCAGTCCTACTTTTTGAACAGGCCTGCCAAGGCCATTAAAGATGAGATGGCTTCAAACATAATGATAAACTTTTAACAGGAAAACCCACAAGAAAAGGGCAGCAGAGGAAGTGTAAGACAAGGAAGATGATGGGAATGAAGAAAAAGGATAAACAAGTAAGAGCTTTTTAAAAATTAAATATAGTCAAGTGAACATTCCAAGAAGCTTTCTCAGTAGTGGCCAAAGGAAACTGAGGAATAACCATTAGGCACAGGGGCATGTGTTACAGAGGTGGCTGTTCTAGTGCTCATTTTAAAAGCTCTAGAATGTTCCAAAGAGATTCTGCACAGGTGCAGAGACACACATATATGTGATTCAGAGACCATGAAGGAAAAACCTGTATTCACTAGTAAAAAGAAAATTTGTGAACTTGCTCCATTTCAATCCAACAAAAGGTAAGAAATAAAAGTTTGAAAGAAATTGGAAAATCCATATGCAGAAATTGGAAAACCCATATGCTCCACCTAATATTTTGTTGGACAGCATAGGTACTTGTATGCTATCTGTTGTAGTTAAAAATGGGGGGGGGGCACTACCAGCTGAGAAGAATCTTCAGTCAAGGCAACAAATGGGGAGGGTTGAATTTCCACAACCTGATACCCTCTGATGCATATGGAACTACATCTTCAACCCTCCACAGCCAATGATCTTGTTGTCTGGAGATGACAGTTAAAGGCTAACATATTTCAAAGAAACGAAGTTGGGGAAGGCTGTCCTAGATCTACAAAGCTACAAGTGCTGTATTTATTTATTTATTTATTTAATTTAATTTAATTTAATTTTTAGACCACACACCGATTTCCCAACAGGACTCTGGGTGGTTTACATGAATGCAAATTAGTCAACAAATGCATACAAAATAACCAATAAGCAACAGGAAATGAGAACAAACACAGAGAGCATAAAAAAATCATACAAGTATTACAGCGGCTTTTCTAAACATTCTGTAAATCAGTGCTCCCCAACCTTTTTGTCCCCGCGGACCGGGAAATTTTTTAAAAATTTTCTGTGGCCCGGGGGTGGGGAGGGGGAGAATGCGAAAGGGGGTCCAGCGGGAGGCAAAGGGGGTGAAAGCAAAGGATAGGAGGGAAGGAGGAGGGGGAGGCACGAGAGCGGCGGCGGCGGCACTCACCAGCTTGGGGCGTTGGGCGTGCCACTCCCCCCACACGGGCGGGGGGGGGGAACCCGGGGCTCCTGGGCAGGCGGGCCCCTGCCTCCTCCTCCGGCGCCGGCGCTGGGAGCCGCGCGCGGGTCTCGCTGCTGGTGCCCCGCTTGCTCCTGCTGCCGCCGCCGCCGCCGTGGGCCTCCTCCTCTGCCAGGGAAAGCGAGCGGGCGCCAGCAGCGAGACCCGCGCGCGGCTCCTGGCCTCGGCGCCCGCACGCGGCACCCGCCCGGCCGTGCCGGGAAGCGCCGCGGCACTGACGAGCCGCCGCCTCCTCCTCCTGCCCCTGTTCCTCCTCCTCCTCCTCCTCCTCCTCCCGCCGCGGCCGCCGGAGGAGCAGCAGCAGCCACCCCCCGCAACCGCCCCCCCGCCGCCGCCGCGGCCACAACCGCCCCCGTCCCGCCGCCGCCGCCGCCACCCCTCTGCAATTGCCCTCGCTGCTGTTCCTTCGGCGGCGGCGGGAGGAGGAGGAGGAGGAACCGGAGCAGGAGCAGGAGGAGGCGGCGGAGGCTCGTCGGTGCCGCGAGGGCGCTTCCCGGCGCGGCCGGGCGTGGGTCTCGCTGCTGGCGCCGCGCTTGCTCCTGCTCCTGCTGCCGCCACTGCCGTGGGCCTCCTCCTCTGCCGGGGAAATCGAGCGGGACGCCAGCAGCAGGATCCCGGGGGGAGGAGGAGGAGGATGGGCACCTCCGCCTCCTCTTCCCCAGAGGAGAGCAACGGACCGATGAGAGCCCGGTCTTCTGGGCCGCCGCCAACGCCGCTGTGTCCCTCCTGGCGGAGCCCAAGTGGCCGCCGCCAACGCCGCCGGGGCGCCAGCGTTTTGGGGCGGAGTCGCCGGCTTCCTCCTGCTCCTCCCAGCCTTCCTCCTCCACCGGCCGCCCGCGGGAGAGAAGAGGAGGAGGAGGAGGGCGGCGGAGGAAAAGGGGAGGAGCCTCCCTGGCCTCCCCAGGCGGCCCGGTGCTGACCGGTCCACGGACCGGCACCGGTCCGCGGACCGGGGGTTGGGGACCACCGCTGTAAATCACTTGGATTGCGCATTTCAGATGCCTCAGGGAAAGGACTGGGTTGATTATTTCTCCTTTTGTCCTAATGTTCCACACGCGAACGTACTAAAGTATGAGGTCGTCCACTTGCAGTCTGTAGCAAGAGACGCTTTTTCTGTATACTCTACTTTGCTCAGCAGTAAGACCCTAGCAACAGATTTGCTGCTTATTCTTTTGTTTGAAGACGAGGTTATTCAGTTTCCTGGAATGCTATATTCATCCTATGTCTCTAGGTAGATCTTCAGAAGATGTCCCTTTTCCCGTTCTGCTTCAAAGTACATCTGGTGGGAAACTAAAAAACAAACATTTCTTGGCTCAGAATTCACTGTAATCCAAAAATGGAACATTTCCATACCGGTAGGGGAGCCCAGAATCAATAATCAAAAAAGGATAAATCAGAAGAAATTCAGAAGCAATGAGAAATAAGGAAGGCACGTAAATCAGAACAAAGGATTGGTTTCCCGTTCTGGGTGAGGCCATCACTCAGGCTCAAAAATAATGAAAGATGATAACACCTATCTACAAAGCGTAATCTTCTCTCAAATTATTTCAAGTCAGCAAGCAAAAATATTGGAGCACAAATCAGAGACATGAAAAGTGATTTAAGAAAAGTGAGCTGGGGGCTGGGGCAGGGGGAAGGAAGAAAGTAATATTTTTGAGACAGAGGAGCCAGGGGACATTTGGGCAAACTCCAGCTTTAGCAACACTTCTGATTCGGCGCTCCCGGAGAATCTTTCTCTCCTGACAATCTTACAAACTGGCCATTTGGAAGGATGGAATTGCAGCTGTGACAGCATGCTCGTATATCAGTTATGTGTGATGCAGACCTATTGTATCAATTGACAAATAAATTTATTGATTAGTCCTATGACCATATCAACCAATAACAACACAGAATATAAAATACATTGAAGTACATGCAACACCATCCAATAGGGTACCCTACAATACAGATTCAGAATATACAGAAGTCATATATGTAGATCTCCTTTGCAGGATACTCCAATTTGTTCGACGTATTGCGTTCTTAAAGCTGCAGCTTGAATTACAAACTTGGCAACTTTGCGAACAATGTACACATTAGAGCCTGAAAGAAGATAAGACAATTCAGTTTCCTGGAATGCTATATTCATCCTATGTCTCTAGGTAGATCTCCAGATACCTATTGTATCATAACTATATTCTTCCCCAATGGCATGGGTTAACATGGGACGTGATATATATCTGTTCCCATTTCCACAAATAATAGCAGCTACTCAGACAATTTTCCTGCCCAGCTGAACTGTTTGTATAGAAGTCTATCAAAAGCCCATATCTACATTTATTTAAGAACAAAACCAGTATGTGCAGCAAGGAAATGTGTTTCATCTTATGGCTCCCAAATTCATCTGTTTATTAAATAGTTTAACAGGCAGCACAGGAAAGACACGGGGGATTGCATCTCCTTGGAGACATCACCAAGTGTTAATCAGCCACCCAGGCTATGTTACTGAGGAGAACAATCATGCAGGGAAAGCCTTTGCCAGCCCAGTATCCTCCAGCCAAACTATACCGCTGACCACTTAGATATCACGATCAGTGATCTGGAAGTTGAGTCATGGCAACTGGGCATCGTAACTGGGCTTCTGTTCTTGAGAGATCAAAATGTTTTGCTACTCATTCAAGCAGCTTCATCAGTCTGAGGAAAGTTAGTGGTGAGTCCTCCATTTTATAGTTCACCTTGATTTCACACCCACTCTGGTCTGAATAGGCTCATTAGTTGGACAATGGGTTGAATAGGCTTGTTAGGTAGACAATGGTCTAAGGCATGTTAGGCCATTGTCCACCAAACAAGCCTATTATCCTCCTTAATGCTAAGCATGAGTCTTTCTCACCAGAGCCTCTATTCTGCATTGGACACCAGCTGATGGACCTCTGGGTTCTACTTGATGTAGAAAAATATATCCAGACAGTAATATAGATACAGAAAAGTAAGAATCAAGAAAGTTTACATTAAAAGACAAACTCAAAATCATTTATTCAGATGAAATATATATTTAAAACAATTCACTACATTGTACACACAATATATTCTTTCACTTTCAAGGAGAAAAACAAGTTCAGTATGTGATTGCTTAAAACTTCTCCAGTAACCACTGCTTGTTTTTCAGCTCCCACTTTTTTGGTGATGTATCATACAAAGTGGGGACTTGCCTATAATTTGAATGATTAGACTTTTCAAAGAACACAAAATTTGGTCCAATAACTTCAAAAGAATTACACTGAAATTGGCATGCCTTATATCAGTATGGCACAGCAGACAGAAGCTACCCAAGTTCCTGATTTGTGCTCAGACATATTCAATATATAATACAGTGGTGCCTCAACTTACGAATTTAACCCATTCTGAATGCATGCTCTTAAGTCGAACTACTCTTAAGTCGGGGTGCCTATCTAAAAAAACTGAAAAAACAAGTTAGACAATAAAAAACATTGTAAGTTGAGCAGACCATATCTAAAATTTGTGAGGTGGCAGTTAAACCACCAACAGTTTTCTGCTCTTAAGCCGAATTGATCTTAAGTCGAGCTGCTCTTAAGTTGGGGTACCACTGTAATAGTTTTCAAGAAAACAACTAACATGGTATGTTGTTTTTTAGTAGGAAAATACACTTTTAATTTAAGATGATGGCACTATTTTCTAATTAGAAGGGGAAGATCAAAGGAAATCAGATCATTCCAGGACTAAATATTTCCAACACTCTGGGTTTGTAGAAAGCCTGAGTGGGAAACCTCTGGCAGGGAAGAGGCTGCATTGCCACTGGAACTCAACTGGGAGTGCCTTCCTGCTGTTGATAAACCTGACCCTGCAGCCAAAATTCCAGTTCTGCTAAGACTATGGCCAAAGTGGTTGAATCCATGGTGGTAGCGGTCAGGGAGGGTTGCAAAGATTGTGTGAGGGTTGCTACACAATCAGTAGAAGATGGTTACAGTCACCCCCTACTATATCGCAGGATTGCAGTACCTGGGGGGGGAGCGATCCAATCACTCCCCACTGTCCCCCAGGCCCCTCTAGGAGGCCTCGGAGCTGCGCGGGGGGCGGCAGGGAGTGATCTGATTGCTCCCCGCCACCCCTGCCCATCTGATCGCCCCCGACCCCACCCAACCCACTTCCGCATATCGCGGATTTTCATGTATCATGGGTCAGGTGGGTCCCTAACCCCCGCGATAGGCGGGAGTTACTGTACCAGTAATGAATGGATAAAAAAAAGAAAGGAGGTTTACAGCTGTATCTTACACTGAGCTTCACTTTGAAGTAAGTCACATTCATCTCAATAGCACTTCCTTTCTACTCAGGGCTGCTTCAGACCTGACAATACATGATATTCCAGGGTTTATTATGAGGATACATATCTAGCCCACACTTGAAGATGTGAATCTCAATTTCATACTTTGTGAAAGGGACGCAAGTGCAACCAACATACAGTGTTTGCTAGCATCAACTGTGACTCAGCCCTAGTGGTGCATCAGTGTCAGGCATGGAATCAGAGAGCAAAAAGAGAGAGTCCTTCCATTCCTTGAAAATTGAGTTCAGCAGTACCTAAGTCATTTGTTTCGCAAGAGAACCGTATTCTTCTGCCAGCTTCTTCTGCTCATTTAGTTTTTCCAGCACTGCATCCATTAAATATGAAGCAAAAGGAAACTAAAAGAGAAACAGAGTGAGAAAAATGATCAGTGAAGTCTATATTTTTCTTCAGCTAAAAAACATTTACTAAGTATCTCGAAGCCATTAGATTTCACTTAGTTCTGACACCGGCATGCTTGTCCATGTCTGTTCTCTCTTAAAACGGATCCTCCTGATTAGTGTGTGTAACTGTTCCTTATCATAAAAATGATAAAAGAGCAGAATAAAATGAAAAAAGATAAACGCCTTATTGAACAATTCATGGTTTACTGACCATGTTAATGATGTAATCTGCAATACCAGCAGCTCTGTCATTTATCTTCAATCAGCTGATCAATAGGAGGTTACAGTCATCTCTGGGGCACTTATAAGTAGACGCAGCACTGCATGCTGACTGCTCTCAGGAGAGGGAGAGACGGAGCTATCAATACCCCTCCTAGGGCTGGGGGCAAATGCTTTCAGAGACATCCAGTGAAACCTGGGTGACTGAAGACAGAACAATCTCGGCATAGATCAAGATGCCAGAGTAGGAAGCATCTTTTCTGTAATGCTCAACTTTTTGGCGGTGCAAGAACATACCAATGTATATTCTGTGTTTTATGACATGTCACATTGCTTCAGATTTATAGTGATCCTAATAGGGTTTTCAAGCTATGTGAGAATGCCTGAAGTATTGGCATTGTCTCATGGAATGTCCATGGCTAAGCAGGGATCATTGACTTTGTCTGGAACTGATGGTCAAGTTAGAGAAATACGTATAATATTCGCAGGACAACTGCAATCGTGAAAGCCTTTGATATAAGGCAACTCACTCGTCTTCATCCCAGAAGACCAGGTTAATAAAGGCTCTTCTAGATTCCAAACCTTGTGAGGTTTGCGTAATGTTGAAAATGAATAGGGGTTCCTTTAGCAGACCACAAAGCAGGCTGAAAAGCAGGACATTGAGACCTAGCAAAATAACTGTAGCAAACTTAGCTGAAGCAAATCATTTCTAGTATGGCATCTTCAGTTGTGGAGTGGGGCCGAAAGACTCAGATGTGTATGTAAGCAGAAGCCCAGGCTGTGCAGGTAAAAAGAAGTTGTCTTATTTGAAACCAAACATATCTGATTGCGACATGCCTACTTAGGTAGAAGTGGAGGATATTCCTAGTAAGAAATGTGCATAGAGTTACAAATTACAGATCAGTTACTTCTTGTTTGATTATTAGTTGCTGGGAAGTCAAATGTGGACTTTACTTGCAAACTGAATGCACAGACACAGTAGCTTTGAAGTAACATGTCATGAGAGAGATAACATTTTATTTATTTTTCATTATGAAGACATTAGCTTGAAGAGTTTGGCCCAAAGCAATAGGGGAAAGCCAGTATGTTGACAACATGGAACTAGGATGTAAGATATGTATTTCTTGGTGCTGCTTTGTGGTCTGTTGCAGAAGATACAGCAGAAGATCTGAACAACAGGGAACCAACACAGACAGACATCTTGAGATTCTACAATAGGAGACTATGGAATGCCTAGTACCAGCATTCCCATTTCCCAACATGTCCAACAAAGTGACAAGCCATGGAACCCAAGAAGCTCTCCCTGCTTGTCCATCCACAAGGCTACCACTGCTTTTGCTAATCACCCTTCAGTGACAATCATATATGGTAGTTACCCAGCTCCCATCCATGGCAGATGATGGCCATGTATTTTAGATTCCCATGCATTGCCTGGCTTCATTTCCTTTCAAAACCATTATCAATTCATGCATCATGCCCTTTTTTAAATGAAACACGTAATTTGTAGCTGGCTTTGCTGGCATCCCAACAATCATGAAGATCTGATTCCGTGCATCAGCATTCTGTGACACAACAATGCTGGCAAACAAATCTCTGTGTTACTATGCAGTCTACACACAATTCAAGCTTTAATCTGATATGTAGATTATGTACAGTGGGATTAAGTTTTAATTTGCCCTTAAATGTTTACCCAGTAGAAATTATAAAAGGGGCTATGCACACAGTTCTTATATACAGTGGTACCTCTACATACGAGTTTAATCTGTTCTGAAAGCATGCTCATAAGTCGAACAACTCATAAGTAGAGCAGCCATATCTAAATAAAAAAATAAAAAAATAAAAATTGAAAGTAGAGCAGACCACATCTAAAATTTGTAAGGCAGCAGTTAAAATGCCAACGGTTTTCCAGTCTTGTCAAATTGCTCATAAGTACAGCCATTCGTAAACAGAGGTACCACTGTATTCAGTTACCACTACCTATGTAGGAAAAATGTTAGGAATGAAGTAGATTTTGGTGCTTCTATTCCCCCAAGTCTCTGGAACTTGTCTCCCGCTGCAGAGTCTACACATTTACTTTTGATACATCTGTATTTTCTTCCTAATAACATTCAGCCTCAGACGGATGTATTCCTTCATCACTACCTTGGGCTCATATCATTCTACATTTTGCTTGCTGTTCACTACATTTGAAAGCAACTCTGTCACTGTAAAATGATTTTTAAGGAGGTGTTTTTATCTTAATCATTCAGTGCAATCAAGGATAAGAGAAGCTTGAAATGTTGCTGATCTCTTGCACATTCATCAGCTACTGGGACATGTTCATATCTAGTTCTCTTTATAGAAATATATCCTGAACTGAATCTTTGCAATCTTCATCTTCGATAGAAGCCTGTCATAATTTTATTGATGGTTCAGTAAATATACCGAGATTTCTTTTCTGTGTTCATAATTCCTGAATAAAAGAAGAGTTTGCCTGATTCAACCCAGCAAAAATTTGACTGCTGGCCAAATGTGCTCTGTTTGTGGACACAAGCATGACGACATATCCAACAGAACTGACAGGTGCTACAGTGAAGAATGTGGCGCCCACAATAGCTATGGATCACAGTTTGGAAGCTGACATACATTGCAGTGTGAAAATGTTTTTAAAACCATGAAGCATTTTTTGTAGCAGGTGCATTTTTTTAAAAAAAAGTTATGTTTAAAAATTTAAACAATCAATCAGAAGTTATGAACTTAACAAGAGACTGGATATTCATATGTGCTTGAAGAAGTAGAATTTATATAGCCACCAGATGTACACCAAAATAAGGAGGCCTCACTTAATACCAATGAAATGAATGGTTCTTGTTCTACAATGACTTTTAATTGCTGTGATTTAAGATGAATCTTAGTGCCTCTTTTAAAATTTGTAGATTATACATGGATCGTTCTTTTAAAAAAGGCATCTTACAATCACTGTCTGAATGCCAATTGTCCATGAAAGTACATGGAAGTATGTGGACCAGGGGTCCTCAAAGTTTTCAAACAGCGGGCCGGTCCACCACGTCCCAGGCACCACTGGGGCCGGACCACAGTGGGTCCTTAGCCCTCCCACTAAATGCCCCACTAGCCAGCATGCTGATAATCTGGGCTGGGAGAATGCCCACTGCTTTGATCTGTCCATGAAAGGTGGTGGTGGGGGTTACATTCAGGACCTTGGGGGCCGCACCCGGCCCCAGGGAAGTGATGTGGACTAACAGTAAAATGTATCACTTCTTTTATTAATACCATGTTATGTAATAATGCAGTATTACTTATCTCTACAGTTACCCCATTCTGAGCACACTGATTGAGTTCAGAACCCAAGGAGGGTCAAGCCTAGTTACCACTTGAATGGGAGGCTATCAAGTAATTCCAGTGGTCTCTAGGTATGAAAGACTCTTATCTAAAAGAAGGATATACGTCTTCACTTATTTTGTTCTCAAGTGAGAATGAAAGATGTTAAGTTTTCACCCTCCTCAGTGAGATATTAAATTGTGTGTATGTTTATGTGTGTGTGTTTGCATTGAAGGTTTTGTAGATGTAGATGTATTTCCTGTTGTGGGGGGTGGGACTTGTGGTACAGTGGTTAAATGCCTGTAAAACTGTGCTCACGACCTGGGGTTCAATCCCAGGTAGGAGGCTCATGGTTGACTCAGCCTTCCATCCTTCCGAGGTCGGTAAAATGAATACCCAGCTTGCTGGGGGGGATGTGTAGCCTGCATACTGTTATTAAAAACTGTTAACCGCCCAGAGACTACTTGAAGTGGTATTGGGGTTCAGTATATAAGAGGAACACTTTGCTTTTGCTTTTTGCGCAAAATATATATATGACATTTTGCACAAACACAGGTTTCTGTGGCCAAACACATAGATGTTTTTTGGCTAATGCTGATGCCAGAAATCTTGCTCTCGGAGCTTTTGTGCAAGAATGTAAAATTGTGCTGTTTGACAAAAATATTGATGAAATGTCTAGATGTGTCAAAACAAATCTTGTTTTTTAAAAAGAAAAAGACAAATATATATTTGTGAGTATGTATTACATCAATCACTTGAAACCTCAGGAGCTGCTTCTAGGCAGAGATGGTCTGGCTCCACGTAAGGTAGCTTCCAATGTTGCAACTGATCACATAGTTCCTACAGATCTAGTTTTAAATGCCATGGAAACGATAGATCTTGAATCCAGGCTTAGCCAGAGTGACTAAGAAAGGCAAATCTAAAAGAGGACAACAGTGAGTGGCTTGGCGCCAGAAATGTATGCATGCCATGGCAACTGGACTTCTTTTTTTTCTTGTGAGACCAAAATGTTCCGGTAGTCATCCAAGTAACTTTGTCAGTCTGAGGGAAGTTGGTGCAAGGCTTCCAAGTTACAGTTCACCTTGCTTTCACACCGCCCTGGTCTGAATAGGCTTGTTAGCTGGACAGTGGCCTGAATAGACTCGTTAGGTGGAAGTCCAATTGCCATGACAACCTCCAGATTACCTCACCTGGATGAGTGAGAATATTCACAGACATGCCAATCATAGTTTTATTTTACTTAGGCGTTAGGGAAAGAACAAAGGATCTGAGCAGGCTGTTGAGTCAGTGCTCTAGGTCAGCACAGCAATCAACCTCAAGAAGTACAGATAAAGATTATGGCCAACTGCGTTCCATTTGCAATTAGAGACCTAAGAGCATTCACAATTAGAGAAGGAGAAATATGTACTTCCCACTCTTGTTCTCTGCCCACTACAAGTCCACAAAAGCATAAACATCCTCAATTTGATGGAGGGAATAGGATAGGAAGAGAATTTCTCATCCTTTGTGCCTCTACTTGCCCTATTGTTTGTTCATTGCAAGATGACTGACAGCTTAATTTGATCCATGCCAGAGTCAGCTGGCTAGGTTTGGCAAAGACAGGTGTTTCGAGTTTTCCATTTGAATCAAGATTCAAATTCAGCAAATATACCTAGCCAAATACTTTTGCTTGATCCAGTACAACGCTTGTTGAAATGGTATATTGCCTTCCAAAGGGATACATTGTCCCTGACACTGACCTGTGACTTGTTTATTCAGCTAATTTTTGTATGATGCAATGTATAACCACTTGTCGTAAGCCACATGGCTATACAGTTCATGTTACATTAAGCTGTTGAGAAGCCGAACCTAAGCAATGGGAAACAGTTTTACCCGTGTTTGTGACAGCTTTGAAGCTAACGGTGGTAACATTATGCAATGGATAATACTGACCCTTCATGAACCACCTATCATATAGGGTCCATTTCTTTTTATGCAGAGATGCTTCAAGCTTTAATCTTGGTGGGGGGGGGGTTCAAGGAAGGGAGGCCTCCTGAAGAAAGAGGCAGACATCAGAAAGGCAACTATTCGTGTTCTGCAAGCAAAGGTCTTTGGGGATGGCAAAGTCCACTAGGAGACTATGAAACCTCTCCTGGCAGCTAGAGAGAAGCTGTGAATAAAAACAGGTAAAGGGCTAACAACCATTTCAACCAAGAAGGCTGCAAGGAATCACTGTCCAACAACACTACAGAATTCAGTAGAGCTTAAGCAACCGAGAGAAGAATCGAGACAATGACCCCCCCATTCAGTCTGATTCTTCTCCAACATTCAGAAATGGGTTGCTCTGAACTTGTGAGGAGAGGAGAGAGTTCAAGCTCCATTTCATGGGGAAGAGTGATTCTCCATAGGAAAAAGATGCTGCCTCTCGCTGCCCAAATGAAAGAAGCAATGGGGAGGAGGAGGAGGGACTAGAACAGTGGTGGCGAACCTTCGGCACTCCAGATGTTTTGGACCACAACTCCCAGAATTCCGAGCCTAGATTGCCAATGACAAAGGACTGTGGGAATTGTGGGAAGATACACATAACCATTGTAGAACTGCAGAGCTGGAAGGGACCCCTTGGATCAGTGGTTCTCAATCTGTGGGTCCCCAGAGATTTCTGGACAGCAACTCCCAGAAATCCCTTCCAGCACAGCGAGTGGTGGAGGCTTCTGGGAGTTGCAGTCCAGGAACATCTGGGGAAACACAGGTTGAAAACCACTGCTTTGGATCATCAGGCCCAGCCCCTGTCAAAGAGGTAGAGCAGGAATCAAAATCCCAACCTCTGGCAGTCAGACGCTTAAACCCCTGAGCTCTCCAGCAGTTCTTACATGTTCAAATTAATTCTTACTTGAATAACCCTGTTGGCTACACTCACTGAAAGGACATTTATACAACTGGGGAGTACATCTAAAGGCCAAGAGGTACAACAGCTAGTTTCGCCCCATCTCTGCTCTCACCTGTTTTGTTTCATGTCAATCTGCCTGTTTATCCTGGTCAAAACAGCTTTTATTTATTTTGGTTTATTATTATCATTCATTCTTTACACTTAAGACAGTACAAAGGATAGCACTCACACACTTTTGCAAAGAATAAAAACAAGTAAAACCAAATTTAGCTATAAAACAAAAGATCAAGTAAATCTACCCCATTCTAAAAACCACTAAAATAAGATAAATACATTAATTTACAGCAGAAATAAATTCCAGTTATAGAAGTGAACAAAAGGGCAGTTGGGATTTATAAGATTTCTGTCCAGTTTTACCTTGACTTAGGCCTGGTCACGTGAGGGAAATGTTTTCTAGTTACCCCCCGAGTAGTAGTAGTAGTAGTAGTAGTAGTAGTAGTAGTAGTAGTAGTAGTAGTAGTAGTAGTAGTAGTAGTAGTAGTAGTAGTTTCTTGTCACATGACATGCAGTCAAGACTGGACCATTTTCCTGCCCAGAGATGTCACTGCAGAACATTTCCCCCTGGCCAGGAGGGTTGTGTTGCCTATGTGCATGACCAGACCTGCTTCTTTTCAAAATGAAAGATGTCATATTGCAGGGTGCCTATTATTTTTTTTTCATGGCTGATATAACAATAAGTAGGTAAAATTTGGTCACTGGGTGTGTGTGCCAGAAATACTGTCAGGTAATAATTTTATAAAAATATTTTGGGAGATACACTGATATGTTGGTATGCCAAAGACACTTGGTGTATGTGTAGGTCACCATATTTTTGGTGAGCTACAAGGAAACCCTTGCTGCTTATTTCTCCAGATATACCTTCCTCATCTTGCATCCACCTGGCCCTTGTCTTGGCAGAAACCAGATTTAACAGCTGGCACTCTTGCCCCTGGAAAGGGACTAGGAATTCAAATGAGCGACATTTAAGCAGAAGATGAATATGAAGCAGCCCTTTATGTAAAAAGGTCTTTAAGGTCTGCTTCAAGGGGAAGGCCCAAGCTTTCTATCAGTTCTGATTTGACTCCTTCTAGATTTCTGCAGCTCAGCCAAGTATTGCTTTTTTAAAATTACTTTTAAATGCCATTGGTTTAAATGCAAACCAGGATTTTCTAATTAGAAATTTTCCTTTGGTGCACTCTGTTGTGTGTGAGTTCCCATTGTGTGTGAATGGTATGTGGGCACTGTTGCTGACACCACAACTGCAGGCATGGTGGCCATACTACTGTTGTTTTGAATTAGTTCAGCCCCTTTCCCAGTTCTTCCTCATCAGCAGCCACTTGGAGTAGAAGTGGCATATTTCTGGATTCCCTTTTGTAAAAGACTTGAATGTTTAATTTTGTGAAATACAAACTCCTTGGAAACTGTCTTCACTTTTGCCTATACATTCTCTTGCCCTGAGAGGTGGGAATTCACGTTATATCGAGAGAACGCGATGATAGTTGCCATAAAACTGCAGAGCTAACATTTTTGTAATCACTCTGAGAAGAACATCATAGAATGGGAGGTTAGTCTGTCCCATTCATGAAGCAGGGAAAAAAAGGTTACTTACTTGAACTTTGAGTGGTCATTGTGTGATTTCACACAATGGGTTAATGCACCACATGCAGTAACTTCTCAGAACCTTCTAGCAAAGTCTCCCATTCCCTATATAATCCAAGGCTCCGCCCATCTACCTCAATTCCCAAGTGATCTGCTGCAGTCTGCAGAAAAACGACAGAACTGGCGTGCCAGATCAAGGAGAAGTATGGGCGGGTTTGTGTGGAATCACAGAATGACCACTCGAAGAACTGAAGTTCAGGTAAATAACCTTTGTTTCTTCCTCGTGGTCTTCTGTGATTTCACACAATGGGTGAGTAACAAGCTGACTTACTAGAGGTGGGCCGTCACGGCAGGATGGAAGTGAGCACGGAACGGCCAAAGGCAGAGTCCGCACAAGCCCGTACATCAAGACGGTAGTGGTTGGCAAAGGTCAATGAAGAAGACCATGTGGCAGCCTTGCAGATATCAGGAATAGCAATCCCTCTAAGGAAAGCCGTGGAAATAACCATTGATTGCGTTCAGTGGGTGCGAATTGTGGCAAGAGGCCGCTTAGCCAGTTCATAAGCAATTTGATGGCAGACACAATGCTTTTGGATATTGTTTGGGAAGAAGCTGGGAGACCAGCTTTCACACCATAGGTTCAGACAAAGAGGTGATTGGATTTCTGATAGGAAGCAGTTCGAGCTAGGAGGTATGGCAGTGCTTTTTTGATATCTAGGGTATGGAGAGAATGTTCCAAGTCTGTAGTCAATGATGGAAAGAAAGTGGGTAACATCAGCGGTTGAGCTAAAGGCTCAAATGCGTGTCTAGTGAGCTGTTGGAGAACTATTTGGAGGGACCAGTGTTTAAAGAGGTTGGTAGGAAGGGATAACCTTTGATAACTGCAAACTCTTTGAAAACATTAAATTTGTATGTGTACAGGGACCTAGTAGAAGGCTTCCTAGCAGCCTGAATTATTTGTAGGATTGAAGGAAAATTCTCTACGCTGTTAGGTGGAGGGAGCATAGGTCCGGGTGACATACCTTGGAGTTGGACAAGGTGAGGAGGTCCAGTTTGTTTGGTATACTGATGTAATGAGCTGTCATGGCTCTGAGGATTGGGAACCATGGTTGTCGAGGCCACCAAGGAGCAATGAAGATGGCGTTGGCTTGGGGGTGCATCAGGGTAACAAAGGAATTGATGGAAACAAAACATGTAGATGAGGTGACCAGACCAAGGATATAGGAAGGCATCTCCTAGAGAGTTCTTTCCTCTGCCTGTTCTGGAGCAGAAAAGGGGGCATTTGGTGTTTTGTGGAGATGCAAAGACATCTATTTCCAGTGTCCCCCAATGGTGGCAAAGGTTCTGAAAGACTGTCACATGCAGCAACCACTCACGGTTGTTGTATTGGCATCTGCTGAGGACATCAGCAGTACAGTTATCCTCCAATGAAATGTGAATCGTGACTGGAGACACCTGGTACCTGAGACACCACTTCCACAGTCGAAGTATTAGCTCGACGAGTGGAGCTGAGTGTGTTCTGCTTTGCTTGTTTATGTAATACATGAGTGTGGTGTTGTTCATAGTAAGAAGGACAGATTTTCCTTGTATCAGTGATTGAAAGGCCTTGAAGGCTTTGATGACTGCCAACATCTCCAGCTGATTTATGTGCAACTGCCTCTCCTCTCTGGACATTAGAACATGAATTTTCCACTGTTTGCAGTGGGCCCCCTATCCCATTTGACTGGCATTCCTTGTAACTTGTATGGAGAGGCGAGGTGGCCAGAATGGCACACCGTGGTTGAGAGGATTGGTCCACCGTTTCAAATATTTAAGAAGTCTGGTTGGAATTGAAATCAACTTCTTCAGGATGTTGGTAAGAGGGTCGAAATGGAGCAGAAGCTAGTGCTGCAGAAGGCGCATGTTGAGCCTCGCGTGTTTGACTGTCGATATCGTGGTGGCTATGAGGCCTAGTATTCTTTGAATGTGATGAGCTGCCACAGGAGTGTGAGGCGTGAGGGCATTGATAATGCCTATGATCTTTTGCTGTCTGTCTGCTGGAAGAAAGGCCTTTCACCACGGTAGAATTTAGAATGGCTCCCCCATATGGAACCACTTGTGAAGGGGTAAGTTTTGATTTTTTGCAGGTTGACTTGAAGTCCCTCAGAGGGTGGAGGAGTTGGAGCCTTGGAAGGAATGGTAAACGAGTCCAACTCTGTGCTTGGCCTGGAATCTGGGTTCGAGGGCTTCTGGACAATTGTCAGCAAGTCAGTGGAAGTGTCTCCCTAAATAATCGAATGGGTCGATGTCGGAGACAGAAGAGCCCATGAGGTGTCCTGAGGTTCATCCCCATTAGAGAGGGAATCAATCACTACCGGAGAGGTTGGTAGGCTTTGGGCTTGATCTCGAGTGAGACGCCAAGGCAGGCAAATTTGCCAATTTTGATGCTGCAACCAGTGTTGAGGCATGGCGTTTTTGTTTTTTATTGGTTTTCGATGTTGATTTTGGCTTAGAAGCCGGCTTAGGCATAAGCTTTTACGTCTGTGGTACCCGCGCTGTTGTCGACGTCTGAGAAACTGTCAGGCTTGGTCGTTGGGCCAGTGGTGATGTTGCATCCATGTTAGGACTCAGACACTTTTCCCAGAGATGGGAATGGAGCCTTTGTAGCCTGCTTTGAAGTGCTGGTTTTGTGAACTTTTTACAATGTTCACAGGAAGTGTGAAGATGTCCCTCTCCAAGGCAAAAAGGCAGAGGGAATGACCGTCTGACAATGGACTTTTATTCTCACAAGAGGAACAGTGCTTGAAGAGCGCTGTGGAGGCCAAAAAAAGGTGGGAAAAACTGTTGGAGGAGAGACCAGGGTGACAAGAGGTCAAAGTGAGCTATAAAATGGAGGACTCGCAACTAGCTTTCCTCAGACTGACAAAGCTGTTTGGATGAGCAGCGAAACATTTCACTCTCTCAAGAAAAAGAAGTCCAGTTGCCATGACACAACTTCCAGATAAACTCACTTGGATGACTGAGAATCTTCACAGACATACTGCAGGGAGCTTGTATCACCCGTTCCTGGTAAAAAGAATATCCAAGCATTTTGTAACTAAGAACTAGTGCCTGTCTTTGCTTTTCTCCCTCTCCTTTCCAAATGCTTTTCCTTTTATGTCGTATCGCTTACTTAGTGAGCATTAAAGCAATTTTTTCTTAGTATTAATGGTTGTAAGACACTGTGGGAGCCTCTTTTGGCTACAAAGCAGATAAAAATACTTTGAGTAAACAAATCATCCTTTTTCTCAGAAGTTGCCTAGTGATATGGAAGAATATTGTGAGCACTCTTCCTAGGTGGGAAAGACTTTACTCACTGTATTAACAATACAGAAAACATAGGGGGAGATGGAATGTATACCCGAGGTGTGTCATGGGTTGAGACTACACTCCTGGGGAATCTTTAAATGACAATAAAGAACAACTAGTGCTCACCACGAGACTGCCCCCTCCGAATTCTAATGTAGCACTAAAATGGTGCATTTCAGCAATAAAAATAAAATGCCTATGACATTTTAAATGTTATCATACTGTCACAGTGGAATAAAATTAGCTTGAAAAATGATCTAAAGAGATGTGATGCTGTTCATTTATGTATAACAGCAACAGCAGCAGTTTCCCTGTGTTCATAAAGGTTTCTCCATTAAATTTACCTCCAGTCAATAATTAGGAGTCCACAAATAAACCTAGGCAATTAAATCAATACTGTTGGGCAATTACGTTCTAGAGGCCAGGCTCAATGGCACAAGAAGACACTATATCAAACTTCAGTATTAAGTGATCTCATGTACTTTGCGGCAAGACATTTTGTTCGGAAAAAAGGGAGGGAGGGATAAACAGGGGCACCATAGCACAAAACTGAAGGAAATGTCTTGAATGGGCGATGCGAATCATATGTGGGAGACTGACTTGTGTAGGCTTTTCAGCTCCTGTGCTCTGTTCCCACAGGGGAGACACAGAATCACTCAGCACCTTCCAGGCATAGGTACTGCTCCTGGGTCTTCAGAAGAATGGGCCAATAGATGGAGTCTGCAGCGGCGGTAAAAAGGAAGTGAGGAGAAGAGCGCGGGAAGGGAGGAGCATGCGCGCTGGAGAGGAGGAGATCCTTAAAGTGCAAGAGCTTGAAAAAGACACCGAAGACCGTCATGTGCAGGCACACTGACACCCAGAGTGTGTATTCACAGATGTCATGAAGAAGAACAGCCTTCAGTGGCTTCCATGTAGAGATTGCAATGTATACGACCCTTATTTTCAGAAATGTATGCAAAAACCTAGCTACCTTCTGGATGTTTCTCATTCAGTTCTTCATCAGATAGAACACTGTTTCTTCCAGTGGCATTATTTCCATGTTGGAAAATTGGAAACAAAGTTTATGTATTAAGGTGTATGTAGAACAAACCTGTGTTTATTTTGCTATGTGCCTTCACCTTGTGAAGACAATGGTATTTTGCTAGGAGGAAGGCAATATAAACTCTAAGTAAAATTGAGAATTTGATTCACTCAGTTTGGAAGTCTTTGTCAGGAGAATATGAACATTAGAAATATCCAAATGCTTATCCAAATGCTTCAAATCTTTTTGATGTGAAAAAAAATCATTCACTAGTCTGAATCGTAAACAGATTCTAAAGACATTTTGTGATGAAAACCTTCACTGAACTCAAGAATGCCACCCAAGTCAATAAAGGGATCTACATTTGATTGCATAAGCAAAGCTGGAAGTTTTGGCCTATTTCTTGCAGATAAATGAAGAACCCCTGCCACAGTTCTTGGGTGTGAAAACACATCAAGCCAGTGTGTATGCGTGCTCCTGAAAACTATGGAAGGGGCTCTGGATTTATTCATGAAGAATGGACTGAAACCTTAGGGGTCAAGCAAGGCTGGTTCAAATTACCTGGAGAATGGGAACCAGCAAAGGAAAACCACACCCCAGAACCACTCACATAGCTTCTGGAACTGTGGTACGAGGGGGGACCCCTGGCCAAAGAGTGCACACCTATCCGAGAGATTCCTCAGCCAATAGAAACTACTGTATAGTGTTCCCAAATCTAAGAATTACAAGAGAAAGAACAGAGTGAGAAAGGAAAGAATTTTAAACAGAGAGCATATGTAGCCTGCATACTGTAATTAAAAACTGTAAACCACCCAGAGACAACATGAAGTGGCTTATACTATTAAGCAGAAACCAGATCACTGGATT
The DNA here is from genome assembly GCA_029282475.1 of Phrynocephalus forsythii. Lineage (NCBI taxonomy): Eukaryota > Metazoa > Chordata > Lepidosauria > Squamata > Agamidae > Phrynocephalus > Phrynocephalus forsythii. The sequence continues at coordinate 29,659,645 of JAPFRF010000004.1, forward strand.
GCAGATTCCAGGTGCACCAGTCATTCCACTGATTGAAGATTTTCTTTCTCATCCTAGATGGGTTAGAGTGGGAATACCCAAATTGCCTTTGATAACACAGTGAATATAAAGGGAAAAGTCACAGTAATTTTCCAGTGTGAACTGCCACATGGAATCAGCAAGAAAGTGATGCTTTGTATTCCCGATTTGCAATGCAAAATATTGAGTGTCCTAGCCTTAGATGACAAAGGTTTCTCTATACATTTTCAAAATGGAGAATGCACAGTGAAGAAAGATGAAAAAGTACATTTTCAAGCTTTTAAAACTAATGGTGTCTACAAACTGAGTCATCAGGGAGCCAATACAGCACAAGCTCAGAAAAAAGGACATCGGGCAGAAGTTGTGGCACCTTTGCTTTGCACACAGAGATTCAAGAGACCTTTGGGTAGTGGGCGGCATATAAATAAAATAAATAAATAAATAAATAAATAAATAAATGCTATCCTTCAGCTGCAGAACCAGAACATTGCTATATGTATCAAGGTAAATCTACATGATGCAAACAACATAGTCAGGTACATAAACTGTTATTGTATCATGGAAAAGGATGTTAGACTCTCATTCCAATTAAAGACTGAAAAAGGAGTGGCAAGTTACTGCATTTAATGCTCAATGACTTGTATTGGCCACTTATTGCGTTATCATTTGGACACAACTGATATATTTAATATTTGTGGATGATTTTTCAAGGTACTGAATCACGTATCTAATGAAAGAGAACAGTAAAACGCATGACAAGAAATATGTGGCCATGGTGGGCAAACAATGAAGGCATTTCAGAGGGACAATGGTGGTGAGTTTATTTTGCAGCACACTCAAGCCTCCTGGAACAGAATGGAACAGCCAAAAGAAAGCTAAGATTTCTTTTGGAGGTGACAAGATGCATACTTGCAGGTGGAATTTCCCAGCATATTTTGGTGCAATAGGATCATTACAACAACGTATCTTCAGAATAGATTACTGGCCAAAGGCACCAGAAAAACACACCATTTGACTTGTGACATGAGAGTACCAACTGTGGAACACATCAGAGTCTTTGAAAGCAAAGCAAAGCAAAGCAAAGCAAAGCAAAATCAAAATCAAAGTGTTCTGCTTATATACTGCCCCATAGCACTTAAAGCACTCTCTGGACGGTTTACAGTTTTAATTACAGTATGCATGCTATACATTGCCCCCCCCCCAGCAAGCTGGGTACTCATTTTACCAACCTTGGAAGGATGGAAGGCTGAGTCAACCACGAGCCTGCGACCTGGGATTGAACCCCACCCAGGTCATGAGCACAGTTTTAGCTGAAGATCAGTACAGCCATTTAACCACTGTGCCATGAGGCTGGCAGATATTCTGATCAAACCTCTATCAAGAAATCATTTATGGAACCTGCACGGTAAGATGGGACTTCTTGTGGGGTGCTGCATGCATATTTGAAAGAGAGTTTTAGTAACAATCTTGGGTTTTAGTAGGAGGAAGGGAGGACACACAGCTTAACACAATGTTGCCAAGTCACCAACCAATTAGCAGTTCTTTTTCCCACGTGACCCACCCCCTTCCTGCTTTTTCTCTTTCTGTTGTTCGTTTTAATCTCTCTGTTTCCTTCCTTCAAATCACAAAGTTGTACGAATCTCAAGATGCTCTTTAAAGATGGTTAAAATATCAAATCTCCCCTTTACATTTTATATCTCAAACTGTAACTGAAAATCAACTGTAGGTAAATAGGATTTCCCCTTTTGTTTCCTGAAGCTACTCGTATGCAAAGAGCTAAAAAAAAAAAAAAAAACAAGGCTGGGCAGAAACCGGGCTTTTTTAAAAAGCCCTGGATGTTTCCCCCCTCTGCTGCAACTGTGCGTGTGTGTTTTAATATATTTGTATGTGCTGGTAATTATAAAGAAATTTACCAAGTTTCCACCTGAGCTAGATGGGTTCCTCCTGGCTGTGGGGCAAAAGGAGGCACATGCATTTGTTTTCATTTGGGCTCTGTATCTCAGAATTCTCAGTTCTAGGAGTTCCACCTGCCCGATAGACACTTCTATTGCGCTTACCTGGAGGAAGTCTGAACTTAAGTCCTCATGGTCACCCAGGGCAGGCTGAGCTCAGGGCTATTTTGCTGTAGCAAAGGAAATGTGCCCCCAGTTCTGGCTTGTTTGGAGAATCTTCACAGATAAATCAGGCTCCCCTTTTCATGCATGCTGCTCTTGTGTGGGAACAGTTAAGACAGAGGTGACTGGGGTAAGCACATACATGAGGAGTACCCACGCTTCACTTAAACTTGAATAGGATTCACAAGTCCACAGCATCAAGCAATGCTGATAGGAGGCAGATTACCTTTCCTACAGCAGCTAGACGTAAACCCAGCCTATTTTGGGACATGAGGCATTCCAGCTCAGACGTCTCCAGTTGATTCCCTGGAAAAGAGCCAGCCTGTTGTAGCCTTGGGTGAATCACATAGTCCCAGAGTGCTCCCAGAAGAAGCGAATGGTAAGCCACCTCTGAAGCATGGTATACCTAGGAAACCCTGGAAAGGGCTGTCAGAAATTGGAATCAACAATGGCATATAATTATGTATTATCAGAACCAAAACAAGGATATGCAGAATGGGCTTTCTGTCTCTGAACACGTTCAGATGTTCCATTACGTACTAGTGCAGCTACATCTCTGGAGAAGTTTTAACCACTGTTAAGCATTTGAGAGTGGAAAGTTACCTCACACCTTTCATTTATCTTCTCCAACTGTCATATTAAATCACCATAATTGTGAACCACCGCTAAATTATGTGGAATTCTCCTTTAACTGGATTTCCTAACCAGCGTCAAATCCTCATTTCAAATCACGACAATGAAGGAACTGTATAGCATGATAGTTGTGAACTGATAAAGTAAGAAGATTGGGACTAGAATTGTTGCTGAAAGAGAAGAGAGACAGTATAGAAACATTGGGGAGGAAGTACTAGAATCAGTTGGTAACTCCCAAATCTCTTATCCAAATTTAGGGTATTTACCACAATTAAATTTGAGTCAACCCTACATTTTGCATTGTTCACATTTTATAATGAGTGAAGAATCACATTTCTGGAACCTATGGGCAACCAAATTGTTAGCATTGCTCCCTTAGCCAATTGCTGATGGCAAATGAGTGTCAGCCACCATTGTGATACCACATTGCTAGTTTTTGCACACTGCTTTTAACTGGTTGCAGAGGCCAGATGCATCTTTTAAGCAATTTTACACATCTTCCTTTTCTCTTTCTGAACAGAAATTTCAGATCTCCTTTGCAAAACAAACACCTAGACATATTCCTCATAAGCATATTACTGTAAAAAAGACACCCCCCTTTCCTCTTTCCCATTAGAAAAATTAAAAGGACAAATATATTATGGTGGAAAGAAGTTTCAAAACCCACTTTATGTCATCAGCCATCTTGAAACAAAAGCTTATATGACTAGAAAAGCAGGGCTCTCACCTGCCAATAAGCTGCCCTTGATCACTTACAAGAGGGGAGCCTCCCAGCAGACTCTGTGCGTATTAAAAAAAAGACTTGAAAGAGAAGAAAAAGTATCACACAGGTCACAGCGGCAGTCTCAATGGACCCCCTCAGGGATTTCAACTAGTCTCAGCCTTGTCATCCTCTATGCAGCTTTCCACTCTGCCCAGAAAATGTCGATAGGAAAATGTTTGAGGGGCCTCTGGTGGAAATTTTTTCATTCTTTCTGCATTGACAGGATGCCAAATCAATATTTACTTCCCACTAACAAGCTGCTTGAGGTCTCAGTAGAAAATATTGTAGAGAATGCGGGAAGACACGGTAATAAACAGCTGTCTGGCTGTGAGGAAAACATGAATTGACTGGAAACAGGTCCATAGTAAAAGGTCACTGAAACCCATGAACTCCTCAGGTGTCCATATCAACTACTAACTTTAAAGACACATAATAAAATTTATTTTTTCTGAAGACATATGAGGCAATGGATCCTTTTCTCTTCACCAAGGATATAGATGGATTCAATAATTTAATTAATACGTTTGCCAAGATGTATGCTTGTTTCCCTAGGTATCTTTTTATCTGTAAAGTTAGCTCAAACAAATCTGGTGTTAACCTTTCCTGCTTCTCACACAAAGCCTTTAAGCTTAATAGAAAAGAATGCTTAGGAAACAGTCTCAGAATTAAAGATATATTTTTAAAAATTCTTTCTTTTTCAGAAAAAAACATTTAAATAGTCCTTAAGAAAATCTGCATTTAAGCTTCTCAAATTAACATGAACACTACCTGGGAGATCCAAAGTCAATCAGCTCATCTAGCTTATACAGGCCAGCAGGTGATTCTTGAGTTATATTTGATCAGAATCACTGTTTTCTCTGACCCATTCCAGACCACTCCCCTTCTTATGATAGACAAGAAATGTGCTGCTCCCTAGATTGGTTTGACAAGTCTTTTGACCTGATCATCACTAGAATCCCCTTCCAGAGTCAAGACTCTCCCTAACGCAGGTGACAAAGGCAGGTATTAATGTCATACACAGAGAGTGTCCTTGCTGCCGCCTGACTGATGGTAATTGTCTCCCAAACCCCCAACTCCACCAACCCATCCCAGCTCAGATTAAGAAGACTAGCCATCACTGCTTTTAATCACGGGAACTTTTTCGAGACAATGTGCTTTGAAGACAACATCTCTCTTTTGAAGCAAGGGGTTGTCTGTCTGTCTTGAACAGACATACCACTGGCCTGGCTATAATTTATGAAGGAGGAAAAAATGAATACCTGTCCTTCAAGAAGCTTCTGTAAGTACCCCATCCATTCTCTGTCACTTTCATATTCAATTTTTATTTGTTCTGTTTCCTAGAAAATAAAATAAACATTGGTACATAATTTCTCTGGTATATTATGATGGAGTTGGAACCATACAAACGTTACTCAAAATAGCATATTATTTGGGGTCTTAAGGTACAAGAAGCAGAAAGAAAAGAATTGCCTATTCCAGGCAACACCCAAATAGTGCTCTTCTTAGGCCAGGTGAACACACACACACACACACACACACACACACACACACACACACACACACACACACACACACACACACACACACACACACACACACACACACACAGAGAGAGAGAGAGAGAGAGAGAGAGAGAGAGAGAGAATGTTTAATCACAAAATCTAGTGTGATCAGAGCACTGACATTTGAACATCAGGAGAAGGGAATGCTGTTTGACAGGTAGTCTAAATCTTTCTTGGAACCATGAAACAAGGTCTCCCATTGTATGTTTGCTACCAAGGCCACCTTGCTAAGTGCTACTGAAAAACTGGACCTGATACAAATTTGGTTAAAAAGATATCATTTATTAAGGGATCTGGATTCAATTTATTGCAGACAGAGTACTGTAGGATCAACAACTCTTCACTGTTGAGACAGATAATGGTTATAGTAGACCACATTTTGTTAAGGTAGGGTTGCAGGCCTTGAAAGTCTAGAGATATAGGGACTCATCTTGAACAGTCTTTCTTATACAGAGAGAAACATAAAAGAAGTTTCTCTATGAGGGATGTATTGTCTGGATGAAAATATGGAAGGGCAGAGGAAAAACTAAAGGTGGGGAGAGAAAAAGGTAGAAACTAAGCAAAGCTTCAGTTAATTGCTGAATTCTATATTGGAACAAAGTTTTCCCCTGTATTTGTTGGCTGTTTTGTTTAGTGTTTTATGCCTTTTGCTGTGTATTTGTTTGTCTGGTTGCCTTGCAATGTTGTTTTTTTATCTTTATTTGTTGCTCTTTTGTAAACCGCCCAGAGTTCCCTTTGGGGAAAATTGGTCACAGTATACAAGTACAAAAATAAATAAATATTTCACAGTTGCACAATTATGAGTGCAACTACATTAACTAAAAAATCTGAAAGTTGTCTCGGGGCATTTGTTTCACATCCTCTGTGTGTTGTTGTTCCCATCCCCGTGGGGCACACTCAATTAAACCAGATTGATTCCATGCTGGGGACCCCACCAGATTTTTAATTGTCTTAAACAGTCCCTGACTGGCACTATGACCTATAGTTTTGTCCTGACTTCACCTGTATTCTGGTCTTGTACACAACTATCTTGTATGGAGTTTATGTTTTTTCTGAACTTTTGCAGTGGGAGTTTCTCTCTTTCTTTTTCTGTACCTTAGAATTTGCAAGCATTTTCTTCTCTCCCACACTCACAATAGCATTGTGTAGTTCAGAAATTTTGATTCAATGTGTATCGTACTATAAGACTAATTGGAGGACTATACTGCAAGGTAGCTGCACCCAAAGTTGTAAATACTTGACTACAGAAACTCCTATTTCATTAGCATATGATACTTCAATCTCAGTGCTGAGACATGAAGTGGTACAAAGAACTGAGAACTTCACCGCACTGAGAATTGTAAGAAGTAAAGAAATACATTACATATTTAATTCAGCTGAAATCCGTGCAACTGATCTTTATTAGGGCAGGCGAGTGAGAGCTTCTAATGAGAATTTTATTTATAAGGCTTTGGAAAACATTTTATGCGGTATTAAATTAACAAATGGCTCTCAAGATTTGTTTTTTTTACAACCCTAGAATTAAGGCTAAAAGGCCTAGGATGGAACTGCATCTTGTTTTTGGGGGGGGGGGGAATCACGTGGGAATGATTTCTAATTCCACTCCTAAACATTCCTCATAGGAAGCCAAACCATTATATATTAGAGACTGAAAGTATACTGAGACATTTGCCTACTTGTATATGCTTACCACACTTGAAGGGAGCACTCTACCCTTCACCATAATTTCCATTACTGCCCTATCTATATGAAGGGTAGCACTTCTGAAGAGAGGGGCACACAGACAAAAAGGGCCAAATCATATTCAATGTATGTTTCAACGGAATAAAGCCGAAATGTATGAAAAATGCAAACTCACAGGGGGCTTTGCATTACACTCCTGTAGCCCACAGATTTAAATGGCCGATCCATATGAGCAAAATACGACAAACTGATTCTTAGACAAATCAAGTAACAGTGGTCCCTCACCTCATCGCCAACCTCTAGTATATCATCTAAATCAGTCTTTGAAATATGTAGGATAGAGGCTGCCAAGTGTTGGGCCCGCTGAACAGATCCTTTGGAAATGCCACCACCACCTCTTTCATCCTGTTGCATTTTTTTAATGCATCGGACACGTGTTCGCATTTCTTTCACATTACGTTGTAGCTCAGTGGCCAAAGTCTGTGAAAGAGCCAATAAATAAGCACATAAATATTTCTCATCAATAAAATGTCTATTGCCCATTTTAACACATTGATTGCCCATTCAGACGCAAGCCACCCTTTCTAAAGCTAAAAGGTCTTAATTGTCCAAAGAAGACCGCATCAAAACACATAACATTACAACCAGAATCATTCACAACAATATACCATTGCTGGATAAATCCAGTCTCATCCCCCTGGCTAGTTGGAGGAATGAGGCTAAACAAGGGAAACTTATGGTAGTGGTGACAAAGGGTGCTCTCTTTCCGGTTAATCCGAAGGCAGCCGCACTTGTAACACCCCAACACTGAAGGAACATAACAGGGAAGGTAAAGGAAAAGAGATGAAAGCAAAGATAAAAATCTGGCTGGAGGATCTGGCATGTGAAATGTCCTCCAAATCCAAGTAAGGCTCTCTACTGTGATGCTCAGTCGGCTGTTGGAAATTAGTTTATTACTCTAAATTAGCTTATTTATTCATTTTGATTTGTATACCTCCCATCTAGCAGAAAGGCTACTCTTGGCGGTTAACAACAATATAATATAAAGAACGTATCATATAAATAGACAGTAATAAGCAAATGAAACAAATTATTAAAATACCCAAAGGAAACAGAAACATTATAGCAAACATAGTTAACTAAAACAAAATAACTGACCCCCCCAAAGAACTGCAACTTTTGACAATTTCCCTGATAAGATAAATGAAAACAAAATTGTCACCAACAAGTACAAACATACAACTCTCACAACATTACATTCCCCCTGGAAGACCAGGTCCATAACAGGGGTGTGCTTCTGGACCCAGCTCTTATGGAGAAACAGAACTCCACGGTGGCATGGCCTGCCTTTTCCCAGCTTAAGCAGACTGCATACTTATGCTTAGAGTTATATAATAACATAGGGTCTTCCTGGCTGATGTTGAGGAAAGCTGAAAGGCTCTTCTAAATTTCATGACCTTATACAATCCTATCTGTGCAGTCTACCAAAGACTAGCAAAAGTAGCATGGTGTTAGCATGTACATGCAGGTAATTAATTACAGTAGGACCCCGGTATCCACTGGGGATCAGTTCTAGGCCTTCCTGTGAATAACAAAAACCATGGATAAGAGAGAACACCCCCAAAACCCAAAACTACTGATTTGTGACAGTAGCTAGCTTTATGGCTGCTGTTTTGTGACACTAGTTAGTTTTACGGCTGCTGTTTGATGACAGTAGCTAGCTTTATGGCTGCTGTTCAGTGACAGTAGCTTGCTTTACAGCTGCTGTTTGGACAGTAGCTTGCTTTGTGGCTGCTGAATTATTTATTTATTTATTTTCCTCTGTCAAACATGGATAACTAAATCAGTGGTTAATTAATTGGTGGATACGGGGGTCCTACTGTACATCCAATTGCTGGTGTAGAATGGTAGCCGTTAGTGGGATTACTTCTTTTTATGGTTTATTAAAAATATAATTATAATTATACAGCATCACCCAAGGATAGGAAGGCTAAAGAATTATATTTATTTATTTATTTATATTCAAACTTATATACCGCACCTATTTCCCCAAAGGGGACTCAGGGCGGTTTACACAATACCATAGCAAATAAAACAGATAAAAACAATAAAACAATCAACAGCGGTGTCCAGGATGGCAAGCCAATGTAGGAAGGGCAGCAAAGGGGGGGGGGAGGTTACCCCTGGAAGTTACCAAAGGCGTCCTTAAATAGCCATGTTTTTAAGGCTCTTTTGAAGGATGCCAGCGATGGAGCTTGCCGCAACTCGACTGGCAAGGCATTCCAAACAGACGGGCCAACCACCGAGAAAGCCCGGTTACGAGTGGTTGTCTTACGGGCTTCCCTCGGCGTGGCAATCTGGAGCGAGAGGGCCTGGAAAGAACGGGTGGGTCGGGCCAGATCTGAGCATCGGGAGATACGCTCTGCCAGATAGACAGGGGCCAAGCCATGGAGGGTTTTGTAAACCAAAACCAACACCTTGAACCTTATTCGGGAGGCAATGGGCAACCAGTGCAGGCGAACCAGGATGGGGGTGATGTGATCGAACTTACGTGCACCAACCACCAACCTGGCCGCCGCATTCTGGACCCGCTGCAATCGCCGAACAAGATTCAAGGGGAGCCCCATGTAGAGAGTGTTACAGTAATCCAACCTCGATATGACCAGCGCCTGAACCACTGTCCTCAGGGAGTCCCCATCGAGGTACGGGCGAATCTGGGCATTAAGCCTAAAATGGTAGTAGGCCGATCTGGTCACGGCAGCCACCTGGGAATCCAGGGACAAATCCGGATCCAGGACAACGCCCAGACTCCTCACTCTTTGCGCCAGCTGGAGGGCGGACCCACCCAGACTGGGAAGAGGGCCACAGTACTCCTCCGGACCACCCCCAAAGAACAGAACCTCGGTCTTTCCAGGGTTGAGCCTGAGTCTGTGAGTCCTGGTTCAATCCAAAACTGCGGTCAGGCAGTGATCAAGAGTCTGGACGGCCTCCACTGCATCGGTAGAGAAGGAGAAGTAGAGCTGCGTGTCATCAGCGTACTGATGACAGCAAACTCCACAACTCCGGATGATCTCAGCCAGCGGCTTCATATAGATGTTAAAGAGCATGGGGGAGAGAGCCGACCCCTGGGGCACCCCACAAGAGAGTGTCCAGGGAGACGACAAATCACCCCCCAAGCTCACACGCTGGGAGCGACCCTCAAGGAAGGAGCGGAGCCAACAGAGAGCCAGACCTCCGATCCCCACCTCAGAAAGCCGCCCCAGGAGGATATTGTGGTCAACGGTATCAAAAGCCGCTGACAGGTCGAGAAGGACCAGCAGGGTAGAGCAACCCCTGTCAGCCCTCCTCAACAGATCATCATGCAGTCACCCTTCACTACATGTAATTGTCCTCCTGGACTCATCAAGGCCATGATAAACTTGCTGCCCCCACACTTAAATTAAGGGTTAATGAATTATTTTAATGGATTTTTCTGTTGTTGTTGTTTGGTGGGTCTGTGTTATTCCTTTGACTGCTGGTTTGAATGAATTTATCATTGTAAACCTGTATGAGATATTCAAATGAAAGGCAGTATTAACAGAAATTATTTTAAGTAAACAAAAATAAATAAATAACTGTGGGCACATTTTGGCAATAGGGACAGAGAAATATGTGGCCCTGTTTCCCCTGCCATATCCAACACTTGAATTCCAACTGTTTTTAAGCACCTCTAACTGAATATTGGCTTGCAGCCCAAATGACTAATCACCAAGCAGGACTTCAATAACTCATATTCTACTCATGTGTTCTGTTTTCCCCTGTGTTGGAGTCTCACGATAACTGTAAAATTATCCCCTGTGTTCTCTTACCATCATCAAACATTGCAGTGCTGAATATGTTTTTAATTTTGGCAGCAAATAATTAAACGGCAAAGAGCTAGATGTCTTTACAATGGAAGCTCACTTATATTACAGAGGTCTATGATCTATTTTCCCACCAGAGTACTACAGAAGATAGAATTCCCCCCTGTGAAAACCTACCAGTTCAATCCTCCTTAAGCAGCTAATAAGTTCAATGCTGAGTATGTAAGGGAATCATCAGTTTCACCAGCAGTACTAGCTCATACTGGTGTGACAGTAAAAAGAGAACTACATAAATAATACTGAATTGCTATGTAGGTTTATAGAAATCATCAGAAATATTCAACCAACTTTAACCTGCAAGAATTTGGACATAATAAAAACATAGCATTATCTATCAGCTGGAAACTCTGGCTTATTATTGCCAGCAAGTGAGAACCAAAGTCTGATTAAACAGCATGTGACCAATCTATCATGTATATCTATTTAAAAGGTAGTCAGAAAGATGGAGAATGTGACAGCATGTAGAAAACAGATATACTCAGTCAAGTGTTCTATGAATACCTAGCATCTATCTTATTCTATTATTACAATACAGGGGAGCCAGTATACTGAATACCTTTTCACCAAGGTGGTGAGGAAAGCGGCTTTTAATTCATGTATAAATTGCCTTAAAAGTTTTAAAACTGGAGAACTATTTCGTTATTAAGGAAGGACCAGCAGCAGAGAGACATGCAGACTCCATAGACCTCCTTCAAGTTCAACAGGGCTGTAACAGTACATCCCTACAGGAAGGATGAGAACCATGAGAACAGTGCACCTCTTGCATTCTGATCTGCAAATCTGGTCCAGGAGGATGGCTAGGACATCAAACACAAGTGAGAGATTTGCAACATATTCTATTAGCATGCCCAATTTAGTCAAATACTGTACAGTATAATGGAATTATACTTAAGCAGAGCCCTTGCTCAAAATGCACGGTCTCAGCCTCATAAGGTCTGTCTGTCTGTCTGTCTGTCTGTCTGTCTGTATGTATGTATGTATGTCTGTATGTATGTATGTATGTATGTATGTATGTATGCGCCTAAATGTCCTGAGCACATCTGATCTCACCTGATCTCAGAAGCTAAACAGGGTCGGGCCTGACTAGTACTTGGATGGGAGACCACCAGGGAATAGCAGGTGACTCCAGTATTCCTGCCAAGAAAACTCCATGGACATGGGGTCACGAGGAGCTAGTCACAACTGTAGCGAAACAACACTGTATGTATGCATGTACAGTATTTTTAATCTGCCTTTCTCCTTAAAAAGGACCCAAGGTGACTTATAGCAATTAAAGGATGGTATTTAAGTTAATAACACTGATTATACTATACTAAAGGATCAAGAAGCTCACTGGATGACTATAGTTCAAAAGGCATGTGGAGCTCATAAATATAAAGTGGAGTGTGCTAGTTCCTTCTGCTTCCTATCTTTATGTTGAACACAAAAACATTATTTCCTGAAAAGGTGGAACTTCCTTCAACCAGGTAGCCTCTCCAGGTGAGTAGAACCTTGATTCTGCCCAGGGTAGGTTGGGATGGCAGCTTGGCTCAAGTGGTGACACCACTTACATAGAGTGACCTCCCATCTCTTAGGACAGGTTTGTCTCTGTATTCAATGTAATGGCAGAGCACATGGGGCTACTGCACTCTCCTCAACACTGGAAAATGAAATGAAATGATTTTTTGCGTATATCACTGGATCACATATACAATTGATGACAGTAGTGGAGGGTGACAAGACTCCTTGACAAATGGTAGCAGTGACACTCAAGTGAACTTTTGAGGGTACTGTAGAAAAGGGGTGTGATAAAATGATTCTGAATATTTGTACCTTGAAAAAACTAACATAAAACAAATCAAGATGCTGAGACTCCCTGGTCAGAAAGCAGTCGGTGCTGAGGAACAGCGGAGGATAAACAGGACTAGTGCAGTTGTTAATGAAGTAATTGGATTAAAGCCGTTAGGGCAGGCCTGCCCAAAGTCCGGCCCGGGGGCCAAATCCGGCCTGTCAGGCCATTCTGAGTGGCCTGTGGCTGGCTGGCCTGCTCCTCCCTCCCCCTCCTTTGCCCCATGTTTTTTTTTTAAATATTCAGCCAACACTGACACCGCCGGGAAGCTTGAGGGGCTGGGTGGGCCAGCCGGCTGGTGAGCAGAAGCTTGTGGGGCTGGGATTTAGGCCTTCCTTCCTTCCCCCCTCCCTTGGTCCCCACCTCCATCCCTCCCTCCTTTGTTCCCCACCTTCCTTCCTTCCTCTCTTGGTTTCCACCTCCCTCCCTCCCTCCCTCCCTCCCTCCCTTGGTCCCCACCTTCCTTCTTGCAGGTGGGGTTGCAAGGGGTCTGTGCGTGGGGCTTATGGGTCAGTATGTGGGGCTTGCAGTGGGGTGGCAGGGTCAGGGAACAACCGGCCCCTGACACATTCTCAGCCACCAAATCTGGCCCTCCTTACAAAAAGTTTGGGCACCCCTGCGTTAGGGCATCTAGTTGTGACGTGGACAAAGGTAAAAGGTACTATCTTCTGTAGTACTCTGGTGGAAAATAGATCACAGACCTCTGTACTATAAGTGAGCTTCCATTGTAAAAACATCTAGCTCTTTGCCATTTAATTGTTTGCTATCAAAATTAAAAACACGTCCCTTCTCCCCTTCTATTCCCTTCTCCAAGCCTGGTACCCCCTTCCTCTGATCCTCCTTTCCTGTGCAGTTGTTGGGGTTCTGACACTTCTCTCTTGGTGGGACATCCAAATGTGACTTGTCATATTCCCAGCACTATGGCCATGTTCATGGTCTCATCACCTTCTGGTATTAGTAAGGATAACACATTGATAGGGGAACTGGCCACCCTGTCCTGCTCACAAGGGATAAAACAACTATTTGTAGATACTATTATCACAAATCATTGCAGATAGATCAAAGAGAACAGCAACAAAGAGAGAGACATGTTCAACAGGATCCAAGAAATATAATAGAAACTTAAACTTGGATTAGGGTTGCTGAAAGATCAGCAGAGGAATATATTATCTAATAAGGGTAAAGAGACGAGGGAAACGATTTGCTGAAGAAGAATACAGATGACAAAATCCTTCTTTGAACTGAGATATCAACAAGAGTTATTTCAAGATATAGATACTATACCACAGTTATCAAAATCCTAATAAGAATATGCCAACAGATAGATATAGGAAGCAAATTAACAACTCACAGAGTGGAAACATTCAGTATACATTTTGAAGAAAGAGGTGCCAAGCAATGCAGTAACTACAGAACTATCCTACACCAGAAAAAAAAGGATATTTGTGCAAAATGATTGGTATAGGGCAATCTCCATCCTTCGCCAAGGACCCAGAAGGCATCACAGTACTTATCAAAAGTCCTGTTCCTCTTGACAGTAAAAAAAAAAGCCACCTGCTGGAAAAGTAGTAGGCTTGAACAAAACTTGGTTTATATTGTGGCAGCCAATGTGTGATATAGGATCAGCCTGTCTGAATAATTTGAACAAAAGAAAAAGACTTGTCCTATTATACCCCTGAAAATTTACTTGAAGCATTTCTGCTTCTAAGAATCATAAATGTCCTCAAAGATCTGGAAATAAAGGTCACCCTTTTATTGACCCTATTTTATATTCTCTCAGAAAATACATTTTGAGTATTAGCTAAAGTCCACTAACATTTTGTTCAGCTTTGTCAGTCTGTGCTTTGATCTACTGGCAACTAATAAATTAAAAACATCTAGTCTTGTTCAGTGCTTAGAGGACAGACCTTTGCACTAAAACTGTCGGTGTTGCAGAGAGTGAAGCATATGTATAGCAAGCGCCGTTTCCACTCTAGTTGCAGCTGAACAGCAAGGGCAATAGGATGTTAATGTGACATAAAATCAAGGTTCCAATAAAGATCTCTGGAATTCATCTTTAAAAAATGACTCTGGATGGATTGGTATGAAACAACACATTGAGTCTTACACTATTCAGGCCAATGTTTGAGAAGACACATGAAAATATTATTTACCTTGAAAATGATTACAGTATTCTGCCTTCCCAGTATATATGACAAGGAAAGCAGCTAAGAATTTCACAAAAAACAAAAATGATTAATATAAAATCAACAAAAAACAAACAAACGGGCAGTTATTTCAGGCCACAGTTCAGCATCCTCTAGAAGCACCAGAAGAGAACCTGGGGACCACAACATGGTAAACAGATGAACCATTAGGAGGAATGAAAAGGGAAATAGAAAAAGAAACAATAACCAGTCTCTTTTCCTCAAAGTGTAACCTAACAGAATGAAAACACCACCTGCCATTAAAAATGCAAATAGATAAGACACCCAGTGAAAAGACACTCAGTGATTTCAAGATATAAGTACCACAGCTATCAAAATCCTAACCCAAGTGCTTAGAAAATTCCCCCCCCGCCGCCGCACATGCTTGCTAGTCGTGTCTGACTCTAGGGCCGGTGCTCATCTCCATATTCAAGCCAAAGAGCCAGTGTTGTGCAAGTCTGTGGCCACGTGGCCGGCATGGCTGCAAGGAATCACTGCCTCCTTTTGATAGACCTTCCCCTATATGAGAGATGGCGAACCTTTTAGAGACCGAGTGCCCAAGCTGCCATTCAAAACCCACTAATTTTTTTCACAATGTGTCAATCCAGCAATTTAACCTGAATACAGGTGGCTGTGAAGGGGCCATGTTCAGGTGCCCACAGAAAGGGCTCCGAGTGCCACCTTTGGCACCCGTGCCATAGGTTCGCCAACCCTGCCCTATATGCTAGATATGACACTCTAGAGAAGGAGCAGTGCTGTCATGTCAGCTTACATGGCAGAAGACAGTCTTCTGAAGGACCTTGCACTCAATGCTCCAGTAAAACCAGGTAACAAAGTAAGGGCTTGTTCCATTGCAGTTCTTGTGTAAAACATATTTCCTGGCATTAGCAACAGCACGTCTGGTCTTTCCCCCCTTGCTTCAAATTCTTTGCTTAAATCACCTCCTCGTCTTCAATGTTTCTGTCACATTTATGCTTATGTGTCTCTATTTCTATCTCTAGCATTTGGAACACCTTGAGCAGAACTGATAATCTCCTGTCATTTGCCCTCTACGCTTCATATGCCCTGGCAAAGGGCCTGTCCTGACAGCAAAACACACTTGGTAACCATGCATACTTGTGGGTGCTACAAGAAAGAGGTGGGACAAACTGTCACTCTCCCTTTGCGTTGCTTGGGAGAAGGCCTGTCCGGTAGGAGGCATTGGTGTACAGGGCTGCCAGGCACATCTGCTCATGAGCTGTGCAAGAGCAGAGCCTGGTGGCTGTCCTCTCTCTCCAAGTGTTTGTAGGAGCTCTGAATGGGTGGGACTGATGAACATGCTGCAACCAGCAAGCCTACTGAAGAATCACTGAGTGCAAATGGAGGTAAAACCAGCTCCCTTTATGAATGTCTGTAGGACTGACAGCTGTTAAACCATAATGGGTCACTGCCATGGGGTAAGCCAACAAGCAAAAAGAAGGAGAAAGCCTAAAGGAGAACAATTGCTGGAGATCAAATGCAGAAAAGTACTGAGGGTGTAGCAAGATATGGCATGAACCTGGTGACCCCAGGCAAATATGTATGATCAGTGTGATGCTAGGCCTGTTGCTATGAAATTGTTTTTTATTGAATCATGTCACAGTGCAAATCTCTAATTAGTTTCTAAACATGGAATTATGCAATACATGTTACTTCACAATTGAATGCAATGCAGTAGTCACAATATGCAACACAATTCCGTTCTCCTTGCTTCTAAAAGATGTACATTCTTAAATCTGAACATATGCTAAACTTGTCTACTCAAACATCAAATCTACCTTTGCTTTCAGTGAATTATTTAATGCTTATAGTACTAGTTTGATATTCTGCAACAGTTAGCCAAGACTATTTAAGATTCTTTCTTTCTTTCTTTCTTTCTTTCTTTCTTTCTTTCTTTCTTTCTTTCTTTCTTTCTTTCTTTCTTTCCACTTTCAAGGGAAGCTTGCAACACAATATAAATACACAATATAACAATAACATTTCAAAAGCCACAAAACCATAATACCAAAATTAATAATAAAAAACATCAATAACACTAGCATAAGAACATCTAATCCAAGACCAATAATTACAAATAAAACCACAAACATATATCCAGGAACCCAATAAAATCCTTTCAGGAGAAAGCAAGGGAGAACAAATGGGTCTTTAGGACTCTTTTAAGGACTGCAAGTGATGGCGCTTGGGTACATCAACTGCAACAGTATTCCACAAATGAGGGCCCATTATCAAAACACTCACTCTTTATGGCCCACCAACTGGCCTATTATTCGAGGTGCACATTTAAGTGCCATGTTGGATAAAGAACTCAAAATGCAACTAGGATGATAAAAGTGAAGGCAGTCCTTCAGATAACAAAGTTTAATATTAATTTGTTTAACAATGGGTTGCATTTCTTATCCCATATTTCCAGGTTTAATTTTTACCTACTGCATTTATATTTATCCTATTTATCTTTTCTCTAATGAACTCAAAACAGCATGCATAGCTTTCATCCTCCTCCCTTCACCTTCACAATAATATGGTAAAGTAACTCAGGCTAAGAGAGAATGCTCTGTCCACCTGTTAAATGTTATGCCTCAGATGGTATAGCAAATTGAATGAGAATCTTCCAAGTCCTAGGCCATCACATTAAATCAGGCTTGGAAATGCACCAGCAATCACTACGGCTCAGACAAGACAGGTGTCATACGATCTGACCGCTTAGCCCCTAGAGGGGTAGCTCCATTTTCAAGCTTCCCAATCATATTTAAAAATAGCCCCCCTGTACAACCTGGTGGCCATCTCTGTATGAATAACACACTGGCCAGAATCTCACTGGGATTTTACTCTAGAATAATGGCAACTTTGTGTTTCATGGTCGCAGACTGCAGTGAATTAACAAGATGGCAGTTAGATGCCTGACTGCATGACTAGCGCACAATTTATGCTATTTTACTTACTCTGGAAAAAAAATCTCAACAGGAATCTGTCAGACATTAGAAAAAAACTGATAAAATAGCATATCTCCCTGTAATGTGTTACTTTTTGTTTGTGCAATAAGATAATAATAAAGTCACATTTGAAAAGTAATATAACAATAAGGGAACTATGGTTGTTATTCCCTTTCAGAAGCAATTTTAATATGTAATGATCATCACCACCTTAGTAGTCCTTAGTACAGGTTTTGAAACCATCTTTGTCATCTTAGACATGTTGAGTGACAGACAACATTGAAAAAATTACTGTCCTCCCTGTTCTGAGGGACAGTATCTGTTAGAAGAGTTGCAGCCCCAGGACAACACCCTGCTATTGCTGAGATACAATTGTTGTACATGGTCTGTCTCCTTCCTACCTCAATTCTCCTTCCAAATCTCTGAAAAAGTAGCAAAACATACAAACAAATGGGCCAAGAGAGGCAGCAGTTTGTCACCTTCTTGTGCTTGCAATGGTCAGCAATACCCCACAAGGTAGGAGAGACTGCGGCAGGAAGACCAAACTGTCAACCGTCTTTGTGTATTCATAATCTCACAGATCTCTTTGGAGCCATCATTAAATGATATAGAAACCCATTTTTCCAACTTTCAAACCTTACAGTATATCCCACCAATCACTCTGTCAAAGAACTAGAGTCACATTATGGGTGAAATACAAGTCCACCCCCCCAAAAAAGGATATGGTGGGCACGAAACAGAAAACCGATGGTTCAATTTGTTCTGTTTCGGGTCCCCCCTCAGTTCGCTTCGGTTCGCATTTTTTAAAATAAAAATTTGTATGAACCGAAACAAGTTGAACTGGTTCGGCTTACCTGGATGGCCTCTGGAGCCCTGATCGCGGCTGTGCCGGGTGGCAGTGGACCGCCCCGCTGCCACCTCCAAAGGCCCAGCGCTTTTAAATTTTATTTCTTTTTCCAGCACTGACCACGCGGCCGGAGGGTCTGGATCTGTGTTTTTTTATTTTTTTTATTTAAATTTTAATCAGTCCCCAACGGCAGGGGCTTCCCCCCCAGCTGAGATGCGCTAGCTGCCGCACCCCCCGGTTTTATTTTATTTTTTTATTTTTTTCTCCTGGCCTGCTGGCTTGTGGGCTGAACTGGCTGGCCCACGGGCTGGAGGGACGTTTTTTTAAATTATT
The DNA here is from genome assembly GCA_029282475.1 of Phrynocephalus forsythii. NCBI lineage: Eukaryota > Metazoa > Chordata > Lepidosauria > Squamata > Agamidae > Phrynocephalus > Phrynocephalus forsythii. The sequence continues at coordinate 29,678,465 of JAPFRF010000004.1, forward strand.
ATTATTTTGATATTTTGATATTTTTATTTTAAAAAGTCCCCAATGTGGGGCTCCCTCCCCCACTCTTGGACCCTGCCGGAGTTCCAGGCGGTGCCAAGGTAGGAGATGGGGAAGCTAACGAAACGAATAACAGATAATGAAACAAATTTAAAAATTGTTCCGTGCTCATCTCTAATTGCTAGTCACAGCAAGCTGGTGGCTACGAAAATGAAAAAAATACGTGTGTAATGGTATTATTAGTATGTCTAATAATGTCATGCATCAAAAGGTGAAAGTCTAAGTATACTATTAGCATGCCAAAGGATTACCAATGGACAATTTGTGGCAGATAGGCCACGAGAATTGAGTGAAAATGAATTCTAAGTAATTGTTACAAAAACAATTGCTTTGTGCTAGCCTTTGTGACCTCCTGGCGGAACATCTATCACTAGTTGAGAACTACAGAGGTTCAATATGCCCAAATGAAAGCAGAACCTGTTTTCTTTGTTGCATAAAACATTAAGGTGCTATAGAGTTATTTCCATATGTATATTAGTTTTGTTAAAACAGTAGCCAGAACAATTTGGCAAGTGTGGTAGGCAAGTAAGATTGGATGCATAGGAGCAAAAAACTAATCAAGAAATAATTTCATTCTCGCTATATGACCTATAAAGCTTTAGAGATCACTATTTATGGCCATTAGAGTCTATTATTGACAAAAAAGTTTACTATCAAGTTATTTACTTATGACATTAATATAGGGCAACATTTCAGGCAGTAAGTTTTAAATATTTATTCTCCCAATGCAATATTTTGCCAACTGGTCATCATAAATGATTTTAATACATAAACAAAAATATAAACTTTCATGCATCTTCTGCCAAGTATAGCACTAACATAAGCTAAAGGTTTAGATATGACCAAAGTATATCTTTAACATTGTTGTTCTACATTAATTCTATTTTTTCCTCAACCAGACATGAATTTGTTGTCATGGTCAACAGAGTATTTGGAAGTTATCCTTCTGTACTGTAATTAAGCCATCAGAACTGAACAAGGATACTAGCCAGGAAATCATTCCTACATAAAATCATTTGTTGATTAAAGATTTCATTTAAATACTACTATAACATGGAATAAACTAAATAAATGTTACAAAATAATTTTAAAATGTTTTCGTTTTCTCTAACTCTTCCAGCTTAGGATATCCTGTACATTGTTCTCAATTTACAGATTCAGAAATTAACATAAGAAATTGACTAACAGTGGATTTGTATATTCAGACATCCACAAGTCTTCATGTAATTCTTTAAAATGCTCTGAAAATATTCTGCCCATTGGGATGCGATTTCAATGAAGGTTAAAAGATTTTAATGGAATGAAGGTTTTTGTACCATCTATACATAATTTTTACAGAATATCAGAGAAATAAAACCAAGAAAATGTGATTTTTGTGTCTCTGTCATAAAGAGAGCCCAGCTTCCAGAATAGCACATAAAAGTAATTTTCATCTGCAGTGATCCAGTGTCTGTCCAACATCCAAATTATGCATAGTTTCTGTGTATTCTATGCTTTGCTTACCATATGCTAGGCTTGAACAGTGAGAATGTAGCCATTCATTTCATTCACTGAAATCCACAGAGCCTATTATTCTGTTTACAGTCTAATAGATATTCACTGTCATCATCCAGAGCTCTGATTCAATTTGCCTAAATCTCATCTGAAGAGCAAACCTGATGGAGAATTAATTTAATCACCAATTTCTCCCCAGAATCAGCTACGACTGTTTTTTAATAAAAGCATTGGTGCTTATCCTGCCACCAAAAGAAACTCTGACTACGAAATAGTCAGCAAATCATTCAATTAGAAAAACAGTGACACAGGAACATGTTCATACAAGCCATTTTCTTTAATCTTCTGGAACACTTGAACAATTATTTCAGAAATATAATTTGACTATCATATTTTTCAATGTCTGCTGATTGGCAAACTCGCTGTTGAACAACTGCAGTATAAACACACAATGACAGATTTTTTCTCCTATTGAGAGAGAGAGAGAGAGAGAGAGAGAGAGAGAGAGAGAGAGAGAGAGAGAGAGAGAGAGAGAGAGTTTGGAACCACCAAACACCTATTCAGCTGAAGGATGAACTGGCACAAACACCTGGTTCAGCAGTTCATGCCCATCTCTACCTGTGTTTTATCCACCCATTCAAAAAGTATGTGATATAAATGGGAGAAGCTCTACTACAGTCTCACTGTGTTAACTCAGTTTTCCTACATAAGTCCTTAGTAAAAAGTGTGTAAATGAAAGTCCAGCTTACTTTGCACAATACAGAGTACAAATGAATAGAGATGGGCATGACCAGAAAAATTTTTTTCGAGTTGTCGTTTTTCGGGACGGGTCCGTTTCGGGTCGTTTCCGTTTTTCGCGAAATTTTTCAAAAATTTGTCGTTTCATCGTGTCGTTTGTCGTTACCGCCGCGATTTAGCGCGACTTGACTTCCCAGAGCATGGGGTTAGGGGTAAGGGCTAGGCTTAGGGTAACGGTTAAGGTTAGGGTGGGTTAGTGGGCTGTACCTCTGGGTGCCTCTGGCCCACTAAGAACACAGTGTACTGGCGTATGGGTTAGGGTTAGGGTTAGGATTAGGATTAGGGTTGGTGGGCTTTTTATGCCCTCTCTGGCACATCCAGAAGTCTCAGCAAAACCTGGCCATGCGATTGGTGGAATGGCTCCAAAAATTTGCATGGTCCCATCCCATGGCCAGCCCATCATTGCGCGTGCGCAGGTGTAAAAAAATAAAATAAAATAAAATAAAATAAATGGAGACGTTTTATTGCAAGAAAAACCCACTGCTGCTACTGTAAAAATTCAAGCATTTAAAATAGCTAATTTTCGCATGTTTCTGTGGTGTTTTGGTGGGTTTTTGGACCACGATTTCAAAAAAAATATTGCAGTCGCCATTTTGGACCCCCCCCCGCACTGCATGGCAAATGGAGACGCCAAGGATGCCCCCTCCCAGCCTGGTACCAGCAAGTCTCAGCAAAACCTGGCCATGCGATTGGTGGAATGGCTCCAAAAATTTGCATGGTCCCATCCCATGGCCAGCCCATCATTGCGCGTGCGCAGGTGTAAAAAAATAAAAATAAAATAAAATAAAATCAATGGAGACATTTTGTTGCAAGAAAAACCCACTGCTGCTACTGTAAAAATTCAAGCATTTAAAATAGCTAATTTTCGCATGTTTCTGTGGTGCTTTGGTGGGTTTTTGGACCACGATTTCAAAAAAAAATATTGTGGTCGCCATTTTGGATCCCCCTGCACCACGTGGCAAATGGAGACACTGATGATGCCCCCTCCCAGCCCGGTACCAGCAGCCCAGGACAGGAGGGGGGAAGGCTGCAGTGGGGACCCCCAGAAACCACCCCTCTGGTAGGTGCCCTCAGGCAGACATATTTTCGCCTGCTTTTTTGGCCGGGAATCGGGGTTTTTTTATTTTATTTCTAAAACTTTTTTTCTGTGCCGCTTGGCATCGCGCGATCGCTGCGATGCCAGGAACGACAACGACAAATCAGACCCAATTTTTCTTTTGTCGGTTCGAGTTCGAGTTCTGGGGGAGTAATTGTCGTTACCGTTTCCGTAACGGAAACGAGAATTTCGCCAAGTTGTGCCCATGTCTACAAATGAAACATCAAGATTTTCAATTGTTATATCTCCCGGAACACTCGATGCCAGACAAAAAATGGTTTCAGAGGACCTGTCTTACATAAATATTTAGCAACCAGGTGAATGTCAATAATAGCTGCTCTGTTCATCATCAATATTTGACTTTCAGGCTATGTCTTGATTTTGCTCTAATTTAGCTGCCAGGTACAACTGATTAGATATTTTCACCCACAGTTATTCTACAAAATATATATTGACTTGAGTTTGTTTTGATATGAGATTTGCAATAATTGTAAAGAACGCTATGACTTTGTAGGTACAATGAAGGAAGTGATAGCTCAATGCGATTGAGTCAGAGCCAGGGGTTGGGGGTTCAATTTGGTAAAGGTAACAAGGTAAAAAAAAGTTTTGGACCATCTACCTAAACCCAGAGCAACCCAAGAAGAAGAGAATGGTAAACCATGTCAGAGTAATCTATAGAAAACCTTAGAAAGATTTGCTACAAATCATTATCAACTCGAAGGCACATCATATTATTATAACTGACTGAAACTTGTGAAATCATTGGCATTCCATAATGGCTAAGGACACATGGATAGAATCTTGCAACTGTGCCAGAGAGGGGCTTTTGGATTTGGTGGAAGCTCTGTTACCATGGACGGGAGAGCAAACATATTTCATGAGAGTTGAACACTTACTGTGGGCAAAGGGAGGAAAACCAGTGCACAGTGTGGAATAGAATGATCATGTCCTAAAAAAGGACACCACTAATGTCCTGGTATTCCGAACAGGAGTATTTCACACTGTACAATGTGGGTGAAAATTCTCTATGCTGCTAAGGTAACACGCAGAACAGCTTATTGTATGCCTCTTCTGAAGAGTGCAGCACGAATTAATACCACTGCTGCATATCACGAATGTTAGCCAGCACTGGCGCGACAGCTCTTCATTTAATGCAGGGGCACAATGACAAATGTTGTGGTAACTTTAAGGCCAGCAGATTTATTATAGTATACATCTTTGTGGTCTAAAGTCCATTTCCTCAAAGGCACATCTCACATTGTGAGACGTTTGTGTATGGATATTTAGGGAAGAAGGAGCAAGATCAAAGCAAAATACAATTTTTAAAAAAGAACATGACATATTTTAGCATAAATATCCATAAATATCCATTAAATAAAGACAGTGCACCATTCACAAAGCAGAATGGATGATAATTAGGTCAATCGCAGAACTGACGCTTTTGAGCTGTGGTGCTGGAGGAGACTCTTGAGAGTCTCCTGGACTGCAAGGAGATCACACCTCTCCATCCTGAAACAAATCAACCCCGAATGTTCCCTGGAAGGACAGATTTTGAAGCTGAGGCTCCAGTACTTTCGGCCACTTCACGAGGAGAGAGGACTCTTTGGAAAAGTCCTTGTTGTTGGGAAAGATTGAAGGAAAAAGGAAAAAGAGATGGCAGTGAATGAGATGGTTGGACGGTGTCATCAATACAACCAACGTGGATTTGACCAAACTCAGGAAGGCAGTGGAAGACAAGAAGGCCTGGCATGCTGTGGTCCATGGGATCACAAAAAGTCGGACACGACTTAATGACTGAACAACAACAAGGTCAATTATCAATTGGAAAGGAATTATGCAAATAACCATAGCAGTCTTCTCTAACATGGTGAGATAGTTAAACTCCCATACCATTAACTGCACTTTGCCACTCCAGTGGGCTCTGTCTCCGCCATGTGAATGTTGCTATTTGAACAATTATATCAGCTAGTTCCATTCCATTTAATGTGGTGGCACTACACCGCACAGCAAAATGCGCTTGTGTCCCATTGAAATCAATGAAATTTAGGTGAGCTTTGCTGCCCAGCATTATGAAGAGTATCTTAATATGTTGCATCATTCCGCTTAGCAAGCTTTTCTTTTTCTGCAAGGAACACAGCTGGTATTCGGTGCCATGTGCTTCATTGTGTATTCATTACTGATGATTCAAAGTAGTAATTAGCTTGTTAGGTTGTCAACAAGCAAGTTAATTTCATTTAGACTTTTATTAATTTCACTCCTGCTGGCAATTTCTTTTTAGGTACCCTTGCTCTTGACAATTTTGCAGTAATCATCTATTCAATAGAAGGGACAAATATGACTGATATTTTGGATATGGCATTTTGTTTGGAAATGGCTGTTAAAACAGAGATGTTACTAATGCTGAAAACAAGATCCTGCATTCCAGATTTGTGCCACATTAAGGTAGAAAAGAAAACTAGCCCTATAATATTTATTTTACTATGACCCATGTTCAGATGAATTCCCCACTCCAGGATCTTGCTAGTCTTAATTCTGCAGCAAAAAAGGCAAAAATAAATTGAACCATGGTTTAAATTCCCTGCAAAGCTGCTAACAGCTTTTGTGGGGTGAACATTTACACTGGAGAAAACACATTTATTTATTTATTTATTTCCTCAACCTTTTCTATTAATCAGTAACCAAAACTAGAAGAGATATCTGATCATGAATCCTGCAGAGTGCCATTTTACACTTGGGACCTATTGAGTTGTAACCCATCAAAACTTTGCTTGGAACAACATAACTGTTCATCCTTGGGGCTTTTCTTCCCTTTTTAATGTTTTTGGTAAAACAGGCTAAAAGTGGGAATAATCAGAATAGTTCCTCAAGTTAAATGTCAACTTATCCAGTAACTCTTGTTCTCAATCCATTCAACCTTGAAACAGCAGCATCATTAATCAGCAAAACCAAAACTTAGAATAAAAGATATCTGTTGAATCAACAAATGTTTCTGAAGTCAAAGAGTGCCATTTTGACAACTTGGGACAAAACAAAAGAGTTTTTTTTAATTAAAAAAAAGCTCAAACCTTTACAAAAGTAACAAACTCTTCCACTTTATCATTGGACATCGTCAGCTTTTTTTGCACTACTTCAAGGGCCTGTTCACTTTGCCTGGCCAAGCCATGGAGTTGCTGAGAGGCAGTGGTTTCCAGTTCGGTCATAGCGCATTCAGCCTCCTTTTTAATGTTTTGGCAAGTTTAAAACAGGCAAATAAAAGTGGGAATAAACCCAGAAAATAGTTCATATGGATATCAGTCTTGGAAATGAAGGATTTTCTTCTCATGTTATCATATTAGTATTCTTAATTTTTCTTGCGAAAATAACATTCAAAATTATAGCAGTGGAGAAACATGCCACCTGAATTGATGCAAATGTACTGATTCAACTTCATTACTTTGGACAAAAGGAGAAAATATATGACCATCAGATATGAAGGAGTGTTTCTGCTCATAGAAAAGATTTTTTTATCTAAAAGTTAGGCCCTTGAAGGCAAGTCCCAAGGGTGGAGCATGTTTGGCCTTGCTCCAGATCCAAATCTGTTTCCTATTCATCATGCTGCCTTTCATCTATCCCCAGAAAATGAAACCACTTCACATGTCCACCAGGAAGGCCATTGCTAAAACAAAAGAGGTGTTTTTACATTAGCCTTTGACCATCTAATGAAAAAGCTGAAGTGAAACCAATGTGGAATATAAAAAGTCTAACAAACTCTAATCTTCCACTTTATCATTGGACATTGTCTAAGCTTTTTTTGCAGCTTACTTGACCTAAAAGGGCCTTTGATTCAGTGGATAGGAACATGCCTGGCTAAACTAATAAAAATGGGCTAGATAAAAGACTCTGGTTTATCATATCCCTACACTAGCTACAACTGCATTCAGCCTGGGAGACATTTTCCTACCAACAAAGGGTGAAGCAATTTTAACCTCCTGCAATCTTTTTATAAAAAGCCTCCCTTAGAGAACAGGCAAATAATCAGTGCACGGGTTACATACAGCAAAACCCCCTGAGAAAGATGCCACAAACAATCTACAGTCGATAAATCCAAGATTCTGGATATCATGGAAGAAAAGTCTGGAAAATGGACAACAGAACAAGGATTTTCTTCTCAGGTGTCCTTTTTATCAGTCCTTCAACGGAGGAGGTATTCTTAATGGAATTTTCTTGAATTTTTAAAAACGAAATATTAACATAATAACCAAAATCATATAGCAGTGGAGAAACATGCCACCTGAATTGATGCAAATGTACTGATTCAACTTCATTACTTTGGACAAAAGGACAAAATATGTGACCATCAGATATGAAGGAGTGTTTCTGCTCTTTCTGAACACTAGATGGCATAGATTTTTTTTAATTGGTGGAAAGCTTAAAAGAATCTAGGCCCTTGCCTTGGCTGTTCTACCAAGTCCCAAGGGAGGAGCATGTTTGGCCTTGCCTCCAGATCCGAATCTGTTTCCTGTTCATCATGCTGCCTTCTCATCTATCCCCAGAAAATTCAGAAACCACTTCACATGTCCACCAGGAAGGCCAAATTGATTTTATAATGACCCATGTTTTTAATGGGTGTGGGAAGATGCTGTATTCATTTTAAGAGGTATGATTTTATCCTTGTACACACCTTTTAGTTCTTTGAGTCCATCTACTTTGAGGATATTCATTAGGACACACACATATCTGAAGTGAAATAAAGGTTGTTGTTGTTGTTGTTGTTGTTATAAATTGGAAGTCTCTTATCAACCTTTCTCAGACTGAAGAAGCAATCTGGATGTGTAGTGAAATGTTTCGATCTAACAAATAAAGAAGTCCATTTGCCATGACTCAACTTCCAGAGGACTGCCAACAGTTAAGTGGGTCCTTGTTTGCCCAGGGGATTGTTTATGACTCCTCTCCTTTTCCGCCTCCTCTGCCAACCTGCCCCTGAGACGAGGATATCGCATGGGGAGACTGTCTGGGTGACCATGCAGTGGCTGGCTCCTTGAAGAGGTGGGAAGGGAAGCCCGGACTCCTGCTTGCACTGGGCCACTGGTCCAGGAGGACGACCTGGCCAGCACACAGAGGCAGGCTAGTGGAACAGCCAGCTGTAGGGTGGGGAGAGGGTAAGTGCGGCATCTGTAGTGCCATGCTGACAAATCTTTCTGTTTCAGGCCACATTTATTTGTGCCCAATTCTAGTTTATTTATATTTAGAAGGTAATGGAAAACAACTGAATGGGTTTTACAAATGTAAACAAATAATGTGCAAATACATGAATTCAAAATTCATTAAGTCATTGCAATTCCATGACACTTGTCAATATTATCATCCCACTGCATGCATAATTTTGGCCTCCAAATGTCAGGTGGGGAAAAACAGAAATTTGTTTTCAGAATTGTATAACAAACGGTTTGTATAACATAAAATCTGTACAACATAAAAAAATCTGGAGATAGGGGAAATTTGCCTATGGGGTGAATCCATACAACATAAAAATGGTTGTGATTAGGGATTCCACTGTTTTCAATGCATTCCTATGGGAAATTTGTATAAAGGAAAATTTGCTTAACAGAATTTCATTTGGAACAAATTAATTTCTTTATACAAGGTATCACTGTATTACAGATCATTTAATAGAACTTCAGAGATGCCCAAATATTATAATGGCTTCTCATTTGTTGTTGTTGTTGTTGTACGGCATCAAGTTGCTTCCGATACATGACAACATTATCAATGAGCTATCTTTGAAAGGTTCTATTGTCAATAGCCCGGCTCAGCTCTCAAGACTGTGGCTCCCTTCAGGGTTCATGTTTAGGAGATCAGAAATTATTTACATGTTATTACGAGCATAATAAGAAAGAAAAGCTGTCAATCATAGACCTGTTTATTTCTAATAAATAATATACCCACAAAGTGATTAGGCAGAAAAATAGGCTTCATTCAGAAAAATCTGTTAACCAGGTACCTTTTTCTCCAACTCCTGTTTGGCTTTGCGATACATCTCCTCATAGCGTGCTTTTTCTTTTGAAGCTACGTTAAGCCTCTGTTTTAGGGAATCAATTGATGTTTTTTTGTTTGAACAGTCTTCAGTCAATGTCTTCACCTGGAATGACACCCAGAGAATTGCTACTATTAGAGAAGGCGTTTTTTAAATTGCTTAAGTGCAAAAATCTAAAAACCATGTGCCAAAATAACAACTGCATTTAATTTTATACATTTCACTTTCTAACATGGTGGGAAATATAGGGTGCTGTCTGCTCATACACTGATTTTATTTACTGAAATTGGTAAGGATTATTCACACATTAAGTAGGCACAGGATTGCAAAATTCATAGGTGTTTAGAAGTAGCCAGATGTTAGAATGTCGGAAATTCAGCTTTTGTGTTCTGACGGCAACAAATAGAATCAAAATGTCATTGTTTTCTCCTGGTAAAGAAAACAAGTATTTCTACTGCGTCATCTTCATTTTGCCTGTGATTTCCCTGGCTTGGCCCTACCCCACCTCTTCTCCCTCTCCTGGGTCGATGATTTCTGATTAATATGTAATCTTGAAGAGGAGGTGCAAGAAAGGAGTTCTCTCCGGAAGGGACAACTGCTTAATGACTACTCACAGGGGCTACTTTGCGAACCAGGCAGCTTGTACCTGCTTTTAAAGAGAATCAAAGTAATGCTTGCCTCAAAAACTATTTCTGTCTGGGGGTTGTACAGTGTGCAGCCTTGGGGATTCCTATACATGTGCCTTTTCTGTTGGGAAGAACGGGATAAAATACGATGCACAGACAGTGTCAGGAATGTGCAATTTTGCTTCCAATTTCCTTTAAGCATCCGAAAAATGTATTAAACATTCATGGGGAAAACAACTTGCTGCATAGCATAACACGGAATCATTAAATATATAATAGTGGGATAGATGACAGGTGGCTATTATTATAAGCATAAATTTCAAGCCATCTTTTCACAACAATTTTTTATTATATAAAGAAAACAAATATTGGACAAATATTGTTACATAAATACAGACTGTTTATTTCTCAAGCTTGAAGAATTCTACTTGTACTATATATTATATTGCTGAATCAAATAGTAAACATTGAGTTCTCAAATTATGTCTCTGTTATGAGAACACAGATATACTATTTCTGTGAACAAACGGAATTATGATTGCTACAATTGACCAAAGAAATCTGATATTTCTAAATACATCTGTCACAGTTTTTTTAAAAATGCATGTACTGTTGAAAACTGTGCAATAATCTTGTTAGGTGGCTTTGAATAGCGAGTCTGTATGTGTCAAATGCTATTATTTTGGATTAAAACATGTAACAAATACAAAATACCTTTTCTTCAAGAGCTTGTAACATTTCATTAAAGCTTTTCTCCTTTTCCTGATTTGTTTTCATACGGAGTCTCCAATCTTCTATTAAATGCCTTTTCATACTTATGTCTCTTTCCATTCGTGAAATCCTTGTAATAAGGGGAAATGCAATATCCGCAGAATTATTGAACACTGCTAGCATGTGCTTATTTTGAATAATTAAAACACAAGACTCCAGTGAGTGCTAATCTTTGCACCATTTGCCACTCCAAAGGTGCTGAGAACAGACCAAGTTTCCTACATCTATAAAGGTAATAGCAAATAAACTGAAACTCCACAGACTTCAAAAACACCACATTTTTATACTAGCAATATTGAACAGTAAAACATATAGTGATGTATGCAAAATAACCAAAACTAAGATAAAGGTGTAATTACGAAAAAAAAAAAAAGAGAGAGAATATTACTTAATGTTAAGGCAGGTTGGCAAAGAAAGGTAAACTGAAATATTTAAAAGTATTACTGCTTGAAGTTGCTGTCATTACTCTGTAGCACTATCTAATACACCAAAAGTTTCATAATAATCTAAGATGAATATCAATATCTATGTGCATTGTGCATTCCTATAGCAGAATCTAAAGCAATGCACAGATTTTAATGATAACACTGCTTTGACACATAGCGTAAATTTTTTAAAATAGATATATCACTTTTAAATAGTGAACCTGTGGAAAAAGGAATTAAATATGCTGATGCACTGACACGTGACAGAAATATTTATATACTCAGTGCTCTATTACTTGTAACTATTTTCTTGTGGCTAGCCTATTTTATCCAAATGAAGCAAGTCAGTCTGATGATTATATATAATACATTCCTCTTGATATCATGTCAGTACCACATAAAATCAGCAAGGAACCATGGCACAGTAAAAAAATGATAGAAGAAATTTACATTTGAATGGGCACATCAGTGTATTGGGGGCAATCAAGTAGATTACTTCTAGCAAGTACATTCAATATTTACTATCTAAAATAATGATAAGACACAGGTATATATGAATACAAAATCTAAAAGAGCTCCCATGTATCTTAAGGCATTAATCAATAAAATATGCATATTGTTCTAGCTTTATAAATATACCCTCATATATAAAATGTCATTTATTTCTAAAGATTACGCATTACTATGGAGTGGCAATAGTTATTTAACAGTATTTATAATTAGACAAGATTTCTAAAAATATGTGCTGTTTAACAAATTCAAAAAGAAATAAGCTTCATTTGCCCCTTTGCACTGTTTACAAATAAAACTGGATATGTAATCCTGTTTAAGCGTCCAAACCTTGACATGTCTCTTAGCCCTTAGGCAAAGAAGCACTATATTTCAAAGACTGATTTTAGCTGCACTGAGGTATTCATTTAGATTTACGTCAAGGGCAGCCAAATCCACTCTGAAACCACTCTGAAATGTGGCTTGTGGTATCCTTCTGGAAATGCAAAAATTGCAGTCAGTTACCAACGCATTATTTAAAAAGCCAACCTGCCACCATCTACATGCATCATTTTTTCCTCAAAAGTCTTAAACATCTGAGGTATGCATGGAAAAGCAAGATAAAAGAAAACACACAGAAAGAGCACAGCCAGAAAGATATCCACGAACCATCTGAAATGCTACCAGAATATCTGTATTTCTACCACGAGGGGGAACCAAACACAACAGATAGACAAAGTCAACCTACTTTTCCTGTAGTTCTCGCAACTGTTCTTCTTTTCCTTGGACTTCACATTTCAAAGATTTAATGGTTGTTGAATGCTTGGTGATTTCATTATTTGCATTCTAGATGGAATAAAATATTTATTAAAGGCTCAATGGCGGGGATATACAATTATTCAAAGTGTAACTGATAACAATCTTTTTTTTTCAAACAAGATTTACTGTGTAACAGTTGGGTTCATTGTAATCACACTGTAATCCGAGAACATCATGGAACAAAAGAGTATTTCTGTCACAGTACTTAGAAAAACTGCCCTTTAGAAAAAAACTTCAACAGCCTTTAAAAGTGGTTATGGATCAAATGGGCCACTTGAAAGCCAAAGGCATGCAGTCTCATTTGAGAGAAGAGCTCTCAAAGACCTCTGCTTTCTTACAGGATCAGGCTGGGGAACAACAAGCAGATGCCTAAGAGATTCGTTCTTCCTTGCAACCTTTGGATCTTCAAGATAGATGTAGAGAAAGTCAGGCATGTTTGCAGGCTGCTATCCCATATGACTCCTTAGCCACACAGAGAGATGGGCATCATTTGCATCACATCCTGTTCTGTTCTCTTCTCCAAGTAGTGCCTACCATTAATGTGAAGCTTTGGAATGACAGCAGGAATGCAATCACTGGTCTTGCCAAACTTTCCTGTTGGTCTAGATCAGGCATGTCCAAACTTCAGCCCTCCAGATGTTTTGGACCGCAACTCCCACAGTCCTTTGCCACTGGCAATCTAAGCTTAGAATTCTGGGCGTTGTGGTCCAAAACATCAGCAGAGCCGAAGTTTGAACATGCCTGGTCTAGATACTATGGGGCGGGGGAGGGGAAGAACTTGAATGCAGATTGCTGAGGGATTGATTAATCTAAAACGAGGTTCCCAATGAATTAAGCAATTCTAGAACAAAGGGAATGGTCACAAACATTTTTGCAACAGCCAATACTGGGGGCATGAAATTGCTGCATTTCAAAGCACTGATTTCATTCTGTTCACCCTCTCCACAATCGCTACCAGCTGCAGTTGTACAGCATAAAGGAGTTCAGTATAAGTGCACATTTGCAGGTTCAGTCCTTGTTTGGGCTCAGGGAGTATTCACATCAGGTGTAAAACTGAACGAAGAGATCAGCTTGGCAGTAAACCCAAATACTTCTGGAATGTTTCCTGCTTATTGCAGGCTTGTAACACCATTAACATTAATGGGAATCTTGTACTTGATGTTGTTCCTCTCAAGGGAGGCATAGATTCTAATGCGAAGAGTTAGACATAAACTATTGTTTCTAAAACATTTTAGAAGCTTCTTTCCACTGACATCCTGCACTTCCCTTACAGCTTTAATAATAAAACGTGGGCTATTCCTCCAATTAAAATTTAGTAATACGGAATTCCCACAGCGCCTCGAAATGTTTACATTTTTGCTAAATCTTTACAGCAGGGACAAAATGATGCTGTTTTAAGATTCATATAATGAAATAACCAAAGAAAAGCGGGTTTGTGAAGATTGCAAGCACAACTTCAACCTCGAACTGTCCTCCTCTTTCAAAGCAGCACTATAGGACCATAAACACAACCATAATGCAAAGGCTAGAGAATAATGTATAGTATATGCTCTGCCATCATGCACTTCAACTGGAGCTTTCTCTCAGTAAGGAAAATATTTTTTTCAGTACAGAACTGAGAACTGCAATCTATTATGTATATTTTTTAAAAGTGAAAAGTTTTTATGTGGTCAAACTGTGCCTGAGATTCCAGTATTTCTGCATTGGGCATGTCACTCAGTCTGGAAATATATAATGCTTAACCTGAAAATGGTTAAAAAGATAGATGGTAACAGAGTAAAAACTTATGTTCTTAAGCCCCACCTGTGTAGCTTGACTTTCATTAGGGGAGAAGTATAACAGCCAGTTATAGAAGTTTATATACTGGCAGTTCAAGTAGATACTTGTATAGGTCTTTGCAAACTTACACAACAATACTTATAACAACACTATGTGTACATATACTCAAAAGAAAAGTCACCACTTTCAGTGGAAAACCACTCTTCTATGTAGGGAAAAGAAAATGAAACCAATCCTTTTTGAGGAATGATTGGATAAATTAAGTTAAGAAGCAAGATTCTGGCTCTCAAAAGATACTTCACATGTGGCTACAGATAGGCTTTTGGAAGTAGGGTGAGAGGAGAATATATTCATATGGTGCCATCTTGGCTTACATCTTAACTTCTGCAGGCGAAGTTAAGACATGGAGAAAACCTGACCTGACCTGACATGGAGAGAAATAATATGGGTTTTGTGACAGGCACCAGATAATCTGACACAAAATCTAAGTTGGTTAGGTCATCAATCAAACGCTTATGATTTCTAAATCTCTATGCCAAAGTTCCTGGACAAAACTTGAGCAAGTGCACACAGTGATGTCTTAAAGAGCAAGACTGTTTTATAATTTTTGAGTTGGGAAAGATGTACACTGAAATGCCTTTCTCTACTAATTTCTACTGCACTGCAACAGTTACATCCGGAATACAAACTTCCTAGATTTCTCCGATGAGCCTGCTTGAAAAGCAAGACAATCTCATGAACAAACAGCCTGTTATATCAGGGAGGCATGTTGACTTAGGGTACTTAATTAAGATTCCAGCTATGTTACCTTACTTAAAACAGATCACCATCATTCTATGAAGGTTAACTTTGATCAAGTGAGATGTTTGCCATCTGTAATTTTTAACACATGTGAGATAAGAAATCAAGAATTTTACTCGGACATAGCAAGAAGGTTTTAGAGCCTTTTCACACGACCCCTAAAATCCGCTGGCCACTTAAATTCGGACCAGAGATCTTGGGGCTTTGTTGCTCTTCCTGTGTTCCCACCCCCTCCACACTTCCTTGCTCCTGTCTGCGTGAGGGGAGGGAGAAAAAAAAAGGGTGAAAAGAATGCAGGCTCACCTCCGTCTACCGGTCTAAGCCGCCCCGAGCCCCGTCGTCGTCCTGATTCCTGTCTCTTAAAGGGGTGGGGGCCAAAAAAACAGCAAACAGAAGGGAGGAGAGCCCGGCACTCACTAGGTTACATCCGCATCAGGGATTTTCACCCCTGGAGAGCAGGTACCTGAAAAGTGCGCTGGGACGCGCTTAGGTGGGCGTGGTCGCACTTAATTTTCTGTAAACTCCGGAGCTGGTGGGGAAACAATTTTAAGCTCCGGAGCTGGGAGCCATTTGCCGCGGAGTTTAGGGGTTGTGTGAAAAGGCCCTTACAGGTGAAAAGAATGACACTGGGTTAGGGTAGCATCCATTAATATAATAATACAAAACAGATTATGAACAGGTCTTAAATCTATTTAATTAACCCAGACTTAGCTGTTCTTGCCTGGTTCATGGAATTTTATGTGTGTATACCAGGGGTCCTCAACCTAAGGCCCCGGGGTCGGATGCGGCCCCCCAAGGTCCTGAATCCGGCCCCTGGGACCAATTGCAACCCCCCACCTACCCCCTGTTTTGTGAGCAAGCCAGCCTCTGCAGCTGCTTTTGGACTGGGATCCGGCCCCCAGTGGTGTCTGGGTGGTGGTGGACCAGCCCGCTGGTTGAAAACTTTGAGGACCCCTGGTGTATACAGACCAAAGCCAAAGTCCTCAGCAATTGGATTTAGGGAAATATGTTCTTTTATTTGCAGCATTCCTGTGTTTTTCTACTGTTTTTTCTATATTTTTGTTTGTCTGAGGAAAGAACAGTCAGGTAGCTTGTTATCTTAAGTAGAACTGATACTAGGACCCATCTCCCTGGAAGGATCCAACACTGGTGTGACAAGCATCAAGCCTGCAAGTGTATCCAGCCCAATATAAGAATCAAAAGACAACCAAAGGTCATGCAGTACTACAAATATAGACATAAGGGGGTCATCTGGCAAAATCAGTGTTCAGTATCATACTGCTAGTCTCAAGGAGACACAACTGAGGGAGTTAATACTCCTACCCCTGTCGAGACTAGCAGCAGTAGAATGGCTATCATGTTTTGTTTCCACGCTGACCTGTACCTACTGAAAAGACATATGTGCCTGTCATGTGAGGGACCATATATCGAAATATCTCCTGTACTACAACGGGTCACATGGAAATGAACTGAAGGAGTGACTCTAATGTCTAAACACCAGAAATGGATAATTAGAGCAGACCTTTCATAAATGTTTGAAACAGAATCTGAAGTCTCCCCAAATATTCAAGGTGCCATACATAGTACCCTACATACACCTCACCTTTTTATTTTTACAGCACTGTTGCGACTGAGGCATAGTTCTGGCCAAGATCACCAAATCTATTCTATGGCTGAATGGAAGTTTGAATCTGGGGCTACAGAGTCCTTGTTCCCCATGCCAACTTGCTCTCTTAAAGATTTCCAATCATCAACATCCAAACAGGATTTAATGTTCCATGCTCAGATCACTTGTGCTGCTTATTGTATTAATGAAGATCTTCAGCATTATGAAATTCTAAGATAGCTTTCACTCTTAGACAAACTGCAGTAAGCTATTCTACAGGCCAGCTGCTAACAAAGTATCTATTCCCAAATGGGGAGAGGGGGACTTCAGTTTAAAGCAGGCCTGCCCAAAGTCCGGCCCGGGGGGGGGGGCAAATCTGGCCCGTCAGGCCATTCTGAGTGGCCCGCGGCTGGCTGGCCCACCCCTCCCTCCCCCTCCTTTGCCCCATGTTTTTTTTTAAATCTTCAACCAACACTGACACCGCCGGGAAGCTTGAGGGGCTGGGCAGCACGGCAGGCCTGCTAGTGAGCAGAAGCTTGTGGGGCTGGGTGGGCAGGCGAGGGGGCGGGCCACCACCACCAGCACCGCCAGGAAGCTTGTGGGGTTGGGCGGGCCGGCCAGCCAGCCAGCCAGCCATTGCACGGGATGCTGCCACCGGCACTGCTGGCAACCATATGAGGCTGGGTGCACAGGGGGGTGGCGCACGGGTGGGGTTGTAAGGGGTCAGTGGGTGGGGCTTGCAGTAGGGTGGCAGGGTCGGGGAGCAACCGGCCCCTGACACATTCTCAGCCACCAAATCTGGCCCTCCTTACAAAAAGTTTGGGCACCCCTGGTTTAAAGCAAAAGGCTATGGTTAAGAAGACTACTGTAGAATATCTAATGTAAGGAAACTGAACGCACATGCTGTCTTCTCATTGCTGTTATTTGGTTGATTGTTTTATTTTAATTGTTATTACTGTTATATTGCTTTGTTGTAAACCGCCCGGAGTTCCTTCGGGAAGACGGGCAGTATATAAGCCCAATAAATAAAATAAATAAATAAAATAAAATTGAAAACATGGTCACTTAAATGCACCATCCTTGCACCTTAACTTACACACCATATAAACACAACAACATGAATTCCATCCTTGGACTCCTTAAACAAGAAAAATCACCACTTAACCTCAAACTAACCTAAATGAACATCTCAGTGCTTAAAAAAATGATCGGTTGGACTTAACTAATAAAAGCTTGTGTAACTGTAGGCAGGAGAGCAATGCAAACCTGCAGTCAGTATAGACGCTGACACTAGGAAACCCTGCACTTCATTTAGATTATGCCACATCACTAGTAATACGCTCTACAGTGAGATGCCTATTTGTATTATGTTGCAGTTTTTACATAGGCTGAAAGTTAGAGCAGCAGAACAATGTATCTATATGACCCCATTTTGAATGTATAGAGGAACTGATCTGTGGTCTGCTTATTGGGGTGGGGGATGACACAGAACCATAAATTTTTGTTTTAAATCAGAAGGGTTCCCACTATTCTTAGGAGTTCATTGCTTTTCAAAATGTAAGGCCATGTAGCCATCAATGTTGGGAAAAGAAAACCTAGATTTACTAAATATAGATTTTTTTTAACAAAATCATATAAATAAGCAAAGTAAATAGTCAAGAAGAGCAACATAATTCCTCAGGTTCACCAATGTATCTCACACAAATTGTGAACGTCACCACCTCAAACAGGGTAGCTGTTCATAAGGTACTCAAAGTCACACCCTTCCATTATAGGGTCACCTATATTTCACCAAAGTGTAGGAAACAATGCTTTTTATCCCATAATTGTCACTTTGAATTGTTCACTTGGGTGAAGGGGACAAAAAGTAATTTCAAGATTTAAGAAGGTGGCAGCCCTGAGAGGTAGAACTGCAGTATCAGCAAACACCAATTTTATTTAAAAAAAAACCTTCTCCAAAATGCCCACTACCCAGTATGAGTTTCTATGAAGAAAGAACAGAAACTTTTCATACTATACAATGGATACAGCCCCCACATTATTTCATTTTGCAGTCAATTCTCCCATATCATGAAGGATTCCACCTTTCCAACTCTTCATCATGTGCTGTGCAGGTAGCTTTTGATACTACTGTATTGTTATGACTGCCATGCACACCTCAATTCTATGGGCTGAAATAAATCTGCAAAAAGACTAAGTAACAAAGGCCCAATCAGTGTTTCAAGTTTCATGGGTATACTGATTTGATCGGTGACTTTCCTGATATTTGAGATAATCTTTCAACTGTGTTCCAGAAATAGCAGTGTTGGGAGAAAATATGAGGAGCATGGGGCCTTTTTCTTCTCATACAATATGGGTGATATTTAATTATTTGAAATACAACCATCAAGTCTTTTCAATCTCCTCTAAAGCTAGTGATTTATATACTTCATATGGGATACAGGCAAAAACAAAAGAAAAACAAAAAATCAAGATAACAAAAACGTTACCGTCCTTGAAAGTCTAAGTGCTATATTTTAATGTGAGCTTTCATGGACAAGTCCACTTCCGCACAAACACTCACATTAAAATATGGCAATTTGTCTTTAATGTTCCACAACATTTTTGTCTTTTTATTCTCTTTTGGTTTGACGTTATATGCCAGTGCAAACTAATACAGCTACCTCTTCTAAAATTACTCAATATGGCATGCTGTTGTGTTGTGTCGTTACAGTCGTGACCGACTCTTTGTGACCCCATGTCCATGGAGTTTTCTTGGCAGGACTACTATGCCTAATGAATAAAGCAGTCTTTAGCCCCACTGGTTCCTTATTCTGTAAAAGTAGGATTATATGATTGGTCCTATATACAAATGTCCTGCATAACAGTTTCAAGAAACCAGATTCAATCATAGTCCTAGAATCTGATTTATTTTCTTTAATCTCTGAGTAGATGAAGCAAGTGAGTTCAATATTATCTGACTGAATGTTAAGTTACCCTTATTTAATTATGGCTGTGTGACAACCTTTTAAATATCCACTCCTTAAGATGCATTTTATTTTCACATATACGACTGCAGTATATATTTTACAGTGATTCCACCATATAGATTGTCACCTTGAGTTTACACTGCAGCTGCTTTATTTCCAAATCTACATTCTTCAGTGGAGTTCCTGGTGTTGTTCCAGTATGGCCAGATGTCACAGGAGATGCGTCCTCTCTCATTTTGGTCGATTGGGTCAGGTGGTCCAATTTTCCATGTAAATCTGATTTTTCTCGCTGTAAATCAGTCAGGTTGGACACAAGAGTCTATTTTCCAAATAAAGTAATAATAATAACAATTCATTATGCAGTTGAGACTAAACACTGTGTAATTTTACAGTTTACTTACAGTTTTACACGCATTGTTGAAACTGTACATGGGTTGGCTCAAGTCACAAGATGCAAGAAGATACAGACACCAAAGAGAGAAAGGGAGGTGGGTCTGGCTGCATATATAATGCTATTTGTTTAACAACGGAAAAAGAGAAGGATTGCTGTGAAGAATGGTATTACTGTTTCCCCACAGCAAAATTGAGCCACAGCAAAATACTGAGAGCTTCTCAGATTTCACTTTGTGGCTAAATTTTGATTGAATATGTCTGCTGGAATAAATTTAATTGAATACTCTACTGCCAACATTACAGAACAGTGTTGTGACTTGCATTACATTTGTAGGGCTTGCAGAGGTTAAAACAGAGCATGCCATATGCACTGCACAACTTCTGTTTGGCTAGTCTTTAGGCTGTTGATTCCTCTCATCCTCATCGACACATTACAGCCAAGGAACCACAAATTCCATAACCTTGACCCTAGGGCCAATGCATTTAACTGGTAAAAGCCAAGCTGGAGCAGGACAAGATAACAGATGTTAGTTGTTTATTCCACTGGGTAGGTCTTACTACTCCACACCGCAGCCAAAATGCTTCTCATTTAGAAACATAAATGTTAAGTCCAATTAACAGATGAGGCTTGCTAGGGATTTAGTTCAAAATGAATAGCACGCAAACAAACTATTTCAATCTTATTGAACATGACTGACAATAGAGGAAGACGGTTTATTCTGTTTAAAGGGTGCAGCAGCGTATGCCTTAAAATGGCCATATTAAATAGTCAATATTTAATTTTGCTATGATGCAGAATGTAAGAGCACTTTTAAAAAATTCTATAATAGCTGGAATAATATTTCATCACTCTGTAGTCAGCAGAAAGCCACCAAGCTTTTAATGGCATAACAACCAAAAGCCCCCAAAGCACTGAACAATAGTACTATTTTAATATTCCAAAGATGCTTATAATATGGTAGTTTAGCATAAGGAACAATTAGACAAAATGGTACTGCAGTCTCTCAGAGGAGCAAAAAACTCCCCTTCCGAAGACTTCCAATTAGATACTGCAAAAAATGCACAGTTTAGAACAGCTAACTGTAGATTCAGGGTGTTTTACAGTATATTGAAATAAAGAGATAAGAAATTGACTTCACCATTATATTAATTTTGTAAGTATGTAATTCTAGAATTACAAAGCTGAAAGATGAAACAACTAGGGAAAAGAATGGGGGAAAAGAACTGGGGAAAATATCATGGAAATATGTGAAAGCACATTGGCAAAATGGAAAGGCAGAGGAAAGGCTATCTGCCCATTTTTGCGTATTCTAGCACACATTTTTCCCTGTTTTTCTCCACTGGTATTGTTCAATAGACTTGCTACATCTCTTCATTTAAAAATATGACAACTTGAAATTTTGTCATTTCAGTCTTTACATATTCCGAATTTCCTGCTCCCTATTGGTAAGCCTAAACAAATACACACACGTATGCTTGCATGCACACACAGAGAGAGACTAGATCAGGGGTGCCCAAACGTTTTGTAAGGAGGGCCAGATTTGGTGGCTGAGAATGTGTCAGGGGCCGGTTGCTCCCCGACCCTGCCACCCCACTGCAAGCCCCACCCACTGACCCATAAGCTCCACCCACTGACCCCTTGCAACCCCACCCGCAGGAAGGCGGGGACCAAGGGAGGGAGGGAGGGAGGTGGAAACCAAGAGAGGAAGGAAGGAAGGTGGGGAACAAGGAAGGGAGGGAGGGAGGGAGGTGGGGACCAAGGGAGGGAGGGAGGGAGGAAGGTGGGGACCAAGGGAGGGAGGAAAGAAGGAAGATGGGGACCAAAGGAAGCACAGGGAGCCGTGGCCACAGGTCGCTCCTTGGAAGAGGTGAACTGTGCGACCTTGCACCCCCCAAGCTCCCCAGCAGTGGCGACGGCTCGCCCGCCAGCCCCCCCAAAGCTCCTTGGTGGTGGCAGAGGCCCACTGGCCTGCCCACCCTACACTTTCCCCTGCGGTGCCGGTGGCGGCAGACCGCCCGTCCGCCCAAGCTTCCCAGCGGTGTCAGTGCTGGTGGAAGATTTTCTTTTTAAAAAAAACATGGGGTGAAGGAGGGGGAGGGAGGGGCGGGCCAGCCAGCCGTGTGCCACTCAGAATGGCCTGACGGGCCGGATTTGGCCCCTGGGCAGCACTTTGGACAGGCCTGGACTAGATGAATTTAAAATACACTTGATGGTAGCCACACCCTTTAGCTACAACAGTCCTTTGGAATGAATAGCAACCATCAAGTGGTTTTATCAAAAAATGTGCAATCAATGTACTGTATGCAGAGATGAAACATTAGATTGTTGCATAAAGGAGTTATGTGTGCAAAAGCTACAGCAAGAAATTTATATGACCGGAAGAGAAATCTGAGTACGTACATGCTAAATACAAGTGATAGCAAGGTGCAGTTTGCTTGTACTGTATATATTTGCTGGAGGTAGAGGAAAGCTAAATTAAAGCAGTCTTAATTCTGAACATCCTTTATTGAATAAGTCATCATCAAGTTCAAGTTTATTGCGGTTGTATGACCCGTATAAGCAAACATACAGTGAATCATAAAAACAGTGAGAAAGAGTAAAACTGCGAATGGGTAAAAACATCAGAAAGATGGATGGATGGTCGAGGTAATCTCTGCTCTCTTGCGTATAGCAGCCATAAAAAACTTTGCTACCTGGGCTGTAACATGCTATTAAACAGTATTGGACTAACCATCTAGAAGGGTGGCCTTGGAACTTCTTCAGCAATGGGGCAATTAAGTTGTTTCTAATATGATCATAAAAAGGGCAAAATAAAAGCACTTGTTGGATAAATTCCGGGGACTGGTTTCCACATGGGCAAAATCTTTCTTGGCGCGGAATCCCCGTAAACCTACCCCGAAGGAGTGATGATGGTAATACATTCATCCTGGCCAGCATGAAAGCTCTACAAGCCTGTGGTGAACTAAGTGAGGTTAAATATGCCGTGGGGGTCTTATACGTTGGAAACACACCTTGTGACAAAGGGGAGCAGGTTCTATGTGCCAGGGAGAAAAGTTCCTGCCTCTCTATGTCATTTAGCCTCTGAGTAAGAATTCTTAGAGCCTGTTTCTGCCCTAACGTCAAGATATGGTCAAGCGGGATACCTACAGACCTAATTTTTTGATTAATGAAGGATTGCCACTGGCTTTGGTAAGAATCAGACAGCATGTTAGACATGTACCCCAGTTGGTCTGCACAAAAAAGGATTCTAAGCCAGTACTTTAGGGTCTGGGTCCAGGCGTTAATTTCCAATCTACCCACTCCTGCCTCGAGGCACAACACTGCATAGGGTACACAGTTTGGGACCCCAAGAATCTGACGCAAAAAAGCAGATTGATTTTTTTCAACCTCAGAGTTGAATGCTTTGATCCACACTGGGATGCCGTATAATAATTGAGCCCTTGTTTTTACTTGAAAAACTTGAATGGCTGATGGGACATGGTGACCTCCGCTTCTGTAGAAAAACGGAGCCACTGCTTGTGAACTACATTTAGCAAGATTAAGGGCGTGGCTTCGATGGGTTGCCCAGCTCATGTTGTATCTAAAAGTAATCCCAAGATATTTATATTCCTTAACCTGCTCTAGAGTGTCATTGTGTAGAGACCAACGCAGTCTTTTCCACCTCTTTGAAAAAACTAAAATCTTTGATTTCTGGGTGTTGATGGACAGGCTGTTACTATCGCAATAAGTTGCAAAAGCTGTTATGAGCCTCTTAAGACCCAATTGGGTTTGGGATAGAACTGCTGCATCATCTGCATAAAGGAGTAGTGAAATTTGCTGGGAACCTAACTTAGGGGGGTGGCCCTGAACTTGTTTCAAGGAATCGCTCAAGTCATTGATAAAAAGGTTAAATAAATAGGGTGCCAGAATGCAACCCTGTTTAACCCCCTTGTTATTTGGGATCCCATCTGATTAGACCATTTCAAAGCCACAAGATAAAAATACGCACATCCAAGTACTAATAAAAATACAAATACAATGCATTAAAACGATATTACATATTACTTCACAAATCACTGTGTATATTCCTATTTGTACATATTATTATTATACTGAAAACTGCTGTCCAATGAAGGCTATAATCCAGCGATCAAGAACAGGAAGAAACCAACTTCTCCATAAACTGTAAGAAACTGCCTCCTTTTACAGGTCTAATGCAATGAGATTGCCACATGTTGAAAAAAACTCAATACTCTACTGGCTTTATTCTAGCCAAAAGCATAACCAGAAAATAAAAAGAATAAATAATTATATTGTATATTATTATTAGCTCATTTCAGTGTGTTACAATATGTAAAAGGAAGTTAAGACTAAGTTCCATTGAAAGAAATGTGACTACAGTAGTAAAAGAGGAGATTTCTTAGTTCCAGTGGAAGGAAGCATTAATCACTTCACTATTTATTTATTTATTTATTTATTTATTTATTTATTTATTTATTTATTTATTTATTTATTTGAGTATTTTTACTGCCTTTCATCTTGGAAAAGGACCCAAAGCGGCCAACAGTAATGAGGGACAATATACCGTCCAGTGCAATTAAGACATATTCAAGTTTAAGAACACGGAATTGAAGGACATCTTACAGCATTAATAGACAACATTAAAGCTACAAGAGAACACAAGCTGTTAAAGAGAGAGTAAAAATTCCATGTAAAAGTTATGAGAGATGGAAACTAACATTAAAAACATAGTTTCAATGCAATCACACAAGGTTACAAGTGCTTATAAACACAAAGTCTATATGATCATGTATGGTACAGTCACCCCCCGCCATTTCGCGGTTCAGGTACCGCGGTCCCACTACATCGCGGGATCGCAGTACCTGCACCGCTTGGGGGTCGGGGGTGATCGGGTCACTCTGCGACACCCCCGGGCCACTCCGGGTAGCCTCGGGGGGTGCGGGGGAGGGCGGTGGGGGATGATCGGGTTGCTCTGCGCCGCCCCTGCCCCTCCAAAAGCCTCGGAGCTGCGCAGGGGGGTGGCGGGGAGCAATCGGGTCGCTCTCCGCAGCCACCCTGGGCCCCTCTGAAAAGGCTTGGAGCTGGGCGGGGGGCGCTGGGGGGATGCAATTGCCACCCACCACCACCCTGTGCTGCTCTGAGGCATCTGGAGGGGCGGGGGGCAATCGGGTCTCTCTGCACCGCTCCCAAGCCCATCTGAGAAGTCTCGGGGCTGTGCGGGGCGGCGGCGCAATCTCCATTGAAATGCATTGCCAATGGGAACACCTGCAGGCTGGAGGTCAGACGGGAGGTCGCATTCTCGTCAGCTCGAGGCGATCCTTAGAAGCGGAGTGTTTGGAGAGGGGCGACTTGGCGTGAGTCTACCTAACCCCAAGGGGGGATCTTGGGGGCAGCACCCTGGCAGCGTCAAAAAAGGGACTGAAATAAGAAGAAACAAGTAACTCCCTTAAGTCTTGGTGTGATAGTGCAGGACGCACTACAGAGCAAGGGAAGGGAGGCATAAGCCCTGACGCTAAGGGATTGGAGCAATACTCCGTTTTCTGACGCCCCAGACTGACCCAGCCACTGCTATATCCTTCTTTCCAACTAAGATAAGAAGAGTTCTCCTCCCCCTTAATTTATTAAAACTAACACCGTGTGGTAAAATAGCTG
This sequence comes from Phrynocephalus forsythii, assembly GCA_029282475.1. NCBI lineage: Eukaryota > Metazoa > Chordata > Lepidosauria > Squamata > Agamidae > Phrynocephalus > Phrynocephalus forsythii. Next base: position 29,704,254 of record JAPFRF010000004.1, read on the forward strand.
GGGGAGGACCGGTCCGAAAGAGTGATTTATATGTTGTATCTCTAAGTGGAAGAAGGGGCCGAGAGAAGCCCCACTCTGCAGTCATTAATGATCAATGGGTTGTGAGGAATAATAACAAGACGATGTTACACAGCTAAGAGATTTAACCATGGGGAGAGGAGGAGGAGAGAGATGAAGATGGCGAATAGAGTTGACTGAAACGCTGACAGTTTGGAAGTAGAAGAAGTAGAGGAAAGCAGAGGAAAGTAGAGGAGAGGAGATTAAAAGCTTGAAGTTTAAACGTATTGGATTAAGGGTCACGGAAAACTGGAATCTATTTCATCTATTTGGAATCTATTTGTTGAAATCTTACTGTTTGTAGCCTGAAACGAACCCTCTGGCAAACCCGTGAATTAATGATATAGAGTGCACAAGGTGCAGAGAGAGTTAATCAATCACAAGTGAACTCAGCGTAATTGAGCTGCCTGGGGAGAAACAGAACTGAGAGGGAGAATTGAAGTAACATGAGCCTGAGGGGAATTTAAAGAAGGAGGCCAGCTGCTGGAAACCGCAGCGATCTCTGAAAGTGAGAGGTCAAACAAATATAAATCTGAGGGTTCATAAAGGTATCATCTTGTACACGCCCCTACACGGAACTTACAGTTTATACCCGACAGCCCAAGCAGCTTCAAAGCAGAAAACGTGAGTCGCCAAAGATAATAAAGCTAATGGGTTCAAAGAAGGGACAATCATCCATAGGTGTATACGTGACCCAAGGCCAACAAAAGAGGAACTCGATAGCAGAAACAGAGCAAAACATGGATCTGAAAGAATTCTTGATATCAATGGACAAGAGGATAAGTGATAGATTTACATCAATGGAAGAAAATTTTAAAACCATGGAAGAAAATTTTAAATCGATTGAGGGAAAAATAGAAGGAATGGCTCAAAAGGTAGAGAAGAATGCCCTTTTAATAACAGAGTTGACAAGTCAAATTAATGGAATTACAAATAAAAATCAAGAGTTGGAAAAAACCATTCAGGATGTGAAGACAGTAAACGATAAACAAGAAGAGGCAATCAAAAAGACGCAACAGGAACAAAAGGATATTAAAAAAGAACAAGAAAAATTTAGAGATGACTTACAAAAGATGAAAAACCTGCATGAACAAATCTTAGATGCAAATGCTGTTCTTGAAATGCGGCAAAAGGAGATGATATTAAGGCTGAAAGGAATACCAGAGAGTCAAGGAGAAGATCTTTATGGTAAAATTAAAAACGAACTGGCTTCCTGGCTGGGAGTAGAAGAAAACAGCCTGAATCTTGATATAGATAAAGTTTACAGACTGAGATCTAAGAATAATATTAAGAAGAAGGGACCTGATGATTGCCTCTTATATTTAAATTCAAGACTCTTGAAGGACAAGATGTTGTTTAAAAACAGAGCAGATCCATGGAAAATAGGGGACAACCTGATCGAGATTCTGAGAGAAGTTCCCAACCGTATATTAAAGAAGAGAGAAAACTATAAGTTTATGACTTCAGCTCTCAAGAAGAATAAAATCCCATTTAGGTGGGAAACGCCAGAAGGTTTGATGTTTAAATATAAAGATAAGAAAAGGACATTTAGATCGGTGGAAGAGACTGGAATATTTTGGAGGAAGTATGAAGTAGAACTCTGCGGCGAGAAAAGAGGAAGATTGTGAAGGATGGAGCCATTCGTATAAAGTTAGCTTTACCTCCTGCCCAACCCTTAAGATGAGAAAATTTTCCTAGTATTTCTGTTAGTATTGCTTTCTATTATTATTTTTATTAATACTTATTTTTCTTTTTTCTCTTTGTTCTCTATGTTTCTTTATTATTCTCTGAATAATAAAGAAAAGGTTAATTCTTAGTTACTGTCAGATATCGTTTGGGAATATTTGAGGAATTTTAGAGAGTAAGAGGAAAAATCAAAATGGTTAATAGTTTGAAAGGTATGACCTGGAATGTGAATGGAGTGAACAGTAAACGGAAGAGGAATAAAGTTGAGCATGTGCTCAAAAAAGGGAAATGGGATTTCATAGTTTTACAGGAAACCCATGTAAAAAGCGATCATAGTAAAATTTTAGAAAATCCAAGACTGGGAGTTACCTTCACAGCATCAGCAACAGTAAAAAAGAATGGAATAGTTATGTATGTTAGACCAGAGTTAAGACCCGAATTGATTTTTAAAGATGAGGAGGGAAGGTTATTAGGTGTGGAAATATCTGTAAATAATGATAAGATTTTGATAGTAGGGCTTTATGCTCCTAATAATAAAAAAAGTGAGTTTTACCGGAAAGTGGGGAATTCATTAAGGGAATATATGGATCAAAAGATAATGCTTTTGGGCGACCTTAATGGAGTGGTATCGATGGATTTGGATAGGACGGACAAGATAAGAGTAACGAACTCGGGGAAACTACCACTTACCTTCTTTGAAATGGTGGAAGATATGAATTTATTTGATGCGTGGAGAGTTAAAAATCCGAATATAAAAGAAATAACGTACTTTTCAGAGGTACATAAATCAGGTGGTAGAATTGACAGTATCTGGATTTCTCAAGATCTAATTCTTAATCTAGAAAAAGCCGAAATTCACGAGAGAACCCTGTCAGATCATAATCCGGTTGCCATTTACCTACAAGTTCAAAAAAGGGTAAAAGGTAGATGGAGATTAAATGATGATATCTGGAAGATGAATGAAACAATAATTGAGATTAAGAACCAGATGAAAGAATTTTTTCAAATAAATAATATGGCTACTACTAATAAGAATATAATTTGGGAAACCAGTAAGGCATATATGAGGGGGTTAGGGATACAGGTAATGGTTAAAATAAAGAAAGATAGAGAAAAGAATATAACAGAAATTACAAAAAAGATTAGAGACCTAGAAAAGAAATTAACCCTAAAGCCTGAGGATTCTGATTTACTGAGGGATATAAAGATTTTAAGAAACCACCTGTCAAGTCTGATTGAACATGAGGTTGAGAAGAAAATAAAATGGACTAAACAAAGATTTTTCGAATATGCTAATAAACCTGGAAAAATGTTAGCGTGGTTAACCAAGGAAAAACAAAAAGAGAGGATTATAACTGAGATAGAAGATCAAGAAGAGATAATAACAGACCCAGAAAAAATTAAAGAAAAATTTGTGAAATTTTACAGTGAGTTATATAAATCTGAGCAAACAGATAAAGAGGAAATAAAAAGATATTTAGAAAGTAAACCACTGCCTAAAATGGAGGAAAAGGATATCGAATACCTAAATACGGATATAAATGATGAAGAAATCTTAGAAGTAATTAAAAATTTAAAGATGGGGAAAGCTCCGGGCCCGGACGGGATAACGGTTGCTTATTATAAAAACTTACAAAGCGAGATTTTGCCATACTTAAAAGAGATCATAAATAATGTAATGAAAGAAGGTGCAATGCCAGAATCATGGAAAGAGGCATTAATATCGGTTATCCCCAAACAAGGGGCAGATTTAAAACAAGTTAAAAACTACAGACCCATATCTTTACTGAATATAGATTATAAGATCTTCACAGGGGTAATCGCAAATAGACCGAAAAAAGTTCTGACCAGAATCATAGGAAAAGAGCAAGCCAGATTCATCCCAGGTCAATTTATGAAAGAAAATATAAGAACAGTAATAAACATAATAGAATATGCGGAGTTGAATCCAAGTAAGGAATTATCTTTGTTGCTAATTGATGCTGAGAAAGCATTTGATTTAGATGATTGGAATTTCTTAAATTATGTAATAGAGGAACTAAAAATGGGGGAAAAATAAAAAATGGGATTAGAGCTATATACTCTACCCAAAAGGCTAAATTGATTATAAACAAGGAAATTACAAAGGAAATCTCAATTGAGAGGGGCACCAGGCAAGGTTGCCCTCTCTCACCGTTAATATTCGTCCTTCTGCTGGAGATTCTTTTGAGAGCTTTAAGAGAAAATAATAAGATAGAGGGAGTTAAAGTTAATGGAATAAAGTATGTACTCAGAGCATTTGCTGATGACGTAATAATATTTACAGAAAAACCCCTTATGTGCATAAACGAATTTTTTAAAGAATTGAACCAATATGGGAATATTTCCGGTTTCAAACTAAATAAAGCAAAATCAAACTTGATAACTAAAAATATGAATAATAAAAACCAAAAAGAACTGGAAAATAAGATAGGGGTGAAAATAGTGTCAAAAGTAAAATATTTGGGAGTGTGGATCTCCAGCAGTAACACAAATTTGTTCAAAGATAATTATATTAATAATTGGAGGGAACTAAAAAAAATGAAGAAATGGGAAAAGCTAAATTTATCAATTTGGGGAAGGGTAGCTTTAATTAAGATGTCAATTTTGCCCAAGATGGTGTTTTTGTTTTCGGTTTTACCCATTATCATAGGAATTAGGTGTTTCAAAGAATGGCACAAAGATTTAGCAGATTTTATTTGGCAGGGCAGAAAGGCCCGAATAAAATTAGAACTAATGATGAGACCTAAAGATATAGGAGGATTTGCCCTCCCAAATTTCCAAAAATATGAAGCAGCGGCCTGGACATGGATAAAAGAATGGATAAAATTAGAAAAGAGGGAATTGTTAAATTTGGAGGGGTGGGACAAAATTTACGGATGGCATGCTTATTTGTTTTATGAAAAAGCCCGATTACACAAAAACTTCAACAATCATATTATTAGGAAAGCACTTTTGGAGGTCTGGTTAAGAACAAAAAATAAAGTTATAAATAAGACCCCATGGTGGAGTTCCCCTCATGAAGCTACCTCAATATTCAATAATAATATCAATAGGGATTTTGTGAGATATGAAGATCTGGTTCAAGCAAGATCGGATAATCCTATTCTTAAGAATTTCCAGGAAATTAGGGGGAAAAATCTTAATTGGCTTGAATATCAACAGATTCATTGTACATTTAAAAAAGATAAAGATAAAGTTGGATTTGTGAAAGAAATATCTATTTTTGAGAAGAAATTTTTAAAGCAAGAGAAAAAAATATAACTATAATGTATAACTTACTGCAAAATAACTCTGTGGATAAACAAATAAAGTTTAAATCAGTCCAAAAATGGGAAAATGATTTTGGTTATCAATTAGATGAAAAAGAATGGATGAGAGCATGGTTATGGACAACTAAATTTACATCCTGTATATTGGTAAGAGAAAATTTATGGAAGATGTTACATCGATGGTACCTTCCGCCACAACGTCTAGCTAAAATAAAAAGATCAAATGATAACTTTTGTTGGAAATGTGCAGGATCTGTAGGGACACAATTCCACATGTGGTGGACGTGCCCCGTAATCGAAAGCTATTGGAGTATGGTACATAAGGAATTGCAAAAAATAACCAAAACTTCATTCAAGAAAAGACCAGAGTTATTTTTATTGAACATAATAAACACAGAATTCCCGAATGATAGAAAAAATCTTTTGTTGTATGCGATCACGGCTGCTAGGGTACAATTAGCAAAATACTGGAAAACACCACAAGTCCCATCTAGGGATGAATGGCTAATGAAGTTATGTGAATACCTGGACCTTGCTAAGATGACCTGTAAAATAAAAGAGAAAAATAATAAGTTAAGAGAAGAATGGAATTACCTAAACAAATATTTAGCAAATTTAGGGAATAATAGTATATGGCTGTGTTTGGATTAACTCATAACTAGTTTTGTGTATAGATGAATTGTATTGAAGATTAGAATTGAATAGTAAATATTTGAGTATTAATTTAAGATTTAACGGTAATTTACAATAGGAATTTTAAAAGTGTGGATTTCTCCGGTGGAAGCTATATTTCATCTCAATGTGTGTATTTATTTGTATTCTTGTTTTTTCTTCTTTTTCTTTTTCTTTTTCTCCTCTTTGTTCTTTTATTCTGCGTAGGTTTTGTACTGTTAACACTAGGTGTACTGTTTAGTGTATATGTTATGTTTTCTGATTACTGACTAATAAAAAATTTAAAAAAAAAGAAAAGAAAAGAAATGCATTGCCAATGGATTTCAATGGAGAAATTTTCCCCATTGGAAAGCATTGAGCCAATGTTTTCCAATGGGGAAAATTTTCTCCATTGAAATGCATTGTCAATGCATTTGAATGGAGACGGCCCTGGACAAGAAGTCTCGGGTGGCACAGGCGGGCGGCAGCGGGAGGTCAGATCCCCCTGCCGCCGCCCGTGTGCGCTGCCCAAAGACTTTTGCAATCGCCCCCCAGGCCCCTCCCACACGCTTCCGCATATCACGGATTTTCATGGATCGCGGGTGGGGCGAGTCCCTAACCCCCGCAATTGGCGGGGGGTTACTGTAGATTCATATAAAAGACACATACATGTAATAGGTACAGGTCACTTAGAGAAAGCTTGCCTGAAGAGAAAGGCCTTTGCCTGTTTCTGGAAAGACAACAGATATGGGACAGTCCTGGCCTCTAGTGGGAGGGAGTTCCAGAGTCAGGGCGCAGCAGTTGAGAAGGCCCTTTCATGGGTTCCCATGAGACGTACTTGTGAGGGTGGCAGAATGGAGAGAAAGGACTCTCCTGATGACCTTAACACCTGAAGCTGGTTCATACTGTGAGATTCCATCTTTGAGGTAGCTAGGACCTGGGTCGTACAGTGCTTTATAGGTTAAAGTCAGCACTTTGAATTGTGCCCAATAACTGATTGTTAGTCAGTGGAGCTACTTTGTTGTTGTTGTTCAGTCGTTCAGTCGTGTCCAACTCTTCGTGACCCCATGGACCAGAGCTACTTTAATAGGAGTGTAATGTGATCTCGGTACCCCACCCTGTCAGCAGTCTGGCTGCTGCATTTTGGACCAGTTGAAGTTTCCTGAGACTTTTCATCGGTAAAGATGGATACTAGATGGAGACTTCTGTAGTTGCCATTCTTACAGATTCTTCTTATAACGGAGTCAGAATAGGAGTGTACATAGATGTGTGTGTTGTGTCGTTACAGTCGTGACCGACTCTTCGTGACCCCATGTCCATAGTGATATTCAATTAAATCTTTTCTCCAAAATGTTGAATGAAACATTTGAGGAATAGTGTATCATACAATAAGTATGTTTTATAGTTCAAACTATTCAAATGAAGGTGAACCATTCTGTGAAATGTTTACTTGGACTTATATTCTATTATACACACTTACATGGAAGTAAGGCCATTGAAAACAATAAGCTGAGAAATATTGTGCAGTCCACCCTACATTAACAAATGTTGGCAGTTAATATTAATGTTTATTCAAAGTACTGCTTTTGCTTAAAAGCAAAAGTATTTTGCTGTTAAGAATTCCTATTTTCTATATGTTCATGCCTTCAGTTTAAAGTTGAGTACAGTAATCCCTCGCAAGACGAATGCCCCTTAGGATGAAAAATATGTAGGACGAATGCAATTTTCGGGAATAGGAAAAACTCATAAGACAGGTTTTCCCTCCCGGTTCACATTTGTTTTACGAGGTACCATTGATCCTTGCCCCAGCCTGGGATGTTTGCAAGGGGTTAGCCCAGGCTGGGTGAGGATCACTGGGTCCCTGCTTTGCAAGGTCCAAGGGTTGGGGTGGGCAGAAACAGATTACAGTAATTGGTTTTCAATGCAGTCCTATGGGAAACTGTGCTTCGTAAAAAAAATTTCCTAGGACGAATGCACCCCTGGAAGAAATTAAAAAAAAGTCTTATGAGGTATTACTGTACCTTAATTATGGTTTAATTCGTCCTCATGGACAATGTTAAAGGGCAGACAGACGGGGGAGAACAAGAATCATTTGCTTATATCTATTTGAAGTACAACAACAGAAAATGCAATAGATGTAAGTTTTACCCCCTTCTCCCAGTCCTTAACTGCTATTACAGCCTACTGCCTGTCATCTACAGAGTTTTTGGAATAATGCACACTGTTTATTTCAAACTCAGTCAGCTAGTCCACAGATCAACTTGCTCTTGTTCGTACCTGCTCACTTCATCTTAATAGCAAAGAGATGAATCCCCACTAAAAACTTGCCCTCATCTACCACCACTGCTTGAGTCCCAATATTCCCCATCCTTTCTTTGCTTAGTCTATATTGTTAGAGTACCTGCTATACTTTTTCATGCCCCCCCCATGTGGATAACTATGCTACATGCACCTGAATGGTATTCAGTGTTCATGCTTCATAAACTACTTATACAGAGCATTTGTTTTGGCAGGAGAGCATCCTATTTCTTCAGGTTCTGTTTTGCTTTCTTTTTCTACCCCACACCTTCCAGATCTGGCAGGCCCTTTGAGACTGGGCAGGACCAGAAGAGATTTGGGGAGGGGGACTACCTGCCAGATGAACAGATTTCTAAACATATACATTCACTGAATATACTCACAAATACCTACAAGACACGCCTACCCACTGAAACACCCCCATGATTAAGGATCTTAAAGGGAGGCAAAGTAAGCAGATATTCCACTCTGGACATTCAATATGGGAGGAAGTGAACAAACAGTCATGAACAGTGCCTCTCTTCATTATCTATATTTTTAACTTCATGCCGTTAAGAGGACGTATTCAGTGGACCTCAAAGACTACACTGGGGCGCAAGGAAGGAGGTGACCTCTAACGTGCATTGGGTTGAAGTCTTTACAGTAATAAATAATTTACTAACACACTTTATGGGAAGAAAGGGTATGGAAGGTCACTGCAACTAGTCTATTATGCCAGTATAATGTCAAAAAAATCCACCTGCTATTGTAAGGCTTGGCATTATGTGTCTGAATTTACTAGGCTTTTCCAAGACATTAACTGACTGAACTGTACATTATGAAATACTTCTCAACATCACAGGATCTACTGAAGTTGATAGGAGAGTGTAATTTCCCCAACTACTGAATTTTTCTCCAGAAAGTTTCTAACACATCTCTGCAGCTTCACTTTTACCACCAGCCTGCTGCAGTTGACATTACTGCTTGGATAGCTGGTATGACATATCAAGGGAAATATAGACAGGAGTGAGACCATGAAAGCATTTTTCCTGGGGACAGAAAGATAGGAGAAATCAGTTACTGTTGTGAAGAGATGAATAAATGATCCCACAAATTTGCAAAATTGCAGCCCTATGCTGTGTTAAGATAAACACATCATTCTAGTACCTATTTACTGCAAGACAATAGTATATCCCACAAAATTTCAGGCAAGCCAAGGTAATGCAGAGGACCTCCTAAAAATACTTCAGATAGTTGTGAGATACCATCAGTTGATGGTATCTCACAACTATCTGAAGAATCCTTTGGTTAATTGGCCAGTGTAGATTAATCTTTTATTCCGGCAGTACTGTTTTAACACCCCATGCACTCTGTCAAAGAACTACCTGAATGACAAAATAATATTGGGCATGAATAATAAGTAGAAAAGTTAAATTAGCATTTCATATTTCATATGCCATACCTAGATGTCAGGGGAAGAAGAAGTTTATTTCCAAGTCCCTGACATTCAACTCTTTTTAAAAAGCGATCCGATGTTGACATCTCATTGAGTTGAATCTTCCTAATTACTGCTAATTGCCTATCAAGACTTTGTTCCCCTTGAAGTTCAGTTGTCTAATATAAATGAGCACTGCTGCCACATATGTAGCATCGAGTCATGACACTTGAGGTGTGTTACATTATTATGAGGTCATACTAAATATGGTTTGTAATTAACAAAGCAGCTTTTAAAGATGCTTAAAAGCACTGAAAATGCCAATGTGTAATGAATTGTTAAACTACATCCTAAACTACATCCCAGTAGAGAAATAGATACATTTTGAAGATACTTGGGGGGACCTTTAAAATATTTTCTCTTTATATATATATTTTTCTACTAATAGGATGCATGTCAGAGATTCCGTTCAATACATATCTCTCTCTCTCTCTCTCTCTCTCTCTCTCTCTCTCTCTCTCACACACACACACACACACACACACACACACACCATATCATATATGAATATTTTACAAACTCATACCCCCTACTTGAAGGTTATATTTTTGTATAATATATAGTTGAGCCAAATAGGTCACTTTGGGAAGCATTAGAAAGAACAGATTTTAATATGCATGTACATATAGATTTTATTCCTTAGAAAGTACTTTTCCTTTTCCCATCACTATCCCTAGCCCAATTTAAAAACTACAACACTGTGAACATATGTACAGAATTAATGGTGGTAGGTGTTCCCAAAATCTGGAATGTACAAAGCAGGTCACAGGATGAAAATACATTATGTAGTGCACTGAGCAGCAAGTCATTCATGACTAAAGGAAAACCAGCTTTGGTTATAGGATCAATATCTAACAAAAATCAGTACATACAATAGAATACTAAATGGAACACAATTATTCTTATTTCTTTCATTATATGCTCAGCCCCAGACATAAGGTTTCTGTACACATTTTAAGATGGTTTGTTTAGAAATGTTGTGATTGCATAAATCCAGACAGTATAATTTACCATTTATTTCTTGTAACTTATTTTTAGAATGTAAGTAATTATAACCACTCATTTCTAGTTTCCCCCCATATTTGGAGTGGACGTTTATAGAATGTTTTATCCAAAACCACGTATATACAGTTAGATCAGGTAGACAAGTTTAAACTACCAGATGTTTTTGGACAGGAACTCCCATCAGCCCTAAAGAAAGATAACCAACAGTGAAGAATACAGGGACTAGCAGTCCAGTAACACTTTGTACACACCTGGAGACAGGCAAATCTATATGATGATAATGTATTATGTAGTCAAAATCATGCTTACATTTGATTGTGAAGAACAATCTACGTAATATGCATTAGAGATATCTTTGGATTTTAATATTACTTCTGTTCCTTTCCCCAAATATCCTAAGGGAGGTGAATAAGATTAAAATTAGATTATAGGAGCAGGGGCTGGCATTTATACAGTATGTTTATTTTTATTTTAGAGTATTTTTACTCCACCTTTCTCCTTGGAAAAGGACCCAAGGCAGCTTATAGTAATGAGGGATAATATACAGTCCAGTACAATTAAGACATGTTCAAGTATTGAGAACAAGGAATTGAGGGACATCTTACAGCATTAATAGACAACATTGCATTAAAGATACAAGGTTATAAGTAGTTATAAACACAAAGTCTATGTGTTTATCCTTACCCAGTACTTTTTAGATCTAAGATTGTACTTGATCTTGTACAACCAGAGGCGTAGCTGGGGTTTTTAGCACCTGGGGCCAAGGCACTGTGGAGTCCTCTGCACCAGCCCTAGCAGGTCGCCCTCAACATGCATTCTTGCGGCTCCTTGGTGGGAAGCTGTTTGGCGCCCAATTTGCCCCCCCCACCAAGATGCTGCACCAAGAGACAGATGTCCCCCTTGCCTCCCTAGCTACACCACTGGAAGGGACCCTCACTACCTCACAACTTATTACAAAAAGTAACAGCAGCAGTTCTGTGTATTTGCATGTTTGAATAATCATTTTAAAAAGTCATTATTTAGATTGAGTATATTGTGCTACAAATGATATGATAGCACTTTAAAAACATTTGAAGGGCTGTCATAGAGAGGAGGGTCAGAATCTGTTCTCATTCACCCCAGAGCACAAGATGAGCAACAATGGGCTCAAGTTAAGAGAACCCAGCTTTCGACTAAATATCAGGAAAAACTTCCTGTTAGAGCAGTACAACAATGGAACCAATTTCCCCAAGAGGTGGGGAGTGCTCCAACACTGGAGAAATTCAAGTGGCATTTGGACAACCACCTGGCAGATAGCCTTTGATCTGTATTCCTGCATGGACCAGGGGGTCGGACTTAATGGGCTTATAGGTGCCTTTAAACTTCAGCTAAATTCTGTGCAGCGGCAATTATAATTCGTGATCAGAAGGTTCAGCAATTGCTCAAGCACCCACAGTTTAGGCTGGCTCAATTTATATGGTGTTCCCCCTCCCTTGTTAGATAGATAGATAGATAGATAGATAGATAGATAGATAGATAGATAGATAGATAGATAGATAGATAGATAGATAGATAGATAGATAGATAGATAGATACTATATATCAATATACAGTGGACCCTTGTATAACAAACAGTTTGTATAACATAAAATCTGTACAACATAAAAAATTCTGGATAGGGGAAATTTGCTTAACATAATTGCCTATGGGAAAATCCATACAACATAAAAATGGGACTACTCCATTTTCAATGCATTCCTATGGGAATTTGTATAAAGGAAATTTTACTTAACATAATTTCATTTGGAACAAATTAATTCCTTTATACAAGGTACCACTGTAGATATAGATATAGATACACATGCATTTTGGATTTTGTCATTGCAATAAAGTATTCATTCATTCATTCTAAAGTATCCAGTCTTATTTTTAAATGAAGAAAGTATTTCACTTTATGTATGAAGAGGAAGAGGAAGGCAAAAATTTAGAGCACAATGAGCTCATGTTAAGATACAAAGAAGATTTTTATCTTGGGAGTAAGCAGAACAGTTGAACATACAATATTTTCCACTTCATTATATTTTGCTTACTTGGAACTCGTATGTTTTGTTGCTGCTTTCTTTTGTTGTGTCGGTGTTCCTCTGTATAAGCTACAGAAAGCTATCTTAGCTTGACTTGGGCCATTGGCTTCTCTAGTTCAGCACTACCTGCATAGGAGTTATCTTTGCACTACCCAGAAATGCTGTAGATTCATTTTGGGAACCATCTGCTTGCAAAGCATGAGCTGCAGTAACATCTACCGCCATTACTGAACACTCTGTATACGACGTTCTTAGTGTACCAAACTGATGCCTCAGTTGAACACAGATTCATAAAATGCATATTAGGGATGGGGTGAATTGAAAAACAAATCATGTCTTCTGAGAAATTTGGCTAATTTACAAAAGTTTGTCAATCTGTATTCATCATAAATGGAGTCACCTGACAAATATGAATTGGTGATTTATGATTCCTTAATTCGTCAGGCCGTAAAATGCCCCCCCAAGGCACCTAGAGACACCAAAATTGGAGGGAGGCATCCTGACTCCCCCCACAATCCATCTAGGCTTGGTGAACATTGGGTTTTCCCAGCCCACTTTCTGAAGGACACTTTCCTAGGGCCCCTCAACTAGAGATATGAAGGCCCAGGGAAAAAAGGAAAAATTCGGCGGGGGGGATTTGCATTTTTTTCCTGATGCCTTTTGGGTTTTTTTTCCGAAAAATTGAAAAAAGAAAATGATTATGGTATGTTTTATTTTAACATGATGAGTAAAATATTTCAAGACAGAGTGTTCTAATATTTTCCAAATCATTTCTAAAAATATGTATAGTGTCAGATTACTCTGATTTCTGTGCACTAAGGACAAGCAAGTCCTAGGTTACAAACAACTGTCCAATACAAGAAAAGATGCATTCGTTCCTTTAGGAGGTGTTGCTATTGTCACAAGAAAAAGAAAAACATTTCACTTTTTTTTGCATGTGGGTGTGGGTGTTTTGTTCTGTTCTGTCCTGTCCTCTTCATTAGGCCAAAAAGCACTGGAAGAAAATACAGAGCATCAATGATTCTGATTAAATTTCATGCCCATTCATTGAAATTTAGTCCCACTCTCTTCTATACATTTTCCCCATCTTCAATTTTTTTATGAGAATGAGGTTTCTATTTTATTTTTATTTAATACTGTGGAGAGGAAATATGAATGGCTAACTCTGGATTTTTAAAACATTGTTTTGTAGAGTTTTTTTGTTCTACATAAACTAGTAAACAGTTCAGGAGATTGTTACTCCATTTTTACTTATAATTACAAATAAATACTATTTAAAAAGTAAATTCTGTTTGTAGTAATTGTTTGGATACACTATATTTTAATATTAGTTGTAGTAATTTTATGCCAAGTCAAATTTTCCATAGTCATATTTTATGTTCCTAAAGTAACAGAATGACTTTCAAGCTGTTAAAAGAGGGTGGGAAGTACTAATGTAGAATTTGTTTCAAATTTTCTGAAAATTTCTGGGTTTTTTTCGGGGGGGGGGACACATTTTTTCCCCCTGAGCTTCAAAATTTCTGGATATATTACATCTCTTTGTATAACTCAGATGTGTGAAACCCAATCTTCAACAAACTTAGAGGGGCTGCAAAGGAGAGTTGGAAGAAGCCTCTCTGAAAGTTTAGTGTCTCTAGGTGCTGGGGGGGGGGGGAGAGGACACAGGTTAAACTTCTGAATCCCAATCTTAACTAAACTTGCAGGGCTTTGGAGGAGAGGCAGAGGAAGCATTCCTGCAAGCCTCTAGATGCCAGGGCAGTTTTTATAGCATTTTAAAGCATTTCAATTAATTAATTTATTTTATTTATTTATTTTATTTTACAGTTTACATGACGCCCACTTCATCAATTTGTTGATTTGTCAGCCCTGATGAATCAAGACGAATCACAATTATTTAAATTTGTACCACTCTCTAATACAATCTATGTAACAACTTTAAAAATTCACATGCATGTTGTGAATTGCTTATTTGATACGTGACTATTTATTATAGCTCATGCCTCTTTGTTCCCTAGCCAATCATTTCATTTTAAATACACAATCCCATTCAAACAAGAGACTATCTTATAAATTAACTCTCTGTGTATATACAGTTACAGTAGGGGAGCAACTGTGATCCCCCGAGAGTTTGCATACAATCCTGCTTATCTATTTTCTGGCACAACTAAAAGTGCTATTTTTGACCTATGAAGCCGTAAATGACTTGGGACCCCATAAGGCGTTTTTCTTTCTTTTAGGTGGGCTTTTAGCAAATAACCGGCTGCTTAGGATGAGGCTTCAATGGGAGATTTATGTTTTATTACCTTTTAAAATGTGCTTTTGCATAATCTTGAATGGTTTTTATGCAACAGCTTTAATTTGTAATACGTTTCTTTTTGCAATTACACTGTATTGTATTTGACAATTTCTGGGCCAAACAGCATCTCTCATGAAGGGATTTCCCTAGGATCCTTTACAGGATTCCCGTAAAAGAGTGCTAGAGGCAGCAGGATTTGGAAGATGCCTGTAAGAGAAGGAACAGGTGAAAAATGAAAAGAGGGGGAAAGGCAGAAAAAATGAGAAAGTTCATTGCAGGGAGCCAGGAAATTTGCTGATGGTGGGGGACTCTCATTGGGTAGTCTCAGCGTGGTGAGACTCAGAAAATTGCAAGAAACAACAGATTTTTCAGGTACTTGCCACATGTTTACTGTAAATTATAAAGGACAAACGTATTTTCTCTTGAAATTCTTTGGTACACTGGATATTTCTACTCTGCAAAATACAGTTTTGTTTTTCTATATTGTTGACATATTCTTCTCAGGATCTGGATGTATTTAATGCCCATAACTTCAAGCAACTCAATTTCTATCCCTTCTATTCCTGGCAATGTATTTATTCTAACTGCTTTGAAAGCAACTTTCACTTCACTTTCTAAAATTCCAGGTTGTTCTTGAAAGGATCATTCTCTGGAAAAAAATGTTATTCTCATAGCTCTTCATCCGCGTACTGTTTCCATCTTTATTTTAATCTGATTAAATCTGTAATTAGAACATGAACTTGAAAATGGTTATGTTGATATGCTCTCAATGAAACTGAATACATTGTTATTAGTAATAATTAATTCAATATTATTCAGTCACACTTTGCATTAAGGTTCCCAATTGCTTGATATATACATCACCTCTCTATTAGACTACAGCATTCGTCTGTGGTCATATCTCCGGATAAGGAGATATGATCCATCTGTGACTCATCCGTATGTGGCTCTCTGGATAAGGTTCAAGGTCCTGGTTTTGGTTTACAAAACCCTCCACGGCTTGGGACCCGAATACCTGTCGGAGCGTATCTCCCAAAGGTCAACTGAGGCCAGGCCCACTAGAATGTTGCAGGCGCTCTCACTACAAGTGGCCACGCCTAAGGAGGCGCGGAAATCATTTACATGCAACCACGCCTTCTCTGTGGCTGGCCCCTCGCTCTGGAACCATCTCCCGAGTGAGTTGCGCCTTGCACAGTCCCTGCCCACCTTCAAAAAAGCACTTAAAACCATGCTTTATCGGGAGGCATTTGGCAACTTTTAATTTAATTAATTAAAATTTTAATTAATTTATTTTTTGACGCCTCTTGTCAATCTCTCTTTTTTATTATTGCATTGTCTTTCCCTGGTGTTTTATTGTTCTTTTAACCCATTGTTAACTGCTCGGAGTTCCTTCGGAAGACGGGCGGTATAAAATATAATAAATAAATAAATAATAAATCTCAAGTAAAGCATTTTGTAATTATTTAACTAAAATTTTCTATTCCAGTCTCTTTTACTTTGCTCACAGTGAATACTACAGTTAGTATATGTTTCATTTCTTGTTGCACGGTTTTGAGCATGCCATGTTCCAATTATATTATTTGAGCTGCAGAGCTGGAGGGACCCTATGGACCATTGAGCCCAGCTCCTCTCAGAGACAAGAGTGTGAAACTGAACTCCCAACCTATGGCTACGCACAGACTTAAATCGCTGAAGTATCAAGCACTATTAGCTTTTCCTTTTGCCTCCGTGCACTTCAGCAACCAAATGTCATTTTGGGGCTTAACTCATTTGTTTTATTAGCATCAATGCTATTCATAGCCTTTGCCCAATCCAATATATGTCTGCATTTCAACCTGGAAGTTTCATCTTCCAGCACTATCATTTGTTCCATTTTCGATTGTCACATGATCTTATATTGAATTTATCTTGCATACATTATCTACCAAGGTTTGACTTCCTTATCTCTCCTATTTTTAAGGTAAGATTAATAAATAAGAATCAGGTTAGTACTTTCAAGTGGACGACTGTGATGCATGCAACTACAAACAAAGGTCATGATCTTAAAAAGTGTTATGTTGGGAATTGGTAGGAAAGAATTATGTCCCAACCCAGTGACTTATAGATATTTTTAAAAATATAGTATAATTCAATGAAGAGCCCAGCATCTATCTAGTTTTAAAACCAGAATTCTAGCTATATGCACTATTCTAACCAATGTTCTATAATGCAGCAAACAAAATCATTATTTAAAAACTCAATTACATTTCTTCAACTCAATTTTTAAAAATAAGCACACATTCCATATACCTCTGACATAAGCAGAAAACATGCAAATTTGGTTTAAAAAAATCAACAACCAAGTAACCCCCTGGTTTATTTCCATACTTATGGTAAGTAAATAGCTTCCTTTCAGATTTTTAGTTCTGAGGAAGATTTCATAGGGCGTTTATACACGACCCCTAAGCTCTGCTGCAAATGGCTGCAAGCTCCGGAGCTTAAAAATGTTTCCCCACCAGCTCCGGAGTTTGCAGACAATTAAGTGCGACCCCACCCACCTAAGTGCGACCCAGTGCGCTTTTCTTGTACCTGTTCTTGGGAGGTGAAAAATATTTGATGCGGATGTGCTGGGCTCTCCTCGCTTCTTTTTGTTTTTGTTTTTTGCCTCCCGCCCCTTTAAGAGGAACCAGGAAGTGACCGGGGCTCCCCCGGCAGCGTCCACCAACACCGGGAGGTAAGGCTTTATTCTTCTGTCCCTTTTTTTCCTCCCTCCCCTCACGCAGCCGGCAGCCAGGAAATACGGAGGGGTGGAGATGCACGAAGAGCGACAAACCCCTAAGATCTCTGGTCCGAATTTAAGGGGCCAGTGGATCTTAGGGGTCGTGTAAAAAGGCCCATAAAAGCAGATAAATAAAAGAAATGTAAAAAAGTAAGTCATGGTTCACTAAAATGGAAATTTCAAGGTTTTGCATTTTGAAATTCAGTAACTATAGAATGACAAGGTAACACAAGATACCAGATCATGATATGAAAATTACAAACTATTGGGTGACATTTTTCTTAGATCTTTGATTATCTGATGAAATTATGTTGAGCTCATTTTGAGACATGATTTTTCTGGTCTCAAATTATATCACATCTGTGAGCACATGCTAAAATGGACACTCTCATTCTCCTGTTAATTTTGCAGCAGCCGTTCTTGATGGTTAAAGTTTGCTGCTTATCAAATGTTTGAAACATGTCACCAGACTAACAAATTAGAACAGGCCTGTGTTGGTAGGGAGAATCTCATCAGGGCTACCAGAGAGGGAGGCTAGGCACCCTTCCACCTGCAAATTACAGTTGTCATCATGTTGGCCTGAGCACTAGTGCCAAATTCCACCTGCGCTTCTGGTTCCCAAGCTTTTCAAGAGGGTACTTTGTGGCTTTGTGCTGATGAGCCATTTGGCTCTCAGCTATTACCTCTCCAAGCAACTTAGCCACTCTCCCCCAGAGTGCTTGCATTGTCAATCATTATAGCTCATCAAAAAGAAAGTCTGGCTAAATGGTTCTATGAAGGTTTCACTTGTTGCACTCAGACGGGGAAGGTACCCTTATAAAATTAGCAGATGCTCTCTTGGAGGCAGGAAATAACTGAGCAATGAAGAAAAAAACTACAATGTGACCCTTTAATACTGTTCCTCATGTTGTAGCAACCCCCAACCATAAAATTAAGAGTGGTGGTGGAAGAGGAAGAATTCCAAAGCGAGCCATAGGTTGAGAACTGCTGGTCTATGGGCAGGCTAGAGATGCAAAATTTCTGGAAATTTTGAAGCTCGGGGGGGGGGGGACAACCTTTCCCCCCAGGTTTTTTTCCAGGAAAAAAATGAAAACAAAATGCTACATTAGGACTCCCCCCTTTTACAGCCTGAAAGTCATTCCGTTACTTTAGGAACATAAAATATGACTATGGACAATTTGACTTGGCAAATTTATTGCTCTGTATTTTCTTCCAATGCTTTGAGGCCTAGTGAAGATGACAGAACAGAATCAAATATACTCACTCACATGCAAAAACAAAAGTGAAACCTTTTTTTTTTCTTGTGACAATAGCAGCACTTCCTAACATTTCAATTCTCTTGAAAGCCCTCTCAGGGTCACTAGAAGTCAGTTCCCCGGTGGACAACTCGTAAAAACAACATAAATGCTTAAGTACAGTACATTTAAAATTTAAATTACTCCACACCCACTGCCTTTCTACCAAAAACAGGTGTTTCCTTCCTGTTTGAACAACAACCCTGCACGGCTGGTAGATGTGCGCGGGAGGGGGGTGCCATTTCAAGCTCCACTAGTGTTGAATTGCTGGGACTACAAAAGTTCGCCCCTTCTCCAGCAGACAGCCACTCCCACCCTACTCTCACAGTTGGCCCCGTGGCTCAGATTCTCCTGGATCAGCAACGGCACCACCAGCAAGCCGGGCCATATGTGGGCGCCCTTGGTTGTGAGTAGTGAGGGAAGCGCCTGGGGCAGACATGGATTCTCAGAGGGAGGAGCCACACCGGTGGTCACCTTCTCTTCCTGATCCAAGTGTCTCTCTCTGGCTAGACAGGGAGGCTAAGGAACACTACCCAGCCCACCCGCTAGCCCGCTCATTGGCTTAGATTTAATTGGGCCAGGCAGATCTCTCGGTGCAGCTGCATTCACGGACACCACCACCACCACCCAAGCTCAGAAAGGTGAGCCCTCGAGAGGGAGTCAGTCTACACTTAGCCGGAGCTGCAATTTACTGGCTCTGGACCAGCACAGTGTCCTAGTGGCCGGAAGAACTCGGGCGCTGCCCCTGCCAAGGCCAGGCCTGGGCACACTTGCCATCTCTCAGCCTACAAGATTTCGGTCGCCACAGGAGCCCCCACTGCTCCCTGCCATCGCAAAAGACACTCGGCTCGCTCCGGCGCGCAACTGCCAAACATGAACTATTCTAAACCTCAACAAATCAAAGAACCTATACATTAGTGGGTTCTTAATTATTATTATTAGGACATTTTAAAATAAGGATATTTATAATCATGACCTGAAGCAAAATTTTGCAGTGCTTTTGTTTCTCTATGTTGCATTTTTGGGAGGAAGTAATGGACACATCCTGACTTTAAGATACAGCAATAGATTTTGCTGTTGATGCTTATGAGTGACTCTCACCTCCTTTCCTGAGAATATTTTAAATCATTTATCACCGTAAATCAAGAAATGACCTATCCAAACAACTGAATGGCTTATTCTATACTTTTATCTGGCACTTAATGAACTTCTATCTAGTCACTTTATTCCAACAGACCTTCCATCTGCTGACTATTTTTTCCATTAATTCACTCAAGTTCATGGACTCCTACAGCTACAATCAAAATGATTCAATCCCCATTGTAAATCAGGTTTATTGTCAAAATTTACAGACTTTCAGCTGTTTGCAATTAACAGAACAAACAAAAGCAACCGAAACAGGTCAACACAACAAATAGTTCAAATGGTTTCCCCAAATTCAACTGAAGGTGCAGCTTTTAATGAGATTCTGAATTCTGGAGCCTCAAAATTATCCCACCGCTTCATGGCAAGCATCTTTAGTACTTAGTAGAGCAGCCTTCTGCTGTTATGACCTGTTGCAAATGAGAAGTATATCCCTACAGCAGCTACTGGCAGCTTTCCTGAGGAATCTTAGCCCACTTCTCATGACCAATGCCTTCTAGTTCAGTAATATTCTTGAGTTAATGTGCTGCAACCACCTTCTTCAAATTGTCCCAGAGATTTTCTATGGGGCTCAAGTCAAGTGACTGTGATGGCCACTGTAGAATCTTCCAGACCTATTTGGCAACCAAGCCTCAGTGGAATTGCAGGTATGCTTGGGATCATTGTCCTGTAGGAAGGTCCAAAGCTTCAGCTGCCTTATAGACACCATGACGTTTTCTCCTAGGATTTCCTGAAATCCCTCCTGGCCCCCACATGCAGCAGGTTTCCAATTCCAGAGGCTGCAAAGCAGCCCCACAGCATAACAGAATTACCACCATGCTTAACTATAGGCAGAAAAGTTCCAGTTTTGCTTCATCACTCAACAGAACAGAATCCTAAAATCCCTGTGGCTTGTTTATATGATTTTGAGCATGCGTGTGTGTTGCGTCATTACAGTCGTGACCGACTCTTTGTGACCCCATGTCCATGGAGTTTTCTTGGCAGGAATACTGGAGTGGTTTGCCAGTTCCTACTCCAGGCGCCTACAGCACCTGGTATTCCCTGGTGGTCTCCCATCCAAGTACTAACCAGGGCCGACCCTGCTTAGCTTCCTAAATCAGGCGAGATTGGATGTGCCTAGGGCATCTAGGCAGCAAACTGGAGCCAACTTTTCTTGTGCATTTGGATCAGGAGTAGTGTACACCTTGGAGCAACTAAAATGATTACTGGCTTGGGGGTCCTCCCTTATAAGGAAAGGCTAAAACATTTGGGGCTCTTTAGTCGGGGAAAAAGGCACCTGTGGGGGGATATGGTTAAGACATACAAAATTATGCAGGGCATGAGTAAAATGGATAGAGGGATGCTCTTCTTCCTCTCACAAAATACCAGAACTAGGGGACAATATGCATTACTCAATGAATGCCCCAATATGCATTACTCAATATGCGGTATACCACTTGCTTTTGTTTGATCTAGTCATTGAAAACAGTTGAAAGTCTGTAAATTTTGACAGTAAACCTGATTTTCAATGGGAATTGAATGATTTTGATTACAACTGTACATCCTTATATGGCTGTTTCAGCACTATCCAAGATTTCCTCATTTGCCTACAGTTTTGTCATTTGCACATATCCCTCTTACTTGTGCCTGGGTTGATGCTGTCTTTGCAACTTTAGAAGTAAAAACATTTGAATTGAAATCAGACTCAGAACAAATCATAATGAAATGGGGGAAAATGCCTTTTACCATTTATCACTTCTAAATTTTAATGATTAACTATTGTACATACAGTGGAACCTTGATTTACATGCTGCTTGACTTACGGCATATTTGACTTGCAGCAAGAAGGGGCCTGTTTGACTTGAGTCGCAGGCTTTGACTTACAGCTCGGAGCCCCGGCGCAAGGCCCCGGAATCGGGCGGCAGCCATGACCCAGCATCGTGGCTGCCGCCTCCAAACTGCTCCTGCCTTCTTCCTCTCCTCCGGCAGCGGTGGCCTGGAGCTGGTCCTCAGCCTCGCCGAAGCCGCCGGAGAAGAAGGGCCGGGAGCGCGGGGCTGGCCTCTCTGGTTAGACAGTCGGCTCAGTCTTGTAAAAAATCTGGCTGCAGAATTCTGGTCCACAATGAAAGCATTTTAGTTGGGGAGTTGTATAGTTGTTGGACTCTAATGGTAAGCATAGAGTTCAGAACTTGGAACATCAGGTTAAAAATCAGTAAAACTTAAATGTTAGACATTGTTGCTATGATCATTAAAAAGTGGAGGCGTATAACTTGTGGACTATAATTCCACTGCCTCCTCTCTTTGAAGAGACATTTCATTTACATCCCGAGAAGGAATCTCCTATCCCAGTCAAATTTGTGTTAAATTGCTGTTTTGGGGGGACTTTTTCATCATCTGGAACGGATTAATCCACTTTCCCATTACTTTCTATCGGAAAAGTTCATTTGACTTAAGGCATGTTTGACTTATGTCTAGACCTCTGGAACGGATTAATGACGTAAGTCAAGGTTCCACTGTACTCCTATATTTACTGCCCCAGTCATTTGAATAGCAATATTTTAAACAAGAATTTGAAAATATGTCCATTATGTATAAAATTATATGTATTTTACCTGTGCATGTTAAATCCATCTAGAAACTAATACAGTATTAGTTGTTAGGAACATGTTTCGTATTTGATTTGCCTCCTCAGTTTGTTAAAATAAAGTTTGTCTGCATACTATAAAATAAATAATTCACTTATTTTTGAAATGCATAGCAAATCATTTTAAAGCACGTGCACAAGACAGGGGTGGGTGGGTTTTTTTGGATGATATTATCATGAGATCAAAGCCATAGAGTTTGTGACCATGGTGCATGCTGAGATTTTAATGAGACAAACACACACACCTGTAGGTGAACTGAGACTCGCAAGGAAATTCCTACAGGGAATATAAGCAGATTCTTTTATTCTGTGATGTATGAGAACCATCAATTTGTTCCAAGTAGCATAGAAATTATTGACTTCTGTTGTTCAGATCACATTCACTGACTTAAAATATGCCGATCCCAAGTGCATTTGAAAACGGTAAAAATACAGTATGACTTTATTGGACAAGGCATTTCAAAGGATAAACCTACTTCTGCAGAGACATAATATGAAAACTGCAGACATCGGGTTAACAAATATCACTTGTCTGAGCTCGAATATAGGACAGAAAGATAAGACAGTCACGTCCAATTCCACATAGATTCTCCATTCAGATCCTATTTTTTTGCCCAGTTTACCTTACGAACATGATCCAAGTGACATTTCACAAATTCCTGGATAAATGTTGCTACACTCTTCCAGCAGAGAGACAGGCTGTGTCATGCACAGATCAATAACAGCACTGTGTTTCATCGGCCTCAAAATCAAAAGTCCTTCATCTGGCAAAAGCCATAGCCCTTGAGGATCCAATATATAGGTACTAAATACCTTATCAGGATTGTCTGCTATACAGGTAGTCAAGCTGAAGTGAAAACAACTCAAGAGTTAGACAATAAAAATACACTTCTAATGCTGTGATTACTAGAAGAGCAAAAAGAAGCACACACTAACTGCTGAAAAAAGATATGGGACTATTTATTAACATTTTCTTCTTGAAATAAACACTTCTAAAGATTTAATTGCTAGTGGCTTGCTTCTCTAGAAAATAAACAGTACCATGCTGAACATGAATTCCAGCACCAGAAGGCATTTTCTACACGGTGCCCTCTGTTTTGAAAAAAGTATTCTTAAAAGATAGTAAGTGCCAATATTTATAGAGGAATATACTACTGTGTTTCCCTGAAAATAAGACACTGTCTTATATTTGTTTTTTCTCAAGAAGACACACTAGGGCTTATTTTCAGGGGATGTCTTATTTTATTAAGTATAATATGCTTGAATGTCAGCCCTGCACACAACCATAGCCACGCCCATCACTAGGTCTTATTATCAGGGTAGGGCTTATATTTAACAAATGCACAGAAATCCTGCTAGGGCTTATTTTTAGGGGAGGTCTTGTTTTCAGGGAAACAGGGTACATACCTGATATAGCATCATACACCCTCATGTAGCACTTTACAGTATACAGTGGACACTTGTATAACAAACGGTTTGTATAACATAAAATCTGTGCAACATAAATTCCGGAAATAGGGGAAATTTGCTTAACATAATCATCTATGGGACAAATCTGTACCACATAAAAATGGTCGCGATTAGGGATTACTCTGTTTTCAATGCATTCCTATGGGAAACTTGTATAAAGGAAATTTTGCTTAACAGAATTTCATTTGGAACAAATTAATTCCTTTATACAAAGGAATTAATTTAGATGGTTGATTAGACATACAATCCAACCTTCAATGCCTAGCAGATCCTGCTAAACAGCAAGGCTAGAATGTTCATTGACCTATGGGCATTATTACTCTGAAATCTCTCTCTTGAAGATGTTGTTGTACAAGTTCAGAGTTTGAAAGTTTGTGATAAGCTTTCAATAAGTTCCAATATTGCATGGTCCAATTTCTGGGAATGTTGGTGATCAGTAGCCTGAACTGGTCTCTATATAAGGCTATTCTAAACATAGCAGCTGTGCTCACTGCAGACCATTGGGTTAAGTTCTTCAGCCAGAATGTTCTTCTATGCCCTGGGCCATGCTTCCCATCTATTTCTCCTTGAAGGATAACTTGCAGCAGATGGTATTTCGTATTGAGCATTATGTGTCTGAAATATTGCAATTTCCTTCTCTTTAAAGTATTGAGGATTTCTAACTTTTTATTCATGTGCTGTAATACAGATACATTAGTGACTCTGGCTGTCCAAGGTATTTTCAGAATTCTTCTGTGTGTCTACATTCCAAATACTTCCAGCTTCCTGAATAATATGTCTGTAAGGGTCCAACTTTCAACACCATAGAGAAGTATGCTGAATACATAGGATCAAAGTATTTGAGTACAAAGTCTGATAGATAAGTCCTGGTTTGTCAAGACTTTCCTCCTTTTCTGGAAGGAATTTCTAGCTTGTTCAGTTCTACAACAGATTTTGCATGAAGGAGCCCAATTATCCTTGACATAGCACCCCAAGTATTTACAAGATTATACTCTCTCACCTGGGAATACCAGGTGCTGTAGGGGCCTGGAGTAGGAACTGACAAACTACTCCAGTATTCCTGCCAAGGAAAACTCCACGGACATGGAGTCACAAAGAGTCGGTCATGACTGTAAGGACACAACATACACACACACACACACACACACACTCAATTATATAACTGCCGATCTTGAGAAGGTTCCATGAACCATTTTGTTTTTTACTGATAACCATCCATTTTGTCTTCTTCACTTTAAGTCCCTTCCTTACCTAATTTATCCATCACCACCACCTGCTGCTAAAATGCAGATGGGACCTCTACCACTCAACATTTCTTTTAAAAAAAGCAATGCCTTTTAAACTGGATTTCCTCTAAGTTTGGAACATGACATTTGAAATTTTAATTCATTCTTTTTGTGGGTTAGAAAATTAATTTGTTAATGTAACCCATTCTGCTTAAATGTGCCGTTAAGGTTCTGTGAACCATTTTGTTTTTTACTGATAACCATCCATTTTGTCTTCTTCACGTTAAATCATAATCCCATGGCACTGCTTTCTGCAGCAACAGAATCCGATAATCCTTGCAAATCTGCCAGACTTGTTGCAAGCAGGATAGTGTCATCAGCGCATCTTATGTTATTTACAAGAACTCCATTCATCTTCACACCTTAGTTCTTTCCTTCGAGAGCATCCCGGAAAATTCTTTCTGAATAGATATTAAAATGTTGAGACGAGAGAATGCAACCTTGATGAACACCTTTCATATTTGACATCTGTTCTGATATCTGACCATCTATCCGGACACCAGCACGTTGATTCCAATAAAAATTCCCAATCAATCTAATATCACAACTGTCCAAGCCCAGTTCTTGAAGAATATTAATAAGTTTATCATGTTTAACTGAGTCAAATGCTTTTTCATAATGAATGAAGCAAACAGAAACATCAATATTGACATTGAGAAATTGCTGAACTAGTATCTGAAAACTAAATAATGCCTCCCGAAGTCCAAATCCATTCCTGAATCCAAATTGGGTATCTCCAATACTCTCTTCACACTTCTGACATATTCTTAAATGCAGGACTTTTAAAAATAACTCTAGGATGGACTCATCAAACTAATTGTCCAGTATTCATTACAACTTTTTGCACTGCGTTTCTTTGGAAGTGGTATAAAAGTGGATTTGAGCCAGTCCTCTGGGAATATGAAACAACACAATTTAACAACATAAACTTGCTCCTGTTTTAAGAAGTTTTCCTAAATATTGTTTCTAGAAGGGCAAATGTTTATTTACCATTTTAGTTGTTGCTACAATCCAGATTAGCACACACCCAACATCCATCCATCCATCCATCCATCCGTCCGTCCGTCCGCCCGTCGGTGAAATATTAAGGCACAGCCTATGGCAGACACAAATATATTGTCACAAGCTGTATACAGAAGGCAAGGGCTTCAGTCCTCAGCTGCTCTAATAATTTTTCATTTTCATTCCAGATTTTTGAGCATTTGGGCTGGAAATCTTGCTCATGAAACTGTTTTAAATCTTTGAGGTCTTAAGCACATAATGCTGAACATAGGTGACATACAGGTGGACTGTAGAATGTTGAAACCAGGAATATGCTTCCCTGGAAGAGGATAACCCAAGTAACTTGCATTCTTTCTCTTCTACAGGTCTTGTTACAAGCAATAATACAAGGCCTCTTCAAAACAGGAGATAAAAGGTCATTAGAAATGTTTTGTGCCATGACAAGCAAAAATTCAGTCTCCTGTGTACCCTTAAAAACCTGATCCAAAAATCTGTGAAACACTTGGTAGATTTTGGGCAGTGTGAAAAGCCACAGGTGAATCACACTGTTGCGATTAATGGACATCCATAAGCACAAAACTAGAATGAGGCCACTGTTTATATGAAAGTTATTTGGCTGATTGAGTGGAGATAACCAATTTAAAAAATTAAAAGAACATCCACAACTACACAATGGTCCAGACGACCAACATAGCATGTTAGTACTGCATTTTCCATGTATAAGGCTATATGTTTTACTAAAACTGTTAGACTAAAAAATTAGGGTCATCTTATACATGGAAGTATGCTAATGAGAGAACCACACAGTAGATAAACTGTATTTTGGGCTGGAAAAGGAGGGGGGGGCGTCTTATACATGAGTGTGTCATAGATGGAAAAAATACAGTACTGTATATTAATTTACACGTCTCCCTCAGAATCATCGTCCCTTATGATATATATAGTCATTGTTTGCTCCAATTTTTCTCACTTTATTTCAACTGATATACATTCGCAAAATAAATAGACAAAGACTCTTGGTTTAGAAAGAATAAAAATACACCTCTTTTACTTACAAAATCTTCATGTGAGAATACAAAAATATATTCGCTTGTTACACAGTGTAATGTCTTTAAATGGCTAGCTTCATTAAGTTCATGAACTGGCCAGCTATATAAACACTCAGGCCACTGACATTACCACTACTAGCCTGACTGTGAACTCTAACATTGCTAAATTGACACAGAATCCTGGCTGAGGTAAAAAATAAAAATAAAAATAAGAGGGGCATGAAAAAGTATCTGGGGTAGGCAGGAAAAAATTTTACTATTCTTAGAGACTGGCATTCATTCAGAGTCCCTCCCATCTAAACATTTAAAAGGTGTAATATGCAGATTGTAAATTCCAACACAATATAGGTATTAGAAGTAGTTTCTTATGTTTTAGAAAAGTGCTGTCATATTAGACTAGCCTTCCGCAACATGGTGCCTGTCAGACATTTTTTACTCTTAACCCCCATCTAAACTAGAACCAGCATGGCTAACTATTAAAGGTGATGAAAGCTGTAACATGAAATACCTGCAAGATACCACACTGGTGGGAAGGGCAACTATGGACCACCATCCACAAAATAACAAAAATAAAATATGACATGAGGGTACTTCAATTAAGAAAAATGGCAAAAAAACCCACAATACTGGTAAAACAAAATAATGTTATATATACAAAATAAATGACTTGTTGGTTGTAATTTAGATACCAATTGTGTGTCTGCAAGAAACAATGCTACTTGCATGTGAATTAAAAACTCCACACTTAAATGATAGAATGTAAAGTATACACTTAACTTTCCCAGTGTGATCAATGGAACATTCTGCTACTGAACGTCTGCTGGATTCTAATTAATTTGTTTTTGCCAGGAAAACCCATTAACCTACCATTTTAAATAAATTCTAATTCAATTCTAGCACCTGTATCAGCACCAGATTAACCATTAAGCAAAATAAGCACATGCTTAGGGGAAGGGTTTTTTAGTGCCAGATTTATCATGGAACATGGTGCAGGAGACAGGTGTCTAGTCTCGTGCGCTCCCAGACGCATCTAGTGGGGCCCCTGTGAGATACAGAGAGCTGGACTAGATGGGCCTTTGGCCTGATCCAGCATGGCTCTTCTTATGTTCTTATAAATGGTTTACCTCTTTAACAAGCCATCTCCCTCTCTCACTCAGCTCTCTTCCTTCTTCAAGAAAACAACCTCCCTGCCTAAAAGAATTGAGTTGGAACTATTAAAAGCTAACAAGTATCAAGACTAACCTAGCTTTTACTTCTCTGTTTTGAGAGGCTGGGTGAGTATAAGGATAAAAAGAGCTGCTGGTCTTTTAGAGCCATGACCTCTGTATCATATGCACAAGCCAAACAAATAACGGCCCCTGTTAAAGATGTCCCAAAAAGGGATTTAAGTTCTTGTTTGAGCATTTCAGATCCTGACAAATTCTGTCTACATCAATCAAGGCGTGATTTAGCTGTAAGTTCATAATTTGATTGTACATATAATATTGTACTTATGTGGGTTTTTTGCCACATGCTCTACAATTACAAGCTGCCTAGATGCCCTAAGCACATCCGATCTCGCCTGATTTCGGAAGCTAAGCAGGGTCGGCCCTGGTTAGTACTTGGATGGGAGACGACCAGGGAATACCAGGTGCTGTAGGCACCTGGAGTAGGAACTGGCAAACCATTCCAGTATTCCTGCCAAGAAAACTCCATGGACATGGAGTCACAAAGAGTCGGTCATGACTGTAATGACACAACAACAACAACAACAACAACAACACAATTGCATTATCATAATGTGCAAGTTATAGTTTTTTTTCAAGCTGTGAGACCCGCCATGTATTATATTTGCAGGGGGCACCATAACGTTTTTAGTGCTTAGGGCCTCTAAATGTCTTAATGTGGCCCTGCACTCCGTCCACAAGTATAATTCACTTGCCTTGTCTTTTTGAAACCTAGCATCTATCAACATTCACTTTGCATTACAAATGAATATACTATCAGCACTCAGGCATGTCTGATTCATGCCAACCAGCTGCTTTAATTTATGAATCGTCTACATCTCGAACATGCAGCCTATGTAAGTTCATTAATATTTGAAGACTTTTTAAAGAGCAATTCTGCTTTAGAGATCAGTAGAACATAAAAGGCATTTTGCTTGAGCGTAAGAACACAACTCTATGGGAAAAAAATCTGTTAGTGTATCATAGCCTATTACTTTAAAATTCTGTATGCCTTAAAATGAAGGTAATTTCACTAACTAGAGTTGAAATAGACGTGTCCCTAGAAGTCACCGGGTTTAATCTTCTGTTACACAACAAAGAACATCAATTCAAGGAAGCATTCTCTGCCATAAGAAGAGAAGGGGAAACAGTGGAGTGCCCTCCATAGGAGATAGGTCAAGATAACTTAGCCTTATATAATAAAGATAACTTAGCCTTATATAATAAACAAAGCCATGTTGTCAGCGGAAGGGAAAACATCCAAAGATCACATTGTCAATGATATGAAAGAAAATTCTTCCCATCACAATATCTAAATCACATACAGTAGGTTCCAGCCATTTGAAACTGATATTTTGATCAGATGGCCCAAGGGTAAACTGAAGGGTGTGCCTCAAAGATTCCACAGAGAGCTAAACTGTCAATTGCACGTGTCTGGGATGGTAATACATCTTCTTGACTTTTAGCCTCTGGGATTTACTCCTGAACAGGGACGTTAAGAGGGGCATCAGTGGCAACAGAGGATGAAATGCAACTTGAAAGAGGATCCACTTCACATGTTGGCATGACCTCCTCCACATATTAATTGGAAATGACCTGCACTTGCTCTTCCATCTGCCTTGCTGAGACATTTTGGACTCTTTTTTTATTTTTACGTTGTCCTGATGATTCCTTTCCTTCAAACTTTCCTACCTTAAGCTTTGGTATCAAAGCAAAGCAAAAGCAAAGTGTTCTGCTTATATACCGCCCCATACCACTACAAGTAGTCTCTGGGCGGTTTACAATTTTAATTACAGTGTGCAGGCTACACATTGCCCCCCCCAGCAAGCTGGGTACTCATTTTACCGACCTCGGAAGGATGGAAGGCTGAGTGAACCTTGAGCCTACTACCAGGGATTGAACCCAGGTCGTGAGCACAGTTTAACCTGCAGTACAGGCATTTAACCACTGCGCCACTGAGGGGATTTTGAGAGGCCAAGTGGATGTCACAGGTTTTGGACATGAGGCCAAGGCCTGCTGAGCTGGCGTGACTGACAAGGGTGGTGTGGTGGCTATTTGAATAAAAGGGGTTAAGAAGGGAGATCAGGACCTTAAGGATCCTGTAGGACATGCAGAGAAATGGGTCCAAGCTATCTGAACAACCACATATTTCTATATGAGCCTGCCCAGGCTTTAAGATCATTGGGGAGGCCATTATCTTGGTCCCACCACCCTCACAAGTGCATTTGGTGGGTACTCGAGAGAGGGCCTTCTCTGTTGCTGCTTCCTGACTCTGGAATTCCCTCCCACAGGAAGCTAGGCTGGCTCCATCGCTGCTGTCCTTCCGCAGGCAGGCAAAGACCTTTTTCTCTTCAGGCAGGGTTTCCCATATTGACTGGTGGTATGAGAGGGGTTTTAAATGGCTCATGGTGCCCTGTTTTAATATTTGTTTGAATATTCATCTTATTACTATTTTAATATAATACTTCAATTCTTTTTAAAATATTTGTATATTTCTAGTTTTAAGGCTTTTAAATATTGTTTTATGAAGTAAGCTGCTTTGGGTCCTTTCAGGGAGAAAGGCTGGAGAGAAATATTTGAAATTAATTAATTAAACAAATCTGCCCTGGCAAGATGTGATGGAGAACACCTTTTGCGAAAGAAAAGGTTTTAGCAAGGTGCTGGCGTTCCTCTACATCAAAAAGCCCAACATATTTTGCAGGTGTAAGTGCTGTGCAGAGAAGAGACTTTCATGTTTTAAGGAGCTCCATAACTGGCAAGAAACCCCCTCCCCCACCCTCCAGGGCAGAATTATAGAAGTGCAAGCCCTCCAATTTGCTGTAGAGGAGCCCTCTCATTAGCTCCAGGCAATCTCCACTGAAACATGATCTCCCATGTACCTTTGTGAGTTGTAAGGAATCTCCACTATTCTCACTGCTGTATGTCTGAAGAAGTGGGCGTGTCCACGAAATGTTACATTAAAATAAGAAAGTTAGTCTTTAAGGTGCCACATTTCTTTGTCTTTTGTTTTGTTTTGTTTTTATTTCTGCCTGGAATTCTTGCACAGACAAACACCGCTACCTTCTCCAAACAAAACAGTGCGACATTCTATTTTCCACTCTAGTAAAGCAGGCTGCTTCTAGTAAAGTGTTCTGCTTATATAGTTCACCACAGCACTTAAAGCAAAGTGTTGTGCTTATATACCACCCCATACCACTTCAAGTAGTCTCTGGGCGGTTTACAGTTTTTTATTACAGTATGCAGGCTACACATCCCCCCTCAGCAAGCTGGGTACTCATTTTACCTTCGGAAGGATGGAAGGCTGAGTCAACCATGAGTCGGCTACCTGGGATTGAACCCCAGGGCGTGAACACAGTTTTACCTGCAGTACGGCAGTTGACAAGCTGCCCAGTTTACAAGTTATGCAGGGTACTCATTGCCTCAACCCACAGCACACGGGATGATCATTTAACTGACCTTGGAAGGGTGGAAGGCTGAGTCAACCACGAGCTGGCTACCTGGATTGAACCCTGTGTCATGAGCACAGTTTTGGTTGCAGTACAGCAGTTTAGCCACTGTGCCACGAAGCTCCTTGACAGAGAAGCAATGTCGGAATGGCACAGAGGTATGATGGCTACTTCACCTCCTACCAAAAGTCTCTTCACTAGAGATATGTAACTCTCTCAACTAGAAAATCACTTTTTGCACTGATCTGTAAAAGAAATCTCCTTAAGTGAAACAGAATAAAGAGAGCCCTGAGCACCAGAGGGCCTAGAGAAAAAAGAAAAATGTTCAGAAAGATGCTGCTGACTGAAGAAAATGAATAATGTAAACAACTGTGAAATCAACAAAAATACCAGAAAAACAGTATAAAAGTTTAAATTTTGTTGCACTCATTGTCTCTAATGCTCCCGCCCTCTCTCTCTCTCACTTGCATTTAGAGACGTGTTGTCTGGGTGCAACAGAAATGGCAGACAAGATCAAATTGAGAAGATGAATACCAACACATGAGAGCAGTTGTGCAGCAGGGTTGCAAATCCCCTTTTTCTCTCAATCTAGAAGCTTTTGAAAGGGGTACCTTTGTGCAGGCATAGCTTTGTGGCAGTCAGTGAGAAAAGAGAAGGAAATAAGTAAGACGTTAATTTATTACATCAAGTTTTCTTTTGTGAATTCTTTTGAAAAGAATTATCCATAAAACACGCCTGACAATTCCATTTAAAAGTATGCCAAATTAAAATGAATGTTCATTTTTCTACACCAATAAAGGCTAAGCAAGTTTCAACATAAAGTGCAGAAAAGATCAAGCAACTATTTTCATTTATTTTATTTTATTCAAATTTCAGCAATATTGTTAGTAAGAAATGCCTGCAGTGGTTAGTAAAACACAACTGCAGGAATTCCTCAGGCTGAAATATGACTGTAGAACACAAAGAAAGAATAGTTACACATCTGGAGGAACATTCCTAAAGAACTGCTCTGCAGTCTTTGTGTTGTGCTGCCCACAGGAGTTGCAAGCAGTTACCTGGTGTGCTGCAAGTCTGTTCCCTATTTAAATTCCAGCCTCTTCAGATGAATAGGATTTGCTTAGATACTTAGTCCTTTTCAGATGTAAAAGGCAATCCATAAAACAATACAATTACTCCTGTGGTGCCACTTCCGGAGCACTATGGGAACAGCAGCAAAGGATTCTGGGTGACTTTGCAGTGCAGGGCTTTGTAACTGGGTCACCACATTTAAAAGGCAATAATTACTGATTTTAATTACACTATGGCAGTTTTGCCTTGAATCTTACATCCCTTGCGTCTCTATGTGTTTTTGCTGTGCAAATGTTAGATCTTAACCCATGTCTAATTGTCATTACTTTACTATGTGCAGGAGAGAATGTCTTAATCTGAGCAGACATCTGGTGATGGAAATTTTAGCACTGCCATTAGACACAGGGGGTAAAGGATAAAACAGGCTTTTAGAAAGAGTTTCCCTGAATTTTGCCAATATTTCTTCCATGACATTTTTCTAAAGAAGTCCTGAAAGATCAGATCCCATCACTTCTACATTAAATAGCAATTCCAGCTGTGATTCCTCTACGCTGATTGCACAGCTGAACTACCCACAAATAAGAGGCCTTGCTTCAGTCCCTTATACAGGCTCTCAGAGGCAGGAGACTCCGAAAACATACACAAGATGTTGTGTATCTAGGCATCTAGACAGCTTTTACTGCCACAAGATGGCGGGCGGTAGCACTCCCTTTTCGCTCCTGCGTCCCAGCGTTCCGCTATTTTTTGGGAAATTGCTGCCTTGTTTATTGCTTTTCTTTTAATTCGTTTTTGCTCCGCCATAGGACCTGGTGGGGGGCTAGTAGGGGCTCAAGGGGGCTCAAAGGGGGCTCAGCTTCTGCTGGAAAGACGGGCAGACTGGCCTGGAGGTACCATCTTCAAATGCATGCCCGGTAACGCTGAGTGCCCCCTCCCCTCCCCTCTTCCCTTCCCCCCCTTTCCCCCTGTCCTATTTTCCTTTTGCCTATTTCCTTGGGGGTTTCTCTCCTGGCGATGCCTTGTTCCCTATGGTGGTTGCTTTGCCGCGCTCCCGGCGGTGTTTTGCTCCCGGCGGCGGCTGTCTGAGGAAGGACTTACTAGCGTCACAGGTCGCCCCCCCCCCCGACGGTCTGGGAGGACTCGGGAGCTATCGGCCGCGGTCCTTGTCGAGCCTTACCTTGGACTTGGCTGGCCGTTTGGGAGCTTTGCAGCGATGTTCATCTTGCCTCCGGGTTCTCGGGCAGCACTTCGGCTGCCGGTGCTCCCCGGGTTGATGTCTTGCCGCGGCATCCAACATGGTGGCTGGTTTGCCGACGCCACCTTCGGCGGCGTTTTGGCCACCGGTCTTCCCTCGGGCGGCATGCCGGCCGCCGGCGTGGCTTTGGAGGCGTCCTAGCCCTTGTTTCACTTGGGCGGTGGGTCGGCCGCTGGCGTTGGCCCGGGCGGTGCCTCGGCCGCCGGAGTTGTTCGGCGGCGTTTCGATTTTGGCTTCGCGTGGGGCGGCGGTTTGCCGCCGGCATCGGTCTGGCCAGTCTGGCCTGCCGGTGCCTCTTTGGATGGCGCCTTCCCCGCTTCCTACTCGGGCGGCAGGTCGGTCGCTGGTGCTCGGTTCCCGCTTTCTAACTCGGGTGGCAGATCGGCCGCTGGCAACGACCCGGGCGGTGCTCCGTTCGCCGGACTTGTTTGGCTTCCATCTGCTGGCGTTTCGGGGCATCACCCCCGCCAATTCTCCTAGAATGGCAGGCCGCCCGCTAGCTTCATCTCGGGCGGCAGGGCGGCCGCCGGCGCTGTATTGCGGCGTTTCGGCCGCTGGCCCCATGGCGGGCGGTTCGTCTGCCGCGGCTCCCTTTCGCCGGCTCTATCGGGCGACCCGCTCCCTTTCTTCCCACTCGGCCCTCCCTGGCTTGTTCCATTGTTCCCGGGCCTAGCCCCCTTTGGATTTCTGCCCTGGCCGTCGCTCCTTATGTGACCGGGTGGGTTTTTAATTATTATCATCTTATCATGAATTTATCTAGCTCCCTGGATTCCATCTCCCTCTCGCCCCCCATGCTATTCCATCTGTCCTCAGGAGGGTGTATTTATTTGTATTTATTGCATTTAATTTAGTTTTTTTTACATAGTGTAGTAGGTTATTGATTATTGTCTGATTTATCTGTAGTCCTTATATTGTATTCTTATTAACAGAATTGTTGTTTGATTGTTAACGGTCCACCCCCCGGCCGCCATGCTCGCAGGGACCCATATACCAACTGTGTCGGGCCGTGGGCGGTACGCTGGCCGTCAGGGGGGTTAGTCAGATCAGAAGAACCCGGGTCAGGCATCTTGCGCCTGTCCCTTGTTCTGACCCCCCGGCTCCCTGCCACGTGTCCAGGAGTCACTCCTCCAGCGCCTCCAACCTTTCTTGCCTCTTGTTAAATGCCAGGTCAGTCCATAATAAGATCCCTGTCTTATATGATTCCATCTTAGATGGGAGGGCTGACCTGGCCCTTATCACCGAGACCTGGGTGGGCACGGAGGGGGGGGGTCGCTCTCCCTGCTGTGCCCGCCCGGGTATCTGGTTCAGGGTGTGGGAAGGTTGGAGGGTCAGAAGGGAGGGGGGCGCTATCGTCTATCGGGATTCTCTTTATGTTTGCAGGGCCTCAACATTGGTTAGCCAGGGGTTAGAGTGCCTTCACCTGTTAGTGGGACAGCGGGACAGATTTGGCATTGTGCTGGGTTACCGTGCTCCCCGCAACCCAGCACAATCCCTGCCAGAGCTCTCCAAGTTCATCGCGGCTGCTCTATTGAAGTCCCCGCGCCTTCTGGTTGTGGGTGACTTCAATGTGCATGCCGGCGGTGGACTTTCCGGTGCAGCTCTGGAGTTCATGGAATCCATGGCTTCCATGGGTCTGTCTCAGCATGTTGTATGTCCCACCCACAGGTCAGGCCAAACCCTGGATCTGGTATTTTCCTCCATGTCGGGGACCTCGAATCTGGAGGTAGGGGGCACTGTCTCCCTGTCTGTGTCATGGTCAGACCATCACCTGCTCTCTTTCTCCCTGGCGATCCCGGCCCCCCCTCGCGGGGACCATCAGCCACCAGTTTTGGCCCGCCCTCGACGACTTATGGACCCTATTCGGTTCCAGGAGGTCTTTGGGGCGTTTCCTGGAGGACTGACTGGCGCTCCGGCCGAGGTTGTGGCTAACCATTGGTTTGAAACAGCTGCCCACACCATCGACCGGATCGCCCCCAAGCGCCTCCTCCAGTGCCGAGCTCGGCCCTCGCCGTGGTTCACGGCTCAGCTCCGAGCAATGAAGCAGGTGAGGAGAAGGCTAGAGCGCAGCTGGAGAAGAACCCGGACGGTTACTAATAAGGCTGCCGTTGTTCTCCAGACTAGGCGCTATTCCAACGCGATCAGGGACGCTCAGACATCTTTTTACTTCCTGAGAATTGGTGAGGCCTCTAACCGCCAGGCGGAGCTCTTCCGGGTGGTTCGGAACCTCACAAATCCTAGTCTGGCTAGGCCTCCTCCTACTGATTTCAGTAGTGAGAATTTTGCAGCCTTTTTTCGATCTAAAATTGAGGCCATCCGGGCCGGCTTCGACTCCGGTTGCAGTAGCACAGCCCCGGCATCCCCGGCTACTGGTCCACCTTCGTCGCCTCGGTTGGATGTGCTTGGGCCTGTTTCCGCTGTCGAGGCCTCTAAGGCTATGGCGCATTGCCGGCCGGCGTCCACCCCCTTCGATCCCTGCCCTGCCTGGCTAATCAAAGCTGCCAGCGGGACTATGGCCGAATGGGCTTCAGTCATCGCCACCGCCTCCTTCAGCGAGGGGTTTTTTCCCTCTCGTTTGAAGGAGATGGTGGTAAATCCCATTCTTAAAAAACCTGGCCTTGCCACGGACGACTTAGCAAATTATCGTCCGATTGCTAACGTCCCGTTTATGGGCAAGGTGATCGAGAGGGTGTCGGCGGTCCGGCTGCAGTCATACCTGGAGGATCGGCAGTGCCTTGATCCATGCCAGTCCGGGTTCAGGCCTCGTCGGGGGACCGAAACAGCTTTGGTCGCGCTGCAAGATGACCTAATCCGGGCGGCCGACAGGGGTTGTTCTACCCTGTTGGTTCTCCTGGATTTGTCAGCGGCCTTCGATACCGTTGACGACGATATCCTACTGGATCGGCTCTCTGAGGTGGGAATCGGTGGCACTGCTTGCAGTTGGCTCCGTTCCTTCCTGGAGGGCCGTCCCCAGTATGTTCAGCATGGAGGGGAATTATCGGCCCCTTGGATACTCCCTTGTGGGGTTCCACAGGGGTCGTCTCTGTCCCCCATGCTGTTCAACATCTATGTAAGGCCGCTGGCTGGGGTCATTAGGAGATTTGGAGTGTGCTGTCACCAGTACGCTGATGACACACAGCTCTATCTCTCCTTTTCCACCTCTGCAGTGAAAGCTATGAGGATCCTCGATGAGTGCCTGGACGCCGTACTGACTTGGACCGGGGCGAACAGGCTTAAGCTCAACCCCGAGAAGACAGAGGTTATGTTCTTTGGGAGCTCGCCATCTGGGTACGGTGGCCCTCTTCCCTGTTTGGGGGGGATTTCCCTCCGGCCAGTGGAGAGGGTGCGGAATCTAGGCGTGGTCCTGGACCCGACGTTGACAATAGAGGCCCAGGTGGCGTCGGCGACCAGGGCCGCCTATTACCATCTCCGCCAGATTGCCCAGATCCACCCGTACCTGGATGCTGACTCTCTGAGAACAGTGGTCCCGGCGCTGGTGATCTCAAGGCTGGACTGCTGCAACACCCTCTACATGGGGTTGCCCTTGACTCTTCTCCGGCGTCTGCAGCGGGTACAGAATGTGGCGGCCAGGCTGGTGGCAGGTGTGCGTCGTTATGACCACATCACCCCAGTCCTGGCCCGCCTGCATTGGTTGCCCGTTGCAGCCCGGATTAGATTCAAGGTCCTGGTTTTAGTTTATAAAACCCTCCATGGCTTGGGACCAGACTACCTGTCAGAGCGTATCGTCCAGCGATCCTCATCTGCCCGACCTGTTCAGCAGTTGCGAGCGCACTCGCTGCGGGTTGCCACTCCACAAGAAGCCCAGAAGACGGTCACCCGGAACCGGGCTTTCTCAGTGGCAGCCCCTTCCTTGTGGAATTCCATCCCTAGCGAAGTGCGCTCTGCAGAGTCCCTGCAGGCCTTTCGAAAAGCTTTAAAAACATTCTTATTTCGAGAGGCCTTTGGCGAGCCTTAAATTAGTTTTTTTTTCCCCGCCATCTTCAGTGATCATTGGTGTTCACTAATGTTCCTTGAAAGTTAATATTTATGGATAACGCCTTGTTGGAGTTCTGGGATGCAATAGGGTTTTTAATATATTAATTATGTGCTTTTTATATTGGTCTGTTTACAATTGTTGTTTATTGTTTTGCTTATAAAACTATTATTGTTCTGTTTGTGCTTTCACCTGATTGTAAGCCGCTTAGAGTTCTGTCTAGAAGATAAGCGGGATATAAATACAATAATAAATAAATAAATAAATAAATAAATAAATACAGTTCTAGTATGAGAATTCTGGAGTTGGGGTGGGGAATTGGAGGGTGCTTTTTCATTGCGAAGATAACACTGACATTCTACTTAGTGAAAGGGCTGTAAGGTTTTACACACACACACACACACACACACACACACACACACACACCACAACACATAACTGTAGTCATTGAGGAAACCAACAGACCCCCCCCCCGCCAATCCTCATGTTGCAGGAACTGTAAAACCTGTCTCAAAATGAACGTCTGGAACATTTAAATCTTAAATCTAGAGCTGATCGTATACTGCCAGAGTCTGCGGGGACTGCAATGTAGTACTGGCAGCGCGAACACCTATCTCTGTTGTTGAACAGATCTCAGTCTTCTGTTCAGTTTAATCAACAGAGTTAACTTGTCTAGGAATGTTAACAGCTACAAACGACTGCATCATATTTTAGTGACGATCATGAATAAGATACAAAAACAATGTTACAGCCGCAAATGATTAGATTATCTGGTAGAGAAGTATCAACTGAAGATCAAACAATCTTGTAACATTGGAGAACATGTTTTCCTAAAGATAATAACATTTATGAGTTTAAGTATGTGTTTGTATCATTTTTTTGTTTTGTTTCTACCTCATTCTTATTTGTGACAAATAAATGCCAATGCTCATCTACAGCCATTATAACACTGCTAGGGAGAACTGTAATTATAAAACCACATCATAAAATGATGGTAGCACATGGAAATATCTGTTCTTGTCCATGAAATGGTTACTTTAACATCCAGTTCCTACCACAGTTTCATACTTGGCACTTTTTCTTTTGAAAGCACAATGCTCTTTCTAAACTACATCTGTTCCCTGCAGTGACTGTAGAGATATAATACTTCTTTAATTTTTATCGGGAAAGTAGTCAAAGTCTCTGCTGAATGCACAGATTTCCCCTTTGGTACCACTAATTGAGCACCTTGAACATAACTGGTTGAAAGCAGAAAATTAAAATTGGATGCCAAGAAGAAAATAGAAGTGAAGCATAATCTATGTAGATATTTTGCCCAAGTTACTGCAGTCTCTTTATATATTTTTCTTTGGCTCGGAGACATTCCTTTTCCTGGTATTCCCTGTCTGATACAATATATTTTCTCTCTACAGTGTAAGTCAGCAAGACAACAAATTGTGTCAGTATTTTGCTATCCAGAGGTATCAAGAATTATCTAAAGCAAAGCAAAGCAAAGTGTTCTGCTTATAGACCGCCCCATACCACTTCAAGTAGTCTCTGGGCGGTTTATAATTTAATTATGCAGGCTACACATTGCCCCCCCTCAGCAAGCTGGGTCCTCATTTTACCGACCTTGGAAGGATGGAAGGCTGAGTCAACAATGAGCCTGCTACCTGGGATTGAACCCCAGGTCGCGAGCACAGTTTTACCTGCAAGACAGGCATTTAACCTCTGCGCCAGGAGACTCTAACCATTTAAGTGGAAAAAGAATACTATTAGTCTGCCTCAGAACAGAACCCAACACATAATGATGTTCTGTTTCATTTGCAGCCAGTCATCTCCAGCAACTAGTGGCTTGCACAAGGGTGCTTATCCTTATTTGAATGAAAATATACCTGGGGACCCAGATATCCAGTATAACATGCATGTGTACCCACAGTGTAGGTGCAAGTGGGCCCAGATGCTTCATGCTGTCTCTAGCAAGTTTCAGAAGTTACTAATATATGTATGGAGTGTGCATTCATGTTTATCTTATTCAGGCATTATTCAGTGTTGTAACCTCTCATGCAATCAGACTGGGTTGCTACCAGTTGCACTGCCTCTAACATGACATCACCGACAGTGTCAGCCCCATAGAGATCCATGCTCATAGAACAAATGCTTGCAAAGGGAAAGCATTTGTGGGTGGAGCAGTACAGGAAAATGCCACGTCATTACAGTTGTACCTCTAGTTACGAAATTAATCCGTTCCAAATGCATTTTCTTTAGTTGAAATTTTCTTAAGTCGAAACAGTTTCCCATTGAAATGCATTGGAAGCAGATTAATCCATTCCAAGTGGGAGATCACTCCCCAGAATGAAAAAAACACACTAACAAGCATGCAAACGACAGCAACTCAGCTCCCTACCTTTCAAACGATTGAGAAATCCACCCCAAAGTTTCAAAAAGTACCCAAAATGGTGCCAAATATATCCAAAACGGGCTGTTTGAAAAGGTTATTTAAAAAAGAAGCCCCAGTTCTCAGCTTTCCTGTTCAAAATGGCTCCTTCTTCTTCCTGATTGCAGCACTGGCGTTGGATGGCCACAAGATGGCAGTATTTCTTTTGCAAACAAGCAGGAGCTATTTTGAAAAGGAGTATTTCCTTTCCTTTTCCCTTTCGTAACCCCCAAAAAAACAGGCTTTTTCTGTAACTTGATTTTTTCCTATATCCACAGATTTCTTTTAAGTCGGTTTTTTCTTAAGTTGAGACATCTTTAAATCGAGGTACTACTGTATTTGTTCTGAAAGTCCAATATTCCTCTAATCTGTATATCAGATGATCTTCGGGATGCTCACCTGCCCCTGGGCGATGATGCAAAAGTTGAATTGAAAAAAATGGACAGATCAATTCCTTCTTCAGTGCAGCACACAAACTGAGTAAAGACAGCAAATTTCTAACTTTTGTTTCTACACATCTATTGCAATCTTTTACAGAGCCACTAGTCACCAGGCGACTCCTTAGTTATGGCCCCAATTAGGTTGCACAAAATGCTGAGGAAAAGCAAACCAATACAAGCATAAGTATCATTTATGTGAAGAAAAACAAATGTGAGTCATCATACTGTCTATTTAGTGCCCAGGATAACGAACTGTAAATGCCATCTTCAGAAGAAACATGTTCTATGGTGATCATTCAAATGGACAATATTCATGCACCAACAGCAATAAATCACAATATGGAATACACATTCATCATCATCATCATCATCATCATCATCATCATCATCATCATCATCATCATCATCATCATCATCATCATCAGGATTCAAAACTTAAAAATGAAAAAATAAAAGCCAGACTACGTAAAATATGCGAAGTAGGAAGGAAAACAATTGTTGAAATTATTAAAATAATTAAAACGATGAATAACAGCTGCAGCAAAGAAAATTGAAAGATATGACGGACATCGAATCAAGAGAGAAAGCACATATTTTTGAAATAACTGACAATTATTTTACAAATCACTAGGAGATAATGCAGAATAAAAGATATTACCGTATATACTCAAATATAAGTCAAGTTTTTCAGCCCTTAATTTTGGCTGGAAAAAAACGGCCTTGTCTTATTTCGGGTGAATATGGTAGCCAGGTTGAGGAAGGCAGCAGAGGGCTAGTCCTGCCTGCTGCTTCGCGAGCACTCAACCGGCTTGAGGAGGGCGGTGGAGGGCTAGTCAACAGCCTTGGAAGCCCCTTCCGCGGGGGCTTGTTGGTGGCTGCAGCAGCTCGATTTGGGGGGGGGAGGGGAGAGAGAAGCAGTGGGCTTTTAAAACTTCTTTTTCATTCCCAAAGAAAGCGCCAATGTTCATCATTGGCACTTGGTTCGGGAGCGAAAAAAAGTTTTAAAAACCCGTCGCTTCTCCCTCCATCGGGCGCATAGAGGGAGAAGCGGTGGTTTATTAAAACTTGGAAGCCCCCTCTGCGGGTGTTCGTCAGTGGCTGCATTGTTGCCGGGCACCAGGAGGCCTCCCTGCAGACTTGGAAAGCCCCTTCTGCCACTTCCTGAGCGTTTGCCCGCTGGAGGCTGCCTCAGTGGTGAGGTGAGTACAGCCCACAACCCCGGCCCACCCGCTGTGTCTCTGACTGCACAAGTCTGGTGTCAGGCAAGGAATATAAGCTGACCTGAATATAACCCATTAACTTATACTGGAGTCAATAAGTTTTACCAGTTTTTAATGGTAAAAAAAACTGTCCTCGACTTATATTCGGGTGAACATATACTCGAGTATATAGGGTAGGCTCTTGTTAAGATTATGCTCTAAAATTCTGGAAAGAAATTTCGGAAAGCCCAATCAGACATTAACAAAAATGCGTCACGGATAGAAGACATATTATTTATTTATGCCCGGTCAAATTGTCCATAGTCATAGTTTATGTTCCTAAAGTAACAGAATGACTTTCAGGCTGTAAAAGGGGGGAGTGCTAATGTAGTATTGTTTTTCAATTTTTCCAAAAATTTCCACCACCACCCAAAAAAATAACCTGAAAAAACCCTGGGTTTTTTCCGAGCTTCAAAATTTACAGAAATTTCACATCTCTAATCCTCATGTCAATAAATTTAAATAAAACTGGATTGAGCTACCATATTTTAGAACAAGCAGAAAAAAATACATCCTCTGTTATACATGGAAGACATAAAACTATATGCAAAAAATTCCACAGAGATAGAATCACTGCTAAATGCAGTGCGAATATTTAGTGAAGACAACCAAATGAAATTTGGATTTGGCAAATGTGAAGCTCTGTCTAGACAACATGGCAAGATAAAAAAATAGATGGAATAGAATTAAAAACTGATATAAAATCACTATCAAGTTATTTAAATTATAAATACCTTTAAATACTAGTATCCATTAACATACTACACATAAAAGTGAAAGAACTTCAGGAAGGGAATAATCAGAAGACTGCGGAAAATCATAAAATTACAGTGGTACTTATGATAATGAATTTAATTCATTCTGTGAGTCAATTTGATAACCAGAAAGTTTGTTATCGGAAATGTGGTTTCCCAATGAAATGAATGGGAAACTGATTAATCCATTCCGGGGGTCCAAAAAAGGCAAAAAAAAAACCTGTTGATTTTTAAACAGACCTGTTTATAAAGTGTTCTGCTTATATACCACCCCATAAGTGCACTTTAAAGGCATGCAGTGCAGGAACACACACAGAGAGAACACACCCACCCCTGCAGTGCAATGCAAACATGGACAAAAGAAAGCAGCAAGTCTACCCTCAACCTGTTCCTGCCAAAAATGCAATGGGGGAAAATGTAAACATAGACAAACACAAGCAGCAAGAAGAACCCAACCCATTTTTGCTTGCAGCGCAATGGAAAAGACTGCAAACATGGACAAAAGAAAGCAGCAAGTCTAACCCCAGCCTTTTCCCGCCCAAAATTGCAACGAAAAGGAGTGCAAAGATGAATAAAAGCTAGCTCCAAAACAAATGGCAGGTTGTTCTTGCTAAAAATGCAATCGAAACCAATGCAAAAACACAAAAGCAAGGAAACCTCATGATAATAATTCAACCCAGACATGACTAAAACCTGAGGACTACAGTCGTCACATTTCATATACTGCAGTTGGACTTCCAGCCAACTTCTTGTGAGTTTTGGCATTTTGTGTGTACAGTATATGGTCTATGGGGCCCGAGAACAAAACATCTGGGTTTCCATTATTTCTTATGGGGAAATTTGCTTTGATATAAAGAGTATTTTGGTTTACAAGCATGTTTCCAGAACAGATTATGCTCATAAACCAAGGTATTACTGTACTTAGGGTTTTGATTAAAACTTATATCATCTATTGTGTAATATAAGTCAGTTTTATAATGTTGACTGACTGTGTCTGGTGTTTTTTGATACCTGGAAGTTGGTTCATGGCAACTGGACTTCTTTTCTTGAGAGACTGAAACATTTCGCTGCTCACCCAAATCAGACTGACAAAGCTGTTTGGATGAGGATCAAAACGTTTCAATCTCTCAAGAAAAGAAGTCCAGTTGCCATGACTCAACTTCCAGATAAAACCCACCTGGATGACTAAGAATTTTTTGATACCAAACTATGAATTGCCAGATCTGGACCCCAACTTTAACTTTTCACAGTACGCTGTTACCTGAATTGTCTTCTTGCTGGCCTGAAGTCTTTGTTTG
Organism: Phrynocephalus forsythii; assembly: GCA_029282475.1. Classification (NCBI taxonomy): domain Eukaryota; kingdom Metazoa; phylum Chordata; class Lepidosauria; order Squamata; family Agamidae; genus Phrynocephalus; species Phrynocephalus forsythii. The sequence goes on from JAPFRF010000004.1 coordinate 29,748,827, forward strand.
GCTACATGCAGATCAGCTGTTAACTTTTTATTTGCTTCCCTCGACTTTCTGAGAGACAATAATGCAGTTGTTCTTGAATTCTGTAAGATAGCCAACTGCTGCTGTAAGGATGCAATGCGTCCCCAGAGTGAAATGGAGCAGCCAGGCTTCTGGATCACCATACGCCTCATCTTCTCTCTGTTGACTAAGCATTGGTCACATTGATCACTAGTTCACAGGACACCTTTCATTGGTCCTTGAAGAAAACAGTATCTTCTCTTGGCCTTTACTGATGTACAGATGAATACTCTATGAAATCTGTTAATGTTGTGTTTTGAGTTAGACTACACAGCTCTTGACTGAGAACTGATTAATGTATTTATGTCACTTCAGAAAACATCAACAGTGCTCCCCAGATCCATGAAAAGGGGTAGACGTGTACTAAAAAACATGTTCAGTTTCTTCTAGCACTCTCCCAGTTAAGAGGTTCTTCTATAACAAAGATCTTTAGCAACTCCATTTTAGTTCAATTGAGGTTCATACCTCAATATGGATGAATCTACCAAACTTCACTCTTTTCTCATTCTTCATTCTTTTTAAGATCCTACTAAACTTCACGTATTTGTGTATCTGTTTCTCGAACTAGGCATTTTGCATATTTTTCAAATGGTACACACAATGGCAAGCTACTTTCTCTGTGAAACAGCGCATGCAATCAAAGGAGACCACCAATGCAGCCATGAATATGTTTATCTGACTTTTGTTATTGTCTAGTAATAGATTATCTGATCTAGGTGCTGTGGTAACAAGCAAATGATAGCAGGGGCATGTTAGGTCACAAAACCCTGCTCATGCTCATCAACATAAACTAACTTTTGGACTCTTGGTTGGCAAGAGAAACATAATTGCTCTTGTCATTCAAGGCAAGAGATAAGTAAAATTAAGAAAACACCAGAGAATCTCTCCCTTGCTTCAAATGGCATTTGATATTGGTCACTGTAATAGCAGGGGGTGGGGCACCTTCAGACCTCCAGACATTTCGGACCTCAATTCCCACATCCCTTTATCATTGACAATATAGGCTTGAAATTCTGGGAGTTGCACTTCAAAACATCTGGAGGGCTGAAGATTCCCTGCTCCTGCTACATGGGAAAGAACATAAGATGCTTCTTCCAACTATTACAGTTAGTAGGTTCTCATTTTAAGTGTGTGTTCCTTTATTCATTGCATGTTTAGAAATATCCTGATCATTCTGAAAAGTACAATCAAAACATGGAGTATGCAGCTACTAAACAAACAAACAAATCAATATCTGGCTTTCATGTCTTGAAAGGCTTCTCTGTGTTATCTAAGGATGCACAGATGAAAATATAATTTTGCTTTTAAAGTTAAAACAAAAGATAAAAGATTCTTACCTTTACTAGATTTGATGGATGACTTTATGGTCATTCTTTTAAAAGGAGCAACCTCTGTACTTTTGTTCTGCTACAGATACAAAAAATAAAAATAAGGATATCAAAAACAGTAGCCTGCACAAAGCAGGTGAACATTTTAAGAAGCTTTATCCCCTTTTTCACTACATCAAGCTAATTAGCGAGTATAAGGGAGGAGCTTTTATTTCCTGAGGTCTTGAACTGTCTGAATCCATGCTGCTATTGCTCATGAACAATGACTTAGAAAGAAATGTCAGTACTTGGTTCAAATGTCCTTTCTTTACTGTGGAAGAAATACTCCCAACTTGCCATTAGGCATGAGAATCCCACTTGACTGGAAAAGCAGACCATCATTTCGCTCCCACAAGCAACGTCTTTCTGTGAGGCAGCAGCAGAACAGGTAACCACAGAACCCTGACAAAGCAGTCACTCTTTTGAAGTGCGCCCAAAGTCATTAATGTTTGCGACTGAATTAGTTGATAGGTAATTGTGTTTAATTTGTTCACCCAGTCTGGAAGTGAAGACACATTGATAATAGGACCCAAGTGCTCCAGACACAGAATTGGACTGAGATGGCTCTTCCTCTGATTGATCAAGAAGCCTTGCCGCATGAGATGGCAAGTTAACCAGATAATCAACTGCAATTCTATTGTTATGTTTTTAAATATTTTATTGAATTTTCTAAACCTAACAAGTTAAAACAAATACATTGCTTGTGTGTTGCTGTGTTACGCGGTTCAAATACAAATATTTTCCCAATATTTCAGCCCAAGTGTTTGGTATATTCCAAATTTAAATGTTTATTTTTCACCATTATATTCATTGTTACTTATCTCCATATTCATCTAGTACAAATAATGAAAAGTACAATATTAAACTAGCCTATTTAATCTTAATTCTTCATTTTACTAAGAAGCTTGAAATCTACTTGTTCAGCTCAACATATGATAGGAATACATTTATATCTGTTTTCGTCTAATAAAAAGAGTGAAGATAGCGAATTTGACTTAATTATCCTATCTGCTCTATAACATTTAAATAATAAGCATCATCAACCAATTATATTTTATCTATTCACCTAAATTCTATCAAATTTCAAATACTGTATCAATATGTCTGAGACTAATACTTAATGGGCTATTTTTAAAAAAGAGCTGTATCTTGGTCTCTCAGTTTTGTAATGCATATAAAAGTTTCTATTCTTGGTCAATATATTCCTCTTGGAGGTCAAACAGATTAACATTTCAAGCTGGTAATCTCACTTCCCCTTTCCATTTTCACATCTTCATATTCATTTACTATTTTAAGGATGGTCCAAATACAAAGAACAGATTTGTTCATTAGAGTGACCTATCTGGTTTGGCAAATATTAAGTTAGTTTGGCAATAGTCTTAACTGGTCTATTCCAGTACACATTTCCATTCACTGTTTTCCATGTAATTAAAATCCATTATAATCCATTAATAACCAATAATAGGTGGTGTGTCTCCAATACACCAGACAGCCAGAGCTTCAAAGGCACGCCATCATTGGCCAAACACAAAAACAGCTCTTCTAAGTAATTGTCTCATTAAACCAAGTTTTGGTCTTTCCTGATAGATCCATTGCCCCCATGAAGCATGCAGATCTGTCCATTCCCATCCTCTCGAGATTTGACCTATCCAGACATCCTTCTCGTGAAGTAGAAGCTTCCACAGTAAGGCTAAGTTGCACACTCCTCTCCAAAGTTTCAATGCTCTGCTCTAGTTTCATGTTCCAAACAAAACCAATTTTGGGGCTCTCCTCCACATCTTCATCAGGTTCAAGAGAAAGTTCAGTCTCTGAAGCAGGGCCAAACTCCATACTCTCCACCTCCTCCAAACACTTCTCCTGAATGTCTCCCACAGTGCTGCTCTGTGAATCATAAGCTTGGGAACTGGGATTAGTGCTCTGATCCAGCTCCCCATTCCATTCAAAAGCAAGTTCAGAAGAAAGTTCAGTTTATAAAAAGTCTAATATATATTGCATTATGAATAGCAAATCTGCAATTTGCTGATCTGCCATTGTTTCCTAGCTGATTCTAGTCCTTGTGTTCAGTTATAGATCCATTCAAAGGTTAATCTTTCAGTTCTACTGAGCTTCAAGGAGGGAGGGATATAGGAGAGAGAGCAGGGAAGGAGAGAGAGAAAAATGTTCCAAGCCTGATATCTAAGAATGTATAAAACATTAAACATTTAGACTGTCCAAGGTCGGAGACCGCTGTTTTGCCGCTCATACCGTCTCTGTATATGAAAGGAGTTTTATATTGTAAAAGGAAGCTCTTTTTTTCTTTAAAGTGATTTACCAGTTGAAAATGCCAAAAGCAAATAAGTCCATGGTGCAGTAATCTGAAAAGTTACTTCTGTGTCAGCGTTATGAAGTAATTGCTTATTCTCCCTTCATAATTGTAGCCGCCATTTTGGGAAGTGGGGTATTAAAGTTTACTGAAGAAGGAAACCAGGTCATCACCAAGATATCTCTCTTGTAAAGTGATGGGGTAAAGCAGAGAAAAAAGAAACTGCCTTCTCACGGCAATAAAGCTTCATAAAATCCAAAATTATTTACATACTCCGGAGCCTGCAGCTGAAGACAGTTCACCATTATGACAGCCGGACTTTCTTCAGCAGGGAGATAAGGCTATTCTGGAACTGTGAAGTCTGCCGCCGTATTCTTCGCAGCCCCCAAATGCTGCTTCTCTTCGCCCCCCCTCCAAGGGGGCTTACCCTTACCAGGGTCCTGTTTATCTGGGGAAATTCAACTTGATAAGCCGGAGGGCTTATCAAGGCATCTTGCTGCGGCAAACCAGAGACCGGAAGTCCTCCTGCAATTCTATTGTTGAATTTATTAACAAATTGTCTAGGTGTGGTATTATGTGAACCTTCTACTTCCTGAGCCATACTATGAATGAGACTTGCACTTTTATAGATAGCATGGATTAAGAAGATTGTCCAAATGATAGTTTCTTGCATTGCAAATCTCTCTGGCAACAAAACCTTAAACATCTGCAATGTAGTACAATATGGAAGTACCTCCATGGGAGCATTTTCAAAGACATCAAGAAATCTCTGGCCTGGACAGCTTCAGGAGTACCCTGGGGGTTTATGCTTGAAAACTGTGCCTCTTCAAAAGTTGGGTAACATCTTTAAAGGCCACTGTTGCCTCCCATTACTCATCCTCTTTGCTACAATTCAGAATTTTGATGAGTATGCTGAACACATTTGTAATGATGCAACTGCCTTTGTGGCACTAATGTCTATGAGTGATATTTGGCTTAAGGGAGTGGTTCTCTGCCTCTCTAGACCTAGCGGGATGGGACAAAGTAACTGTGATGTTTGTGTATGAATTCTATATGTACTGGGTACACACACACACACACACACACACACACACACACACACACAGAGAGAGAGAGAGAGAGAGAGAGAGAGAGAGGAAGAGAGAGAGAGAGAGAGAGAAAGAGAAAGGGAGGGAGGCAGAGAGAGAGAGAGAGAGAGAGAGAGAGAGAGAGAGAGAGAGAGAGGAGAGAGAGAGGTGGACATTTGGCAGATTTGGGTGAAATGTTGAAGCCTAATTCCATAGCTCCACAACTCTTGCTTGAAGCCACACAGATTGTTGCTTACACTAAACTATGGGAATATTAAAGGAACGATTAAAGTTCTATTTGAGTGTTTTGATATTCCCTCTCAGTCTGCTCAGACCTATACCTTGTGTTATCTCTTGATTTGTAGGGGGAGACAGGAAGAATTAGACTCTGTCTTACTGGAGGAATGTTCCTGCCCTTTCATCCCATGGGCAGTGCTTTCTGTTTATATTTCCTCCCAACCAGAATGGTATTGAAGGACTCTCTAAACAATTTTGTGCCCCCCAACAGTGCAAAGGCAAGACTGGTTCCTAGCTTTAGCATGGTTCCTTAGAGCTTTAGCCAAATTCGTCAATGAACCAGCACTGCTCTATGAACCAGATTGTGCTCTAGCACTGAACAGGACTGAAACTTTAATCATGCTGAAGCTGCCTTGACTAATTTGTTAATGCTTTGTTTCGGTTTAAGATTGCCCTCAGGGAAGTATTTCAGAATGTCTTTAGCACAAAGACAGGCAGCCCTGGTCATAATGAATGCTGTAACCGCTAAGGCTGAGCCCTCACATACTTCTTTGAGTGCTCACTCTTCCCTTTAATCTTTCTGTTTTTTAGGGAATCCTTCTTCTTCTTGGCAGAATAAGAAGAGGACACTTAGGCTGAGAGTGCAAATCCACATGGGTGTGTGGGTAGTCTGTTCAGCAAAGTCTGTGGTAAACAGTAGAGGTTTTTTTTTTAACTTGATGGGACCTGGCAGCTGGTAATTTCTATACCTTCTTCATAATGGCTATGAAATCAACAGGGATAGGTAGATCAGAAGAGGGAGGAATAACTTGTTGAAAGTCTTGCCCAAATCCTTCAGAATGGTCACAATTCACAGGCATGAGTGTATTTCTAGGATCTAAGATTAATTCCAAACTCCCCTGGCTGGGGAAAAATAAGCCAAGTGAGAAGAACTGGATATCAGTCTAATGTCCCACTCAGAGGAGCTAGGGAAGGAGAGAGACTGTTCTATCAGAGGGATTCGTCTTTTTTTATTTGGCCCTTTTGTACTGTACTCAGGGTAGGAATCTGAGCTGATACACAGACTGGCTACACATCTCAAAATGGCTTCTTATTCCCTTCTGACCGGTTTCCGTGCTGTCAGGTCAACATTACATCTTCAGGGAACTTCCTTGGATTCCCAGCTGAGGACTAGCATGGCACTGTAATACTGGTAGTTGGGGCTTCCTCTCTCTTTTCCCACCTTATGTTTCCTTCTTCCAGCTGCTGGCATGATGAAGAGAGATTCCTTCGGCTAGAGGTCCTGACCAACTTTTTCAGCATCAATTTAATCCATGAGTAGAATTCCTAATTGAATGAGCACCTGTCAATAACCAGAGAATTTCGAGACTCAATTATAACACACATCTCCTCAGGAGGTCTTCCTCTCAGCATTTCTTGCCTGGAGTGGTAGATATGCATCGTGAGTTCCACTTTGCAGGTCCCATTCTGACATAACAGGTCACACTAGGACACTCATGGCCCATTTTGCAATAGATTGGAGAGAAGAACCCGATTCCACTGCAGAAGGCCCTGCAGGTGGCAAGAAGTTAGTAGAATGTCCTGGAATGTCCTCTGCAGGGTCAGTGCCAGTACGTAGTGAATGGAAGGTGAGATGAATAAAGGTGACAGAAATGGGAGAGGGAACAGAATGAAGAGATAAAAACAGTGAAAAAACATAAGAAAATGATATCAATAAGCTACTCAGAGTACCTCCCTGCTAGAGCCAGTGGGAGGAATAACTCAGAGTAAGTATATTATCTGACAGTAGAGGATAAAAATAAGAGCCGGAATGGTTCAGAAAAGGTCCACAAATGAAAAATTGTCTTGTGGAGAGAACACTTCTCAGCTAATCCTGGAAGTCCATCCACCACTTACTACTATCCAAGACATTTTTCAGTCAACTTTCACTACATTAAGAATTATTTCAAGATTTTAGGAGACCATGAAGTCTTCTGAGGGGCTTATACTGTCTAAAATGCCAAAGGAAGTCTTATTCAGTTAATAATGTTTTTTTCTTGATTAACATTATACTTGACACACTTTATACTAAGGCTTTCCCTCAGATCTGAAAGCCAGTGGAGGGAAGCTGCATGATGCACCTATCATGTAAACATATACAACTAATGGCTGCACAAGATACATACAGGATTTGCAGTAACACAGCAGACCTAAGTATTAAAGTCTAAATGCAGAAAGCTCAAAACCAAGATAAGGAAATGTGTGCATACGTAAAGCCTGTCTCCAAATAACCTCACAGACAACATTTGAGATCTTTCTAATACCCTGTAATGGCATGCAATTGAATGCCTTCACTGTTCCTGTGATCAAGATCCTGATAACAAAGGAATTCTCAACATAGGATCTCTACAATCATAATGGAACTCACTGCACATCATTACAACATGACTTAAGTCAAATGAACATTTCCCATAGAAAGTAATGGGAAAGCGGATTAATCCGTTCCAGATAATGAAAAAGACCCCCGAAAACAGCAATTTAACACAAATTTGACTGGGATAGGAGATTCCTTCTGGGGATGTAAATGAAATGTCTCTTCAAAGAGAGGAGGAGGCAGTGGAATTATAGTCCACAAGTTATATGCCTCCACTTTTTAATGTTCATAGCAACAATGTCTAACATTTACGTTTTACTGATTTTTAACCTGACGTTCCAAGTTCTGAATAACTCTATGCTTACCATTAGAGTCCCACCACTTTACAGCTCCCCAACTAAAATGCTTCCATTGTGGACCAGACTTCTGCAGCCAGATTTCTTACAAGACTGAGCCGACTGTCTAACCAGCGAGGCCAGCCCCGAGCTCCCGGCCCTTCTTCTCCTCCGGCAGGAGCGGCGGCTTCGGTGAGGCCGAGGACCAGCTCCAGGTGCTCTGAGCTGGCCTCGCTGAAGCCGCCGCTGCCGGAGGAGGGGAAGAAGGCAGGAGCAGTTTGGAGGCGGGAGCCGCGATGCTGGGTTGTGGCTGCCGCCCAATTCCGGTGCCTTGCGCTGGGGCTCCAAGATGTAAGTCAAAGCCTGCAACTCAAGTCAAACAGGCCCCTTCTTGCTGCAAGTCAAATATGATGCAAGTCAAGCAGTATGTAAGTGAAGGTTCCTAGCCAAATGAGACACTTCAGACTTAGAGACTGTATGTGAGATGAGTAAATAAAGTGGTCAATAGCATCATGTCAATACTGTTCAGAGATCAGAAAATGAAAAGTGACTTTGCACTTGTCACTTCGCAATCCAGAAACAGGGACATACCAATTGTAGAGTTTTGGATCTCTTCTCTATTGCATTTGATTATTTGCAAATATTAGTGATATTAAAAAGCAACTGCTGTACTGCAGCTATAATTGTGCTCACAACCTGGGGTTCAATCCCAGGTAGCCGGCTTATGGTTGACTCCTATCCTTCAGAGGTTGGTAAAATGAGCACCCAGATAGTTTGGGAGGGGGCAGGGAGCAGCGGGGAGGTAATGTGTAGCCAGCATTGTAAATTGTAAAAAGCCCAGACAGTGCTTTAAATGCTGTGGAGCGGTACATAGGAACAACACTTTTGATTTACCTGTTTGTGATGTAACTGGCTTTGGCCTTCTAAATGCACAGTATCTGGAGGCATCTGATTGACTTCCGTTTTATTTTGTTCCTTCTGATCATTTTTGTCTGCCAAAGGAATATTCTGGGCCATTTTATCCCCCTGGGTTTCAGAAGTCAGTATTTCGGAATCACTGAGAATGGCAAATTTGAAAAAAAAAGAGAAATATGAATCTTGGATGTAATGGTCTTCATAACATCCAAAGAGCAGTTACACTGTGATCTGCATAAAACTAGAGTGCATATTTGCTCCAGTTGCCAGAAAGCAGTCATACAATAACCTGACATTTACAAAGAAAAATAATGTTTCAGTGTAATAATCAGGTCATTTCACTTCCTTTATTCCCCCTCTCCAGGTTTTAACAGATGTATCCAGCTCAAAGTGAATGAAGAAAGGAAATAATACATTCAAACTACTACTGTGACACCCTGAATTACAGACCTTGGGCACTGTAGCTACATCTAAAGATCCAGAATGGACTGTTTTGTTTCTCTTCATGGAGACAGGTATCAGGAAAATTCTGAAAAGCCACTAATTATAGACAAGGAAATACATATTTCATATATTACATGGTCACAAATACAGGTGATACTTCCATCAGAGCAATAAACGGCTTGACCCAGAAACTTCTACAGACTCTACCCTGAATAAAATGGCAGATTTGCTCGAGACAATTTTCAGATTTATGGGTTAACTGTTTCTGTTTTCCTCTGAACTTAGAAGGAACCTATACATAAGCAGATGAAGGAGAAATTTATCTATAAACCTGAAAAACAATGCTCCGGATGTCAAACTGATGGTCACCAAGCTGGACTGAGGGGCCAAATTATGTTCAGTGGTTGTAGTTCTGACCTTGCCTGCACCCAGTAAGTTCTTTTTGAACATTGGTTTAGTATATCTCGCACCTGAAAATCGCTCTGTCCAACCAGTAATCTACACTGGAGACCAGGGAGCTATAAAGCTTATATCACTAGAAGTAGACTCATGGAAGACATGAATATATATAAATATAAAGGCTTGCTCAGATTTATTATATGGTCAAGAAGCCTAACAATAAGAGTAAAAGCAAATCTTGGTTACATGTACGTCTCTACTCAAGTCATAGTGTATTCCTCCACCATGACAATTTGTTTCATTATGTCTCCTTTTTAATGTAAGACACAGATAAAAGTACGATGCCCTAGTTTAGTAGTATGTTATAAAAGGAGAGTGTTAATACAGAAATTCAAGACTAAAAATTATTAGCACCTTTGTTTTCGGGAAAAGAAAAACAATCCAAAACTATGTTTTTGTTCCAAATTGATCAAATGTATTTATCTGGACAGGAATCCAGTGAGGACAAGAAAAAAATTAGGCTTAACACTTCCTATATTGTGAATAAACAGAAAGTATGGAACTGGTATAAATATTACAAATGAGAGATACTATTTAAACATTACTACAGATGTGTTTCCAACATTATAGTTTTAGGGCATCTTGAGAGAACATACTGCTATTCAGTACTGGGTATCGAGTTGTCCTTCATGTCATATCCCATCACACCTGAAGTATAAACCTACAAAGTCAGCAATTTACAAAGGATTACAAAGGCTGACCATGAAGACTCTCACCTCCTACAGCTTGTACAACAGGAGTACCTAGTAGTTTGTTTCAGATCCAGCTAGAGGGTGATAATGCAGTCTTTTAAAGCAAGCTCCAACTAAAATGGATAATGCTGTCACTTACTACAGATCTAAAATCACCCACAGATTTTCTCATCCTTGATGAATAAAAGGGGTTTTTGACACTCTGAAATACCCCATCAAAAATGGTCAGATTGTTTGCTCCCTGTACTAGATCTTTCACTCCTGTGTGAGAAGAAAATGGCTAGCAACTTCTCTTTTCTCTGAATCACTTGCAAAAACCAGTGTTTTTAAATCAAGAATGAGAACGTTCCACAATATACGTGTTTTTTTCTGAACAAAATAAAGATGTTCTCTCACACAAAAAGAATCCCCATGTATTTTTCACAAAGTAAGTGCCAAAATCCCCCAAAAATGCGCCAAAAGAAACACCCTTGTGATCTTCCCCACTGGGGAGAACATTTGCAAACATTTTTTTCAAAGCTTAGAGAATGTTACAAGCAAATTTACAACCTACGACTTACTCTGCAAGACTGACTACAAGGCAATAATAATTTAGAGCATTTTCCCTGTCAGATACGTTACCATATTTCAACACAGGAGTAGTGTGACAAGAAGGCATTTCTACACTCTTTAACTAGATGACAAAAGGGCTATCACACAAGATAAAACACAAGAATCCCCATGAATTGCTGGATAAATTTCTTTTGGGGTTCTCAAGAGCTGCGTCAGTTGATAGAGGCCAGCAGTCAGCAACATGCAGCTCCCACGGCTGCTGGATTTGCCAAAGACATAGTGGAACTGGAAAAGGTGCAGAAGAGAGCATCTAAAATGATTACTGGGCTGGGGGGCCTCCCTTATGGGTTCTTTAGTCTGGAAAAAAGGCACCTGAGGGGGGATATGACTGAGACGTACAAAATAATGCAGGGCATGAGTAAAGTGGATAAAGGAACGCTATTCTCCCTCTTACAAAATACCAGAACTAGGGGACATCCACTCAAACTGTGGGTTGGAAGAGTGAGAACAGACAAAAGAAAATATTTTTTTACACAGCGTGTTGTTAGTCTGTAGAACTCCCTGCCACAGGGTGTGGTGATGGCATCTGGCCTGGATGCCTTCAAGAGGGGATTGGACAGATTCCTGGAGGAAAAGTCCATCACAGGTTACAAACCATGATGGAGATGTGTAACCTCCAGACTTAAAACTGGGGTACTTCAAGGGCCAGATGCAGGGGAGTGGTATCAGGAGACAGATATCTAGTCTCATGCGCTTCCAGAGGCATTTGGTGGGGCCACTGTGAGATACAGGAAGCTGGACTAGATGGGCCCTTGGCCTGATCCAGCATGACTCCTCTTATGTTCTTATGTTCCTGGACTTGAAGGCCCATGAGCTCTAGGCAGGATAAACAATGGTGAGGAATGCTGGCACTTGCGGTCCAACATCTAGAGGTCTATGGACAGCATAAGGCAGTGTCCCACTACTAATCCCAAGTATTTATTTATTTATTTATTTATTGCATTTATATACCGCTGCATCTTCCTATAGGAATTTGGGACGGTGAACAATAAAAACGAACAGGGAAGACAAGCTTAAAAATGAGCAGGGAGCAATAAAAGTGGGGAGGAACCATACCCCCCACAAGAGATGGCATTGGTGGCGGCGAGAAAAATAAAATAAAATAAAATAAAAAAAATAAGAAAAATAAAATAAAAATAATAAAATCAAATAAAAGTAAATAAATAAAAATTATAAATTAACTGAAAAAGTCACCAAACACCTCCCTGAATAGATGGGTTTTCAGGGCTTTCCTGAAGGCTGGCAGGGACACTGCCAGGCGCAGCTCACTGGGAAGATGGTTCCACAACATGGGTCCCACCACAGAAAAGGCGCGGTCACACGTACACGATTTCCGTGCCTCTCTGTGTGTGGCCACCCTCAGTGGGTCTGGACCTGGTTGACCTCTGGGAGATACGCTCCGCCAGGTACTCTGGTCCCAAGTCGTAGAGGGCTTTGAAAATCAAAACCAGGACCTTGAACCTAACGGGTAACCAGTGCAAGCGAGCCAGAACTGGGGTGATGTGCTCAAATCTACGAGCATCCACCACCAGCCTGGCCGCCGCATTCTGCACCCGCTGGAGCCTCCGGAGAAGGGTCAAGGACAACCCCACATAGAGGGCATTGCAATAGTCGATCCTCGAAATCACCAGGGCCTGCACTACTGTCCTCAGGGAGGACTCATCGAGGTATGGCCGGATCTGGGCGATCCTGCGGAGATAGATAAAAGCGGCCCTGGAGGCAGCCATCACCTGGGCTTCCAGGGAGAGGGCTGAGTCCAGGACCACGCCCAGATTCCTGGCCCTGTCTGTAGGCTGGAGGGAAACACCCCTAGGGAGGGGGCCACTGTACCCAGACGAGGACGCCCCAAAGAACAGAACCTCCGTCTTCTCCGGGTTCAGCTTGAGCCGGTTATTCCTGGTCCATTCCAGGACCGCCTCCAGGCACAAGTCGAGGGAGCGTACTGCCTCCTCTGCAGAAGACGAAAAGGAGAGATAGAGCTGTGTGTCATCAGCATACTGATGACAGCAGATTCCAAATCTCCTGAAGTAGCATAGATCTATTGATTCAGTGGGGATTTACCTACTGAATTACCATCCAGGAACTAACTGAATGGGTCTCTAGTTGAGAATAACAACTGGAGCCTTGCCTTTGTCTATAACAATTATTAGAGTGGTGACTTTCAACCTCCCTGTTGCACCTGGGTCGTTACTATTACGAATGTTACCAAATACTTGGGACTAAATACTAGCAGTGGCAAGACTTTTATAAAAATCAGTATCACAGCGTATCTAATATTATTTCTAACCCTTATGTTACAGTCCTCCTGCCACTTTTAATTAGAGTGGTTATTTCCTCTGGCAGAACCAGAAGCTGACCACTCTAATTATGTTGTAGACTAAATCTGAAAGCTACAGAATGAACGCATAATCAAGACCCTACATTCAAGGCTGGAAGAATGTGACTCTTTCTAAAATATTATGCAGATAGAGGGGAACTAGTAGGGTAGAGTCCAATCGTCAACCCTTTGGGGCAGGCTTGAGAGGGTACAAGGGATTAGAGAGAGAAATTGGTATTGCCAAAAGTAGTCTCCCTGCTGGAAGGCGTTCATCACGCCATTCACCAGCAGATGGAAACTCGATGGGTTCTACTCTGCATACACAGAACAAAGAACATTACAGATGGGACAACACACCACATTGCTAGGGGGAAAAAGGTTTCTGTACAGATTTTTCTACACTAATAATTCAAACTTTATCTCACCCAAGTGGAGTGGAATCAGGCACAAAACGAGTTAATTTGTTTGAATATCATGAACACTATCCAATTTGACTCCATATAAGTTTAGATTGATGTAAGTACCAGGCAACTCATCTTAAATAATGCAAAGCAGTCCTACAAATTGGTTCAATTTTACAGCATCAGTAAGATTTATTTTAGCACACAAGCTATACTCTCTCAGGAAACCTGGGAATTCTCCTGGCAATGTGTACAGTATACTAAATCTCAGTGGGCCAAGTCTAAAAGCTGATAATGTTCTTCTCTGATAGTTGGGTTATAGATATAAAATGAAATCAGGTGGGAAACTAAGGAATTTCACACCAACTGGCCTCTTGCATCCTATGGAAACATCCTAGTGTGGCATTCCCCCCCCCCCCATTCTGACAGTGGTGTTTGCTGACGATTTTACACCTATACACCTATGCAGTTATATTTATCTTTACATAACTAATTTTCAGCTGTCATTCAATTAAGTTAGTACAATGACTGTGCAACATGAAATACATGCAATAATTAGTGTGGATGGTCCTTAATTTAAAGGACGTTAAGCAGCTTGTAGACATCTGGTTGCAAGCTGAAATGGGTCATTCAAAATTTATCTATCTAAATTAAGGGGGGGGGGAATGTTTCTCCTCCCGGGTCGGCATGTCACAAGATAACTAAACCGACTTTGCAGGCTTGCCTGGGAATCCTTAGCTGTCAGCGTTGAATATGCAAAGGGCCAGCAAATTAAATCAACCTGCCAAACTGTCAATTTCAAGCCTCATGACTGCATGAAAATAGCATCACTGGAAGAAATCAAGCATTGCTTCTTTTGGGTTTCCTGGCACCTATTCAAATACTCGTGCAGTTGTGGCTAATTTTGCATGCAAATTTCAGTCAATAAACTCAGAACAAGACCTCCCAAGATATTTCAAAGGCTCTGACAGTATTTTTTCTGAATACCAAATCGACAGTAGTTGAAATTCAATCTCTATTTGCTGGTGCTTTACATATGCACAGTGTCCCCTCTACACAGCTAAGTTAATGAGAGCCATACCTGCTTTCACTCATATCTTCCCAGCCGTCCTTACAGAAGCTCTCAAATACACTGCTCATAACCTTGATGGACTGATTGAGGAGAGGTTGGTGATGTGCTGCTAAACTCGCTTTCTTTCCTGTTTTCAACTTAACTTTGGCAGTGGTACTCTGACATCTACATTGCCCACAAGGTGTGTCACCTGTGGTATTGGAGGCCACTCTCTTTGCTTGCTCCAGGGAGCTCTGCAATTGTTTCACTTGATTCAGCAGATCTTCCTTTTCATTTCTCAATGAGTTGGCTTCTGCTGCTTGTCTCTTCAGAGAGGTGACCTCTCTCTTCAGCCCATCTATCATTAGCTGAAGCTCTGCTTTGTCCTTCTTCATTTCTGCCATCTTTTCCAGCAGAGTCTCCAGCTCCTTCTCTTTGGCCTCTGTTTCCTCTTGGTGCCGTTGAAGCAATGCTTTCAGATCACCGTTATCCTTCGTTAACCCTTCATTAACTTTCTTTAGCTTCCCCGATTCTTTCTCAAAACTCTTTATCCTCCTTTCCAACTGCAACACCTAATTAGTGAAAAATACATTTGACTTTTAACCTTTTAAATGTTAGTCAATCTGCCCATTATGTCTTAACACCCTTTATCAAAATAAAATTATGTTCAGTGCAAGGACAAAATCTATTTAAAGTACTTAATTGAAAAATAATTCCAAAGTAGTGTAGATGAATACATTTGGACTGCAATAATACATCTGTTACACAAAGGGCAGATGGTACAAGAAGTTAAAATCCCTGACAAAGTGACACAGAAGTCTAAGTGGGAACACACTAAGCAATGCATTTCAAGCATCAATTCAGGACTACACTTTATCAGTATCAGTCAAAAACAGAAGAAAAACAGGCAAACAAAACAAAAGCAAAAACATTGTGGCACCTTTAAAAGCTGCCATAGTTTAATGTGAGATTTCAGGGACAAGTCCACTTCCTCAGACTAGGTCTTCTTTATTTAGAGTGGACAGCAAAGAACAGAATAACCCGGCTACCTCCTCTGTAACTAAAGTTATTAATAGTTAGAATTTCAGTGATTTTTATGCTTATGTATAAAAGCTGATGAATTTAACATCAAAAATTCTTTTCTAGTGGAAGGATGATATCCCATGGTCTGAAACAGGCTGGTGCAAATAAACTCTCCAACTTATCATACACAGCAAATTGAAAAAGAGATTTGTAAAAAAAAGTCAATTTCTGCCAAAATTCCACTAGAATCCATAAATTAACCACATTATACCACCATTACTGTCACTTCAGTAGATATTTAAGTTCAGAGGAGTGCTCGCATGTGGCCCGTTGCTGGCTTTAGAGCAAGTTCTTCTTGATATAAGATCAATTTTGACTGTAAGAAAGGGTCTACATCTTATCAATAAAACTTTTTAGGTATAATGCTTGTATGTTTAAGGCAGTTCTTTTCCACACACTATATGGTTCAGAAACTATAATCAATCTTCTTTAAATAATGGCTGTTAAAGATGTGTGGCATAAGGTTTTTTATGTCATCTCTTAAGGGATTTGGTCAGTAATGCTAATATAAATAAAAACAATGTATTAAATATTTACAGTGGATATTACAAGAAGTCTGGTTTTTATAAAGATCAGACTTCAAATGTCATTTGTCATGGTAAATCAAATATTTTATGCTCTTCATTCATCAGCATGTGCTATTTAAAAGAAGAGACATGATACCTAATTCCAGTTATTATATTAATGGACTGCTGCTGTTCTTAGCCATAGTTACTTCCCACCATCAACTAGTTATCTACATTTTTGGGAGACATCAAGCAATTCACCGCTTTACTCTAAACCTGAGCAGTACATGTTACTTTAGTCAGAATTCCACACACCAGTGCTGGGGCTTTTCCACCCAGTTATTTATGTATTAGCCTGCATCATAAAGCACTCCTAGGCAAGATGCTTGGAGCCTTTTAAAGTTGTAAAATAGATTCTTCTTTATTTTGTGGAGGACTAAATCATTTACAGCAGCTGAATGGAAACAATGAACGTCTTCTAGGTTTGTACCCTGTACTCTCATGTTAACACCTTATATCCTTAGAGATAGAAATTAGAAGGTACCTGGCAAACAAAATTACTCTGAAAACAGAGATGATAGGTGTGACATCCTCTACTGTATTCCTCAAATTATTTCAATTACGCACTCTTCCTTAAGATAAATGAATGTGAGCATTTTCTGTTCTACATTATTACTTTAACATGATGTTTGTCATTCAGTAATAACGAGATGACAGCCTTCATTACCTGACCATATGGCAAGTGTTAGAAGTATACGCAATCACATCATCTGCTGTGAATTACTATACTTCCTACAAGCTAATTCACAAATGCAAGATAAATGGACACAGCTCTACTGATATTAAGGCACACAAGGTCCTGCCTATTCAGTTTAAGTAGATTTCTAAAACTCCCATTTAAGTTGCCCAAGAAATAGTTAGGAACAGCAAAGTAGAAAGATTCTTTGAAGGATGTTTTCTGGAACAAACAAACATATGGTAAAACATAGTCTCTTAAGTGAACAGCTGTTAACAAGCAGAACTATTTCAACAAACAAGTACCAGTTGCAGAGGTGTAAAAAGAAAACCAAATAGATGATATATCCCTTCCCTGCAGTGTTTTTTTTTTGGGGGGGGGGAGTTAACATTCCCTTTACTAGGACCATACTTTATAGTTTTAAAGAAACGGAAGTGGACAAAGCATGACCTTCAGGTTTCATTCAGCCACCCAAAGCATTTCTGCAGCCCCTAAGAGTAAAACATTAATTCAAAATTGTAATTCTCTCCCCCCCCCCGCCTGCTTTGGAAGGCCTTCTCATCAGCGCTTTCCACTTCTTGAGCTTAGGAATTCCTAAGCCCTCGCCCTAAAACAAGGAATATTCATGCATTCATTTTTTAAAAGCGCCAAACTGCCATGCTTGGACTGCCATGAGGCCTTTATTATACCTGGTGTGACTGCTGCAAGATTGAAGTTGGGAGAAGAATGTCTTGAGCTTCTTCCAGAAAAGGCAGAATATAAATCTTACAAACACTAAGAAGATGCAGTGGTGCCTCTAGATACGAAATTCGTTCCTAGTGATCTTCGTATCTTGAAAATTTTCATACCATGGATCTGAATGGGGCTCAATGCACCCTGGGAATTGCAGCCTTCCACAAAATTTTCGTACCTCGAGTTTTCCCATAGGGAATTTTCGTAACTTGAGTTTTTGTGGAAGTTTTTCAGAGGACTTCTATTCCCAGGGTGCATTGCACCCCGGACGGAGTTTCCTTTGGATCTTGAGTTTTTTTGTATCTAGGGGCATTTGTATCTGGAGGCACCACTATAGATCAATAGATAACGACAGGTTGACCCACTTTTTGGGTAGGCTCACCCATTTTTCTCCATGTATCAATATTCTATTTTGGTGGTTAATTGGAGAATGAAAGTTTTTGATGATTTCATTTATTTATTTTTCACTGCACTAGCAGTTCTCTTATCATATACTCTTGCAGATGTTTGTGAATGAACAAATGGCATGTTTTTTAAAAAATTATCAAACATGCACCAAACCAATGACAGTCCAAAATATACACTGCAGTACAGTGGTACCTCAATTTACGAATTTAATCCGTTCTGAATGCATGCTCTTAAGTCGAACTACTCTTAAGTTGGGGTACCTATCTAAAAAATTGAAAAAAATAAGTTAAAAATTGAAAAAATGAAAAAAATGTAAGTAGAGCAGACCATATCTAAAATTTGTAAGGCGGCAGTTAAAACGCCAACAGTTTTCCGCTCTTAAGTCGAATTGATCCAAGTCGAGCTGCTCTTAAGTCGGGGTACCACTGTATTTGCTAATGCAAAGTTATGTGTGCGCCCACAGCATAAGCCCATTCTGGTTAGTTTTGCAAGGGGGGAAAAGCATCAGGGTGATAGTTTTTAATATGTTGTGCACTATAAAATAACATTGAAGCCCACAGAAAAATTACTGAACCTCAGAAAAGCAAAGATATACTTCTATTTACACCACAAAGATTTCTAGATTGCTCTGCCTTGCTTGATCTCTTCATACACCTTTAAAAATTATATAGATATAGATTTCTGACACTCTTTTGGCAGTACGAGTTATTTTGAATTATAGGAGATGATTAAAAAGAAAAGAACACATGGCTTACATTCATCAGTTCTGTCTTTTAACATATGATCCCTTACACTGAAATTGAGATTTAACTTGCTGGGCTCAATATTTTAACAGATGAGAGTACCTTCTGTAATGTCTGAGCTGATATTTCTTTCGTATTCTTCTTTGGAGTACTGTTCTTGACCCCATCCTCTTCACCAAGTCTAAAGAGAAGCTCTGGAAGAAGCCACAAATAATATATAAAGGTGGTAAAACAATACTAAAGCATTTTACAGAAATTGGCTCATTAGGGAAATTGCGAATAACGTGATCTACTTTGTTGTCAAGTTATTTGGTCAGTCTCAGATGGGCAACCTCTTTTCAAATTCTTATGCTACATAATTATTACTCCATATAGCATCACAATGTTTTTCCGCAGTACAAGGTTTTCAAAGGTACAATAGATCTTCAGGTTAAAGATGCAGTACTTTTATTCCCCTCTTCATTCTTTTATGCACTATTTCCTCTGTGCCTTAAAAAGCAAATTCACTGCCTTTTTATCTACACAGTCACTAGCAGTTTTGTTCTCTGGGTCTTATTCCCTGCCAGGAAGATCAGAGTGATTGGTGAACAAAGCAAACAGAAACAGAATTAGGGTGGACGGAACTTTAAACTCTCCTTTTTGCAAGGTGAAAAGATCAGGTACTTTACAGAATAAGTCACACATGTCATTCCACTGAAACGTTCAAGATTCATAGCAATTAGAAACTTCCGCAACCAACCAATAGCCCATGATTCCACATATCAGTCTGAAGAGGAACTCTTCACCAATGGTTCCTCCTCCTCCTCCTCTTCCTCCTCTCTCTCTTCCCAAGTGTGGTATGTTAAAACTAACCTTTACAATGTGCTATCGTATTGACATCAGCAATAGAATCTCAATATGCTATTGACAGAGAGGCAGCCTCTTTAAAATGATAGCCATGGCCTTGTTTTTGTGGAACAGCACCAATCTTTTCCAGCCCCTCTCGTGGCACTTGGGAGCATGTGCGGGCAATCACCAGGGCCACACGGGGTGCCACACAGTGGTGCAGCTTGCCATAAGGATAGTCACTTGCTGACTGCAACTCTAAATCACCTCTCGCACATCTCAGATGGGCAATCTCAGAAGTGAGTTGGACCTCTCAATCCTTGCATCCTGTAAACTACACCACTGAAATGCTTTAAAAGGTTCCCACATTTATTTACCTGTCTTCAAGCATATGTCAACTATATGTAAAGAAATTAAGCGTTTGCGTGTACTGACAGACCCAATCTCACACACAGGTCCGTGTGAGCAGGTTACACCCATATTAGCACTGTAAAACAAGTTTTAAAGTGTTGCATGCAAGAAATGTACTGCAGCACGACTTGCCCAAATGCAAAAGGTATTTTTTAATTTAAGCACGCCATTCCTCCTTAGAGAGTAATGCCGACCATATGGGACAGAGGTTTGTTTTAGAAGCCTCATTCAAAACCACAAGTGGACACGGCAGGTCAGTAAAGAACTTTCAGTCCACACACAAAGCTGTAGCGGAAGAAAAGCCTGCTACTCTCTGAAGGTTAGCAATCCTCTTGGCATAAAACAGTGACTAACAAGTTTGTTAGAGTGAATTAGACCTTTCTTTTGTCTTTGGAACATGTCATGGCCAATTAAAACTTCTGTATTCATGAAATAAATGGAGCACTACTCTAAAGATAATAGAAGCTGAAAAAAGTAAAATTGTGCAGCTGGGGAATATGTACCTTTACCTTGATTTTAATCTATTAGCTCCCATGCTAGTTCCAAGCCTAGTCCCTGGGCACAGTGGTACTGCATATATTTCCTACTTCCTTTAAGTAACATGCAGTGGTAATACATTGATGCTTTTCATCTTTTTGTAAATATTCACTCATTTGAATGTCAACTGGAGTTTTTACAACAACATTTACTTTTGAGGGATTTTTTTGTTTGGTTGTTAGTCATAAACTGATCAAAGCACTCAGTGTTATCTTATAACATGATCAAATATAAGAATTACAACTACCCTACCTAAGGCACTGCACATCTAAAGCACTGAAAGCAATAAGTATGATTGAAACATTTCCCCAAGATTGAAAATATTAGTAGCTTAGAATGCAACAAACGAAAGAGAGAACCACATCTCTGAAAACATTCACTCCTACCATGGAAATTTAGTTGTTCTAAATGTTGTTGACGGTGCAGATACCGACACAACAGTTAAATGATGTTTCGAATAATTTTAGGTTGTACAGCAAAGAGGCATTTGCAATGTTCTTCAAGGAGTGCCCTTATTCAAGCCTCCAGCTAGCCCAGCAATTCTAATGAGGATACCCTTCTTCTTTTTCCTTGCATACCCCTCCCACTCTTGGTCCCTTCGCAGACTGCAATTCCTGGACCAATTCCTCTTCTCACATGCATCTCCAATGGTAGAACGTGCAACTCCCTTACCCTAATATTCTGTATGCCTGAAAACTCACAGCTATGTACAGTGGTACCTTGCTGCCCAGAGACCTCTTGGAAGTGGAGCGGCTAAATTTTTTTGTAAATAAAATAAATAAATAAATAAGACAAATTTAATTCATTCTATGGGTCAATTTGTTTTACAAAAAAATCATCCCTACAAAACGTGGTTTCCCATAGGAATGAATGAGAAACCAATTAATCCATTCTGGAGGTCCAAAAAAAGGCCCAAAAGAGCCCTTTTTGTTCAGACCTCCTTATACAGGGCACTTTAAGACATGCAGAGCTGGAACCCCTCCCCTGAGAATACCCCCCCATAGTGCAATGCAAAAGAAAAGCTCCACGACAAACCCCTGGTCGTTCCTGCCACAAGTGCAATGAAAACCAATGCAAAGAAAGCAAGGAAACCTCAGCTCCCTGCCTTTCCAAGTTTTAAAAGTCCACAAACTGCTGCAAAACCATGTCCAGAATGGCTGCAAAATTTGATGAAAAAAACTCCTCCCATCCTTCCACAAACTACTCAGGTGCAATGCATCCTAGGTAAATTCTTTCAAAATGGGGAATGGATTTTCGTCTTGCAAGGCATCCCACTGGGAATTTTCGTCTTGAGAAGCATGCCTATTCCCAGATATTTCATTTGTCTTATGAGATTTTTGTTTTATGCGGAATTTGTCTTGCAGTACCACTGTCTTAGGCCATTTTGTTTCGGGCTGTTGGTTTTAAAGCGGTTCTATCATGTTTTCCTAGCTGAAAAGACAGCTGCCAACTGGCGAAAGTACCACACAGTGGAGGAAAGCAGTAGCACAATAAAGTTTGCATAATTTGAGGAACTGCACAGAAACTTTGATACCAGCTAAGGCAAAATGACATCTACCAGCTAGTGAAAGCCCACCACAAAAGGACTTGAGGATATTGAAAGATTCCATGGTGTCACTGATGACAATGGAAAGCTGATCAATATTTGTGTCATGGCAACAAAGTGCTGGCAGGATTACTTTGAGAAAGTATCCACAGAAGAGTTCCCGCAGCCCCCTGATCCATTATGTTCCCTCAGTTCTAGGGCTTGTGCAACCTATCACATTTGATGAAGTGGCCATGGCGATGACACAGATGGAAAACGGGCAAAGCCACAGGACCAGATGATGTGGCGACACAACACCGGAACCCCTGCAACTGACTGATGGAACTCTTTAACCAGACTTTGCTGGAGAAGAAGATATCCGATGAGTGGCAACATAACACAACAGTGCCAACCTGGAAAAAGAAGGGGAACCTTGCCAAATGCACCAAGTACAGGCTAATTAGATTACTTTCACACACTCTGTCAACAACACACGAATCCACACGATAGTCCAACTAAGTGTCAGTCAAACTAGCTTCATCAAAAACTGCAGAATGACAGATGCAATCCATGTTGTCCAACTCCTACTTGTAAAACACAGGGAGAAAATGGAAACCAGTGCATGCAGCTTTCTGTGGCCACAAAAAAGCGTTTGACCGAGTCTGACATGATCTCATCTGGTATGCACTGCGACACCATGGAATCCCAGAGGAACTTGTTAGTTGGGAACTCTATGAGTTGGAAACTCTGCTCTACGAGTCGCCAAAGAGCCGTGTAAAGGCTATTGCTGGTACATCGAAAGATTTTCGTATCACAGTTGGGGTCCACTACGGATCAGCACTCTCCCCACTTCTTTTCATTCTGGTGGGAAAACGGCTAAGAAAGGGGAATAACTAAGCAAGTAGAAACACTATATTGTTTTGCTCCCTAGCTGGTCACGTGAGTCTGTAATTACCTGGAATTTCATCCATTACTGATTGTGTGGGTGTGTCAGAACTTTACTTCAATACATCTGGAGGACATCAGACTAGGAAGGACTGTTCTGGTGCACACAGGGATAATACTTCCACAATGGTACACAAGTCTCTCAAGATATCCTCATCAGCAGAGTCCATTGTTGACTCCCATACTAGGGAGAATGTTGAGGAACACGACCCCAGTACTTGTTGGTCTGCCTTCCATCTTTCCTAGCAGATTACAATTTAAAGTCCCCCTTCTCCACATCACATTCTTCCAAATCCTTGCCTCCTGCACTTGGCATTCTGGCTGTGTTGCTCCTCCAGAAGAGTTCTCCAGCCACATCCAGAATCATTTGTCTTTTCTGATCCACAACATAGACAGGTGGGCTTCAGGTTGCTATGTCTCTTCTCCTTCAGGTCTTTCCTTAATCTTTCTTTGTAACTGTAGCCCTCACTTGGATTTTCAAAAGGGCTTCCCTCAGGTGTTAAAGGAAATCGTTAACCTCACATTCATAATCTTTGGACATGTGCATAAAATTCCCCACCTTATATCTATCTATCTATCTATCTATCTATCTATCAAATAAAATTTTACACATTTCTACTAAGAGATATGTGCCAATGAATTCAATGCAATTTACTCTAGTGTAAATGAATGTAGGACTCTGAGAGAGTTATCCCTATTCCAATACACTCTCTTATATGCATCTTTTAAGCTCATCCAACTCAGGCAAAATCATAGCAGTTTTGTTGATGTCAGGAGAATGGGATAAGGTCAAACTCTTCCGAAGCACAGCAACGTCTAATACATACAAACAATGATAACGTAACCCCCCAAAAGAGCATTCCTTACAAAACTGCCATCACAGGTAAAGGAACTATATACAAGAAGTAACTACTTATTTATAATGATTTTCTTTAAATGTTAGAATTCATTAATCCCAAGAAGCTCAGGGCCCTTGTTTAGCCTCAGGACCACACCGCCGATTCAAAGATCATACAGGATGGACAGTACAAACCTTGATTTTTGGTTTCTGATTCTCAAGAAATTGCCCATCATACAAGAAACTTAGTTATGTTTTGGCACTATTTGTGAACGTAAAAATCATATTTGTATCTGAATGAAAAATTATAATCAGAGCTATAATCAGAGTGCATATTCTGAATTGAGTCTGAGAAAACTATCACATCATAAATATCTGAACTAACAAGCCATATGGTTATTATTCTGTGTCCAGGCATAACCATAATATCCATTCCAAAATGAACATAAAATCCAAATGTTGAAAAGGTGGGAAATTAAAATAGACTAGCAGATCTATTTTTTGAGTTCTAATTAAGTCTCGATTCAGTTTACCTTCTCGTTCTTGTTGTAGGCACATATTCAGTTCTTGTATTGTAGCTTTATATCTACCTGCGTGCACTTTCATCTGATCCAGTTCCTCTTCTAAATTAATTCTAGGAAAACAAACGTAAAAATGAATGTTGCAGAAAGAATACCAAGAAGGTGAATGTGACATAGATTACAAAATGATCCCTGAATAAAAACCATGACAATAGGCCCTTGTTTAGTTGGCTGCAGTATGGATGGCAGTAACAAACTTTCGTTCTCTACCCCTTCCATGACTATCTGGGGAGGGCAATAGCTTTTATGCATATCACTACTGCTCCTATCAGGCACCTTCAACTCAATTCCTCATGCAATAATTTTCTCATTAGATTTGCCTTAGTCTATGGACATGGGATCACAAAGAGTCGGTCACGACTGTAACGATGCAACACAACATGTGTAGCATTTTCAGTGGAGTTTGAAGAAATGCTGCGAGGAAGATGGAACAGGGCAGTTCACTTCTGCCAGTCCTGCATGTACTGCCAGGCTGTCTATGGCCTATGGAGACACTATGACAGAGTTATCTCCCAAAGGTCCTGTCCTTAATAACTCTGTTATTGTTATTTATTTATATATTTATTTTTATATTTGTATACCGTGCCTATTTCCCAAAAGGGAATGCTGGGTGGTTCACATAAAACACAATAATAATAATAATAATAATAATAATAATAATAATAATAATAATAATAATAATAATAATAATAATAATAATAATAATAAACAAGGAAAAATACACAACAACAAATATTCAAGAGGCATAAAACAACTGATAACAAGCATAGAGTTCAAGATGGGAAATAACAATACACACCATAGTGGACATAGTGGAACATAGTGACATAGTGGAACTGGAAAAGGTGCAGAAGAGAACGACTAAAATGATTACTGGGCTGGGGCACCTCCCTTATGAGGAAAGGCTAAAACATTTCGGGCTCTTTAGTCTGGAAAAAAGGCGCTTGAGGGGGGATATGATTGAGATGTACAAAATAATGCAGGGCATGAGTAAAGTGGATAGAGGGAAGCTCTTCTCCCTCTCACAAAATACCAGAACTAGGGGACATACACTCAAATTGAGGGCTGGGCGAGTAAGAACAGACAAAAGAAAATATTTTTTCACCCAGCGCGTTGTTAGTATATGGAACTCCCTGCCACAGGATGTGGTGATGGCACCTGGCCTGGATGCCTTCAAAAGGGAATTGGACAGATTCCTGGAGGAAAAGTCCATCACAGGTTACAAACCATGATGGAGATGTGTAATCTCCAGGCTTAAAACCGGGGTACTTCAAGGGCCAGATGCAGGGGAGTGGTATCAGGAGACAGATATCTAGCCTCATGCTCTCCCAAACGCATCTGGTGGGGCCACTGTGAGATACAGGAAGCTGGACTAGATGGGCCTTTGGTCTGATCCAGCATGGCTCTTCTTATGTTCTTATGTACCATAGCGATTGCCGAAGGCATCCCTAAACAACTAGGTTTTAACAGCTTTTTTGAATGATGCCAGGGAAGGAGCCTGGCATATCTCACTCAGCAATTTGTTCCAGAGAGCTGGGCCAGCTACCGAAAAAGCTCAATTGTGCATTGCAACTTTGTGGGCCTCCCTGGGGGTGGCCACCCGGAGCGAGAGAGCCATGGAGGATCGGGTGAGCCAGGCCAATTTTGACCTTAGGGAGATATGCTCTACCAGACACGCTCTTGGCTGTCACATCACACTGCTGACTCATGTTCAATTTGCGGTCCACCAAGACCCCCAGATCCCTTTCACAGGTACTATTTTCCAGCCAGGTGTCTCCCATCCTATATCTGTGCAATTCATTCTTTTTACCTAGATGCAGCACCATACATTTCTCTGTTGAAATCCATTCCATTAGCTTGGGCCCAGCACTCTAATCTGTCAAGGTTCTTTTGGATTTTCATCATATCCTCTAGGGAATTAGCAACCCCTCCTATTTGGTATTATCAGCAAATCTGATCAGCCTACTCTCTATTCCTTCCTCCAAGTCATTAATAAAGAGATTGAATAGCACCAGACCCAGAACAGAAACCTCTCCCCCACACACACACACACTGTTCACATCTCTCCAAGATGAAGAGAAGCCATTTATAATCACCCTTTTGGTGCAATCAGCCAACCAATTACAAATCCATCTAACAGTGGCACTATCTATCCCACATTCTACAAACTTCTTTGCAAGTATACCATTGGGAACCTTAATGAAGGCCTTACTGAAATCTAGATAAGCAATATCCACAGCATTCCCCTCATCCACCAGGCCTGTAATTCTATCAAAGAAAGATCAAATTGGTTTGGCATGACTTGTTTTTAAGAAACCCGTGTTGACTTCTCATAATGATAATGTTGCTAGTTAAATAATTACAGACTATCTGCTTAATAATTTGTTCTAGGATCTTGCCAGGAATTGAAGTCAAACTGATTGGGGAGGGGTAATTATTTGCCCCCCTTTGAATACAGGAACAACATTGGCCTCCTCAAATCTATGGGGTCTTCCCCTGTTCTCCAGGACTTCTCAAAGATTATTGCCAATGGTACTGAAATTACTTCTGCCAGTTCTTTAAATATCCTTGGGTGTAATTCATCTGGCCCAGGAGACTGAAATTCATTTAATGTTTCCAGGTGTTCCTGTACTACCTCTTTACCTATTCTATGGTACAATTCCCATCCTACCTCATCTACCTTGGCACCAAGGGAACTGTTTTTCCCTTTTTGGAGAAAACTGAGGCAAAGAAGGTGTTGAGTAGTTCTGTCTTTTCCTTGTCTCCTGTTAGTAATTGGTTACAGTAATCCCCCGCCATTTCGCAATTCATGTACTGTGGTCCCGCTCTGTCGCGGGACTACAGTAATGCCGGGGCTGGGCGGGGGGAGAAAAAATGTTATTTTCCCACCCCAGTGCCAATGACCTGGAGGCAGGGCTTTTAAAACCTTTTTCTTCCTTCCCCAAGCCCCGGGCTCCAGCTCGGTGGTGGATCAGATCCCCCAACGCCACTCGCCCAGGGTGCCCCCAAGAAGTCTTGGAGCAGCCCCGGCGAGCGGTGGTGGGGGATCTGATTGCCCGTCGGCACTTCCCAGGGCTGCTCCAAGACTTCTTGGAGCAGCCCGGGCGAACGGCGGCAGCGGATCAGATCCCCCAATGCCGCTCACCCAGGCTTGGAGCAGCCCGGGCGAGTGGCGGTGGGGGATCTGATCACCCCCTGCCCACCAGGCCCCACCCGACCTGCATCCGCATATCACGGATTATCAGTCATTGTGGGTCGGGTGGGTCCCTAACCTCCGTGATAGGCGGGGGATTACTGTATCATCATCATGCAGAGAGCCTATCATTTCCTTATGTTTCCTTTTGCTGCGGTCATAACTAAAGAAATCATTTTTACTATATTTAATCTCTCTGGCAAGTCTAAGTTCATTTTGTGCTTTAGCTTTTGTTTACCACCCCCTGCATATATTAGCTATTTGCTTATATATATCCATGAGGAGACTAATGAAAAGGGAACCTTCTAACGCGGCGGTTAGAGGGAACTGAGGGTTTGGACGGGAAGCCTCCCACACATGTGCGGTGGGAGGCAGAGGAGACTAATGAGCTGTTCTTTTTCTAGAAAAGTCTGGAGCCTTGTGTGTGCGCACTTGCAACCCAACTGTGTGGCTTCACGAAGGACACAAAGAACTAAACATTTCTAAAAGAACAAGCATCAGAACATTAATGATTCTGAAGATCCTGGTTCTCCCTCCTTAAATCTTTACACAACACAAAGCAGAATCCCACTACCTGCAGTCTAACTGACTGGATATGGTACAGGAAACTATGAGTGCTATGTTACTGAAATTGAGAAAAAACACACAGGTAGATTCTTCAAGGCTTGGCCAGTCAAACCACATAGGTAAGAGGATGTGTTCAGCTTGGTGAGTGAAACATTGTCCATATATTGTACTTAGAAAAGTACAGGAAGGGTGGTGTAACATTGCCAGTGTCCATCTGTTCATCCCTGATGTGGTTAGACTTTACATTTAACACTTTTCACAGGAATAATCCATACCCCCTGAGGAAATACTGGGAATCCCACTGCACTTTCCCAAGGAGTATGGGAAATTTAAGACTTCTTAAAAAGAGTAGCTTAGCTCCACAAATGTGAATCAGCATTTTACCTCACACTAACAAAAGTATTCCCCAACTGCCAATTTAGAATATTTTTCCTCTAGATGATTACAACTCTCTTTGGTTGTTGTTTGTACACAGTTTGGAAAATACCATGTACATCTGCTTAGGGTGAAATTTATTACCACAAGAAGAGATTTTATGCTAGGTATAGAGATACTTTAGAAAGACTCTATCACATCCATCTCCAGTAATATTAGTGTGTGTTGTGCTGTTACAGTCGTGACTGACTCTCTGTGATCCCATGTCCATGGAGTTTTCTTGACAGGAATACTGGATTGGTTTGCCAGTTCCTACTCCAGGTGCCTACAGCACCTGGTATTCCCTGGTAGTCTCCCATCCAAGTACTAACCAGGGCCAACCCTGCTTAGTTTCCAAAATCAGGCGAGATCAGATGTGCTTATGGTATCTAGGCAGCTAGTAATATTAGTAATCTGTCCCAATGGCCTTTTTGTTTTTGAAGCAAATTCACTCCCCTAAATTAAGCATCCTCTTTTACGGATGTCAAGATTTCCATGTTTCTCTTTGCTAGATGACAATGGTCTCTGAGATGTTAGTCATAGGCACAAGAAACATGTTACAAAAACTATGCAAAAGAACATACTGCCCACATCCTGTTGGGTTTCCACCGAACGGAAAGTCTTGCCAGCATGATAATACAGAATTATACCACCTATAAAAAGCATTAGTGTAGTGCCATGATCTCCATGAAGAAAACTCACCCTCTGCTCACCAACTGCAGAGCTTGACGACAACACTTCCCCTCAGTGGACTCTTTAACAGAATAAGGGACTAATGAAAGCAACAGAAAAATCTGAGCTGCATTTAGCCTTTATGCTTTCTTCAATGATGAGGATCCATTACGACTGGTAGCCCCAGAAGCTACTGCTAAATATAATCTAAGACAAAGTCCAGTACACTGATTTGACAGACTTGCTCAGTCTGCAAATCTCCATAAATTGGGCATAAATTGGGCCAGATATTTAAACTTTCCAATTTATTCTTCAGTCCCAATGTTTAGGTACCATCTACTTTATTCTGGAAACAAGACACACAGTTGCAAACTTCTGTGGAATTTTGGTTGGTTGTGATTAAAAAAAACTTGTTTATTTTCTATCTTCGTTTCTTACACATGCTGACACAGTTTGAAAAATGGCTCATAAAAGAACCAGTGTCACCATATGAGCATGCTTATACTTTCAGTGAGAACTGAGCACTGTTTTACTTGCTTTTATAATTAGACATGGGCACGACCAGAAAAAAATGACATTTCGAGTTTTCGTTTGTCCGTTTCGGGTCGTTTCCTTTTGTCGTGAAATTTTTCAAAAATTTGTTGTTTCCATTTGTCATTTCCACCGCGATTTAGTGCGATTTGACTTAGGGCGTCCTGCAATCAAGTATTTTTTTTAGACAGCGGGCGGGGCGGGTGGGCGGGCGCGGGGGCCATGGGCGGCCGGTGGCCGCGGGCGGGCGAGTGGGCGGGCGGCGGCGTGGGCCGCAGGCGGGTGGCGGCGCGGGCAGACGGGCGAGTGGGCAGTTAGGATATCACTTAGGATAGAGGTTCTGTTCTTGACTTGCACCCCAAATGTGTGTGTGTGCAAGCAAATTGAAGTTGGGAAAATAGAAAATAAATGGTAGTATATAATATATTTTTAAAATAAATTGACACCTCCCACTCCCAGTCGAACCTCCCCCTTTATCCAATATCAGAAAAAAATCCTCAAACTGCCAGAGAAGAAATAAAGAATAAACTGCTATTCCCTTCAGCAGACAAAGCTGCAGGGAATCAAAGAAATTATTTTCTAAATTCAATTCCCTCCCTGCCTGCCTAACTTAAATTCTAAAGCCTCCAGCCTCCCTCCTCAATCTCGATCCGATCACACCAGCACCAGCAGCCAGCCCTCCTCCCTCAACCACATCCATACACCCGACTGCGATTTCTGGAAGGTGCC
Organism: Phrynocephalus forsythii; assembly: GCA_029282475.1. Classification (NCBI taxonomy): domain Eukaryota; kingdom Metazoa; phylum Chordata; class Lepidosauria; order Squamata; family Agamidae; genus Phrynocephalus; species Phrynocephalus forsythii. The sequence continues at coordinate 29,779,412 of JAPFRF010000004.1, forward strand.
TCGGCTTTTTATGCCCTCCGAGACATCCAGAAGTGTCAGTCAAAAACCTGGCGATGCCATTGGTGGAATGGTTCAAAAAAATTGCATGGTCCCATCCCATGCCCAATCCAAATGGGCAGGTCTAAAAAAATAAAAAATAAAATAAAATAAAATAAAATCAATACGACGTTTTATTGCTATAAAAAACCCACTGCTGCTACTATAAAAATTCAGGCATTTAAAATAAATGAATTTCACATGTTTCTGTGGTGATTTGGTGTGTTTTTTGACCACGATTTCAAAAGAAAAATTGCGGTCGCCATTTTGGATCACCCCCCCCCACCGCATGGCATGCAGCGAGACAGACGAGGAGGATGACTCCCCCCCTCCAGCCTGGTGCAAGCAGCCCAGGACAGGAGAAGAGGGGGGGAAAGGCCGGGGACCTCCCAGAAATCACCCCTCTGGTAGGTGGCAAAGCCTCAGGCAGGCATATTTTCGCCTGCTTTTTTGGCCGGGAGTCGGGGGGGGTTATAAAAACTTTTTAAAACTTTTTCTGTGCTTCGCATTGCGCGATCGCCGCAATGCCACAAACGGAAACGAAAAACCCGACCAAATTTTTCTTTTTTCGGTTCAAGTTCGAGTTCTGACGGCTTAATTATCGTTACCATTTCCGTTATGTAACGGAAACGATAACCGAAAATGGAAACGACAATTTCACCGAGTCATGCCCATGTCTATTTATAATTATCGGACTGTCTCTTCGCTATGAAGTTTCGCCGTCTACTGTATGCCAGCAGTTGTTTTGCATTCCAGTACTGTATTTTTAATAGTAAATTAAAAGGAACAATTCCAAGATAAATAACTCCATTCCTTAATTCCAGCTAATAATGGTAACTAATTTCTGAGGAACAAAATTTTAAGTAATTAAAAATAAAGACTGCATAAAAATAACTTTCCAAGACAAACTTAACTCCTATTTTTCTTCAGAGAACCATTGAGAAACTAGTGACAGGCTTGCCCTTTAATTCTACTGTCAGCACAGCTGCAACAAATTATGGCCAAAAAGAACAGGCATACTGCAATGTGCTTGTACCATACTTCACCAGTATTTCCCCAATGTATTTAAGGTTATAAGATCTGAAATAAGCTTGAACCAGATCTGACTTCCTAAGCAGTAAAATACAAGGATGATAAAAGTTTTCCCTTTGCCCCTTCAGTGTGAAGACTCAGGTACATCTGCTAGCAATAAGGGCAAAATATACTCTTTCAAAAATGTCTGTGTGTGCGGGTTTGTGTGTGTATGTCAACTGACAGCTTTGGGAGGCAAGAGCAAATTTTGGAACAGGTGTTTGATCTAGCCCAAAAAAATTACATACATTAGGGCAGTGATGGCGAACCTTTTAGAGACCAAGTGCCCAAACTGCAATTCAGAACCCACTAAATTTTTGACAAAGTGCCAATACAGTAATTTAACCTGTATACAGGTGGCTATGAAGGGGCGATGTCAGGTGCCTACAGAAAGGGCTCCGAGTGCCACCTTTGGCACCCATGCCATAGGTTTGTCATCACTGCATTAGGGGATAAGACTACCAAAGGAGGGTGTAAAGCAAAAATAAAATAAAAAGTACAAGTATTCTTCATATTTTACTCATCATTGTGCTACCAAAATGGTTTAATCAAATTTCTTGTCCTGTTTGGGTTATCTGAAAGTGACTGCAATTTGGTAACTACCAGCTAATCTAGACCTGCTGCTTGACTTTTCTTCCATTTCCCAACCTAGATCAGCTAAAAAGCCACTATCATGTTGGTTGCAATTGACCAAAATAAGAACATGGATAGAGAGCACAGGGGTGGGTTACAGGGAGATATGCATTTTCCTTCTTTCCTATCTGTTGTTTCTGTTATGGTTATCCCTCCGCAGTTTGGGACCTGAATACCTGGCAGAGCGGATCTCCCAGAGGTCGACTGAGGCCTGTCCCACCAGAATGTCATGGGTCCTCTCATTTCGGGTGGCCATGCCCAGAGTTGCCAGGAAATCAGCTACCCGAAACTGGGCCTTCTCTGTGGCTTGGCACCTCACTCTGGAACCACCTTCCAAGTGAGTTGCGCCTTGCTCCGTCCCTGCTATCCTTCAAAAAAGGTCTTAAAATTGCTTTTTAGAGGCATTTAGCGACCATCAGTCTGTGTAGGGTTTTTCCCCCTCTTCTTCTGAGACATACTTGCCACCATCTTTGCTGCTTTTTATTTCATTTTCATTTTCATTTTTTTAATATTGGTGTTACTGTAACATTAAACTGTTGTAAACCGCCTGGAGTTCCATTGGAAGACAGGTGGTAAATAAATAAATAAATAAATAAATAAATAAATAAATAAATAAATAAATAAATAGCTATTTATTTTCTCTCAGAACCGAAACATGTAGCTCTGATTTTTGAGGCATCTACAAGAATTGAAGGATCTGACCTTTCAGAGTACTCCATGGAGACAACTTACCAGAACTCACCATTACCACTTCTAGTCGCACAGGGCTCCCATTTTGCACTGTACGGCACTAGATCACCCATTTGCAGCCTGCCCACTGCCTTTGTCACCTCCCTACCTAGTCCTGCCAATACCCCCAATTCCTCCTTCTCCTTCTCCGCTGTTGCTATCTTGAGGGACGGGACAATCTTCCCTGCCAGGAGCCAGGCCTGCTGTCTTTGTGCATCCCCCACTATCAGGTGATAGGTGGAGGCTTGTACAGAGACTGCAGTCCCATGGCCCAGAAGGGAAGCCAGGCCTGCTGTCTCCCAAGTTGGTGGCAGAGGGTGAGGACAAAATACAGGAGGCAACAGATACAGAGACAACAGGGGCAGGCTATCGGGGCAGGGGGAGTAGGTGAATGAATTTTGCCAACCCCCAAAAAACACATTTTTTGCTAATTCCAACTCTTATCTTGGCATTCTTTCTTCTCTTGTTTTTTAGATTTACCTGCTGAACAAGACCAACATCTACCTATCTATCCATCCATACATCCATCTCCCTCTCTCTTTCCAACAAGTACTCTTCCTCTCACTGGATTGTCTCTCATCCCAAAAGCAACCTATGCTTTGCCACTGGTGCACAATCAACTACCGTTGTACCCTACTCTCCTATCTGCTCAGTCCCTGCTATTGAGTCCAATACCTCTTTGTTCTGAAATGTTTACTAATTTTCCCCCTCACTCTCAATCCTCCTCGCCAGCTAAAGCGAATTTAGTCTTTAGTGCTGCATTTTTCATTTGATTGAGGGACTCCAGTCCAGATAGATTCCGTCAGTTCCAGTCACTGTTTGGGCTACAGCAGCAGTAATGGTTAAATGCAATAAGAAGAATACCATGTTATGACATTCTTTCCTAAAAATAATGACTTCCAAATAAAGACATCAAACTTCCCAAAGCAACTTGCTAACAAATTATATTGTAATTTGTAATTCATTTATTTGAAGATCTGTTTTCCACCCACTAAGAATCACCAGCTTCTGTCACCAAAGATGTGTCTCTTAACTGGCTCAAATTCCACTCCATAGATAAGGAAAAATGACCTATGATGAATCACACTGTGGCATGCAAGCACCCAGTACTACTCATGCCAGCTGCCCGCTATCACTGGCTGGAATTACTACACAATTTGGTCATTCAATTTGAATCCCTCACACCACATATCTGAAGTCCATCTATCCTGGTTGTCCAAGCTCCATTCAATTGTTATCTACTTTTGCAGTGTGACAGAGGCAAGGGAAGTTACCAGATTACCCCAGGGCTCATGCCATACTTTTCAAAGAGATTTAATGAAAACAAGAGCATGCTGGATCACACTGAGATAACCCCTACACTGCCAAGATAACATGTGAATTGATCTTAACTGAGATCCTAGAGGAGACTAAAAACAGATAAAAATTTACATTCTCTTGCAGCCTTCTTCCCATCATCAAGAACAACCTTAATGCCCTCTGAGTGAGTTACTCAGTGATAATTCATATTAATAAGCTCTCCCAACCACAGATTATTTGTGAAATACATTATATTCTTCCTCATTATTTCAATTTGGGAAAGGTTATTTTGCAGCTAGCAGGTATTAATCCAATGAAGGGTCTGTATAGAGAAGTAACAAAACCATCGAATCCTCCAGTATTTAATAATAATGAGAATTATTACAAATAATTTAATGTAGCAGGGCTATCTCTATTGACCTCTGCGAAACACTTAGTATTTAGATAATCATTACCTCATTTGTACATAACTTTTTCATAGGAGACATATCCCTTCCGGACCCCTGAGAACCTTTGGAAAATCTAAATGCACAATAAAATTACAAAATCAATCAGCGCAGCAGTGGTTCTTCTCAGGCTCTCAAGCATCTCTCATATTGATCACAGTCAGAAGATCCAATAAAATAACTGTTCCCTCTCTATAACATATTCTCCCCCATATACAAATTCTGGCCTCATCCATTGTTTGTAGCCTTTCTTCAAACTTTGCATGCAGAAATGGGCTTCAATATAGGCCTACATGGAAGCAAAAGTAAGTGCAGAAAGACTGTTGAAAGACCACGAGTTTATTGAATCTGGAAGTTGAGTCACAGCAGCTGGACTTCTTTTCTTATGAGATCAAAACGTTTCGCTACTCATCCAAGCAGCTTCGTCAGTATGAGAAAAGTTAGTGGTGGGGCCTCTAATTTATAGTTCACCTTCATTTCACATTACCCTGGTCTGAATAGGTTCATTAGGTGGACAATGACTTGAATCGGCTTGCTAGATGTACAATACCCTGGGGTGCGTGAAAGTCCCACCTATTCAACCCTTCCCAACACCTATTAAGTATGGGTCATTGAGCTATGGCCTCGCTGATGGAGGTGTGAAGTGCTTCTGATTTATCTGGGGATCGATGAAGGGGCAGCATGATAAGTGGCAGACAAATTATGTCTGAGTGCCCCACATCTGTTGAGAGAGGGATTTTAAATGTACATGTAAATGGCTTCCCTGACCCCTCCATCGAACCACCTATCTTCTCTGTCTAATATGTGTATATCCTCATCTTTGAATGAGTGTCCTTTGCCCATCAAATGAAGGTACATCACTGATTCTGGTCCTGAGCTGTTGTCCCTCCTGTGTTGGGCTATCCCCCTGTTTAGCAGCTGTTTGGTTTCTCCAATGTAGAACTCGGCCTTAGTGTGTTTGTGGGTTTGAAGTAAATGGTGATGTGGTATTTGCCAGAAAATCCTTTTAAGCTTTTCAGCCACTCCAGCCATTCCTTACATGATTTCTCCTGTAGGTGTTTTGGAACAACAGATAAAATAAATGGATCAAATTGCAAATAAGAGGGGGGTTGTTTCACCTCCTGTTTTTTTATTCAGATAACCTGTTCCAGGTTTGACTTACAGATGCAGAGGAAAGCTATATGGTGATACAGCCAGCTGTAAGTACTGAGATGGGAGTAATTTTTTTCTCCAGCTGCCACGAGTTTCTACACAAGAAACTCAGTTTTCTTCTCTCCTCTTATTTTTTTGTCTTCAAATTATACAGTACCATTCACCTGGTATGAAAAGAAGTGTCTTCAAAAGTTGTTTGTATGCAAGAAAAAACAGAACTAGCCATAAGTGGCATATGAATTAAACATAGCAATACAATTTGCCACAATCAGTACCAAAAAAAAAAAAGTATGGGAATGGTGCTCACCCTCCTTAGTCACAAGAAACCTATAGCATTTAGCATTTGAATAAAATTTGTTTACAAAAAGCTTTTATGCATGATGCATGTGATGAAATCAGCAACTGTCTACAAAATCTTAAACTAAAGGAAAAAATTAAGTCTTTAAAAGTTAAGGTGCCACAAGACTCTGTTATATTTAATAGAATAGACAAACATGGTTGGCTAAGCTGAAATTTTGGAGAGAAAAATAAATAACAGTAAGTGTTCTATGAGGTTAGCTGTTCCCAATGGCCCAGATGCTGTTCTGTAGCTCCACCAGTGCAGCTGGAATGGCATCACCAAGAGTGGCAAAAATCAAGGCTGGAAAAATTTAATTGGTGGCCATCTGACACTAATGGAGATGTCATTTTCGCTATGCCAGCAAAACTATGAAACCTATAAGTGGCCTGAACTGTTTAAGTCCAACAAATATGTAAAAATAATTCATATTTAATAAAAGTAACCTAAAAGAGAAGTGCAATGACACCAACACCATAGGAAAATAAACATACTCTGCAACTCTGGTGGCAGTGAGGAATTGCTGCAAAAGAAATGGCAACCTCTTCAAACATGATGTTGATAGGTCATAAAACGCTTTAGTTGTATTTCTGCCCTGAAATTGGAATTTTAACTATGTATCACTGCTAGTCCCCCTTTTAAAGGGCTCAGCTGATATAACCAGGATGCAAAACATAGTGGCTTGATTATGGCTACTTCCTCACTTCAGCACTTGACTTCACAAGAGAACACAATGCAAGAGTATGTCCAGAAGGCAGATGCCAAAGACAGGGGCACATTTGGTCTTGAGGAGCTGCTGCACTGGAACAGCTCCTTTTAAACTGTTATACTAATGTGGGTAGTTGCTTATACAACCAACAAAGAGAAGCAACTGAAGTACAGGAATAAAAGATACCTGATGTCCTGAAGACATTCAGTATAAAATGCACTTGAGCACAATAATGACAAGGTTTGAAATGATGATGAAAAAAATGTGGCCAAAGAGTTTTTGTCAATTAGCCCAATAAGAGTTTCAAGCTTTGAATAGCAGCATAATCCTACAGAAGCATGGAAGTAATCACATGTTTAAGATCAGAGCTTTGATTTCATGAGTGATTAAGGACAAATCTTTGGAGAACTTTATAAAGATTATATTAATATGCTGCTATCTTTTATACCTGCCAGAGGAAGCAGTCAAGATACTTTCCTCCACATGAATAGCCTAACCCTATCATGTGATCATGTGCAGACTGCTGCACTACAAATATAAGTGAATTCCTAGCAGCCATTTATGGTCATTCTTTTCCGTGTGTGTGTGTGTGTGTGTGTGTGTGTGTGTGTGTGTGTGTGTGTGTGTGTGTGTGTGTGTGTGTGTGTGTGTGTGTGTGTGTGTGTGTGTTGCGTCGTTACAGTCGTGACTGACTCTTCGTGACCCCCATGTCCATGGAGTTTTCTTGGCAGGAATGCTGGAGTGGTTTGCCAGTTCCTACTCCAGGCGCCTACAGCACCTGGTATTCCCCTGGTGGTCTCCCATCCAAGTACTAGCCAGGGCCTACCCTGCTTAGCTTCTGATATCAGCCAAGATCAGATATACTCAATAGTATATGTTCAACTATAAATTTTTGTGGGAAACCATTTTACAATGCCTTTGAGCAATCAGTTATTTTGCTAAAAGGGAGCTACTAATAAATACTAACTTCTTTAGAACAAACATTTTTTATCCCAAATGTGACAGATGAGCCAGTTAGCTCTGCCCCTCTCCTCAGCATCACCCTCTAAATACAACACAAACAAAACTAAAGAGAGATTACAAATTGTACTAACACTCCACAACAATTTAAGGAACTAGAGGGGTCCTTAACATTGTAGCTGTTGCTGCAGACCAAAAAGGAACCAAGAGGATGACAGATAATATATTCTACAGTAGTTGTATATACTGAGGGTTGGGGCATGGTTTCCATTAAAAAACTACCTCAGCTCTAGAATCTGAGCATGACTTCATCTAGATGTAAGACCCATCAACAAAAACAATGAAGAAGAAAAAGACTTCTTTACCCATGGAGACTGTCCTCAGGTTTTTAGAATCCTGGAAATCAATATTCTAAAGTCTCAGGCAAGCCTGCTAAGATAAAAGAGGCTTCCCTCTGCAGACAGTTATTCTTCTATATGCATGCAGAGATGGGAACAGTAAGGGAAATTAAGGAGGAGAAAGTTGTCCCAATCCTCTTTTCATTTATAGCATTTTCCTACAGTGCCCAAACAAATTGCTTTCTATATCTGGAAGTTGAGTCATGGTAACTGGACTTCTTTTCTTGTCAGATCGAAATGTTTCGCTACTCATCATCAGTGAGATGAAGCTGCTTGGATGAGTAGTGAAAGATTTCAATCTCACAAGAAATGAAGCCCAGTTGCCATGACTCATCTTCTAGATAACCTCACCTGGATGACAGAATCTTCTCAGACATTGCTTTCTGAAATTTTCCTACTTCTAAAAGAAACAACTCAAATACACATTGTCTCATTTTAATCACTCTGCAGCAAATCTCTCCATTAAAAAAATCCTGTTTCCTTCTCTGCCCTACTGCATTTGATTATCAACATTGTTATTATTAATTACACACATTTCTGTCCCACCTTTAAACCTATCCCCAAAAACAGTTCACCTGCCCAATGATTGACAGTCCATACTACAACCATCCAAATAAGCTACATGGAATCTGTGGAAGAAAGAGGCCTTTGAAGAAAATTATCATTCAATGCTAGAATACTGAAATAATTGTTGATACTGACAGACTGTAGGCACAAGTGCATAAGAGATGGGTTAAGCAATGGTTTGAATCACAACTTATAAAATGAAAGCTATTGGCAAATCGTGATCAGTAAGAAGGATGCCCGTGGTATTTCAGGTCGAGGCTCCCCCCGTTCACAAGCTATCTTCAATAAAAGGAATTAGAACCAAGATGGGCATGAACCACAGAAGGAGGTGAGGTAGGAAAGTCAGAGTGCTGTCTCTGAGCGGGTGATTGCCAGAGGGGGCAGGTAGTCAAACCACCGGATGCCTGTTGGGCTGTCAGCTGAACTGGCATGAACTGCTAAAGCAGCGGCTGGTGCCCATCTCAAAATCAGAATTTAACTGAATAAGCCAGTGGTGGCCAAGCTTCGGCCCTTCAGATGTTTTGGGCCACAGCTCCTAGAATTCTAAGCCTGTACTGCCAGTGGCAAAGGACTGTGGGAGTTGTGGTCCAAAACATCTGGAGGGCCGAAGTTTGGCCACCACTGGAATAAGCAATCAGTCGAAATCAGAACACTTGAGTAGAATCCCAGTATATAGAAATTAGAATATATCTTCCTGATCTTCTCCACTGCTGATGTTGTCACAGTGAAAGGCAGAACTTGTCGAAATCTAATGTGACAGATCTGAGAAAACATTTCCTAAACAAATACTACACAGAGACACCATGGCTAGAAAGGATGTTGTGCCAGTGACCCTTGTGTCCTGAGAGTGTGCTTTCAGGATTCCAAGTCTTCACAGTCAAGTTCACAATGTTTCCAGTCACCGAATGACATATAGCAAAAACACTAATAGTAGAATATTTGAATATATATATAAAAAAAAACATTGGGAGACCACAGACACGTAGCCAGACCAAAATGAATTCACAAGACACAGGACCCCACTCCACCAAAGCCCAGGATGCTGCCAGAACCCACCAGCCATCTAACCCACCAGCATCTAAACAGCCATCTAAACAGCCACCAGCAGTTAATCCCTTAACGATCGCCTCAGCCACACAGCAGATCACAAAAGAACAAAGGAACAAAGGAACCTGCAATCAGCAACAGAGCAAGCAAACCACACACCCCCAGCAGTATTTATAGAAGGACTTCAACTGAGACCACGCTTTGCTTCAAGAAGAAAGAAGCCAGAAGACCAGCCTGAAGAAGTGAGGAAAATGCCAAAACAACCAGATTTCTACACGGAAGAAACCCGAATCCACCTAACATGCATATATATATATATATATATTTGAGTAGATTTTGGGGTATAGGTATGCATGTTAGGGTGGAAACGGGTTTCTTCCGTGTAGAAATCTGGTTGTTTTGACGCATGAGGTCTCACTCGTCATCTTCAGGCTGGTGTTCTGGCTTCTTTCTTCTTGAAGCAAAGTGTGGTCTCAGTTGAAGTCCTTCTATAAATACTGCTGGGGGTGTGGTTTGCTTGCTCTGTTGCTGATTGTAGGTTCCTTTGTTCCTTTGTTCTTTTGTGATCTGCTGTGTGGCTGAGGCGATCGTAAAAGGGATTAACTGCTGATGGCTGTTTAGATGGCTGTTTACATGCTGGTGGGTTAGATGGCTGGTAGATTCTGGCAGTATCCTGGGCTTTGGTGGAGTGGGGTCCTGTGTCTTGTGAATTCATTTTGGTCTGGCTACGTGTCTGTGGTCTCCCAATGTTTTTTTGGGGTGTGTGAGTGTGCTCCATGTGGTGACTGGAGTGGGGTGCCGCAGTAGATGGTGCAGTCGTGGTTTTGTTATTGGATGGTGGTTTCGTTTCATCTGTGGGAAGGGTCTGGGTTTGTGTTTGGTGTGGATGGAAGGTGGTGGCATCTTGTGTCCTTTTGGACCTGGTGTCAGTCTTTGTGACAGAGGCTCGTCTGTTGACCAGGGCTAGTTTCCAGATGTCAGGCAAGCGGGAGGTGTCATCACGTTTATTCATGTTGTTTGGGTGTTTCTCTATTTCAATGGCTTCCATGATTATTCGACTGTTGAAGTGTTCAGTTTTGGAGATGAGTTTGGTTCTTTCAAAGTCAATTTCATGACCTGTTGTTTTTATGTGCTGGAAGAGAGAGGAAGATTTTTCTTCTTTTTTGACTGCGTTCTTGTGTTCTGCGATGCGTGCGCTTATTCTCCTGTTTGTTTGTCCGATGTATGTGGCTGGACAGACTTTGCATGGTATAGACTCCTTGGTTTTCTAGCTCAATCTTGTCTTTGGGGTTTCTTAAGATGTTGGCTATTTTTTGGTCGGTGCAAAAGGCTGTCTTGATATTGTGTTTGTGGAGAATTTTGCTGATTTTGTCTGTGGTGCCTTTGATGTAAGGGAGGAGGGCGGTGCCGTTGTTCTCTTCTGTTTCTTGGTTCTTGGGGGTGTTTCCTTTTGGATTAGTTTGGTGATGGTGTTTTTTGGAATCCGGTTCGCAATTAAAACATTCGAGAGAGTGTGTAATTCAGTTTTAGGTGGTCTTTGTCAGCGAGGCGTTTGGTTCTGGAGATGAAAAACGGAGTTGATCTGTGCAGGGTGGTGGTGTGATTGTGCATTTAAGTAGCGGTTTGTATGTGTTTTTTTCTGGTAGATGGTATGTCCTAAGGAGCCGTCGGGTTTTTTGTAGATTAGGACGTCCAGGAAGGGAAGTTGGTTGTTGGCTTCTATTTCCATAGTGAATTGTATTTTGGGGTGTAGGCTGTTGAGATGTGTGAGGAAGTTGTTCAGTTTATCTTTCCCGTGTGGCCAGATAACAAAGGTGTCTCAACATATCTGAGCCAGAGTTTGGGTTTATGTTCGGACTTCTGTAACGCGTTGGTTTCAAAGTGTTCCATATATAGGTTTGCGATGACCGGTGAGAGGGTGATCCCATGGGTGCTCCTTCTATCTGTTTGTATCTTTGTCCATTGTGGATGAAGTATGTGTTGGTTAGGCAGTGGTTGGTCAGATCTAGGATGTGTTTGGGGGTTGTATTTGTTGTGGATAGCTGTCAAGGCTTCTTGAATGGGCACTTGTGTGAAGAGCGAAACAACATCGAAGCTCACGAGTAGGTCATTGGGTTGTAGGTCTTGTTTCTTTATAATTTCTATGAAGTGGAACGAGTTTTGTACGTATGAAGTGATGGATTCTGCATAGGGCTGGAGTTGTTTGGCAAGAAATTTGGCGAGGTTTTGTAGAGGTGAGCCTATGGAGCTGACTATGGGTCTGAGAGGTGTTCCTTCTTTGTGAATCTTGGGGAGGCCGTAGAGCTTGGGGCATCTGGATGATTTCTCTCTGGGGATGATGCTTGGCTTGATTTCTTCACTTAAGGGAGAGGCTTTTATTTTGGCTTTGGTGGTTTTTTCCAGGTAGGTGGTGGGGTCTGTGTTCAAAGGTATGTAAGCAGGGTCTTGTAGTAGGTTGGATAATTTGGCTTGGTAGTCGGATGTGTTCATCACCACTGTGGCATTGCCTTTGTCTGCTGGGAGAATGATTATGTTGTTGTCTTTCCTCAGGAAAGATAAACTGAACAACTTCCTCACACATCTCAACAGCCTACACCCCAAAATACAATTCACTATGGAAATAGAAGCCAACAACCAACTTCCCTTCCTGGACGTCCTAATCTACAAAAAACCCGACGGCTCCTTAGGACATACCATCTACCAGAAAAAAACACATACAAACCGCTACTTAAATGCACAATCACACCACCACCCTGCACAGATCAACTCCGTAGCAAAAACCCTCATCTCCAGAACCAAACGCCTCGCTGACAAAGACCACCTAAAAACTGAATTACACACTCTCTCGAATGTTTTAATTGCGAACGGATTCCAAAAAAACACCATCACCAAACTAATCCAAAAGGAAACACCCCCCAAGAACCAAGAAACAGAAGAGAACAACGGCACCGCCCTCCTCCCTTACATCAAAGGCACCACAGACAAAATCAGCAAAATTCTCCACAAACACAATATCAAGACAGCCTTTTGCACCGACCAAAAAATAGCCAACATCTTAAGAAACCCCAAAGACAAGATTGAGCTAGAAAACCAAGGAGTCTACGAAATACCATGCAAAGTCTGTCCAGCCACATACATCGGACAAACAAACAGGAGAATGCACGCATCGCAGAACACAAGAACGCAGTCAAAAAGAAGAAAAATCTTCCTCTCTCTTCCAGCACATAAAAACAACAGGTCATGAAATTGACTTTGAAAGAACCAAACTCATCTCCAAAACTGAACACTTCAACAGTCGAATAATCATGGAAGCCATTGAAATAGAGAAACACCCAAACAACATGAATAAACGTGATGACACCTCCCGCTTGCCTGACATCTGGAAACTAGCCCTGGTCAACAGACGAGCCTCTGTCACAAAGACTGACACCAGGTCCAAAAGGACACAAGATGCCACCACCTTCCATCCACACCAAACACAAACCCAGACCCTTCCCACAGATGAAACGAAACCACCATCCAATAACAAAACCACGACTGCACCATCTACTGCGGCACCCCACTCCAGTCACCACATGGAGCACACTCACACACCCCAAAAAAACATTGGGAGACCACAGACACGTAGCCAGACCAAAATGAATTCACAAGACACAGGACCCCACTCCACCAAAGCCCAGGATACTGCCAGAATCTACCAGCCATCTAACCCACCAGCATGTAAACAGCCATCTAAACAGCCATCAGCAGTTAATCCCTTAACGATCGCCTCAGCCACACAGCAGATCACAAAAGAACAAAGGAACAAAGGAACCTACAATCAGCAACAGAGCAAGCAAACCACACCCCCCCAGCAGTATTTATAGAAGGACTTCAACTGAGACCACACTTTGCTTCAAGAAGAAAGAAGCCAGAACACCAGCCTGAAGATGACGAGTGAGACCTCGTCGAAACGTCGCCAAAACAACCAGATTTCTACACGGGAAGAAACCCGAATCCACCCTAACATGCATATATATACCCGTGAAAATATATATATATATATATATATATATAGAGAGAGAGAGAGAGAGAGAGAGAGAGAGAGAGAGAGAGAGAGAGAGAGAGAGAGAGAGAGAGATTATCCCAACATAACCGGTAAAGACATTAGATGCAACTCCAAAAATTCTTCCAAGCACATCAAGATAACAATCAAGTTGCATCATGTAGTTAGAATGTATATTAAAACTCTGTCAATATGACAGCTTTCTCTTCATAGAGGTACTTCTACACAGAGGGTTTCTACTTCTGATAATTAAAACAAGCTGTGCTGCAATTCCATCCTTTTCCCTGGGAAGAGAGGGGGGAAAGAAGAAACAAGGAGCAAACACAAGAGGATGGAAAATTGACCATATACTTGTCTGAGCTTTCCAGCAACTGCCACAAATGAAGCAGTACAAGTGTACAGTAAAAGACCCATCTGGAGGCAGACTTGAAGAGATGTCAGAATACCTCAGTGCCTTCAAAAGGTATTGCTTGACTAGAATACCCACAGAGTATGCCACAGCAAGATCTAGTAGTTGAAACAATGTAGAGCATTTATAATATTAGCTCCAGGTAAGACCAAAACAGTATTTAATTCCATACTCAGAAGAATAATATTGTTTAGATGTTGTTACCCATCATTCCAGGACTTGTCCTGCTAATTATGCAACGAATACTGACAAAACCAGTGATGCCAGGATCATGTTGGGCCAAATCATAATCCTAGCAGTAACGGTGTTGAAAATGAGGTTCTTTATTTGCCCCAATGGGCAAAATAGGTAACCAAAGATTATTTGAGGCTTTTCACAGATGCAATTAATTTGAAGGTATGTTTAAATCACAGCAGAAAATTGGAAATAAGATCCATGAAATGGAAGCACAATATAAAAGACGTCAATGGAAAATAAAATCAATTTCTAACACAATACAATGCAACGATGAAAAGATATGTGTAAAGCAGAACAATGTGAAGTAACACATTACAATTATGCAAAATTAATCTAATCTTCCACCAGCCATATTATCCAAGACATTTGGGCTAATGATTGAGAAAGAAAGACATACAGCTATCTGTTCCGAGGAATTGGTTACGGAAGACTCAGAGGACTTTGCAGAATTGATCCAGAAGAATTCAGATGGTGAAAAATGAGAAGGAAAAATGTAAAGAAAAAGTAGTGCAGAATCTCCCAGGAAGAGTAATTTAATCCATTTCCATTATGAAAACTGAAATTTATCTCAAAATCAAGGAAAACTAAGAGCCCAAGGAACAGATCAATCTGCAGAAAAAAGGTATGAAGAAACAGTGAACCAAAAAGCATCTGCAAGAGTGTGAACATGAGCACAAATCCATGTGACCCTGATTCTCTTTCTTCCAAGTCACAATTGCTTTTTGTTCTACTGATCCCCTTAATTTTCCAGCATTTTGGTTTGCTTTCCTGCCCTTTGCTCCTAAAATGAAGTTCTGAATTGGTTGATGGAAAGTTAGGAGAAAAGGTGCACTGCATCACCTTTCTTTATACCTGGTCCGTAAATCATCTCTTTGCCCTACAGCCCATGATGTGATCGTTGCACCTTATCTAGGTACTTTCTGGGCCCAGTATCCAACGTTGTAGCCTGCCCATACTATTTCATTCTCTTTCAGTTCAGCCCAGTCACTCGTCTCAGCATTCACATATCTGTCTTTTTTATCATTCCACTGAGAAGTAGTGAAATGTTGTGAACACAGTGTTAAAATAATGCAAGGAATACATAGAAAAAGCAACCCTGAAAAATGAAACTTTTAAAAACAAGACTTGAACAACAGTTTACTAACACTGCATAATGATTAGCCAGCTCTCCAGCCAAGCAAGACCATAAACACTGCCTGGTAAAAAGAATTATTTTAGTGGCTGATAGTTGAGTTTGGGTAGAAAACTGAAAGCACTGAAATAAGTCGAACATATGTTGCTAAGTGTTGATATGACTAGAGGTAGCATTTGCAGGTTCTATAACTTGCACTCTCTGGAACAACAATACCTTGGTATTTCAATATTGTATATCGATCTTCCAGTACCTTTGTGTGCCAGAGCCTTTATTTTACAGGTCTTTGCTCCTCTAGGCTTTACCAAATTTGAATCAAAGCAATGACATTACTGTCATACTGGCATAGGTGTATACATAATGGCCAGGAAAGATAAGTAGAGAAGGAACCTTACATAGCAAAGCAACTTCACACCACACCACGTACACTAGATACCAACAACAATTGGGCAGTAGGAACAATGTCAACATGGATTTTCCTCCATAGATTCAAATTGGCCTGGATGGGAAAGTACTGTAATTTTCTCTGTGTGTTCTTAATCTGCTTAGAGTCAAGAAAGTCATTTTCTTTAATATAATTTTATTTTTAAGAATGTAACATTTTAGAGAAGCAATCTCCATTTTTATTGTGCCATTTTAGTTTATAAACTCTTGCATTTTCACATGTCACCAGTTTCTGCCAAAAGTACCAATACGGAGAAAAATCGAAATAGCTTGTGTTGTGGATAAAATTGGTCTTGGGTAATTCCAACTAGAGAGATAAAGGGAGAGTCCTTAATAAAATGCTGACAGAATATTCTGGATGTCGTATCAGTACAGGCATACTCCTGACAAATACGCTGAAATCTCAAAAGAACAAAAAAAAACTGATCTAAGTTCCAGGCGTGCTCGTTGCGAAACAACAAAATCAACTTGACAAAAGACATTTTAAAATATCATTAAGAGGCTAATTATGCAATGCCTACCAACTTCCTTTTGTCTGGTATGAAAGGGAATGTTCTTACTTTAGCAGGGTGAGTATAATAGTCTATGAATTTATAAGATCAAAGAGGCAAACTGTATGTTTTCTAAAGTAAGAATTCCTCCACCAAGTTTTACACTTACCACAGCTAAAAGAGCCGTGTGAAGGGATCAGCGCTAAACCCAAAGGACAGGCTGTGCGCGGCAAGAAAGAGAGCAACTCCCTCGTGCTTTTCACAGGTCACTACGAAGGACCATGTTAGCAGATCCACTCCAGACCCTTAACAGGCAGCTCGGCTGCTACCCGTAATTAGCTTGGACAGCTCTGGCTCCGAGAGCAGCAGCAAGGCTACACCATAATGAGCTCAGCTGGGATTAGCAGGACAGGGCAGGGAACCAAGAGAGCGGAGGCATTCTGCATTGCGTATGTATTGAGGAGATCAAACAAGGATGGCTGGCTAGGTTATCCCCTCACCACCTCATTCCAAAAATGAAGCACGGCAGTGTGTAAAATACACGCTAATGAAGAGCGACACCTCCAACAGATGAGAGCCACATTAATTAACACAATCCCTAGATCATGTAATACTGTTTCAGTTAGCGCTAGCAAACTTGTTGTCACTGATTTAAAGGGGCTGGGTGGGGATGGGCGGGTGGGGGAGGCTGTTTTCCCTCTCTTTAACTGGTAGGAGATGATTTAATTTTGGCGTTTGAAAGGAATTCCTCTGTGCCGCCTTCGAGGCCCAGCAAGAAAAAGATTCCGAGAATCAGCAGCACATATCCCAATGTATATGCTTTAGAAAAAGAAAGAAACTCACTTTTCAATCAATAGCTTTTTGTTCTCCCTTTTGAAATATGCCAGCTCATTCCATACAGCATCAGAATCTTCTTGACACAAATGCTGGGGATCTGAACGTTCCTTCCCACTTTTACTCCTTCCAGGCCTGTTTGTTAAAACAGAAGAAAAAAATATCCAATGAAAAGGAATAGATTTTTAATCCCAAAGAGGGAGGAAAGGCCCCGAACGATGGATGCTACTAAACCCAAGCTACCCAGAGTAGCGAATTGGCACTAAATAGGTGGGGTATAACTTAAATAAATAAGTAAATATATCTCCTAAACTTTGGTGCACAGAAATTAAACTATCAGTTGACTAATTTCAGAAAAGCATACCACAGACACGATACCTGAGTTCAAAATTTTTGTGTGCAAGATTATGTCATCTCATTCATACAGTGAGCAGACAGAAAGCAATGGGTAGAAATGTCTGACAGGATTTCAAAGAAAGGTTAGGAGCTGCAGTTCTCCAGTGGTCGGTGACACAAACACTTGATCTGAAACTACTAACCTCTTCCTGCGTCAAGGCAATGTAACACATATAAATACCCAAAGGCAAGTTATTAAAGGCATACATGAAGAAAAACATGAGATGATTTCAAGTACCCTGTGTATAAGTTAAATAGAAAAAGATCCCTTGATTTCTATACCTGCCATTTGAGACTATTAAGAAGACAGACACCTCTAGATGATCTAAGAACCCTCGTCATTTTCTAAAAATAAAAGGGCATTGGATGCCATAACACAAAATAGAAGTATTTACCATTTTTGTATAAAACTGGTGAATGGTCATGGTTCAAGTAAATTTTCTTTTATTTTATTTTACATTTCAACAGATATATGGATTTCTACTCAAGCTAGTGATTTCTATAAAGTGAGTTGTGTGGTATGTGCCATTCAGTCAGAAGGAGCTTATAGCATTCCTAATAGGACTTTTGAGATAAATGAGATTTTAAGATTTTTTTAATAATTCCACCCCTCTTCCCAGTAATTTTCCATGGTCAAGTAGCGATGTGAACCCAAACCCCTGAGTCCAACACTCGATCCACTACAATGCACAAAAAAACAAAATTATTTCTCACCTTCTGTAATAAATAAAGGCCAAGTTGTAGATTGGTAGCAAGTCACCTTTCCTTAACATTAGCCCATAATTTCCCTATTCCAGATGAAAATATGAAAATTTAATCAATGCCTGGTTGACACTGGGAACAGGACTTAGATTTGCACTCACATTCTGAGGTTATAACATGTAGATAGAGCTACCGTATTTATTGGCGTATAACACGCACTTCCCCCCCTGAAAATAGGGGGCAAATCATGTATGCGCGTTATACCCCGATATAATGTTAACTGGAGGGGGTTAAAATGGAGGACCCGAGAGACCATCTTGACAGGAACGAAGGGGCGGGTGGTGGGGAGGAGAAGCCCGCCGGGACGCAACCTAACCCATAAACAAACAAACAAACAAACCCAACACCCCCAGGGTGGAAAACCAACCCAGGGCAGAATAGAGATAAGAAGAGTGCTGCTCTCGCCTCATTGCGGCGGACGGGATCACGACGCGCCAGTCCCTGACTCGCGGGGTGGGTGGGTGGGTGGGTGGGTGGGTGGGGGGCTTATAAGCGCCTTCGGGGTTGGTGGCGGCGGCAAAGGCCAGCTGGCCCCCTTCCCCTCCCTCCCTCCCCCTCCTTCCCCGCCGCTTCCCCCTCAGCCGCTTGCCGCCGCCGCCGCTGCCCGAACGAGAAATGGCAAGGGGTGCCGAAGAAATGGAACAGAGGCAATAGATAGAGGCGTTCGTGTTAAAAAAAAAACCAACGAGCTCCCTGGCGTCCACCTTGGAAGCGCCTCACCCGATTCCCCCTCAGTCGCCTCTCTCTCTCTCTCTCTCTCTCTCTCTCTCTCTCTCTCTCTCTCTCTCTCTCTCTCTCTCTCTCTCTCTCATTCTGAGCCCTCAGGAGTGCCCCGAGCAACGGAAAAGAAAACGATACCAGGCGCATGGTAGACATGCCTTACCCTCCCTCCCCCTCTCTGGACCTTCAGCTTGACAGGGAAGGGACGGGTTTGTACAGTTAAAGATTTTTGAAAGCCCTTTCCCTATCAGTAATGTCCAGTATTTCAACCTTCCCTGCCACATGATATTCTTTAAAAGGGTGTTTGTCCTGGGGTGGTGGTGAAATATTTCTGTTTTGATAGATTATTAGCTAGAGACAAGCAAAATGCTGTAGAAAGGAATCCCTTCAGCTTCACTGGTTCCCAATCTATTTCTGGGCATATTTCAGTATGCTGGCTTTGACATAAACCTAGATCCTCATAAGAGCCTCCCAGATTTAAAGGGGACCAGAATGGCGAAATAAATCTGCTGGGGGGGGGGCAAAGAAATACGGTACTGTTTGACAGGGGGATTGGGTCTAAGAGACACATAGGACCCCCATCCCTGCAAAGGATCATACAGGATCCAGTGCTGCACATCATCAATCATAGGTAGCGTGTGTATGTGAAGCTGACGTTTGGGAAATGCCTCACTACTTATGATTGGCGTTGTGCAGAATGTAAATTTACACACCCCTGATACTACCTTACTCTTTTTTTAAAATTTAAACTTAGGTAAAAAGTATACCACTGCAGTGTGACTCATCCTGACACTCTTTGAAAAAAACTGCAACATTTTTACTACTGGTATCCCTAATGGATTTAAAACCTGGAGCATTCAGCTGCTTTCAAGTTGAAGGTTGTGGAATAACAACATGGAAATAATGCAAGGCATTTGGAGAGCCACCAACTATGTGGAGAAAAATGGAAGAAAAACTCAAGACATTATCAAAAACAAAATGCAATTTTCGCGCAGAGGTATTGCTAAATGGCCAAAATTAGAAGAACAGGTGAAGGAATTTGTACTCAATCATAGAAAAGCTGGTATTGCTTTATCAACAAAAATGATCATTATTCAAGCAGTGAAAATCAGCAAAGAGTTGCAAGTACATGATTTCAAAGGAACAGCATCATGGTGCCAAAGATTCATGAAGAGGCATGAGCTTCGGATGCGAACAAGAACCAGGATTGCCCAGCGTATGCCAGATGATTATAAGAGAAGATAATAAATTTTCATAACTTTATTATCAAACAAAGGAAAAAAAAAATTTTGAAATTGGTCAAATAGGCAACATGGATGAATGACATCGATGTTCCTTCAAACAAAACTGTGGAAGCAAGAGGTGCCTAGACAGTAACAATTAAAACTTCAGGGCATGAAAAAAATCATTATACCGTGGTCCTTGCTGTCACTGCAGATGGAAACAAGCTGCCACCACTGGTCATTTTTAAAAGGAAAACGTTGCCTAAGGAGAAAATTCCACGTGGCATACAGGTGCATGTTCATCCCAAAGGCTGGATGGATGAAGAAGGCATGAAGCTTTGGATTAGAAATGTGTGGAAGAAGCGCCCAGGTGCTTTGTTAAAGAAGCCATCCTTGTTAGTACTGGACTCATTCAGATCTCATCTTACAGAACCAACAAAGAGAGAATTTCAAATTGCAAAACAGAAATAGCAGTCATTCCAGGAGGACTTACATCACAATTGCAGCCATTGGATGTTTGCATTAACAAGCCCTTCAAAGCCTTAATGCGTGAAGAATGGAATAAATACATGTGTGATAAAAACCAACATGAAGTTACAAATTCTGGGCGAATGAAAAGACCTGGCATTTCAAAAGTTTGTCAGTGGATAAAGACATCAGAGGATCTGTTAAAGAAGATATTGTTATTAAATCTTTTAAGAAATGTGGCATAAGTAATGCTTTGGATGGTAAAGATGAGCTGATTTATGAAGATAGTAGCAATGAAAGCAGCAGTGTTCATTTCGATTTTGAAGATAGCAGTGAAGATGAAGAGTTTTGGTTTCCCAGATAGCGATTTCTGAGTAAACTTTTGTAAAAACAGAATATCCAAGTTTCTTTGTTAAAACAGTTGCTTTTACTGTCCTTTTACATTATTTACCTTATAAGTGGTAATAATATTAATAAAAAAAGTTCTGAGCTACCCTTATTTTGCTTCAAAGCTCTTTATTTGAAATTTAAATTTTTTTCCTAAAATTTCCCTCTTAAAATGAAGGTGCGTGTTATACGCCTGTGCATGTTATACGCCGATAAATACGGTAATTCAGTCCCAATAATGCAACATTTAATAGCCACAAAGCAGTAGTTAACTACTGATCCTGGTATGTGTGAAGATTCTCAGTCATCCAGGTGAGGTTAGTCATGGCAACTGTACTTATTTTCTCGTTAGGTTGAAACATTGTGCTACTCATTCAAGTAGCTTCGTCAGTCTGAGGTAGGTTGGTAGGAGACCTCCAATTTAACCTCCATGTTGGTTTCAGTTCATCCTAGTATGAATAGGCTCATTAGACAGATCCACCTGTGTATGTGACAAAGATGCACACATCTTGGATGGAGAAGATACGTGGTTCAAGAGAAGGGCGAGGGAGGCCATATACAGTATACCACAGAAGTGGGTACACTCCCTAACATTTTGTAAACATTTTAGTACATCCTTTCATTTGACAACACTGAAGAAATGACATTTAGCTACTATGTAAAGTAGTGAGTATACAACTTGTATAACTGTGTAAATGTACTGTCCCTTCAAAATATCGCAACACATAGCCATTAATGTCTAAACCACTGGCAACAAAAGTGAGTACACCCCTAAATGACATTGTCCAAATTGGGCTCAAGTAGCTGTTTTCCCTCCATGGTGTCGTAAGACCCGTTAGTTTCACAAGGTCCCAGGTGTGAAGGGGGAGCAGGTGTTGTCACTCTCACTCTCACATTTGATGTTATACCTCTCGCTCTCTCATATTATTTATTTGAAGTTCCACGTGACACGTCATAGTAATAAACCATCTGAGGATCTGAAAAAAATGAATTGTTGCTCTACATAAAGATGGCCACGGCCAGTTATGGCGAACATTTTAAGAGACCGAGTGCCCAAACTGCAAATGAAAACCAACTCTTTTTTTTTTTTTTTGCAAAGTGCCAATATGGTAATTTAACCTGAATACAGTGGTACCCCGGGGTTACAAATGCTTCAGGTGCTACCCTTCAGGAAAGCGAGAATCAAAGAGTAGGCTTTTGAATTGGCTTGGGACCTGAATATCTGATAGAGTGTATCTCCCAAAGGTCAGAGCTGGCCAGATCCACCAGAGCCTCATTGGCCTTCTCACTTTGGGTGGCCATTTAGGGTTTATTTTTGCAATCGGGCCTTCTCAGTGGTTGGCCCATCCATGTTAAACAAACTGCCCAGCGAGATGCACCTGGCTTCATCCCTCACGGCATTCAAAAACTTGTTATGCCAATTAACGGACTCTTTTCCTCTTTTCTTTCCCCCCTCCCTTTGTTGTGTATTATTAGTTTGGAATTGTTATGGTTTTAATTGTTTGTGTTGCTCTGTTTGTAAACCGCCAGAGTTCCCTTTGGGAAAATTGGTGCAGTATATAAACCTAAAAATGAATATAAATAAATATATTCCCCATGGCCACAGCAAGGGTGCTGTGGCCGTGGGAAATTCAAAAGCCTGCTCTTTGATCCACACTTTCCCTAAGGGTAGCATCCCTCCTCTTTGATGCTCGCTTTCCTGAAGGGAACCAGCATTTTGAATTTCCCATGGCCATAGCACCCTCGCAGTGGCCACGGGAATTTCAAAAATTTGCTCTTCAGTCCTCGCTTACCCAAAGGATACTATCCTTCAGGAAAGCTAAGAACGAAGAGCAGGGGTGGTATCCTTCGGGAAAGCGAGGATCTAAGAGCAAGCTTTTGAATTTCCCTCAACAACAGAACTCTTGCTGTTCAACATTCAAAAACCTGCTCTTCGTTCCTTGGTTTCCTGGAGAGTAGTACCCCATCCGCCTCTCTGTCCTGGGCAGAGAGGTGGATGGGGTGCTACACTGTCGGGAAAGCCAGGGGGAGTGGAGACAGCCATGCCACTCTGGGCATCCCAAAAGTGATGTGTCTAGACAGTAAACTGGGCCTATGAACGAGTCCACAAGCCACTGCCTCCACTTCGCCTGGCTCTCTGCACAGAGCACAGTGGCATACTCTGAGTGGAGGGGGAACTGCCACGGCTGTGAGGAGGCAATGTCACATGCCCACAGAAAGGGCTTTGCATGCTCCCTCTTGCACCCGTGCCATAGATTCACCAACACTGGCCTAGGCTATAAGCAGATTGCCAAGACCCTGAAACTGAGCTGCAGCACGGTGGACAAGACCATACAGTGGTTTAACAGGACAGGTTCTACTCAGAACAGACTTTGCCATGGTTGACCAAAGAAGTTGAGTGCCTGTGCTCAGCGTCATATCTATAGGTTGGCTTTTGGAAATAGATGTATGAGTTCGGCCAGCATTGCTACAGAGGTTGAAGGGGTGGAGGGGTCAGCCTGTCAGTGCTTAGTCCATATGCTGCACACTGTATCCAATTGGCCTGCAGGGCTGTTGCTCCATAAGAAAGCCTCTTCTAAAGATGATGCACGAGAAAGCCCGCATATCCTTTGCTGCAGACAAGCAGACAAAGGACATGGATTTGTGAAACCATTTCCTATGGTCCGATGAGATTTGGTTCAGATGGTGTCAAGCATGTGTGGCAGCAACCAGGTGAGGAGTACAAAGACAAGTGTGTCATGCCTGGTGGTGGGAGTGTCATGGTGGTGGGAGTGTCATGGTCTGGGGCTCCATGAGTGCTGCTGGCACCGGGACACTACAGTTCATTGAGGGAACCATGAATGCCAACATGCACTGTGAGATACTGAGGCAGCACATGATTCCCTCCCATCGGAGACTGGGTCACGGGGTAGTATTCCAACATAATGACCTCAAAAACACCTCCAAAGCCACCACTGCATTGCTAAAGAAGCTGAGGGTAAAGGTGATGGACTGGCCAAGCATGTCTCCAGACTAAAACCCTATTGAGTATCTGTGGGTCATCCTGAAATGGAAGGTGGAGGTGTGCAAGGTCTCTAACATCCACCAGCTCTGTGATGTCTTCATGGAGGAGTGGAAGAGGACTCCAGTGGCAACCTGTGAAGCTCTGGTGAACTCTATGCCCAAGAGGGTTAAGGCAGTGCTGGAAAATGATGACCACACAAAATATTGACACTTTGTGTCCAATTTGGACATTGTTACTTAGGGGTATACTCACTTTTGTTGCCAGTGGTTTTGACATGAATGGCTATGTTGCATTATTTTGTGGGGACAGCACATTTACACTGTTATAGAAGATGTATACTCACTGCTTTACATTGTAACCAAGTGTCATTCCTTCAGTGTTGTCACATGAAAAGATATACTAAAATATTTACGAAATGTAATGAGGTGTATTCACTTCTGAGATATAGTGTATAGAAAATCCCTCTCTAAATGGGGTGGAGGACATAAGCACAGTCTGTCCCCTGTTTGTTTGTTTGTTCAGTTTGTATACCACCCATCTAGTCTAGGGCCACACTGAGCAGTGAACAGTAGTAAACAAAACCTAATACAACCATATGAAAATAAAACAATATTAAACAATAACAAAAATCAGTAACATTAATGATGAACACAAGGAAACAGCACAAAAATAAACAAGGACAATTCAAAGGTCAAAACCAGAGTCAGAGTCAGGAGGTGAATTAACAAGTGTCAGCTATTACCAACATGATAAAGGATGGCCAATCTAAGTAACTCAGTCTTTAATAATCATTTAAATATCTGTAGTTAGGGAGCTTGGTGAATTTTGACAGGTAGTTGCTCCACAGCTGCCGCGTCATTGTTTTCCGAGTCTCTCTGTGTGTCAGCACATGCCTGCTTTTGGCCTGTTAATAGCCTGGCCACTGAGTTCTGTACTAGCTGCAGCTTCTGCATCAGCCTCATAGGCAGCCCCACAAAGAGAACACTACAGTAGTCTAATATTGAGACTACAAGTGGTTGTACCAACATGGTGAGGGGCCTGGTGTCAACAATGGCACACAGCCAGGCAGTCCACTGCAGATGGTAATATACAGAGCACACTGCTGACACCACCTGAGATTCCATAGTGAGCTCTGGGTCCAACAGGACACCCATGCTACATGCCTCATATTTTGTGGGAAGTGTCATCCCCAAATGAGAAGAAGTTTCCCAACCCACAAACATCAGGGTGTCCCACCCGAAGGACCTCAGTCTTGCACCTCAGTCAATTCCTCAACACTGAACTCAGCCACCTGAATTGGGCCCTATAGGCAAATGGCTATTCCAAGAACTAAATCAAAAGAGCCATAAAAAAAAAAAAAAAACCACTGAACTGAAGAAAAATAGCCTCCAACAAGCAAAGTATTCTTGCCATACATAAAAGGAGTCACGGACCACATGAACAAAGTGTTCAAAAAACACAACCTACAAACTGTATTTACACCCACCACAATAATACAACAGATACTACGGTCATCAAAGGACAAAAGGAACCCACTCGCCACTGCAGGAGTATACCGGATACCTTGTAGTTGTGGCCAGGTATATATTGGGACCACAAAGTGTCCAGACCAGAATCAAAGAACATGAAAGACACTGCAGACTAAAGCAACCTGAAAAATCAGCAGTAGCTGAACACACCCAGAAACAAACTAGACATGAAATCCTCTTACAGGACACAGAAGTACTGGACAACACTACCAATCACTATCTTAGACTACACAGGGAAGCCATTGAAATCCACAAACATAAGCACAGTTTCAACGAGAAAGAAGAAAATCTAAAAATCAACAAAGCCTGGCTTCCAGTACTAAAAGCTGCAGAGTGCAAAAGGTCAAAACTCAATTATTCCCACCCAGCCACAAGCAACAGTGATCGGTGTAAGGGAAACGTGGGGTTGTTTCTCTGCCCAGACCCACCTGCAATCAATCAACTGCAGCTGCTTGAAAGCTGGTGTCTGGACAAGTCAAACCCCAAATGGGTTCTTTAAAAATCTCCCAGCCTTACTCTGAAGTCTTTCTCACTTACCAGAATAATTATTCAACAAGGCAAGTTCACCGAATAATAAGTAAATCCTAATAAGGATTTCACAGGAATGTTTTCTTACTGGAAAATAAAGACATGATTTCCCTTCCTAACATAAATAAATCTAAAGCAAACTTCAAAGGCAAAAGCTTCAACTAATTCTACTTTTAAGACTACATTGCTAAGCATTTGTCCATTAGTCCATACTGCAGAATATATTCAGGAAAAATCTCTCCGCGTCTCTCTCCGTCTCTGTTCACAGCATGAGAAAAATGTCACATGTTGCCTCTTTGACCAATCACGGTTCACTTGCTTCTTAGATGGAATGTGTCTTCGGGCTTTGTTTACATTTATTTGAGATAGCAAATCTACAGCAGGCTAGGCATAGCACATTTATATTGGCAATGTTTACGTTGGGCCTTAGAGAAAGGCTTTCCTAATTTTAAATTCTGTTACAATTGTTTTATACAATAGAACAGCTAACGACACCCATCAACTACACAGAAGGATCATTGCTACCCCTGATTGCATTGAAACTTCTTAATCCCTTCATCACAATACAAGGACTAACACCTCTTCTTCTGCATAGGACAAGTTTCCTCTTTCCCACAACTTTAAAAACTCCAGTCTCACTCACTCTATACCCCAGAGCACAGAGAGAACTCCTAGTTCCCTGAGCTCCTTGCCCTCTGAATATGCCAGCCAGAGTCTGGAGAAACATCAGGAAGAAAAACTTCCAGAACATGGCCAAACAGCCTGAAAGCCTCACAACAACTACATATCAACACCTTCACTAAGATGGGTTGGGGAATGAAAACAAGTAGTTCATTCAGCAACTTATAGAACACAAGTGTATTGGAAGAAAGAACATAGGAGAGATTTTGTATCACAGGAACTTCACAATTACATTCCTCTGCCCCCCACTTTTCATCTCCTTTTCCTCTCATGCAGAAACAGAAAAAAAGTCAATGGTATAGAATAAAAAGGCACAAAACGTAAGCAGCACAACCTGTGGCAAAAGATAGAACAATGATTCCTTTCACAACAGCAGCTATCAGTAATGAAATAGTTTATAACAGCTATCCATTCATAACATCTAAAACAGAGTGTAAAATAATAATATAACATAAGCTATTATCAGTATTTATTCTATTACACATCCTCACTAAGTCTATATTGTTTGCTCTCCTCCAACAGAGAAAGAATGGAGTGTCAAGAAATGTCCACCCCACCCCACATATACCTTGAATCTATTTCTTTTCTACAAAAAAAGCAACAAAAGTTGCATTTACATTTACATATATGCATACTGGTTTTAATGAGCTGTGTAACTTACTTGCTATAGCCTTCCTCCCATTGCTTTAATTGCTTTTTTACTGCTCTGTAGTTGGTCTGTAACATCTGTAGCCTTTTTTTGCGCTTTTCATGGGCTTGCCCCAGCTCATCGTTTTCTTGGATCTGCATAACACCAAGGTGATAAGATATTGGAAACACAGAATAAAAGGCAAGAATGTACAAATGGCAGCATAGAGTGGTAAAGTTCACTATTTACCATTCATCATCAACATGCAGTTTTGTATCTGCATAAATGTAAGAGGCTATATACTAGATAGAAGCCAAAGAACAATGCAACCAGTTCTGTTTATTCATTGAGGTTTTATGGATGCATTTCTGCATGGCCTACCACTTTTGAAGCTAAAGGGGAAACTTAAATATCAGTATACAACATGACACTGAGATAGAGCTGGCAAGTCTCTTTAGCTCAGTTTGTTTTAATGCTAAAATGCTACAAATGAATGAACGAACAAAGCCAAGTGTTCTGCTTATATACTGCCCCATAGTGCTTCAAGCACTCTCTGGGCAGTTTACGAGTTAATTATGCAGGCTACACATTGCCCCCCCCCCAGCAAGTGGGTACTCATTTCACCAACCTCAGGACGGAAGGCTGAGTGAACCTTGAGCTGGCTATCTGGGATTGAACCTCAGGTCATGAGCACAGTTTTAGCTACAGTACAGGAATTTAACCACTGCACCAGAGTCACAAATGAATTGTGTGACATCAAGTCAATTGCTAGGGTTTCCTAGGTATCAAGAACCCGGAAACTGTTTCCAGTCCATAGTCCTGGTAGTTCTCTGGACTGTGCAGCTTTCCCAAGACCACACAGGCTGGCTCTTCTCCTGGAAGGTGCAATGGGAAGTCAAACCTCTGACCCATGCCTCTGCAGCTAGGTACCCCGACTCTCTGATCCTATGTCGCATTCATACTACTGGTGATGTTTTAGGAACTTACTATCAAATGTGAAAAATATTCTATTATGTTTCTCTCCTGCGTAAATATTTAGGATGAAAATAAGTATTACATGATATGGTCTGTGTATTTTCTTCCATGTTTGTTTCCCGAAAATTACAAAATAATGTGTTGAATTTGTACAGATTTACTCTTGATACACCTATTGAATTGTTATTGGTATATTTCATTCAGTCTAGTTTCTGTGCCCTTGGGAACTCTAACCACATTCAATACCTTTGGTGCGTAATTTTAAAAAACCTACATAATCACATTTAGATCTGCAACTTTCACAGATATGTAACAGAGATATTGGTTTTTAAAAGTTAAAAGAATATTCTTTAATACAGTCTGTGATACAGTCCTTTGTACTTTACTCCTCTTAGAGGACGGTAACATGTCTTACAGATTAAGAGTCTAAAATACTTTCTGATCAAAGGTTACCTTCGCTCAGGCTTGTTACTATCTACACTGAGTTTCACAGAATGCTTGTGTAATTCTTGTTTGCCAATGCTACTTGAAAGCTAAAAGTTGTTTTGTTTGTTAATTTTCACCTTTAGTTGCAGAGCCTTTTCTAAGTTTTCAATTTTTCTTTCAGCTCTTTTAAGCTTCCTGAGCTCCTCCGACTCTTTCAGAAAGCTCCTTGGGGACAGAGACCTTGAACGTTTCACAGGTGGCTCCTGGAGAATAAAACAAGGACATGGTTGAACTGGTTGGAACACTGGATTATGAAAGACATGCAAAATTAAAGAACAAGTAATTTTGAATACTAATAATGAATTATATAAAAAAAACCCTGCATGGAATACCAGAGAAATAACAAGCAGAATTACCACAGCGCTACCACTAAAGGTTTCTCTGTGACTCGTTAATGAGAATATTCATTTACATTTACATTGTTTCTTTCAGAATAATGATGTCCCATTAGGGAAGACTAAAGGGTTATAGACTCAGAAATGCAAGAAACCTCATTACAAAGGAGGGGATAGAGGCTGATCTAATTGCTCTATAAGGGTCCAAGGTTACACTTGATAGGACAACCAGAAACAAGAGGGAAAGGATTTTCCCCCCTTTGAAATAGTTTAACACACTGTGAAGTTGAAGGAACAATATGCTTGAGGAATATAAATACAACAGACAGTCAATCTTACACCATAATGACCATATGGTCATTAAGTATAATATGCCTAACTAGAGACAAGAATGTGTGTTTATATTATCTGCAGCTTCATACAGCAATCTGGGGAAAGGATGTGTGAAACTAGCTCTTAAACCAGGCAGGTCTTTTACCTTGTCTCATGTCATATGTTCTTATGTAAAAAGAAATGAGACATCCAGGCTGGTTTTCCTAAATTTCTGAATACCTGTGGCTCAATTCCTGAACATCTTAATATTACAGCTTTCTTGCTAAGACTGTACTTGGAATGAGTATGAGGTATAGCACTACTTTCCCCTCTTGATTCTCTGCATTTTTATTCTGTAAACTAAAGATGGTGCCACTCTTTCAAAATGTACAGTACATAAACTCATTTTTCAATGAGGGGAAAAAGCATAGGATGCTATTTTTAAATTTTTGTTCACATATGGAATAGGTACAAATCCTGGTGAAAATCCTGTTTGGAAAACATATTCAAAAATGCGATAAAGAGATATTCGCAAATGACAATTTGAAGAAGGGGGACTTTATATCATAGGCCATCTATTAAAATGTGAGAGAGAAATCCTGAGAGCCAGAGTAAACAAATGGTGAGATCTCCCAATATTTACAGTGGACTCTTGTATAACAAATGGTTTGTATAACATAAAATTTGTACAACATAAAACATTCCGGAGTTAGGGGAAATTTGTTTAACATAATCACCTATGGGGCGAATCTGTTCAACATAAAAATGGGATCACTCTGTTTTCAATGCATTCCTATGGGAAATTTGTATAAAGGAAAATTTGCTTAACATAATTTCATTTTGGAATGAATTAATTCCTTTATACAAGGTACCACTGTACAGTATTTAAAAATTAAGAGTAAGCTGTCAACCAACTTGGAGACGGCTAGTCTGACTGGGTTTGCAATTCTCCTTCCTCAGTGGTCGCCTAGTTGAGTTTTTTAACCAAGCTGGAAGCTGTCATAAACCTTGCTGGGTGACCCCCAGGGTGGTGTGGGAGTCCAGATATAACATGGGCACCTTCTATAATCTTCAGCAAACTACCAGGTTGGGAGGCTGGTTCTCAATCAAGGAAGTGTGAGAGAAGAAGGTGAAGCATAAATGTTCCAAACCCTGCAATGATTTTCAGCTAAATAAATACATAAATATATTTTTCCAGCAAGAAGAATATGTTGTGTTGCAACACACACAGCCCATGGGAAAAGCCATAAAGAAGAACGTTTTGTGAACTAGCACTCACCAACAGAGACCATCTAAATTGTTACTATGGGTCGTGGGACTGCAGCATCATATTAATGAATCATGGTAACTGCATGGTTTGCAAGAACATAGTTGCCATATGGTGGTGCCAATTTACAAATAAAATAAAAAATAAAAATAAAAAAGCAGCTGCACATGAATATTGTCATGCCACATATCTGATATTTGCTCCAAATGTTTCACAGAAGCTCGTAAGAACTAACCTTGGAACTAGACATAATCAATACTATTATTATGTTGACATATCTTTTTTCTCTTTAAATGTCCTAAACATTCAAGAGAGCACAGGTTCTTGAACAGCTGACTGCACAGCCTTTTAAAACACAGTTTATTTTTTCAATATGATTTTGAAAAGACTGAACTCCCAGCCCTACTCATGTCTTGGCACTTCCTTTCCCACTGCTAAATGATTGTTCCCTGGAACAGATGGTTGAAGACCCAACTAGAGGTATAAGTATCCTTGACTTGATCCTGAGTAATACACAGGATCTGGTGCAAAATGTTAATGTGATTGATCCAATAGGGAACAGTGACCACAACACAATTACTTTTAACTTAATCATAGGCTGCCAATCATTGATAAAATCTAACACAGAGACCTTAAATTTTCAAAACGGAAATTTCTCAAAGATGAGGAAACTAGTAAAAAAAGTAGTTGAAAGTGAAGATTGAGAGAGTCCAAACACACCAAGAGGCATGGAGGCTGTTCACAAATAAAATAACAGAGGCCCAATTGGAAAGCATACCAAAAGGAAAAAGGACACTGCCAGGTCCAAGAGGACTCCAATGTGGCTTACAGGAGCTGTTTGGGAAGTGATCAAAAGCAAGAAAAGCACATTTAGAAGATGGAAGGCTTGTCCAAACGAGGGCAACAGGCAGAAATATAAATTCTGGAAGAACAAATGCAAGGCAACAATGAGGAAAGCAAAGCAAGACTGGGAAGAGTATATAGCTAAAAAAACTCAAAGCAATAACAAGGACTTCTTTAAGTACATTAGAAGTAAGAACCCAACTAGGAAGGCCATTGGACCATTAGACGACAATGGAAGGCAAGGGATTATTAAAGAGGAAACAGAGATTGCAGAGGTACTCTGCAATTCTTTGCTTCAGTATTCACTGAAGACCACATGCCCCAAACAGAGCCTATCTTCGTTGGAAGGGAAACTGGAGAATTAAGCGGAATAGAAGTAACCAGGGAGAGGCCCTTGCATCTTGATCAACTAAATGCTAACAAACCACCAGGACCATGAGTTCTCAAGGAACTTAAAGATGAAATTGCTGAGGTCCTAGCCAAAATGTATAATCTTTCCCTCATATCAGGTGTTGTGCCTGATGACTGGAAGATAGAGAATGTAACACCAATCTTCAAAAAAGGATCCAAAGGTGATCCAGGAAATTACCTACCAGTCAGTTTGACATGTATCCCAGGTAAAGTGATGGAAACCATCCTAAAAAATAAACTTAATAGACATATAGAAAAGAAGAAGGAGAGCCAACATGGCCTCTGCAAGGGCAAATAATGTTTCACTAATCTTCTGGAATTCTTTGAGAGTGTCAACAAGCATGTGGATAAGGGAAATCCAGTTGACATTGTTTATCTGGATTTACAGAAGGCTTTTGACAAGGTCCCGCACCAAAGGCTCTTGAATAAACTTGCCAGTCATGGAATCAAGAGACAGGTCTTGTCCTGGATCAGCAACTGGCTAAGTGACAGCAAACAGAGGGTAGCATTAAATGGACACTTCTCCAAGTGGAGAGAGGTAAAGAGTGGGGTCCCCCAAGGTTCAGTACTGGGACCCCTGCTTTTCAACCTCTTCATAAATGGTCTAGAAGTAAGAGTAAATAGCAGAGTAGCCAAATATGCCAACGACACTAAATTATATAGGGTAGTAAAAACTGAGAGATTGTGAGGAACTCCAGAGGAATCTCTTGACACTGGGAGAGTGGGCAACAGAGTGGTAAATGAGCTTCAACATTAGTAAGTGCAGAGTGATGCACGTTGGGACAAAAAAAAACCCAATTACATTTATAAACGGATGGGGTCTGAACTCTCTGCAACAAACCAGGAAAGGAGCCTTGGTGTCCTGGTGGACAGCTCAATGAAGGTTTCAACCCAGTGCACCGCAGCAGTGAAAAAAGCAAACTCAATGCTAGGAATCATTAGGAAGGGTACAGATAGAAAATAAGTTAGCAAGTGTCATTTTACCTATTTATAAATCTATGGTGAGGTCCCATCTGGGTACTGTGTACAGTTCTGGTCACCATAACTCCAGAAGGATATCATGGAAATGGAAAAAGTGCAGAGGAGGACAACCAGAATGATTAGGGGACTGGAACACCTTCCTTACCATCTGAGGTTGCAATGGGTGGGCCTCTTTGCTCTTGAATGATGTTGCCTAAGAGGTGACTTAATTGAAGTTTATAAAATCATACACGGTGTAGGACAAAGTAGATAAGGAAAAACTAGATAAGGAAAAACCCTTTCGCACAACACTAGAAGTAGGGGGCACTCCATGAAACTTTGAGTGCTAGATCTCAAACAAATAAGAGAAAGTACTTTTTCACCCAGAGGATCACTGGTCTGTGGATCCCCTTCCAGAAGAAGGGTTGACAGCTGTCAGCCTTGACAGCTTTAAGAAAGCATTGGACAAGTTCATGGAGAACAAGGGTATCAATGGCTATCATTATGGATGCCTAAGGACAACCTCTGGGTGGCAGAGATAGGCAGGATATCTCTCAATGCCATTTGCAGGGAATCGTAAGCAGGTGGAGACATCTGCTTGGGAATACCCTGAGGCAAATGGTGAGCCACTGTGTGAGACAGAATGCTGGACTGGATGGGCTGTGGCCTGTTCCAGCAAGGCTGTTCTTATGTTCTTATGTAATTGCAGTCTGTGGTTGGAATCTTTGATGTTTCCAGATACATTGAACAACAACACACCCATTTTCTTGGATTCATGGGATCTGGTACTTATTTCAACAGAAGTAACCTGAAGCTCAGATTATGATCACAGACAGTATCAGATTAACTGTTCTAGTAGAAAGTATTTCTTGATGCTAATGCACTGAGTGGCTATATAAATCTTTAAGAACATTTTAATGCTTGTAGCATTGAAGAAACTATCATGATAATAGCTCTAAGTGGCAAAAACATTGCTGGGGCACTGCACACCATGCAATATATTTTGCTGTAGATCAGATGTAAGCAGAAGTAGTTGAAAACCCAACAAGAACGTGGCTGGGGAAGATTTTGAAGGAGTATGTTCATGAAATCCTCAAGATAAAAAAAAAGAATTGTAAAAAATAAATCAGTGTTAAATTTGTCACGGATGTGGGTTCAGTTTCAACAATTCGGCCTCATACAGAAGTGGTAATCGTTCAGCCCTGTGATTTTTCTGCCCAAGGAATAAATGAAATCCCACTGCAGCATAACTGTGCAAAATACGGCCTTCCTGGTAAAGGACAGAGAGAGTAAGGGGCCAACGACATTGCAATATACGGTACTCCTCCAATTACAGTACTGTACTTCGGGTTTAGCACAATGCAAATCAATGCAAAATTTCCTGACATGATGTTATGGTAAACACTGGAAACTTGTAATCTTCTTCAAATAATGGATGCTTTTTGTACAATTGTTGGGAAGTTGTTTATTTTAAATCACTCTACATCATGCTGCATTTTAACCCTTTTTATTTTATAAATGACCATGTTTATTCTTTGTGCAGGGGCATTCAGTTTACCCACATTTTGGTGATATGTTTGAGGTGGTGTGAGATGCTGTCCCCTCAGAAAATCAGCACTTATGCCTGCTATCTGAATTTGTTTGTTTGTTTGTTTGTTTGTTTGTTTGTTTGTTTGTTTAAATCATTTGACTCCAGTGCTGCGTCAAATGACTACTGGAGTTTTTCTGTCTGCAACACTTATGCAGAACTACACCGCTTAGAATAAAAGAGAAAAATTAACTTTGGACAAGATGCTTATGGACAAATGACAGGACGCAGGCGGAGTCCGGACAGACCAAAGGGTGGATCAAAGTGCCAACACCTGGGTCTAGTTACAGCTATTAAAAGAGTAGTATGAGGAGCAGAGACACTGACACAATGAGCATGTGACACAAACCAATATAATAATACCTCAGCACAAGTCTCAGACTATATAGGCAATGTCAGTGCAGTGCATGTTTTTATTCATTCAAACTCAGAAAGCTCCACCACAAAGGCTTGCTCCTAAAGCAGACTGGCCCTTCTAATAAACTTGTTTGGAAAGCTGAAGTGGTGGTAGTGGCGGCAGCCATTTTGTGTGTGTGTGTGTGTGTGTGTGTGTGTGTGTGTGTGTGTGTGTGTGTGTGTGTGTGTGTGTGTGTGTGTGTGTGTGTGTGTGTGTGTGTGTGTGTGTGTGTGTGTGTGTCATTACAGTCATGACCGGGCAGCTTAAAAATAGGTGGTGTGAACCATTAGGCAGCCAGAAAAGGAACAGTGCCGGTGGGGAGGAAAAACTCAAAAGAAGAAAAGGGAGGGCCAATGCTGCACGGCAAAGCAGCAAGCATAGTACTGCCACCTTGCTTTTTTAGGGAGGCATTTGGCAACATTTTAACTTAATTTAAATTACTCTTTCTTCAATTTATCCTTTTTTCTTCTTTGCCGCCTTGGATGCCTCTTGCTGAGGGTTTTCCCTCTTATTGCCCTGGCTTCTTTTTTCTTTTGTGTTTGTACTGTATTGTTGATTTTAACACTGTTGTAAACCGCCCAGAGTTCCGTTGGAAGATGGGCGGTATAGAAATAAAATAAATAAATATATAAATAAATAAATTCCACCCACTGCCAGTTTGAGGGCGCAGGCAGTGGGTGTGACATGTGAACAGGTGTCTGCGCAGCCCTGGAGGTGGAGAGATGAGGGGGTTGCTCATCCACTCCCAACCCGAGCGCTTCAATGTCATGGCTGCCACACAAGAGAGGGCAAGAGGGGGAGGGGAAAGGGGAAAGGGGAAGGAGGCATGGAGAGGTGGTCCCTGCCACCCTGCCCTACTGTGTGGCACCAAAGCCAGCCTGAAAGGGCTCCAAAGCGGCCAGTCCATCTGCCTTTCGGGCACCCTCATCAGCCTCTTTGCCTCGGTCGGTGGCCTCAGGCTTGACTCGCAGCCATGCAGGCTTAGTGGTGTTGGTGTTTTGCCTCGATCTTTTGGCTGAGTGTTGACAGTGATGGCAGCATAGGGGCAAAATCTGAGGGTGATTAGAATGGGAGTGCACAGGAGAGAGGCGTCTCTGAGGAAAGAGAGGACATGCAGCACAAGGAAACCTGTGCAAGCCTAAGTGATTTCTGAAGCCAAGGAATAATTTTTATTTATTCTTAAGAATGGGATTTATTTTGCTTCCTCTCCCCCCTCAAACTACATTGGGGGGCATAAAAGTTATACATGGATTCTGAACAAGACAAGCATCCAGTACCCGTAACCACAATGTTGTAGAAGGGAGAAGTGTAGATACTTTTAGAGTGAACTCTTTGGCACAGCCTGATTATACCTTAGCGCAGTATAGTGTAGCAGTTAACCAAGAAAATCTGTCAAATTATCTTCTCCGTGATATGCAGAACAGCAGCAGTGCATTTTAAACAGGAAGGAAGAAAAGTGCTCTCAAAGCAAAACATACCCTCACACACAGAGACACACACAAAGACAAAGACAGACAGACAAAGAAGAGAGGAAGAGATGGAATTGCAATATTTTCCCAGATTGATCAAAAACAACAATACTGTATGCCCTAAGCAAACTGGGAAGGGAGCTGGCTAGAGAACCTCTACTGGAAAAAAACCACTTATTTTAGAGGCTAAATCCCTATGTACTTTTGTAACTCCCACAAAAGTTTCCTGTCATAGTATCATAAGCTAAGATTTCAACTGAGATCTGACTGCTTAGCAAACCACATTTGTATTAAGCTACTTATTATCTCACTTCTTTGACTATGGTGTTCCATGGTTCACATATTGTGATTTTAAAAAACAGATCACACTCACTTGTAATTGTTGGTAATTTGAGCTTGCCTCCAGAATCTGACATCCCTATGAATTAATGACCTCCAGAATATTATGTCATTAATAACCATCCTTACAACTTGGACTCTAATGGCTTCATCTTCCTTTAATGTTTTTCAACCTTTTTTCAAAGGCACATTTCATCACCATTAGAAAATGGTCTTCTCTCTTTTCTTATAAAGTTTCATCTTGAATGAATCAAATAAACACAAAGAAACATTTTATAATTGCATTTTCTAAAAGAAAGTGAAAAACTTCTGTTCTTGCCTGTTTATTTTTATATACAGTACTTCAGCTTTTTATTATGCATATGCTGAAAAACACAGATGATATCTATTTTAAGGTCTTCCTCACACTCAGTTAAAACTTTTGAAAGATTTTGGCACAATTTGTCATCTGGTCCAGCATTCGATATCAGGGCTGAGATTGCAGATGATTCTGCTAATTAAATTGTGATTTTTGCACAATTTGTCATGTCCATTATTCAATCTTCTTAAGAGTGTTACAAAAAAGATATATTCTTGAAGAAATGAAAGATGACAGCAAAACACTTGGATAAATGACTATGAATAATAAATTATTTTCCCATGTAATAGCATAATGAGGGCTACTGCAAAGACATGGTCCCATGACTGATGATGATTTTCAGCAGCCAGTCAGAACATCTAGATAGAATTAATTTTTTGAATCTGTGGTAGGGCCTGGAATCATTGAAGAGTGTTTCTCTTTTTATTTACAATAACTGTATGCTGAACTTCTTGAGTTCTTAATTTTGAATTGCAGCCTGCCTGCATCTTGATTCCTGTTTTTTCCTTGATTTTTTGAGGGGATTTTCCCCTTGATTTTTGCTATCATTTGGCAGTCTGCCTGTAACGGTATATCTCCTTGGAATTAATTTTGGGGTATTATTTCCCTTGATTTCTTGGGGGAAATAAAATCTTTCTTTTCCTCCATTCTCCCTCCCTCTCCCCACTTTCTTTTTATCTATTTTATTTTTTGATCCTATTTGCTTAGGTTGGGTTTACGTAATTTCCGGGTTATAAAGCGTCACAGGGAAGGGATCAACGTCATAACCTCAAGTACCACTGTATGTTGATTTAATTAGAATGGAAGGCAACAGTCAAGGAATTAGATGCAAACTGAATACTTGGATGGACAGCTATGAAAAAAAATTACAGAAGATACTTCAGTATAAACATGTTTCACTGAAAACCAAGTCCAAGTTCAACCATATAATGTCTTTTCCAATAATTATGTATTGGTGATTTCTGGATAACAAAGAAAGCTGATAGGAGTTTAAAATGTAGTGTTAGCAGAGCTCTTTAAAGATCTTTACGAGACACCAAAAAGACAAGTGAATTTGAGATCAAATTAAGTCTGAACCCACAGCAAAAACTAAACTAATTAAACTAAGGTTATCTTACATGGGACACAAAACTAAAAGATAAGACCATAAGAAAGTGCACAGATGCAGGGATAAGTGGAAGATAGTAGGAAAAGAGGAAGACCTGGCATGATATAAGATTGCTAAAGAACGTGGTAGCCTCTAAGTAGCAAGAGCTTAGAAGCACTGCTGAAACTTCAGCAGGCCCAAAATGCTGCACCCAGATCCCCTGGTCCCCCCACTGGCCAGATGGTCAGCATGCCACTGTCTCATGACCAGCTGAGTTGCTGGTGCGGAGCAGAGGGAGGGGAATGGAAAGGAGGGGAAGGGAAGGGATATCGAGAGGCGGAGTCATGTTCATGCCCACCTCCTTTGCATGGTGATGTCTCACCTCTTCTTCCCCCTTGGAGAATTCCTTCAACAATTATAATAAAACCTCAATATTTGATTCACACTCCTTAAATGAACAAAGTGGTGGGTTTTAATGGCAGATACATAGTAGTAGATGAAAGAACAGTCTTAATAATCCACATTATTTTCTTTTAAAATTATGACTAACAATCTTTAAAATACTCTGGCAATCAACATGACCTATAACTCCTTAGAAAGCAAAATCATCTCACACAACTTTTTGTTACACATGATCCTAATTCCAAATGCCAGTCAAATCATAAGTTTTTCAGGGTGTGTTTTTATTGGGCATTGAAGATGCTTTACTTGGGCACTGAAGATGCACTGGATGTCATCATCCAGTGCTGGTCATATATAATTAATATTAATAGGAATTTTCTTATCCCCTCCTTTCAGGTTCTGGGGCTCCCTAGGTTCCCCTTTTGTCCTGGGGAAGCTTTCAAGAGCATTAAGCTAGGTGGTTGGAATAGACCTTTTTGATTTAAAAAAAATCGTTGCCAGATCACTGCCGGTCATCCCAATACCAGTGATCCTGATCAATTTCTGACTGTTCTGAAAGTAATGCTGGTCCAGTTTCTCCTATCAAATGTCCAAAGGCTCCCAAAGGCTTCTTGGGTCAAATGATAGCTCTAGGAAGCCTCATAACCGGAAACGGAGGGGGGGGGGAATAGGAAGCTTTTTATTACTTTAAATCAAATATTATGTGGCATAAATTTACACCAATAGGATTTTGCCCTGTGTATTGTAAACATCTCTTATTTTATCACTCTTGTGATAGATAAAATAGTACAGCTAAACTTGCTTCGTAATATCATCCATGCAACAGGAAAGAATACCAAGAAACATAAATTAATCTTATCTGGAACTGCTCAACTAAGCACCACCTTTTCCTTGAATGCATTCAATCCCCAGAAAAATCAGAACCACTTCAAACCTCCATCAGCAAGACCAGAGATAACGATCCATACTTAATGGGTGTTGGGAAAGATTGCATAGGTGGGACTTTCACACACCCTGCCTAGGCCATTATCCATCTAATGAGCCTATTCAGATCATGGTCCACCTATGAACCTCTTCAGGCTACTGTTGACCTAAGGAGCCTATTCAGGCCATTGTCCAATTTCTGAGCCTATTCAGACCAGGGTGATGTGAAATCAAGGTGAACTATAAGAATGGAGGACTCGCCACTAACTTTCCTCAGTCTGACCAAGTTGCTTGGATGAGCAGAGAAACGTTTCAATCGCTCAAGAAAAGAAGTCCAGTTGCCATGACTCAACGTCCAGATAAACTCACCTGGATTACTGAAAATCTTCACAGACATATTCCACAAGTAAAGCATCTTCAATGCCCAATAAAAACACACCCTTAAAAACCTATTCTTTGACTGGCGTTTGGAATTAGGATCATATAGACTGTGGTATTGTTCTAATTTAAAATATTTATATTCATTTTATTTTTATTAATAATACTAAGTAACAAAGTTGAAACATCCAGAGGACAATGAAATAAAAATCCTAACAAATAAAAGAAATGCATGTAAAATAACTGACTTTTCATTCTATAATTTATTCTGCAAATAATACCAGTTGTATAGAACTCCTAACTCAGCATTTCTATTAATTAAAAACTTTTAAATCTTAAAGTCAGTTTCTTATATTCATGTTTGGAAAGAGTGG
Organism: Phrynocephalus forsythii; assembly: GCA_029282475.1. NCBI lineage: Eukaryota > Metazoa > Chordata > Lepidosauria > Squamata > Agamidae > Phrynocephalus > Phrynocephalus forsythii. Next base: position 29,819,619 of record JAPFRF010000004.1, read on the forward strand.
GCATCCTCACAAACAGGATCAAGTAATAAATATTCATCTCAAGAATCCTACAAAGAATTGAACCTTTAAATAATTTCATTAAATTAACAACCCTTTATTCAGTATTTAATAAGGTAAAACTTCCTACTCCCAACAGTTATTTTAACAAGTCTTTGGCAGATAATAAAAACACTCTTCGATCAAGCTTCCAGAATTATAAGTAGCACCGACAGTTATTAAAATTGTTATTATCCGAGTCCCAGAGCAAAATGTCAAGCTTTGCCAACCTCATTTTGACACAAATACACAAGGCAATAAAGCTTCCCTACCTTGTGTTTCTTCCCAGCTCTAGCACCGATGCAATCCAAGAAATCTCTGTTGCAAAGAGTACGATCTGCAAGTGTATGAGTTGCTCTATTCAATTTTTCTTGCAAAAGCTTTATTTCAGACTCTTGTGATGTTATGAGATGTCTTAGCTCGCTTAAAGAACAACGTTGGAATCCCTAGAAAACAGAAATATGTATGTTCAGTTGAGTATTAAAGCAAAATGTGGAATAATGTCACAGAGTTTATTACCCATGGTCAACCAGATTTAAAAGGGGGTGAAAAGGGATCAGAAGAACATTCATTATCTTGACGGAAAAAGCGAAAGAAAAAAAATCAGGCATATATCAATATATACACATACTGTACAACAAATGGGCAAGAAGCTATGATAATGACACATTTATCTCAGTTGCAACTGCAATTATCTGAAATGTGCTCTTGATCATTAGGGCTGCTACCACCAAAGTGCATAGCCCTTGCTGTCCCAAGGATGGACAACAGTTTGGTAACTGTAAAAAAATAAACATTTCCATTGCTGCTGGGTGGAATGATCAAAGTGCACCACACTCACCATTAGCAATACTGGAGTCACCACTGGAAAATGCTGGTAAATCATGGTAAATAGGGGCCATAGGACAGGTCTTCTGATGTCAATCAGTGCAGGCTGGGAAGGCTGGGGATATGACAAGCATCCACTCCCCCCCACCCTCTCCCATCTATTTTTGCCTTTTCACCCTGTTAGGATATTGCAAACCACACTAAGAGCTTAACTACATGGGGAAACAATTCAAGGAATACAATGGATTTGGAGATGGCTGATTCACTTTTCTTCCATTTATCACAATATGTGAATCAGATAGGAGTCTCACAGACCCAATCAGTACCTTTTCCTTCCTCCCTTCTCCTTTTTAAAGCTCAAATAAATCATTTTGCTTCAATTCAAAGTATGGGATCATTTTGAACTGTTGTAAAAAGGAAAGCCCAATTGAGGGCATGCACACACATGCAAAGCACCATCCATATGACATCTTGCCTCCCGAGCCACGTGCATGCGAACAAATGCACACGTGGCACAAACCTAGAGAGAGTCAAGCTTCATTCCCAAGACTGTTCTCTTCCATGGGTAACACACCTGGGGTTTGTTTTGTATATAGCAGGTTAAGAAATGGAACTTGTCTCTGATGGCAAGACGTTTTTTTTTCAAAAAAAATCTAAAAGAATAACTACATGAGGACGTTGAAGCAGGAAGTCTTCCGTTTTTTCGGAAGCGACTTCCGGTTCACCAGAAAGCACTTATGGGGCCTCCAACAGGCCCGGGAAGCCTGTTGGAGGCCCCCCCCCCAAAGTGGTTTCGGGTGAATTGGAAGCCACTTCCAGTTTTTCCGAAACCACTTCCGGTTCATCAGAATGCACTTCTGGGGCCTCCGACAGCCCTGGGAAGCGCATCAGAGGCCCAATTGGGGCAGCACCAGGGCTGGGGAAAGTGCAGGAGGCCCCAAACAGGCCCACACAGCTTGCCCCAGGATCCCTTGCTTTCATATATCGCGGTCTTGCAATATACTGGAACCGCAGAATATCAGCTACAATACAGCAAGGGACAGCTATAACCTCAAACGGGTCCAGGGGAGGAGGACCAGGATGGTTAAAGGTCTGGAGGAAATGTCTTACAAGGAGTGGCTTAGAGAGCAGGGAATGTTTAGCTTTACAAAAAGAAGCAATATTATAGCCATGTTTAAATATTTGAAATGATGTCATATTGAAGAGGGGGGCAGTTTGTTTTCCATGGCTTCAGAGGCTAGGATTCTGAGCAATGATTTCAAACTACAGAAAAAGAGATTCCATTTGAACTTCCTGACAGTTAGAGCTTTTCAGCAGTGGAATAAGCTGCCACAAAAGGTGGGGAATTCTCCTTCTTTGGAGGTTTTTAAGCAGAGGCTGGATGGCCATCTGTCGGGAGTAATTTGATGGGGGTTCCTGCATGGTAGGGGGTTTGATTGGATGGCCCTTGAGGTCTCTTCCAACTCTATAATACTATGATTCTGATTCTAGAAGGGCACTCCCCGCAAAAAAAATAGACTCCTGTTTTCTGTGGGGCCACTTCAATTGCACAGACCTGAATTGTGAAAGAATTTGCATTTCCATCACTGTATAGTTGACCCCTAAGATTCCACTGTGTAGTGCCATCCACTCTCACTGTGTAGTGGAACCTACATAAGAGCTGCTTTTCATAAGTTATCCACTTATCACTTTAATGCAAAGTAATTGTCAGGGCTCTTTTTCAATAACTGTGAAAGGTAGTGAGCACAAGAAGGTATTCTCTTGTCCACCTTGACTGCTGCCATTTGTTTTTGTCAACATTCAGGCTCCCTTTGGGTGTGTAAAGCTTGGCATCCTTTTTCCTGCAAGTAATATAGGCATGGGATTGTGCAGAAACATTGGGCCATTTCCCGGCTTTTTGAATGGTGGGTACAAAAGCACAATATTCCACATTCATAAGCCAGAGGTGTTTTAAAGAATTGATTTTTCTGGCTTTTAAAAATGGGGGTTGAAATATTCATACATAATACATAACGTCCAACAGAAATTTCCCTCATATAAAATTACCCAGTGCTAGAGGATTCCAGAAGATAAGTAAATGATCTATACTATGATATTCAGAGAAATATTTTGAAAGGCTGTTTTTGACTTCATGAAATGGTGATGCAAAAGTGTGAATAGGTACAACATGTACAAGGGAGAAACATACACACTTTTTTACCTCTCAAGTAAATTAATGCCCTCTCCACAGAATGCAGACCAGAAATCAATGGTCCATCTTCCAAACCATTTCTTTCGTTAGGCAACCCATGCAAGAAAAACTCTGTTGAACCAAAAGCTCTACAGACGTTTTGTGTGCATCTTTCCCCAAAATATGACTCTTTATTTCTTGAAATAAAAAAGGAGGAAGATTGGCATTTGTTAAGAATGTCACTGGAAACCAAGGGTCAAACCCATTCATATTATGTGAAAGAAAGTCAGTGAAGAAATACAGGGACAAAAATCAACTCATTTGAAATGTGTCTGGGTACTTTGGAAAGCACACCCTGATAAGTAGCAGATAGACTATGCCTGAGGCCGCCACCTCTGTTGAGGGAGGGGGTTTCGATGCTCACATGAATCAGGGTGTGCTTTCCAAAGTACCCAGACAAATCAAAAAGCCTTCACCACCAAGGCCATAGCTAACAACCCATTCTTGATAGGTTTCAGCACCTTAGGCCATTGTTCACCTTAAGGCTAGGGATACTATTGCCTCCCTAACGAGCCTATTCAGGCCATTGTTCATCTTATGAGCCTAATTCAGACCAGGGTGACAAGAGGTCAAAGCTGACTGACTATAAGATGGAGGACTCACACTAGCTGTATTCAGACTGATGAAGCTGTTTGGATGAGCAGCGAAACATTTCTATCTCTCAAAAAAGAAGTCCAGTAGCCATGACTCAACTTCCAGGTTTACCTAACCAACGCAGTGAAGTTTTAAAACCATGCCAAGATGATGGACTGTCATTTCAATATGCCACTTTCTTTTTTAAACAAATAAACAAAAGGTAATCCCCCTGAATGAAATCTGAGAGAAAGGCAGTGAAGGAGACTATGTTGGCTCCATGGACTCTGTTCAGACTAGGCGGTGGAGCTCCAGCAGAGCCCCAGCTGAGGAAAAAGAGGTTTATCTCCCTTTTGTCTTCCTAAACTGTCACTCTAATGTTCTTCCCTCACATTGCAGATCTCATTGGCCACTGTTGCTGTCTCCTTAATCATTAGTAAACTGGGTAAGCCTTGTTTTGGATGTGCAGTAATAATATAATGGAATGCCACTTCATGAATGCAGGCTACATATTACCACACAGATTTGGACCCTGGTTTATGTGGGTAAATGAGGAACCTTAAGCCTTAAAAACCCTAAACTAAGCACAATGTCTTTGGACCCTGAAAACTGCCATAGGACAGCCTAAGAAAAGGTGCTCTTTTTTTGCCTGTTTGTTTGCTTCTGTTTCTTTATGTTATTTTCTCTTCCCTTCCTTTTGCCCTTTTCTTTTTTTCTCTCTCTTCTTCCCTTTTTCTTTATTTCCTTCCTTTTTGATGGTCAGTTGATACTGGTGATGACTAGAAGATCTGAAAGAGGCCACAAGGAAAGGGAGTGAATAAAAACACAGCTGCAAAAGGAGGCTGTGCAGAACAGATCTGCAGACAAGTCACCACATACAGTATTCATCCAGCTGCGGCTTTCAGGGAAGAGACGCCCAAGCTATGACCTAGAGCTGAGTTCCAGCCCAGGCATAAGAAGGACCAGGCTGAGTTGAGAGGAGACGCTATAATCTTTCACAAGCAGTGGATTAGCATCCCCTTCTGCTCTGACAGGTCTGTTTCTGGCTCTGGCTTACAGTTAACTTGTTTGCAGCTATTTCTTGATGTCAACCTGCCCAACAGATTTTCTTAATGTCACCCTTGGGAGTGGGTAAAATCATAATGCCTGCCTGTATCTAGTAAATGAGGCAGCAAACTATTATCTTCCTATCTTCCATTTTTCATATTATAAACAAACAATTCAGATGAAACTGGGATAAAAGACTTTCTGTGTTTTTCTGTAGCCATACAGTTGTTTTTTGATTGTGTGTTTTGTAACAGTTCAAAATATAGATAAATAAATTCCGTAATTAGCAAACATTAACAAGGCTTAAATTGTAAATATGAAACCTTTTTTTGGAAGGGACTTAGGGTTAAGAAGAAATGTGAAAGCAATGGGAATAGCTGGATAAACTGGACGTTGTGGACAGAAAGCATATACTGTTACCTTAATTTAAGTAAAATAAGCCTGTATTTGTTTGGCACAAGCTCTATCCAGCAATATGAGCCTCCCAGAATTGAAGAAGCTGTATTCTCCCAGACAAAACAAGACCAGGAGGAGATTGTGATACTAATCAGGAACTGTTAATGCCCAACACTAGAGTAAAGCTGAAAAAGAGCACTAAAAGAATTGCAATGTCAAAATATCATCTAAATAACATTTCTGATGAGTCGAAGTCCACATCAAGGACAGAGTTGCACTACTAAACTCAACTGACTATGAACCAGAAGAACTGCAGAGCAAAACCAGATGTATTATCAGGGAAGAAAGCAAAGGTAGTAAAATGAAAAGAAAAAGCTAGATGAATAGCAGAATAAACAATTAAAATTTAAAAGGAAAGGTGAGAAGCAAAAGTAAAATGTGACAGAAGTACAGTCAGAACCCTGAATACAATTTTTTCAGCAACTGTCACATGGAGATAAAGAAACTACTGTATTACACCCAGTGCAAAGAAATAGAAGAGCAGAAAAAGAGAACCAGCTATTTATTCCAGAAAACTCCAAGAAATCAAAGGAAAATTCAACTTGGACTAGGAATGCTGAATAACCAACAGAGATACACACTATCTGGCCAGGAGAATATACTGTAAAGAGAAAGTGGAATCAGTATGTTGCAGAAGTTTAATAAAAAACTGCCTTGGGTCTTTTCAGGGAAAATGTGGGAAATAAATAAATAAAGTAGGACCACGGTATCCGCTGGGGATTAGTTCCAGGCCTTCCCGTGAATAATGAAAACCTTGGATAAGAGAGAACGCCTGCCCGCCCACCACCAAACTGCTCTTTCCTGACAGTAGCTTGCTATATGACTGCTGTTTTGAGACAGCAGCTTGCTTTACAGATGCTATTTGTGACAATAACTTGCTTTACAGCTGCTGTTTGTGACAACAGCTTACTTTACAGCTTGCTTTGTGGCTACTGAATTATTTAATTTTTTTTCCTCTGCCAACCGTGGATAACTGAATCAGTGGATAATGAATCAGTGGATACGGGTCCTACTGTACATAAATAAATAAATAAATAAATAAATAAATAAATGAATGAATGAATGAATGAATGAATGAATGAATGAATGAATGAATGAATGAATGAATAAATGAATGAATGATACCAACGAGTGCAGTAACTACAGACCATGGCATTAATTTCTCATGCAAGCTAAATGATCCTTGGGATGTTGCAACAAAGGGTTTTTTTTTTTACCTTATATGTAGCAAGGCATGCCTGGTATTCAACTGGATTTCAAAAAGGAAGAGGCACTCAAGATCATATTGCAAATATCCACTGCAAAAAGTTTCAGAGGAAGATTGGTCTGTGCTTTATGGACTACTACAGCAAAACCTTTTACAGTAGGCATGTCCAAACTTTGGCCCTCCTGATGTTTTTAGAACACAACTCCCAGAATTCCAAGCCTGAATTTCCAATGACAAAGAACTGTGGGAGTTGTGATCGAAAACATCTGGAGGGCCGAAGTTTGGGCATGCCTGTTTTACAGGAAAAGAAAATGATTTGTTTGAAATGCAATACTGGAAGAGAACTGTGTGGATATTCTGGACTGCCAGAGTGACAATCAAGTGGGTCCCAGACCAAATCCACCCTGATCTCTGGAGGTACAAATGTTGAAACTGAAACTGTCCTACTTTGGGCACAACCCGAGAAGGCAGGATTCTCAGAAAAAGATAATGCTAGGAACAGTGCAAGGCAGCAGGGAAGAGGAAGACCACATGCAAGATGGGCTGACTCCCTAGAGGAAGCCATAGATTTGAGTCTTCAGGGACCGAGCAGGACCATTGACAGGACATTTTAGAGATTGTTCCTTCATACAGTCCCCATAAGACCTTTGGGTAGTGGGTGGCATACAAGCCAAATAAATAAATAAATAAATAAATAAATAAATAAATAAATAAATAAATAAATAAATAAGCCGGATGTGAACTGATGGCATGTAACAAGAGCCTCTAAGATTTATAGTGTGGGGGCTCTTGGTCCCACCAACCTCAATTACACATTTGATGAGAACTCGGGGAGTCCTTGGCAGTTTTTTCAGGGGCTGCTCATAGTGTGGCCTTCTTTACAGGTCCACATTGGGCCCCTCCCTCTCATCCTGCTGCAGGTAAGACAGGAGCTTTATTTTTAGGCAGGTTTTAGTCACTGATGAGGTTGCAAAGAAAGGAGTTTCAAACAGAAGATGCTGTACTTGAATATCACCTCCATTTTTAAACTGACTTAACAGTATTTAAATACTGTACGTTTAATGGCATTTGTAATAACGTATATTTCTATCTCTCATTTCTATGATTTCGTAAGGGACCTTGGGTCCCTGAACTAAGAGAAACACAAGATACAAAGGAAATAAATAAGGAAAGCCAGGAATCATCTTTGCATGGCTGGGTGTCTTCTATATTTGAGATTAATGCCCTTCGTTGTTTCTGACAAATCATTTCTGAAGTTGTGGCCTGCCATTCAGCATCTAAAAACTTATCTTGTCTTTTTTAGGATGGGACAGAATTTTCAAGCAGCTGGTGCTGTGACATGGTTCCAGCACCAGTTGCAAATTATACTACAATTCCTCGGAGACAAGAAAAAAGAGCCTTTTTTCTTTGGGCTTTTAAATACCTAAGCCTGTCCAAAAATTCAAAGCAAATTCTAAATTCTAAATTGGACCACTGATTTTACCCTTACATGTAGATAATAAGTGGTTTTTCTAATGTGCACACAGAAATATTGAGCTAGGGAGGAGGGAATCTCATCTTGGAATGCTCCAAGACCACAATGAAGAATCTCCAGACAAAACATGGCCCTGAACCCAAGGAACTGTGCATCCACCACAAGGATGACTACTGCACATGGCTGCAACCTACAAAGTACCAGATGGCTCTGTAATACTTGGTCTTTTTCTGCGTCTCCTAGCTAAAGCCCTATTTTCCTCTGCTGGGTTGTTTTTCAGACTTTTACTTATGACAGGCATTCTAAAACCTCTTAGTTTTTAATGAAATAAAACTGCAGTACAATTCATGATTACAAAAATATGTATTTGATGACAGTATTATATATTTCTCAAACAGTTCTACTGTATGCCTTGAATATACCATGCAAAAGAATAACTTTCCATATCATTTAAAGCAATTTTTGTTCGCCTGCATGCAGATTGTGTCCTCTAATCCATATTATTAATGCTCGTGGAAAAATCAGCCTACCTGTGTAAGGAGTTTGACTAGACAACCTTATGATTTCTACTAGCGTTGCATGTATACAATGGCATGACGATGCCATACTTGTTCAGACAGAAGAAAATGGACACACTGCACTTCCATCTATTGTTCCTGAACAAGCACCGCATTACCGGCTAGACATACTGAACTTTTCAGAACTCTTACACTTCCGTCACCAGGAGAAAGCAAATCTTCCACAAACAACGGGATAAGCATGGAGCAACCCTTGTATCGTCTCTATACATTAGGACCTCAATCATACTCAAACAAATTCACCAAAATGTGGTTTTCAGTCTGCTAACTATGCATTCCATAATAGCCTGTAATTATTAAAAACTGACAAGAAAGCTACGCCACCTGTGTTTATGTGAAGCCAGGTAATGAAAAAAACAACAACGCTGTCATCACCTTTCAATTCCTGATTGCATTATCAAAACTGTAGCCGAGTTTGGCATCTGGGTGTGACCTTGTTAACTGCTAGGGTAATTAAATTTATTCTATTGGGAAAAGGGATGATAAATTATTAGCAAGAAGATTTTGTTCACATTTTATTAAATTGGCCTGTCAAAGGGTCGGCCAAATTATCAAGGGCCTCATTTATTGGAGGCCAGCCATATTGCCACATCTGTTACAATTATTTATAATTTCAGCAGTTGAAAACCAACTGAGTTAGGCATCCGCCATGTAAAGTAATTTACAAATTATCTGATGAGGGTTTTAGCTACTCCCTCATTTCTAGCCAGCCGAAAGCCGCGCTGTAATTACAGAACACGATTAGGTTCTTTGGGGAACTTATCTTGCACTCATAGCCATAGTGAGATGCCGCAAGAACATATGGAGGAGCTTGTGCTTCTACTCCCTGAAGCTCGTGACCCGCCTGCCGCTGAGCCCTCGAGTTGAATTTGAATGAGAGTGCCATGGCTAATGTTCTACACATGCACCATTTATGCCACAAAACAAATCGGATCACTGTTAATTATGAAGCAGCTATAATCAGACCTTCACATCTGTGTAATGTGAAGCGCAGTAGGCTGTATTCCAATAATGTATGACTACCTTTGGGTCGCAAATGGTGAGCCATATTGCCCCAGTAGCAGTTACCGAATTCAAGGCAACTCCTTTGATAAAAGCCCATCACAGGGATATTTTCATCCAGATTTGTTTTTTAACACAAGCTTCTCTTTATCAGCTCTTGACCAGAACAGTTAAAGCATATGGCACCAGTTCATTAATGAACGGGAGCACACAGCACTCTAATTTAATGAAACCACTTGAGCCATAAAAATCAGATCTTCTTAATTCCCCCTTTTTTTCCCCCTTTCCTTTTTTTTGCATCTAGACTAAAACTCTGGACATATAACATATTGCCAATGATCATGCTGCAAAAAAAAGTGATGATAGCCCCTTAGATTGTAAAAGATAATCATAAGAATCTACATTATTTAAGCAAAATATGGTTGGCAAAAAAAGATGTTCAAAAGGTCCACTTTCAATTATACTTTTTCAAACAGAGAAAGAAAGAATGAGAGAGAGAGAGAGAGAGAGAGAGAGAGAGAGAGAGAGAGAGAGAGAGAGAGAGAGAGAGAGAGAGAGAGAGAGAGAGAGAGAGAGAGAGAGAGAGAGAGAGAAATTATTAGGACACATATCATTTGTATTTTGAAGATCACTGTAGCAGCTGTCTTCTAACAACAACAAAAATGCTCCTTATTCGGAGAAAAATCTTTCTGTGAAGAGCAGCTAAACAAGCTGCACCCAGATGGCAAGCCAGCTACAGTTTAATTAATCCACTAAAAGCCATTCTGTTTTCAGTAAGGGTAATGTAATTTTGAAAGATTGTAGGAAAAAAATTAGTAAAACATTCTTAAGTTTTATTATAGCCGCATGAATGCTGTCACTATAGAGTAGTTAAAGCTGAGTTGCTGTTTCCATAATAAAGCCTTGTTCTTTACAAATTTTGCTGCCTGCCTTTTCATGAAGTAAGAAGCAGACATTCACTTTGCTAGCTTACTAAGGACAAAAAAAGGTTTAAATTCAACCCAAAGGTTCTGAGATTAGACATTTCATACAGTGCATTTCAAAACTTGACTTAAAATTTCCTGCTGAACAACATTAGTTTTTTTTTAAAGCAAGTTAACTACCCAGCTCTTAAAGCTACTCCAGGCACTGTTTTTTACCCATCTTTGTATATACCACTGGCCTGAGCACATTCTCTTGCAGGTCTACTACCAGAAACAAGGGGTACGTGTAGCAAGGAACCCTGTACTTGCTTATTAATTGCTCCCCTCACTAATTTACAAGATATTACAAATCATAAAATCATAATATGACACACACTAACACATCTAAATAGTGCTGCAACAATTGATCATGTATTTTCTGCAAAAGTGACAAGTGGTTAGAAAGTAATATACAGCAAATATAACAGCAATTAAATATCAAACAAAAGCCACTATTACAAATAATTTTGAGTAAGCTAACTCTTCAGAGGATTCTCAGTGTGGTATAGTGGGCAGAGCGACAGACTAGGACTCTGGAGAAGAGGGTTCAAATCCCTGGTCAGCCATGGAAACACATGGGGCGCTTTTACACAACCCCTAAAATCTGAGGCAAAGGGCTCCCAGATCCAGAGCTTAAAATTGTTTTCCCACCAGCTCTGGATTTTTTAAAAAATTAAGTACAACCATGTCCACCTAAGCGCGTCCCAGCGCATTTTCCAAGTACCTGGTCTCTGAAGGTGAAAAATTTCTGATGCGGATGTAAAGCAGTGAGAATGCTTCCTGGGGCAGCTTACGACGGCAGAGCGGAGGTGAGCCTGCATTTTTTTCTCCCTCCCGTCACGCAGACAGGAGCCAGGGGCAGCGGAGGGGTGGGAACACAGGAAGAGCGACAAACCCCAAGATCTCTGGTCCGAATTTAAGTTGCCAGCGGATCTTAGCGGTCATGTAAAAGCGCCCATGGTGGTGGGTGGAACTGATAAACCACTCCTTAAATGTATCACTTATCTTGGAACCCCTCTTCGGGTTGTTATAAGTCAGCTCCAACTTGATGGCACAGAGCAAACGTGGCTTTGGCTTCAATTTGAAAGACATGAACTTGTTCCATTCGGACCTCTGTAGGAAGGAATTTTCAGAGACACTGTAAAGGCCCGGGCAAAGTGCCTCCTTGCTAATACTTCTAGATGGGGGCAAGGTCTGTGAGCAAGGCCATGGCCCCTCATTTTTGGCCCTGGACAGGCTTATACAGCTGAAGATATTCTTTGAAACACCCCATACTGTGTTTTACATATAAGTTTCAACCCAGTTGTTGTCAACACCCCTGGAGAAGATGAACTAGACCAGTGGTTCTCAACCTGTGGGTCCCCAGATGTTCCTGAACTGCAACTCCCAGAAGCCTCCACCACTTGCTGTGCTGGAAGGGATTTCTGGGAGTTGCAGTCCAGGAACATCTGGGGACCCACAGGTTGAGAACCACTGAACTAGACCCTACCCTGTCACTGCTTTCTCCATGCGCTTGCTTTGTCTGAAAGCAGTGAAACTCCTGCTCCACTGCAGGTTCGGCGTGCACAGAAGAAAGATTTTTCCCAAGGCCACACTCACAAGCAGGAGTCTTCAGACATGTCACTCTCCATGTTGAGAAAGCAATAATGGAGAGGTGGGAGAGGAGTCACTCCTTTCCAAGTACTGTAAGTAGATAATGGGTAAGTAATGACTCAATTGGCTGAATGTTTTCTGCATGCAACCTGCTATTCAAAGACAAATAACCAGGGGTCTCAACTGAAGCATATCCACTGTGTCTTTTGAAAATATTTGAAATATAATAGCATTTTGAAATATTCCTTTAGATGTTATGTTTTATTGAGGCAATGTAATAAATCAAAGGAGCACTCATTCTGGTTTGGGGCAGTTTGAACCACTGACATGCAGAGACAATATTATGGATGGAAACCACTCCTTGTTGCCCTTACAGGGGAAATGAGGAACTACAGCATTCTTCTCTTTGTCAACAAGGGCAGGCAGAACTCTCAATAGCAATCTCACCTTGGCTAAACTGTGATTTTCCACAAACATTTCGCATTGTTTGCACGAAATGGTTACTTTTCGCACGGCTGCATGGGTTTGACCAACATTAGGATGACTGCTGTTTTATTTAAGAACCTGAAATATTGGATGGGTTGTTTGAATCTTTCTTTAAGAATTACCCAGTCTTTCTGTGCTTGCTTTGGGTTTCTTAGCCTGTGGGTATGGGTGGGTATGCTCTGCTTTGTATGTTACAGGAAAAGTACAATAAAGACAGAGTATGTAAATTACAGAAGCCTTGAGGGGTCAAACTAGAAACTCTGTTTTACTTTCAGTTGGAAATGAGAAATCTCACTAGACTACAATTCCTTGAGGTTTCTCATTGTTGAGATATCCTAAATCAATAAGGAATTCCTTGAGGTTTTTTTTTTCAATGCCCAGCTGAGACAAATGAGAATTTTCAGTTCTAGCCAGCATTCCTTTTGAACCCAAAGTCATACGTGCCTCTTTTCAGTATCTGTGGGAAGAGCAGCACTTTCAGTTTTCCTATCCTCACAACTTTTGCTGAGCATCTATAAAATTCTGGAAATAATTTTCCTATAGCTGCTCTTATAATGCAGAATCATTCTAATATCAATCAGAATAATTGGTCAGCTGGATAAAATCTCTGTATTTTTAGCAAAGGAAAATGGATTTGTATGCGATTTCAAATCAGTTATAGCTTATATGTTGATCCTAATAGGGCTTTCGAGGTATGTGAGATGTTCAAGGAGTAGTTTACCACTGTCAATCCCCAGACGTTACTATGGGTGGTCAACCCCCATAAGTTAGTACTGAGCCAATGTCTGACACGATCCATTGCATCAAACTGACTCTCAGGAATATTTATTTTATTTTATTTACTGGATTTTATACAATCAATAAATTACAGTACAACAAAGAACAAGCCCATACAATTCATACAATAATATAAAAATATATAAAAATACAATAATATAATAAAAATAAAATGACATGAAAATAATATATAATTAAAACCTGTGATGTTCTTGGTGGGCAGATCAGTTAAAATCATATTTTAATGGGTGGACACTAAATTTACATTTGAGGTAATACCTGCCTAGATGCCCTAAGCACATCTGTTCTCGCCTGAAGCTAAGCAGGGTCGGCCCTGGTTAGTACTTGGATGGGAGACCACCAGGGAATACCATGTGCTGTAGGCGCCTGGAGTAGGAACTGGCAAACCACTCCAGTATTCCTGCCAAGAAAACTCCATGGACATGGGGTCACAGAGAGTCAGTCACAACTGTAACAATGCAACACACACACACACACACACACACACACACACACACACACACACACACACACACACACACACACACACACACACACACACATTGTTTAAGTAACCAGGTTTTCTATATATTTTTGAAAACAACCAATGATGAGGCCAGGCAGATGTCTGGTGGAGGATTGTTCCATAGGCAAGGGGCAATGGCAAAAAAGGCCCTATTTTGGGTTTTTTTTCTTTTTGGGCCTCTTGCAGTGTTAACTGTCTCAAATGCCTAGCCTGGGAAGATCAGGTATTATGGGCAGCTTTCACTGGGAGAAGGCGATTTGACAAATAGTGAGGTCCTAAACCATTTAGGGCTTTCTATGTCATAGTTAAAACATTGAAGTCAATACAGAACCAAACTGAGAACTGCAGGGCAACCAGCGCTGGGGATATACGGTATCATCATCTGCTAAAATTTTCCCTGTTGATCGCCGCCCCGACCCATGGGGAGCGTCAGCCCTTTATTTGGGCCCACCCCCGGAGGCTCCTGGACCCTGCCCGGTTCATGGAGGCCTTCAGGGAGCTTACTGGCAAACTGGCTGACAATCCAGTGGAAGCCCTGGTGGATATAAGAACATAAGAACATAAGAAGAGCCATGGTGGATCAGGCCAAAGGCCCATCTAGTCCAGCTTCCTGTATCTCACAGTGGCCCCATCAGATGCGTTTGGGAGCGCATGAGACTAGATACCTGTCTCCTGATACCACTCCCCTGCATCTGGCCCTTGAAGTACCCCGGTTTTAAGCCTAGAGATTACACATCTCCATCATGGTTTGTAACCTGTGATGGACTTTTCCTCCAGGAATCTGTCCAATCCCCTTTTGAAGGCATCCAGGCCAGATGCCATCACCACATCCTGAGGCAGGGAGTTCCACAGACTAACAACGAGCTGGGTGGTACGTGGGTGCCACCGGGGCTGTCGACCGGATCACCCCCAAGCGCTTCCTCCGATGTGGAGCTCGCTCCTCTCCGTGGTTCATAGGTGAGTTGCGGGCGATGACACAAGAATGTAGGAAACTTGAGTGCAGATGGAAGACAGATCGGATGACAGCGAAGAAGGCTGCGCTTAAGCAGCTGACCAGCCGTTATGTACACACAACCAGGGACGCTAGAACAGCTCATGCCTCCCTGAGAATTGGGGAGGCCTTGAACCGCCAGGCGGAGTTGTTCCGGGTGGTTTGAGACTTCTCCAATCCTGGTCAGCCCGGGCCTCCTCCTAGTGAGTTCACTACTGAGCAATTTGCAGCCTATTTTAGATCCAAGATAAAGGTCATCCTTTCTGATTTTGACTCCGGTTGCACTAATCCCTCCTCTGTTATCCGGGGGCCTTGCCTGGTTGAGTGTGGGCCTGTGTTACCAGCGGAGGCCTCCAGGGTTATGGCTTATTGCCGGATGGCGGCTTCCCCTTTCAACCCTTGCCCAGCTTGGCTTATTAAATCCGCCAGAGGGAACATGCCGGAGTGGGCTTCTTCCATCGCCACCGCTTCCTTTAGGGAGGGAATTTTTCCTTCCCATTTGAAGGAGACGGTGGTGAAGCCCAACTTAAAGAAGCCCAGCTTGGCAGCGGACGATTTAGCCAGCTATCGCCCGACTGCCATTGTTCCCTTCCTGGGCAAGGTGGTGGAGAGGGTGGCTGCCATCCGGCTTCAGTCGTACCTGGAGGAAAATCATATCCTGGACCCATTCCAATCTGGGTTCAGGCCACTTCGTGGGACCGAGACTGCCCTGGTCACTCTGCAGGATGACCTCCTCAGGGAGGCTGATAGGGGGTGTTCCTCCCTGTTGGTCCTCCTTGATTTGTCAGCGGCCTTTGATACCGTTGACCACGGTATCCTGCTGGGTCGGCTCACCGAGGCTGGAATCAGGGGGTCTGCATTCTGCTGGCTCCAATCCTTCCTCGACAGCCGGTCCCAGCAGGTTCAGCTGGGAGATGAGCTGTCCGCTCCTTGGACGCTCCCTTGTGGGGTGCCCCAGGGGGCAATCTCCCCCATGCTCTTCAACATTTACATCAGGCCACTGGCAGACATCATCAGGAGATTTAGAGTTCGCTCTCATCAGTATGCTGATGATACACAGCTCTATCTCTCCTTTTCCACCTCTGCAGTGGAGGCAGTACACTCCCTTGACCTGTGTCTGGAGGTGGTTTTGGAATGGACCAGGATTAACAGGCTCAAACTGAATCTGGAGAAGACCAAGGTACTGTTCTTCTGGGTGCCCTCGTCTGGGTACAATGGCCCCCTCCCTAGTCTGGGGGAGTCTCCCTCCAGCTTACGGACAGGGCCAGGAATCTGGGCGTGGTCCTGGACTCGGCCCTCTCCCTGGAAGCCCAGGTGACGGCCGTCTCCAGGGCCGCTTTTTTCCACCTCCGCAGGATCGCCCAGATCCATCCGTACCTCAATGAGTCCTCCCTGAGGACAGTTGTGCAGGCCCTTGTGATCTCGATGATTGATTACTGCAACACACTTTATGTGGGGTTGCCCTTGACACTAGTCCGGAGACTTCATCAGGTGCAGAATGCAGCAGCCAGACTGGTGGTGGGTGCTTGTAGATACTATCATATCACCCCAGTTCTGGCTCACCCGTGGCTCTCCAGATAAGGTTCAAGGTCCTGGTTTTGGTTTTCAAAATCCTCCACGGCTTGGGTCCTGAATACCTGTCAGAGTGTATCTCCCAGAGGTCAACTGAGGCCAGACCCACTCGAATATCACAGACACACTCACTCAGGGTGCCCACTCCCAGGGAGGCGCGGAGCTCGGCTATGCACAGCCACGCCTTCTCCATTGTGGGCCCCTCGTTATGGAACCATCTACCGAGTGAGCTGCGCCTTGCACAGTCCCTGCCCACCTTCAAAAAGGCTTTGAAAACCATGCTTTTTAGGGAGGCATATGGCAACCTTATTTGGTTTATTTCATCCTGCCTCTTTTTAGTTTAGTTTATTTCATCCTGCTCCTTTTTCGTTTTTTTCCCCCTTCTCCCACCCCTAATGTACTTTGCTTAGTGCTTTTTTCCTCTTTTTTGTATATTGATGTTTTTAACTTGTAAACCACCCAGAGTTCCATTTGGAAGATGGGCGGTATAAAAATGAAACAAAGAAACAAATAAATAAATCATATTTTCTAATGCCTGTCAGCAATCTGACCACTGTATTCTGGATCAGCTGGACTCTCTGCATCAGCCTCAAGGGCAACCCCACGTAGAGAGCGTCGCAATACTCCAGTCTCGATATTGCCAATGCATGGACTAGCGTAGTGAGAGCTCCCGTGTCCAGATAGGAACGCAGGTGAGCAATCCATCACAGATGGTGCTGGATGAAACAGACCACCGACGCCACCTGAGATTCCATATATAGTGTCGGGTCCAAGAGAATACCCAAGATGCACACCTCATTCTGAGCAGGGAGAATCACGCCCCCAAATGAGAGGGAGTTTCCCAACCCACTGACAGTTGGAGCCCCCACCTGCAAGATTTTCATCTTGTCTGGGTTCAACTCCAGTCCGTTGACTGAAATTACAGAAATACTGTTGGCTGATGGATCGAATTATAGAAATTCAGTACAAGTTAACTATGACAATTCTTTCTCCACAGCCTGCATAATTAAATTGTAAAACACCAAGAGAGTTCTTTAAGGACTATGGGGTGGTATAAAAGCAGCCCATTTTGCTTTGCTTCTTGTAGACTTCCAAGTTACAATGGTGATGTTTAAGGGAAAAAAAAGGCTAAGCCGCAAATGGCTGCAAGGTCCGGACCTTAAAAATGTTTACCCACCAGCTCCGGACTTTGCAGACAATTGACCCCACCCACTTTTGACCCAGAGCAGTTTTCTTGTACCTGCTTTTGGATGTGACAAATATTTGATCCGGTGTAAGGATAGTGAGTGCGGGGCTCTCCTGGCTTCTGTTTGTTCTTTTTTTTGCGCCCCGCCCTTTAAGAGATCTGAATGCTGCCCGAAACAAAACGGAGGTAAATGGTGCATGCTTTTCTTTCTTTTTCTCCCTCCCTCAGGCAGCCAGCAACCAGGAAGTGCGGAGGGGGGTGGGGACAGAGGAAGAGCGAGGAACCCCTAAGATCTCTGGTCCGAATTTAAGTGGCCAGCGGATCTTAGGGGTCGTGTAAAAAGGCCCTGTGTTGTAAATAATAGCCTAAGTATGGTTATACGAATCAGTAGAAGGCATACTCATGTGCATTTCATGATAAAAATTGCATTAGGACAAACAAATGAATTTAACTTCTTAAGAGATGCCAGCTTCTTTTAATGTGCTCTATTATCCTTTTTTATTTATTTTTTACCTCAGAAAGGGATTCCCTCTTGTTTAAGAGATAAAGGAAAATGCTACCCTACTTATGGTTCCTCCCTGTCCGTGATATGCATCATGGACAAGAGTTTCCAAAAATCTCTGCTATCCATATGAGACCAAACTCTTTTTTAATTGATAAAAAGTAATTTTTTAATTAACGTGTCATTTATCAGAATACAAGATTTGGTCATTTATCAGAATACAAAGTTTCCTGGCCATTATGACAGCTTATGTCAAGTTTTTATAAAGATATAAAAACATAAATGAAATATTAAACAAACCTTTTACACAGAGGAGTGTAGATACACAGCGTTTGTGTGTGGGTAGAGCACACACAGGTGTGAAAGGTTTTAGGAACAAACTTTGAGGCTGCAGCAGCAACAGGCAGCTGCAGGTAGTTACTGCTTGAAATCTGTATAAATGTAGCAAGGAAGAATCACTATTTGCTGGCTTTTCCTCAAAGCCAGTCAATGTTCCTGTGTAAGGTTAGTTGCTGTCTTTTTTCCTGATATGTTTTTTATGCTGAAGAAAAGCTTTCTGAGTTAAATGTAAATATATAAATTATTTTTCTAAAAAATTGTCTGCAAGAGTTTATCTAATGTTCCTGAGCACTGAGTTCTGCTAAGTCTGAGTTTTTTCCAGTACACAATATTTTATAAGACTAAGCTATAGTCTGTCAGGGTTTTAGGGGGGAATGCTGTACAATATCCATATTATTATTTTCTAACAGTTTATGACTGTCCATGCAGGAGTAAGTGGTTCATTCCATCCCTGATGAAATCAAGAAAAGTTCTCAATCGTCCCAGAAGGCAGGATGCACAGCAATGGGCTCAAGTTACGAGAACCCAGCTTTCAGCTGAATATCAGGAAAAACCTCCTAACTGTTGGAGCAGTATGGCAATAGACCTCAAAGGGTGGCGAGTTGTCCAACACTGGAGGCATTCAATAGAAATTTAAACAACCACCTGGCAGATAGTCTTTGACGTGTACTCTTGCATGGAGCGGGGGTTAGATTTGGTAGCCTTCTAGGCACCTTTCAACTTCACTATTCTGTCATTCTATGAATGTTTCATTCAGCTACATGCTTACAACATATCAAGAAAAAGCAATGAAAAATAAAAAGGCAAGTTCTTGCAGGTTTTTAGGATTGAAACAATCATTTAAGGTCCAGTTTAAAGGCAGTAGACCTTTTACCCCATCTGTCTTCAATCTGGTTCTATGACCATAGGTGACAAATATTATACTGACAAAATACAAAGTCTACAGCTTACCTGTACAGGATGGGAAGGTCTAATTAGGGTTTTCATTTACCAGATTTTGCTGTCTAGATGGTAAATCAGGACACAGAGATGTTACCCTTTCTTCATGGGGCCTTTCTCAGTTTGTCACAAGGTAAGCCAGTCTTTATGACACCGCTGATGCCTTCTCAATCAATCAAGTTCTTAGGAACAGTTTATAGTTCCCCTTCCTCCACCCTCCAAAGCAAAATGACCAGGCTTCCCTTAAATGACAAACAAGACAACCTCTCCTCTTTACTTCATAAGAACATAATCTTCAGGCAATTCTCCTTTTCATCTTTTCACCAGCCAGCACTATCCTCTTTTCTCTTCATTTCTTTCCACCTTACACAATTAGATATCTCATCTCTTTGTTGCCACTCCTACTACATTTCTGGCTGATGTTTAAATGTAGCACCTCATCAGAGTAACCTAGTAGTTAGATGGGTGGTAGTATATAAATTCAATCAATCAACCAACCAACCAATCAAATGAACTGACCCTGTTGTTCCACTACATCTCCATGGTTTTCACACTAATTAATGGATCAGGTAGCAACTCATCTAAGAGCAGTAGACTCAACCCATAATTTCTGGAGTTTGCTCTTTGTCCATGAGCTGCACATTGACGAAAAGACAAAATACATGGAAATACACGGTACGAGCCAATTTCCTGATGACAAAGAAAAATCAAGTAGTAAGTATTAAGTTCTATACTTTTTAATACATACTATAGAAAAAACTAAATTGGCTGATGCAAAATACAGTAGCTTCGTATAGATTCATATTCAGTGGTATCTCTACTTATGAGTTTAATCTGTTCCGAATGCATGCTCATAAATTGAACAACTTGTAAGTAGAGCAAATATATCTAAAAAAATGGAAACAAAATAAAAAATAAAAAATAAAAAATGTAAGTAGAGCAGACTGCATCTAAAATTTGTAAGGAAACAGTTAAAACGGCAACAGTTTTCAGCTCTTAAGTTGAACTGCTTGTAAGCAGAGCTGCTTGAAAGTAGAGGGACCGCTGTTCCTTTTTTTTTTTTTTTTTTGAAACAAAAATATTTTTACCTCTTTTTTCTGAGTTGGATATGTTTCAGGGGATAGTGAAGATACCGAAGTGTGGCCCTGTTGCATCTGCTGTTCCAGTTGATTGATATGTTGATCTTTTTGAAGTAGTTGGTTTTGGAGAGAAACTTGATTTTGTCGAAGCTGAATTTCACTTACTTTGAGTTTCTCAAAAGAGACAGTCAGTTCATTGTAAAGCTGTTTTAAACAAAACCATGGGTTAAAGAAACACTGAGTATGAACAAGGCATACATTCACTGATATACAGTATGTGTGAATATTACACCATGCAATAAATCAGCATACTTATAATAAAACCAGTAGGAGAAGAACTATGCTGATCCCTTGGTAACTGCTGATCCTATTCTATCACTTTTCACTGCCAGATGCTATGCGGAGAAGCTTCTATCTTTCTATTCCACAAAGACTGCAGGCCAAACCAAACATGTTTCTTGTTTCCATAGAAAATGCAGGGGATGCTCACTGCGAGCCCCATGTCGCAGTGGCTAAATGCCTGTACTAAATGCAGGTAAAACTGTGCTCATGATCTGGGGTTCAATCCCAGGTAGCCGGCTCATGGTTGACTCAGCCTTCCATCCTTCCAAGATCAATAAAATGAGTACCCAGCTTGCTGGGGGGCAGGCAATGTGTAGCCTGCATACTGTAATTTAAAAACTGTAAACTGCCCAGAGACTACTTGAAGTGGTATGGGGCGGTATATAAGCAGAACACTTTTATTACAACAAACAGTAAGGACATGTGACAGCAGTAATGTCTATTGTCTGTGGCTTCTGTGATGGAAATCACTTATGCTTCCTGCCTGAATAAGAATATTGATAGTATTTTCAACTACTGTATCTGTCTATGGGGGAATGCCTATACATGCTAAGGATTCAACAGTTTTCATACTCAGATAATAGACTTTGCATTCCCATATCAAATCAAAAGCAGCACTCCCTTGCATTTATTGGGCTGGCTGCAAGAACTAGATAAGCACTCATCAGCTCCTCCATAGGCAAATTCACAGAGGACCAGCCTTCAAGACTTCCAAATGGCATTCAGTCTATCAGCATGTATGTCCTATGATATACTGTCCCTTAAAGCGAGATCAGTGACCTCTCTTAGTGGACAGGAAGACCACATACCTAGTACCTAATACTTGCTGACATACTTCCCAGATCAAGAGAGCAGGATAAAATTTGGAAATAAACAATATTTACATAGGTACATCAATGGATATGATGAAAGGATATTGCAAACGGTCTTGAATGGAGGAAGGGTATACTTTTGAAACTAATAAATAGCACTGTTTTGACTGACTTCCACAGGGTTGCCACAAATTTCTATTCACAAAACCCCCTGACTTTCCCAGGATTTCCAGGCCAAAATTTTAGATTTTCCCTGACCCCCCTCCCCCCATTTATTTACTTAAAGCACCGTCAAATTGACTTTTCTGAACATTTGAAACAAACCATTGATATTATAGAGCTGGAAAAAAAGTGTGGATGGCAAATTATAAATAAGAAACTAAGATGCATGAACTCACAAAACATTTTAATGAAAAGAGAACAATGAACAGCAAAAATGGGGTAACCTTCAAAAACAGGTTAACCCGAGCTGACAAAAAGCTGAAATAGGCAAGCTTGGCTGGCAACAATTTATCATAAATTGTGGATTTAACTACTCTGTAGCTCTTTGATGATATTTTAACTTCTTCCTCAACTCCACTCACAAAATTCTTTCGGTAAGGAATCATTTTTATGCCTCATTCAGTGACACTTTCATTTTCTTGCCAACGAACCCCGCAAAATTTGGATGGTAATGGTGGCTTAGAGTCTTGCATAGTTGCTTCTCCTGGAGGGGGAGTCCTTAAAGACGTAATAAACTTACCTTAAATACAACAAAATATTCCACCCTGTCTTTGAAACTATTATTGACTACATGTAAGCCGCAAGAACTCATGTTAATAAACATAAGACTGCTGACTCCATGGGTCTCTCTTAGATCTTTTGCTGGCTCTTTTACAAACCCCCAGTTAACACTGGGCCCATCCATAGCTAGCTGAACCATGTTGTTAAGTCTAAGGTCTAAAAACTGTCCCTTGGAAGCTGGGTAGCATATCAATGGCCCTGCCGCGCCCTAAAAAGTGGAGGACCAATTTTAAAAGTTATCTTATAGAGCGAAAAATACGGTAATTATGGTTAGCGGGCTATTAACAATTTCCAAGATTAGCGATAACACCCACCTCTAGTCAAAATCCAATTTTTTTCCATAACTACATTTTCCATGACTTTTCCAGGATTTCCAAACCATTTTTCTTTTCCCTGACTTTTCCAGGATTTCCAGACTTGTGGCAACCCTGTTTCAGTAGAATTATATTCATGCCAAATCAGATCTTATTCTCCCTGCTTCTAGGAATGGTCTGAAGACATGTTTTGTCACAGTAGTCTTCTAGACTATCATATAGTACACTTGATTACTGATTTTAATTGTTGCACTGTCTCAGTTTGTTTTCCTTGATGTTTTAATGATTTTACAGTTTCACATGTTTTGATAATGTTTTTTAACTAGCTGAGAGCCACGTTTTAGTGGAAAGGGAGGAAAGAAATGCAAAAAAACATTATAAATACTGTACACAAGCTCACTTGCTGGTCAATTCTACTTGTGTACGCTGGTGTGGTACTGAACATTTTAAGACACACACACACACACACACACACAAACAAACAAACAAACTAATAAAAAAACCTCATATGCCAAAAGGAGCTTCTTATCAAACCTTCTCCTTTATATTTTGATCTAGTACAGGGGTGTCAAAACTTTTTGCAAGGAGGGCCAGATTTGGTGAGGTGAATAAATATAAGTTGAATAAATAAATAAATAAATAAATAAAATGTGGGGGGCCTGACCATTCAGCCACATTTGGGCCCCAGGCCAGACTTTGGACAAGTCTCTATAACATGCAAGGAGGTAGGGAGGACGCTGAAGCAATGCAGCTGGAGGCAGGTAGTCTAGGCAGGTGGCGGGGGGGGTGGACAGAGGCAGGGAGGGCAGACAAACCATAAAACTGCAAGCTGGTGTCTCCATCCAGGATGGGGAGGGGCCAGCTCGTGGGGATGAGTGACAAGCTGAGCCAGTGGGCAGAAGAGGCCATGGGCTCCGCTCGAAATTTGAAAGGGGAGCCACATTTGTCCCCCGGGCCTCACTTTGGACATACCTGGCCTAGTATAATCAGGGTTTGGGCCCACTGCACATTAAGTTCAACAGTTATCAAGCATTCAAACATTTCAGGTAGTTTTGTAAAATTCTTTCAGTTCTTGAAAAGTATGATTTAAACTTTTGTTAAGTATGGCTGGCAAACTCCCAGCTCGAGTCTACATTCAAACATTGCAGCAACTGAACCATCTCAGGAACTCACTTATGTTTCACCTCTTACAGGTTATTTTCTGAGGCTTTTGCATTTTTACCTCTAAATAGGTGCAATGGGAAAGGTGCCAAAACCCTAAAGAGTCTTTGCCTATTATCCCATCTCAACCAACAATCTCCATTTGGAAGAGTCTCTAAATTGAGCTCATTGAGTTAGATATCTAGCTATGGAGCCAAAGATTGGGAGGTTGATCCCCCACTGTGCATCCCAGAACAGTTAGCCTGTGGGACTTTGGGACAAGGCTACACAGTTCCAAGATGCCCCAGAAGAAGGGAATGGTTAAATCATTTTTGAGTACTCTCTACCTAGAAGACCCTGAAAAGGGTTGCCATAAATCAGAATTGACTTGAGAACGTGCAAGTCTTATTCTTATTCCATGTTCCATAGTAATATCAAGTTGTGTGCTGCATAACGCCATTTTCTCCTTATTTTATACTAAAACGCTTATGGAGAACTCCTTGACATCTATTTTATATTGTATTTATATCTCTTTTCAAAAAGGAATCATTTTCAAAAAAATGTATACCAATATTTTATTCGTCCCAAAGCACCCAGAGTGCTCCAGTAGCGTGCTGGTTTTAATGAGACTCAATAGATTTGTTCTCACCTAAGACTCAAGGTGGTAAGTTTTAAATCAATACTAAGGATAATAAGACAAGAAGAGTTTCTCAGTCTCTAGGCTACTGGTATCAGAGCATTCAGACATTTACAGTTTAGAAATTCTGTTTCAAAACCCAGCATTCCCATTCACTTAGGTCTTAGTTGTCCAGTGATTTACTAATCAATCTGATTGAAAAGTTCATTAAAGACAGCTATCAACATTGGACTACAAGTAACACAGTTTGCTTTTGAGCAAAATAGCTCTCTCATTCCAAACCTGAATGGGGGCGGGTGGGGTGGTGGTGGAGAGAGACCCGATACTATCAAAAAGAAA
Source organism: Phrynocephalus forsythii (assembly GCA_029282475.1). Taxonomy (NCBI): domain Eukaryota; kingdom Metazoa; phylum Chordata; class Lepidosauria; order Squamata; family Agamidae; genus Phrynocephalus; species Phrynocephalus forsythii. The sequence continues at coordinate 29,844,369 of JAPFRF010000004.1, forward strand.
GTATTCAGCCCACATAATAATCTGCACTTGGCAGCATGGTCTTAAACACACTTTTTGCAAATCTTTCCTATTTCAGTGAAATTTACAGCCACCGGATGGCCGAGATCCATTATTGAGCCCAGTCAAAATACATACTATTTTTTGGCAGACTAATTCTACTATAGCATCTCTACCTGATTTTGACCTGCTGTTTCCCCCCATCTCAAGTGTAGTGTCTTAAGGTTACAAATTATTTCAGATATTAAATCAGTGTCAATCTTTATTCGGTTGAAACAAGCACTATTAAGATTTGAAAGACATTTATATTAAAAGTGACATGAAGTCACAATGACTTTCTTTTGTACCATTCTGAAATGGCGTCGTGTGCTCTCCTTTAAACAGAACAACATGCCTATTCAGCAGATACCTCTCATACAGAAAGAATTACAAAGGAGAGAAAAACTATAGATTTTTGAGAGATGCTAGACACAACAGATGAAATCTCATCATGGAGAAAAGAAAAAAAAAGGCAACCCACTAATACCTACAATATAACAATGATGATTAAGGGGGCGATGAGGAAAGACTTGAGAAAAAAAGATTGAGGAGGGGAGATAGGAAAGCAGTTGTCAAATACTTGAAAGGCTGTCATACAGAGGGGCGGAATCTGTTCTCAATCATCCCAGAGTGCAGGATGCGCAACAATGGGATCAAGTTAAGTAAGAGAACCCAACGTTTGGCTGAATATCAGGAAAAACTTCCTAACTATTAGAGCAGCATGGCAATTGGACCCATTCCCTCGAGAAGTGATGAGTGCGCCAACACTGGAGGTGTCCAAGAGAAATGTAGACAACCACCTGGCAGATATTATTTGATTTGCATTCCTGTGTAGGGCAGATGGCCTTATAGGCCCCTTCCAACTTCACTATTCTGTAATTCTAGAACCCAGGAAAACTGACCAAGAGAAATACCAAGCCAAACATCAGTGCTTCCCAACCTTGAGTCCCCAAATCGTCTTGGACCACAATTCCCCAAAAACCCTGGCCAGCATAGTTAGTGGTAAGAGCTCCTGGGAAATTTAGTCCAAGAATATATGGGGACCAAAGGTCGGGAACCAGCACCATATAGTGCATCTACAAGTCCGCTGGGCTGTATTTTCCTATCTCAATACAGTACTGCATATTTATCCAGATTCTTTACTAGCTCTAAAGAAGTTAGAGTGCCCCTAGAACAGTACAATCGTGGCACTACAACAGACAGCTACGGAGTTTGCCATGGAGGCACAGCTCCTGCTTGCCCCAAGCATCCAATATACTGCAATTTTTGTGAAAATATTTTCCTATATGGCAACATACTCGAGTAAAAGAAAATGTCCTTTTGATAGGGAAGGCTGCATACCTTTTGATATGATATAGTTTCAGCTGTGTGAGCATCTTCCTGAGTCCTTAGTACTTTTTGAGTATCCATATTAAGAGCCTGAAGCTGCTGGATCAGCTCTGCCTGCTGTGCTGCATGTTCAGTGCTTTGTTTGTAGAGATTCTGCACCTCCTGCAACTCCTTCCTGTGCAAAGCAAGCAAGAAACACAATACTTGAGGAGAAGACGCAGAGTGACCATCTCAATTAAGTAGTTCTGCTAGGTATTTTAATGGTGGGGAAAGTTCATTATGCTAAGGTATTTTAATGCATCTGGTAAAATAAACAACTTCATTATCACCTAAGCCCTGCACACTTGTTTCATGAAAAAAACACAATGCATCTGGAAAAATAAACAACTCTCTATATTAGTATATATAAAGTAATTTTTCAATTTTTCCCACGGCACACCAGGCAACATCCTGCGGCACACTAGTGTGCCGCGGAACAGTGGTTGAAAAACACTGCCTAGTCTAGTGCAACGGTTCCCAACCTGGGGGTCGCGACCCATTTGGGGGGGTCAAATGACCTTTTCCCAGGGGTCGCCAGAACCAGGGAAGAAAAAGGCTGTTAAACCCCCGCAGGGCGTGCCAGGGAAAACAAGTGGCAGCGCTACTTCCACCTGGGAAGGCTTGTAACCCCCGGAATGTGCAAACTGCCCATCTCACATCCCGCCAAGTCCCCAATGCACTTGCGTGCCTTTTCCATAGCAGGGACCATCCCCCCACCTTGCTCGGGAAGAAGGGAAGCCCCGGTCGGGTGCTGAAGCTCTCACATGCCCAGCCCACCTGCAGGATTTCCCGACCCTTGGCTTTCTCTGTCCCGGTGAGTGGCGCCTGGAGCGAGGGAAGAGGCGGCCAGTGAGTTACGTGGCACCCGGATTAAGGGAAGAGGCAGCAAGGGGGGCCTGCCTGAGACATGTGGCCTGGGGCAGGAATTAAGAAGGCATGAAGGGAAGGCAGGACACCCCAGAGCGCACAGGGAGGCAATCAGGCTGGTGGCCTAGGAGCGATCGCCCGCAGCACGGAGGCTCAGCTTGTTCCCTGCACCCGTGCTCCGGAATGGATGGCCCCAGGGAGAAGGGCACTGCTAGCCATCCCAACATCTTTGATTTTGTTCCTGAAAACTGACTGCTGCCAGTGGGGAAATACAATTCTTAATCTTCCCTCTCTTGGAATGGCTTTCTCGTGCCGCGTGCAGGAACGGGCTCCTTCCAGGGGAAAAGTTTAATTCTCAACCAGACTTCTGGGGGTGGGGCGCCTCCAGGCGGCTTAGCCCTCTTCCTTTTTTCATAGTGGGGAAGGGGCTATTTTCTGGCCGGCCTGCAGGAGGATCTCCCCATTCTCTGTAATTAAATCCCTGCACCATGCTTCAAGACAAAATTTCATTGATTTGTAATTAGAAATACAATATATAGTTGCGTGTTTTGTGACTGATCACTGTGCTTTGATTATGTTCAATTTGTGACAGTGGGGGTGCATCCTGCATGTTGGGCATTTGCATTGTGATTCATAATAGTGGCAGGGTTGCAGTTGTGGAGTAGCAACAGAAATGGTTTCGTGGTTGGGGGTCACCACAGCATGAGGAGTTGTATTGGAGGGTCACGGCATTGGGAAGGTTGGGAAACACTGCTCTAGTGAGTTTTAATGGACAGTACTTAGAATTCTTGACACTGAGTTGAGTGTTTACTCAGGCCTTAAAGAAAATATTGATTCCAAACTTTAACAAGTGAAACAAGCAGACGGCTTTGACATATTAACTGTATGTTGCTTTTTGATAAAATATAACTTTTGTGAAAGGGATTACTAAGAAGGAAGCATTTATTCATAGTATGTACATAACAGAAAACATAAGTGTGGGAATCACAATCAGAAGCCATATATACCATAATTTAAGTACTGTCATGAAGTGTGAAAATTTACCACAAAGACCATTTCTGGTCTCTGTTCAAACATGATCAAGGTATTGATAAGCTATGATAAAGTGTATTCTTTAAGTGTAATAAATGTATTATTTATTACAATACTGCTTTTTCATTTCCTATATTTTTCTGCATACCCACATATACTTCTTCTAACTAATGATGACTATTTCATGAATCTGATGAATTGGTTCTGGTGAACAGAAGCTTACCTTGCATCACCCTTTGTGTGTTAGCTGTTGAAAGTCTGCACTACTTGTAAAGAATCAGTCTTCCAAATTCCTTTCTAAACTCAGTTATAATTATAGGTATTAAAAATCCCACTTGCATTGTTCAATGGACTTGTGCACAGACTTAATATTTAATACCAGTTAAGTGTGGGTGGCTTGAGATATCCTAATTAATAGGTCTCAGATGTCCTGAGATTCCCAGCACTGGTGCTCTGTCCCCCAGAAACACAGTAAATAGGGTTTCTTGAGGCTAGATACCCATTGCATCAGTGTAGCGGATAACATGACGAACTAGGACTCAGGAGGCGTAGGTTTGACTCCTTGCTCAACCATGGAAGCTCACGGGGGGTGTAGAACTGGCAAAGCCACTCCATACCTCGCTTTCTTATATTTATATTTATATTTATATTTATATTGCTCTTTTGCCTCTGGCGTAAAGTGCAATCATCATCATCATCATCATCATCATCATCATCATCATCATCATCATCATCATTGAAAGACGTATTAGTTCCAATATGACAGCATGTAACATGAGTTTCTATGTCTTTGGGATACCCCACTAGAAGGACAAGTAACACAATGAGGGTAGACAAAAACCTGACCCTAGTTGAAGGCCTTCAGGATCTGGAGGACTCTTTACTGCCCTCTAAGCCTCCAAATCACAGCTCTTGTTGTAAATATGATTTTTTACAATTCCTCACAAAGGAAACATTTTTCTAGGTCTTCTCACTCCCTCTTCCTGAGGTGAATATCTGCTCTTGGGTACTACGACAACGTGAACCTCAATTAATGCTCCTCTAAGGCAGGCACCTGTGCAAGCGAGATCAGATTCCAAGAATGGGATGATGGCCCTTTCCCCTCGTTTCGGTAATTTGCCTGAGAGGAGGGCCCAGGACCAGGGGGGTGGAGTGGGGATTTTCTATGGTGTATATATATAGCAGGAGCCTGAGGTCAGGCAGGTGCTCTGTTCATTCCCGGAGCTGCTGAAGTCAAAGCCTCCTCCTGCAGAGCGAACTTTCATAGAAAGCACAGTCATTACATTGTCAGAAGAGGCAGAGCAGCCAAGCAGCAGGATACTACAGTTGATCACAGGATACTTTTCAAAGCCTCGCAGCTTTAATGGAGCCTCGCAAAAGGCTATAAAGGAAGATACCTCAAAGCGCACCATTTCAAACTTCCGATACACATTTATCTTATAAATTGTGAGGTTAATGCCCTACAAGTAAACGTCCAAATGACAAAGCTGAACAAAAGGCCCGAGCAGAGGTGACAGACTTGATAGGAAGTGGATAGTTGCTGTTTCATCTAGTTTGGTCCACAGCTTGATATTCCACGTATCTGAACAGAGAAGAACTGAATAAAAGAGCATTTCACCAATCAAATATGAAACAGAAAGACAGTCATCCCTCTCTTATGAAACAAAGGAAAAGGCAGGAGAGTCCCAGTAGAGTAATTATCAGCATCCATGCTATTGTTCCTTTACGGATTTTTCTGGCTGACTAATGATGTCTTGCTATTGTAGTCATACATAATGTCAGTTGAGGGAAAGACTCTATTAAAAGTATTGCTCCATTAAAAATAGCACACCACAGACAGAATTATGCTTTATTCAGTTGCAACTATGATGCAGTTCTTCCTTTGTTGCTAAAGAAAGGAAAAATTGTAAGTTACAATTTATAAATAATAACTTACTTGCTAGACCTGTGGTTTTGCTAGAGAAATACACCTAGAACTTTTCTCATGCCTGCTTAATGTTTACATCTGGATGGAGTTGTAAGAGAAGTGATGATGCTAGACTTAGTTTCTAGTAACATACCCTTACACTTGAGAACTTCTCTACTTCCACCATAGCTACCCTTCCAAGTCTCAGTCTTCTGATTTCTTGGTTGCAATCTCCATTTGCTTTGATGATTAAACCAAAGTATATAAAATACTGAGCTAGTGTGTTTTCTTTAAAATAACAAAGTTTTTTTAGTCATAATTTTTTTCTTCTGTCAGTAATATTCCAAAAATTCTATACATTTTCACCTCCTTAATCTGAACCACTACAGACAGAATGAACAGATAGGAAGATTAAATTTATTTATTTATTTATTTTTCATCTCCTTAATCTGAACCTTACTACAGCCAATAGCAGCAATCAAATGTAAAACAACAAAAGATAGAGGAGATTAAATGCACAAATTGGCATCATAAAAACTAAAGATCAAGTGAGCATGAAAAAACAGCACTAGGCAAATAATTAAATGCACCCTTGTCTGATATATTTGCTTATGGGAAGTCATTCTGCTTCTTTACATTCTAGTACATTCATTGTAGTACATTGTTGTATTACATTCATTTTTTTCAGAATATTCTACAGACTTTCATGCTCTACAAACCCAAAGGCTTTGCTGTAGTCTATAAGATTGATCTTCTGAAATTCTTCAGCACACTCTAGGAGTCAAAGTACATTAGGACCCCATATCTGCAGGCCTGGTATCAGCTGTTTGGTGCAGCCCAATATACAACATACAAGGGGCACCCCCTTGTGGTCTTTGCACCATCCCTTTTTATCTTTTATTCAGGGATCCCTCATATGTGTGGTTTCAGTCATCCATGGTAAATCATGGAAACAATCACCTGCAGATATAGAGACCCTACTGTATATTCTCCCCAAATATTTGTTGGCGAATTCCTGTTAGGATTTTAAAAAATTCAGTCTCTGTGGTATCAAATTCTTGGCTTCTTGCTTTCTTTTTTCTTTTTTCTTTGTTCATGTCACAAGCACCACCATACAATTAATGAATATATCATATAATTTTAACCAATAATGGCCAGTATCAGGAGCACATGGAGCAGGTAACATTTTCCATGTTAAATGTTGAGGAACATAAATATGGACTTGTTCATTCCTCTCCATACTTTGCAAAAATCCCCCTTTTTCCTGAGATCATTTTGATTCTGCCAACTCTACCCTATTAAGTGATTTCACTTTCTAAAACTGTCTGATCTATTAAGATTTGAAAGAGTCTTAATAGGACTTGATTTAAGTTGATTTTTATCTTAATATGAAACAGGTTCATATAACACATTTGTCAGAAACCTGGCTGTCCTAGCAGCAAGAATGTCAACACATATAAATTATGTCTTGAAGAATTTGTTGGTCACTGGTCTTTATTCATTCATATCAGAATGCTGAACAATTTGAAAGAATGGAGATATATGAAATATGGGTAAAATGTAAATCAATTAAAATGCTAAGATACATTATTTTTGACTAGAAGTGGGTTACTTCAAGAGCATTACTGTGTCTCTTTGCAATATCTTTTGTACACATGGTGAGATGTAAATGGCATGCATGATTGACTTTCTCTCCACTCACATAAAAACTGTCCTATATCCATGAGGCCCCATTTTATTTGATCATTGTTTGATATTCCTTCTATTACATGAATTTCAGGTGGCCTGGCTTCTCTCTTGTCCTGGTAGATGGCACTCCTCAACATTCATCCATTAAGCAAGGTGTGCTGCTTTTGTTCTCCAAAGGCAACTGATATAGTTGTTAAATACAACAGGAGCAAATACAATGCCCTGAGACAGACCATTGTTTAGTCTTTCCATCAGCTGAAAATTAATGAAAGATTTTCCGTTTTGGAAAAGGGTTGCTATTACTTTAGTTAGAGATTGCAGAATTTCTGCAATAGTGTTTGGTGATGAGAAGTATTATAGGAAGCCAAGAAGTTAGCAAAGGCTATCCATATGATCTTCCTAGTTTCAAAATCATCATCTCTGTGTTGTGTTAAATGTAGCATTTGTGCTCTACAGTAGAGTTCTTTCTAGGTTTAAAGCCAGCCTGCTGTGGGTGGAGGAATGGTTCAGCTACTTCCATTAGACAGTTAAGAATAATTCTTTCTGGGTCTTTATAAAAATAACAAAGAAGTGAGATTGACCTGCAGGTTTTTTAGGGTCTGTGGATTCTTTACCCAATTTCAAAACAGCAATCACTTGTGCCTTTCTCCAAGTTTTCAGAATTTTGTGAAAGTCAAGACAATTATTTAAGCATTTAAGCATTTCGTTACCCTGCCAAAATATGTTATCTGTTCTACATGTATGTCACCCAGACTTGCTGCCTTGTCATTTTTGCAGCTAAAGATAGCTATTTTCCAATTTGCTTAAGCTGAATGGTCTTGCAAGCTATTGGTCTCCATTTGCTTGTTTCCTTCAAGCTTAAATTCTAATTTTGAAAGACAATTGTTTGAATTGCTAAAATGTTTGTATAAGTAGGGCCTTTAGTTGAGTCATTGTTAAGCTGTTTTATTAATTGGCAAGTCTTTTGACTTTTTCTTGACATATTTGTTTCTTCCATGACTTTTGGGTTGGGGGTGCTAGAAAAGAGCAGGTGTTAGTTGATCATTAACCCCCCCCCAAAAAAAAAACAATGTAAGGTGGTACAAACACCACTGGATGAGTTCTAGGCTCTTAACACTCTTTGTAGATTTAATGTTATATTTTAATGTTCTAAGATGCCTCACCTAATTCCCTGTGCTTAATTTGAATATGTCTTAAATATTCCGGGCTGTATATTGTCTGTCATTATTACAAGCCACCTTGGGCCCTTTTCCAAGGAGAAAGGTGGGGTAAAATATTCAAAATAAATAAAATAAATTAAAATAAAATAAAATAAAATAAAAAAATAACTAAATACATTTCAGCCTGTCAATCTTTCCAAGTTTCCTACTTATGATCAAAATTTGTTGACAAACATGTTTCCTATTCTGACCTCATCAGGGACAGTGTTCTAGGCATTATTTGGAACGAAAGGGTTTAAAACCCTTTTCCCCAGTCTCTTCGCACTACAGCAGGGGTCCTCAAACTACAGTCTGGGGGCTGAATACGCAGATCCCCCACTCACCCTCCACTTTGAGAGCAAGGAAGCGAGCTGGTCTCCGCAGCTGCTTCTATTGCTGAGGTGGGCTGTGTCACTTCCCCCATTCCCTCCACCCACCACCCAGATGATCGGCACACGGGCTAGTGGGGCAGTTCAAAGTGGGAGGGCTGCGGCAAGGTCTCCCGCACCACCCACCCACCCACTGCCCAGAAGGTTGGGACACCAGCTGAAGCCAAGTAGGACACTTTAAAATGGGAGTGCCACAGCAAGTTCCCCCATTCCCTCCATGGCCTGGGGCCCCACCCTGCTCCTCCTCCACCCCACCCACCTTCCTTGCTTGTGTATCTGCCATTGCTGTGTTATTATGGTTGTGAGGAAGGAAGGGGGCGGGCGGAGGCAGCATCAGCCATCCATCCAAGCGGGAGCAACCGCGGCAGTGGACAGACAAGAGGGATGGACGATAGGAGACCAAGGGGTAAACAGAGCGACTTCCCGCCCACCGAGCCCCCTCCAAGCTGCCACCCTGCTCCGTGGAGGGTGGGAAGGAGGGGAGGAGGGAGCCCAGCCATGGCCAGAGGCAGAGGCCACCACCGCCACCGGGTTAGAGACCGGTGAGGGAGGAGGTAGTGGCGGAGAAAGAAGAGAGAGGAAAGGAAGGCCAACGGTGGCCCGGGCCTGATTCCTGGGAGGCTGGCGGGGCTGCATTTGTCTCCGGTTGGTGACGGGCAGGCCGACAAGCCAACCGAGCACTGCAGCCTGGCTGGGCTCGGCCACTGAACAGGCTGTGGGTGGCTTTGGGCAGGCCTTCCTGCCTCCCCTCCCTCTTTCCTAGCCCTCGCTCCCTCCCTTCCTTGGTTGCAGTGCACCAAACAAGGCCAGCCAAGCCAAGAGAGGAGGCGGGTTTCCTTCTGGGGTGCAGCGAGGGCATGCTGGCCGGGGTGCACAGCTGGATCCACACGCAATGGCACCAACCATGCTGCCCCTGCCGGGGCTGCTGCTCCTCATCCTGAGCAGCCGCCCAGGAGGCAAGGAGGGGCCTGAGTTTGCCTGGGCTGCCGCCTCCTTCCCAAAGGAAGGAAGGAAGGAAGGAAGGAAGGAAGGAAGGAAGGAAGGAAGGAAGGAAGGAAGGAAGGAAGGAGAGACTCTCCAACTGCCACCACCTCCACAGGAGTTGAAGGAGGCACACAAGAGAGATACCAGCGGCAGTACCTCAGGGCAGTGATCTGGAGCAGGAGGCATCGCTGGGGCCCTAAAGGTGTGCCGATCATGGGCCAATCACAGGGGGCCTCTGCCCACTTGCCCCTCTCCCCTTTTTCCATGTCAACTTTTTTTGGACTGTGGTCCGGACCCCAGTGGTATCTGAAGGGTGGTGGACCGGCCCGCTTTTTAAAAACGTTGAGGACCCCTGCACTAGAGTCTAAATCTGTGTAATGTGTAGCAGTCCACTCTTCTGAGATCACCATAGAGAACATAATAAAAAAACACACACACAAAAGCTTGTCACATACAGGAACATCATACATTAATACTTTGCATTGTAATTTTTTAAAAAATCTCTTTTTTTTGAAGACTGGAATCAAGGAGGGTAAATGTGCTAATTGTCAACATCTCTTAATGTGCAGTATCTATAAGCAGCTTTGATAGATGGTTTTAAAAGTTAGCAGTTATAGAATTTATCAAATACTTCTTGGATGATACCTTAATGTACTAGCTCAGCAAGCATCTGTTTAAGATGAAAAATACAAATCTGAGGCTTACAATACTGGAACTGCTGTGTGCTTGTGTGTGTGTGTGTGTGTGTGTGTGTGTGTGTGTGTGTGTGTGTGTGTGTGTGTGTGTGTGTGTGAGAGAGAGAGAGAGAGAGAGAGAGAGAGAGAGAGAGTTATAAAGACTCACTTTCCATTCCAATCACTGTCTTCACTTTCATAGCAGGTAAACCCCCAAATATAATCAGGAAGAACAAGAGTAGAAGATAGGAGCTGTTCCACTCTACATGCCTTGGCACAGGTGGCTGTATATCTACCCACAAATGAGCACCCAGAAAATGGCACAATTGTTCTACATGCCACTTATTAAGTCATTAGCACTTTTATTCCCCCTCCTTCACATCAATCAAGAAGCCAGTTAACAGGAAGAGAAGAACAATCTTTATCTCCTACATCAAGCTATATGTCATCAGCCACAAATAGTCTCGTGACTTCAATCCTATATATTTCTTTCACTGGCCTTGCTTGATTTTCTCCAATTATTATCCTAACATAGATTCCAATCCTACATTCTGTCCCACCTCCAAGAGTACAACAGTATCACAAAATTCCCTTGTATAAATAGCTTTTCCCAAGTATAGACATTATTAGACAAATCACAGATTTATCCTATGTCTTAGTATTCATGGTTCACTCTTGCCTTATGTTTACTTCACATTTCATAAATGCAGGATTAATCCTCATGATCCAACTTAAGATGAGGGAAAACCCAAATAAAGCTGCAAACACAATGTTTTAAACTTTGAGCTGTAGACTCCTGCTGACCTGTCAGACTTAACTCTAATTAAAGAGTAAAAGTTCAGCTTCCAACTTTTGTCAGTCTCGGGCATTTAGCCTCTCAAATTAATTGCCTTATGTTACTAATCATATTGATGCTTTGTGACTTTCAGTGGAGACTGAGAACTCTCTGACCCAATGCTAATTAAAGATATGCTTTCTTAAAATAATGTCCATAACTAAAGCCAAGAGGCACTGTGATACTCTCCATTAATAGCAGACATCCTAAACCTCTTCCATAATGCACAAAGTATTAAAACAGATTTTCTACAAATCCAAAGCATAAGAACATAAGAAGAGACATTCTGGATCAGGCCAAGGGCCCATTTAGTCCAGTTTCCTATATCTCTGTGGCCTTGCCAAATGCCTCTTGTAGCACACGAGACTAGACATCTGTCTCCTGACACCACTCCCCTGCATCTAGTCTAGAGATACAAAATTTCCAGAAATTGTGAAGTTTGGGGGAAAATATTTTTTTCTGTTTTGGTTCAGAAAAAATGGAAATTTTCAGAAAATTGATAAAAATGTTACATTAGCACCCCTCCTTTTACAGAACATAATGAAAATCATTATGTTACTTTAAGAACATAAAATATGACTATGGACAATTTGACTTGGCATAAAATTATCACAACTAGCATATTAAAACACAGTGTATCCAAACAATTACTTCAAATAGAATTTACTTTTTAAATAATATTTATTTGTAATTGTAATAAATGGAATAATAATCTCCCGAATTGTTTACTAGTTTATGTGGAACAAAAAACCTCCACAAAACAATGTTTAAAAATCCAAAATTAACAATTATTTATATTTCCTCTTCACAGTACTAAATAAAAACCTTATTCTCATAAAAATAATTGAAGAGGGGGGTAAATATATAGAAGGGAGTGGCGGTAAAGAGTGGATGTCCCCTAGCTCTAGTATTTTGTGAGAGAAGAGCATCCCTCTATCTACTTTACTCATACCCTGCATAATTTTGTACATCTCAATTATATCCCCCCTCAGGCGCCTTTTTTTCAGACTAAAGAGCCCCAAATGCTGTAGCCTTTCTTCATAAGGCAGGTACCCCAGCCCCAGTAATCATTTCCACTATGTCTTTTTTTAGATGTGGTGACCAGAACAAAATGCCATTTGTCATTTCCCCATTTCCACTATCATACGATCATTCACAATCCCAATATAAAAGTTTGGTTATACACACCTTATTCTGGCCATATCCAAATCTTTTACTGTTAGCTCAGTCTGTTTAGCACTCAGCTGGGATGTCAATTGGTTGCATCTACTCTGTAAGATTTCCATTTGCCCCCTTGCTTCTGTTAAATCAGTTTCCAAATTCTGAAAAGAATTCAAAACATACTTTACACTCAAAATGTCAAGCAGCAAATAAAACATTGCATTTAAACATAACGGGATATATAATAGCATTAGTTAGAACCAAAGAGGAATAAACAGACAGAAATGTTAATGTAAGATGAACCATTTACTTTAAACTTCAGAAAAATGTATAATTATAAAATAAAAGGTAAATATAAATACAGTACTGAGTAAAATAGAGCCACTGTTAAAAAAATTAATTATATACAGTGGTCCCCCGCCCTTTCACGGTTCATATACTGCGGTCCCGCTATACCGTGGGACCACAGTACCACGAAAGGGCTTGAGGGAAGGGGGAGGTTTGGGGGCTTTTTAAACCTTCCCCCAAGCCCCGGGCTCCAGCTGACTGGCGCTGGGGTGGGGAAACAAAAGGTTTTTCTCCCCCACCCCAGCACCAATCAGCTGGAGCCTGGGGCTTGCCTCCATGGTGGTATCACACGCCACTTCTCCCCAGCCCCTTGGGTGCTGGCAAGCGGCGGGCGATGTTTAAAAGGTTTTAGGCCGTGGAGCCAAGCACTTGGCTCTGCAGCCGAGAAACTTTTAAACATCGCCTGCTGCTTGGCTCCGCAGCCGAGAGCCCTTTTTAAAGATCATGTGCTGCTCCTCGCACCCCCCGGGGTGCTGGGAAGCAGCACACGATGTTTAAAATTTTGCCTCCCTGACCTACATCCACATATCATGGATTTTCAATGATTGCAGGTCATGTGGGTCCCTAACCCCCTCAATAGACCGGGGGGGGGGTGTTACTGTACTAACTAATCATAGTATGGGTACTCTGTAACAGTATATATAATTACTGTCAAACTGTGCATGCTGCAAGTGAGACTTGGTGAATGGAACTCAGAATCTAATCAGAATATAAACACTATAATCAAACGACAACTCCCAGGGTTCTCAGGGGCAAGCTTCAACACTTTTACATACTTCTGCTATACAAATATGTTTACAGAACTACTAAACTCACTCATTAATTTATAGCCATGATATTTGACAACTGCTCTCTATACAAAAAATAACTTTTCAAATGCATGTAGTGTCTTATTAATCTATCCATGTATAGATAATTATATATTTATAGTATCGTAACAACAAATAAACCACCACAAATGGCAATTGGCTTAAGTAATGTGGCCACATTAAGTAAAGAACCACAGGTGTGTCATATGACATAATGCCTATAAACATTCTACATCAAGATCTCCAAGTCTGAAGCAGCATATTAAAATGTTAGAGAGTACATTTATCACTGTGTCCAAAATTTAGTAAAGTTATAGCAGAACAGAAAAAATAACCATGATACTTCTAAAGGACAATGTGAAACGTTTTACAAAGGTTAAGAATGATGACAACATGCTATGTTTATGGCATTATAATTATATAAATGAAATGAACGATATAGTCCTATGTTTGTTTAGCATGGAGTAAGTCTCACTGGTGACAGTGGGACAGGATTCCAAATAAACATGCTCTGGTTGGCTCCTGTTGAAGAGTAGAATAAGAGCAGAATTCTTGCCTAGCTAGACCTTTGGGTCCGATCCATTGAGGCATACTCATGTGCACAAAACTGGAAGGCCAGTCTCATAGGACAAGGGGAGTCCTAGAGTGACAGAATTCTTTCCGGCAATATTTATATATATATATATATATATATATATATATATATATATATATATATATATATATATATATATATATATATATATATATATATATATATATATATATGCATGTTAGGGTGGATTCGGGTTTCTTCCCGTGTAGAAATCTGGTTGTTCTGGCGACGTTTCGACGAGGTCTCACTCGTCATCTTCAGGCTGGTGTTCTGGCTTCTTTCTTCTTGAAGCAAAGTGTGGTCTCAGTTGAAGTCCTTCTATAAATACTGCTGGGGGGGGTGTGGCCTGCTTGCTCTGTTGCTGATTGTAGGTTCCTTTGTTCCTTTGTTCCCTTGTGATCTGCTGTGTGGCTGAGGCGATAAAGGGATTAACTGCTGATGGCTGTTTAGATGGCTGTTTAGATGGCTGTTTACATGCTGGTGGGTTAGATGGCTGGTAGGTTCTGGCAGTATCCTGGGCTTTGGTGGAGTGGGGTCCTGTGTCTTGTGAATTCATTTTGGTCTGGCTACGTGTCTGTGGTCTCCCAATGTTTTTTTGGGGTGTGTGAGTGTGCTCCATGTGGTGACTGGAGTGGGGTGCCGCAGTAGATGGTGCAGTCGTGGTTTTGTTATTGGATGGTGGTTTCGTTTCATCTGTGGGAAGGGTCTGGGCCTGTGTTTGGTGTGGATGGAAGGTGGTGGCATCTTGTGTCCTTTTGGACCTGGTGTCAGTCTTTGTGACAGAGGCTCGTCTGTTGACCAGGGCTAGTTTCCAGATGTCAGGCAAGCGGGAGGTGTCATCACGTTTATTCATGTTGTTTGGGTGTTTCTCTATTTCAATGGCTTCCATGATTATTCGACTGTTGAAGTGTTCGGTTTTGGAGATGAGTTTGGTTCTTTCAAAGTCAATTTCATGACCTGTTGTTTTTATGTGCTGGAAGAGAGAGGAAGATTTTTCTTCTTTTTTGACTGCGTTCTTGTGTTCTGCGATGCGTGCGCTTATTCTCCTGTTTGTTTGTCCGATGTATGTGGCTGGACAGACTTTGCATGGTATTTCGTAGACTCCTTGGTTTTCTAGCTCAATCTTGTCTTTGGGGTTTCTTAAGATGTTGGCTATTTTTTGGTCGGTGCAAAAGGCTGTCTTGATATTGTGTTTGTGGAGAATTTTGCTGATTTTGTCTGTGGTGCCTTTGATGTAAGGGAGGAGGGCGGTGCCGTTGTTCTCTTCTGTTTCTTGGTTCTTGGGGGTGTTTCCTTTTGGATTAGTTTGGTGATGGTGTTTTTTTGGAATCCGTTCGCAATTAAAACATTCGAGAGAGTGTGTAATTCAGTTTTTAGGTGGTCTTTGTCAGCGAGGCGTTTGGTTCTGGAGATGAGGGTTTTGCTACGGAGTTGATCTGTGCAGGGTGGTGGTGTGATTGTGCATTTAAGTAGCGGTTTGTATGTGTTTTTTTCTGGTAGATGGTATGTCCTAAGGAGCCGTCGGGTTTTTGTAGATTAGGACGTCCAGGAAGGGAAGTTGGTTGTTGGCTTCTATTTCCATAGTGAATTGTATTTTGGGGTGTAGGCTGTTGAGATGTGTGAGGAAGTTGTTCAGTTTATCTTTCCCGTGTGGCCAGATAACAAAGGTGTCGTCAACATATCTGAGCCAGAGTTTGGGTTTATGTTCGGACTTCTGTAACGCGTTGGTTTCAAAGTGTTCCATATATAGGTTTGCGATGACCGGTGAGAGGGGTGATCCCATGGGTGCTCCTTCTATCTGTTTGTATCTTTGTCCATTGTGGATGAAGTATGTGTTGGTTAGGCAGTGGTTGGTCAGATCTAGGATGTGTTTGGGGGGGTTGTATTTGTTGTGGATAGCTGTCAAGGTTTCTTGAATGGGCACTTGTGTGAAGAGCGAAACAACATCGAAGCTCACGAGTAGGTCATTGGGTTGTAGGTCTTGTTTCTTTATGATTTCTATGAAGTGGAACGAGTTTTGTACGTATGAGGTGATGGATTCTGCATAGGGCTGGAGTTGTTTGGCAAGAAATTTGGCGAGGTTTTGTAGAGGTGAGCCTATGGAGCTGACTATGGGTCTGAGAGGTGTTCCTTCTTTGTGAATCTTGGGGAGGCCGTAGAGCTTGGGGCATCTGGATGATTTCTCTCTGGGGATGATGCTTGACTTGATTTCTTCACTTAAGGGAGAGGCTTTTATTTTGGCTTTGGTGGTTTTTTCCAGGTAGGTGGTGGGGTCTGTGTTCAAAGGTATGTAAGCAGGGTCTTGTAGTAGGTTGGATAATTTGGCTTGGTAGTCGGATGTGTTCATCACCACTGTGGCATTGCCTTTGTCTGCTGGGAGAATGATTATGTTGTTGTCTTTCCTCAGGTTGGAGAGGGCTTTTTGTTCTTCTTTGTGTAAATTGCTTCTGGGTGGTTTGCTGGAGCAGAGGACATTGGTGACTTCGAGTCTGATTTTGTTGGCTTCATCTGGGTTGATTTTGGTTAGGCTGGCTTCCACTCCGCATATGATGTTTTCGGTGGGGATGTGTCTGGGGGCTATTGCAAAGTTGAATCCTTTGGAAAGGACTTTGGTCTCTGCGATGGTGAGTGTCCTGTCTGATATGTTGTGAACTGTTTGTTTCATGGGCTGTTGTGTGGGGGTTGGGCTTCTGGCGTTTTTCCAGTTTGTGGAGTTTGTTGGTGTGTGTGTCTGTCTTGTGGGAGGTATCTGTTTCAGCTCTCCAGGCGGCCAGTTGCTTGGATTTGTTCCAGAGTGTTGGGTGGATTTTGTTGCTGAGTTTGAGGTGGAAAGTGAGTAGGTCTCTGTTGGTTTGATCTAGTAGGTATCTTTTCCTGTGTAGTTCGCTTCTGATTAGGGCTAGTTCTGTTCTTTTCAGGATCCTTTCGCTGGATGGGGTTTTGAGTGGAATTTCAGTTGGAAGCTTGTGGGGATCACATTTTTGTCTCGGCAGTTGCGTAGGAATGCAATGTCACATAAGATGGTGGCTCTTCGGACTTCTAGTTTCTCGTAGGTTCTGGTCAGCTGGAAGGTTTCCTCCCCGTAGAGGTCGGATATTTGTTTTCGTAGATTTTCACGGGTATAGGTATGCATGTTAGGGTGGATTCGGGTTTCTTCCCGTGTAGAAATCTGGTTGTTCTGGCGACGTTTCGACGAGGTCTCACTCGTCATCTTCAGGCTGGTGTTCTGGCTTCTTTCTTCTTGAAGCAAAGTGTGGTCTCAGTTGAAGTCCTTCTATAAATACTGCTGGGGGGGGTGTGGCCTGCTTGCTCTGTTGCTGATTGTAGGTTCCTTTGTTCCTTTGTTCCCTTGTGATCTGCTGTGTGGCTGAGGCGATCGTTAAGGGATTAACTGCTGATGGCTGTTTAGATGGCTGTTTAGATGGCTGTTTACATGCTGGTGGGTTAGATGGCTGGTAGGTTCTGGCAGTATCCTGGGCTTTGGTGGAGTGGGGTCCTGTGTCTTGTGAATTCATTTTGGTCTGGCTACGTGTCTGTGGTCTCCCAATGTTTTTGGGGTGTGTGAGTGTGCTCCATGTGGTGACTGGAGTGGGGTGCCGCAGTAGATGGTGCAGTCGTGGTTTTGTTATTGGATGGTGGTTTCGTTTCATCTGTGGGAAGGGTCTGGGCCTGTGTTTGGTGTGGATGGAAGGTGGTGGCATCTTGTGTCCTTTGGACCTGGTGTCAGTCTTTGTGACAGAGGCTCGTCTGTTGACCAGGGCTAGTTTCCAGATGTCAGGCAAGCGGGAGGTGTCATCACGTTTATTCATGTTGTTTGGGTGTTTCTCTATTTCAATGGCTTCCATGATTATTCGACTGTTGAAGTGTTCGGTTTTGGAGATGAGTTTGGTTCTTTCAAAGTCAATTTCATGACCTGTTGTTTTTATGTGCTGGAAGAGAGAGGAAGATTTTTTTCTTTTTTTGACTGCGTTCTTGTGTTCTGCGATGCGTGCGCTTATTCTCCTGTTTGTTTGTCCGATGTATGTGGCTGGACAGACTTTGCATGGTATTTCTTAGACTCCTTGGTTTTCTAGCTCAATCTTGTCTTTGGGGTTTCTTAAGATGTTGGCTATTTTTTGGTCGGTGCAAAAGGCTGTCTTGATATTGTGTTTGTGGAGAATTTTGCTGATTTTGTCTGTGGTGCCTTTGATGTAAGGGAGGAGGGCGGTGCCGTTGTTCTCTTCTGTTTCTTGGTTCTTGGGGGGTGTTTCCTTTTGGATTAGTTTGGTGATGGTGTTTTTTTGGAATCCGTTCGCAATTAAAACATTCGAGAGAGTGTGTAATTCAGTTTCATAACAAAACCACGACTGCACCATCTACTGCGGCACCCCACTCCAGTCACCACATGGAGCACACTCACACACCCCAAAAAAACATTGGGAGACCACAGACACGTAGCCAGACCAAAATGAATTCACAAGACACAGGACCCCACTCCACCAAAGCCCAGGATACTGCCAGAACCTACCAGCCATCTAACCCACCAGCATGTAAACAGCCATCTAAACAGCCATCTAAACAGCCATCAGCAGTTAATCCCTTAACGATCGCCTCAGCCACACAGCAGATCACAAGGGAACAAAGGAACAAAGGAACCTACAATCAGCAACAGAGCAAGCAGGCCACACCCCCCCCAGCAGTATTTATAGAAGGACTTCAACTGAGACCACACTTTGCTTCAAGAAGAAAGAAGCCAGAACACCAGCCTGAAGATGACGAGTGAGACCTCGTCGAAACGTCGCCAGAACAACCAGATTTCTACACGGGAAGAAACCCGAATCCACCCTAACATGCATACCTATACCCGTGAAAATCTACGAAAACAAATATCCGACCTCTACGGGGAGGAAACCTTCCAGCTGACCAGAACCTACGAGAAACTAGAAGTCCGAAGAGCCACCATCTTATGTGACATTGCATTCCTACGCAACTGCCGAGACAAAAATGTGATCCCCACAAGCTCCCAACTGAAATTCCACTCAAAAACCCCATCCAGCGAAAGGATCCTGAAAAGAACAGAACTAGCCCTAATCAGAAGCGAACTACACAGGAAAAGATACCTACTAGATCAAACCAACAGAGACCTACTCACTTTCCACCTCAAACTCAGCAACAAAATCCACCCAACACTCTGGAACAAATCCAAGCAACTGGCCGCCTGGAGAGCTGAAACAGATACCTCCCACAAGACAGACACACACACCAACAAACTCCACAAACTGGAAAACGCCAGAAGCCCAACCCCCCCCACACAACAGCCCATGAAACAAACAGTTCACAACATATCAGACAGGACACTCACCATCGCAGAGACCAAAGTCCTTTCCAAAGGATTCAACTTTGCAATAGCCCCCAGACACATCCCCACCGAAAACATCATATGCGGAGTGGAAGCCAGCCTAACCAAAATCAACCCAGATGAAGCCAACAAAATCAGACTATAAAGTCACCAATGTCCTCTGCTCCAGCAAACCACCCAGAAGCAATTTACACAAAGAAGAACAAAAAGCCCTCTCCAACCTGAGGAAAGACAACAACATAATCATTCTCCCAGCAGACAAAGGCAATGCCACAGTGGTGATGAACACATCCGACTACCAAGCCAAATTATCCAACCTACTACAAGACCCTGCTTACATACCTTTGAACACAGACCCCACCACCTACCTGGAAAAAACCACCAGCCAAAATAAAAGCCTCTCCCTTAAGTGAAGAAATCAAGTCAAGCATCATCCCCAGAGAGAAATCATCCAGATGCCCCAAGCTCTACGGCCTCCCAAGATTCACAAAGAAGGAACACCTCTCAGACCCATAGTCAGCTCCATAGGCTCACCTCTACAAAACCCAAATTTCTTGCCAAACAACTCCAGCCCTATGCAGAATCCATCACCTCATACGTACAAAACTCGTTCCACTTCATAGAAATCATAAAGAAACAAGACCTACAACCCAATGACCTACTGTGAGCTTCGATGTTGTTTCGCTCTTCACACAAGTGCCCATTCAAGAAACCTTGACAGCTATCCACAACAAATACAACCCCCAAACACATCCTAGATCTGACCAACCACTGCCTAACCAACACATACTTCATCCACAATGGACAAAGATACAAACAGATAGAAGGAGCACCCATGGGATCACCCCTCTCACCGGTCATCGCAAACCTATATAGGAACACTTTGAAACCAACGCGTTACAGAAGTCCGAACATAAACCCAAACTCTGGCTCAGATATGTTGACGACACCTTTGTTATCTGGCCACACGGGAAAGATAAACTGAACAACTTCCTCACACATCTCAACAGCCTACACCCCAAAATACAATTCACTATGGAAATAGAAGCCAACAACCAACTTCCCTTCCTGGACGCGGCTCCTTAGGACATACCATCTACCAGAAAAAAACACATACAAACCGCTACTTAAATGCACAATCACACCACCACCCTGCACAGATCAACTCCGTAGCAAAACCCTCATCTCCAGAACCAAACGCCTCGCTGACAAAGACCACCTAAAAACTGAATTACACACTCTCTCGAATGTTTTAATTGCGAACGGATTCCAAAAAAACACCATCACCAAACTAATCCAAAAGGAAACACCCCCCAAGAACCAAGAAACAGAAGAGAACAACGGCACCGCCCTCCTCCCTTACATCAAAGGCACCACAGACAAAATCAGCAAAATTCTCCACAAACACAATATCAAGACAGCCTTTTGCACCGACCAAAAAATAGCCAACATCTTAAGAAACCCCAAAGACAAGATTGAGCTAGAAAACCAAGGAGTCTATGAAATACCATGCAAAGTCTGTCCAGCCACATACATCGGACAAACAAACAGGAGAATAAGCGCACGCATCGCAGAACACAAGAACGCAGTCAAAAAGAAGAAAAATCTTCCTCTCTCTTCCAGCACATAAAAACAACAGGTCATGAAATTGACTTGAAAGAACCAAACTCATCTCCAAAACCGAACACTTCAACAGTCGAATAATCATGGAAGCCATTGAAATAGAGAAACACCCAAACAACATGAATAAACGTGATGACACCTCCCGCTTGCCTGACATCTGGAAACTAGCCCTGGTCAACAGACGAGCCTCTGTCACAAAGACTGACACCAGGTCCAAAAGGACACAAGATGCCACCACCTTCCATCCACACCAAACACAGGCCCAGACCCTTCCCACAGATGAAACGAAACCACCATCCAATAACAAAACCACGACTGCACCATCTACTGCGGCACCCCACTCCAGTCACCACATGGAGCACACTCACACACCCCAAAAAAACATTGGGAGACCACAGACACGTAGCCAGACCAAAATGAATTCACAAGACACAGGACCCCACTCCACCAAAGCCCAGGATACTGCCAGAACCTACCAGCCATCTAACCCACCAGCATGTAAACAGCCATCTAAACAGCCATCTAAACAGCCATCAGCAGTTAATCCCTTAACGATCGCCTCAGCCACACAGCAGATCACAAGGGAACAAAGGAACAAAGGAACCTACAATCAGCAACAGAGCAAGCAGGCCACACACCCCCAGCAGTATTTATAGAAGGACTTCAACTGAGACCACACTTTGCTTCAAGAAGAAAGAAGCCAGAACACCAGCCTGAAGATGACGAGTGAGACCTCGTCGAAACGTCGCCAGAACAACCAGATTTCTACACGGGAAGAAACCCGAATCCACCCTAACATGCATACCTATACCCGTGAAAATCTACGAAAACATATATATATATATATATATTTAAAAATACATGTTTATATGTGAATGAAATATATTTTATTATTTAATGATTACATTTTAGGGTCGCTATTTGAAGTCAGTTTCCTGCTTTGCAACATCAATTTTTAAAAAGCTTGGGGTCTTAAGTGAAGGAATGTAAATGAATGTCAGTCCCCATTGGTGGTTATGAATATATAAGTTGTTATTTAAAGAAAATAACATGTAGCATAAAGCCTGTGAGAAGCAAGCTCTGAAATCATATCCAGGAGCCTTTTCCTCCTCCTACCTTTATTTTTGCATCAATGCCAGATTTTTCTATTCTCCATTGTGCCTCCCGCTTCCTCAGTTTCTCCAGGTCATTTAGCAGGTCAGTATAGCGTGTACTTAATCCCTCATTTTCCTCCTCCAGATTTTTTATAACCAGTTTGCTTTGCTCATCCTTTCTCAGCGCACACTCCTCAGTGTCCTGTAGAACAGTACCACCAGGGCCAATAAACAAAAACAAAAGAAGAAAGACGAGTTGGGGGAGAGAAAAAAACGTGAAAACTAATCAGCAAATATAAACTGTGCAGTTTTACCTTCACAGCAGCAGCTTCTATATATGATGGCCAAGGTCACCTGTGTACTTTTATTGGCCTCTTTCATGCAGGTGGAAGGGTCATATTTTTTAGCTGGATGACAGCTTTGATGAGTACACATTTGCAAAGAGCCCATTAATTGATCAAGCTGCCTTTGATGCTGTCCCCAGCTATTTTGGAGACCCACACAGACATATCCTCCCAGACCTCGGCTTTATCAATTAATAATGCTAGTCCCATCAGAATCTAATTACATGAAGCCACATCTTCACACTCCTACTTTCTTTGCTCCATTTCCATCATTAACTATTTATCGGAAAGTTATAAAGCATGGATTCTTCACTTTAAAGTGTCTTCCTCTGAATTTTGTGCATGAGAGCAAACTGGAAGGTACAGGCTCAGGCCTAAGGCTATATTTCCTCTGAGCTTGTCACTTTCCATGCCACAAAGGCCGCTCGCTGCAGCTGGAGGAGCTACTTCAAAGCTGTGGCCATCGTACTGCTATGTACAAGTCAATATACCTTAAGTTCCTGGGTTTTATCTTTACATTTCTGTTGTAAGATGTAGAGCTCACTCTTCAGGGAAACATTCTCCTCGTCGACAGCAATCTTTCTCTTTACCAGATTATTTATCTCCTCTTGCTGCCCACGGGTTCTCTAAGAAAACAATTAAAATGGTTACTTTTTAAAAAACAGACAAAAGCAACATTATTTAAACAGTGTTGAACTATATGGAATATTCACTGGCATGCATCAAATTGACCTGTCTTGTTATCCTGTCATTTGCTTAAAATTGACCTCCAACGCAGACCTGTTTATAGTCCCTTGACAGACCCATCAATGTTATCATTGTTCAAATGAACAATTACATTTCCATCTGAATTAAAAATAAAAGAACTTAGAAGCATTGGCAAGCACTGAGCAAAATATAATATTAGCACTCACTCTCATATTCTTGACAGTGGTAATGGCTGAAAGCCCAAAATCATAAGCCAAGGAGCCAGGCACAGGGGATATTTCTGCTGGCCAGGTAAACTCCTTGTCTAATCTAAAATCTTTCACACTCTATCCAGATCAGCCATCCATATGAACAAGCTGGTTATATAAACAGAGACATCAGCTTCTGTGAAGCTATCTTTGAAGGATTTCAGAAAATGCAATTGGCTCAGGATACAGCACCAAGAATGCCGGTGGATACTTGGTTATGTGGCAAGGCCTTCTTTGTAGTCATAGCAAAATTCCTCAACTTCTTATTTATTTATTTATTTATTTATTTATTTATTTATTTATTTATTTATTTGATTTTTATTTTGATTTTTATTTTTATTTTTAGCCGCCCCACTACCAGGTGGTCTCTTGCTCCTGGAACTTTGGTAGCTTCCTGTTTCATTTTATTGTGAAATTTCCTTTTTCAGACAGATTTTTTTTAAAAAAAAATTCTTTTTGCGTGCACTTTGTAGCTTTAATGTTACTTTTTAATGTTCTAAGATACCTCTTCTAATTCCCTGTCCTTAACTTGAGTATGTCTTAAATGTTCTGGGCTGTATATTGTCCCTCATTATTGTAAGCCACCTTGGGTCGTTTTCTAAGGAAAAAGGTGGGGGTAAAAATATTCAAAATTAAATAAATAAAAAAATACATTTTATCTAATTCTATTTTCTATTTTATTGTTATTTTTGTGGAGTTTTATTGCACAGGTATTTGATCCTCAGACTTTCGTTCCTGTTAGCTACCCTACCTATACATCAAAATGGCAGAATTCGCATATTTGCATTAAATAAATAAAAATATTGCAGTATATCCTCAACTCCTAACAAGAACGTTCTTGCCAACAAACAGTTCAGGGTTAAAATAATCTGCAAGGAATTCCAGCAGGACAATTTACTCTTCTTCCCTTTTGCTTCTCATATTTTCTTTTAAAACTGACACTCAACATCCTATGACACATGACAGATCAATTAGCACTCTCAGTCCTCAGGATGTTCTGTTTCCTTCTTTACATTTTTTAACCTATAAATGTATATAATTGTGTGTAACTTGGGCCTCACTATATATTAGCTATTATGTTATATCTGGGTGGTCTGCATTTCTTCTAGACTTATTATAGGCACTAAACCATCTTATAGGTACTAAACCACAGGGAGGCTTGTTTTGGGTTGATTCAAAGTTTCCTGTGGCAGTAAAACTGCTGCTGTCATTCACACCAAATGTATAATTATCCTGGTCAATTTGGGGGACAGGAGTTTGCTAAATATCTCAAAAAGCTATAGTTCTCACTGGGATCACAAGACACCTATCCTCTATCAATAGCAGTAAGTGACAAAGCTCTACACTGATATAAAATTTGTGGAACTGCAACTCTTATCTGACACAACACAAAAATGGAAAAATAGATTTTTTAAAAAAGCTCAATGGAGAGACAAGAGGCAGTCATTAGAAGGAGTCACTATCGCCATCAGTCGCCTTAGACACACCCACCCGTGTCCCTTTGGACTGATATGGGTGATCAAACATGCCACACATTTTTAAAAAGCAATCCAAGTGTACTCACTCTACAACCACCACCGCACAACTTTTATCTCCTGTTGGCTGAAGAACAACAAAAATGCCCACCAAATAAGATGGGAGTTACATGCTGTGTGTGTGTGTGTGTGTGTGTGTGTGTGTGTGTGTGTGTGTGTGTGTGTGTGTGTGTGTGTGTGTGTGTGTGTGTGTGTGTGTGTGTGTGTGTGTTGTTCTTTTTCAGCTGACACTCAGTATTCTCCATAGAGTAGCTACTGGCCATGCACCCACCTCACTGGGTGTTCTAGGAGTCTCTTCAATTTTCTTTACTTGTTTATATGCTTTGGAACATTTTGAAACTCACTGAGTATTCTAATAAACCACACTTCTTTCTTAGTAATCCCTTGGGCTTAATCCTATCTTAGTTTATTGAGGTCTATTTAAGCCTTCAAAATGTTGTTTTATATTTCTTTTATATGTTCAAAATTGGTTGATGCCTGGCAAATAACTTTTTCGTTTTGATGAAATATTTCCATTTCACCTCTAACAATTTATTAAAGTTCATTTTTCAGAAAATAATGTTAATACTACAATAATTTCTTGTGCAATTTCATTTTAATTTAATCAAGGTATAAAAATTGAATTAAAAACCAGGATAGGTAAGAATAAAATGTATTAATACTAATTAATGCTTGAAACTAGAGTTATGTTTCTATCAAATGGACCCATTTAAAGCTGCTTTAATATAAATTTGCACTGTAAGCCAAAGATTTTGAAGTGGAGATAATGAGGCAGCTAGTACTGTTTTAACCTCTCTGAAGTATAATTGGTTGATAAGGTTCTGAAAGATTACAAGGTCTAGGACAAAAAGATTAGCTTTAGTATCTTCAGATCAAAACTGAAAGCTAATTAAATAATTCTGTAATAAAGAAGATCGTAAAGGTTTACTGTACTTTTATTCATTTTACATTTATGTCTCTTGAGAAAAAAAACAAAAACATTTTTTAAAATATTACTATTAGAGATTTAAGGGAAAAAGCAATATACATTTGGACCATGTGTGTCCAGAGAGCCCAGCTGGGGCAAGAAGTTTTGGCCCCTTGGACTTTAAGGTATGGGGTCCCTTGAGGTCTGCATTATCCCTAGTGCTGCTTAACATCTATGTGAAGCCACTGGGGGAGGTTGTGAGGAAATGTAGAGTAAGGTGTCACACTAAGATGACACACTATTACTGTATGTATCTTTGTTACTATCTCTGGAATGGAGACCATCCACATGCTCAATTGCTCCCTGGCTTCAGTACTAGAATGGACCAAGGCTAACAGGCTCAAATTGAACCCAGATAGGATTTTGCTCGTGGGGGACAGCACTGAAAGGTTAGGGGTTGGGAATTGTCCCTAGACTGGATGGCACTGTCCTCTTGTTTAAGAATCAAGTGTGTAATCTGGGCATTCTTCTGGAACCACCTTTTTCTTGGGAGTCCCTGACTGCAGCCATGTCCACATCAGCCTTTAATCAACTGATGCTAGTTGCTGAACTCCAACCCTACCTGGATGAGGTCTCCCTTAGGAATTGGTTGCAAGTCTTGAACATCTTCCACACTGACTAGTCATAGTGCAATGCCCTCTATGTATCTGGAATTTGAGTCATGGTAACTAGACTGCTTTTTCTGGAGAGATAGAAATGTTTCAATGCTCATCCAAACAGCTTCAACAATCTGAAGTCCAGTTGCCATGACTCAACTTCCAGATAAACTCACCTGGATGACTGAGAATCTTCACAGCCCTCTATATGGGGCTTTCATTGGGCCTCATCCAGAGACTTCAATGGGTACCCGGGGGAGTTTTTGAATTTTGCTCCTATCTTCCTATGTTCTACCTATTCCACCCAATTTTGTATCATCTGCAAATATGACGAGTATTTCCTGTACTCTCTAATCCAAAAAATGGAATGTTGAAGAACACCAGGTCCAGGTCCAGGTTCAGCCTTTGAGTAACCCACTTATTACCCTTTTCCAATCTGAGATGGAGCCATTGATGCATTCTCTGAGTACAATTCTGTAACTGTGCATCTAGCCCACAACTAGTTAGATCACTAATCAGAATTCATAGGGCACTTTGTCAAAGGCTCTGATGAAGTTAAAATATAGTATTTCTATAGCATTCCCACCATCTACCAGGGAGGAACCGTATCAAAATATTTAATAAAATTATTCTGGCAAAATGATATTCTTGACAAATCCATATTAGCTTTTAGGTTTTGCTACATTGGTTTCAAGGTGTCTGCAGGATGACTATGTTTTAATCTGCTCCAGAATTGTCCCTGGGATCAATGTCTGACTGACAAGTCTACCTGTTGCCCTTTCTGAAGAATGGGATGTTCTCTCATCCAGTCATCTGCTACTTCACCCACAGTACATGGTTTAAAGAAAATTAACGACAGTAGTCCTGTGATCTCTTCAGCCAGTTCCTTCAATACCCCTGGCATGCAGTTCATCCAGCCCTGGGGATCTGAACTAATTTATAGTAGTAAGGTATTATTTGACTAGTTGTCAAGCTGCAATTTCAACCTGCAATCCTATCCCCTCGTTTTTTACTTCACATCTGCCTGGAGGAGAATAAACTGTCTCTTGGGAGACAACAGAGCTGAAATAAGATTGACCACTTCTGCTTTTTCTTTGCTGTCCGTTGCCCACTGAATAGGTGAGACACTTTCTTTTCTTTGACTTTTTCTATGCACATACCTGAAGAATGCTTTTTTGTTGCTTTTAGCATCCCTTGCCAACCTTAGCACATTCTCAGCTTTTGCCTTCCTAATGCCATCCCTGCTACTTGTCTGTACTCTTCCTTTGCAGCCTGGCCTTCCTTCCACTTCCCATATGTCTCCTTTTTTGTTTGTCTGTTTCACGTCCTCTCGGGGAACTTTTTGTATTTTTCAGTATCTTCCATCTTTTTTTCTTGTTGAAATTTTTGTAGAGTCAGACCCCTGTATCCATGGGGGATCGCTTCCAGACCACCCCACAGATACCGAAATCTGAGGATGACACTGGCAACAGGGACGGTGGGGTGCTGGGGGCAAAAGCTTTCACCCTGACACCCTCCAAATACTGGGCAGTGCAAAGGGCCACCAATGGGGTCGGTGCTGCAATTGTGTACTGTATCACCATTACTGTACTACCAACAGGGGTGGTTCTGTAGTGGATACGGGGGTAGTACTGTAGTTGTGTATTTAAATTTTCTCTTTTTTTTTCTTAGAAATTCCTACTCATCTTGAACTCCTTTTCTTGTTAGGATTTCCTGCCACAGGACTTTAGCTGTTAGTGTTCTGTGTTTAGTAAAATTGGCTTCCCTAAAGTCCACCATAAACGTGTGGCTACAATCTGTTTTTTCTTTTTTAAATCACATACTCAAGTAAAACATGGTCACTTTCTACCAGAGTTCCTCTTCCAGCCATTTATTCTACCATCTCTATAGATTAGACTCAATTCCAGGACAGCTACTCCCCTGGTTTCTTCCTCCTGTAGGAAAAAATTATCAGCCGCGCAGGCCAGGAATTTCTTGGAAGGTCCTTATTTGGTAGAATTTGTCTCCCAACAGATATCGGAATAACTAACGTCTCCCAGTACTACTACTGTACTTGCAATTTGTTTTCCAAAAATTTAATCTGCATCATCTTCTTGATTGAATGGTCAATAGTACGATCCAACCGCCATGTTCCTTTTGTTTTTTGCCCCAATTACTGTATGTTAATCCATATGGGACAGTCAAGCTCATCCTACTGTATTTCTATATAGGAATGTGTGCAATTCTAGGCAGGAACTACTCCACCTCCCTCTCTATTCTTTCTTTTCTTTTTGAACAATGCATCTCCTTCAATTGCTGTCGTTTGATCCTTTTTAATATCTGTATCTTCATTGGTTTTAGTTTTAAATGTTTTTTAATTTTTATAAGCAACCTTAGGTCCTTCTTGAGGAGAAAGGTGGGGTAAAATTATTTTAAATAAATAAATACACAAACGTGCTACTTTTAATTACAAATACATATACGGAGGTTTAGAAAGGGCAGTATCATCACAGCATTCACAGTACAGTAGTCTTTTCCCGCTGGCCTTCTGGATTAACAGTATGACAGTGACATTCTGAATCACTGATAGACTTAAAGTGTGTGCCTTATCAGAGGCATTGTTGGGACGTATTGCATGTATTCTGAAGTACATATTGCTGCCTTGGTATCACAATCTAATATTCTTCCCATCCTCGTTGGGAAGAAGGAATGATGACGTGTCGGAGGCGACTTCCTGGTTGGAGTATCGCCCCACGCGAGGTAAACCAAGGTAAGTCAATGGGTGATTTCGTTTTGGAGGGTGGGTGCAAGTTCCGCACAGCAGCTGTGCTGCCGTGATTTGTTTTGGAACCAGAGCCATTCTGAAACGAAAGGCCCATGCCTACTTGCATCTCTTCAGTGACCAATCCAGGTAACTTGCAACAGCTAATATTTCCTTTAGGTAGGCCTGATGACTTGGCCTCTTTAACTTCCCATCTCAATATTGGTGAAGTTAATATTCAGGACCTTTGGTAATTTGTAGATTTCTGGTCCAAGGAGGAAGATACTGCTGCAGCTGCAGCAGTAGCTATCATCATCATTACTTGAAACGACCTTCTCAATAACAGAATAATTTTTGTTTGTTGCTTTGGGTTCTTCTTCTCTGAGCCAAGCAGCCCAGGCAGATCTTACAAAAGGATGCCTTGTATGCCTCCCATAAACAAAACAGTGTTATTGGTGCCCAATCAGGGGCATCTTCCTCCAAGAATTCACACAATGTATGAAAAATGCCCCCAAGAGCATAGGCCATGGGGAGAACTCAACAAACTGCTTCTAGCTTCTATTTTTTTTATTTTTAAAAATGTTTTAACACTAAGAAATAACCTGTAACCAATTTCTAAAAAATGCCAAATAAATTACCCAAACAGCAACAATTTCTTTGAATTTTCATAAACTCTCTGAATTTATTATGCTGTGCCCACTGTGATAGACAAAACAGAACTGAAGGAAGTTACATGCTGCAACATTCCCATTTAGTGCTAATGCCCAGTAACCATGATAAAGAAATTTTTGTCACCCTAGTTGATAACCATAGCTGTCAAAGTGCTGCCCTGCCCATTCTTTCGGAACTCTTAACTGCCTTCAACCACCACCAACCATGGTATTATTCAGAGTATCTTGCATTCCGTGGTACTGGGAGAAGACATCCAAAAGTCTGGTCTGAAGGAACACAGATATGCAAAAACAGCAGAGTTCCATCTCCTGTGTCTGTCCACTCGTGCCAAGAAGGCCTTGGAAAATCTTGTCTTGGAGTGAACAAAAGCACATAAGCTGCCACCTGATATTTAAAACATGGGGATATTACTAGAGGGAAATCTGTTATCAAAAAAGACTCCTGGGTTTGATGGGTCTTTAGTTCTTATCACTCATCTAAATGAAACTACTGATTCATAGGGACACAATTAGTCAGTAAAGACTTTATGGTAAAAAGGTAAAGGTAAAAGTCCCCCCCACACACATACATGCTAGTTATGTCTGACTCCAGCGACAGCACTCATCTCTGTTTCTAAATCAAAAAGCCAGTGTTGTGCAAGTCTGTGGCCATGTGGCTGGCATGGCCGAATGCGTTTCTGCACACAGAATACTGTTTACCTTCCCGCTTTTGATGGCAGTACCTATTTATCTACTTGAATTTTACATGCTTTCGAACTGCTAGGTTGGCAGGAGCTGGGGTTAACAACAGGAGCTCAATCCGCTGCGTGGCACCCAGGATTCACTCAACCTCTGCTTCGAGGTTTGCCATCAGATCAAAGGAAAAACATTATGCACAAGGTTAAAATTCAGCACTGGATAGTACAACCACCAAAGCAGAATTGCTACTGACCACCCCCAAATTCTGAAAGTCTTTATCACACCTGCAAAATAAGTGCTAATTCTGGTAATGCACACACAGCCCCAAGGTGCACAAACTACATGCAACAGAATGTCAAAGCAAGACACAGTGTTTGCTCTTAACCAGGATTACAATAGAGTGGACAAATCACATGGAAGGAGCATGCATACTACTGTACCACTTGCCCTGCCATGAAGCACGCTCAAGGCTGTCCACTCTACTTTTGTGTGTGTGTGTGTGTGTTGCGTCATTACAATCATGACTGCCCTTCATGATTCCATGTCCTTGGAGTTTTCTTGGCAGCCCATGGAAGATATCTAGAGATGCAAGATTTCCTAAAATTTTGAAACCAAGGGAAATGGTGAAGTTATTCTAAGGAACAATACCTGTAGAAAATTGGAAAATTTCAGGGGAATTTAAAAATATCCAATACTTTTTCAGCCCCTTTATAGATACAGAGCCCATTTCTTATTTTAAGAACACAAACTGTACTATGTATAACCTCGTTTGCTAATAAAATTATCCTTTTAAAATGATTAAATATAAAAAACATAGTTTCTTCAGACATCATGTCAGTTTTTTTCAAATTGAGTAAAAGCTTCTAAACCTGAGGCTGTTGGATATCTTGTGCCATTCCAGTTCAGTAACATACTAAGAAAGTAAAATGCATATTTAAAACAAATGTTAAAAATTACAATGGTCTAACAGAAACATAAAGGCCTATGTAAGAGCCACACTGAAAAGTGACAGCTGAGGGCAAGAAACACTGATTGAGGTGCAAAGTCAGCTGTATTAATTGGGGAGATTGAATGCTTAAAATAATCTATCTGCATTATTAAACAGATGAATGGGGCCTTATAACCACAGGACACCAACATGAGAATAAAAATGCACTCCTGGAAAGAAAAGAGAAAAGCCACACCTTTTTTTTTAGTGTGAAAAGGCATTTCTTAATGGGCTTCTTCCGACAGAGCCTGATCCTGCAAAAAACAAACCCACCAAAGTGGAGAGGAGAGTTTTGAACAGGGAAATGAATGGAAACAGCGGGGGCGGTGGGGTGGAGAAGAACTCAAGGAGGATTTATTAAATTTATTTATTTGGGGATCTAAAAAAGTGGGAGATGTCTAATAAATGGCAGCATCTTACAGACAGAAAAATATAGTAGGGGTGGTTAAAAAAAACAATGTATGGGTTATTTTGAAGTAAACACCATTCCTCCCTCCCCCAAACAGTCTATTTTATACAAACTCGGCAAACCCCCAAATTGTGTAAATTGCTTCCAATTAGGGTGACTACAGATTTGTTCAGTATGTGAAGCACTGTGGGGATGGAGTGCATCTATCTTAATAATCAACCAATCCTTCTGTGCTTGCTGTGTATGCTTTCTCAAAGGAAAAGGGTGCTGGAGACATTTAATGAATATCACAAAAGTCTTAGTGATTGTACTGTCTCACTCTTATTTAGGGATGGCAAACTTCCCTGGGTTCAAAAACTTCTTTTTGGGGTGTCTGCTTGTGCCAAGACAATCTAAACTGACAAGACAGAGGATCTTAGTATCAATTATTTCTATCCCTACTGACCAGACATTAAAAAGTGATAGTCAAATCCACCACCTGGATTGGGAACTACAGTACTAGCAAAGCTTCCAACAGCACCAGCAACCAGGGCTGCCACTTGACTGCAGGAGAAATTAGTAACTATTAAGGACTTACCATTGGTGTTTTTTTAATGCCAAGTCCCAGAATTTTCCACCAATGCCCCAAACCAGTTTCTGGGATTTCCAGTCCACAGAAACACATCCTACAGATACTTACATTTCATTCAACTAGATCAGAGCCCATCTCCAAGGCTACATGTATTACTTTCTAAAGTTAATGTGCAAAAAAAGGCTGCCAAGGTGCTTCCTGGGAGTCCTAGTCTTGGTTCCCTTTAGGCTCTGTGGAGAGCACTTCTTGAAGAAATATACCATGGCAACACCCAGAAAACATTAAGCAAAAAGCAAAGCATGCTGTTCATATACTGCCCCATAGTGCTTAAATCGCCCCCAGGTGGTTTACACTTTAATTATCCAGGCTACATGTGTCGTCTCCCCCCCCCCCGAGCTTGTACCATTTTATCAACCTCGGAAGGATAGAAGGCTGAGTCAACCTTGAGCCATCTACCTGGGATTGAACCCTGAGCTATAAGCAAAGTTTTGGTAGTTTAACCACTGCATCACAAGACTCCTTGGAGATCCTGGGCTAAACATTGTCCCTCTCATTCAAACGAAAGGGAGGGCAGAAGACAATCCTCAATTTCCTGGTAGGCCACTGAGTGATTCAGTTTCTGACTCCAATCTGTTTTCAAACAACAGGAACAAACACAAGCACACAATGACAGCTCAGTGGTTGAGGCCTCAGGCTGCAGAGCCTGTGCCTCCTTGACAGGGGCTGCTCTTGATGATCAATAGGATCCTTCTGGCTCTGCCATTCTAAGATAATGATAATCATCACCACTGCCACCACCGCTGTTCCCCTGGTGGTCTAACTAAGACAGCTAAAATATAAGGGTTCTGAACTGAGTAGAAATTTATTTTTGTGTGGAAGAACTGTGAGGTGTGTTCATTTTGAGTTCTCAAAACAAAGTCCTGGGCTCAAAATACTTCAGTTCCAGTTATTCATTTTTCAGTCAGGTTTCAATTGGAGGAAATAAAGGATCTAGGTAGAAGAAAAGCGGATCCCACAATCTTGAAACTGGTCCTCTCCTGGCCTACCCTACCTCATGGATGTTATGAAAACAAAAACAAAAAGATCATGTTTCTGAACACCTTCAAAGAAGGACAAATGTGCAAATCAAATGGAAATTCTGCTAAAGATTTTCAGCAGTTTTTTCAAGGGATGCTGTAAGATTAAAATAATAATATGGGGGGGACCAATTCAAGAACTACTTTAAATGTTTTTGAGGAGATCCTCTGCTGCATCCAAGTGGTTGAGTTCAGCACTAACAAGGATCCTGAGAACTAAATGTTAATAACAGAAAATTTGGGTTCTCTAAATATTTACATTACATTTTACTGCTCTAGTTTTTAATTAGTTCATCATGTGTTCATCGAAGACTGTACTCCTGTACGTTTCACTAGCAAAAGCACATGCAGATGGTCATACAATAATCTATTTTTCAAAAACAGTGTTAGTCTAAACTGTCCTATGCACAACACAAATCAATGTAAAGAGAGAAAATTTTAAAGCAATCAACACCCCTAACAAGTCTATGATCTGCTAAGTACTACAGTAACTGCTAAATGAAAGAGAAGCTATACACAATGACTTAAGCAACCACATACAAACACTTGCTGCAAATGAACCAGTTACTTACCTGTAAAGGTGGTTCTTCGAGTGGACCTTCGTGAAGCCAGAGGTCGGAACTTCCCTAGCAATAGGAAAGTTCGTTAGTCTCCGCCCCCGCACCCTGCGCATGTGCGTGGGTGTTCCCGCCTAAACGCCTCAGTTCCTCTTGACCGCCAGGATGACAGGTAATGGATGTACCAGTCAGGGCGTGACGGTCCAAGGGGAGGCGGGCGGGTGCTGTGTGGCTTCACAAAGGTCCACTCGAAGAACCACCTTTACAGGTAAGTAACTGGTTCTTCTCCATCGTGGCCTTCGTGAAGCCAGATGGGTGATTGCAAGCAGTACTCACTGGCAGGAGGGTAGTCACGCCGTCACAAAGGAAAGCACTGCCCTCCCGAAGGAAGTGGCCAACCTCACGCGGGCATCCACCCTGTCGTGGGTCACGAAGGTATCAGGTGTCGACCAGGTGGCCGCCTGGCAGATGTCGTCCAGAGGTACACCGTTCAGAAAAGCAGCTGAGGAGGCCAAAGCTCTCATGGAGTGAGCTTGGATGCCCAAAGGTAGGGGTACCTTGGCTAGTTCGTAAGAGAGCTTAATAGTTTGTACAACCCAGCGGGCAAACCGTTGGGAAGAGACAGAAGTACCGAGTACTGCAGGATCATGGCACACAAACAGTTTATTTGATTTTCTAATAGGTTTGGTCCTAGAGACATAGAAAGCTAGGGTCCGTCTAACATCAAGTGTATGCATGTCCCGTTCAATCCTGGTGGTAGGATTGGGAAAGAAAGCAGGCAATACAATCGGCTGAGATACATGGAAAGAGGAAACCACTTTCGGAAGGAAAGTGACATCTGGGTAAGCCACCACTCTATCATGGTGGAAACGCAAATACGGAAGGTCACACCTAAGAGCGCAGAGCTCGCTAGACCTCCTAGCCGAAGTAATGGCCACCAAAAATGCAGTTTTCAGGGTGAGGAGCCTTAGGTCCGTAGATGCCATAGGTTCAAAGGGAGGGTGTTGCAAGGCCCGAAGGACCAAGGCTAGGGACCACTGAGGTGGAATCGGTTTCCTGTCAGGGAAAGTGTTCTTGAGGCCCTTGAGAAACCGCTTCATTCTCGGGTGTCTAAAGAATGCATCTGCCTCCGAAAACTGTGGTTGGTGAGCCACAATCGCTGACAGGTGGCCTCGAAGAGAAGCAGAGGTAAGTCCTGAACATTTCAAGTGAAGGAGATATTGCAAGACCCAGGTAAGGGAAGGATTGACTGGGTCAAACCCCCTATCTGCCGCAAAGAGAGAGAATCTCTTCCACTTATAGGTGTACTGTCTTGTAGTGGAAGGCTTGCGACAGGAATCAATGATAGACTCGATCAAGTCGAATCCTCCAAGCCGTGAGCTGAAGGCGAGTCAGGTCCGGGTGCAGGACTTGGCCCTTGTCCAGCGAGAGCAGGTCCGGAGAGTGGGGAAGGTGTAGGTAGTCGGAGGACATTTGTAGAAGGGACGCAAACCAGGGTTGTCAAGGCCACCAAGGCGCTATCAAGATGAGGTTGGCTCTCTCCTGAAGAGTCTTTATGACTACTCTGTGCAACAGAGGCACAGGAGGGAAAGCATAAAGGAGGTCTCTCGACCAAGGGAGGAAGAGAGCATCCCCTAAGGAGTGAAGTCCCTTCCCCGCCTGGAGCAGTAATCTTGGTACTTGGTGTTGAATTGGGAGCCCCACTTGTTGCAAAGGAGGCTGAAAGTCCTGTGATGCAGTTCCCATTCGTGAGTCACCTGAAGTCGTCGGCTGAGGTAGTCAGCGTCGGGTCAGCGTCGGAGTTCTCCTCTCCAGGTAAGTGCATCGCAATGGGGTGAATGCTGTTGGAGATGCACCAATCCCAGAAGCGGATTGTGACCTGCAGAAGACGCTGTGAGTGGGTTCCGCCCTGTTTGTTGATGTAGTACATGGCGGTTGTGTTGTCGGTCACTGCCAGTACTACACTGCCGGAGAGGTGTCAGATGAACGCCCGGAATGCTTTGAAGATCGCCAGCAGCTCCAACTCGTTGATGTGGAGCTGTTGCTCCTGTGGAGTCCAGGTATCGTGGATGGAGTGTGAGAGGCAAACAGCACCCCAACCCGTGTTGCTGGCATCTGTAGTTACTTGTATGGTGGGAAATGGATTCCTGAAGGGACGTCCAGAGAGGATGTTGGACCGGCAAGACCACCAGTGAAGATGATGAGGTAAGTCCGGAGGGATGGTGAGGAGTTTGTTGGAAGGGTCCCGAAGAGGGTCGAAGTGTCGGAGGAACCAGGCCTGAAGAGGTCTGAGTCGAAGCCTCGCATGCAACAGGACGGAGGTCATGGACGCCATGAAACCTAACAGTCTTTGGATCTCGACTGCTGGGATGACCTGGTGCACTCGGAATTATTGCAGCAGACGGAGGATTTCTGCAATCCTGTTTCTTGGTGGAAAGGCCATGGCTCTGGTAGAGTCCAGAATGGCACCGATGAAGTTTTCAACTGGAGAGGGTTCGAGATGCGACTTCTTGTAATTGACTTGCAGCCCCAGCGACTCTAAGGTGTTGAGGACAGTGGCGATGTCTTGGCGGGCCTTGTCCTGAGAGTCAGCCAGTCGTCGAGATAGGGGAAGACAACTATTCCTAGTGTGCAGAGGTATGATGCCCTTGGTGCCATGCACTTGGTGAAGACTCTTGGTGCTGTTGGTAAACCAAATGGCAGGGTGGAATATTGAAAGATGTCTTCCCCTACGGCGAATCGAAGCAGGTGGTGATGAGCTGAGTGGATGAAGATGTGGAAGTATGCATCTTTGAGATCCACAACTCCAAACCAGTCGCCTCTGCGAAGAAGTGGTATGACTTTTTCCAAGGTGACCATTCAAAAATTTTTGTATATGAGAAATTTGTTCAGGAAGTGCAAGCCCAGAATAGGACGCAGACCTCCATCCTTCTTTGGGACCGTGAAATAGTGGGAGAAGAGGCCGTGATGAGCAATGGGCCTTGGAACTATTTCAATGGCTTGTTTCTGAAGCAAGGAAGCAATCTCTTCCAGAAGACATGGTGATGGAGAGGTGCGAACTAAATTCCCCAACAGGGGAAAGCAACTTAACTCTAACAGGTAACCTCTTTGAATTACAGAAAGGACCCACTGGTCCGAGGTGATGTTTTGCCAGGCTGAAAAAAAGGGTTTGAGACGAATAGCATGGTAGTCAATAGTCGCCTCGAGATCTTCTATCCCTGGGCTTGGAAGAGATGGTAGCTGATTTAGATTTCTTAGACCTAGAGGTGAAGCTGGATAAGGCAGAAGACCTGGTAGGACGGTCGCGCTGCTGGTGTTTGGAGGACGACTGGTTTGAAGGAGGTCAGAAACGTCTTCTAGATTGAAAATGAAAGGAAGGCTTCGGCCTAGAAGGAATAACATTTAACTTTTTGGCAGTGTCCTGCTTCTTGTGCCTGTCCTCCATGAGATCATCCGTTGCAGTACTGAACAAGCTGGAGCCATCAAAGGGCAGGAATTCGATCTGAGCCTTATGGTCATCAGAAAGTCCAGTAGTGCGCAACCAAGCGTGTCGTCGAAGGGTGATGGAGGAGTTGAGCACTCTTGAGGCAACATTAAAACAGTGTTTGGATGCTCGCATCTGCTGGGCCGCCACGGCCATGGACTCTTCGTACAAGGCCAGCGCTTCAGCACGCTTGTCTTCTGGAATCAGTTCCAGAAAGGGATGAAGGTGAGTTAAAAGGTCATGCTGGTAGGCCCCCATGGCACCTTGATAGTTGGCAATCTTGTGCTGGAGGATGGCGTAAGAGTAAAGGTGTCGGCCAACTGTGTCCAGCTTCCTTCCTTCTTTAGAAGGGGGGATAGGGGTCTGCTTGGTACGTGATTGTACCTGAGAAGATGCCACGACGATGGAGTTTGGAGGTGGATGCTTGTTCAAACAAGGCGCCTTATCATCATGCACTCTATAGAGTGCTTCAAGTTTATGTGGGACTGTAGTGGTTGACATGGTCTGGAATGAGTCCTCCACCATGGTGAGGAAGAATGGAATCATGGTGAGATGGACAGGAGCCGTCTCATCATTAGCAATTCTGCCAAATATGTGGCAGACTCTCTTGGGTTGAGGTTGGTGGACGGGCAAGTCGATAGTCTTTGACATCCGGATGAGGAAATTGGCAAATTCCTCATTAAATTCGAGGTGGACGGAGACTTTTCGTCAACCTCAGAATCTGGGGAGGTGACCATCTGGAAAGATGTCGAATCCGAGATTTCCAATGCAACGGATTCAACTTCCGAAGCCTCATCCTCCTCCCGATTAGACCCCGAAGAAGATGGAACCAAGGCCAGCTGTTCGGATTCAACATGGTCCAAGGTGTGGATGGACCACTGTTTGCCGTCGAAATGGAGGGGAAAAGCGGGAATCGGAGGAACAGCCAGAGAAGGAGGTTGTACATGGCGTTCCTTTCGCCTTTTCTTCTTAGGCGGCTCCATCGAATCCAATGTCTCCTTGCTTGGCTTAGGGGGTGTCAAAGCCTGAACCACAGCCGCGGCTACGGATTCGGTCTGGGCAGAAGAGTCGAAACCGACCGATGTAGCTGGAGTAGTCGACTGCAGCTGGACGTGCTTGCGACTTCAGTGTTTCTCTGGCTTAGAAGACAAACCCGAAGGGAAGGGAACGTCGGAGGGAGGCAGCGAAGAGGCACGCTCTTCGAAATCGGTCTCCCGGGCAGGAACCGGGGATGAGGCTGCTTTGGAAGCCAAGGATGGAGAGCGCAATGGGGGCTCTCTGGACCGACCGGTCCCATCCACAGAGGACCGACATTGTAGGAGTGGAGCCCATCAAGGTGATATTGGGAGGTAGGGCTGCGTCATCATCGGATGACGACTCCGATGGATCCGACGGAAGCAATTGCTGATACTTCAACCGAGGAGCAGAAGGGACTGATGGAGTTGCCGAACCCGAGTATTCGGTTTTGACGGTAACTGAAGGAGAAGCTAAAGAAGTGAGAGTCATCGTAGCAGTCGAACCCGAGGTAATGGACAGCTTCGGAGGCGCTAAGAGTGGTTTCGAAATCTTCGAAGGTTTTGAAGAGGACTTTGAATGCGTAGTATGGGACGGGCTGGTAGACGTTTTAGGTTTCGAGGACGCCACGCCTTGGAGAACCGGGATCTTCTTAGGTTTTTCTACCCGGCCCGAAGCCTCCGACTTACGGGATACCTTGACCGTTTTCTGCTCCATGTGTTGCAGACAAAGGGAGCGTTCGAGAAGATAGCTTGCCAAGCGGTTTCGTCGATTTTTAAGGGCCTGTGAACTGAAACCTCTACAATCTGGCAAGTCTCGGTACGATGATTTTCACAGAGACAAAAAAGACAACGGTCGTGCCTGTCTGTATGAGGAATCTTGGCCTGGCAGATGGAACAATGTTTGAAGGGAGGCACGAAAGACATGAGCCAAAAACCAGTCCGAAGTCAAAGCCAAACTAGAAGAAAAATTCTTGAGAGAAAACGCACGGAGACCAACGGAGAAGAACCTCTAGCCGTGGTGGTTAAGAGGAACTGAGGCGTTTAGGCGGGAACACCCACACACATGCGCAGGGTGCGGGGGCAGAGACTAACGAACTTTCCTATTGCTAGGGAAGTTCCGACCTCTGGCGCAGGGGTGCCTGGGAAACCCATCTGTGTGGCTTCACGAAGGCCACGATGGAGAAGCCTCTGTTTCAAGAGTGATGGTGAGATTATTGACTCAGATTGTATGTTATAGGTGGGAAAGCAAGAAAGACGATCTCCCATCCATTTTGCTCATAATATTGCCACCACTTCAAATTCACATCCTTTCTCCCCAGTTTGGGTTCTCCCTCTCATTTTAGACACCCAAACCTGCAAATTGGTCTGAATTCCCTCTGATCATTTCACTGTACCCTAGACTCAAATCTAATCATTCCACTTTGATCTGGGCCTCATACAAATCGGACAATACTGTACAGAGAATGACCTTATATGTGTCCCTGAGGTCCTTGGAATAAAGGTGGTACAAAATGGCATAACACAAAATAAAGCATTCTCACTAAGACTCTCTTTGCATCTGAATTCCAGCTACGTCCCTTTCTGTTCTTGTACTCTTGGTGCATCACCTTTATATCTCCCCCAGAAACACAAATTTTAATCTCTTCCACTAAAAT
The DNA here is from genome assembly GCA_029282475.1 of Phrynocephalus forsythii. Taxonomy (NCBI): domain Eukaryota; kingdom Metazoa; phylum Chordata; class Lepidosauria; order Squamata; family Agamidae; genus Phrynocephalus; species Phrynocephalus forsythii. The sequence continues at coordinate 29,884,559 of JAPFRF010000004.1, forward strand.
ATAATACCCAAGAAAATAATACCTATACATAGAACTGTTCTCTAATGAATGCTGAGCTATTAGCTAAATTGGCAAGGAGAGCACAAGATCTTGATCTGATTGTAAAGTAGATTTTGAAATCTTTTGATTTTTAAATGAAAGATGTAGAAGAGATTATAAATTATTAAGTGTCTGTCCTACTATTTGCAGGAAAGTTTGAGATAGACGTGTTTGCAATAGAAACAGAAGATAGGTAACCATAATGAAGTGCAGGGAGTAGAAAGATGAAGTCCAGATTTTCTTGTGCAAGAATCAGCAGAAGATGGATTAAATGTGGTATAAAAACACACCCACACACTACATCCAAGCTAATCCCCTGCCTTTATTAGCCTGATCAAAAACAAGTTTTATGGAGATCAATCTCAAGAACGGTGGATGATGAAAACCTGTTGCCCCAGCCAATAATGGCAGTTTTCTCTTGACTCTCAATTGACAAATGGGAACATTGTTTGATATAACTCTTATTATATTACTGTTTGGAGACTTCAGTAGTCAATCATGCTGAAAACAAATTTCAAGCAATACAGATTAAGTCCAATTACATCAGGAATGTAACACTCACCTGTTCCAATGCCTGTATTTTGTCGTCCTTAACTTTTAAAATCTCTAAAACCTTTCTGTCCTTGAGTTCAGCTTTCTGCTTTTCTCTAGAAACAACAGAAATATATTGATACTTATTACTTCTAATTTGCTGCTAATCATTTGAATTTTTCATGTCCTGATAATGGATGTCATTTAAAGGATGGGAAATTAAATTATCTAGGGCTGACAGCCCTTGCAGAATTAATCATGGAGCATATGGCAAGTGACAGCAAATTTTACCAGTAAACAACAAACCAACTTTATTCTAAGTAAAACAGCATTTATTATGACAAGACTAGGCATCCTTATATTTAAAAAGATAGAGACCTCTATGGGATAGCATCCCCCCCAAAAAAAAAAGCTTTCTGCACAACCTCCGTGCTCCACTGTTATTGATATCAAACCATTATTTCATGCTGGAGATACATTATTTTCCCATTGGTATCCTCAAAAGGTGTATTGTGTTAAAACTGTCAACAGCTGGTAGAACTGGGGCAGAGATGTTCTGTTCCCTAACGATTTCTTACCCTGCATCTCCTCAATCAAGTTCCAGATGTGGAAAAAATCACAAAGTATGCATCATAACTTGTACGAAGGCAATAACGTAGCAACAGCAAAAGCAAAAAAAAAAAATAGGTTTCTACTTTTCAGCACCACTTGTCAATTTTATTGGCCTGTTTCCCCCGTTTAGTTCTTGAATAAATCATTCAGCTCTAAGACTACTGGTGTTTTGATTAAGCTGCAAGCAATGTTTGGAGGAGCAGTAACATTTCAAATATTAAGACAGTCATGCCGGTAGTTTATAAACTGTTTGAGGACATCACTTTACAGTATACTGGAGGTATATGCAGGACAACACACAGCCATCATACCTAGCAGGGAGCAATTGCCTTATGTTTCAAAAATGTATTTATCAAATTGGCTATTGTTACATTTTGTGGAAAGAAAGTTGACAGTCTAACTAGAAGCTGTGTACAGAAATACTTCCTTTACATCTTTAGTGCATGAAGACTAGTGGATATAAACCTTTTATAGTCATCCAGAGATGAGCAGGTTTGGATAATACAGCTTCAGTAGCCACACCTTTTATTTGAGGGCATGGCTATAAACTATATCCTGCCTTGCCATCACTTTGTATTTTCACTACTTGCCAAAGTAAGCAGCAACAAGAGAAATATTATCTATTATGTATAAAGCAGCTATCAGAAATGGTTGGGGGGAAGAGAAAGTGAAGCAATTAATTGTTGTGAAATGCTCATAGTGGCCTTGTAGTCAGATAGGCCTAGGCAGTATAAAATTGAATAATAAATATAATAAATAAATTGTGATTTTAAAAAAGTACTATGGACATAAAATCTTGATTTTAGTAACTATCTAGCCATTATGAAGAATAACATGTGGAGCTATGCCATCCACCTCTGAAATATTTGGAGAGGTAAAAAAATAAAAACTACTAGATGGACAAAAACAGCATACCCTTCACAGTGAAGACAAATTATAGAAAAACAATGGCTCAAAACAGAAAAAAAAATATTCAAGGTGGACAAATCTAGAATAGACACAAAGCTGATTCTCTTGTACATGTTTTGCACTGCTTCTTCAAAAATAGAACAAAAAATAATTGTAATGGAGGGGGAAGCCACAGAACCTATTCTATAACATCCCCCAAAGTTAAGTGCATTCTTATATGCTTAACATTTTTTCCAGAACTACAACTGCTGCTGCTACAGCAGAGTTGGAAGGGACCTTATAGGTCAGTGATGGCGAACCTTTTAGAGATCGAGTGCCCAAACTGCGATTCAGAACCCACTAATTTTTTGCAACGTGCCAATGCAGCCATTTAACCTGAATCCAGGTGGCTGTGAAGGGGTGATGTCGGGTGCCCACAGAAAGGGCTCCGAGTGCCCCCTTTGGCACCCGTGCCAAAGGTTCGCCAACACTGTCCAGTGGAATCAAGCTCCCAGCCTCTGGCTCCACAACCAGATATTTAAACCAAAGGGGATGTAATACAATAATAGGGCAGTTGCTGAGGGAAATCAGGATTAGAATCCAGCTGAAGTTTTATGCTGAAGTTAAGTCCAACAGAGCAAATGTCAGCAGCAAATTGTCTTTAGTTAGGAAGTCAACGCTTATTTCTTGTTCCGTGCTAAGTCACGCAACTGGGATGCAAAAAGAAATGCAAGGTTCAATTTCTTAAGTAGCAGAAATTTGCTGCTTGATATTTATACCACTTGACCTACCTCCCAGGAGCCTGCAAGATGATTTTGACCACCATTGCCCAGGAGCCACAATAAATAAGACAGGCTAGCACAAGGTTAGTAGTGTGTGCCAAACAAAGAAACAAAAACCATGAAAGTATTATTACACTGAATCCCCTTAAATTAACTAGAGTATGACCCCAAAATCTATGGGGGATCAGTTCCGCAATCGATTGTTTATAATCTCACATGTAGTCTCTAGTTTGAGTAACTGGAAGGGACTTTTCTGGGGGGTGATTGTCTATTTATTTAGCACTAACCAATCATTCCTTTCACCTTTTGAAATACAAAGAAAGCCTCGCCTCTCTACTGAGGGTTCTATCCCTCTTTTTTTCATCAGTTGGTTGCTAATATGCGTGTTGTAAAGAAAACAGTATAGACACGTCTGTAATTTCAAGCCAGTTTAAGCAAAAAAAGTTTTTTTCCTTTCTCCTACAAATGTCTCAGAGTGAGTTACTGAGACTTGAAGTGCCAGTTAATGAGAAAGACGTTGATGCTGGGGAACTTCAAACTATTCTCTGCTGGACCTTGCACGTCTAATGAAGAAATTCAAAATTCTGCAGCATAATCTACCACGGATACCTGAAATCGCAGATAGGAAGGAACTCTATACGGAAGAGTGGTGGAAGAAAAGTCACAAGGGGTGTGCCCCTGGACGTTGTACATAGGGTTGCGGCAAACTGCAGTTAAGTGAAACCAAAGATACCAATCATGCCAATAGGGGTGGGTCCTACTGCAATGACACAAGCAAGGAGGAGAGCAGGCTATGACTCCTGGCTCTGAATGCCAGGTAATTGCCTCTTTCCTACTCCTTCTCTTACTCCCTTCCATGTAGGAATTGGTATTTTGCTCAAATCAAGGGCACAAATGGCCAAAATGCCATCAAATCCCTTTTCTAAGCCCACCACCACCACCACCGTTTTTCACACCTATCAAACAATAGGCCTGATCACTGTTTACTGATCACATTTTCCTCTTCTGCCATAATGCAAGATTACTACATATAAAAACCAAGGTTTATCCAGAAATTAGTAACTTGAATGTTATTACAGAGATTTCATTTAGATACTGTGGCTAATATATAGTCATAGATCTATCAGCAATAGAGATGCCTAATAATTTTCTGAGCTATTTAGTCTAGTAGGTAGTCAATTCGTTCAATTAAATAACTTATGAAAACATTAGATGCACTTGTTATCCCATCCCTATTCCTGCAATACAGTCTGCTTTTGAAATTCTCCTGCACCATAAAAACTGTCAGAACATATCCACATTTCACACAACAAAGGGATAGATGCTGGGTTTTTTCAGATAACACCAAATTTTGCTGTCCTTTTTTTAAAAATGGGTTTTCTTTGTAGCTTAAAAACACAAGATACATACTCACACAAACCAGAAATTTGTTTCAGTTCACACATTGATTGTAAACATATACCAAAATCTAAATCCTATAATTAGCATTTAGTGGAAGACTTGAGCATGGTATGGAATTTTATCACCAGCTCCTCCTGGTGGCATAGGATAACTTCCAACACTCATTACAGAGAAGCTCCCAGAGGAGCAAGGTAATATTACTGTATACTTTAAGCTAGTAGCATATCATTGAACCCACTGCTACATTTTAAGTATGATAAACGGGAGGAAACGGGGAGGCGAGGGAAAGGCTTGTTTATAAAGGTAAACAGCATAGTGGAAAAATTGCTTGATTCAGTTAATATACACCATACATGTCTACAATACATTAAAAAGTGTTCACCCAAATCAGAAGAAAAATATATTCAAGCACTGTCAAAGAGTTGATGATGATCAATGACCGAGACAAACTCCAGTTTAGCTAATTAGAACCACTGATGAGCAATAATGATGTGAGCTAAGAATATTTGCAGACTTCTTTAGGATGAAAAATGGAGTGAAGAGAGGCTGTCAATTTATACAAGTTTTAAGCTCCAATCACTTGTCCCATGAGTACCGCCTATTTTAAATGTTTAACAGAGCTGTATTTAACCACATGGATTTTTCACAGTCAGTTTTCACCAGCCACTGAAAGCCAAAAAAATCTGAGAAATTATTCTAAACCATTAACTAACAATTTTCTATTGCATATGGCCCACGCTATATATTATACAGCATGACAGGATCATATTTTCTGGGATTTGGCCCATTTTTAATGAGTTGTCAAAAATGAAATATTGGAGACGACGAGGAAGCATTTAACTACGAATGAGGTGTGAAAACAGAACCTGCAGTTTCTAAAAAAACACAAATATTTTCAAAGGTGCACTGCTGAAGTTCATAAAATATTATCTTTCCTATCATAAATATGCAAAGCAGTAATGTTAAATAGAAATTATGAGCATAAGCACAAATAAGGATCTGTGATGCAAATCAATTAAACTTTTGCGTAACATAAAGCAAAACACAGAGCAAGTCAAAACATTCTGCTATTTCATGCTACTGTTAATAGAAATGCAACTGATCAAACAGCAGCTACAGCTCAAGGCGTTGCCAAGAAGTAGGTTAAAAGGATTACTTTTCTACATTTTGTTTCTCTTGAGCCCCTTCCTGCATTAAACTGAGGGTGCCTTTTAAACTCCCATGTGAATGTTTGCATTTGGGAAAACAGGAGAATGAAGAAACGACTGTGATATTACTTGGAAACTCCCCTGTATCCAAGTGGAGTCTGGTCCTGAAGAGTGCCTGAAGTGGAGATTGGTTAGACCATGTGTATTCATGTATATATGGGTCACTCCACAAACACAAGCAGCAGCCTTACATCAGATCATACAATTCGTCCATCTTGCTCAGTATTAAGAGAACAAGAACCCTATCTCCAGGTTTTCAGTAGTTCCAAGGGCCTTCTTAACTAGGGAGTGATGAATCTGGGACACCAGTGTTTCAAACCAAACAACGTTTAGGCATGAAAAACACATTTAGTTAAAAATTAATTCATCTAGGCTTCAGATCATTAAAGAAAAAAAATAAAACTAAGACACAGGTATATGTGCAAATTACCGTGATCTTTGTTCACATATATGGTGCTTCCGGACAAGGAGATGCAACTGCTCAGGGATAGTAGGTCAAGGTCAAGGTCAAGGTTCCCCCAACCGCACATGTGTGCTAGTCATGTCTGACTCTAGGGGCAGTGCTCATCTCCATATTCAAGCTGAAAGAGCAAGTGCTGTGCAAGTCCATGGCCACAAGGAAACACTGTTTTACCTTCCCACTTTTTACAGCGGTACCTATTTATCTACTTTCATTTACATGTTTTCAAACTGCTTGGTTGGCAGGAGCTGGGGTTATCAGTGGGAGCTCGCTCCATTGTGTGGCACCCGGGATTCGAACCGCCGAGCTGCCGACTTTGCAGACGACAGTTTTTTGGATCCTTAGTCCGCTGAGCCACCACACCCTTATAGTAGAGGCATAGTAAAGGATAGCAGAGGCTTCAACAAAGATGCGGACCAGAATTTCCTGCTGTATAGCTTATTGAACCAAATTTTCCTGAGCAAACTGTTTTTATTGCCTTTTCCACATTTTCGTAGCAACAGCGGCTTGGCCTCTTCCTGCCAACATATCAAAGATATTCAACCCTATCTATTAGCTGCCCCTCCACCAGTAAGTACAGTGGGGTTTCTATTGAATCCTACAGCTTGTTAGACAGGAGATTCCCATTTATATGACTGCATAGGGTTAACACATGTTAAAATGCTTGATACTGTTAAATTGAACACCAAGTGTTCTACAAAGTTTTAAGCAATAAATACTTTAAAATCCTATTGTATGGAAAAGTCTGAGCCTCAATGCCAATTACTTCTATTCTAGAATGAATATTTTAAGCACATGTGTAAACTATATCTTTCTATCTTGTTTTCAAATAAAAATTATATGTTCAATAAAGTAAACTGCACTATACAGCATTTCACTATCTATCGGCGTCTCTGCTAACAAACCTTTATTCAACAAAATGAACTGTCTTTTTCATTTCTAAACAGAACTAAAATCCATTGCTATTTTGACCATTACGTGTGCAAATGACACTTTATTGCTAAATATTTTAGATGTAATGGTTGAACTAACTCAAACAGCTTAAGCATCATATTTTTGTCTTGTGAAAACCTCTTTTCATATAAAATACACAAGTTTGTTACAGCGCTCCAAATATCAGCGCTTCGGAACAGACTGCTTTAACATCTGCACATCACCAGGGTTTCCCCCAAGGATTTTTAAATGATGCCTGCCTGTGCTGAATAAAGTGCTAACTTGCACCTTGCATTTCAAACTGTGTCCTGAGCAGCCATCCAGTTGGTACAACACCAGCTGAATTCCCATAGGCCACTGTTCACTCAGGCTTGACTGCAATTATCATGTCAATATTTTGTGCTCTGATATGCAGATATGCACACATGCAAGCTGCGTAATACTTTCTTCTCCATGGAATGTTGACTTATGTTCAATGTTCTGAGAATTTTTAATGAAATATGACATTAAACTTTCATCAATTGTGGACAATCACAATTATCTGACCTTAGATAAAAAGGTTATATGCTTTAATATAATGGTACTCCATCCAGGATACAAAAACAGCAATTGTGTGATTTGTCTTTAAAACAAAATATTTTTCAAGCAATATTAATATATAGTCACTGAAGTATGAGTCTGATAGTGCTCTATTCCTTGATAAACTGAAGAAGGAAGATGATAAATGACAAAGTTGCAGTGGCTTAATTACTGTCTATAGGCAGCATAACGATTTAACACAAACAAGTTCATATAATTTGCACCCAGAACTTTAGAAATAATTAACTTAATATTTAAATTTTATCACAACATTATATTTTTTCCCAAAGTAGGGAATCATCCAGTAGGCTATACAAACCCTGGAATATCCAGGCTTATCTGAATAGTAAGCACATTCAACTTCACAAGGCTGACTCACTGTTGTGGACCACACTGAACACAATCCATAGTTTCTAGAGGAAGATGACACATGAAGCAAAACACAGATGCCCTGCTCATGAATTTAAACATGCGGCTCAAAACTGTCAATAATACCTCTCTGACTGGGTACCCAACAGACCATGTAGTTTTATAGCAACAGGTCCAGTGGTTAGGTCTTTAGGTCATATACAGCTGAAACTCAAAAAATTAGAATATGGTGCAAATGTTCATTTATTTCAGTATGCTTCCTTTCCTGTCATACAATATTGTACCCTGAGAACCTTCTTCAACTGCTAATGCAGAGGGCTTTGGGTACAAAAGAGAAAATAAATATATCTCTGAGGTATCAGATATATGCTAATACAATAGTAGTTTAGCCCATCATCTATAGCTGAATGCATTTCCATGTGAATAAACTCAATGATCCAAATTCTACTGGGGATTTATGGATGTGTAATTGATATCATTAAAGTTATGGAGGTAAATTGCAGCTAAGTAATGAAATGCCAGTTGAATAAGATGCCAGTTCCACAAAGAGACGCATGACTCTAAATCCAACCAGTGCCTTATTAATTAATAGCAATTTGCTTCTGTTTCATTTATGCACAGGTAAATCACAAGAAGTACTGCTGATGTATCTGAAATATGTTCATTTTAAATTCTGACAGAACTCCAGGATAACTATTTCTTGGGTACAGTGCAATGTAATATCCTCCCTAAGATAATGGGGTTCACCTTTTAGTTTCTTCAGCAATGGACCTTCTTTACATTTTTTTTCAGACAGAAAATGAAACTGATATCTGCATTCCAGATCTTTGAAAACACAAACTATAGTTAAACTAATACATAATTTATTTTGGGGAGCCTTTATCTGTTTCAACAGAATTTGAGTTACTCTCTAAAAGACATGCTAAACTTCAGAATAAAGAGTAAAGCACCAGCAAATTTGTATGCCAAGAATGGAAACTGTAAGAGTCACAGGATGGGTAGAGGTCTTCAATTATCAAAAATTACCATAACTGAATGACATTATTGGCACTAGTGTAGCGTGGGAGGGGACACCCGGGGAGGAGGGCAAGAATCCACCATGCTGGTTGATGTAAGAAACCATGTTGCCATGGATAAAACACTGCAGATAGCTCATGCCCCCTCCCCTTTGGTTTGGAGGGGGAAAGGGAGCCACCTCTTCAGACTTAGTGTCTGCCGTGTCCTGTCCCAAAAGCTCAAACTAGGCACATTTGCAGGGAGTTGTGGCGCTGGCTTCAATCTTCCTCAAAAAGAAACGAGGTGTGGCAGCTGTGCCAAGTTTTTCCTTTATTTTAAATAAGTCTGCGAAGATTCACAGTCATCCAGCTGAGGTTATCTGGTGGGGAAAGCTATCCCCTCCATTTATCATTTACATTTTTTACTGCCTTTGTTCAGCCTGCCTTCTTTCTGGGACAAGACAGGAGGAGGATTCTATGATTCTACCTTAAAAGTGTCTGATCTGTTTGGGGGTGAGTGTGTATTCTATGATAGGAAGTAAAAATTGAAAAAGTACATTTATTTACGGTAGTAATTGTAGTAATCTTGTTTCTGTTCTCCTGTTATATCAGCAGTCTGGTTCTTCATGGATCAAAAGTTGTTCTGAGATGTTCTTGAAACCCCTTTCCTCTTCTTTGTGAATATTGCATTTTTCCAGGGATTCTTAATTAATACATCTATCCCAAGCTGTACCTTACACAGTTCGTTTCCAGAATCAAATCATTTCCATTATGTGACTCCTTCAAAATCCCTCCTCTGCTATTGCTGAAGTGAATGGCTAGAAAATTGATGTTGTATGCAAAGACTTTAGTAGCTCAGGAAAGCACATTTGGTGTGCTCTCTTCTTTACACCCATGAGTTACAGTTGTATGGTTGCTCAGATATTAAAATTGTGCACAATGTGTGTACTCTGACATGTTCAGTTAGTGCAGTTGCATAGGGCCTCATACAGTGGTAACCCGACTTACGATGACCCCGACAACCAAAAATCCCGACTTAAACAATCAGGATTCCGGTTCCTCCCCTGCCGCCTTACGATTAAGATGAGGTTTCCCCCAAGTAACGATGGCACACTGGGGGGGGGGGAGTGGGGTAATTTAAAATGACTTATATCAACCGAGGCAAGAGCTTGGCTCAGTTGCTTGAAGACATTTTAAACATCACGCCTTTCCCCACGCCTGGTGGGAGAAGCGATGGGTGGTTTAAAATGTCTTTAGCCATGGAGGAAAACGTTTGCCTCAGTGGCTGAAGACATTTTAAGCCACCCACCGCTTCCCTCCACCAGCCGTGTTGGGGGGAAGTGGTGGGTGGTTTAAAATGTCTTTAGCCACGGAGGCAAGCGCTTGCCTCCATGGCCAAAGACATTTTAAACCACCCACTGCTTTCCCCCCAAACCGGGCACATTGGGGGGGAAGCAGCGGGTGGTTTAAAATGTCTTTAGCCACTATTTCTTTTACTTGTATGCCAAAGTACTGGAGCCTCCGCTTCAAAATCTGTCCTTCCAGTGAACATCTAGGGTTGATTTCTTTCAGGATCTATAGGTTTTATCTCCTTGCAGTCCGGGAGACTATCAAAGAGTCTCGTCCAGCTCCACACCGCAAAAGCATTGATTCTGCGGTGATCAGCCTTCTTTATAGTCCAGCTCTCACTTCCATACATCACTACTGGAAAAACCATAGCTTTGACTATCCTGACCTTAGTCGGCAAAGTGATGTCTCTGCTCTTTAGGATGCTATCTAGGTTTGCCATTGCTTTCCTCCCAAGAAGCAGGTGTCTTTTAATTTTGTTGCTGCAGTTGTCATCTGCAGTGATCAAGGAGCCAAAGAAAATAAACTCTGTCATTGCCTCCATTTCTTCCCCTTCTATTTGCCAAGAGGTGATGGGACTGGTGGCCATGATCTTAGGGGTGGGTTTTTTTTTGGGGGGGGGGTACTCAGCTTCAGCCCATTTTTTCACTCTCATCTTTCACCCTCATTAAGAGGTTCTTTAATTCCTCCTCACTTTCTGCTATCAGCGCAGTATCATCTACATATCTGAGGTTGTTGATATTTCTTCTGGCAGTCTTAATTCCAACTTGTGATTCATCTAGACCTGCCTTTCGTATGATGTACTCTGCATTTAAGTTAAATAGGCAAGGTGACAGTACACAGCCTTGTTGTACCCCTTTCCCAATTTTAAACCAGTCAGTTGTTCCACATCCTGTTCTGACGGTTGCTGCTTGTCCCACATATAGATTTCTTAGGAGACAGATAAGGTGGTCAGGCACTCCCATTCCTTTAAGAACTTGCCATAGTTTGTTGTGGTCCACACAGTCAAAACTTTGGCATAGTCAATGAAGCAGAAGTGCTGTAGATGTTTTTTTCTGGAACTCCCTAGCTTTCTCCATAATCCAGCGCATGTTTGCAATTTGATCTAGTTCTTCTGCCCTTTCAAAATCCAGCCTGCATTTCCGGGAGTTCTCTGTCCACATACTGCTAGAAAGGTTATGCTCAAAATACTACAAGGAATGTAGAATTTTGAGCATAACCTTTCTAGCATGTGAAATGAGTGCAACTGTACGATAGTTGGAGCATTCTTTGGCATTGCCCTTCTTTGGGATTGGGATGTAGACCGATCTTTCCAGTCCTCTGACCGCTGCTGTATTTTCCAAATCTGCTGGCATATTGCGTGTAGCACCTTCACAGCATCCTCTTTTAAGATTTTAAAGAGTTCAATTGGAATGCCGTCACCTCCACTGGCCTTGTTGTTTGCAATGCTTTCTAAGCCCCACTTGACTTCACTTTCCAGAATGTCTGGCTCCAGGTCAGCGACTACACTATTTTGGTTATCAGGGACATCCAGATTTTTCTGATATAATTCCTCTGTGTATTCTTACGTAGAAAACCGCAAAAAAGAACTGACTTAATGAGGAGTGTGCATACACATGGACCCAGCCACAGTTGCAAGGAAGGGTCTCAGTGGTAGAAAATTGTTTCTGCTCTGGTAGTCCTAGAGAACAGGTGCACACTTTTTTGGGGTCAAGCAGTACCATGGTTTAATAGACAGCATTTTGGACGTAGAGTTGGTGTATTCAGGTCCCACATTCCTCTGAGCCATGGAACCCAGTGGATGAGCTTCGGCCAGTCAGTCTCTTTTACATAATTACATCTAAAGCATTACATCAAACTATTTCTTTTACTCATATGCTAACTTTTCAGGTTATTATATCCAAGGTAGTGTTTTAAGTTTTCGTAATGTTATGTCTGGCTAATATTTTAGTATAAAAATCTGCATTAATTTTATATGCATTCTTGATTCTTGATTCTGTCCTCTGTTATTCAATTATATCTGCAAAGTACCATTATTTCCTTATTTTTTTAAAAAATTTCATCCTCTTCATACCCTAAAATATGCCATGAAATGCAGGTTTTCATGTTCTAATGCTCAAAAATTTTCAGGACAAATAATGGAGCCCCCCCCTGCCCTTTATGGCTTACACCTTGTCAGGAGTAGGCACAAAGTTGACTTTGTCCCCAAGCGCTGAAAACCCTCGCTACGCCTCTGAAGCCCTCACCTTCCCTGCCAGTTACCTTCTCTTCCCAATGGCTGGAGGGCAGGGTGCATCCTTTTCAGAAGGTCCCGGGGTGGTGGCGGCACAAAAACTGACTTTGTCCCTGGGCGCTAAAAACCCTAGCTATGCCTCCAATTATTGGCAGAGGGAGACTTTCCATAATTCAATACTTCCTCCTACTGTCCTTTGGCCCCCTCACCTTCTGCACAATTAAAAGGATTACGCAGGAGTCAGGAAAATGCAGGACACAAGTGGGACGTTTTTAATTAGCAACATTTGCTATCTGCTGATGATCTCATCAACCTTCTGCAAGCATAGTTACATCAATAGGATTTTGGCCAATATTTACAAAAAATTATAAAACATTATAAAAGATAACAATACCCTTCAGAAAAACCATCTACTATTGCCCCAAGAAAACATTATGCCTCTTTTTTAGTTTTCAATCAAGATCCTTCCATTTCAAATTATTAGAACTCTTTGAGAAAGTACTCAGCACAGAACAAATCAGTGACAGATCCAACTGTTGGAAGTAAATTCTGACCCACTGAACCAGAGCGAGATCAGATAAACTGTAGAAAGTCATCTAAAGGCTATCTAGCTTATATACTCTGCACTCTCCTTGAAATAAACCAGCTATCACCAACCAACCAGCTAGTGCAAAGGAAACGACTCCAAGGAAACACAGATGAAAGAACTTGGGACCTTGTGTCTCCAGCAAACAACTTCAAGGGGATGGAACATTTATAAGAAAATGCAGCTCATCAGAGGCTCACTGATAGAAAGGTTCCAAATACAAATAAATGCTTCTATCAATCAGATTGTTGGGTGAAAAGTAGTAAAGGGCAACAGATGGACTGAATTCTGCCTCCACATTATCAGCAGATTACTGCTTTGTTTACTGGGCAGTACATATGATACCTTAGCAGCTGGAGCAGGCTGGGTTGCTTCCCTATTCAGCATGATTCTTCATTTACCAAGGGATCTATGCATGGAGAGCTCTGAAATAATATTTCCTAGCTGTTGGGGCCACTGTTTTAGTTATGAAAAATCTCCTAGGGTTATGCTGACTTTAAAAGATTTGAGGGAGGCTTTGGAAATACAGTATGTTGTTTTTCAAAACATACACTATCTTCTTTTTCTTGTTGGAAACATTTACTATACAACAGAAATGCTTCCAAGTTCTTACCTGATAAATGCAGGTATCCAAATTTACTGATTAAGTATTTATTTCTGCTAATTTATTTTTAAAAAGTTTCAAAAGGCAAATGAACTAGAAATACCTTACACCTTTCTTTACATAATTTGGAGATCAATAGTATTTAAAGTAGCTGCAAAGTATGTTAGCATGGATGTACTTTTACAATGGCTTGTTTGAAAATACCTGGAGGCTTTAATATATCCCAAAGGCTTTTCTCATTTGCACAGTAAAGATGTTTTTTTGTTTTGTACCTGAATATTAAAACAGAAAATATAGTTACAGTCGCCAAGTAAGAACTGCAACAAATGCTGAAAAATGTAATATATTCTCTGTAACTGAGGAATGAACAATGAAAACAATGAGGATCCAGTTTCATTTTGAAATTTTTAGGGCAGTTCAATCCCAGTTTTGAAACATGAAAGTATTCTGAAAAGAAGTTACTTTCCTTTGTTTGTTGTTAAATACTCCCATATCAAACAAGTACAAAGGTTTATTTCCCCCAAAGATTTTTAAGTACCACAGCTTAATTACACTTCACAGAAAAATATATTTTAAAAAAGGTTGCAAATAAAAGCCCACTGCAACATTTATTGGTTAAACAAAATAATTAGACTAAATACTTGTACTTGTCAAGTAAATTTGCTTTAAAGTTAGGGTTCCTTTCTTTTTCCACACTGCTGTTTTCCTTGGTTCTGGTTTTCAAGGAATCTTTTTGACACATTCCTCCACTGCATTTCCATGCTCATCAGAATACAGTTTACCATCAAATTTTCCATACTTTTGTTTAAACAAACAAATGCTTGTCTGAGTTATTACACAGTTAAGCCATAATTCCTTCCCCATTCTTTTTTAAAACTGCTCCAATAGTAATCTTCCAGAGAGTAGATTGATTTTAAGCCATTACTAGTACTATTCTCACTTACCTGAGAGAAACTCTCATTAAACATAATGGGACTTTATGCTGCTTAACTCAGCTCATGCACCAGTCCCATTGAAACTGGCCTTGCTACCACATGAGCAGTATACAAATGCAATCAATCAATCAATCAATCAATCAATCAATCAATTTAACTTAAAGTAATTAAAATCTTCCTATCCCTTATTCTAGGTTCCAACTTTCTAGGTTCTAAGACTCCCAGTCCCAATGGTGCTGGCAACAATCTAACAGCTATTTTTTAAACAATTCAATTCATCAAAGAGCACTGGTTTATGAATGGTGGATATTTAGATTCTGTACCTACAACTCAAAAAGCCAGGAAATGGCCCAATATTGGTGCAAAAAAGTATGCCTACATTGCCACCAGGAAAAAGATGCTAAACTTTGCATAAGCAAAGGGCAGCCTGAATGTTAACAATGCCAATGGCAGCAGTCAACTTTTTATATAGGGGGCCGATTCACTGTCCCTCAGACACTGTTGGGGGCTGGACTATAGTTTGAAAAAAATATGAACAAATTCCTATGCACACTGCACATATTTTTGTAGTGTACAAGAACAACAAAAGAAAATGCAATATTTATAATGAAGAGAAATTGTAATCAACATAACCGAATAATATTTCAATGGGAAGTATGGGCCTGCTTTTGGCTAATGACAGGGTCAATATCCGGTTCCATATTTGTCACTGCTAGTCATAGCAAGTGATGCATGTGTTCATCAGTTAGTCTGGATCTGGTTGGAGATTTCAGACGTTTCATTTGAGAAAAAGTCTGCTCACAGACATAGGTGCAGCCAAAGATGGTTGCAATTTTGAGTGCATGGTTCCTGAGATTATGCTATGTCTCAGAGGGGAGAAATGCATAGAAATTAGTAAGGCTGCTTGATCTCAATGCATCTTTCAGACAGTCATAAGTCTGTAGTTCGGCCAATTCCATTTGGTAATTGGAATTACCACTGGAAGCAGCGCTCTGATTACCTCGCCCGTCTCTAGTTTGACTTGTGGCGGCCACTACACGAGATCAGCAATGGAAAGCGGGGTGGGGTGACTGTGGTGGAAGGATATATGCCGTGCATGAGGAGGGCGGAGGGATGGAGGCCCAGAGAAGTCACGTATGACTATCGTAGTGTAGGTTTAGATGCTACAAAATGGCTCTTCCTTTCCTCCCACGTGCCATGAAATCTGCACTGGTGGTTGAGGTGGCAGCAGCTGCTGCTGCTGCTACTCCACAGCAAGTTTTCTGCTAAAGGGGGGCAAGTGGTGGGGTTCTGCAGTGGCCGGCAGGCCAGATTGGGCCTGTGGACCGTAGTTTCAGGACCCCTGTCTACAGGATACCCTTTTGTGCTCACTACAATTCACGAAGTGATATCAAGCAAGGAAAAATTCCAGAAGCTGGTTCCCTTTTTCTTCAGTTAACCACTTCTCACCCAAATATAAAGCAACTGTCAGGGCTATGTGTGAATAGGAAAGCAACTTAACATGAGACACTGTTGATTTGCAAAATCTGGGCAGAGCTGTTAATGATATGAGGTTGTGGAGGTCATTAATTCATACAGTAACCACACATCATAGGTGACTAACGGTACATAACACCTTTGGATTTTTTTCTTAATTACCAGACAATTGTATAGTGACAAGATGGGTGGGAAATGTTGAAACTGTGACAGAAGGTAGACGGCAAGGCTCTGCTAATATGAAGTCAGACCATCTCGAGCCATAAAGCAAAAGGCAGTAATTTCATATTCCAAAAAACAAATATAGAATCCCTTTGCCAAGCATGAATGGGGTCATTCCATGTCACATCAACCAATGAAAAATCCATTTTGGAACTTGATGACATGGATTTGGTTTATTTTTGGTACATTTGTACCATACCATGAGATTTTGGTCCATCTGTTTCTGAGATACTGCATTTTCAAAATTGGAAAATAAAATTCACTACCCATCATAACTTCAAATGTCATTGAATAGATAGATACCTGTGGTAGCTACAGACCTGGGACATATCTTGTAGCTAATCACTCCAAATTTCAGAATGGTATCTCAATGGTATCATATAAAATTTAAATTTTCTTGTTGGCACTTTACATTTTTTCGTTGTTAAGAAAAAAAGGTTCTTAATAATTAGGTATAGAAATTTTGGTCTATTTTCAGGGCTAAATCAATTAAATTCCTTGTCATTGCCAACAAGAAATTTAAAGTTTTATATGATACCATTGAGATACCATCCTAAAATTTGGAGTGATTGGCTACAAGATATTTATCTTTAAGTGCAATTTTTTTTAAATTTAAAAAAATCAATTTTTCCAAAAATTCAAATTTTAAATTTATTTAAATGTGTAATTTTTTGAAATTGTACAATTGCCATCATATTGTATATCAAATCAAAGCCCTATTCATAAACTTTAAAATGCCACCTGTCCCAGGTCTGTTCGAGGTGACTGGAACTATGACTTTCAATCAGAACAGTCATCCCAGTAAGTTTTACTATATTCCAGATCTGTTTTTATCCTGACAATTACTTGGGATGATCATCTACTTATAGGACATTTCAACTTACACTGATGTGCCTGAAATAGAAATGTTTATATACTGAAAAGACTTATCCTCACCTTTCTACAACCAAACTTACTGCTTGTGTAACATCAGGATTTGCAATCTGGAGACGTTTCCACAAAGACCATACAAATTCTTTATCCACCTTGAGGGGAAAACAGAAGACAAGAATATTACACATCTAACTTCTTTTGTTAACTGCCCAGTGTGGTCTTTGTCACCAGATGGGTGGTATACAATCCAACAGATAACAAATAATAATAATAGTAATAAAACTTTTAACATATTGAAATTCTCAGGGATTTGGTAGCTAAGGGTGCCTTTTTCTCATTTTTGGGAGCAGGGAAAAAATGAGACTTAAAATTGAAGTACGTTACATCCGTACATTATCATCAGTACTCTTAAAGGAAATAATTTTGCCAGATCCAGACCTTCCATCACAGTAGTAAAATGCTAGGATCATATAAGATTAGGAGAAGTTGTCAAGTCCGACTGTGTACGGCCACTATAATACTCCATAAACATTGCCCTCACTTGTTGCCAGTATTTCAGGAAATAAATGAGTCTTGTTGAGAAAATGAGGGTGAGGATATAACAGCAACAGAGAACAGCAGGTAACAAAGTAGTATGGAGCAGTTTGGAACAGATTGAGACTGATTACAACAATCTAATCAAGCCTGACAGTTCACATGGGAATTGCTTCTGCAGGGCATCTTTGCTTTCTCCTATAGGACCGGTTCACAAACTGGCTGCAGGCAAGGCCACTGTCATGGATTTGACTACAGGTAGTTTTGGGCTGGCAAATAATTTTTTTAATGTAGCTAATGCAGCGCATCAGCAATAGTCTACTATACTGTACAGTCTTAAAAATTCTCTTTCTTTGCCCCTCTGCTGAGAAGCAGAGAAACTGATTCATTTACCACTATCCTGAAGTGGCTTGCTAATCAAGGCACTTCAGGATAATGGCACATTCAAAGTAGTCTTGCTCCGGAGTGATTCCAGCAATCACATTCCTCTTCATACTAAAAAGTCACTGACAGGGGCTCAAAAAGATACAGATAGCACCGCTCTGGGGGTGGGCTTCTTCACTCTAGCAACAATGTCATTCAATTACAATCTGATTAAGCAAATCAATCTGTTCCTGCAGCAGACCAAACAATGGACTAAATGCATGTGTAGTTGGCCTAAATTCTGGACCACAGGGCAGATTGGGCATTTATTTTTATTTATTCATTCATTCATTCATTCATTTATATAGCTTGTATACCGCCCACTACCCAAAGGTCTCTGGGCGGCTCACAATCAAAATAGACAATTAAAACATCAAAATTACAATAAAATTAGAACAATAAAAACATGTAAATACAATAACTACAAGACATTAAAAACACAACACTAAAATTGCCATCAGGACCCACAATCATCAGTTTAAAAACATCTGGAAGAGGAAGGTTTTTACCTGGCGCCGAAATGTTATCAACGTCAGCGCCAGGCGGGTCTCACTTGGGAGGGCATTCCATAGTCTGGGCGCAGTTGTTGAAAAGGCCCTATACCTGTAAGCCATCCCTTTTACTTCCTTGAGGGATGGCTCTTTCAGGAGGGCTCCCTGAGTAGAACTTAATATAGTACAGATATAACTGTCTTTGAGCAAATAAATACCGAGTCAGCAAAGAATGGAGGGAAGGAAGAGGGAGAGAGAACTACAGAGAAGTTCCTATTCAGATACTACGTGTCCAAGTCAAAGCAGCCTGGAGCAACTTTTAGAATTAAAAAATGATATTGGAAGAGCCACTGATGAGCACCCCTTTCAACTTATTCTGAGGTTCGAATGACACATCTTCATCATATTTAAGGAATGTGTGAGTGAACTGTGCGCCCTGTTGGACTAGCCTAAGATTTTATGCCAACCCATCCAGTGGCTATTTAGCCCCCCCCCCGTCCACATAATCTGCTCATATTAGAAAGAGCCCTACATATATTTCTGCATATATATATATATATACATAGGGATACTCTGAAGGTGTGAATCAGTGTACAGACAAAATCTTTTGCATGCACTCCAGATATCCAGCTGGGAGGGAGTGAACATGCTTGTCAGGTGTATCACCTCTCCTCTTGTCAA
This sequence comes from Phrynocephalus forsythii, assembly GCA_029282475.1. Lineage (NCBI taxonomy): Eukaryota > Metazoa > Chordata > Lepidosauria > Squamata > Agamidae > Phrynocephalus > Phrynocephalus forsythii. The sequence goes on from JAPFRF010000004.1 coordinate 29,903,761, forward strand.
TATGTGAACATTGCCAACATTGTTTTGTTCTGTTGTTTTGTTGTAGATGCTATTGTTTTTAACTTTTGTGTAAACCGCCCTGAGTTCCCGTTGGGGAAATAGGTGCGGTATACAAGTTTGAAAATAAATAAATAAATATAAATATAAATATAAATAAATTCCCATAGCTTGGCCCTCCACAGTCAAAATGGCTACAATAATTCCATACCTTTCCAGTTCCTCATGGGAGCTCACAGACAGGGAAGCAACAATGTTGTTTTCCCTGGTTTATTTTTTTAATTTACTTTTCCCCTTCTCCCAATTTAGGGAACCAAGGCAGCTTACAAAATGAAATGCAAATAAGCATGTAATAATATTAAAAAACCATTACAAAGAAAGCAGTTTTTTATAACATAAAATTGGCACACACATACACCTCCTCAAAAAAGAGTTTTAAAGAAAGAAATGCAGTATATCTTGTTTAAAACTCATTTTACAGCCCAGTCAGCTAAAGGTCTTTGTCTGCTGACAGAAGGACAATAGGGAAAGAGTGACCGCAGGCCATGAGGAAGCATGGCCTGGGTGCAACCACTAAAAAGGTCCTTCCCCCAAGTCCTTATTCAACATGCCTGTGAGGGCAGCAGAATCAATAGTGGGCCTTCTATTATGATTTTAAAACACAGAGACACTTAACCCAGGAAAAGGAGTTATTTCAAACAACCAGAACCCACAACATATACCACTTTACAGGTCAAAACCAGCATTGATATACAAATAGGGCACTGAAACCTGCCGATTCCTAAGTCTTTTCTCTATCTAAAAAAAAAAAAAAAAAAAACCAAGTGTCTACTGTCAAATCTATCTCACCTGAAACCTTTGATCTGGTAAAAGTAATGACAATTATAATCTTCAAAGACGAAAAAAAGCTTAAATGAGTTTTAAGAAATAAAAATCCTAGTGCAATGAACAACCTTGCAATAATACTTTTCTAAGTGGTTTAGAGAGCCAACTAATTTCCTATGAAACAAGACTGCCCATCTAGTCTGAATTTGGCACAGCAATGCAACTCTACCGCTGTCAAAGCCTTGGATATATCAATCTTCAGGGTGCCCAAGGACTGTTCTGTCTGCTCTGCATATCTGAACAGCGCAAAGAGGTCAGCAGCATTGTACCGTGAGCAGGTGAGAACTTAGATGCACAGGACAGAATACCGATGTCATTTGGAAGTTCCCCCTGAATTTCCTCATTAAAAATAAAATTACTCACTCTGCTACTTTATATCAGAAAAAGAAGCTGCTCACTTTGGGAGCTTGCGTGGAGGCTGGGAAGAGAGATGTATAAACCATAAATATTTAGAGTGCTCTGGGAACTATACTGAAAGTGAGATGCTCTTCCCAGTGCAGCAAAGCATCTGCAATGATTGCAGGTCAAGACTCGCACTGAAAAAGTGACAGTTATGAAAGACAATGGAATTGAATTTCAGTCAAGAATGAAAATAATTATACCTCATCATCATCATGTTAGTAGACATATGGAAATAGAGAACAACCCAACATTTGATCTTCACCGCCAACTATGGCTGTGTCATCAAAGGAAGAGAGCAGATTCTTATATGTGGTACAGGGAAGTGTAAACACACACAAAAACAAAACTATGCAGAACGAAAAGTAAAACAAATATTATTTGAACCTTCTCTCTGGTAACATAGATCTGTTCAGTAAGTACTCAGTGTTTTGAGCCTTGACCTTCCACAGGTCCTTAGCTTAAAACGTGGTCCCCAACCTTACTCACCACAGGTATTCTTTGGACTGCCACTCCCAGAAACCCCAGCCAATGAGAAAGACTTCTGGGAGTTGCAGTCTAAGAACACCTGAGGTATCACTGATCTAGAAGAGCATTTTCTACAGTTTTGATAACTGAAGAAATCTTTCTTCCCTCTTTAACTGGAAGCACAATTACAACCGTATAGCATTTGAACATAAGAATGACTCATCCTCGTAGAAATACACATTCAGATATTTCTTTCTACAAAAGCCACGATTCTAACTGGGCCTACCCAAGGATCAGAAATCCTGCGTAATCACATGGGGTGAAGAGTGGCTGAGTAAGTATTCTGATGGCCTGAAAGAAGGTACACATTGGGACAAAAATGTTTAAATTAATTGTATACAGTAGTGTGAAAGACGTTTTGCTGATCCAGTAACTCAGTCTCCCTTTCACCTAGAGCAGGCGTGCCCAAACTTCAGCCCTCCTGATGTTTTGGACCACAATTCCCAGAATTCTGTGCTTAGAATGTCAATGACAAAGGACTCTGGGAGTTGTGGTCCAAAACATCTAGAGGGCCGACGTTTGGACATGCCTGACCTAGAGGCTGTGTATTTATCCAGACCAGATGGGTGTAACTGTGATCTCTGCTGGCCCAAAAATAATGGATATTTTTCAAGCTATTCAGCCCAAGGATGTGGACAGGATCCTCACATGGAAGCTAGGTTCTTGCCCTTCCTGGCTAATAAAAGGGACCTGGGGAAATGACTGACTTGGCCTGGGGAGTCATCAGTCCTTCTTGCATTAGACAAGGCTGACAGCACAAATGATTCTGACCAATGCTTGAATCTCACCATATGGATGCCTACTACATAGTTTCAAAGATCCCAGTTTTCTGCAAGAAAAAGGAGCATGTGTGCTCAAGTGCCTTGATGGATGTCTTTCATCAGGAATTGGATGTGAAGAATGTCCCTGTTAATTCTCCTGCCCAATTCTGAGGCTTTCAGTACTAGTGATAATGGTATCCTTCTGGCCCATCTAACAGAGATGGAACTTGGAGGAACTGTTTCAGAATGGCTTCAATCCTTTCTGGAGGACCACATTCAAAAGGCTGTGTTAGAGGACTGCTGTTTGATGCCTTAGCCAATGAATGACCTGTGGGATCCCTCAAAGTTATTTTTTGTTGTTGCTCCCATTTAACTTATATGTGAAACTGCTGGAAATGGCCATCCAGACTTTGGAAGTTTGGTTTCACTAGTATGCAAATGACATTCACAATTATTTCTCTTCACACCTGAGGCATACATATCCCTGGATTCAGCGTTGAAGCTTTATGTCCAGGTCTCTGCAATGACCCAGAACACATTTGCATGATTAAAACTAGTGCCCTACATCCAAGGTCTGAAATTAAGCAAAGCAAACTAAAATGAAACAAAACAAAAGAAAGCAAAAACCTTGTGTCCTTTTGTTTCAGAACAATGAACCAATGAGAGTTTCAAGTAACATTTTAAGAAAATACAGTACTGCTATAACCAGACCGCACCAGTGGAAATCTCTCAGACTTAAAGTTAAATTCAAGTATAAGGCTGCACTCTCCAGATACTGAAGCTGCAGTCTCCAGGTGAACCTGCTGCCAGTTGTAGACCAAAATCATCTGTAGCAATGGTTCCCAACATTTTTGAGTCACAATCTCTTTTTATAATAGCCATGTAACCTGTGACCACCTACGTTTGCATAAAAAGGCATTTTAATAAGACAAAGTTATCCCTTCTCAGAAACAATATACTTCTAAAGGTTTCTTTCGCCCCCAAAAGGACTGTCTCTCATACATGCACATACACACTAACTTTAACATCCTGCTCCAAAAGGTCATGGTGACAACACATATAAAGCAACCCACAACCCACCAGAAAACACTTGGCAACCTCCTTAATGGTCAGGATATCCAGGATGGGAAATACTGACCTAGAGAGCCATGGCTGCCTACTTCTGATTTAAAGGTAATCTGCTAAGTAATGCTGATGTGCTTGATTGGATTATTAAGCAAGTAGGATTTTTTGTCACTGCAACTAAAAATGAAATATGATAAAATAAAGAACATCTAAAAATTCAAACAAAGCATTTGAGAAGCATATTGTTTCTGCAATGTAGGAGCAAAAATTGTAATATACAGCCTTATATTTATCATGTGTTATTTATTTGTTTGTTTGTTTGTTTGTTTGGCTCACAATCCTCCAACTTTGGCACCGAATGTGAAAAGGAATGAATATCTGAAAATATATCCACCTTATCAGGAACAAATCGACAAGTCAGAGCTGAAAACGAGGTGGACACGTGCAGGCCTGAAAGGTTGTTTCTGTGTTCTTTTAGTTGTCCCCTGCCCCCCCACATAACAATGTATAGTAAAGTGTAGCTCCTAAAAGCCGCCATGAGTCGTTATGCATACTTAAACACCTCAGAAAACCCTCTTTCACTTAGTTTTTCAAAATTCCTCACATACAATTTCTGTAAACTGGAAGCGAAATTCCAACCACTTCTACTTTGATTTGCTCTTTAGCATTTAGGACAGTTTGTGTGGCCCCTGCAAGGTCCAGATGAAAGAAAACTGGTCCATATCCCAAATTGCCAATACCTGCCTTAAACAATAGCTTAGACCAGGGTTGGCAAAGTGCAGAGGGCAAATCACATGTGGATCTCAAAAAGGTTTAAGTGCAGATTTGCAGTACTTACCTAGCCTTTCGGTTTTAACAAAAAGTGCTTAACATGTCCTTTTTTTGCCTTGTAGGAGAAGTGGAGAGCATCTCCCCATGTTCAGGGGACTTGAGCCTTCTTCTACCCCCACCCCCGGAACTTCCCAACTTGAACACTGGCTTTAAAAACTGTTGCCACTAGCGGGTGCCAAGGGGCTTTCCCCTTTACAGTATTTTTTTTAAAAAAAAACTATTTCTGCAGCAAGGAAGCAAGTGTGGCTTTCCAAAGTTGAGGGGTGGCTGTGGTTTAGATATTCACAGTTTGTCCCATTTCCAATATGACAGTAAACAATGTGTTTGAAAATGGAGGTGAAAAATTCAACCATCTCTTTGCAGGGATGCTGAAAGCGGGGAGCGGAGGTGGAACCATAGCATGATGACAGATATGCTGACACTTCTAGCCAACCTATACATACTGGCAGCAGCTGCCATAAACTCCTACTTAATTGTTATCATATGAATCCACAGAAATCTGGACACACATGAGACAATTAGATACCTGTCTCCTCATACCACTCTTCTGGGTCTGGCACTCTGAGATACCCTCCTCTTAAGCCTGGACATACTGTAGCATGTATGCCCATCATGGCTTGAAACCTGCAATGGACTTTTCCTACAGAAATCTGTCCAGTCCCCTTATAAAGGCATCTAGGATAGATGCCATCACCACATCCTGTGGATGTCCCACAGACTTACAGCACAGCACAGGTACACACTGAGAACTTTAGGGGTCCAGTTAATGTATGATACTCTAAGCGCAGTGGTGTCCAAACTTTGGCCCTCCAGATGTTTTGGACCACAATTCCCACAGTCATTTGTCATTGGCAGTACAGGCTTAGAATTCTGGGAGTTGTCATCAAAAACATCTGGAGGGCCAAAGTTTGGACACCACTGCCCTAAGGGACTCAAGTTATAACACCTAACCCAGTTTTGTAAAGAATTATGACATACTACTGGATTGTTCCATCAGCCTTATTATGAAATTAATATTCAAATGTTATCCGGTAATTCCTCAATTTTATTACTGGATTGTTTATTCCCAGAGTTTTTCCTGACCTCTTATCTCCTTGTTTATCAATATATAAACTTGACTTTGCCTCTTAAGACAAAAAAATTCATAAGAAGAAAAAATTTCCGGGAATAGGCATGCTTTGCATGTCCAACGGGACATACTTCCAGATACTCATTACTTCGTATGAGTGTAAAATTACAACCTGAGTTATATATAACACATATAAGGCATTTAAAGCACAATACACAATGTATACAATATACTAAATATTCAGGGTCGCTTCTTTGTTTGCTTGTGTCAGTCTATGACATGTATCTCAATTTTTTTAAACCCCCCTTCTCTTTATTTTCCACCCCTGTGAAGGAGAAAAAAACACTTTTAAAATCATGTTCCTCCCTGATGACATCAACATTTCTGGAAATTTTGTACTTCTGCTAGCACAGAAGGCCATACACCAATGTATCACTTCTAAAATATGTCAACCTAAGTGCTTTAAGCTACCTTGAGAGTCCTTGGGGGTTGGAATAAAGATACAAGGTAAGTATAAAATAAATATGTGGATTGTAGCCTCAATGAGCCACTATTTCACAGCACTCGGCATGTAAAAATGAAATTTAATGAACACATGGCATAGCAAAACTATGGATGCATTTTCCCAGTGGGTCACATATCTTTTTCTAGATGAACAAAATTCAGGAAATCAGGGTTGTTTTTGGTTTATTTGTTTGGTTGTTTGCTTGTTTTCCATCACTTGGCTCAAGGAGCAAAGTGCAGTCTAATGGTCAGAACATCAGTTTGACCGATGGGAATGTTTGTTACTTGTTAATGATCCTCAACATTTGCATAGTGTTCATCTGGCTGTAAATTTCAAAGCTGTTTTGAAGATGCGAACTTTGATGAAATCTCATGACAGACATAGCATCGCCAAGCACATATACTTGGCACATTTGCTTTGAGAGTCAATATGGCTAGAAAAGATTTTTTTTATGTGTTGTATAATTCTCTGCAAAGCAGGATCATCATTTCCAAGACAACTGTCATCGCTTTCCACTTAATAGTCAGAAAGGGTATACTGGAATTTATATTCGAACCACAGGTTTGATCAAAAAACCACTGAGATGTTTTATACATCTCATTTCTTTACATCTCATTTTACCCCACCACAAAACCCAGGACCAATGACAGTAGGTCAATTCAAGGCTGGGCTACAGTTCTCACTGTCCATGACTACTGGTCATGCTGACTGAGATGAGAGGGAAAATCCATGAACATTTGGGGCATCAGACAATCTGCTTTAAGAGCTCTGTGGTAAACGTTCTTGGGTCACTAGCCTGGTGAAACTGGGGGGAGAGAGAGACTTTCTTAAAATGAACATACTGTACCTCACAGCTTGTTGCAAGAGTAAAATTGAGTAAAACTGTGCATGGTGCCTTAATCCGCTTAGAGGAAAGAGGGATTTAAATGCCAATCAGCAGTGTCAGAAATGCAAGTTAATGAATTGGGACTAACGTTTTCCTTGCCATCGCCTGGGCAAATAGAATTCACAATGCCCCCTGACCACATCTTCTTGGAAGCAACAAATGATGTTCAACAGGGAGCATTCCTAAACATCTGATATATTCTGAAAAATTATAAGGTTCACCAGAGTTCCTCAAAGAGGCAAGTATTGTAAAACGTGACTTTTTGAGGAAATGTAAACTATTTAAAACACATGAGCTCATGTGTAACCTTTCCAAATGATATCAATATATCATAGTTTTAGAGGGAAATGGTGGAAGAAAATATTGCATGTGGTCTTCCAAATTTTGGGAAGAAACAATGATTAACAGGCTGAAATACTTCAAACTTTTGAAAGCATGCTATAAAAGTCTTAAAGAATTATGAGCAATGAAGAGTTCATTGTTTTCACTGCTGAAATGATTCTCGATGACATCAGTTTTTATATCAAAGATTCCATTTATGAAAGCATATATTTGCAAACATATAGCATCACAGGCAGATAAGACTCCCAAAGCATTCAGGCTGGGCATTCAGTAAGATAATGTACACGTTTCTAGGAGAGCTGAATACTCATAATTTTATAAAGAGTGATCACAGCTCATAAGGCATCTATTTTAAAGAAGGCTACTGATGGTGAGTTGTCCGTTTTTGCCCTTGAACATAATTTCAGGAATTGTCAAATAGGAGAACTTCAGTTCAGCTAAGGAGAACAAAAAGACAGGTCAATGCTCTCACCTGCACATATATCCCAAACTGGATGAATGATGATGTGAGAAAATGTGGAAGAGGCATCATGTGAATTTATGAATGCTGCATGCACACATATTTCCCTAAGCCTAACATCAACAATGACACTAAGTTCTTTTTAAAAACACATGCTAGTTTATGAATGCAGGATACGGCCTTGGTGGCATATGCCTTAGTTTAGAAATGGGCATGAAATGGACTTTTAATTCGTTTTGTTATTCATTATTTGTTTTGTTAAAACAATTTCCGTTTCGTTTGCTTCATTTTTCATTACCCCCCCTCCCAGTCCCAGTCCTACCTTGTCCACCGCTGGAACTCCAGTAGAGGCTCTGGCCCCAAGCCAAGCGCCTCAAAAAGCCCCCGGCTAGGGACTTTTAAAACCAAAAATATATCAAATCGAATCAAATCAAATTTTAAAAAGTAGCACCGACCCGGCCCCAGGAGCCATGCGGTCGGCACTCTAAAACAAAAACAAAAAAATTTAAAAAGTGCAGACCCAGACCCAGGAGCCACATGGTCAAAGCTTTAAAAAACAAAAATAAATAAATAAATAAATAAATAAATAAATAAATAAATAAATAAATAAATAAATAAATAAATAAAAGGATCGCCGACCCAGCCCCAGGGGTAGTCAGGTGGGTACTCCAAATTCAATTTAAAAAAAAGAAGAAGAAGCACCGACCCAGCCCCAGGAGCCACGCGGTCGGCACTTTAAAAAAAAGTAAAAAACCAAAACAAAAAACGAGCTGTGTGGTCGGCGCTCTAAAACAAAAAATAAATACATAAATAAATGAGCACTGACCCGGCTCCAGGAGGCACACGGTTGGTGCTTTAAAAACAAACAAAAAATCAAAAACCAAGCCAGCGCCTCAAGAAGCCCCTGCTGCAGGGGCCAGGATCGCCCGCCACCACCCGGTAAGTCGACCTGCACAATTTTTAAAAAAATTTATAAATACCCAAACCAAACTGAACCAAGGGTGGGCCTGAAACAGATGAACCCGAACCATGGGTTTTCTGTTTTGTGCCCACCTCTCCCTTCGTTACATCTTATTTGGATTACTACATCACACTCAATATAGGAATGACTTTAGAAGGTGTTCAGAAATTTCAGGCGGTTCAATATGTTGCAACTAGATTTTTAACTGGAGCTGGTACAGGAATCTTTTAAGTCCCTTATTACAAAAGTCTGCTGGCTGTCAGTCCATTTCTGGGCACAATTCAAAGTGCTGATTTTGATGAGTAAAGCCCTGAATGACAAGTGTCCAATCTACCAGAAAAGACAGCATCTCCCTTTATGAGCCAGCCTGGGTTTTAGCATCATCAGGAGAGGGCTTTCTGTCAGCCCTACAACCCTCACAGGTAGTTTGGGTGAGGGCCTCCTGTGTCACTGTTCTCAAGTTACGCAACTCCCTCTCAGGGGGAGGCCAGGGTGGCCCCTTCTTTGCTGTCCTTCCACAAGCAAGCAAAGAATCTTCTCTTCAGGCCGAATTTTTCCTCTATAACTGGCTGCCTAAGATGAGGTTCCCAACAACAGGGCTGCTGTTTATTTGAATGTTGTCAATTGAACTACCATAGGCACACACATAACACTTTCTCAACGCTTGTACCCAGAGCCCACTCCTTTATTTGAGGTACACTGATGACATTTTTCTGATCTGGACCCATGGAAAGGAATCCAAAATCAGCCCTAGACTGGAACAATCTACACAATATGTACATTTTTGGATACAACTGTGAAACTTTAATGGACATCTTAGCACTGTGGTGGAGAACCTTCGGCACTCCAGATGTTTTGGACCACAACTCCCACAGTCCTTTGTCAATGGAAATATAGGCTCAGAATTGTGGAAATTGTGGTCCAAAACATCTGGAGTGCTGAAAGTTTGCCACCACTGTCTTAGTGCTGTAATATACAGTACTGAACAGCCACTGATTTATACCTGCTTGTATGTTTTCAATTTCTATCCTGAACAAACAACAAAATCTATTGTTACAGCCAAGCCCTCAGATACAATTATAAGAATGAGATTCCAGATTCAAGGGTCTACAGACACATACTCAGAAGCAATCTACTGCAAGACAGACCCAGAAGAGTAAACAACAGAAACCCACCAGTTGTCACTTTGTCCACAACTTTGTCTCACACACACGTTAAGAGATCTTCCACCCATCCTTGACTACAAGGGTCTCCCATACCACTGGTGATAGACCTATACTTACTTACAGACAACCCCCCCAAATCTCAAGCATCTATTGGCACACAATAGACCACACAGCAGTGACACAGAAATGGGGACTAACTAAATCTTACAACAAACCCAGATAGCAACTCAGCTTTTACATTTATTCTAGAAAGGAATTTACAGGACCTAATAAGGTCATATACAACATGAAGAATACTTTTTACCTGTTCTTCTGTCCATATCATCTAAGCCATATTCTGCCAACATTGGATGACAGGGACAAAAGAATTAATGAGCACAAATAAAACATCAGCAACAGCAATGCCTCTGCACAAGGTCTGAGAGCTGCCATTCTGGAGGGAAAAAATTACAAAACAAGAATCCAGAGATAAACCACTGGGATAAAATATATGCATTTGTTCAGAACCTGTCTCAACTGTCTCAATATAAACCAAGGATTATTAGGGCATAATCAAACATAAAATGTTGCATTCCCTATATTTCCCCAAATACAGCCAAGACTTAATAGACTAAACAGAAGACATCTCAGTGGACTCTATATAAGCCAACGGACCCAATATAAACCAAGTCTCAGTACAACTACCTCAATGAACTCAACAAAAGTCAAGGATTCTTAGGCAATTAACAAATGTTGTATCTACTGGAATTCTCGCATTCTTTCATTCATTCCATTTATACACTGCTCCAAATTAGTGTCAAGGTATGCCATTTCCTCACTACCTACCCAATGCTACCTCACAAGTCACACAGAAGATTGTTTTTACTCACTATCTCCTTGTTTCTTTTGTTGTTTATAGTCTCTTATTAATTAAGCCCCCAAACATTGTCATTGTTTATTGAACAGTGCCTCCAGAAAGAACAACTGAATATCAAAAGGGGTCTTAATGGTTGTTGCCAAGTGTAAAATGCCACATCATCAACTGCTTGTGCCCATGAAACAACTTTGATTTGGTGCCATGCCTGACTGGAAAAATATTTGCCATGCATTCTGACTCTCATGTATGAAGAAATGGACTCATGTATGAAGAAATGGGACAAAAGTTGGCATTAAAATATAGTCATTAGTCTTTATGGTGCCACAACATTTTTGTCTTCTTTTTTAAAAAGTTTTCTTTCCTGACGTCCTATGAAAAGGCTACCAGCTATCTTGTTATTCAACCATCAAGACGCATATGTGTTTCTACTGAAAAAGTCATGTGGAAAATCACAATATACCGTACATTGGAAAAGGCTCACATCTCTATCATACTCACAGAATACTCCATTAATAATATATATAATATGCTAGCTGGCTAAGTCAATGAGTTGGAGTACCTGGTTGTAGGGCCAGGGGTGGGAGCTCGACTCACCACCAGAGCTCAGGTAGGAAGAACCATCCTGTATAACCTTGGATGAGGCTGCACAGTCCCAGAACACCTCTGGAAAAAGGCAATGGCAGATCACTTCTGAGTAACTGATATACTGTATGAAGAAAACTCTGGCAAGCATCATCATAGATAGAAGTGACTTTACAGCATATTATCATTATTATCATTATCATGTGCAGTACATCTAGGACGTTTTGTACTCTTTGCTTAAACTCCATGGTATGACTAGAGATGTAAAAATTTCTACAAATTTTGAAGCTCAGGAAGAAAACCAACATTTTCCCCATTTTATTTCCAGAAAAAAAGGGAAAATTTTGGAAAAATTGAAAAGTTGAAAGTTATTCTGTTACTTTAGGAACATAAAATATGACTATGGACAATTTGGAAAATTATCACAACTAGCATATTAAAAAATAGTACAGTATATCCAAATAATTATTACAAACATAATTTACTTTTAAAATAATATTTATTTGTAATTATAAGTAATAAATGATGCAATAATCTCCAGAACTGTTTACCAGTTTATGTGGAACGGAAAAAAATCTACAAAACACTGTTTAAAATTCCAGAATTAACTATACATATCTGGCCAATCAGGAGCTCTATGCCTCGAAGAGCCAACAGAGAGATAGTTTTAAGCAAGTGGGAGGTGCCCATACCATGCCGCTCTTTGTTTGAACTGGCCTATAAAGTCCAGCCCCATCGGACCATGCTGCTCTGTGCCTTCCAAGAAGCCTGGCATCCATCTTGCCAAGTGAACTTTTAAGAACTCTCTCCTGGCAAATTACATCCCTTGCCATGTTTGGACTTCTATGCCAGCTTTGAAAAAGAGAGGCACTACTACATGTGTGAAGAAAACAGCAAGTGAAAATAATACAAAGGAAGTTAAAAGAAGCGAAGTTTTCCTTGAAAACAGGAAATAGAGTGTATCGTTGTGTTTTGTTATACAATATTGCACAAAATTTTAATTTATTAATAAACTTAGATAAAAATAAAAATAAATAAATAAATAAATAAATAAATAAATAAATAAATAAATAAATAAAAGGTGCTGTACCCTTCACAAAGCACCAACTGTGGTTTGGAACAGTTATATCAGAACACACACAGTAACAGCAACAACTAGCAGATTATGAATCAGACAACATCCTCGAACATAAATTTTCAAGGGCAGGAGGAAAGTGCCAAAGAGTTCGAAAGCCCACTGCAGAGTTTCATAGATTTTCATAAAGATTTATGATATAAAGCATTTATTTTCAAGAAATGTACTTTCACTAAACATAAGGGATTAAAGCAACATTAAAATTAACAAAGACCATCTGTGGTGAATTATCCCTGCCTTGTACAGTGTTTATTCAAATATACATGCATAAGAAAAAAACGTCCATATTTGTAAAGTGCACAAAGGCAGAGACCTGCTGGAAAACACAGACCACAATTTCGTTCCATTTTAATAAACCATCCTAATAATCTGTTGTGTATATTTATATTATCCTACTTTGGCCATATCAAAAATTAAAGTTCATTCAGCCAAACACTCATGGTTTAGAATGTGGATCAGGCTAAGTTCTGCCATATTTATCGTTGGACATTCATTTATTACATAAATATTATAAAATATACTTAAATTTCACCTACCCCAAGATAATGTAATATATATGGCATCCTAATCTCTTATTAGACAGGAAGTGAAACTGAACCAAATGCCAGAAGAGCTTTATTTTTCCTAAATGTACACAATCTGAACTATTATTTAAATGATGCTGTTGAACCTAAACAGAACCAGAAAACAATTTACTTCAGAATAAGCCAACAAATTCCACCAAATAAAAAGGCACATGATTTGGTACTTTCATTAACTCAACTAGAAGAAAAATTGACAACATAAAATAAAATTATTATCTTAGTGGATGTACATGTCTCGGGTTCATACAGGCACTCTTTCTCTGCCCTCCTCAAATATTAGTCAGGAACCAGACTTGACACTTCCTTCCCCTTTAGTGACAAGAAACAGGCCAGAATACAATAGTACCTTGGTTTACAAGCATAATCTGTTCCGGAAGCATGCTTGTAAACCAACATTTTGCACTCGTATATTACAGCACATTTCCCCATAGAAAATAATGGAAACTCAAATGATTCATTCTGGGGAGCCAGTTTCCATAATTTACTATGGGGAAATTTGCTTTCATATACAGGAGCCGGTGGCCGTAGTAGCTAGGACCCGGTGTCTGGAACCTGTGGCGAGGGCCAGAGGCCACCGCCAGTCAGAGGCCCAGTGTGGGACCACAATGTGGCCTAGAGGCCCTTTCCAGGTGGCACCAGGCCCACAATGAGGCCTGGAAGCCTGGCACAGACCCATAGCGTGGCCCAGAGGCCCATTCTGGGCCGTGCCAGCCCTGCAATAATGAAGGGTTGCCAGCTCTGCAAGCCAGGGGCCTCTGCCCAGGGCCTTGGTGGTGGTGGAAGCAGGGTGCCAGGGGTCCCTCTCCCTCCTCCCTCCCTCACACCCAGCTCAACTCTGCCTCCTCACCATTGCTGCTGCCATCTTGGAAGTCTGCCAGGCAACATCCAGGTGCCATCCCACGATGGCGGCAGTAAAAGTGAGGAGGAGGAGGAGAAAGAATAGGTTAGCCAGGCCATGACATTGCTCACAAACCAAATACAAAACAAATAACCAAATGCAAAACACAGTACTTGTAAACCGAGATACCACTGTATAAGTTAGCACCCCCGTATCCACTATCCAATTAGATCACTAATTGTATGTTTGTTTGCCCAGCTGTTTGCCCAACCTCTTGCCTTGCCAGACGTATCTGTGGCTGCTCGTATTTATATTGAGCTGGTTTTAGTCTTTTTAATTTTTTTGTATTTCTGTAATTTCCTTATTTACATGTTTGTTCACCACCAAGAGTTCCCTTTGGGAAAGCCAGTGCTGTTAATAAGTGTATTAATTAATTAATTAATTAATTAATTAATTAATTAATTAATATTACACCACTGGTATGTGAGGCAATATTAGGCCAATTTTGGTGTCTATCAAAGTGTGTTACATACACAGCAAAGTGAAAAGATATATGGAAAAATATTTGATATATATGTCTAACCCATGATTCTAAGTTTTAAAGAAACTCACTTACACTACCCCATGATGCAAATGATTATTATAATGTGTCACAGATTTACATTTTTCTCAAGTCAACTGAAACTAAACCAGTTGCTCATTTATGCCAAAGTGGTCAGTGAACTTAAACATCTCAGTGTGAACCAGGACTTCAGCTGCTGCTAAAACTCAACCAGGATAATACATTTAAAGTTCTGACTCCCTGGTAACCTTAGCAATAGCTGTCCAGGATGACATGGTTTCTTCTACAGTGGTACCTTGTATAAAGGAATTAATTCATTCCAAATGAAATTCTGTTAAGCAAATTTTCCTTTATAAAAGTTCCCATAGGAATGCATTGAAAATGGAGTGTTCCCATTTTTATGTTGTACGGATTCTCCCCATAGGCAATTATGTTAAGCAAATTTCCCCTATCTCCGGAATTTTTATGTTGTACAAATTTTATGTTATACAAGTTGTTTGTTATACAAGGGTCCACTGTATTTTACCAGTGGTATTCAGTGGCTAAAGTAAACATGTACAGTATGAGTATATCAAGCTGCAGGTATTGGACCAATCAGATGCTTCACAGGTGGCCTGTCTATCCTCCATTTTATTCTCATTATACCTTTGGACAAGATGGTGTCTGGCATTTGATCTGCTACCTTAAAAACACATTTCAGTCTTTCATTACTTATGAAATGAAAAGGTAAACATTGCTGCACCTTGCTGCATCCACTGAAGCTGAAACACAGATCAATGGAAACAGTAACAGTAGGAACCTGTCAGCCCATACCAGTATTGGCAATGGTGAGGGGAAAGAACTGTAATCAAAGAACATATGGAAGGCCACAGGTCCCCTTGCCCTATGTGGTTGCATCAACGAGAAAAACACTGCATAGAGAATATTAAATTGATGAAAAGCATATAATACTGCATCAAACTGTCTGTTTCAAATGGCACAGACGACAGCAGTCTAGGTACTCAAGTGCTGGTGCTTCCTAGTCTTCCTATCTAACATTCTTAGCAGCTCCTGACCATGGCTGCCCTGAGCCCCAACCTTGCTTCTTTGATTAAAACTTCCAAGACGCCTTTATCATTATCTGTGCTGGCCAGTATTTCTGGGAGATGTAGTCGAAAAACATCTGGGGAAGCCAGGGTGGGAACTGCTGCTTTAACTGAAATTGCTGGATAGGTGCACATATAACCTAAGGAAATCTAAATACAAAGACATACTCAAACACTGTGGCTGTTCATCAACATTTCTTCCTTGCATTAAAACAGTAAGCAATCAGAGAGAGAAAAATTCTTTACTTTCCATATACCACCCAGAATAGCAATTTGTTGGATGGGCAGTACAAAAACTTAATAAAATAAAATAAAATAAAATAAAATAAAATAAAATAAAAAACATACCAGTATGCAGTGGCGTGAAAGCTTAAGAGAAAAGGGGAAATGTGGGATGGATATGCTATTCTATTTTACTTCACCCAAGAGATTTTTTTTATTTTTCCATCAGCAAAAAGGAAAATTGGAGAAATATAGGGAGAAAGCTGATAAATGCCTCGTACTTTTAAGGTGTGAAATGTTTTTAAGACATTGTTTCACCCATGTGGGATACCAGGAACTGGACAATCTGAACATCTGTGAGTAAGCCAGTCAAGAGAATCACACAACAGTAACTCCTGTACATACTATAGGCACGTACAACACCCAGATCCAAGATTTGTTTCTCTTCCTAGTCATGTTCTACTGTCTTTTGGTTTCTTCTGCGGAGGCCTCCAGAGTTATGGCTCGGTGCCGGCCGGCGGCCACCCCCTTTGACCCTTGCCCAGCCTGGCTTATCAAATCTGCCAAGAACATTTGGGTCTCTTCCATAGTCACTCAAGAAACCTGGCTTGGCGTTGGACGATCTTTCCAACTTTCGTCCGATCGCCATCGTTCCCTTCCTGGGCAAGGTTGTCGAGGGGGTGGCTGCTGTCCGGCTCCAGTCATACCTGGAGACAAACCATATCCTGGATCCCTTCCAGTCTGGATTCAGGCCTCTTCGCGGGACCGAGACCGCCCTGGTCGCTCTGCAGGATGACCTCCTCAGGGAGGCCGAAGGGGAGTTCCTCCCTGCTCGTCCTCCTTGATCTCTCAGCAGCCTTTGATACCGTCGACCACGGTAACCTTCTGGCCCGGCTCGCTGAGGCGGGAATTGGTGGTCAGGCCTTGGCCTGGCTCCGTTCCTTCCTTGGCAGCCGGACTCAGAGGGTACAGCTGGGGGATGTCTTGTCGTCCCCTTGGACTCTCCCTTGTGGAGTGCCCCCAGGGTCGGCAATCTCCCCCGTGCTGTTCAATGTTTATATGAGGCCGCTGGGGGAGGTCATCAGGAGATATGGAGTTCGCTGTCATCAACGAACAGCTCTATATCTCCTTTTCTACGTCTTCGCTCCCTTGATCTGTGCCTGGAACTGGAATGGACCAGAGACAAAGACGGAGGTTCTGTTCTTCGGGGCGCCCTTACAATGGCCCCCTCCCTAGTCTGGGGGTATTTCCCTCCAAAAGGGCCAGGAATCTGGGCGTGGTCCTGGATTCGGCCCTCTCCCTGGAAGCCCAGGTGATGGCAGCATCTTCCATCTCCGCAGGATCGCCCATCTTGATGAGTCCTCCCTGAGGAGCAGGCCCTGGTGGTCTCGAGGATCGCTCGTGGGGCTGCCCTTGACCCTGGTCGGGAGGTTGCAGCGGGTGCAAAATGCGGAGGCCAAACAGATACGAGCACATCACCCCAGTCCTGGTCCGCCTGCATTGGCTCCCCGTTGCCTTCCGGATCAGGTTCAAGGTACTGGTCTTGGTTTTCAAGGCCCTCCACGGCTTGGGACCAGGATACCTGGCGGAGCGCATCTCCCAGAGGGCATCCGGATCCAGACCCACGAGATCATCGCAGGCGCGCTCATTGAGAGTGGCCACAAGGGAGAAAAACACGGAACCGCGCCTTCTCTGTGGTGGGGCCCTCTCTCTGGAACCATCTGCTGCCTGAGCTGCGCCTGCTGGAGTCCCTGCCTGCCTTTAAGAGGGCTCTAAAGACCTTCCTCTTTAAAGATGCATATGGTGACCTTGTTACTTAGTCCCTCTTTTATTTCCCTGCCCTATTGTTTGCCGCCATCTTGCCCCCCACCACCCCTGCCTGGTGGCTCGGCTATTTTTAGCTTTTAGCTTTTTATGCTTTTTTTTTTTATGTTGTTAGCCGCCCAGAGTTCCTGTTGGGAAGATGGAGCGGGATATAAGTATTTAAATAAATAAATAAATAAATATTTGTTTGCTTGTTTAAAATGTTTTTACCCTGACT
This sequence comes from Phrynocephalus forsythii, assembly GCA_029282475.1. Classification (NCBI taxonomy): domain Eukaryota; kingdom Metazoa; phylum Chordata; class Lepidosauria; order Squamata; family Agamidae; genus Phrynocephalus; species Phrynocephalus forsythii. Next base: position 29,921,521 of record JAPFRF010000004.1, read on the forward strand.
TTCTCCTTGAAAAGGACCCAAGGCAGCTCAGTTGGAAACAATGAGTGTAGAGCAGTTATCAAGAACATTAAAGACAAAATTCAAGTTTAAAAACAAATATTGTGAAGTGGCATCTTACATCATTAAGAAGGCAGTAATTAAAGCTAACTATGAGCAAACAAATGAAAGGAGAAAATGCCACTCTGAGAGATGGAAGACAAGTGCAATAACACAATTAGTACTACAAATTTAGTCCAAGCAGTTATGTGTAACAGCCCATCAAAGAGTTGCATGACAGGCAGGCAGTCCCTCAGGGAAAGCATGCCTGAAGAGAACGGTCTCTGCCTGCTTATGGAAGGACAGCAAAGATGGGGCCAGTCTGGCCTCCTGTGGGAGGGAGTTCCAAAGTCTGGGAGCAAAACAGAGAAGGCCCTCTGCTGTGTTCCTACGCAAAGGCACCTGTGAAGGTGGCAGGACGGCAAGAAAGGCCTCTCCTGAAGACTTCAGCTCACGAACTGGCTCACATGAGAGGAACCTAGAGAGAGCCTTCATTGCTTGTGAACTACAGCTTGCCTTCTTTTGACCTCTGTCTTATTCTGGGGGAGGACAATCAAAGCAGCAGCAATTCTGCTTCTGCCCATGTAATACACAGAGTTTGATTAATTACAAGATGTAGGGTTTCTAGTTCTCCCCCAACCCCACCCCAACACACACATACATACTTTTTAGAAGGCAGAAACTAAAATACAAGTGCTCAGATATCAAAAGAATACTGTAGTTTGTGCTTTCTTTTTAGTACTGAGCATAGTCACATTTTATTTTCATATGACAAACAGTACAATTTTATACGGAAACTGGAAATTTTATTTTTGCCAAAGCAATAAAATAACTTTAGGTTCTATACGAAAACAGATACTGCATATATTTCAGCGTTCCTCCAATTTCTATTTTTGTCTTAAAATTTTTAAAAGTTTTTTTCTCATGGTGTCAAAATTTCTTTAATATTTTGGACATCTTGCAGTGTGGATGATCCATGGGCTATTACAGAAAGTTAAGTAGTACCTTTGTGTGTTGCTACCCACCTGGCTGCTTTCAAGAATAAAAATATCTTCCAGACAAATAGATAAGGATATTTTCTAAACTGGAGGTTTCAGTCACAGAAAACCTGTGGTCCAGGGGATGCTCATACTGAAATTTGTGGGAAGACACTTACTCAGACTACAACCTACACCTATTTTCATATCACAAATTATGAAATACTACCAAACACCATTATTTTATTTTTACCATGACACCACAGGATTCTAGTAACAAATTTTAATTTAACTTAAGTTTTAGCCAGTATCCTTGCCAGTGGTACATACGGAGCAGGAATGATGTCATTAACTGTGGCAGTTGCCACTAATTAAAACATTTATTTTATTTTATTCAATGTGATGTGCATACAATGGTATGAACATGCGCTCACTCTAAAATCAAAAAATAAACTCTTAAACTGGCAGCAATCTGCGTTGACGATATCAATCATCTTGTACAAATGGAGCTATATTTCCCTTATTGTAATAATTGCCTAGTTTTATCAAGATTCAAACACCTAAAAACACCTAAAGACAGTGCAAAACAGCTCAAACACAGAGTCCAAATCAGGCAGAAACATGAAGATTCAACATATGTCCAGGATGTGTTATCCAACTAGAGATGGGCTTTTTGTTTCGGAAGTGGTCAGCTTCTGAAATGAACCCTGGGAGCCCAGCTGACATTTGGAAGTAGAGAATTGAAATCAACCGATCCCTTACCTTGCACTGGGCTTGCCCAGGGTTAAACTCCAAGGAGGAAGAAGCCTCTGACGCATCATCTTTTCTTCTCCCTGGCGCTGGCCAATCAAAAGCTGTGCAGGGAAATGCATCATACCACCTCCCTGTCTGATTGGCCAGCACCAGGGGAAAGATGATGCATCGGAGGCTTCTTCCTTGTTGGAATTGAACCCTGCGTGAGCCCAGCACAAGGTAAGGGATTGGTTGATTTCATTCCTCCGGTTCCGTACATCAGCTGGGCTCCCGCGGTTTGTTGACCACTTCCAAAATGAAATGCCCATCTCTAGTCTCAACACAAAATATTGTTTTAAATAATCTTATAAACAACTATTTGTGTACTTAGCAACAATTTATAAATTAGATTACTGTTCCTGTTTGTGGTTCCACTGATTGCCAACACTTGTGAATGAGGCAGCCTATTAAGGACACCTGTGAGGCAGTAAATTCCTAGCACCTTATTTGCAAGTCGGAGCTCAATGCATTCTTTGCATCAATCGCTAATGCAGATGATGCCAGAAAGGATTCTCACACTTGAACCCCCGTTTTTTGTAAGAGTGCCTTTGATGAACTGTGTCACATGGAGCTGGAATTCTCAAGGATGCCATTTTAGAACTAAATGACAAGTGAAAAATAAGTCACCAGAGCTAGATGGCACTCACCCAAGTGTTCCTAAAGAGCTTGTACGTGAAACTGCTGATCTTTTAACAAAAATATGCAACTTATCGCTAAAATAAATCTCCTTAGCAAAGGACTGGAAGGTAGCCAATGCAGCATCAATTTTTAAAAAAAAAGATCCAAGGGGGATCAACATAATTACAGACCAGTCAGCCTAACATCTGTCCCAGATAAATTCGTGGAAAACAGGGGGTCCCCTAAGGATCTGTATTGAGACTGGAGCTATTTAACTTATTCATAAATGATCTGGAGTCAGGGGAGAACAGTAAGAGAGACAGGTTTGCAGATGACACCATTTATTTAGGATAATGCTATACTATGCAGTTTGTAAGAGTTCCAAAAAGAACTGTTTGAACAGCCAATGTGATGGCAAAAAAGACTGAAAATTGGTAAAAAAAAACCAAAGTAATATGTATAAATCCAAATTTGACATGGGTTTTTAGTTGACAAACAAAGCAAGATAACCTATGTGAGGGCATAATTAACACATAAAACACTGAACATTATAGGGAGAGTAAGCACACATTTTTACCATGCTATAGGATTTAAGATTACCCATATAAATTGATGAGCAACAGATTCAAGACAAAAAACGGATTTATAAAACACATGAATAACTTACCAGTATATTCTCTAAGAGGTACCCATGACTGCTTTTTAAAAAGGAGAACCTACATATTCAGAAGTAGTTTATCTCTGTTTACCGTATCAGAGTAATCTTTAAAATTCTGGCTTACTATGAGTGCACCATATCCTCTTTCTAATCTGTTTATTTAGAGTAACATATTGAAGCAAGAGGTCTGGCTACTTGAAGAATCCTAGCTTATGGCTATCACATGCAAGAAGAAGGACATATTGGAGTTTTTGTTTTCAATCTCACTCTAAAGCAGGAGTTCTCAACCTTGGGTTGCCAGATGTTCTAGAACTAAAAGTCCCAGAATCCTGTACTGTGCAACTAGTGGTGAAGGCTTCTGGGAGTTTTAGTTCAAGAACATCTGGGTACCGAGGTTGGGAACCACTGCTCAAAAGAAATGACATAAAGTTCCTAGCTTGTTTCCAGCTACTTGCACTGGCAAGAGATACAAACTTAAGTCTCTGTCCCAGAATTCTTCTTTCTAAAACATATCTAGTTTACATCTTTTTTTTTGTCTCTCTTTAACCAAAATGACATAGGCAACAGTGTTACAGATTGCCTGGTTATTAAGGAGATGACTTATAATTAACAAGTGGGGTACCACGAAAGAAGCTCCTTCTTTCATTTTTGGAGTCTTTTGCGGCGTTACAGTACCCTCCAAAATATGAAAGATTTGGACTTAAAAAAATCATAGGAGTTCTAGTGTTTTATATTTCAGATTACCTCCATTTGACTGCTGTATGCAAAATCACTGAAAACTGTCGGCTGCAAGGTCAGCAGCTCACTGGTTCGAATCCCAGCTGCCATGCAGCAGAGTGAGCTCCCGCTGTTAACACCAGCTCCTGCCAACCTAGCAGTTTGAAAGCATGTAAATAGATACGCCTGTAAAAAAGTGGGAGGATAAAAGCAGCCATGCCGGCCAGCCCAGAGTTCCCTTGGGAAGATGGGTGGGGTATAAATTCAATAATAAATAAATAAATGGCCACGGACATCCACAACACAGGATCTTCGGCTTGAATACGGGAAAGAGCACCACCCCTAGAGTCGGACACAACTAGCACGCACGTGCAGGGGAAACCTTTACCTTTTATTAGAAGCCTAATGAGGGCTATCAGCTGCCAATTGGGATTCAGAGAACATCCTGAAAGGGGTCCCCAGAAACTTGAATGGCTACACTTTAGCTGTTTGGTGACCTGGTTGCTTTTGCTGCTGAGAGAGCTCCTCTGACCTTGGATTTACCGTATTTTTCGCCCCATACAACACACTTTCACCACCTCAACAGTAAGGAGAAATGTCTGTGCATCCTTTGCGACGAATGCACACCCGCAGGGAGCCTCCAGAACGGCTGTGATGGAGGCCTCCAGATCCTGTCAAGGTCCCAGCAACAGAGGAGGCTTCCACACCCAGCTGTTAGTAAAAAAATTTACCCTGATGATTGATTTGTTCCATAGAATAGGAACAAATGAAGACCACAAAGATACGAAACAGGCTACAGAGTAACCACCCACCACAATGACCATAGAGCTGCATCTCTATGGTCAACATGGTGGGTAGTTACTTTCTAGCTGCATCTCTATGGCCATCACAATGGGTGGTTACTTTCTAGCTGCAGCTCCATGGTCATCATTGTGGGTGGTTACTCTCTATCCTGTTTCTTATCTCTATGGTCTTCAATTGGGCGGAATGATCTCCGTCTCCTATTGTACAAAACAAAACAATCATGCAAGGCATTTTTTTAAACAGACGTGTAGGGAAGCCTCCGTTGCAGCTGCAGCTGGGGCTGGGGACCTGCACCGGGTTTGGAGGCCTCTGCAAGGGCCAGTGGCTTCCCAACATGGAGACCCAGGCGGCGGGCGGCGGCTTGTCTTCCCATTTTACTCTCCAGCCATGCTGCTCTGGGCCTCCCAAGAGCAGCATGGCTGAGAGAGTAAACTGGGGCTGGAGCTGTATCGGGAACGACAGGATGTATGTGTGAATATATATTTTCACACATACATACCTCTAAAAATTAGATGTGTCCTATGATCCGGTGCATCTTATGGGGCGAAAAATACGGTATTACTTGCTGTAGGTACTGGTGCTGCTGCTATTCCTTCATTACAAATCACTTATTTTTAATTCTTACTGCTAATCCTCCACTTGTGAATTACTTAGATTTCCTGCTCTCCTGTCCCTTTGTTTTGTTCATTTTTGAATACACTCCGCTCTCCCATTTTCTTCTGTTGTTGTGTGGACTGCCTGTGGACTACAGCCTGTGCCACTAGACTGAGAGGCAGAGGGCAATCTGTTTCAATAATGTCCCTCCAACGTCTGGCCTAGCAATAACATTCTGTTGCAAGGATAAAATATGCAGTCTATGTATATTAAATTCCCAGTGTGGCGAAGTGGATATAATGACGGACTAGAACTCTAGAGAACAGTGTTTGAATCTCCACTTTGCCATGGAAATCTATTGGAGGAGTGGGACTGGTAAAAACCACTCCTAAATATCTAACGGATCATGAAAGCCTTACAGGGCCACTACAAATGAGTTCCAACTTGACAGCACAGAACACATACACACGTGTACACCACAATGACTCACAATGCAAAGGTGAATATTGATATTGTATATTTGAATTAATACAAATGTATCATATACCTAAAACCTACTGGTACACATGTTGCTGGTGTTATCTCAACTTGCTTCTTTTATGGTAAAAGGTAAAGATTCCCCCTGCATATACGTGCTAGTCGTGTCCGACACTAGGGGCGGTGCTCATCTCCGATTTCAAGCCAAAGAACCAGTGTTATGCAAGTCCGTGAGCATGTGGCCAGGATGACTGAATGCATTTCTGCCCATGGAACACTGTTTACCTTCCTGCTTTTTACGGTGGTACCTATTTATCTCCCTGCATTTAAATGCTTTCGAACTGCTAGGTTCGCAGGAGCTGGGATTAGGACAGTGATGCTAAACCTGTTAGAGACCAAGTGTCCAAACTGAAATTAAAAACCAACTTATTTTTCGTAAAGTATGAATACAGCAATTTAACCTGAATACAGTGGTAACCCAGGTTACAAATGTTTTGGGTGCTACTCTTCTGGAAGTGAGGATCGAAGAGCAGGCTTTTGAGTTTCCTGAGGCCACAGCACCCTTGCTGTGGCCGTGGGAAATTCAAAAACCTGCTCTTTGATCTTCACTTTCCCGAAGGGTAGCACCCTGCTCTTTGATCCTCGCTTTCCCGAAGGGTAGCAGCATTGGGGAAAGCAAGAATTGAAGAGTAGGCTTTTGAATTTCCCATGGCCACAGCAGCCTCACTGTGGCCACGGGTAATTCAAAAACCTTGTCTTTGATCCTTGCTTTCCTGAAGAGTAAGTAGCACCCCATCCACATCTCTGCCCTAGGCAGAGAGGCAGATGAGGTGCTACACCATCAGGAAAGCCAGGGGGAGTGGCAGCGGCTTGTGGGCTTGCTCGTAGCCCCAGTTTACTCTCCAGCCACACCACTCTGGGCATCCCAAAAGTGGTGCACCTGGAGAGTAAACTGGGGCTACAAAGGAGCCAATAAATTATGGAAACCCTTGGCCCAGATCTCTGCATGGAGCACAGTAGCATGCTTCGAGCAAAGGGGGAAGTGTCATGACCATGAGGGGGAGATGTCGCGTGCCAACCAAAAGGGTTCCACATGCCACTTTTGGCACCTGTGCCATAGATTTGCCAGCACTGCCCTAGGAATTAGTGACCACCCAAAGGTCTAGTGATAACAAACCCACTCAGCTCTTACAAACTCAAGGCTGTGATTTCCTTTATTCAGTATATAATATATGCAATGATTTGAACATCTGACAATATTAGAATAATTTAAGAATATTCAACTTTGTCAAAATTACACTATCATACTCATACTCTGCGTAATGCAAGATATTATATAAGAAAGGAATTCTATATACCCGTATGTGTTTGTGTGTGTGCATTGTGTTGTTACAGCCATTACCGACTCTTTGTGACTGCATGTCCATAGAGTTCTCTTGGCAGGAATACTGGAGTGGTTTGCCAGTTCCTACTCCAGGCACCTACAGCACCTGGTATTCCCTGGTGGTCTCCCATCCAAGTACTAACCAGGGCTAACCCTGCTTAGCTTCTGAAATCAGGTGAAATTGGATGTGCTTAGGGCATCTAGACAGCTTCCGTATGTGTTTACCAAGAAGTAAAACCAACAATATTTTCCTGAACATATTCAGATCTCCCTTAGTTAAAAAGGTTTGAACTGCAATGGTAGATTCTGTATTACAGTAATTACACCTTCTTTCATTTTCTCAGGTTATTTGCTCTACTTGTTCTATCCCAGCACTTTTCAAGTACCGTGATTTTCACGCAATAAGACACACTATTTCCCCCCTCAACAGTAAGGAGAAATGTCTGTGTGTCGTATGGGGCAAATGCATCCCCACCAGCAGCCTCCAGATTGGCATTCTGTGGAGGCCTCCGCCCCCTGTGCAGGTCCCAGCCCCAATTGCAACTCCCATGGAGGGTTCCCACCCATCTGTTTTTTAAAAAATTACCTTGCATGATTGATTTGTTCCATATAATAAGGAGATGGAGAGAAAGCAACCGGATTGGAGACCATAGAGATAAGAAACGGGCTAGAGAGTAACCACCCACCATAATGACCATAGAGCTGCATCCCAATGGTCATCCTGGTGAGGGTTACTCTCCTGCCTGTTTTTCATCTCTATGGTCTCAAATCGGGCTGCTTTCTCTCCATCTCCTTATTATATGGAATAAATCAATCATGCAATGTAATTTTTTAAAAACAGCCTGGACAAGAAGCTTCCACTAGGGTTGCAGCTGGGGCTGGGACCTGCACCAGGTCTGGAGGCCTCTGCAAGGACCTGAGGCTTCCCAGGATGGAAACCTGGGAAGGGGTGGAGGGAGGCTTGTTTTTGCATTTATCTCTCAAGCCATGCCTCTCTGGGCCTCCCAAGAGCAGCATGGCTGGAGAGTAAACTGGGTTGGAGATGGACCAGGACCACAGTATGTATGTGTGAATATTTTGTTCACACATACATGCCTCTAAAAACCAGGTGCATGTCTTAATGAGGCGAAAAATATGGTATTTGAAGGGCTGTCATACAGAAGAGGGGCAAGATACGTTTTTGATCATCCCAGAGTGCAGCACGAACAATGGACTCAAGCTAAGAGAATCCAGCTTCCAGCTGAATATCAGAAAAAAACTTCTTAACTGTTGGAGCAGCACAGCAATGGAACTAATTCCCTCAACAGGTGGTGAGGCCTCCAACACCGGAGGTTTTCAAGAAAAATGAGGACTACCAACTGGCAGATAGAATGTCAGTTTTGTGGCACCTTAAAAAAAGCTTTACTGAGCAGACATTTTCATAGATTGTTACCAAATTACTGAGGTCAAGTCCACAAAACCTTACACCCAAGAAAATTTGCTAATGTGACACAAAACTTTGCCTTGTTCTTGCTGTAGCACACTAACACAGTCCTCCTTTTAAAAACTGCTCATAGTGAGACCAACTATGGAGGCTTATCCATACCTCTTCCAATTCCAGTGTCACATGACTTGCAATGGCATGAATTGTCATGGATGGTCACTACCAAGGGACATTAAATTTACCACCATGTGGATCTTGACGCTGCATATCAATTTAACCGCCCTCTAGTGCATGTTGGGAAATTTAATTATACAGCACAGCATGCATGTGCATATCCATGTTTACAGATATACAAGTATGTATTACAGGTTTTTAATATGGGAAGGACTAGAACATATATGCATAGTGAAGCATTCTGACCAATCAGAATGTGTCTGGTGTCCGCCACAGAGATATATAAAGCAAGCAGCCCTTAGCAGTCTCTGAGACAGGCCTGATAGGGTTTCACACAGCCAGATCCTACCAATACATAGCAGGATACAGGCTGTTAGATATGTTACAGAAGACGTAGCTGTGTTAGGCTGCTATAGGTCACAAAAATTCTACTGCATCTATATACAGTACTGTACATTATACTGTACTGTGTGTGTATATATATATATATATATATTTACTTCTCACTTTGTTTTCAGATATGCTATAGGTCAGTGTTGGCGTTTCGACGAGGTCTCATCGCAGGCGGGTGCCAAAGGTGGCACTCTGAGCCCTTTCTGTGGGTACCCAACATCGCCCCTTCACAGCCACCTGTATTCAGGTTCAATTACTGTATTGGCACTTTGCAAAACAAAAAGTGGATTTTGAATTGCAGTTTGGGCACTCGGTCCCTAAAAGGCTCACCATCACTGTTATAAGATGGGGGAGCTAGTTTATTAGAGCACCTATGTCCAGTTTGAAGACTGGTATACAATTATAGCTCTAAAAGTGCACTATTTTATATAACAGGTGCCACCAATATGTCTCGGCCTTGTTTGCTTATGCTCTTCTGCGCCTGTTTTGAACAGTTAATCGTTCCTGAACGGGTTTAACCAAGACCAAACGGTCCTTTTTATTTACTCCCAAGGGGCCGGCCCCGAAACGCGCACAGGAGGGAGAATCACACCAGATATCCGCCAGGAATGTGTGTTTCGTTTGGGGTTTTGTTTTACATCCTGAAACCTTCTGGGCGCCAACTTACATGTAACGGTCAGTTACACGTCACGTTACTTCTTGTGTCTCCCGGGTGAAGGGGCGGCCCTTTTTCACCTCGCCCCTTCACAGCCACCTGTATTCAGGTTCAATTAGTATTGGCACTTTGCAAAACAAAAATGGATTTTGAATTGCAGTTTGGGGACTTTCCCTAAAAAGGCTCACCATCACTGTTATAAGAAGCTAGTTTAAACACCTATGTCCAGTTTGAAGACTGGACTTAGCTCTGCACTATTTTATATAACAGGTGCCACCAATATGTCTGCCTTGTTTGGTGGCGCCTGTTTTGAACAGTTAATCGTTCCTGAACGGGTTTAACCAAGTGCGGTCGTTTTTATCCCCAGCCTGGAACACACGCGGGAGAATCACATCAGATATTTTTACCTCTGCCAGGACAGGAGTGTGTGTGTTTGGTTTTGGTTTTGTTTTACATCAAGAAACCTTCCGTCTTATATTTAACCCCGTCACGATCGCCCGGGTGAACACGGGGAAGGGGCGGCCCTTTATTCGTCAGCCCCACTGCCCGGAACGGGAGCTTTCCTTTCCCTAAAAGAAACGTTTGGAAAGGGGTTCAGGTTCACATGGTGGTCTCGGACAAGGTGTGTGTGTGGGGGGGGTAGTAGGGGTGGTGGAAGTGGGGTCTTCTCTTTCCCCCCTTCCTTTTCTCCCAAGGTGCCCTCCCTCCCCGGCTCCGGTACCGACCTGGCACTGGCTCAGCTCCTCGGTCAAGCGCTGGACTTCCTCCTCCAGCCGCCCGGCCCGCGATGCTGCCGCTGCGGATGCTGCTGCGGATGCCGCGTCCTTGCGGTTAGAAGAAGCCATGCTGAGCTACTAGGGCGCCACGCGGAGAACGGGGGGGTGCGTGTGCGTGTGCGTGATAGAGAGGGGGACACTCGTGTATTTACTCTCTTCCCCACGCCGCCTTTCCCGAGATGTCTGAAACAAGGACCCGAGTTTGGACCGCGGGGATGGAAACGGGCTAACTTTTTAACCATTTTCAGACCGCCCGCGCCGGCCTGGCGGGCCAGTAGGAAAACGCCATGGGAAACGGGGCCGTGAACCAATGAGACGACCGACTTTCACCCACTTCCCCCGCCTTCTTTTTCTCCTCCTCCTCTTCCCACAGGCAGCCCCCCCCCCCTACACGCACCTTCGCCGCCTTCGCACCGCGCGCGCCTCTCTCTTTTTTTTTGATATGGGACTGGCTGCTCTTGAACCAAAAAAGCATGCGGGTGGCGCTAAGAAACACGAGAAGAAGGACGTCGCGTCCGCTCGTTGAACGGATAAGCGGCCGGAGTCGGAAAAGTTGGGAGTCTTTTTCCTTTCTTAATAGACAGATGGGGGGGGGGCGGCAGTGGGTTCTCTTGACGGCGCATGCGCAAAGTTTTTCGCGCTGGGAGCCCGCGCCGTCCCGCTTTCTCCTTTCTCCTGGGAGGAGGGGGAGGAGGAGGAGGGCGCCTTTTTTTCAGACGGGACTCCGTGGGGATCGAGAGAAGGGGTGACGCCTGTTGCTGCTGATGCCTCCAGGGGGCACGATCGGAAGGAGGCCACCGCCTTGGCCCCGGGTATAAACACAACCGCCGCATTATTTCACAATTAACGTGCAAAGGCTTTCGGCTGTAGAGCTTCGCCGCCTTTGGACCCCCTGCATCCTGTATATGTAGTTGCCACGGAGGAATGGTGGAAGAAGCCTTGCCGTGCCACCATCGCTTGCACAGCCATTGAAGTGGAGACGTTTCTCCACAATCTTAAAAAAAAATGCATGCCTTCTTTACTCGTACTGGAGTGTTGCACAATTTAAAACTGGAGATGTATATGAAATATAGATTAAATTAAGATTATCAGATTATTTTTGACCAGGAGCAGGCTCCTTCAGGGGTATTATTTCTGCTGTTTTGTAGGTCTTTTTGCACAAGAACGTGGTAGGGCATGCATTTTATTCACATGAGTGCTTCATTTTGAATTTCTCCACAGACACAAAACATTTGTCCTGTATCCAAGTAGCCCTGAAATTTTACTTGCTTATTCTTTGATCTTCCTATTTGGCTTCTATGTCTATTAAGTCGCTTCCAGGTGGCCCAGCTGGAGACTTGTCCTGGTGGGAAACATTCTACTGCATTCATCCATTTGGCAAGGTGTGCTGTTCTTGCTCTCCATAGGTTTAGGCTGGACTATTTCGGTTTAATATTTAGAGTTTATGGACTGGGCAGAAAACTTTTCCTTGGCCTTGACCCATCGGGGCTTGGTAGCCATGAAGTGGATGGGCCTGGTGCTGTATTAACTCATTTTGTTCATTATTAACTAGCACCTCTTAATGCACTTCCGGAGGGGCATTTGTTGACAGAGCTAGGTATCAGGCAGCCAGTAAGAACCTTGCATGATTCATTAAGAGGGGTACATCCACTTGTTTGGCATGTACTGATTGCATCCTGTTGTTTTATGCTGTCATATCACTTCCAACCTATGATGGACAATTGTATGAATTAATGATGTGAAACAGAGGTTCATATCTTCCAGAATAAAGGACATTGCTCAACTCAAATGGAGATTGCAGTCAAGAAATCGGAAAAAGACTCAAGCTCAGAAGTGCAGCAATGAAAGAATTAGAATCATCAAGTGTAAGAAGGTGTTACTGAAGACAAACACTGAGATCTTCCACACTATTTTATTCACTATGTAAGGGTGTGAAAGCTAGACATTGAAGAAGGCTGATCGGGGGGGGAATTGATTGGTTTGAAATACTGTACGGTGCTGCAAGATAGTTTTGTGAATACCCTGTACTGGTAGCTCCTAGAGCAAAGCAAGCCTTAACTGATGTCTGGGGGCAAAAATGATGAAACTGAGGCTTTCCTAATTTGGATACATCATGAGAAAGCAAACTTGTCTGGAAAAGGTGACAGTGCTGGGAAAATATTAAGGCAGTGGGAAAAGAGGAAATTCCAAATAGGAGATAGATTGACTCCATCAAGGGAACTACAGCAATTGGTTTACATGCTGAACAGTGCCAAAGGAGTTTGGCGATGGCTCATTCGTAGAGTCACGATAACTTTCACTGAAACGCACAAGCCCCTCCGCCTCGTCAAGACCTCTGTCTATGTAGGGAGTGATGTCCCATGATAAATTATAATCATAATTATAATTTTTAATCACATTTGAACTGCAGAGCTGGAAGCACCCTCAGCCCCTCTCCAGGAGGCACAGTGGAGAATTCAACACCGAGCCTCGGGCTCCACAGGCAGAGACCTAAGCCAGCAGTTCACGTTATGAAATCTTTAGTTTTTTTTTAAAGATTATTAATAATTTCAGTTTTTTTCATTGTCTGCATTCAAGCAATATAATTGTTCTGTAGTCACAATATCAGTCTTAAATGTCCAATGTAATGAGACCACATTACTGGCAGAAGGGTGCAATAACTTGAAACAACGACAGTTGGAACGTGACAGGTGAGAACACAAATCCAGGTTTGCAGTTGAAAGTTAAGATGATAAAAATCCTAACTACAGAATTACCTAAATTCATAGTTGACAATGTCAAAATCAAAATTGTTACATACTTTCAATGTTGCACTTAAGTCATCAATGAAGATTAGACAAGAAATCAGAAGACTGAGACTCCAAAGTACAATTGTGGAAGAGCTCGGAAGGATCCACAAGTATAAGAACACATCACTGGAGACCAAGGCCAAGTCATTCATATATTTCTTCCAGTTGCTTTGAAACCAAATGTTTCATTTTCTTAAATTGTAGGGTTTTTTTTTTTTCATTAAAGGAATTTTCTTTCAAGAAATCATTGTGTTTTGTATTGTTCTTAAGTAAGGGGCATGGTGGCTCAGCAGACTAAGGCTCTGAAACACTTGACTGTAAAGTCGGCAGCTTGTCGGTTTGAACCCTGGATGCCACACAGTGGAGCGAGCTCCCACTGATAACCCCAGCTCCTGCCAACCTAGCAGTTTGAAAGCATGTAAGTGCAAGTAGATAAATAGGTACCACCATCACAAGCGGGAAGGTAAAATAGTGTTTCCTTGCAGCCATGCCAGCCACGTGGCCATGGACTTGCACAACACTGGCTCTTTGGCTTGAATACGCAGAGTTGGACATGACTAGCACACATGTGCGGGGGAACCTTTACCTTTATGTATGTTTTCCTCCTCTTTTTCATTTATTCTAATCAGATAATACATTCACCCATTTCAGCATCTCTATTATGTTACAGTATATGCCATCTAGTTGAAACAGACTTACTGTGTCATTATCCTAATAGTCCTTTCAAGTTAAGTGAAATATGACCCCCTTCTCACTTAACAACCTACCTGTTTAATTACCACTCAGACTTACAACAATTTTAAGCAGTTCTCTCATCTTTGCCTCCTACCTTAATTATAGGATGAGAAGGAAGTGATCTACTTAATAACTGTAGAAATTTAGGATTGCAAACCCTGCCTGTATCTTCCACCTTTTGATATGATATGCATATGTTTTCCACAGTTTTTATATTAAAGCTTCAAGCTGCTCATACAGAGTGGGAATAAACACTGATGACTTAAATAGATTGCAGCCCTAGGGTCAAACTGGACACACTGATGGTCAGTAAATTATGTACCAAGTTTCAAACAAATTAAACTTGCATAAGATGTTGAAAAAGACACAGGTAAAGTAAAATAACACAGTTCTGAAGAAAGTGCATTTGTAAAATTTTCTGGTTAATGAAAAGATGTCCTACATAAAAGCTAGAGGAAAAATTAAGACATCATTTATCCCTTTTTAAGCAACCTAACTTCCCCCAAAGCATTGTTTGTTGTAAATGATCTAAGTGGATTACAAACGGCCAAAGAGGTGAATGATCAATTTTCTGAAAAATATAGACAGGAGATACAAATTGGATTGGTATGAAGTATGTGCCAGCTACTTGCAGCTGGTGAAAAAGCTAGGAGTTGCTCTAGTCAATATCTCAGGTGTTAAGCCAATGCACAAATAAGTCCCATTTAACTCAAGGGAACTGGCTTTGGTACATATGCAAGCGAATCCACTGTACTTGCTATCTTGGAAGAAATAAGTAAAAATCCATAAATATTGCAGATGGAAGACCGATAACAGAGTGGCATAGCCAAGGCCTAATTAATACTTCATGGGCTAATACAAATATTTCACCAGTTCTGCATCATTACTGTATTTGCCTGTTAAAAGACATCCATTTACGTTTTCTGTGAAGATTCTCAGTCATCCAGGTGAGTTTATCTGGATGTTGAGCCATGGCCAGTGGACTTCTTGTTAGACTGAAACATTTCGCTGCTCATCCATCCTGCTTCGATATAACAAGAAAAGAAGGCCAGTTGCCATACTCAACATCCAGATAATCTCACCTGGATGACTGAGAATCTTCAAGCTATTCATTTAATTTAGAGGTGTCCAAACTTTTTGCAAGGAGGGCCAGAACTGGTGAGGTGAATATGTGTGGGGGCCCACCATTCAACCGCATTGGGCCCCCAGGCAGGACTTTGGACAAGTCTCTAGGACATGCAAGGAGGGGGTGAGAACACTGCAGCAAGGGTGCTGGGGGTGGGTAGGCTGGGCAGGTGATTGGGGGAAATGGGCAGAGGCATGGAGGGCAGGCAAACCATAAAACTGCAAGCTGATGTCTCCAACTGGTATGGGGAGGGGCCAGCTGGCGGGGATGTGTGACAGGCTGAGCCAGTGGGGAGAAGAAGCTGCGGGCTGCTCAGAATTTGAAAATGTGCTGCATTTGGCCTGACTTTGGACATGCCTGATTTAAGTTATATTTGTACAGCATTTGTTTTCTTTCAAAACTGCTTTAAAAGGGCCATATCCTTGGAACTAATTGTGCCAAGACATAAGAAGTTTAGATAATTGAGAATACTACAAGATTGAGAAAGATGTGAACTGAGCAATTGGTCATTTCAGACCCATGCTGGATATCTCAGGGGTATAGGTCTCTGGCTGTGAATCCAGGGGTTGGGAGCCCAGTTCCCTATGGTGCTTCATTACAGAGGTGAGACTTGATCAGTGGTTCTCAACCTGTGGGTCCTCAGATGTTCCTGGACTGCAACTCCCAGAAGCCTCCACCACTCACTGTGCTGGAAGGGATTTCTGGGAATTGCAGCCCAGGAACATCTGGGGACCTGCAGAATGAGAACCACTGGACTTGATGATCCATAGGGTCCCTTCCAAATGTGCTGCTCTAAGATGATGATTAAACAGAACTACTGGATAGCGTAAGGGTTTTTAGGTGTCTGGTCGTAGAGGCTGATGTTCCATAGGGGTCCCTTCCAGCTTGGCAGTTCTAATAAGATTATTATGATATCTCTACCCTTGCACCATATTTTATGGGCCACCCACTCAGCTGTGATAAAAGAGAGAGTGCTGTGGCATGCAAGAAAAAACCAGATCCCAGATGCATACCCACCCGCTACTGCTTTTGAGATCTTTATGAACCTTCGTGAAATTTAACTGCACGCTCTTGGCATCGACCAGAATTCAGAAAACGAAGTCAAATTTAGGCAGGACCACCATCAGATTTGATTATAGGCTGTTTTCACGCTGCTCGCGACTCAACATAACATGTTGGTAAATCTCCATCGCCGTAAGGATGTTTTAAGTTACAACTCCGAAATTTGGCAAGATGTTGTAACTGTTGAACTAGCCCACATGTCTTGATGCAGCACCAAGTTCTGTGCGTCTGTGCAATGTTCAGTGATTGTTGTCCCGTGTTTCAAGCTTTCTAAAGGGGAGAAATGGCTACAAATGAAAGTGTGTGGAATACTTAATAAGCTGCACAAAGCAGCTGGGCTGACAAAAGAGAGGAAGATAGGTTGCTTATAGTCACTTCTGAATCAAAGTTTTTGGCCCCTCCACCTCACACATGTCATTAACGCCAAGCCTAGTGGGAATTGGTCAGATGGAGATAATTAAATGGAGGAAACAATATTGGAGTTCCACTGTCCTGGAAAAATGTATGTGTTCTTTAGACAAGCCAAGGGAGAGAACAGGGCAGCATTTGGGACATCTTGTTTACCTAAAAAAAAAGTCCAAGTAGAAGAGGGAGAGGTTTGACCCTGCACAGGATGTGTAGGCTGCGACAAAAATTAAAATAATAAAAAACAAGAAAGCTACCTGCTAGGAAAGGGATTGGTTGGAAAATGGAACAATTGAGATTGCAGCTCTCCAAGGGAGTGGAAAGTACATGCCACCCCAAAAGAGGAATGCTCTCCTTAACCTTGGGCGTGTAGTGTACTTGGAAGGGACAGCTAAATCCATGGCCACCCAGACTTAATGCATTGTCCAGAGGACATCAGGGAGGTTCCCCCCCCACACACACACAGCCCTTTGGGATGACAGCTGAGAATACATACCAACACATCACACCCTTACTGACTCCTTTTGTAGGGTCTAATAGACAATTGCCCCCAGGATGTTCATAACAAAATTAAATAAACAAACAAAAACCTGCAGTAACATTCCATTTTATTTGGAATAGACTTCTGTAGATTCTAGCGTCTCTCATCAGAAATATAGAGTGTTGTCTTTGTTGACAAGTTTACACACATAGTTGAGTAAATGGGCAGCTTTATTTATTCAGGTCAGATTGAAGTGGACTGTAAAAACTTTAGCACTTGTCTTAATAGTGGATGCTAGCAAGCAGTAGTTGAGTGGACATCTGTGCTCTGACGAGCTGATTAATCATTTGCAGATTTGCACTTAATTACACTTGTGTCCTTTGTCCATGATTCACTTCTCACACATACAGTACACCAACTAAGGTTGATAACGGTCTGACAATGGAGGCAACACTCCATGCTTCTGATGAAGCTGGCAGAAGTCTTCGGATGAAGTGGAGTCATGTTCTAAATACTAAAAGGCACAACAGCTTACCACCAGGTGGCACCTGTTTTTCACAGTTCCTGCTAATCAAAACCTCATCAGGCACTGAGTCTGTTGTGTCCTGGGACCATTAAATCTGTCCAGATAGATGCAGCTATTCTAACAATTGAGGAATACCACTGGAAAACAATACTAGAGCCCTTTCTGATCCATCATCATTAGAGGATGACCTAGAACTCCCCAAACAACTGTCAGAAGAAGGAGAACCCATGCCAAGATATTTTGAAGTAGATCAGGCAGATCGTGGGCCCTCTGGAAGATGAAATCCTTCAAGATGCAGAGTCCTCTTTCTGAATCCAAGGGGAATGCTGAGTGTAACCATAGGAAGCACAGGTTACTTTTGGTGTGCAAGCTATCTGGTGTAGAACTGTTTGCCTGGGAAACATGGCTGAATATCAATAAGACTAGATTTGTAAGCAGACCACATCTACAGCTCACACTAATGGGTTTTCAAACCCCAGGCTTAAAACCCAGAATGCCAGAAATTTTTTTTTGGTGTCACATCTCAGGCACGTACGATCCCTGGTTACTTAGTTTCCCACAGCTTTTCCACTCTCACACTTGGGTTTTGGACCATCTTCTGACTTGTGAGTCTACAACTTATCTACAGTATCTGCACGTTTGCCACTCTTTGCTGCCCGATGGACATAGAGAATGTTTCATGCATCCTCCAGAACTGTTTTCCCAATCTAAATCATCCTTTATCCATCTGAAGATTCTCAGAGTTCTGGGTTACAGAATGTGTGCTGCACTGTGAGGGTTCCTGATAGTTGAGAGGGAAAGGCTTTTTGCAGTCTGTATGCAACTCAAATAGCTACCAAGGTCCAGATGTATTGAAACAAGTAACATTTATTTCTGGTAAATCTAGAAAATATTTAGTAGCCATAGGAACATTTAACTTCTGTCCCTCACAAAATGGCATTAGGTTTCAAGCAAGGTTTCAAATCTTGCTTGGTAAAAGAAGGCTCCCCAACGGTTGTGAACAAATTAATAATGCCCAGCTATCTCCAGTCCTTTTGAAACTGACAACAAGGACAGTGATTCTCAGACGGACACTGTTGACTGTGAATGAAAGTCTCTTGTTTGCGATAACAGCCATGGGTCAGGGGGTCTCTAATTGTCCCGTCCCACTGGATCTGAGCCATCCTGACATTTCTCCTCCCCCCCCCTCAGTTTTAGCCCTCTCCACTCTTAATTTTTGTTACTCCTCTCTTGGGACTCTTTCTCCCTCAGTAGGATGCAGGACAGGCATGTCTAAGACAGGCATGGAGTTGTCAAAGTCAGCTTGCATTTTCCCACCTGCTTAGCCTGTTGCCTGACCCCTCCCCCCCGGATGGAGACCCTGCCCTCCCTGCCTCTGTCCACCACCCCCCGGCCACCTGTCCATCCCCCCCGCCTCTGGCTCCGTTGCTGCAGCGTCCTCCCCGCCTCCTTGCATGTTATAGAGACTTCTCCAAAGTCTGGCCCGGAGGCCCAATGCAGCTGAACGGTTGGCCCCCACACATTTTCACCTCAACAAATCTGGCCCTCCTTGCAGAAAGTTTGGACAACCCTGGCCTAAGAGGATGCACCTCCTGTCTCCCTCCTCAGGAGGAATCATCATTTTCAAGGGTCCTCTACCAATCCATATCCATTCCCATCCTGGGGGCAGCACCTTCCATACCCATCTTGTCTCTACCTGTCCCTCCTTCACTATCCCCCTGACACCTTCCTTCGTTTTCTCCCCCTCTCCTGTTCCCCCATACAAGTCACATCCTTTTTCTTAGTCCCGTCTCTCTCTGAAGGAGTGGCCTTTTCTTCTCAGGCTTTCCCTTCTCCTTCTTTGGTGTTTGACCCTTCCATCTCCATCACTTGTTTTACTTCCTCTCTTTTATTTTGGCTTGTTGACGTAGTCACCTCCCCAATGTTTTGGGCTTTTATGTTCCAAAAGCTTTTCATGTTTCATGACGGAAAGGGTCAAGACACTCGCTGAGAGGGTTTATACCCTATCTGCCTTCTCACATGCACTTAATTTGACAGCATGACATTTGTTTGTATATCATCAAATAGAAGGTGTTCTGCTAGGTGGAGTATCATCAGATCTGGGCTTGCATTTGTTTGCTCTGTAATTCAACTAGTAGAAACCGTTTCACTAAATCTAGATTTAAGCTAGGCCTCCAGGAAACAGTTAGCAGTCCCTGATTATGCTACGGTGTTCAGCTGGCCTATAGCTAAACACACTTGTAACACTTTACATAAAGGATAGTTGCAAAAGCAAAGCTTTTCAGATGCTGGAGAAGGAAGTGACAGCAAATCATACCATTTGGGCATTGCTCCCCAAAGCTGGATCATACTCTGTGATGGAAAAACAGGAAAAAAGAAAGAATTGCAAGAAAATCTTGCTTCCTTTTCTTCTGCTTCAGTTGTGGCAGCTGAACCGAAGTTTCTATATTTCACTCATTATGAGAAACAGAACTAAGAGAAAGTATTCCAAGTCCAGAGATCTGACCATGGATGAGATCTCATTTCAGCAATTACCAGAGGAATGTGAAGAAGAAGGGGTTTGGCTTATCACATATAGAAATAAATTTGGCTAATAGGTCAGTGGTGTGCTACACCGTATTTGAAGTGTTGTCCCATTGCTGTTGACGCAGGGGGAAACCATTGATCCAATCCATGTTTGGGAGCAGTGGTGGTGAGAACCCTACAGATCTTTCTGTCTACCGGACCTCTGAAAATTATAATATATTTTATAAGTACTATAGTGACTTTCCTAAGCTGATTTAGCATTAGCTTCTCTGTTTATATTTTTTGTGCAGCATTTAAATTCCTTCATTGTATATTTGATGTATCTCCTTTTAATTAATTCTCAACAGTTTATAGCTGTCTTGGGTGAGCCAACAGAATACTATTTTTAGTTTGCTGGCTTTGTGGGACTAGTAGCTATGAGTTACTGGGGAGCGACTTTGTAGTGCTCTTTCTCATCGGCTAACACGATTCCCCCACAAGCATTGTTTGCTATAAATTCCCACCTCAGGGGACTATACAAAAGAGACAGTGTACATTGCATTCCAGGGTGGTGCTGTGCACTCCTTAGTCCAGCTGGAACTCTCTTTGTGCAGCCCGAACTCCATCATCTCTGTGGGAGTATGATGACTCAACCCAACGAGGTAGGGCTAGTTTTTACTGGCAAGAGTGTAAAGCAAAAAATGTTTCGACTTTCCTGTCCTACTGTGGCTGCGTTGAGTTACAGTTAACAAAATGTGAGCTGTAGAAGTGTTGATTCAAGAGTTTAGGCTGCTCTCTGGACCACATCTCAAATACAGTTTATGTAATGCATGTACTTGCTAGGGTGTTAGCATTTCAAAAGGAATATTTAAACTCCAGTCACACAGGAAAAGCATGCAAATAGCTGCACACACAGAACTTGCCTGGCTGTACCACCACAATGGAGTTCAAGCTGAACGCATCACTTGGGGGAGAACAGTTTTGGCCTTCTCATTCTAAGAGCGTAGGCTCCAGTCCAAGGCTCTGTTGGGTCTCCAGTGCAAGCACTAAACCTCCCATGTTGCTATGCCAGGGACACAAGTACAATATTTTTCTATGTATAAAACTATATTTTTGTCTAAAATTGCTAGACTAAAAATTGAGAGTCATCTTAAACATGGAAGTAAGCTAAGGAGAGAACCATGTGGTTGCAAAACTGCAATTTTGGGTTGGAAAAGTGGGACCATCTTATAGATGAAAAAACATGGTACAGTATTTCAAAATGAAGGCACCCCTCATAAGCCATTTATCTCTTGTTGTTACCGTTAGGGGACTGTTACGATAGGAGACTGACTTTTACAAAATCTGTAACGCTATTTCCACAGTTGCCAGACTTCTGATTCTAACCCTTCACTTGCACATAAATATTTTACTACTGAGTGTTTACAGAAGTATATATAAAATATCTCCTGAACAATGTAATTTGGAAGTAGGCTTGGTGAACAAACAGTAGGCGCAAATGCTCTCCTTTTAGCATCCGACAAAGTACAGTTGTGGCCTCCATGTGAAATTAATGAACATCAAATTGTTTCACTAAATGACAGAGTATATAGCATTGTGCAATGTTAGCAGAAGGCAAATAATTCCTTTGTTAATATTTTGGCAAAACACAATTAGCCTGGCTGGTGAGGGTGATGGTTCTTTTCACTGAAAGATAATGGACTTGTATTCTCTAATGAAGGACAGTAAAGAACTGGCTTTGCTCTCTTCCCCTTTCCTCATTATCTCAGTATCTGTTACTTTTCTATACCTTAATTGTCTTTGATTCCATAATACAAATGATGTTTTTCCATTCCTCTGCTCGTATATGAATTGAGACTGTATTTTATGCAAAGCATGCCATGTCTCACACAAGGCGATCCTGAGAGGTGGCCTAAAAGCTCAGATACTAAAAATTCAGAAACTAAAATCTGGGGAAGCAACTGCTAGAAGGTGTGCTGTCTTAGCTGTTCACTCCCCCCTGCACCACCACATATAGAGAGTAAGCTGTTTCAATGTGTATAACACCTCACAGTACTAGAGCATTCGCCGGGCCTAATTATGAAAAACAACTTTTTAAAATTTACAATACTGATACAGTACTAAAACAAGAGGTATCAAGAAAGAAGACATCCTTTGTGGTTACCTGAAGTGACTTTGAGTCTTCAGAAGTATGGTGATTAGAGATGGGCACGACTCAAAAAAATGGTGTTTCGTTTGTCGTTTGTCGTTTAGGGGGTCCGTTTCGGTTCGTTTTCATTTTTTGTGAATTTTTTGCAAAAAATTTCATTTTCGTTTCGTTACGTAAAGAAACGAGAAAACGAAAACGAAAAATTGCTGTTTCGTTAGCATTCATTACAGTTCAATGTATTTGCCGCAACAAAAACAAAACGCACGACAAAATTTCTGTTGTTTCAGTTCGTTTCCTTTCATTTTGGAGACAAAATTCGTTTTTCATTTTGTTACCTAACGAAATGAAAAAACGAAAATGAAAACAAAAAATTGCTCATTTCGTGCCCATCTCTAATGGTGATACCTCAGTTTACAAGTTTAATCCATTCCGAGTGCATCCTCGGAAGTCCTTCCCCACCTCCTCTGTGGCAGGATGGGGATTTACATCCAAAACAACTCTACGCATCTCAACGTCTGGCCCTTCCACTGCCCAATTTCCTGCCAACTTGGGCCAGCATAAAGGGTGCAGGGTTCAAGCTGAGTAGGGTTTGGATTTGGGATAACTCTGCTCCTTCCCTGCCCCTCCCCTTCTCCGCCTCTTTTGAGGCATTCTTCTGTCTGCTCTTATGCTGGCACAGAGTTGTGCTGGCAGAACTGATATCAGCCAGCACAGGCAGTGAGGCTTACTTAAGGGGGTTAGGCCAGTACAAGGGACTAACACCCATTCCAAAGCCACCACAGGCAGCCTCTCTTGGAGTTTGGATTGCACCCTTAGTTAGCTAGAACTGGGATTTCTACTACAGTTGCTATCATGGCGTATTTCCCTTAAAAAGATAAATACAAGTCTGTCTCTAGCTGTGATTTTAAAAAAGA
This sequence comes from Phrynocephalus forsythii, assembly GCA_029282475.1. NCBI lineage: Eukaryota > Metazoa > Chordata > Lepidosauria > Squamata > Agamidae > Phrynocephalus > Phrynocephalus forsythii. The sequence continues at coordinate 29,944,691 of JAPFRF010000004.1, forward strand.
TATTTTTTGTTTTGGCACCCCAATTAACTGAAAGATAAGCCACAAAGCCATTATTATGTCTCAGATATTTGAAACATGTAAATATTTCAATATAATGTTTGATGGCTTGCAATTCTGCTGCCGGTACCATTTTTCTGCTGCTCTGCTGATTTTAACAATGTTTAATTTTATGTTAATTGTTTTATAATTCTGAAAGTCACGCTGAAAACAACATGACTGGAGGGTTGACAAATAAGTATGAATGAATCAGCAGTAGAATAGCATGCCTTCAATTTTAACTAATTTGACTGTGTTTCTTTTTCTCCAAAGTCTGGGAAACGGTCAGACACTTGATGGTGAGATATAAGCCAGCAAAAGCAATGCTTCCTTGTCCAGTCGGTAAGGGTCAATGTAGACATTCAGCAGAATCAAAAGGAACCATATCAAACTGCAAGCGCCAACAGGGTTCAATACTCTTCCTTTCTCACTAAAAAAATAACTAATTAGGGATCCTTTAAAATGCTTATTAAATTTCAAGATAAAGCATTTCCAAAAATCTTGTCCCCACAGCCACCGGGCTTTAAAAAACAACAACGGTTATGCCCCCTTTAGCGAGTTTTCCAAGACCCACCAGAGAAGTTGGGAATTTTTTGTTCCAGTAAAAAATGCAAGCCAGAAGTCCATGGGAGCTCGCATATGATCCGGTTTTCTGCTTTTTTTCCCTAGCCCGGACTAGCTCATCCTGCGGCTTGTTGGTGCTTAAAAAAAAAAATCCCCCCCCCAAGTGCTGATCAGCTGGCCTTTGGGCTGTCAGCGCTGTTTTTTTTTTCTAGCGCTCCCTGCTGGCCCTGGGGCTGTTCTGCGCTTTTAAAAAAATCCTTGTATGTGGGAACGGAGATCCCACATCTTCAGTCATGTGATCAAGAAAGAAGAAAAGCAGGACTTTAACAATATCCAGATCTTCCCCCAGGTGAGATAGTGGCCTAAATGGTGAATGGATGGTAACTCAGTGGTAGACTACATACTTGGTGGATATTGGTGTGTCCAATGTTCAAGTGAAGCTGGGAACAACCCCGTGTCACTTGTATTTAGTTACATGGACTAGTGGTTTGTCTCAATATGAGGCAGTATCCAGTATTTGCAGAATGTTAGGGAGAGGGCACAGCTATGTACCATGGTGTCACTTTATAAATTTGTTTACTATTGTTCTAGGGCAAAGCACTGATACTCTATGGAAACTTATGGTGGCCCGCAATATTACTTTTTAGAAAAAACAACAGAGGAAAAAATAATTCTACATTTTAATATTAAAGTTAATTACTGGCCCCCTAAACTTGTTTTATCACTGTGGCAGTCTGTCAAAATAGAGAACTGGATTATTCACAATTAATGGTGCAATTTATAATTAATGTGTAATCTTAACCTTGAGCTATATGCCACTGTCACCTTTCTCGACATACTCTCGCTCAAATATTTCCTCTGAAGTAAAAAAAAATATGCAGCCATATTTCCCACATGTTTTGGGCTTAGTTGCACTGTTCAACCTTCCTTTCTAATTCATTCAGAATAAGAGTGTACAGACAGGATTACAACCACAGACTAGCGCTTCCTGGTATTTTTATTGGGTTAAACAAGATGATACACCAAATTAGTGACTGGATTTCCTGTGGGTTTGAAAGTCTCTCTTTTTGAAGTGGCTGTGCTGGAGGCAGACAATAAGGTTCAGAACTGCACCAATTGGGATGTTTCTAATTGTTCCCCCCTCCTCCAAAGTTCTCTTTCTTCCGAGCATAGCTGCCATTATCAGAGTTGTCTACAGTGAGGCTGTGGGTGGAACAAGGGAAAAGCAGAATGGGAATGGAGCAGAGAGGTTTCGTGGCACAACCTAGCATTCCTAAGCGCTTGTTGGTGTCCACCTTGGTAAGACCCACCATTGATCCAAAGCCTTGGAGTTTGTGGCACAAAGATCCCATTAAAAATGGTGCCATTTTGGAAGCATTGCCAAGTGGACAGATTTAATGATGCTTCCCATAATTCTCAATTGATCTTCCGTCCTGACAAAGGGCTTTCCCCAGAGTTCCCAGCCCTTGATTCACTTCCGACTCTTGCCAAACCAATGGTCTAGCACTGATTGTTAATGAATACAGTAGGGCCCCAGTATCTGCTGGGGATTAGTTCCAGGCCTTCCCGTGGATAATGAAAAACGTGGATAAGAGAGAACACCAAAAATCCTCAAAACTGCTGTTTTATGACAGTAGCTTGCTTTATGGCTGCTGTTTTGTGACAGTAGCTTGATTTATGGCTGCTGTTTTGTGACATTAGCATGCTTCATGGCTGCTGTTTTGTGACAGTAGTTTGCTTTACAGCTGCTGTTTTATGACAGTAGCTTATTTTGCAGCTGCTGGATTATGTATTTATTTTTTCCTTTGCCAACCATGGATAACTGAATCAGTGGATAATGAATCAGTGGATACGGGGGTCCTACTGTACTGAAGTGTTACAACCACATAGTAAATCACTAAATCATCAAAACCAAATCATCAGTCCACTTGCTGAAGGCACACTGCTACCAAATTATGACCCTGACAGTCTAGTAAAAGACCAGTTGCTCAAGAAAAATATAGAAAAGGTTAATAATTCCCTGGAGGTTTGTTGGTTGGTTTTTGGTTTGTTTTGTGAGCTTTCCCAAACACAGTGAGACTTGCCTCTCAGTAAATGTGCACAGGTTATTATAGTGTGTTTTTAAAAATAAAATATCAGGTTATATATACAAAATGGATCAGAATGGGATGTAAAGCAGAAATGGGCGATTTCATTAAGTCCATATACCCCAAAGGAAGGGAAGGATGACTGGGTACTCGGTTCAGCACCAGTGTCGCCCGGAGGGCCGGGGAGGGGGAGTTGCCATAGTCTACAGGAGTTCTATCTCCTTGACCAGGCTTCCTGTCTCCTTGGGAAAAGGTCTAGAGGGCTTGTATTGTGTGTTGGGCTCACGAGACAGACTGGGGATTCTTTTGGTGTACCGCCCACCCTGCTGCGTACCAACAGTCTCCCTGCCTGAGCTGACGGAGGTGGTCTCGGACCTGGTGTTGAGGACCCCCAGACTGTTGGTACTGGGGGACCTCAACATCCATGCTGAGGCTACCTTAATTGGAGCAGCTCAGGACTTCATGGCCGCCATGACAACCATGGGGCTGTCTCAACATGTCATCAGCCCAACACATGAGAAGGGTCATACTCTGGACCTAGTATTCTCAACGGGACTGGGAGATGGTGATTTGGATGTGGAGGGGTTGGTTTTGACTCCATTGTCATGGTCAGACCACTTTCTGGTCAAGTTTAGGCTATTGGCTACTCCGACCCTCTGCAAGGGTGGGGGATCGATTAAGATGATCCGCCCTCGGAGACTAATGGATCCAGATGGTTTCCTGAAAGCTCTGGGGGATTATCCGTCTGATATGGTCGGCGCTCCTGTCGAAGCTCAGGTCACCCTATGGAACAGGGAAATGTCCCGGGCGGTTGACACGATCGCACCTAAGTGCCCTCTCCCCTTGTGCAGAGCCCAGACAGCTCCTTGGTATACATCTGAGCTGCGGGAAATGAAGCAGGAGGGGAGACGGCTGGAGCGCAAGTGGAGAAAATATCACTGTGAGTCCGACCGAACACGGCTTAGAGCCCATTATCGGGCCTATTCCGTGGCGATACGGTTGGCAAAAAGGCATTATTTCGCAAACCATATTGCTTCCGCAGAGTGCCGTCCAGCAGAGCTGTTTCGGGTGGTCCAGGACCTTCTTCAACCGAGAAATACAGTGGAGGTTCTGGACAACTCATCAGCCTGTTGTGACCACTTTGCTGCTCACTTTGAGGGAAAAATCGCTCAGATTCGCAGGGAATTGGACTCCACTATTGATGCAGATTCAAGGGATGTATCCAGTGTGCCGTGCTTAGGTCCAGTTTTATTGGATGAGTTTCAATTATTGAGACCTGAGGATGTGGACAGGGTGCTTGGATCTGTCCGTGCTACCACCACACCACTCGACCCTTGCCCTTCCTGGCTAATTGAAAGATCTGCCAGAGGGGTTCGCACCTGGGTCCAGGAGGTTGTTAATGCATCCTTAAGAGAGGGAGTGGTCCCCACCACCTTGAAAGAGGTGGTGATTAGACCACTCCTAAAAAAACCAAACCTGGACCCAGGGCTGGTGGTTAACTACCGTCCAGTAGCGAACCTCCCTTATTTGGGCAAGGTGTTGGAGCGGGTGGTGGCCGGGCAACTCCAGGCACTGCTGGATGAAACGGATTTTCTGGATCCATTTCAATCTGGTTTCAGGCCGGGTTTTGGTACAGAGACTGCCTTGGTCGCCCTGTATGATGACCTCTGCCGGGAGAGAGACAGGGGGAGTGCAACCCTGTTGATACTCCTGGACCTCTCAGTGGCTTTCAACACCATCGACCATGGTGTCCTTCTGGATAGGCTGGCCAGGTTGGGGGTTGGAGGCACTGCCTTGCGGTGGTTCCAATCCTTCCTGGCTGACCATGTCCAGAAGATGGTGCTGGGGGACAGTTGCTCTGCCCCGTGGCATTTATGTCATGGGGTTCCTCAGGGCTCTATACTGTCTCCCATGCTGTTCAACATTTACATGGAACCGCTGGGAGAGGTCATCAGGAGGTTTGGGCTGAGGAGTCAGCAATATGCTGATGATACTCAGCTCTACCTCTCGTTCTCCACCAATCCAGGTGAGGCGGTTTCTGTGCTGAACTCGTGTCTGGGCCAGATAATGGACTGGATGAGGGTTAACAAATTGAAACTCAATCCAGACAAGACGGAAGTGTTGTTAATGGGTGCTTTGCCGGAAAGGTTAGAGGGCCATCTTCCTGTCCTGGATGGGGTTGCACTCCCCCTAAGGGACAGGGTCCGCAGCTTGGGGGTGCTCCTGGACCCTGGTCTAACTCTGGAAGCCCAGGTGGACTCGGTGGCCAGGGGTGCCTTCCTTCAGCTGCGGAAAATATACCAGCTTCACCCTTACCTAGATGAGCAGAGCCTCATGACAGTTACGCATGCACTGGTAACATCCCATATTGATTACTGCAATGCACTCTACGTGGGGCTGCCTTTGAAGACGGTCCGGAGATTGCAACTGGTTCAGAATCGTGCGGCGTGGCTGGTAAGTGGTGGAGCCGCCAGGGATCACATCACGCCGATTCTGCGTAACCTGCATTGGTTACCAGTTGCTGTCCGAGCCCAATTCAAAGTGCTTGTTTTGACATATAAAGCCCTAAACGACTTAGGACCTAGATACCTGAAGGACCGCCTCCTTCCATACGAACCTACCCGGCGATTAAGATCGAGCCGGGGGGGGGCTTTTGAAAGAGCCATCCCTCAAGGAGGTGAGAGGGATGGCTTGTAGACAAAGGGCCTTCTCGGCAGCTGCTCCCAAGTTATGGAAATTGAGATCCGCCTGGCGCCAACACTGATTACATTTCGGCGCCAGGTAAAAACCTTCTTGTTCCAGAAGGTTTTTAATTGATACAATATAGATTGTGGGTCCGCTGATGACAATTTTAGGATGATAATTTTAAAGAAGGTTTTTATTACTGTTTGATGATTTATTGATATTTTATTTATAACTATTTTAAATTGTTTTAATTCTTTGATTGTAAGCCGCCCAGAGACCTTTGGGTAGTGGGCGGCATATAAGTTGAATAAATAAATAAAATAAATAAAATAAAATTGCCAACCCAACCAATTAACCAACCAACCTAAACAAAAAGTGGTCAGCATTTCACCTTGTGCTGAAGGAAAAATGCACTTCTGTGGTAAGTCATGCAGACCTATTATAAAGGTGAATGATTACCCCTGGAAAGCAGCTTTTCACCTTTTATTGCCCTGGGCTCTTTTTTTAGCATTGGGGTCCTGGAGATTTGAGGTACACACTGTTCATTCTTTATCTAAAGGAAATGTTGCTTAGCCAAATAATATTTCTATCCATAGTCTTTAATCCCCGCCCCCTCATCTAAATGGGAAATAGGAGATACAGTACCTAGACACGAGACCCAGTAAGTGTTAAAAAGCTATATTTAATTGTACTTATGGAGAGACAATAAACTGTCAGAACAGAGAAAAGTCAAATACTGTCTTGGAAATGTAACTTTAAGTATGGCATAATTCACTCTGTAATATCTGTTTGACACAATTTGTATGAGTTAAGAAAGACAGACTGTCTACATAAACCTTAAATGGATTGCCCTTTGTTGCTTTAAATCAAGATTCTTCCCATTATTTAAACATAGTTTCTGTGCTCAATATTCAAAAGGCCAGTATAACATAACATCTTGATGAGAAGATACAGAGATTCAACCTGTTAGAACTCAAACATTAAGCTACATAAGCCGCCTAATTGTATTTTGTAGAAGGGTCAGGAAGAATTCTCCAGAACCAGAGTGACTGTAATGTTATTGAAAGCTTCATAATTCCACAGCTGTTTAGTCCACATCTTATTTACTGTATATGACAACAATCTTAACAGCATACTTTGGTGAGAGCAAGTTCAATGGAACTTAGCCGGTTTATCATCAAGTAAATATAATCAGGACTGGGCAACTTGACTCTCATTTTCTCATTAAACCAGCCTGCAAAGAAGGCTAATATAAATGGAGCCATCTCAATTAATTATTTTTCACTGGTGCTGCTGTTATGTACAATAGGCTTGGGGGGGGTCCTTAATGAAATCCACAAGATCTACCATTGATTATCTTCCAGTTTCCAATCTTGGCCTCCCTGTAATCATTTGAAAACTGCAACTTAAGTGGGTGGTCATTAATGGTTAAGAGGTTCTGCTCCGTCTTTCAAAGTTGGAAATAGTTACTTTTACCTCTAGGACACTGAGAATTTTTAATGGGAAAAAAAGATTTTTCCAAGCCTTACCACCCATCTTGATTCAAGAGTTGTCTTCCATTTCACAGAAATAGAAAATTATCAGTTAACAAAATGTATTTCTTGTAGAGATGGGTGCAAAGTCCATTGAAGCACATTTCATGAAGTGCTCCACCAGGCACCACAAGTGCCGCTCTTTGCCTCCCCCTGCCCCAGGCTGGCTGGCCTACTCACTGGTCTTCACATTGTCAACAGGGTCCTTCTTCTCTAATGCCACATCAGTCATTGGCGGCATGGGGAGAACCCCTGTTCCATCTCTGCATCAGAGTGCACAGCTGCCTGAGGAGGTGGGGACGGGCCAGCCCAGAATGGCATGCCAACGGAGGAGGACTCCGGTAGTGTGCAAATACTAGTGAGTGGACAGCTGGCCTGGGGGGTGGGGTGGGGGGAGCTGGAGTGCGCTTTGGCCCCATCTCAAATCTCTTGCATTTTTAAAAAAATAATTTACTCATTATACCTGGGGTTCCGTGTACACTTTTGTAGAAATAAACCCTGGTCAGTTTAGTGTGATTACCTTTTGGATAAGCATGAAAAACACATGGCTACCCATGCAGACAGTACCAACCTAAAGAATTGCACAGCTGTTCTCTCTCCCCCCCCCCACTTGGATGGATTTTCCATGGTAGTAAAAGCAGAAGCAGTGGATGGTGGGAGGAGTGTTGTGTAGAGAGAACATTAGTACCAGGTATTCCTGACCCTTGACCGCTGCCTGGCTGTGGTTCTGGATTGGACCAGGACCAACCAGTTCACACTCAATCCCAAGAAGACTGAGGTTCTGTTCTTTGGGGGTGCCCCAGATAGGTACAGTGGACCTCTCTCCAGTCTGGATGGGACTGCCCTCCGTCTGACAGAACGAGTGAAGAGTCTGGGCATTGTCCTGGATCTGGCATTGTCCCTGGAGTCCCAGGTGGCTGCTGTGTCCAGGACAGCCTTTTATCACCTTAGGCTCATTGCTCAGATTTGCCTGTACCTTGATGGGGACTCCTTGAGAACGGTTGTGCAGGCGCTGGTCATGTTGAGGATAGATAATTGCAACACTCTCTACATGGGGCTTCCCTTGACCCCTATTAAGCCGACTGCAGCTGGTGCAGAATGTGGCATCCAGATTGGTGGCTGGTGTGGGCAAATATGACCGCATCACCCCAATTCTGACTCACCTGCATTGGCTACCTGTTGCCTCCCGAATAAGGTTCAAGGTGCTGGTTTTGGTTTACAAAACCCTCCATGGCTTGGGTCCAGAATATCTGGCAGAGTGTATTTCCCAGAAGTCAGAGCTGGCCCAGCCCACCTGAGTCTCCATGGCTTTCTCGCTCTGGGTAGCAACCCCCAGAGAGGCCCGTAGGATGGCAACAAGCAATCAGGCCTTCTCAATGGCTGGCCCGGCTCTCTGGAACCAATTGCCAAGCGAGATATGCCAGGCTCCTTCCCTGGCATCATTCAAAAAAGGCCGTAAAAACTTAGCTTTTCAGGGATACCTTTTGCAATTGTTAAGGTGTGTTTCTGATTCCCCCTGTGTTTGTTGCCTGTTTTGTTTAGTATTTTATGCCTCTTGCTGTGTATTTGTTTGTCTGTTTGCCTTGCATTATTTTTTTATAATCTTTATTATTATTTGTTGTTCTTTCTTATGGTACTTTATGTAAACCACTCCAGAGTTCCCTTTGTGAAAAATCGACTGTGGCATACAAATGCAAAAATAAATAAATAAATAAATTATTCCTATAAAATTTGGTGAACAAGATATTGTTGATAGCATGATAAAGACTCCCCTGAAGTGATTCCTTTTGGGGGAAGTATATTTTACTGAAATCAGTCCTGAAGAAATCCAGCATGTTAACTAAGCTAAAATGGGGCTACAATGTGCCCAAATCATTCATAGAAAGCCAAAAAGTAGCAAGAAAGGAAAGATTTCCTGTTTCTAGATGTTCTGGTCTTAAAATGTTTATATCTATAGATAGACTTGTGAATATATGCTCCAAAAATGCAGCTCATGGGACCAGTTGCAGGCTGTGATGATCAGTGACTAGGAAAAAGATTAGTCAACCCACCAGGAGATGACATCATCCAGCAGGGGGAAGTGCTGGTGATCTAAAAGTTGTTCCTTCAATCCTGTGCCTTACAAGACGCGTGCACAATTGTTAGAAATGGGCATGAAGCACTTTGTAGCACTGCATGCTGAATCATGAGCTGAGCCATCATCCATTTCCCCTCCTGGGCCATCCACTGGCATCAGCGCTGCACCATGGTCCTCCTACATTGATGGTGTACCAGTCATGTCTGGAACTGGGGCTGCTCTTTTCTGCCTCCTCAGGCTGCAGGCTGCAGGCTGCTGACCAGTCATCACCTGTCGAGGGGGGGGGCCTTTGCCACACCCCACTTCCTCTTTGGTTTTGCCAGTAGTCTGAGTACAAACAAATTTTGAAGCTACCTTGGACAGCCAGAGTCACTAATGTGGTCATACTACATCGTATGGATAAACAGCTAGAAACTCTCAATACTGTAAAGTAAAGGAAATTGCAATATTTCAGTCACATAGTGCATAATAACAAATACCATCTGCTGCAGGTTATCTTTCAAGGCAAGATAGTTGGCCCGGGCTGTAAAAGAACATTCTGGCTGAAGAATTTAAGCCAGTGGTTTGCAGTGGGCACAAGTTATCTATTTAGAATAGCTTTAGATAAAAACAGATTGTGCTACTGATTGCCAATGTTCCATGAGGACATGGCACATGAAGAAGAAGTAGTAGTCTGAGGAGGTGGGGAAGGGCAGCCCCAGTTCTGGACATGACTGGCATGCCCCCAGTGTCGGAGGACCCTGGCGCAGTGCTGCTGCCAGTGAGTGGGCCTCTGGGTGGCAAAGGAGAGGTGAGGATGAGTGCGGCTCCTGTGGTGCTGCGCTCGTGGTTTGGCAGGAAGAGCTACAAAGCTGTTTCACTTCCACCACTAGTGGTACACACATATTCCCCACTTCTCTGGGCCTTACAGATTTATAGAAATGTCTGCTAGTATGAGGTAATGGAACTTCAAGAGAGGTTTTACCCATCAGCTTGTGTTCAGCGTTATGGCTGGGCCGTGGACAAAATGGGGTGTTTCTCCCTTCCTCCTCATTTTGGGGGGAACCCCCCTCTCAGTTATACTCCTCCTAGAATTAGTGCTCTTTTTCTTTCTTCTTTTGCATCTGACACCCAAAACACTAGCTGTATTCCAGCGTTTTTCAACCGCTGTTCCGCGGCACACTACTGTGCCGTGGGATCTTGGCTGGTGTGCCGTGGAAAAATTCTTCCCACACCAGCAAGGCAGCGGTTGTGTAATTCCTCCCCAGTTCTGAGACGCGGTCCTGGGGAGGAGAGTGGACTACCTTTCCCGGCATGTTTTGCTTTGTGCGCCGAGGAAAGGCTGGCCGTGGGCGGGGAAGGAGGGAAAAAAAGGAGGAGGAGGAGGAGGAGGAGGAGTCTGACTGGAGAGCGAGAGAGAGCCGGGAGACCTGCAAGGGTGGGCGCGCGACCTTGCCGAGCCAGGTAGGAGCGGGCGTGCGCACCCCTCGGCGGCCCTTAACAATGGTCTTTTTTTTGTTGGGGGGGGGAACAAAGTCGGCCGCCGGTGCGCCCAAGCCCCCCTGCCCTGCGGCCGCCCGGGAAGAGGACGCGGGGAGGTCGGGGAAAGAGGGGAGGGGAGGGGCAGCAGGCCACCGACCAGATGCTCGGTTTCTTCCCGCCGGTGCGCCCTCCTGCCTGCTGGCCGACTCCGGGGCTCCGGCAAGAGGCGAGGGGGGGGGAATTCCCAGCGCGGCCCACGCCCGACTGTGTCCTGGGTATCTCGCCGCCTGGCTGGGGCTCGGCGGAGAGGCGGGTGGTGGTGGGTTGGTGCCGTTTCTCCTCCTCCTCCTCCTCCTCCCTGGGCTGCCGCCGCCGCCTCCTTCTCCCCACAAGTGGCTCGGGAGGGAAGGCGGGGAGCGGGGCCCAGCCGGCGGCTGGGAATTTCCCCGTCAGCCGAGCACGTCGGGCCCACAGGGGCTCCGGGCGGGACAGCGGCCGGGGAGGAGGAGACAACGGGGCCGTCGTGAAGCAGCAGTTTGGCCTCGGAGGCAGCCCGTGGTGGCCATCCGTCCGTCCGTCTCCTTCCACTCCCACCCCGCGACCAAGACCACCCCCGCCGCTGCTGCCGCTGTTAGTGTCGCCGCCATGGAGGTCGAGGTGCCACAGGTGAGGCCAGGAAACCTTCGTCTTGCCCGCCGGAAGGGGCGGGGGGGCTCGCCAAGGAGAGGGTCCCCAAGGAGGAAAGAGAGGCGGTGGGGGGAATGGTTCGGCAGAAAGGGTCGTGCCCAACGTTTTTTTAAGTTTCGGGTCGCGGCAGAAGGGACGAGGGTGTTGATTTTTTTTCTACTTTGCTTGAAGCATTCGAAAAGAGGAGGCAAGTGTTCCTCTGAGCATGTGCAGAAGAACTCTGCTCTTTTTTCTACTAAATGTGGCATTACAGTTATGTGGCAGGGATCCCGAATGCTTCAGATCTGTTTGAATTTATCACCACCACCACCATTATCATATAAGAGTAATAACCTTTGAACTGCAAGGGACCCTATGGATTTCTCGAACCCAGCCCCTGTTAAGGAGGCCCAGTGTGGGGATCGAACTCCCAATTTCAGCCTCCACAGCCAGAGATCAAAACCGGTTAAGCTATGCAGCAGTCAGGGTTTTTCTTGTTCTTTCTCTGTTTTAAACTCTGGAGTTAATTGGGGGGGGGGGCGGGGCGGATGAGGAACATGGTGGAATACAGGTTTGGAGTGAATCCCTAGGCCTAGGGCAGCGTTGGCGAACCTGTGGCCCTTGGGAGCCCTTTGTGTGGGCACAGAGTTAAATTTTTTAACATTTTCTAATGGTGGTGTGCCTCGTGATTTTTTTCATGAAACAAGTGTGCCTTTGCTCAAAAAAGGTTGAAAAACACTGCTGTATTCAGACCAATGAAGCTGTTTGGATGAACAGCGAAACGTTTCTATCTCTCAAAAAAGAAGTCCAGTAGCCATGACTCAACTTCCAGAGTGCATACCTAAGTGCTTGCACATAGTCTCAGAATCTTCCCTTCTGTCCTCTTTTCATAGTGAGTGAGAGAGAAAAGTGAGAGAAAAGTGAGTACCCAGCTTGCTGGGGGGGGGGGCAATGTGTAGCCTGCACACTGTAATTAAAATTGTAAACCACCCAGAGACGACTTGTAGTGGTATGGGGTGGTATATAAGCAGAACACATGTTTCTTCCCTTCCTGCTTCTGAGGACTCTCCCATCCAGTCACTCGAGTGAGATCTTCAACAATTTCAAAACCATGTGTTCCCTTCGAAGCAGAACCCTCTTCTGCCTGTTTGTCAGTAAGCGACCTGACAAAATGAATGGATTCCAGCAGTCATAAGGACATAATTATGTAGCTCTAGGCAGATTATCTTCCAGAGAAGACAGTGATCCTGTTTAATAAAACAGCAGGTGTTTTACTTTGTCAGTTGCTGGCCACACAAACCAGTTCTTTTCTTCAATCTCTCTCTCTCTGTCTGCTCTTTCCCGCTAACTTGTATATGTGCGTGAGAGGTAGAGGAAGCATTGCGAGAAATGGGAAGCCTTTTGACCAGCGCTTAGAAATTGCTAAGTGCAAAATAACAAATTACAGTACTTGTAAGGAATTCCTTTTTCCATTAATAGGCACAATCTCTCCCTCCACCACCCCCCGGCATGAGGTAATTAATGCAGCTATGGAAGCGGCGGCAGCTCCTTGAGCCTAATTCACAAGGTGTCATTCCCTTGCTCAGGCATGTGACCAGCATCTCACTAACTGGCCTCAATTGGCCACTGCAACTTGCACAGTTCTGCTACTGTGCGCGGAAAAACAACAGAATGTTGGCCTTTGAAGGGATAAGAATTATGACATCACCACTGTAATTTTCACAAGGGCTAATGGCATTCCTTTTGTGGCATAACATTTCGTTCCTCTCATGATTTATAGGTGTGTAGAGAATCTTCCATATTTAATGTGGTGTTGACTCATGCTGGAGTCTCATGCTCTGTTGTAGGGAACAGGAAAAAATGTGGTTTTTTTAACTATAGGTGACTGGGTTGTAGAACTCAGGTGTATATTTGTTCTCAATAAAAGGACCTTTTGCAACTTGGAATATAAATAATTTTGGTGGTGTTTTTTAATGCAGTTGTCAGTAACTGCTGGGGAGAGGCATGGCCTAGGAGTAGTTCTGTGGAAATTTCATTGTAAATGTAACAAAATTGTTCAAATAGTGCAAAACATGTTTTAATGCACACGACTCAATTTGCACAAAAGGGTGATGGCTGCCATTTTCTCGCATGGACACTTATGAACGGGAAGTCCTGCAGAGGTGCTCATATTCCTGTCCTTACGTGCTTGTTATATGCATTTTGCTTTACAAAGGTACAGACACTAATTTTATACACAGCTTGTGCAAATAACGGAGAATCCAATGAATAAAAATAGTGCTCATTGTCTCATCTGGGGGCAAGGAATTGTCCAGGGCTTGAAAATTCCTACATGATTCGAGACTCCCTAAACGGGTGAAAACAAAGAACTTGGCAGATTTTTTTCCCTTTACCTTACTCCTGATGAACAGTTTTCATCCATTCTTCATAATATTCCAGGGCTCTGCTCTCATATGGAAAAACAGGTGCTAGGGTTAAGCCGTGGCACAAATCAAGCCCTAATTGATGCCCATAACATGGTTTAACTCCTCTTGTACTGCTACATCATTTCTGTAACAGCTGTAAAATGATGCTGTACGGAAAATGCCATCATTCCACTTCTCAGTGGAATGCATTCCGTTTGCCCAGCCAAGGACTAGAAATTATGAAGAGTACCCATGCGTATCACTTTTGTACGGGACATTTGAATTTTGCATCTTCTTTTGCTAGAGTAGAATTTAAAATATCTTCCCAGCAAAAGCAAACCGCACCACCACCCCATTCCCGCTTGCTTATTTTTTAATGGTCACAACGGAAAGACACAAATGCTCTAGATTTTCTGTTGTCTGTTAATTCAGGAACCAACCTACACGACACAAAACTGAAATACTTAAGAGGGACTAACAGATTAACCTAATGTTCAGTAATGCAAACAAACCTTTCCATTAGTGGGTTATTCATCATCTGATGTCACTTATCTCCAACTGTTCTTTAAGATGAGGGTGTTCTGTGTACGGCACTGCAGTGGGACCTTAGCTCTCCATGAAGGAGTATCAGACAGATATAAATCAGATTAAGTTTAAAGTTGCAAACACCAGCAGCTCCCTGTGAAACTGCTGGAAGTTCTCAATAGTCAGTACTTTGGAAAAGCCAAGCTACTAATGTAGGTGGTTCATCAGTCGAGCCTCAAAGTTCATTGTGTACAAATAGACTTTAGATGGAAAGACAGTGTCTGGTTTAGGAGAGAGGCCTTTCCTATCTATTCCTCATGGTATTGCCTTTCTTTCCATCTAGCACACGTCCAAACATTCATGTTTATTTTGAATTGGAGGGGAGGGAAAAAAATCAGCAGAACATTCTCCAAAACAATTAGCAAGTCAGCCAAAAAAACATGCGGATGCCTTGTGACTGCAGAGCAGCAGATTCTCTCCAGATGGAAAACCTCAAGACATTTCACACCTGATATGTAGCGATTTTGGCACACATTCATATAATGTACTTCTCAGCAAAATAATGGCTACCGTATTGACAGGCAGGAGGCAGTACCAGGATTCCGAATGAAGGACCATTGCGGGGAGCTGTCTACATCCGCAAATATCTATTCTGAAAAGTGACCGTCGGTCCAGGCCCATGTTCATTGGTTGCTCTTGTTTGTGTGTTGCTTGCCCATGGTTGAATGTGCTGCCGGGTTGTGTGGTGCAGTGTCTTGTGTTGCCTCCTGCCATTTAGAAACAGAATGCAATGACTGGAATCCTATGATTTTTGTCTACCAGTGTGTGCCTTTCAGCAGCAAATAACCATACATTAAGAAGTTGGCATACATGTTTCTTATCACACACTGACTACGTGAGTCATTCTGCAACAGAAAATGCCTACTCTGGCCTCTGATGTTGAAGCAATTGATCCCTAGATTTTGCACCACTTCCATTATCCTGGTAGCAATTTGGTCAGTCTATCTATCTATCTATCTATCTATCTATCTATCTATCTATCTATGTTTCACATATTTCAGGGTGGGACATTGCAGGCCCCAGAGTCCTATTTTGCTGTAGAAATCATATGGAATTGGACCTACTAGCTAGGAATCCAATGGCATCAGAAAAAGAAACGCTTGGACAAAGGAAGCTATTGACCTATATGCTTTTACTAGTCTCAACTGGAGTAGACTCATTGAGTCAGCTGCTGAATAGTGAGCCAACACTTATGCATTGTTCCAGTGAGTCTTTTCCACTTGAAAGTATCAATACAAGTCTGGCTACTGGAAATTCCTTTTGGGACACTTTTTTGTTCCAGCCAATATAATTCATTGGGGGAGGGGGGTTATATATTTTCCAACTATTCATGATGTAAAAAAGGAGAAGTCACGTGTTCTGGTTGTCAGTAGCCTTGCTGCATTTCATGTGGACAAAGGTCATGGAATTCTCAGTGAGCTGAGGAAGTCCGAGGCATGTACATTAAAACTTAAGCACAACCCTGTTCCAAGACTGTTTTAAACTTTTCTCAGGGAGTCACAAAATACCCTCACAACTCACTCAGTGCAAAGTACATTTTTCCGTGTATAGGACTATATTTTCATATAAAATTGTTAGACTAAAAAAAAAAATAAGGGTCATCTTATACATGGAAGTGAGCCAAGGCAGTAGTGAAATGATAATTTTGAGTTTGAAAAGTAGGGGGTAGTCTTATACATGGGGGCATCTTATAGATACAAATTTGGTGTTGTTTTTTTTTTAAAAAAATCCTGGTTCATTAAAGTTGCTTGAATCATAACATTGTCACTGCTTTTATTTCATCCTGTCAAGTGAAGACATGAGCTTGGGAATACCCTGAAGCAAATGGTGAGCCATTGTGTGAGACAGAGTGCAGGACTGGATGGGCTTTGGCCTGTTCCAGCAAGGCTGTTCTTATATTCTTATTTCTTATCTCTCCTGAATCAGACAGGTGCATTTGCTGTGGTTTGGCAGATTGGGGCCACAGGTGTTGTGTGTGTGTCCCGGATTCCTCCTCCTGCCTCCTCCTGCGAGTTCCGACTCAGTGGAGGTAAGTGCCCATCTCTTGTGCATCATTTTTGGAGTATGGACATGAACAGGATATAATCATCTGGGAGCACCTGCGACATTTATGAGCGGGAGGACCAGCTATCCAATGCAGAAGGGGGGGGGACTGTAAATGCCAATGGACTAACACAATATAGAATGCAAGTCATGAGACTAAGCTCTGACTCCCACTAAAATGCTTTAGCAACTTCTGGAGGTCTAAGGGTGGCACATGCCCTGTGCAAATGTACCTCCTCTATGCACCCCAGCCACCAACTTTTTTAGTTAATGATATCCAGTTATAGACTTTACAGGGAGCACAAGTGCTACATTTCTTCCTAGGGCACATTGTTCAAGTCAAAGCCAGAAGCATCTTGAACATCATGCTAAGTCCAATCTCATCACTCATGCTCTTCAGCCAACAGGTTCTTCTACTGCCTGGACTTCTCTTCCCTTTAATTTCCTCCCATCAGCTGTAACAATCTACCCTTTTTGTTTCTCATTTCATGATTAAAATATTCTAGCTTCCTCCATTTTATGTGTTCTGTGATTTCTTGGTCTTCACAGTAACACTGATGCTTCTTCTAACCAAAGCCTCCCATCCTGTCATACACCCACATTTCAAATGCTTCTACCTTTTTTATAGTTGCCTGCGTTAACTTCCAGATTTCCATGTCATCCATTAGAACTGAGAGTTCTCCCGGACAATTGTTCCAGAATCTTTCCTTGACAAGCTACTATAGACAAGTTATAGTCCCCAAAAAGTGATTTTTTCCATGGCTCAAGAACTGAACATTATGGGTCAGGGCAGGTTGTTAGGTTCATAAAGTGAATAAAATGTCCACTCAGTCTCTACTAAGAGGACATTCAGAGCAGAGGTTTAATTTGTGTACGGGTAATAACATTTTCTCTTTGTC
Organism: Phrynocephalus forsythii; assembly: GCA_029282475.1. NCBI lineage: Eukaryota > Metazoa > Chordata > Lepidosauria > Squamata > Agamidae > Phrynocephalus > Phrynocephalus forsythii. The sequence continues at coordinate 29,961,731 of JAPFRF010000004.1, forward strand.
TCTGTCTCTCCCTCTGTCTGTCTGTCTGTCTGTCTGCTCAGGCATATGTCTATACATACACATGTCTCTCCTCTGCAAATATATGTTAGGGGGGGGCATGTATGTTACTGTATTTAGGTTTTTGTTCTGTTTTAGAATTTGAATTTTATCCTGAACACAAGGAAGACCTACTGAAAGTAAAACTTTTCCCATGTAAAGCACCAACTTGACACAACAAAGAAAACAGATATGTGTGCTTTTTGTAAACATGGTTTTCCCCAAGAATTGGTGTATTTGCAAAGTTCGGAAGGCCACACGTTTCTGAACATAACATTTGCAACTGGAATGCAGATTTCAGTGCATCCTAGTGAGAGTATCACTCGCAGATCATATTGCATAACTACTGTGGAGAATGCAGGATTAAGTGCTTTCTCTCCCCCAGTGGGTAAACAGCAACACCCTAGACTGGCATGCTGGGACACAGAGTCCAGTCACATGGCCCAGCTGCAGTTCCTGCCTCTGTGCCAAAAACTGATGGAAAAAAGCCCTCCAAAACAGGAGGAATCTCTGGCCCAGCACTATGATTTCTAATTCCATGCTATCCCATTCATATCAGTTTACACACATACTTGGTGCTACTTTTGGGGAAGGGCTGCTGTCTATAAGTACCCATTTCCAATTATTATCCCTGGAGCTAGCTTTTCAATGAATTTTGCAAACACAATTATAACTGCTCAAAGTCTGCACTGTAAAAAAATACCCATGTGATAAATTAGGAGCAATTATTCAAACATATCTCAGGCTGGATATTTCACAGACGGTGCTTGTGTCCGTTACATTCCACATATCAGAAAAGCACTGGCTACAAGAATCTATTAGAAAAATGTCCCAACAGGTCCCTGCACTTCTAAAGTCCAGCATTCAGATGGCAGTTGTCTCCAGAACCTTGCCTTCTTAAGTCTTACACACTGGAAACAAAATAAAAATAAAAATAAAAAAGACAAAAATGTGGTGGAACCTTAAAGACTAGTTTCTATATTTATTTAATTTGAGTTTTCATGGACCAATCCACTTCATCAGACAACTATAAATTAATGCAATCAAATGGTCCTATTCTTATAAGCTCTACTTAAGTCTTATTCATTCATTCATTCACTCACTCACTCTTTTATTCATTCACTCATTCACTCACTCCCCCATCCATCCATCCGTTCAATTTATATATTGGCCTGTTAGAGCAGGCACTACTCTAGGTGATTTACAAGATTAAAACTTAAAACTCTCAAAACATTGAGAATAAGAGAAAAATCATAAACAATATAGTGTTACATGGGCAATAATTAAATCATTAATATAAAAAGTCATAAAATCTGGGATTAGTAAAAATTGATTGGTGTTCTGGTTTCTTATAAGCTTGGAAAATTTACTTCTACAAACAAACTTGTTATCTAACTATTTACAACGCCCTCAAAAGGTATTCATTAATGTTGGCATTGGAAACGAGTTTAATTTGTATAACTTCCTACCATTTTGCATTATTGTTTGTTTTATTTCCATTTCTATTGCCTTACAATTGATAGATAAGACAGTGGCCAGAACCTCAACTGTATTGCATATTTCTGCTAGAGTAACACTAATGGAATAACTCATGGTGGTGAATTGCCACAAGTCAAGAAGTCAGAGTATGCATTTCCCATTGCACATCGAGTCACAGGACAGGATACCAGTACCTCTACAATAGGGAATACCTCTACTAGTGTCATAACTTCTGGCAATTCAGCAATGTTGATGATATTATGCTGAGAGGCTAAAGTAACAAGATACTTGTCAGTGGTGCAGCATTTTAAAAGAATCCACTCAAATGTCTAAAATGCTTTCGAAAATTAAGAAGCATGACTAGCTAGCTAGCTAGCTAAATAAATAAATAAATAAATAAATAGCTATATCAAAAGAAGAAACAATATAATCTCTACTTATTATCCTTCCCCGATGACTTTGTTATGCCCTTATGACTAGGAGATGGGGACAGTGTGTGTAATGGCTTCCATGTGCAATTACGGGTGCTTTTACATGACCCCTAAAATCCGAGGCAAAGGGCTCCCAGATGCAGAGCTTAAAATTGTTTTCCCACCAGCTCCGGACTTTTAAAAAAAATAAGTACAACCACGTCCACCTAAGCGCGTCCCAGCACATTTTCCAAGTACCTGGTCTCCGAAGGTGAAAATTTCTGATGCGGATTGTAAAGCAGTGAGTGCCGGGCTCTCCTTGCCTTGTTTGTTTGTTTTTTGCCCCCGCCCCTTTAAGAGACTGGAATGCTTCCCGGGGCAGCTCCAACTGCAGAGCAGAGGTGAGCCTGCATTCTTTTCTCCTTTTTTTTTCTCTCTCCCCTCACAGGAGCAAGGGGTGCAGAGAGGTGGGAACACAGCAAGAGGAGCAAACCCCCAAGATCTCTGGTCCAAATTTAAGTTGCCAGCGGATCTTAGGGGTCGTGTAAAAGCGCCCTATGTTAGTTGCTGTTTCCCAAGCTGAGTTTATTACACTCTATCCCACTATTATTTTGTAGGCTTCCAAAACATGCAGACTTTGATATATCCCTTTGATATCCGTCAGTGAGGTTGGTTCTGAAATGTCTCTAAATTCGACACTTTTTTGCATTGCCAATTGTAAGAAATCTAGCTGTCATGTCCTGTTCTTGTCATGTTTCTGGAGCTGGCTGCTAATGACATTATTTAATATCTGACTGCGCTGAAACATTTTGCCATATCTGATTCTGGTTTGTACAACTTAAACAGTTGATAAATGATATTCTTTGCTACTGTGCTTTAATGATGAAGTCAGCCTTTTTAGTAATTTACAATGTTATAATATTCACATAATTGAACTGTTTGCCTCCATTATTATGTCATGTTTTGAAGTGATCTGTTATAATAAAGCTATATCTAATAAAGCTTAGATATGTTTTCCTGTTCTTGCAATAGTTATGCTGCAATCAAGGAGAAATTCCTTTTACCTAATATGTTGCTACAGCAAACGCACAACATGATTTATTTAGGATTAATTTATTCTCATATGAGGCTCTTCTTTATTAATCATTAGACAGCTGGTGAAGGACATTGTATCATCAAGCTTTCAGAGGGTAATATTAGTCTCAATTTTTATTAGTGAATTCTTGTTTTATTATATCAAATGTGGCTTGCATTTGTGGTGTGTATTTTCTTCCTTTTCTCTTTTATTTTAATTTCTGTTTAAGTTTTATTGGCTTTAAACCCAACAGTCAATCCCAATTAGAATAGATCCACTGAATCAGTGACAACTTGATCCCACTCCCCATAATCAAAACCAACACAGCCAAGGATAACACAATGCTTATGCACATTCTGTCAACAATTGAACTGAGAACACAGAGGCAGCCATGTTGACCAGTATCCAAAACCGATAGTCCAATAGTTCATTTATCAGTCCATCTAACAGAAGGCTAAATCTTCTCCCCTAATAAATAATGTGCCAGCTTTCAGCATTACTAGACTGTTTCATAAAATGCTAAGGCAGTACAAAACTAAATTAAATAAAACAGTAACTAGCACATACCTGAATTGGTACAGTGGCCCTCTTCCCATTCTGGGACTCTCCTCCAGCTGGTAGATAAAGTGAATAGTCTGGGCATCATCCTTGATCCGGCTTTGTCCCTGGAATCCCAGGGGACTGCCATTTCTAGGGTGGCCACCTACCAACTTAGGCTCATTGCCCAGATTAGCCCATACCTTGGTGGTGACTCTCTGAGAACGGTTGTGCAAGCGGTGGTTATCTTGAGGATAGACTATTGTAACACTCTTTACATGGGGCTTCCCTTGACCCTTTTTGGTGGTTGCAGTGTGTGCAGAATGCGGCAGCTAGATTGGTGGTTGGTGTGGGCAAATATGACCGCATCATCCCAATTCTGGCTCTTCTGCATTGACTACTTGTTGCCTCCCGAATAAGGTTCAAGGTATTAGTTTTGATTTACAAAACCCTAGATGGCGTGGGACCAGAGTATCTGGTGAAGCGTATATCCCAAAGATCAGCTTCAGCCCAGTCCACCACAGCATCACAGGCCCTCTTGCTATGGGTAGCCACCCCAAGGGAGGCCCGAAAATCCTCTACTCAGTCGGGCCTTCTCCATAGTTGGTCCAAACCTCTGGAACCATCTACCTAGTGAGATAAGACTTGTGGAGTCCCTGTTGGTATATAAAAAACACCTTAAAACCTGGCTGTTTAAAGCTGCCTTTGACCATTGCTGAGACTGTTGTTTTGTCTGTTTTGTCTGTTTGTTAGCCTATTGCTTGCTGCCGTCATCTTGTTTCTGCCAATCTTAATTTTGTTATTGTTTACTGTTACCTCTGTTCATATTTTTGCTTCTGGTTGTTCACTGCCCAGAGTTCCTTCGGAAAAGTCGGGCGGTATATAAATGGAAATATAAATAAATAAATAAATAAATAAATAAATAAATAAATAAATAAATAAATAAATAAATAAACAAACAAACAAACAGTTTATCTGCACAGTGGAGTACTTTTCCATCTGTTCCACAAGGAATCACACATCATCTAAAATGTGAGGGTTGTAGTTTGGGAGAGTGCTTCTGGATCTGTCACGATCATGGTAGACAAACCATGTCAGGGAGGTGAAGCAACTCCAGCACAACCCCTCCTACTCCCAATGAAGTCAATACAGATTTTTAAAAATGGAGCTGTGCTCAGAGGGAGCCCTTTCTCCCATTCTATTCCTCAATACCTGGCTATGGGACACCCCACAGCAAAACCTTCATGAAAAAGATGGCCAGAATAATGGAAACAACAGGATGTAACAGGAGAGGAAGGAGATAGCTGTGTTGGGTGACATGGAGGCAGAGCCCATGTCTACTGCCATCAGCAGCTCTTGGGATGATCATTGGCAGTTTCTCAGCCCAGTGGAGAAAGTAGCAAAGCAAAGGAAAGTGTTCTGCTTATATATAGAACCAGAGTGCTTAAAACACTCTCTTGGTGGTTTACAATTTATTAATGGAGGCTACACATTGGCCCCACCCAGCAAGATTGGTACTCATTTTACTGACCTCAGAAGGATAGAAGGCTGAGTCAACCATGAACTGGCTACATGAGCACAGTTCTAGTTGCAGTACAGCAGTTTAACCACTGCGCCACAAGGCTCTTCCGAAACATTACCTCTTAAACTTCAATATTATTTACTCTTTCTTTCTTCATTATATTCAGCTGAGAAATAGACGGAATGTTCTGCAGGCAGTCCTGAATACTTCAAACTACTTTATAGAGACAACCCAAACATAACAGTGGAAAGAACTTCGCTACGATGCTTTCCAAATAAGAGAGTTTGCAATTCAGCTCGAAAATGCAGTTTTCTTCAAGATTTTACAGTTGTACTAGTTCATTTTTTTTTATCACAGACCATCTCACTTGCAGTAGGCCTTTAGCTGGTGACAGCCTTAATAGGATTAGGAGATCAAGTATGACTATACCTGAAGTTTGACCATAATGATATCAGGTCATAAAGATCATTACAAATACATGTCTACTTCCAAGTTCAGATATTAAGGAAACAGAACCAGAGCAGATCCATTCAAGTAGGTAGAAGTACAGTAGTCTTAATGAGTCTCCTACTCCTTCTCAGAGAACAAGCTTGTAACACTCTTATACGAAAATATTGAGTTCATAGCAGAGTCCTATCAAAATCTTGTCAGATTAAGCCCCGCTGAATTCTTTTATGCTGATCCTAGAGAGAAACAGATTTTAGGAGGACCTAGCAGCTCTGCTTATATGAAATTCTACATGAGCGGCAGCTTCCCATTCTTTTCTATGGGAAGAACTGTTGGGGGCCAGAACTGGCAATTGGCTTGCCCTTTTCAGAAAAAAAAACAGATGGTAAGCAATGCACATCTTTTTTGTATTTGTTTAAAGAATACACTTGCGGACTGCTCTCCGCCATTTGTTACAAAACAAGCACAGTGTACATAGTTTATATAATTACTTTCTCCAACTCTCTCCCGTTCTGGGAAGCAGAAATGAAAACAGTGACACGTACCTAAAAGAAAGAGGAACCGCAGTCTGGAAAGGTCTTGTTTATCATAGCTAATCCCCTGCATTTTGTTGGAAACGAAAAGAAATTCTACACCCAGATCCTTCTCATAATCACTTTGCAAATCACTTCCCATGGTGAGATTGATATTATATCCCCACAGAAAAATGAGATGTAGTTTATAAGAAACAAGGAGCAGGACATCTTTAACTTTTTCTAGTTTGGTTTGAAAATATACAAATTAGCTTCCGGTAATACATACCGATAATACATATCACACGTGGCATTTGCATGATCTCTATATAAAACAGGATAGATTTTCCCTTGCAGATGTTGATTACAGATCCCCATAATCCCTGATCATTGGCCTTTTTGGTTTTGATTGTGAAGGTCGGGATCTGTGAGCATCAAGACACCACAGGTTTCATCCTCCTTACTGCAAAATATTTACACCAAAATTCCAAGAATCGCTTGTCTAAAAGTAAGACAACCCATTTATCCTGGCTTGGTTTGGTCTAGACCATGAAAAACAAGGGTTGCTATATAGCAGTTTTAGCGAACCCATGGCACGGGTGCCAAAGGTGGCACTCGGAGCCCTGTCTGTGGGTACCCGACATCACCCCTTCACAGCCACCTGGATTCAGGTTAAATTGCTATATTAACACTTTGTGAATAATTAGTGGGTTTTGAATTGCAGTTTGGCCACTTACTCTCTAAAAGGTTCGCCATCACTGCTCTAAGATCTGGTGTGCCATTTGGGGCAATTTTTGTATTCATGTGCAAGGGTATTGGTTTTGATTTAGTGACTCTGGCTGTCCAAGCTATCTTCAGAATTCGTCTTTACGTCCACATTTAGAGTGGTTCCAGCTTCTGGCATAATGTGTCTTCAACACCACAGAGAAGTATGCTGAATACACAGGATGAAAGTATTCAACTACAAAATTGGATAGATAAGTCCCAGTTTGTCAAGACTTGCCTCATTTTATGGAAGGAATTTCTGGCTTGTTCAATTCTACAATGGATTTTGCATGAAGGGTCCTGGTTATTTTTGACAAAGCACCCAAAGTATTTATGATGATACTCTCTCAATTATATCACTGTCAATCTTGAGACAGTTCTGTGAACCATTTTGTTTTTTACTAATAACCATCCATTTTGTCTTCTTCACGTTAAGTCCCTCCCCCACCTAATTTAGCCATCATCATCACCTGCTGCTAAAATGCAGATGGAACCCCCACTGCTCAACAATTCTCTTTTAAAAAGCAATACCCTTTAAACTGGATTTCTTCTAAGCTTGAACATGACATTTGAAATTTTAATTCATTCTTTTTGCAGGTGAGAAAATTAACGTGTTAATGTAACCCATCAGGCTGTTAAGAATGGTGGCAAAATGATTTAATTCATTGAGTGAGCGCTATATAGTTTGGCAATTAAAGTATTAGTTCTGGAATAAACAGTGGGATTTACTGAAAACGGCATGCGGGTTATCATCACTAACCCCCAGTGACATATTTGTTATTGACTTTCCAAAAGAAGCTCTTTTTAAAATAACATATCCAAGTGGAACAAAGCTGTTGCAAAAGTATCTTCTTCAGCGTTGCTCGTTTCTGCATCTCCCCATTGCTGAGACAACCAAGGCCTCATCCGATATGGTCAGTGCCTTTCCCCCTGCCCTTGCATATTGTTTTGTTCATCCTGAAAGAGTAGTGTTTTCCCCGCCCCCAAAATGTCTGCTTGTGGGTAGAGGATAATTGTGTAGTGCCAGTGCTTCCTATGGGGAGGTCATTTCCACATTGGCTCTGAAGAGCGATTTTTTTTTTAATGCTCCAAAGTTGCAGCAAGGAAATGGATTTATAAGGGTCTTGTTCTGAGGATCTTAAAGAGAATTGATTTGCAAAGATGTGGCTCTTACAACGCAATCCAAAGGCAAATTTCAGTAAACTTAAAATCTCCTTTAGGACAAATTGGCATCATTTGGAGCTGAAGTTTTGCCTGTCTCAACAAGTGTCTTTTTTATGTTTTCACATTGTTTTGCCCAGTTTCCTTCCCACTGAACTTTTAAAAAAAAATCATGTGCCATCAAATGAATTATGGCAATCCTTTCCAGGGGTTTCCAGGTAGAGAATATTGGAAAGTGGTTTGCCGTTCCCTTATTCTGGGGGCATCCTGGAACTGTACAGCTTGCCCAAATCTACACAGTCTGACTAGACTTTGTAGGAAACACTTTGGGGAAACGAACTCCCAGCCTCTGACTCTGGAGCCAGAGGTTTAACTATAAATCCCATATTACTGTTTTTGGCTGGCAAGGTTAGGATCCAGCACATCTGGGGACTGCCACAATCTCTTCTTTCCGTTCCCATACCTCTGTACCGATTAGCTACATACTTTTGCTCCATTATTCATCATATGCTGTCAACTTGCACTGATTTGGGAGTGCCAACTGTCTTTTGGGAAAAAAATAAGGAACATCATTTTAATGTCCACTAGCAAGCAAGTGGAAAATGTTCCCACAGAATTCCTTATGAATGTAATACAATGTTGGGATTGTTCAAGTAATGAATAAAGAGCACAGGGTGAAAAGAAACATTTGTTTTCCACTTAAGAAAAGCATTTTAAACTCATCAACTAACATAAAGTAATCATGAACTAAATGGGCCAGTTTTCCTAGATCCATTTGCATTGCTACCCTAGGAACAATATTAATAGTTCATCATGGCCATAAAATTGATCTGTACTATGCATAGGATCTTGGGCACTGGGCGGTGTTTTCCTTATTATTGCATATGCTGTTGTCTTTTCCCTAAATTCTGTCCATCTTCTGGTACTAAAACATGAACTGGCTGGTTGTGCAAATGATACCTCATAGCTCTATTGTACTGTCTCTACTGTGTTTTGTTTTTATTTTCTGCTGCCTATTCATTATTTATTTATTTATTTATTGGATTTTTATACCGCCCATCTGGCAGCGAGGTCACTCTGGGCAGTTTACCACAATTAATAAATTCAAATAATTCATACAATAAAAACATTAAATACAGTAACATAATAAAAATAGAAATAAAAGTAAAATTAAGATTAAGACAGTTTCGAAATGAAAGCATATAACAACATAGGAGATGATTTTTATAAATGCACTTTGAACAGTTTTCAGAAGGAACATGGGAACCAAGGCAATTCGTTTAGCAATGGAGCAACACTCGATGGCGCATACTTATTATTGACCATGAAGCCATATTTGGAAAGTTTGGTCAAATTTCTAAAGGGAGACTAATAAGGGGACAAGATTGCATTTATAACTACATGGAAAGATCTGTAGGTGTGGAAAAAGCCATGGCAGAAGATCCAACAAACAACATTGAGTCCTGGGAGAAAAAGAAACCATGAACTAAGGCCAGTCTATCTGCCATTAACAACATCTTGTTGAGCCTGGATTCATTTCCAGACACTCTTGGAACCAAATACTGTATCTGGTTTGACCTTTAACATCTCACTTGACTCTACAGAAAAGGAACATCAAAGGTGATTGTCTCCGGTTTAAAGGAGGAGGCTTCACCCTAAATCACCAGACATTCCACAGCTATTTTCACATAGATCACAAAAAGTATATTTATTGGAGAAGGACTGAATCTTCTGAACTGAACTTTTGTACACACAACATCCGTAACTGGAAGTTATACATGTACTTACATACAGTAGTTTGGCAAGGATGCCCCCTCTCTCCTCTCTTGTTTATATTAACCCTGGAGGTACTCCTACACGTTATAAGGAAAACCCCTGGTATCCAAGGCTTACAGAGCAAAGGAGAAGTTTATAAGGTACAAGCTTTTGCAGATGATTTGTTGGTAATTATGGAGAACCCCCAGACCTCCCTTTTAGAACTCTTGAAGTCCTTGGAGGCATACTCTAAAATCTCTGGATTAAAGGTAAACAAAGAAAAAACATTGTTGCTCACCAAAAATATGACCTCACCTATGGTCGAAAAACTGGTAAATCAATCGGGTTTTCAACATGCCAGTAAGGTAAAATATCTGGGTATTACTGTATCTAATCGTTATAACTCTTTACTTAAAGATAACTATGTAAATGTTATAAAAACAATCAAAGCTGATCTCAAACTTGGTCAAGACTCCAACTATCCTTAATGGGCAGAATTGCCGCAGTTAAAATGAATGTTTTACCTAAACTGCTTTTCCTATTTCAATCCTTGCCCATATTACCTAATTTTAAGATCATTACAGATCTGGAAAAAGTATACGTATATTTATATGGCAAAAGAAAAAAGCAAGGATTAAAAATCTCTATCTACAGGATAGAACCAAAACTGGTGGCTTTGCCCTTCCTAATTTAGTATTATACTATAAGGCCGCTGCCATGACCTGGATTAAAGACTGATTCTGATGACAAACAAAAGAATTTTGCAGCTTGAGAGTTACGGCCTAGATAAGGGCTGGCACTATTACATGTGGTACAAGGGCAACATACCCACTCTCTTCAAAAAACACTGGATAAGGAACGCCCTATTTAGAATATGGTTATTGATTAAAAACAATTCTACCCTAAAGTACCACTGTGGCTATCTCCTCTGGGAGCGACCCATAGCTCCCCATATAAGTGAAACTCCAAAAGTTATAACTTATAGACACCTTCTGAATGTTGACCTTTCATAGAAACCACTAGGGAAATTAGTATCAGAAGGTTACAATTTAGATTGGTGGAAGTATCAACAAATATATGCACACTTCAAAGACCTCAACAAAGAGGGGGGATTTACGACTACTGATACTTCACTTGATAAAATACTTTCTTCCGGCGATGCTAAGCTGCTTAGTAAATTTTACACCATATTGTTAAATGAAAAAATGATTGATACACAGGTCAAAGACACTATGATAAGATGGGCAGAAAACTTTGGTTATCCTATTCATCTAAACAAATGGGACTCTTTGTGGAATACAGTTAAAATCTTTAAATCTATTTCTTTTAAGGAAAACTGTTATAAGATGTTTTATAGATGGCACTTTGCACCACACCGATTATCTAAGATGTATAATTGCTCACACAAATGTTGGAAATGTAAACATGACTGCGGTACTTTTTACCATATGTGGTGGACATGCAAAGAGGCAAAGGCATATTGGAAAATGGTAAAACTATTTTTAGAAAGATGTTTGAAAATTAAGATAGAGCTTAGACCAGAACTTTTCTTATTAAATATAGTAGATATAAATATTTCATATGATCAGAGATATGTACTTCACCATGTAATTGTTGCTGCAAGGATATTGTATGCGAAATTCTGGAAACAACCAAACGTGCCAACAGAGAAGAATATCCACGAAAAGATAAGAGAATGTATTGAAATCGATAGACTTTCCGGCTATTTAAAGGGAGACTATGATGAGATCTCTCGGAAAAGATGGCAAGAAGTAACAAACTTATTAGTATTGTGATAATATTTGGCAAATTATCAATATGTTATATTACTTTTCTTCTACTTTGCTTGACATATTCAATGTAAATTTTAAATTTTATCCCTCCCCTTTTTCCCTTTCCCTTTTCCCCTCTTCAAAAACCCAATAAAACTATAAATAAAAAAAAAAGTAGTTTGGCTGATAATTAACAAATAATAATTAATTGAATTAATTATGAAATAAACAGTTGCAAACAGTGGCTCTTGAAACCAGACTGCCCGTCAAACAAGTTTGTAGGTTCAACAGGTCTGCCAAAAGAAAAAGAAAGCAAAGTGTTCAGCTTATATATTGCCCCACAATGCTTAAAGCACTCTCTGGGTGGTTTATAATTTAATTATGCACCCCTCACATTGTACCCCTCTGCTCCAGCAAGATGGATGCTCATTTTACTGACCTCGGAAGGACAGAAGGCTGCATCAACCACAAATCAGCTACCTTGGATTGAACCCTAGTAGGTCATGAGCAAAGTTTTGGTTACAGTACTGCTGTTTAACCACTGCCCTGCAAGTCTCCTGTCATCAATTTCTGGCATTATGATTTTAGTTAAACATGGTGGTTGCATTTTTTTAGTTTGTTTTGTTTTTAGATCCTAATGTTTGGCTTGGTTTTATTTATGTATTTATTAATTTATTTGGCTTGTGATGTATTTACTGTAGATGTTATAGTTTATGCTATTGTTAATTTGATTTAATTTAATATGATTTTATTTCTGTTTTGGGGATTTTATTGATTCACATTGTACTGTTTTGTATTTTATAACTTTGTAAATAACCCAGAATGGCCTTTTCGCCAGATGATTATGCGGTATATAAATCGAATAAATCAAATAAATATGCTAGAGGCCTAAATGTTTCTCTGCTAAATTATATGTAAAATAGGGGTTTACTAAAATACCTGCTTACTTACCATTAAGCCCCATTGAACCCAGGGAGCTTTATTTCTGAATAGACATCTATTTTGAAATGCCACCGTTTCTCACAAATGAAAAAAAAATTAAAGAGAGAGACATATGAACACAATATACACAGCATTTTTTCTCAAAAGATATGTATCACGAGGTAGGCACCTGACACTGAATTCAAAATAATAAAGGTGCAACATTATATTCTGTAAGAAAATCATATGGATTTTATCCACCAAATTTTGCCCCAAAGGGCCACTGACTTTTTTGGTCCCAGACTGAAGTCAGTAAATCTCCCCCACAACATTTCCCCCCCCCCCAATTAGATACCAGGAGAATTAGGATGTCAAATAACCACCATTAACAATGAAAGGGAGACTGCTCAGTTTGTGGCCTCTTAGGCAGAGGGCGTAATGATGATTAACAAAAGAAAACCTCATTAACATTACATCAAAAGTGTTATACTAGGTGAAAACATAATTGAAATGAACAGCTCCTCGTCCTGCATTTTCTTGGGCTGCTGCCAAAATCGGATGGTGTTATTTGAGGCCCAGTTTCGGCAGCATCGTTTCCAGGGTGCTTTGGGAACTACATAAATTACCTCCAGGGTGTAGGCTGCCCACCGGTGCACCCATTGCCATGCTGTGGTGGCTGGTGGGCCAGGACGACAGGGAGGTGCCTCCTCTCAGAACTGAGGGTGGGTGTGCTCCTATGCCAGTCACAAACACTCTGCGCGGGCAAGTTTTATATTCAGTCCATATTATTGCTCAGTTCACTAAACCACAAGCATGCTGCCTGATGTTCACACAGTCACAGGCTTCCCAGAATGCCCTTCCAAACAGAATATGTGTTCATTGCCACTACCCTTGAGGCCAAAGAAATGTGAAGGAAAATAAGATTCATGTTTAATCTTCTGTTTTAAAATCTGCTTCTCTTGTCTTAAGGAAGCTGCTTCTATTTGAGAAATACCTAACAAAACTTCTGAAAAAGTTCATTTGTTCTGAATCCTAAGTGGATGATTCCAACCAGAAATAAAATGCAGGTAAGTGCTGTCATTTTCACTTGTCCCATCAGCAAATAAATAAATAAATAAATCTTGTTTTTAAGAGGAACAAAAAGGAGCAGAGAGTCGTGGGGAGGGCACTGTACTGGGTGAGACAAGAGGAACCTCTTGTGGAAGGTAAGGAACATTTTTGATACTGTTGGTGTAGAATCCAGTGCTCCTAAAAATTCAGAGCAAATGATTTGTCTGGAAGAGCCCAGATCTGTTCTGAGAGAAAGGAAGGTATATGTTGGTGCATGCCTCATTAGAACACTTCTAAAGAAAGGTGAGATAGCAATGTAACATCAATAAATACTGAAGCTGCAAAATAGCTGTTTTAATAGATTGTGTTTCTTGTTCTTAGGTCTGAAACCATCAACCTGCAGAAAGCTCAACGTGTGAATTTCAATGTGTACTGACTCCTTATGAAAATGGTACATAGATATAGACAATTTTGAGTGCACCTCAGAATCGCATTTGACTTTCCTAGAATTACGTCTTGCCATGGCCACGGACTTGCACAACACTGGCTCTTTGGCTTGAATATGGAGATCAGCACTGCCTCTAGAGTCAGACATCACCATCATGAATGTATGCGTGTGTGGAGGGGGCTTTACCTTTTTATGTTTTATTCGTTAAAATACATTGGTATCATCTTTAAATTAAATATAAAACAGAAGAGCATATAAATGTTCTTTCTCTTTCTCTGGAAGCTTTTAGTACTATAAAAAAAATCTCAACCAGTCTGGTATTGCTCTGGGGCCTGCCACCCCTCCTACCGAGATACCGCTGCTGCCGGGCGAGGTAAAGTTTAGAAGGTTAGTCACAATTTTTCAAAGATTTTCCACTTTAGAGAACAAAAAGTGCATTTATTTACACAGTAGAAACCAAGCCAAAACAAAGCAGAAGAACACACTCCCAGACCAAGGGATTGGGAGTTGGGTATAAATGTCGAACAATAACAGTTCATTGTCAGGCCACACACAGTACAACCCTGGTTTTTTTTTCCTCATTTGCAAGGTTTGTGCAATGGAATAAAGACTAAGAGAAGCCTTGACAATCAACTACAGAGCACAAGAACATGAAGATTTTCCAATAACCACCTGAACCAGGGGTCCTCAAAGTTTTCAACCAGCGGGCCGGGCCACCACCACCCAGACACCACCGGGGGCCAGATCACAGTCCAAAAGCAGCTGCGGATGTTGGCTTGCTCACAAAACAGGGGGTAGGTGGGGGGGTTGCAATTGGTCCCAGGGGCCGGATTCAGGACCTTGGGGGGCCGCATCCGGCCTCGGGGCCTTAGGTTGAGGACCCCTGACCGGAACATTCTTGATGATGGTTCTGCTCCTTTAGCTTGCAAGTGGCTTATTTCTGTCTAATGCCAGATTAGGTCTACGCATGTCAAAATATTCCTGTCTGTTGCATTTACAGTCCACCTTTTCTCCAAGGGGGTCAAAGCTGTGCACATGGTTCTCTCCCTCTGTTTTATTCTCACAATAGTCCATGAGTTAGGGTAAGGCTGAATGGCTGTGCTCAAGATCAGCCCAGCGGTATTTCTGGACCATAATTTATTGCATAATCATTTTGCCTCACTTCTGAAATTTTATAATGGTCATGGAGCAGACAACACAATCTTCAGCCTATAATAGTTCTGATCTCCTGAATGTGTTTTCTTGCAGTAAGAATGATCTCCTGGCCTTTTGCTTTTTGATTCTTATTGCAAAATATTCTCCATCTATAGGCATCGCTATTAACTTTCAGGGTCAGGTGAGGAATGTGTACTCCCGTCTCCCAGCCTGTGTTTGCTTTCTTGCAGATGTCGCTCAAATATAGACATATTACTTAGTGTAAAGCATCTCATGATTAAAAAGTTGTAAACCCTTTAGCCCACCTTGGGTAATGTAGGATTGCTGAGAGAACAACATGTTGAAGGCAAATTTACTTTTTTGCTATACCACGTCTTATAACTTATTTGGGTTACAGGTGTTATGGATAATTTGCTTACCCCAAATAACAGACGGCACTTTGTAGAGAAGCTCAAAGGTTTATTTTTCGAAGCTGCAGCAACGAGAGAAAATGCCAAACAAAGTGCGGTCTCTGCTGTTGAATTTTGAAACACTGTATTTATTCCCGATGCAGGGTCCCTCTCTCTCCCTCTGGACCAATCCCAGGCCACAGAAGGCTCACAATCTACCTCACAATCTGCTGTCTTTTTCCCTATCGATCACTGCCCCGCCCCGCGGGGAACCTCGGCCACTTATTTGGGCCTGCCCCCGGAGACTTCTGGACCCTGCTCGGTTCCAGGACGCCTTCGGGGAGCTTCCTGGCGGTTTGGCTGACAATCCGGCTGAAGCCGTGGAGGACCAAAGGTTCGATGATGTCTCCCGGGCTGTCGACCGGATCGCCCCTAGGCGCCTTCTCCGTTGCAGAGCGCCCTTCGCCGTGGTATATGGCAGAGTTCAGAGCGATGAAGCAAGAGCGGAGAAGGCTGGAGAGCAGTTGGAGGACAGACCGGACGGTGCTCAATAAGGCTGCAGTTAAAATCCAGATTAGGCGCTATACTCAGGCAATCAGGGAGGCCAAAACATCTTTCTACTCCCTGAGAATTAGTGAGGCCTCGAACTGCTAGGTGGAATTATTCCATGTGGTTCGCGACCTCACTAATCCTGGTCTGGTAAGGCCTCCTCCTACTGAGTTCAGTAGTGAGATTTCTGCAGCATTTTTAAGAACTAAAATAGAGGCTGGTCTTGACTCCTGTTGCCCTAGTCTATCCTCAGCATTTCCCGATGCTGCACCCCCTCGGTCTCCTCGATTGGTTGAGTTTGGGCCTGTTTCCTCGCTTGAGGCCTCCAGGGCCTTGGCCCATTGCCGGCCTGTGTCCTCCCCCTTCGATCCTTGCTCATCTTGGCTTATCAAAACTGCTGGAGGGAGCATGCTTGAATGGGCTTCAATCATTTCCACTGCCTCCTTCAGGGAAGGGATTTTTCCCTCGCGCCTGAAGGAGACAGTGGTGAAGCCCATTCTGAAAAAACCTGGCATGGCATCGGATGAATTGGCAAACTACCGTCCAATCGCCAATGTTCCCTTCATGGGCAAGGTTATCGAGAGGGTGTGCAATTTTAAAAAAAAAACAACTGATACATGTATCTGCTCTTGTAGGGCCATCAGCAGAGCACTAACACCACCTGTCCCATTAAACCCTCTGGAAGCCCCCAAAAGTTGGCCCTGATTACCCCAGATTGAAGAGAACCCATGTCCTAAGCACTCTTGATCCTAGGAGTAGTAGATCTGCTCACAGTTCAAGAATGGTATTGAAAAACTGGAACATGTCCAGAGGGGCGCAACCAAGATGGAAGTCAAAGCTTTTAAGAATAGGGGAGTGAGTGGGGTGAATTTAGACCAGAGAAGAAAAATTGAGAAGTGGTGCAATATTCTTGTATTTGAAGGATTGCCATGTGGACGTGAAAACAGGTTTCTTTTCTGCTGCCCCAGCAAGTAGCACCCAAAGCGATGGTCCAAATGAGGAAAACGGAGGTTCCAGCTAAGATTAAAAAGAATAGCTGGGTGCTAAGTGCTGTGTCACAGTGGAGCAGGTTATCTTATAGAAGTTGATAGATTCCATAGACGTTGAATGTCTATCCATTAGGGATGCTTTTAGATGGACACAGATTACAACATTGGCAAGAGTTTGACGAGATGACCCTTCGGAGTAAACTCCAATTGTTCTGTGATTCCATTCTATGAGAAGCAAAGATTCCTCATCCTTGCAGTACAGCTACGGCTCGAAAGAATAAAAATAGAGTTGAATACTTACTCATATTGGTTTTGCACATTGAATTATCATTTAGAAAGGCACATGTCTGGTTCTGAAAATCCTGATTCACTAGACGCAGTGGTGGCGAACCTTCAGCACTCCAGATGTTTTGGACCACAACTCCCACAGTCCTTTGTCATTGGCAGTACAGGCTTGGAATTCTGGGAGTTGTGGTCCAAAACATCTGGAGTGCCGAAGGTTCACCACCAAGGCACTAGAGAGTAAGAGGAATCAGAGGTATTGGGAAAACTCTGCCCCTAGTGACATCCTGTCTGTGCATTCAGTAAATTCTGACAAGGATTATTTTTTAAACCAACCTGCCATAATTGTACAGTCTAATCATACTGACTGTACCTCCCCAGTAACTGCACTTCTTATAAGGCAGTGGTGGCACTGTCTCTTCAAAAGGTTCAGCTTTTCCCAGGACAACATGTTATTTCAAATAGGCCGCCCTGATTAATTCATGCAGGCAATTCTTTTCATATGACGTTTTCCAATCCAAGTGCTCTTTACCTCGTCATCTCCTCAAACCCAAGCTAGATTGGATGGCACAAGCTTGGTCTACGTGTCAGTTTTTGATATGAACATTTCTATGCACAGATGGTATTTGTTCAGATAAAAGCTTCATCAAAGGGGAAGCGAAGTGGGGAAAACCAGGTGGGGAGGGGAAAAGACAGCTTGGCAGCAGAAATCTTTGTCAAACACAAAATAAAAAGTGTGCCCCTCAATATGCAACATAAGAGATATCTGAATAAAATCCGTCTGTGTTATGATGTGTTTGTCTCCTACTGCATTGCTGTCGGGGAGCTGAGTTTTAACAGAATTCCTATTTGGACACATCTCCGTATCCCCCCCAAACAGCACGACCAGTGGCCATATTAGCTGGGAAAGTCTGGGAGGCAAACTCCAAAACTGGAACCTTTTTGCAAGTTCTGGTTGTAGGCATTCTGTGCAAATACAACAACGGCATAAACAACCATTGAGTGTACATATGATAAATACTGATTTAAAAGAGGAGAGGCAAGCTTGAAGCTGGTCAGATGCTAAGACCAGCCATCACAGGGTGGTGAGTAGTAAAAATGCCTCCTTCGCCCCTTAACAAATTTTATCTGGCAAAAAAAGGGAAGGCAATGAGAAAAACCTGTTGAAGAGGCTGACTTGGGGAAATCTGGTCTCTGCAAAATCCTCTGAGTGAGGCAGGGTGGAGGCCAATGAAAAGCCTTGTCTGGAAACACCCCAAGTGATGTTGAACAGATTACTGTTGAAGTTTTTGTGTAAAGCCGACGGCCAAACACCAAGCATCATGAAATAAGAGCATGAGGATTACTGCTAAATGAAATAGCCTTCCTCTACCAAATTAGTTGAGAAGAAACGTGTCTTGAGGATTACTGCCGCTAAATGTTCGTACGACTGCAGCCTTCCTCTACCAAATTAGTTGAGAAGAAACGTGTCTTCCGGAGGCTTGAGAGTTGTTGAATGGTGTGGTCTGCAGACTTGGAGGCAATTCAGAATCCCGTAGCGCAGACTTCTTGACAAGGATTCAGGATTAGACACAGCATCTTCTACTCGCATTACCCTTCCGCGGGAGAAAACCATTTTGTTTGCTTGTGAATGGGAGATGGAAAGAAGAGGAACTGAACCTTAAGTGGCTGTCCTCTAAGTATTCTCCCAAAGTACTAGGTCTTTGGGAGTTTAAACCTCGATTCTTCCTGACCCTACATATGCCACCAGCATTTTTAATGCTTGATAGAGCCACCAGGAATCACAATATGAGGGAGGAAGAAAAAACACCAGAAAGCCCAGTTAAATAAGCAGTGCAGGTGTCTGTTTTTCTCTTTAGTTAACAGCTGTAGCTGTAGAAGTCACAGTCAAGTTTAGTCTGTGCAAGCATTACTGTATAGGTAAAAATAAAAGAAAGTAAAAATAAAAAATATAAAAAGACAAAAATGTGTAACTGTTCTATTTTAATGTGAGCTTTCATGCCCAAGTCCGCTTTCTCAGACATGAAATAAAAATGAGAGAACAAAATGACAGAGGTCCTTGCATCCTTTATAGCACAAGCGTCAATGGAATACTGTATACAGTACCTGTATAGCAAATAGGCTACCATTCCATTAAAAAAATCCATGGATTTTCTAAGCAAACAAACAATATGGAGCTCTGTATTTTGATGCCATGTATAAATGTTTGCCATGTTATAGCTCCTTCTTATTATGTCTGAGGACGTGCATTTGTCCACAAAATTTCACATTAAAATCTAATAATTCGTTTTTAAGCTGCCACTGCATTTTTGTCTCCTTTATTTTTCTTTTTCTTTTATTTTGTCTTTAATCTAGAATAGTTAACAGGTGATGCCTTTAGAGAATGTCTTCTGCTTAAAGACAACCACTCATGCCTAGGCCGTCTTTCTCTTCCTCTCCACAGAAACCCTGTAATGATTGTTAGTGGAGGGTTACTCTTAATGAGAGTACGTTAATAATGTAGCATCAGGTCATTCAAATAAGTGTATTGATTTTCTTCCCCATGCTGTGCAACGTGGCCTTTTGCCTCCCGCTCTGCCAAGAAAGGGGCTGGGGAGTCATTTCGTTCTTGCATGCGTCTCGTGTACAACCATCCTTCTGCCTTCCAAATCCTGGGGAATCTTTTTTTAAAGAATAGAGGAGTGGCAGTGTGTATATGTGCTCCTGCTGGGGTGAAAGAGAAGAAGAAATGGGAATAACAGTAGAAATGAGCTTCAGCAGAGTTAAGAGGCTGCCATGGCGGTGGGTAATACAGCACAAGGGGAATCCTTGAAGAGATAATTAAAAGTCTGAAGAGGAAAATGTCACCCTGATGAGTAGCAAGAGAAAGGAGCACCCGGGGAAAGAGATCAAATGAAAGAAAACAATATTTTTCTCTAATCCATTAAAATCCACAATTAAAAACCAACACATTTGCCCCCCCACCCCAAAGACAGATTGCTCAGCAGCGCCATTTTCTTAGGCATGCCGTACACATGAGTGCGTATGTAGCACCTGGCCTGCGGGACAGCAAAGGCCTTTTCACAGGTGCTACTACTATGACCGTTCAGTCGACCCACGTTTAAGCCAAAGGGAGGGAAGAGCTGTTACGGACAGCTGATAGAGATATCACAGATGAGCACAGGGCAATGATTGCTTTCAGGAACACCAGCAGACCCTTGGTCCATCTCATTTGGTGTATTGTCTATAGTGCATTGACTGGCAGTGGCTCTCTTGGGTCTCCAAGATGGAATCTTTCCCCCAGCCCTACCTAGCGAGGCCAGGGATTGGCCTTGGGACTCTTTGCATGCGAAGCATGTGCTCCACTGCTGGGCTAGAGCCTTTCCCTTGACTAGACCTCAGTTCCATCACGATGAACCGCAGCTGAAAGGTTAAATCGTTAAGGGCCTCACATAAACATGAAGTGTTTTCAGCATAGCAAGTGATCCAGGATGCAAGCGGCACCTAAGAGCCTGACTTGGTATGCACCGTGCTAATGTAGCCTTCTCTCTATACATAACAAAGACTGAATTCCATAATCCATTGTATAAAATGCTGCTGATTATATATCTCAACATGCACATATTTCAAGCAAAAGTTTCTTTTTTATTTTCATGAAAGGAACAATGGGTACCATTTCTAGTGTGACTTTTTAACATTTTAGGCTCTACCCTTCAAAAGAATACTACTATTTTTTAAAAAAACAGTAACATTTTGGCCATTTTTCTCTGGAACTTGTTCCACCTTATACAGTATTTATTTATTCATTTTCTATCTTTGATTTATACCCCACCTTTGTCCCAAGTGTTGAACTAAGGAAGCTCAAAGCAACATTAAAACAAGTACAGTATAGATAAAACAAACAAATGTAAATTTATGATGTTCACACAGAGGTATTAAGATGAAATGGAACTTGTTGTTTAAATGAACATGCATGGTAAAAAGAGGGGGGGAATTAAAAGCAGCATCTACCAATTTAGAAAATGTTTAAAAGTCTGGCCCAGGGGACCTGATCTGGAGTGGCCCCTTCCATTAGTGAAAATGTGGGAGGATGGAGAATGGTTCATAAGCACCAGCTCACCAGAGGTGTCTCTGGTAGTAGACCGTAGGGCAGTGGTGGCGAACCTTTGGCATGTCAGATGTTTTGGACCACAACTTCCCACAGTCATTAGTCATTGGCAATCTATGCTTGGAATTCTGGGAGTTGTGGTCCAAAACATCTAGAGTACTGAAGACCACCACTGCCATAAGGTGTTTCACGTTTCATCCACATATGGGTAAGTCTCTGCATGCTGCTGGCAGCTGGACACAACTGGACATTCAAACACACATTTTGAGTTACTGCTAAACTTTTGATGAATTTAGTCTAATTTAGGGGACACCCTAGTTCTCCACTTCACTGGATTATTTCAACTTTCCTACAAATGCTTTACATTCCCACATTTTCCATTTCATGTCCCTCCATCTCCACAATAAGGCATTCATACTGATGAGGGGGAAAGATGTGTTCCTATCACGTCTTCATCATGAGCTCCTCTTCTGTAGCAGCATCCTTTTTTCTCCATGAGTGTATTGGGAAGTCTAGTCATTTGGAAATAATTACAGAAAGGCACAACACACTTCCCCAAAAATAGGGCTAGATGTAGACTTAGGAGGTTACTTCACGTCCTACCTTGTTCCGCGATTATGTTTGTGCCATGACAGCGTTGTTCGCGGTCACGTGGTTTTGTCCCTGTTCAGTCCCTGTTTCTGTTTACTCATGGGTGTGATTACTTGTCTCGTGACAATTGTTACTTCATTGTCTTGTTCTGTGACAAATTCTGAATTTGTCTTGCTTTCTTAACCCCTTTTAAAATATCGTAAATAAAACTTTTTGATATTTTGATTTACTGGTCTTCTGGGATTTACACGTCAATGCTACAGAGTTTTCAGTACTTTCTTTAATAAACATTTGCACTGCATGGTGTTTCACATAGGGAAACTAATGTTGAATGCCGCTTCAGCTGCTGACCACTAGGTGGACACTGTTTGTTGCGTGGCAGTTGCTACCACACGGTCCCTTGTCTCAGAACAGGAACTGGGAACGAACCATGACAAGAGAATTCCCCAGCCCAGGCACAGGTACGTCTTGTCACACTCTGTTCCTGGTTCTGGGGGTGTGGTCGAGACAACTTTTTGCTGTCACACTATGGACGTGAAGTAAGGTTTTTTTGTACCGGTCCCAAGCAGGACGGCACAGAGGGATGAATGCATCAGGCAACACCTTATCCCACAGATTTGTATTGCTTTGGAAATCAGCTGAGTTGCTGTCTTTCCCAACAACAACGACACAGTGTTCTGGTTGTGAGTAGGCATGAATGAACCTAACCCTAATTCATGCCTACTCACAACTTTTTGGGCTACATGGCAAGGGCCACTAATTTTTTTATTTGATTTTGGCACTTGTAATCATTGGTGTCAAATCAAAGTGGGTGTCCCATGTTGCATTTAAAGGTCACTTCACTAAACTTCACCCAGGTGAAAAATAAAGGATGCCATTTGTTATTAATTGAATAATCTGTGCACATGCTATGGATCTGTATCAATGGGTGGGATCCAAACAGCATCATAGCAGCAGCCAATTTTCTGTTCTGGCTACATGTCCTCTTGTTTCTCTACCACTAAATAATACCTCATTTTTTGCATTGGTTTTGTAAATAGCAGCAAAGACTAAATTATAATCATAATCATATGACCATAGAATAATGGAGTTGGAAGGGTCCTATAAGACCATTGAGTCCAAGTCCCTGCTCAATGCAGGAATCCAAGTTAATGTATAAATGACAGATGACTATTTTTTTCTTACATGAATGAAGTGTGAGTGGTTGAAAAGCCCCAGTTCCTAACTGAGCACCCTGCTCAATCCTTCAGAACTTCATCTACATCATTTTTGGCTCCACTTGTTCTAGGCACAGTAAACAAGTGAAGCAAAACAAATACAATTCATGATAGCAGAACCTACGTCCGATCTTGCTTGGTTTCGGAAGCTAAGCAGGGTCAGCCCCGGTTAGGTTGGATGGGAGACCACCAGGGAATACCAGGTGCTGTAGGCGCTCAGAGTAGGAAATTGCAAGCCACCCCAGTATTCCTGCCAAGAAAACTCCATGGACATGGGGTCATGAAGAGTCAGTCACAACTGTAATGATGCAACACACACACACACACACACACACACACACACACACACACACACACACACACACACACTATTAATCCATTGAGGATGTCTGAATTAACTCTCTGCAAGGAACTGCCATCCTCACCAGCACCCTCTAAGGACAGGTAGACCACACGACTTTCGCTAACTTCATGCACCACAATAATGTCTTCCACTTGTTACTCTGCTGGAATTGCCTCAGTTTATGCTGCTTGCCTGTTAGTTTTTGAATTACTCATATTTGTATCCCCCGTGCAATCAATTAGCAATAAGATTCTTAATTAGTCTGGCCCACCTGGCTATTTTGCTCCTAATAAATAAATTAACTCAATTCACACGGAGGGCTTTGCATGTAGTACGACAGCTCAGTCATTACTGGCCATCATTGGGTGTGACTGCTGTGCATGCCATAAAAAACTTGATATCCAAGATGAATTTGTATTCTCTCTTGTGGAGTCTCTCAAGTAATACCAGGAGTATGACTGGCAATTTTAATGCAGGTTGAGATTTAGCAAAGAGGCCCAGTAGAGCAAAGAGGTAAACAGGCTACCATGCCAACCAGCATACACTTCATCTGCATTTGAATACTAAGGAAGAAATATTCATTCTAGAACAAAATGTCCTGCTCTCCCACTGGATTCTGACACTGCTGCCCAGTTTTCTAGAAATTCAGAGCTTACAGGTATTTTAAGTTACGTTCATTGTATTAATTTTAATAATGACCTTAGAACTGCAGAGCCAGAAGGGACTTTATGGATTACCAACTCCAAACTCTGTCAAGAAGGCACAGTGGGGAATCAAACTTCCAACCTCTGTCTTCTCAGCCAGATATATTAACCACTAAAGCTATGAAAATATAATTTTAAGCCAATAAAATGGTTGGTTATGAAAATCTTAATTATCTGCCTTCTTTGGATTGTCTTCCCATACATCTTCCCTCACGATGTGTGAACCAGTGGGTTAGAGCAGTGGTTCCCAACCTTCCTAATGCCGCAACCCTTTAATACAGTTCCTCAGGTTGTGGTGACCCCCTTGCCCTGCTTGGAAGAGGCCCTAAGCCCCCTTTGGCAGACCACTGCCTCAGGTGCCATAGAGAACTTCCCTCTACAGGCACCTTCAGCCAATCGCAGCTGAGGGACATCCCCTCCAACCTATCAAGCTGTAACTCACTCTTTTCCCCCTTCCTCCCCCCCTCCAGACCCAAGCCGTTTGGGCCTTTTTCTTCACTGGATCATGGCGACCCCTGTGAAATGGTCGTTCAACCCCCAAAGAGGTCCCGACCCCAAAGGTTGGGAACCACAGGTTTATAGGCTAGTTCGGGGATGAATATATCAGAACCATTCCAAAGCAGTATTCTTGAAAACAAAATAATATGACAACTAGAAACCACAACGTATAATTTAATGTTGCTGAATGCAGAGTAAAACCATTTCCCATACACATTACAAGGTAACAGAGTTTGTCTATGAATGCCTGTTAGCAGGGATATTGTCAAGTCTTTGGGTCCAAGCCTTTGGGACCCAGTCCTGGATGCCAAACCCAAGTCAACACCCTTATTGAAAACCAGCTTTACTTTTCCCTCCAGAAAAAAAGAGGAGTGAGTGGGAGTATTTGATATGTAGAAACCCTGGAAGTGGTCATCATAAGTCAGAATCCAACTTGATGCTATTGTTCTTACCAGCACTTCTGAGCTTTCAGATTGATGATGGAGCAGTGCATCAGAAAATGGGACTCGTCTTTATGATACTGGGATGGAAGCAAAGCCAAAATCAAAGTGTTCTGCTTATATACTGCCTCACAGTGCTTAAAGCACTCTCTGGGCGGTTTACAATTTATTTATGCAGGGTACACATTGCCCCCCACCCCCGGTGAACTGGGTGCGTACTCATTTTACCGACCTCAGAAGGATGGAAGGATGAGTCAGTCATGAGCCATCTACCTGGGGTTGGAGCCCAGGCCGTGAGCCACCGTTATGACTGCAGTACAGCTGTTTAACAACTGTGCCAGGAGACGCTTTCAGAAGAAACTAAGTAAATAACACTGATTGTCATCAGAGATTAGAATGCAGCTACAGTTTAGAGAAGTCTTTTCAGGAAAGATTCCTTAGAGGAGCTGGAAAAAAGGTGAGAAAATGCTTTCTGACAGCTGTGAGGTTTTCCCTTCACCTTGTGCAGCAGCATAGTTTGGTTGAATTATTTTCCTTCCCCTTTCCCCATGACCCCAAGGTTTATAGGAACTATCATATAAGCTAGCCATCCTCAACCTTTTTGTGTTGTATTAGGTCACACAGTATATAAATCAGTAGCCGCTTTCACTTTCACTTTATTTAATTCTATTTTGTTTCTGGTAATTAAAACTTGTTTTGGCAGCTACACAGATGAAATCGTTCTTTTTTAGGAGCACACTGTTCATTCACTTTTGACATTTTTAAGTGGTGCATCGCTAAATCTGTGGTTGCATTTGAAGGGTAAAAGTGGGGGAAGCACTGTTGAGGAAAGCAAAAGTTAAAATAATGTTTCCTCGTCAGAAAGAAGTAAACTGGGTAGATGGTTGTAAAATAGACTATATTGATGAAGTGATGTTGTGATCAACTCAACAATGGGAAAAACCGTTTGCAGTTACAACTCAGTAAGCAATGTATCACTAAACATTTTTAAAAGGAATTTTTAAAATCCACAAAGGTACAAAGTAAATTGACAGTAGAATTCACAACCACGTACTCACATTGAAATAAATCACTATACATGTGAGGAATTTTAAAAAGCCCCTTTAAAAAGTCAGACAGATTTTTTTTTAAAGAAGGTTTTGGCTGGGCTCTTCAGATTAGAAGGACAAAAAGTGTGGAAGTGAAGAGACAAGAGACTCAGATTAATCAACACAAACAACAATGATCACAATGTTCATAGCAGTGTTTTGAAGGGTTTGGCAAAGAAAAGGAAGAGAAAAGAAATGGAAAGGAAAGGAAAGGAAAGGAAAGGAAAGGAAAGGAAAGGAAAAAGGAGGAGCTACAATGGAGGATTGAATATGTTACAGCAGGACCCCGTATCCACTGATTTATTAACCACTGATTCAGTTATCCTCAGTTGTCAGTGGAAAAAATAAATAAATAATTCAGCAGCCATAAAGCAAGCTACTGTCACAAACATCAGCCACAAAGCAAGCTGCTGTCGCAAAACAGCAGCCTTAAAGCAAGTTACAGTCACAAAACAGCAGTTGTGGTTTTTTTATGTTCTCTCTTATCCACAGTTTTTGTTATCCACAGGGAGGCCTGGAACTGATCCCCAGTAGATACAGGTGTCCTACCGTACTTCGTTGTCATCACACAAAGTCTCTCTATATGTAGTGTGGTTGGAAAGTCTTTGTGCAATTATAGCCTAAGACTGTAAGCCAAAGCTATCAATGTGGAGAGTCCAGTTGCACCCCCACCTATCCTCTCCAGCCCCTCACACCACCCTGGCATGACTTATATGATGATATTTTGCAATATTTGGGGATGCACTTTTCAATTTTATTTTGTTGTAATAATTGCATTACTCATTCAAAGTGATTCACACCAATTCACACCAAATTTTTGTACAAATAAGACTCACTTTGGAGTTGATATGAATCAATCCAAATTAGCACAATTCCCTTCAGGAGTTGTGATTTAGTTAAATTGTTTGCACAGCCCTTCTTCTTTTTCTTAGTGTTTGTCCCACTTGTAGGTGGGGTTCCGCTATTCTTGTTTTTGCCTTCCACTTGCCACCGTTGTGGGTTAGGTCTGGGTAAACCCCGGGGCAACTTCATGTCATTGTCAATGGTGTTGCACAGCCCTAATAATAATAATCTAAGGATATCTACCTAAATGAATATTAATTTAATATTTATTTATTTCAAATAGGTAGTATCTCATGTGGTAAAGTAAACAGAACAATGGACTCAGGAGACCCAGATTTGAATCTTTGCTCAGCCTCACAGTGTTGGGTCTGGTTAAAAAAAACTGCTTAAATATCTCACTTACCTTGAAAGCCCAATTAGGGTTCCTATAAGGCTGCTATCTCACCTGGGGGAAGATCCGGATATTGTGAAAGTCTGGCTTTTCTTCTTTCTTGGTCACGTGACTGAAGATGTGGGATCTCCGGTCCCAAGTACTGTACAACAGTGCTCCCCAACCTTTTTGTCCCCGCGGACCAGGACATTTTTGATATTTTTTCTGTGGCCCGAAGCTGGGGGTGGGGGTGGGGTGGGGGGAGAATGAGAAAGGGGGTCCGGCGGGAGGCAAAAGGGGGGGTGAAAGCAAAGGATGGGTGGGAAGGAGGAGGGGAGGCACGAGAGCGGCGGCGGCACTCACCGGCTTGGGGCATCGGGTGCCACTCCCCCCACACGGGTGGGTGGGGGGAACCCGGGGCCTGGGCAGGCGGGGCCCCGCCTCCTCCTCCAGCGCCGGGAGCCATGCGCGGGGTCTCGCTGCTGGCGCCCGGTGCTCCTGCTGCCGCCGCCGCCGCCGTGGCCTCCACCTCCGCTGGGGAAAGCGAGCGGGGCGCCAGCAGCGCTTTCCCCGGTGGAGGAGGAGGCTCACGGCAGCGGCGGCAGCAGGAGCAGGAGCAAGCGCGGCGCCAGCAGTGAGACCCACGCGTGGCTCCTGGCCCAGGCACCCCGTGCGCGGCACCCGCCCGGCCGCGCCAGGAAGCGCCCTGAGCCACCGCCGCCGCCTCCTGCTCCTGCTCCGGTTCCTCCTCCTCCTCCTCCTCCCGCTGCCGCCGCCGAAGGAGCAGCAGCAGCAGCAGCGAGGGCAATTGCGGAGGGGTGGCGGCGGTGGGATGGGGGCGATTGCAGCGGCGGCGACGGGGGGGATTGCGGGGGGTGGCTGCTGCTGCAATCGCCCCCGTCCCGCCGCCGCCGCTGCCACCCCTCCGCAATTGCCCTCGCTGCTGCTGCTGCTGCTCCTTCGGCGGTGGCGGCGGGAGGAGGAGGAGGAGGAGGACGCGCCGCCGCCGCCGCCGCCATGGCTGCTGCTGCTGCTGCTGCTGGAGGGCGAGGAGGAGGAGGGCGACGGAGGAGGAGGATGCGCCACCGCCGGCGGCAGGCGGAGGAGGGAGGCAAAGACAAAGGCGGCGGTGGCGGCTCCTCCTGCGCACCTCCAGCCTTCCTCCTTCACCGGCCGCCCACGGGAGAGAAGAGGAGGAGGAGGAGGGCGGCGGAGGAAAAGGGGAGGAGCCTCCCCGGCCTCCCCAGGCGGCCCGGTGCCGACCGGTCCACGGACCGGCACCGGTCCGCGGCCCGGGGGTTGGGGACCACCGCTGTACAAGGATTTTTTTTAAAAAAAACACAGACCAACCCCAGGGCCAGCAGGTGGCGCTAGAAAAATAAAAAAAAAAAAAAATCACTGACAGCCCAAAGGCCAGCTGATCAACACTGGGGGGGGGGAGGGGAAATTAAAAAAGATTATTTTAAAAAAGCACTGATGAGCCCTAGGATGAGCTGGTTGGCGCTAGAAAATAAAATAAAATAAACAGTGCTAACAGCCTGAAGGCCAGCTAATCAGTGCTGGGGGGAGGGGAAATTAAAAAAAAATTTTAAAGCACCACCCAGCCCCAGGACCAGCTGGTCAGGGATAGGGAAAAAAGCAGAAAACCGGAACATATGCAAGCTCCCACTGACTTCTGGCTCACAATTTTTACCAGAGCAAAAAATTCCCAACTTCTCTGGTAGGTCTTGGAAAACTTGCTAAAGAGGGCATAACCGGCTCAGTGGCCATGGGGGACAAGATTTTTGGAAACGCTTTATCTTGAAATTTAATCGGCATTTTAAAGGACGTGTGATAGAGACAAGTTAGTTCTGACCTGAAGGCATTTAACACCGACTCACAAAGGTTCACTACTTGGTCATAATGGCTTTCAATAATGAACCGCTAAAAGTAAGTAACATTTTTTACAAAATAGAATGAAAAGCAACACAGAGAAGCAAATCAGTGGCAGCAGATAAAGCTGTTTCATGGGATATATAGAATTCTGAGAAGAAAATCTAAGTGGGGGGGATGAAAAGCACAATACATAATGTGGGGATAAACCAAAACCTATGGACACGGCTGCTTCTCAACACCTGCCTCTGCCCGTCTTTTACTGTCCTTTGGCTTTTGTCCTGCTTCGGCTGTGTTTGTTTTCTTGTTAAATGAAAACTCAAGAAAAGAATACTTTTTAAGAAGTCCTCACCTGGCACGGAAACTAAGGTGCTAGGCTACCCTCTTTGAAGAAGGTTGTTCCAGTAAAATATCTCTCTGCCCAGTTTGCCTGTTGCACTTTTTTTCCTTTATTGTTTCAAAGAAAAAGAATGTCTTTAAATTATATGGTTTCAAATGCTGGCAATTTCCAGAGAGGTACTCTTATAAGTATTTCTTTAAAGTGATAGTTGGGACTTTGGTTCGTTTTACGCCCCTAGGATATGTTGCTTGAAACTCACTTTGTCAGCCAACAGACCGCTTTGTTAGAACTTTATTTTTCCAAGTTCCCTCCCAACATTTATGATTGCATAAGTCAAAGGCAGGGTGTCCAAAACAAACCAGCTAGAGGCTGAGAGTAAGGATTGCATGTCAATCTACTCACAATTGTTTCCTTCCTACCCCCCTTCTGCATTTAAAAGAAAAAAACCACCCAAGAATTAATGCACCTAATGGAGGCTGCAATGGAGGACCTTGCTTTTCCAAAATCTCCCAGCCGCTACAGGCAGTGAGGGGGTTTTGGCTGGGGAATTCTGAGAATTGTTTGTCCAAAAAAGTCATTTTTCTTCCAACTTTCTGAACTTTCTAAAGGCAGATATTTTCATAACATATTGTATCATTACTTGATTAGCATGGTGTTAATTTCACCAGGTGCTTGTTCAAATGTTCTAGGGTCTTGTTGTTGTGTCGTTATAGTCGTGACCGACTGACTCTTCGTGACTCCACGTCCATGGAGTTTTCTTGGCAGGAATACTGGAGTGTCTTGCCAGGTCTGAGGTCTATCACCATTAAGCAGAGTAACCATCTCTGTCCCTGGGTGTGAGCAAGTAGGAGGAGTTATGCCTCATAAGCTTACCCTTACCTACAGTAGTAGCAATGTTTGCTTTGTGTTTGCCTTGGTTTGATGGAGCACCAAATGTTTTCTTGCCAACACTGAAGGATGGCTCCAAGGCCAGTCCCATGGGCTTCTGGACATGGAATTACATATGCATGCTCTAGGGATTTAGGAAGGGATTACTCGAATGCCCTTGGAGTGTGTGTATCATAAACAACAAATGTTGTGTGCTGTGTCAATTTTTGTGTCTGTGTCTGTGATCATGTTTTGCTGTGTCTGTATTGTCTCGATACGTCGAGGTAATTTTTAAAAAAATTTGCCTCTGGCGTGAGGTAGTAATGGATTCGATCCTAAAGAAAACAATAATGAGATATCTTGACATGGATGTGTTTGGGGAGACAGGTCATGACAGGCAGCCCAGCCCAGCCACCTTTCCAAGGAAATTTGCACTCAGATGACACATCATTCTGCTGATATACATTCTGCTGTAAACCACTCGGAGTTCCGTTTGGAAGACGGGCGGTATATAAATATATAAATAAATAAGCAATACATCAGGGAAAATTAGTTCCTGCTATTGCAGCTTTTTCCTTCCAGGCACCAAGTTCTACTTACCTGTGTCTACCTTCTGAGGACCAATAACAAAACAAAAGCAAGGTAATCTGTAAGATGCAAGGCAAGTAAAGCTAAGGCTAAGGTAAGCATGTATTTTACCATATAATGGTAATGCTTGTGATAAAGTGCTTAATGTGACACCTACTTCAACTGTCAGAGCATTCCTGAATCCAAACTGGAACAAAACTGTTTCCTTTCTCAATACCACATAATCCTCCACATACAGGTAAGTGACAGAAATTCTATGGTGTAAACAAGTCCATCAAACAAGATGCTGTGGTCCACAGATACTGTATATGTCAGCATACTACAAGTCAGTTATTCAGAAAACAAATAAAATACAAAAGAAAAGAAAGAACTCCAGTTTATGAATGTTGGGTATTGTGATTCTCTGTCCATGATTTAAAACACCCAGGAAATGGCCCAGTATTGCTGCACAATACTGTGCCTGTATTGCCAGCAGGAAAAAGGATGGCAAAGTGTGAATGACAGTGAGCATAAGAAGGTATACTGTAGATCATCTTGACTGCTGCCATTTGCTGCTCTACCGCTTGGCATCCTTTTTCCTGTTGGCAATACTGTATGGGCACAATATTGTACAGTAATATTCAGTCATTTCCTGGCTTTTTGATTTGTGAGATCAGGCTGCCCTTGGCTAATGGTTCAAATTGTAACGCAGATATATCTTGAATATGCCTAACAAAATTGTATGCCAATTCCCTGGGAACACATGGCAAAATGTCACTTGATACAGCATTGCCACTCTATTAGTTTGCAAGACTAGATTTTTTTCACTCTTTAAAGAAAAAGTGTCTTTTGACTGTTTCTGTGACATTTCATTGCCATCTAAATTTCTTTCTTCCCAGTTACAAACCTGAGACAATGTATCAACTTTAGAAAATTCTTATTGGTAAGCCTGTTTCATGTTTGCTCAGTTTATGGTTTTTCCCTTTTGGAGGATCTATATTTCAGCCCCTGCAACCTAGATGATTTCCAAATTGTAAAAAAGCAGGTGTGTGAGACCAACTATTGTCTTTCAAAAGATGCACGAGTGGGCTTTTCAATTTATTTGATGTGTTTAAAATCTGGGGATGTGTAAATGCTGCTTGTTTTTGCATGGGGGTAACAGTTTTATTTATTTTTTAAAAACTTGTAACCCAAAAACCTTTTGCCTAAGCTTCACCAAATTTGGCACAGAGGAAGAGCCAACCATCTACTACATCTGTGCCAAATTTTCTGCTGATCTGAAGTTGACTTTCAAAATTATAATATTTTGTTTGGGGTGTCCATATTTTTAAAACTGCCTTGTGGAATGTTGATTTGCATTCCCAGCACAATATTATTACTGCTGTCTCGTGCAATGAAAATAGAGAGGAAGTCACTGGAAACCTTTACCTCTGTATCAGCAACAATATAGTTAAAATTCAGCACAGAAAATTATTGTCCATTGCACTTGCAATCAGTGTTGATAAAGAGTAGTCAGGTAACCTATGCTTTGAAATGGTGCATGATTTGAAATTTCTTGAGCATCACAACTCAATCTATTGAAACACTATTGCTGATCTTAAAACATCTACTGTTTTTTAATTAAATGGCAGGGTTATGGAAAAATCATTTAGCCCTTCGGATAATACATACGGTAAATCCAATTACCCCAACTATGTAGGTTGGGGCTGATGGGTACAAGAGTCCAAGAACACTTGGAGGGCCACAGGTTCTTTATCCTTGCTTTCTATGTACCCGCAGAAAATTGGCTAAAGTTATGTAAGCAGCCATGGCTTGTAATTAACTCTTGCACAGTGATTATGGGGGATGTGTTGGTTTTCACACTGCTGTTCTAGCTGAATGGAATGATCCCTTGGAATTTTGGAAGACTATGTCCACTGTGTTGCTTTTGTAACAGACATTCTCAGTGAATGTTCACAAAACTAGACATGCAGGGTCAGATTTCTGTCTCCTTCCTCTACTAAAATGTGGCATGTGGTGGTGTTTGGGACAAGGGAGAAGTCGAGTCATGCAGGAACCAGTTTCCAATAACACAAATTAAATGTGGTTGCTTTTTTTGTCAAAAATATTTGTGGGATATATATACCTGATACAGACACACACAGAGACAGACATACAAACGCACACATTATATCTGATAATTCTGCTACCTTTAAAAACATGAATGTCTAAAATATGAATAAAGTCTAACCTGAAATATGGAAAAGTATAGCAATCATTTTTGTCATCAAAGAAGACAGTAAATTAAGCCACTGGAAGAATGTGCTTACCTTTCCAACTTCCTTGCAAAAATGTGACTTGGCCCATATTTCAGCCATTCTTTAAAACCAAACCAAACCCTCCCCCCACCGCCGCCCAACCTATCCTATATGATCAAATGCAGAATTAAACAGGAAATACCAGCAATGTTATGGAAGGCACCATCGATATAGTCTAGTTTAATGTTTTTCCTACACCATAAAAACCACAGAACTGTAGCCGTTTAGTAAATGGCTACCAACCCAAAAGGAAGGTAGGCGTACACAACTTGAGTAAAAGTCACATTAAAAGTATGAAGCTTTGTATTTAACTCCTATTTATCCAAGCATGTGAAATTCTGTGTTCCATGAAAATGTTCCCTGGGCTGGGATTTTTAAAAAAATCCATTTTAAGAAAGGCTTCACTATAACCTGTATTGTATTTCAATCCAGATTAATTCTGTATTTCAGTGTTATAAGTCATCTTAAACAAATATTTTCCCTTAGAAAGTATGGGTATATATTAAACAGGTAAAATAGAAAGGACTGAACAAGGCATAGTAATCACAATTTCCCTAACTTGGTGCCCTCTACCGCTGCTATACAGAGAGGCCTAGTTCAGTATATTGGTGGACACCAGGTAGAGTGCTTTAAATGCTGCTCAAGTGGAACAGGGGGGTTGCCTTCAAAAGGGGATTGGACAGATTCTTGGAGGAAAAGTCTATCACAGGTTACAAACCATGATGGAGATGTATCACCTCCAAGCATAAAACTGGGGTACTTCAAGGACCAGATGCAGGGGAGTGGTATCAGGAGACAGAGATCAGTGGGGCCACTGTGAGATACAGGAAGCTGGACTAGATGGGCCTTTGGCCTGATCCAGCATGGCTCTTCTTAGGTGCTTATGTTCTTATGAATTAATTTACATCCAAATGAAAATGGTGGTGCTGGTGCTGGTGCTTGACTCCAAATTCACTCTGTACTTTTTACAAACCTCAGCAGTCGCAATAAGGAACAGAGGAGTATTATACTATATCCTCTTAAACGTTGAGTATTATTTCGGTATCAATTAACAGTCCTGTTCGAAAGTTCATTAATGGAATCTGTTTAGAGATAGAACACTGGATAGAGTAGCCATGTAGCTAGATGGAGCAGTATATTAAATCAATCAATCAATCAATCAATCAATCAATCAATCAATCAATCAATAAATACTTTCCTAGCTTGGGAATGAATAACTGAAGCTTTCCAAATATTTGTGTCCCGCTGAGCCCATCAGCCCATGTCCAACGTAGTGCTCCCCAGTGGTGGATTATGGGAATGGTAGTCCAAAAACATTTGGAGTGCCAAAGTTTATGGAACTGCTTTGTGTACTGAAAGTGTGCAAAGTCACGTTCCATTAAGTCATCTCATTAAATGTTTTGGTTCTGAAGAGGTCTCAGATCTTTAATAGTTACATTGCTATCAGAGGCAAATATTCTCCCAGGACAGGTGATTTACTAAAAAAAAAAAGTAGCTGCTTTCTATAGGGTCTACCTCCATTCTATACATTTATATAGCACCTTACACTAGGCCCCTTTGATCCTTCAGGTGCTAGCATAATCAATTGCATCATATGAACAGAATTTGTATTGGTCTGGTTTATCCGCCCCCTCCCCGTTTTTTCAGTCTGGAGTAAAATCTTCTTTGATCCATGTTTCATAAATGGGAAAACAAAATGACTAATGCATACACACTCCCACAGTTCTTTTAATTAGCTCATGCATATACTTGTCTCTACAGCTTATGTAGGTGGAAAATATAAGCAGTATGGTATAAAGGTATTTTTTTCTCTTGGTACGAAAGCACGTAGAATTTCCTAGGCAGCCCACGAAAAATGTCTGTTTGAAACACGCCGATTTACTTTATATAAAGTACAGTATATAAATGTCTGTTTCAAAACAAGCTGATTTACTTTATATATATAAACTGCAGTGCAGGTGAAAGACACACGAAGCCAAAGCATAGGAATGAATTCTCTATATCAGATCAAGTTAACCGTGTGTGCTAAGAGCCAGGAGTCTAAAAAGGCTTATTGCAATGCGCCTGCTAGCTCCTGTGTGTACACAATAGACAGATAACCATAGCATGCATTTTTGCATGCCCAAATAAATGTCTAAGGAGAGCAGGCCTGAGGTAAGATGCATTAACAGAATACAATTTTAAAAGAAGAAAGGTATCAAAAGGACACAATTGCAAAAAGTTATTTTATTTATTTATTTATTTATTTTAGAGTATTTTTACTCTGCCTTTCTCCTTGGAAAAGGACCCAAGGCTGCTTACAGTAATGAGGGATAATATACAGTTCAATACAATTAAGACATGTTCAAGTATTTGAGAACAAGGAATTGAGGAACATCTAAAGCTTTAATAGGCAACATTACATTAAATCTACAAGGTTATAAGTAGTTATAAACACAAAGTCTATGTGATCTTCTAGATTCATATAAAAGACACATAATAGGTTTAGGAAAGCTTCTCTGAAGAGAAAGGTCTTTACCTGCTTCTGGAAAGAAAACAGAGATGAGGCAATCCTGGCCTCTAGTGGGAGGGAGTTCCAGAGTCTGGGCACAGCAGCCAAGAAGGCCCTTTCATGTGTTCCCATGAGACATACCTGTGAAGGTGGCGGGATGGAGATAAAGGCCTCTCCTGATTACCTTGCCACCTGAGCCAGTTCATACTGTGAGATTCGATCTTTGAGGTAGCTAGGATCCAGGTCATACAGTGTTTTGTAGGTCAAGGTCATCACCTTGACTTGTGCCCAATAGCTGATTGGCAGCCAGTAGAGCTGTTTTAATAGGGGTGTAATGTGATCTCTGTTCCCCGCCCCAGTCAGCAGTCTGGCTGCTGCATTTTAGACCCGTTGAAGTTTTCTGAGACTTTTCATCCGCAGTCCCTATAGAGCGCACTATATTAGTCTAGCCGGGACACCACTAGGGCATGTGTTATTCTTGCTAACATCAGTAATTACTTTGTGCAGCCTGTTCGAGAGATTTCCAGAGGTGGAAAATAAGTAGAACTGAAATTTCAGATTTCCTGACTTGAGAATCTTGTCAGTTTTGTGAAAATCTAAGATTTTGGATTCTAGAAAGGTCGGCCATCTTTCTGAGGACTGAAGGACTTCTAAATCAAATAGAAACAGAAGAGGCTTAGAAGACATTGATAGGCCCTAGTACATTCCTCAGAGCCATAGTACTGTATGAAAATGTCTATCACTGAATGCCAGAAGGAATGCCAGAGTGGGGTATATTATGAGATACAACCTATAAGCATTCCTACTTCTCTAGGAAAGGGGAGAAGGAGACAGGAACTGCTGTTGCAAACATGTAGCTGTGTTTTCAACACAGAAGGGTGGATCGGAGCCCTGGCTCAGACAGCAAAACCTCCTATGATAATGCTGTTCAGAAAAATAGCTGCAATTGAACACCAGAATAATCCCGATTCCTGAATTTAAATAAGAATGAGTGGCCTCTACTCAGCTGCAGCTGGGTGCCAGGGAAAGCATCCAAGATAGGTCTGTGGCACAGAAATGAATTAGTTTCTTGAAAACGCCATTAAAAATGGAATGTTCGTATCAACAAACAGTGCAAGGGTTTCTAACTTTTACTGAGGTTCTTTTTTAAAAAAAAAACACACACGAAACATACAAAATATTGTTTAATGGGTGTTAACAGCAGAATGTGCCTCTTGTTAGTCCAGAGAAATTCAGAGTCTAGGAAAACTGCCAGAAAAACCTAGGTGGGGAATATGAAGGATTTCTCTGTAATATATTTGACTGGAGTGCCTGTACTCAGGTGTACTTGACATTATTAGCCCACAGCTTATTTGCTGCTGCTGGAGAAACTAGGGTGGTTCTCCCAAGGTGGCACAGCTCCACTGCCAAAGAGCATGGGATCCGTGTTTATAGGTCCTGGGCAGGACAGTCAAGTCAGCACCAGCCTGTTTCAGTCCAACGTCTGCATTGCACAATTAAGGCAACTCAGTGTATACCCGGAGATTTAATGTTGACTCAGGTGGGTCAAAGGACACTTGTGCCCGGACAAGAGAGATTAATATCAGTTCATAGCTGGATGTCGCCACTAGGGGGCTGAATGGGCCCGACGTTTGGGGAAAGCTTTTCTACTGCTTCTGTTTTTACCCTACTAGGAGAAATGAAGCCAGAAAGATGCAGGCATTTGAACAAGAAGACGACGCAATGCCGAAGTAAGTGACCAGCTTTTCCCACCTTCTTTTCCGGAAAATATGTCACATACTCATGGGAAATGCATGTTGAACCTTGTTATTCATTTATCCCCCCCTCCCACCACTTTTTTCATGTTGTCTCCTTTCAACATCTACACAGCATCTCTCTGATAAAACTACTGTATTTAACACTATTTTATTCTTTCTTCTAATTGGGCACTGACAGAAAATATTTCCTTTGTAAACAAAGCCTACCACATCTACGCCCATTAAGCACCCTTGTTCGTGTGAATTCTTTTAATTCATACAGTCTGGCGCCATCAGTGACAAACTGGGCCACTTTGCATGTGCAGCAGAAAAAAAAATGTTGCACTGTAGTAAACATTGCACTGCTTCTACCTGTGGAAGGAGCAAGTAGTTGGAGAAGAAGGATTCAGTCTGGCAGTGTCCCAGCCATTTCTTATTTTTCTGTGTGACTTGAGGTTACCCTTAACATTCCCCTCCCTACCAGGGTATGAATGGACCCCTGCAACCTGCAATAAAGCAAAGCAAAAAGCAAAGTGGTCTGCTTATATACCGCCCCATACCACTTCAAGTAGTCTCTGGGTGGTTTACAGTTTTAATTATAGTATGCAGGCTACACATTGCCCCCACCCCAAAGCAAGCTGGGTACTCATTTTACCGACCTAAAAGGATGGTGGAGTAGGAACTGGCAAACCACTCCAGTACTCCTGCCAAGAAAACTCCATGGACATGGAGTCACATAGAGTTGGTCACGACTGTAATGACACACACACACACACACACACACACACACACACACACACACACACACACACACACACACACACACACACACACACACAAAAGGATGGAAGCCTGAGTCAACCATGAGCCTGCTACCTGGGATTGAACCCCAGGTTGTGAGCATAGTTTTACCTGCAGTACAGGCATTTCACCACTGTGCCATGAGGCATCATAAGACAGCCCAGGAATAGCTTTATCACTGGGAATTGGTCCTAAGACGGAAATGTCTAGTCTATATTTCCGATATGACAGAGAACATATCCCATACGTAGAACTCTAGGTACAGGTCTCTCTGCTGCCTACTGGTGCTGCTTTACATTGAGGACCTATGCTGGTCGGATGCGTTGTCCATGCATTGGGAACATCCAGGAAAAAGTATCAGCGCTGGTTGCTGCTGTGCACTATACCGTTCGTGTCCCAACAGGAACCATCTGCTGTGCTCCCACTTATCCTACATGCACAACAATTAAAGATCCGCAGCTGTGGCCTGAAGGTAGATTCACATCTTTAGACTGTTGACATCAAAGCAGTGCTGCAGCTACTCTTCCGAGCCAACATGATGTAGTCCTACAGTCAATTTTGGACTTCTCCCAAGGAAGCCCAGGTTCAAATCTATGTTCAGTGTTCATAGCTCCCTGGGTGGCCCTGGTGCAGCCATTTTCTCCCACTTGATTGACCCCACAGGGTTGTTGTGAGGATCAAATGTGGAGGGGGTGTAACCATCAGTGTGCCACTTAGAGCTCCAGAGAGGGAAAGCATGAGAGACGAATAAAATAATGTTATCTTAGAAGGACAATTCTGTGGAACAGCTGCCTCTATACCTTGTGGCAGCAGAAGCTGCTGATCTAATTTCCGTGTTCTCTGCATGTATCAGCAAAGGTTTCTCGTGTAATGCCCACGTGCAGGTCTTCAACTGCAGACGCTAGCACACTGATCTTGCAAGGCACCAGTTGCGCACAACCAACCATAAAGCATACACCACTCCCAGATTGCTGCAAGCAGCGTTTGGCTGCAAGCAGGATATTGGCCGAGGATTCCCAAAGTGGAAGAATGACTTAATTCAGATTTCTGAATTAAAACAGTCCTCCCGAATACCAGAACCATGCAATTCAACCAGAAGAGTAAATATGCAGGGAATCACTTAGAAATATTACCAGGTTTGGATTACAAGTACCCACACACCCCCGGGGTAGCAACCAAAGACCAGAAACCATCCTGGCAAAGCCATTCAGGGTGTTAAAATTCAAAAATCGAATGTACCCAGATTCTGGTGCAGAGTGAAGGCAAGGGCCAGTTTAGGAGGCACCGCAAGGAAGGGTTTAAGGAGGCAGGGCAACGAAGGGATGGATAAAGGCAGCCGTTAGTGCCCAAGTGAAGAAAAGGGATAAATGTTGCTTCCGTTGTTCCTGTTGAATCCTCATGCCTTGATAGGCATGAAGCAATATACACACACATCTACCAAAGTCTTCAATCCTCATGTTCAGTCCAGCTGCATCGGGGCGCAGAAGCAAATCGCGTTTGTGGCGTCACAGACCAGCTGCAAAGGACGACAGCTTAAGACTAATTGCTGTAGGGGCATATTTTTCAAAGGTCCAAACAATTCTTTAGTTTGATTCTGCAAAGTGCTTTCATGCTTCATCAGGTTCAGGCTATCTGAGGCACCTGGATTCCATCCGAAGCCAGCACTCAATAGGCACCAAAGTTTCAGGTTTGCTTTTGTAAAGCCGTTCCTTCGTCTTCTGAAGTAGGGAGCAAAAAGAGAAATCTTTTTATTGAACAGAGGAGTCCTGTGTATATTCCAGATTTAAGTCCTGTCTATTTCATATTTAAGTTAGTGCTAAACTAACCTTTCAGCGGGCTGTAAAAACAGCAAAAGTTCATCTTGATCAACGCAACCTGTTTCCCCCTTAAAATTAATTTAAATGGCACAAGTAAGGAACCACAATACCACAGAGCCATAATGTCCAGCCCTAAAGCACAGTTGATACAGGAGTAAATCCTGAAATTGATTTTAATGTGGATGGTTATTCAAAAGGAGGCTGGTCTCCTCCCTGTCCGCTGATGACTTCGTTGTGGCAAAGCCTGTAGAAATCCACTCTTGTAATGGCTTGTGACTGAAATGTATTCTGAACTCTTTGTGACTACAGCAAAACTTCACCGGCATGTTTAGGCTGTG
Source organism: Phrynocephalus forsythii (assembly GCA_029282475.1). NCBI lineage: Eukaryota > Metazoa > Chordata > Lepidosauria > Squamata > Agamidae > Phrynocephalus > Phrynocephalus forsythii. Next base: position 30,002,292 of record JAPFRF010000004.1, read on the forward strand.
ACCTTATTGGATTTCCTTGTCCTCTATACCAGGCCTGTTCAATGGATATTTGAAAAATGAATTCTGACAGAGGAATTACATAGCTTACAGAAGGTGGTGGTCAAGCTTGCTTTTTAGGTGTCTCTTCTACGCAACCCCATTCATTCTGCTAGTTCACTGAGAGAAGTACCAGATATTTCTACCATGAGAGAGGTGGGGATTGTAGCTGAACAAGAAAACTAGTCCTGCATCTGTTTATGTACTCAAGTGCATTTGTATTTCTATCCTTTTCTTCCAGGAGTGATTCCCACCTCCCCGTCACACCAGCCTTTTGAATTAGGTTGAACTCTGGCCGTTACTTCACGAACCTCTCGCTGCGCGGCGAGCCGTGATTTCCGCGCGAATCGGTCGGCTTTGTCCTCACGATCCTCCATTTTGGATGCGGCGCCACCCCGACCACGCCCCGACCACGCCCCTAAAGCGTGCTCCAAGCGGGGCGAGAGATTCCCCTGCCGGAGGCCGGGAATCTCCCTCGCTTCGCATCCCGCTTCGTATCCAAATTCACGTGTGGCCAGTTAAAAAGTATAATTATTTTTTTTTAACTTAATTTTTCTCCGAAATGCCGATGCATAGATATTTCGGTTAACCCGTTCTTTTGATCTTGCCTTCTGTACACGGGGCAGGGGCAACAGAGGGGGGGCAAGCGTCCCCGGGTGACGTGAGCAGAGCCCCTCCGCTGGCAAGGGATGGCGAAGGGCTGCGCAGAGGGAGGGGGGAGGGGGTGTTGGTGCCGCCGCTGCAAGACACCCCCGCGCGCGCCCACCCAGAGCGGCGGCGGGGCACACAGGGCGATGAAGCTGAGAGAAGCCTCTCCCCGCCCCGCCCCCCCCCCAAAAAAAACCAACCCAGCAGCTCTGCTTCAGGGAAACACAATGGCCGCCCACAAGTCCTCTGACCGCAAATGACAGCCGGGTATTGATGCATCGATACTCCGTGGTAATTTTTTTAAAAAAATAAAAGAAAGCAGAAACCGGACGTTGCAAGTAAGCTTCCGAATGCGAAGGGAGCACGTGAAGTACTACTGGATTCGACCCTAAAACCTCGCCCGGTGAGGACACGGAAAGAGGGGTGGGGGCGAATGGAGACCACGTGACTACCACGTGACCGCCTTCGAATTCATAGCGAAGGCAATCACGCTGCGAAGAGAAGTTCTTCGTGAAGTGACGGCCTATCTCGGAGTCATCTTAAAAACCATCCAGGAAATCTAAGCGCAGGCTCACTCTCTCTGTCTAGCTACTCTGACACACAGTGTGAAACTTGTGGTAGCTTAGAGAGGAAGCCCTGGATGTGATGTGTCTTGGTCAGAGGGAGAACTTGTTTTAAAAAGGATGAAGAAGTTATGCAGGGAGGTGGGGGGGACGAGGTTAAAATGGAAGAGGCTGGGTCCATCTGAGGGCTTTGATGGGCTATAGCCAATGAAGAAAGGTAAGAGTAAAAGGGGAAATAGGGTGTTAGGTCTGTGTGGTCTAAGTATACAGAGCTTGAACTGGGACCTGTGAGCTCATGTTCCTGTCACACTCAGCAGTATTTTTTTTTTGGGGGGGAGCAGCATTGTTTAAAGGATGCTATCAAATACTTTCAGTTTTTCTCATCATTAATAAATATGTCTTGACTCATGAAGAAACATATCAAAACAATATTAATACCTAGACAGTTACCACTTCAAGATTTCTTTTGCTCCTTAAAAGAGAAATAAGCAGCATTAACCAAGGGGGGAGGTTTAAAGAGGATTGCAGAAAAAAGCTTGTATGAAAAATTCAAGGGGGTTGTGTGAACACTTGAGTTAATTTTTTCACACACACACACACACACACACACACGAGGGCCCAGTATGTGAAAATATACAGGAGGTCTCCCAATCTTACCCAGCAGCGAGAGAATATTTTCAAATTCTTTGTTCTCATTTTCAAGAATGAAGTAAGAAGGCTCTCTTCTCTAGACCTGTGAATCTGCTGAGGCAAAAACAACAAAAAGCACTGTGATATTTTTCCAAGTAACAGGTTTTATCTGAGATAAAACACTTGTGGGCTATATAGCCCACTTCCTCAGATGACACAGTCTATGAAAGCTTATGCCAGACAAACCATATATTCATTTATTTTGGTCCCACAAAACTCTTGGTTTTGCTGCAACAGACTACAGTCTCTTGACTTACATTCTCTGGAAATTCCTGACATGCAAAAAGGAAAATGTGCCACAATACTTGCTGTTTCATGTGGGAACTGGCTGAGTGAACGTGGGCCATCCACGGGCTTCTCAGACAGCCTGGCATACTCTCCTTCCCAGGCTAGGATAAAAAGTCTGGAGGATGGGAGCCATGCCTACCCATTTGAACTCCATCAAGGAAAGGTGCCATAGCAGAGATGCAACAACTTAAACAAATAGGGAATATTTCATCGGCAAGTTAAAGAGTGACTTTCTTTGGAAAGACTAGTGTAGGCAAATCTCACCTGGCAGAACCCAATTAAATTTATGGCCCTTTGATCCAAGTCCAGCAGTGTTTTTCTCCTTGTTTAAAAGCCACTTTGGCTGTGGTTTATTTGTGTCATAGGAAAGGCTGAAGATGGTCTTCCACTGGTTAGTGATGGTTTTTAAACATGTGTCAAGATTTCCCATTCTGGAAGACCATGTGTTATCTGGATGGCGGGTATCTGGCTCCTTCAGTCTAATCCCTTTGGAAGCCAGGGATTAACAATCCAGTCCTGTACAAGTCTACTCAAACGAGCTTTCCTCGAACTTCTGTGGGGTTTCTGATTAAGAAGAGACAGGGCAGAGAGCCTAAAACTTCCTCAGAGAAGAACCAGCGCCCAGTCTAGCCAGAAGAAGTCCCCCCACCCATCCTTATTTCAGAGGAAGCCTGGCCGGGCCAGTTATAAACGCAGATCAAGGCACCTTTAGAAGTGGCGTTTCGTCCCGGGCCAAACTCGGGTCTCCACGGAATGATTAGCGATTCAAATTAAGATGGAGCTGCAACTTGAACTTGGGAAAGTTTTTTTTAAAAAAGGAAAACACCGAAGGATGGAGAAACGGGTAAAACCCGGCAAAAGCCATGACACAGGCGCGCCCCCCCGCCCCGCGTCTATTCTGTTTGCATACGAGCGAGAAGCCTTTTGCTCCGCGGAAGATGCCTGGGAGGAGGGGGCAATCCTGATGATGATGATGATGATGATGATGATGATGATGATGATGATGATGATGGGGCGTGTTTCCGCGCGCAGAGTGGCCAAGGGCGTTAATTTATTTTTATTTGCAACTTCAGTCACGTGCCCCCCCCATTAAAGAGTCCACTCGGGGCGATGGCGCGGGCAGGCGCGCGTTTTAAGCGCTTCGTGTCCTCGGCGGGGCGCACGGCGTCCCTTTCGGGCCGCGGAGGTTGGCACGTCGTGGCCGCACACACACACACACGCCTTAAAAAGCCGGCAAGGCAACAGCCCTGGCGACGCGACGCACCAAACTCGCCAAATTTCAAACCAAACACATACCGCTTCTCTTCTTCCCCCGCGCCCCCCCCCGCCTCAGCTGTATTGCACACTTGGGTGGTAAAAGCGCAGCCAACCGAGGGAAGAGGGCACGGGTGGTGGGGTTTAGGGTTAGGTAGGGGAGCCGGGAACCGAGGACCCCTCCCCGCCGCCGAAAAGGGGGGGAAAACACCCTCTCGGGTTGTGTTTGGCAAGCGCGCGCCCTCCTCCTCCTGGCCAGCCCGGTGGCTCTTCCACGCACGGCGGGCGCCTCCCCGTCCCGCGCCCTCCCCTTCGGCGTCCCTTTTCGCCTTCGCTCGCTCGCTCGCTCTTTCCCTTCCGAGCGGCGCCTGGGATGCCTTGAGGTGGTGATAAGGGAGGCGGGCGGCGGCGGCGGCGGCGGCTGGAGAGCGTGTGCCGCCGCGAGAAGGAACCGGCTTGGGAGGGAGGGAGGGAGGCCGGTGGTAGGGCTGGAGCCCGCCAGCGAGGGAAGGAAGGAAGGAGAAAGAGCGAGCGAGCGCGCCAGAACATAGCCCCGAGTCCCGGGAGCGGCGTCGCCAGCGCTTCCAGTCACTTAAAAAAAAAAGTTCCTTGGTTCTCTCACTTTGCGCGGGCTTTTGAGTTTTGCTTTTTCCCCCTGGGGGCGGGACGGCGGCGGTGTTTTTGTTTTTGACAGCTGGGCGCAGGGGGGGGGCGCACCAATAGTTCCCCACCTCCCCGGAGCCATCCCCGGGACCACGGACCGGCGGCTCTTGAGTTACAGTAGCGGCAGGAGGAGGAGAGGTGTGTTTGTGTGTGTGGGGGGGCGAAATAGGAAGAACGCACCCTCCTGTGGTTTCAGTTCGGGGACAGAGAAACTTCGCAAAACTCTCCCCCCCCCTGGTTCTTTTCACCCAACCTGTGGAAGGGCCGGGCTGGGACACACACACACACACACACACACACACACACACACACACACACACACACACACACACACACACACACACCAGTGCAAACCTCTCCCCTCTGCCCCCCTCCGCCGCTGAAGTTGTGGCGGGTCGAAGACCAGAGCGCTCTCCCTGTACGTGTGTGTGTGCGCGCGCGCGTGTGTGAATCACCTGGAAAGCGAGTGAGATTTTGCAAAGCGCAAGGGGTGGGGGGAGAGAGAGACACGAGATCGAGGTGTGTGGTGGTGGTGGTGTGTGTGGGGGGGCGGAGGGGAGAGAGGAGAAGCCGAAGGAAGGGCCGGTGCAGACGCCGCCGCCGCCGCCGCGAGGAGTTCCAGAGCCAGGGAGGGGGGGTGCACTTGACAAGCAGCATGCAGAAATGGTAAGAACTTTTCTTAACGTCTTTTCTTTATCCCCCACCCCACCCTCTCCTTTTTTTTTGCCCACCCCAAGAAAGCTCCCCTCCCTCCCCCCTCCCTTTTTAAAAGCATGCCGTAATGCAAACACCCCTGCCTGGACGCGCGCTTCCTAAAATCTTGGAAACAAACAAAACAACCGAGCTTACATTCCTGGGCTGCCGGGACAAGGTGGGGGGGGCGGAGGAGGTGGGCGGCGGGACGAGTGTGTGTGCGTGCGTGTGTGCAAGGGGGGGCGATACAGGGTAGTGCCATGACTCACGACTTTAAAAACTTCACCCGAAGCCCCCCACCCCACCCTTCTTCTCCTTTTCCTCCCCCCTGGCGAGGAGGGAGAGAATTGGAGAAGAGTTCCTTCGCTCTATTTTGCGCCCCCCTTCGTCTTTTTCTCTCCCCCTTTTTTATTTTGAATTACTTCAAAGGAGAAGGACGGTTCGTGACACGAGCGGGAGGGGCAAATGAAGGAGAGACTTTTCCTTGGGTGGTGTGCGTGTGTGATCCTATTAGCATGCGGGGAGGGGGTTGTTGTTGTTCTGGGGGGGTCGTTGAGGAAGGCGCCCTTTCCTTGTCTTGATTTTAAAGGAGATCCTGAAAAGACCCTCTTTTGCTGCTTGCGGCATTTTGGGGTGGGGGCGGAGCGGCAGCCCAGCGAGAAAGGAAGTGTGATGTGGTGCGTTGCTCTTGGTGTGTTTATACAATTTGCAGCGCCCCGGGCTCCGAGACCAGAAGTGTAAAGCCACCGTCCACTAGCAACTTCCCACCTTTTTTTCTTTTCTTTTTTCTTTTCTTTTTTCCCTTTTTTTTTGGGGGGATGTGCTTCTTTGCAGTTCTCACCTCTCGAGGCAGCGATTGTTAGCCAAACTTGTCCGGGGAAGGGTTCGTGCCGTGTGTGTGTGTGTGCTGGGCGAGGGGGGCGGCGGGGAGGGGGGGAAGGAGGCCCTCGGGGAAATGTGGAGCATCCTCAAAGCACAGGAATCATTGAAAGGGGGAGGTTGCCCCAGCCTCAACACACTTACTCGGAAGTAAGCCTACGTGGAAAGAAGAGCAGCTCCCCCCTCTCTCTCCCTGTGTGTGTGCGAGAGAGAGAGAGAGAGATCTCATAAATTTGGGAGTCTAGATTCGGGTGTTTATGTAAAGCGGGGAAGAGGTAAGATGATCTATGGTGAGGGATTTGCAGAGCGCGGATAGTTTTAGAATTCCTCACCGCTTTGTGTGTGTGAGAGAGAGTGAGTGAGTGTGAGTGACACGCACAGAGTGAGGAAGCGCGGTGTAATGTCAATAATAACTCCAGGGACTTCCCCCCTTGCCTAAGTACAATTGCAGGAGCTGCGTTATATGGACAGTTATTTAATAACCGGCGCATTTCAAGAAGTTTGAAGGAGATCTGTTTGCTTCCGCTTTGCTCGTCGTTGAAAAGGGCTCCACGGGCTCAGCGAATGCGGAAATGAAGTTTTGACCATCTTCATCAGGGGGGAGGGGGCGCCGGAGAGGGGCTTCCCCCTTGATCCCTGTCTTGCATTTTAAGCGTCGTTTAACCCCTTCGCGTTGTGCTCGGGTATTCCCACTTGGGGACGGGCGGATGCCCTGTGTGAGCGGTATATGTCATATAGGAGGTGTTTAGTGCACAATAATAATATTTCCACTCCCCTCCCGCGCTTGCATAAATTTCACGTCTTGTTACAATGATCAAAGCGCCTGTTGGGGTGAAGGAGATGCGACTGTCAAAACACAGGCAACAATGGAGAGGGGGAAGTGGGTGGGTGAAGATGCCCACCAAACCTCTTGCGCTTAAGGACTGCGGTTGCCGGGAACGATGGCAGAAATTAAAGTGGTTTTGAAAGCCTGCAATTTATGTCGCCCCTCGTTTACCCTGGAGTCAAGCTGTTGTAAAATTGATGCTCAAAGGACCTCCTGTAATAATTTCAGTAGACCTGGGATTAAAATGTTTTAGTGGGGTTCCCCCTCCCCCTTCAGTTTGTAGCTAATGGTTGAAGTTGCTTTAAAGACGCAGAAAAAGGTGGTAGCACTTTTCTTAAATCAGTCCAGTTTTAAAGATGCACTGCTTTTTATTTAAGTCTTTTATGTTTTCCCTACATAGCACTCTGGATCATGGAAGAGAGAAGTGGAGATTTATTTTTCTTTATTTCAATTGCTCCCAAAATATTTACATGTACAATGTCTATCATTGCTTATTTTCTTTGTGCAGTGATTTTTCTTGAAGGGTGGAAGCACTTGAATTTTAATAATTGTCGTCCTTTTCCCAGTAACATCTAAAAAGACTGCCTGAGCAGTACCTCTTCTAAATAATGGCTTGTCCTTTTGCAGAATACGTAGTGTAACTCTTTCTGTGTTGAAAATTTAAGGACACTTCATTCTTAAATTTAAGTAAGAACAGATACACTGATAAGGTATAGTTTGTTTCGAAAGGTACCCCAGGCATTTGTATCTGACTGTGTGCTTGTTTTATTTATTTTATGAAGTTTTGAATTCAACTAGTGGTGACACACTTTAGTGTTTTGTGTTAAAGCGTTTTAATTTCACCTGACTTAGGAAAATGTGCTTGCAGTGGATGGACATGCAGTATCAATTCCCAGTGAGCTAAGGTTGCCCTAGCTTTTTGAGCAAGTTCTTATACACAATACTTAAAACAAAGCACACAATCTATTTTAAAATGTTCTGGACAATAGTTCCTTCAAAAATATTTATATTGTAAGAAATGTAGCAGGGCACACATGTTTATTTCCATTGTCCTGAATGTTTTCCATCCTTCTTACTCTATGCAGGTTAGGATCTGTGTGTACATTTGACAGGATGGTAAAATGAAACAAAGCAGTAAAATTGCTGGGTGAAGCCAGGCCTGATTCTGGCTGTCCTATGATGTGTACTGTAATGTTAACAGTTTGAAACGCTCTTAAGCTGGGAAGTGTTTTTGTTTTTTGTTTTTTAGTTCAATGCTTTTACATAACATTTTGCCCTAAATCTTTGCTTGCTGTCAGGGATGGTTCATGTGTTGTGCAATTGCTGCTGTCCAAGAATGCCAATTTGCATTCCAGGAGTGTCATTTGATTACTTTTATCTGCACAACTCCAAGACTGGTGGAGACCCGCTTGGTTTCATGCTGGCTATGTCAGGAATCAACACTGTGTCATCTCTTGGTTTTTTTTGCTGCTGTTGTTTCGGTTCATCTTTCTTTTCCTTTCCTTTAGAAATCTGCCTGGTTTATGAGACAAGAGAAAGAAAAGCAGAGGTAGGCATGGGGGGTGAGGGGTGGGGGGGAGAAGAGGGAGAAAGGAGAGGAGAAAAAAAAATCACTTTTCATGTTTTCAGCCGTGGTCCCCCTGCTAAACTTGTCAGCAGAAGGCTAGGATTCCCTTGGGGCCCAGAAGGAAAGTATAGAGACGAGGGGTGAGGCGGTTCAATCAGCTCATGGACAGGTAATGTGTGACATCCCAAGAGAGTCAGAGTTAATGAAGAACAGGTTCTCCACACTCTGACCTGGTGCTGTCCCCACAGTTTTCCCATTTGATCTTTTCCAGCAAATTGATCTTTTCATGTGTTTCTCTCTCTCTCTCTCTCTCTCTCTCTGGCTTCCATGTTAGTCTTTATGAGAGAGAAATCAGGAGGGATTTGCAGTTATGCAAAGGCCAGTGTCTCTCTTTCTCCTTCCTCCCCAAAACAGGACACTGGCCTCTTGACAACAGGGGACCAAGGTGGAGTATGTGGTGATTCCCACAACCACCCCAAGTTCAAAAGTTTGGGGGGGGGTTAAAATTTTGTTTTTGTTTTGTTGTTAAACATTTTAAAAAGAGGCATTCTGGATTAAGAAATCCTCACAGTGTTAAACATACATCTTTTAAAAACACACATGTACATACATATGGAAAAAAAAAACCTGTTGCTTAGCCGTGTACAGTAGATACTTCCTTTGGCATTTCACAGCTGAACTTGCTTGTTAGAAATGATTTGCTGATCTATAATGAGCCTTTTACAGTCCTGGTAAGACACGCTAAATATCAATTGCGCATGCCAGATACATTATTTATAGCCTGCTAAATAATTGTAATTCCACTGTATCTAGTACTTGAATACATAAGAGATTAAACAAGGAAAAAGTCATTGCAGATACTCTTGTGTAAATATTATTTTAGTGAAAACAGAGCGAGAAGTTTACTATCAGCGTTTCCAGTCTTCTGTTTAAAAAAGGAAAGGAAAGGAAAACTCTCTCTGAGCACTTTTGAAATCAAATGACTCCTAACGTGTGCCTTATTTATATGGTCTCTGTTTTTATTACATGCACATTTGAGTCCTGGATACAAGTATTCACAAGCATGGGTCCTGTTTTTAATATCTGTTGAACTTATTTCCAAGTTAAGTAAGCTATTTGCATCGTTTCCGTGAAAAGTGGGCATTCCTTCCCCGCCGGATAAGGTTTCAAGCGGGGTTTTTCGAAGCCAAATGTGAAATGGAAAGCGTTTAAATGAGATTTGTTTTTAAATGTACAATAAGCAATATTTGTCTTTAATACGTTGTAGCAGATGTTCCCATTTATCACCCATAGCTCTTTTAAGTTTGGGAACTGAAAAAGCCTGCAAGAATACAACTGAAAAAGTGTTTTGAGTGAAAAGCAAGGATACTTATGAATGCCCCTCTCATTTTTCCACCATTTTTTATTTTGTTTGTTAAAAATGTCTTTAGGTATGTAAAAGGTGGTTGGTTGAGGTTCTTTGTGAAAGGCAAGAGTGGTCAATTATAGGCACAACTTTTCACTGAATAAATTGAGTATTCCATATTGTTCCTGTTTTCTGTATAACAGCATGAAATTCACCTTACATATGCAAAAGGTATTGGTCTTGAAGGATTGTTCCAGGGTTTAGGGAATGGACGCACACTCTCCCCACTTTAGTTCTCTGGAGAGTCCTCTTTGTTAATATTTTTCCAAGCCATGCGCTTCACTGTCCTAACCTTTTCCATGTAGGATGGGTGCTTTGAAACTTTCAGGGAAAAGCTTTAGTTCCATGATTGCTTTGCCTCAGTAGTGAAGTAAGAGTGTGTGTGTGTGTGTGTGTGTGTGTGTGTGTGTGTGTGTGTGTGTGTGTGTGTGTGTGTGTGTGTGTGTGTGTGTGTGTGTGTGTGTGTCTGTGTGTGTTTTTTGGGGGTGGGGATTGTGTGCTCAGATGATGATCTTTATTTTCCTTTTTCAGCAACTTCCAGAGTCGTAGTTAGGTTAATCTATAGTCTGCTGTGGCAAAACTGACCTAGTTTGAGACACCTTGAAAGCTAACAAGCTTTCTTTGGCCTAGGCTTTTATGAAGCATAGCAACTGAAGAAGCAGAACACAGCCCATGAAAGTGTCTATCAAATAAAACCTGCTAATTTTTATGTATTCCATTAAACTCACATTTTTTTAAACTTGCTAATTTTTATGGCAGCATGGAATTCTCCAGTCATTTTGTTTCCCTTTATATTCCTTCCATCTTTTCCCACTGCTTCTTCCATCATTTTATCAGGAAAAAAATCTGACAAGGAGAAAAAGACAGAATAGGTGCATAGCTCCTTTTAATAGGTAGTGCTGAGAGCCATTGATGAAAGCACCTATTGTCCATTTGAACCAAATAAGACAGATTCCAATACAACCATCAGAATTCTCTTGCCAGTATGGATAGAGTTCCCCTCGTTTAGGGAATTTGGGGAGTTGTAGCCATAAAAGTGACATTTCTGAGCTCTTCAGATTAATCATGACTTGCCCGTCCAATTGCAGAGGAGCACTGATGGCAGGGGAGCTTAGTTATAATGGATGCTCCCACTGTTTTAATGCAAATATGTTAATATTTTTGTTAATATGAGGTTAAAGTGACCTTGGGCCCCCATGGGAGTCAGAGTCGAAGAACACATGCATTACCTCTAAACACAGCCTTAGAGGTATTCCTGCTGGAAGTCATAGAATATCACAAAACAGGGTATTTCAGGTGTAGGGAGGCATTGCGTTCATCTGGGGTAGGGAAGCTATGTGTAGGGAGGCATTATGTTCATATGGGCTCAGTTTTGGCCTGCCAGCTACACATCCCCCTATGTTCAGATAATGTGTCCTCTCTCTAATTTTGTCTTCCCTCATTGATGTTTTAGGAGAGGAAAAATTAAAATTAAAAGACTGGGCAGCTGAAAAGTTCTGCAAAACTGCCTTTTCATCCTCTGATCTGCCTGGCACATGCTAGGAAGTGAAGCATTTGTCACATTCACTGTTGGTTCCAACAGCTCCACTCAGAATTACTTTGCTTTTCCCATTGAAAACACCGGTAGACAGGTCCCATTGATTGCAATGGACTGGCAGACTGCTTTTTACTTTTTTTAAAATTTAACCTGTTGCCAGGATTACTGCTTGGTTGCCAGTAACATTTGTTAGACTGTGCCCTTCCTATCCCATGTCATGGCAGCTTTGTTTACATAAGAAGACACTTTCTGTTCAAACACCTTGACCAGAATCCTGTGCCAAAAAAGGCAGGGTGGAAGGGCAGTGATGGAAGAAGTTTCTCTTCTGTGTGTGTTGTGTCGTTACAGTTGTGACCGACTCTTTGTGACTCCATGTCAATGGAGTTTTCTTGGCAGGAATATTGGAGTGGTTTGTCAGTTCCTACTCCAGGTGCCTACAGCACCTGGTATTCCCTGGTGGTCTCCCATCTAAGTACTAACCAGGGCCGACCCTTCTTAGCTTCCGAAATCAGGCAAGATCCGATATGCTTAGGGCATCTAGGCAGCTTCTCTTATGTACAGTCTTTCACACGACTGGTTGCACATACTGGTTGTGAAAATGGAGCTCACCAAGGGAATCACGGGAAGGGCACCCCATTCGGAGGAAACAGTTTTTGTGATTGCTCTGGCTTACATGTTGTTTCCCCAACAGGATTTTGGCCTCTTTTCATCATTTCTGCTAAACAGTACAATCTATTAATTGTGTCATTTTGGGCAGACTAGAGTTTCAATTAAGAAATGGAGATCACTTTTATTCCTGCAATTTTTCCTTCTCACATGGTGCAGACTGCTCATATCATTGAATGTTGCTCTGCTCCATTAAAATGCCTCCTGCCTCTCCCCTGTAGAGAAAAAAGTCAGCATATTGTGCAAAAAGAGTCTTCTAAGCTCTTCCTAAGCTTTGGAACCCTAGTTTTCTAAATGCAAAGATTTCTGTGGAATACAGCAGCGTTCTGTCATCTGATATTTCCCTTTCATGTGATTCTCAAGTGCTGCGGCTCAAGCATGATCTCAGTGAGAACTAGGCTTAGTTATCATTTTAGTGTACACTTTTATTTGATACTTGGGACACCAAGGACTTTGGAAATTGTCCTTGTAATTTATTTACTTCAGAAAGATACGTAGTGCCGTTCAGGACAAAACCTTCCCGAGATGGCTTATATCTAAACGGTTGTCACACATAGTACGTCAGGTGGGAATAAAGCCACTTTGAAAACTGAAAGATGACAAGATTGAAACATTGCATACAGCTCACAGCATATTAAAACATAATTTTAAATCAAAAGTATCTTAATATTTTGAGAAAAGGCAGCAGAATAGAGGCCACTTAGTCTCTTTTGGGAGGACGTTCTTACAAGCAAGGGGATATTATCAGGAAAACTCTGTTTCTTGCACTAAGGGATGTGTTAGTTTCAAAGGAATTCCAGCAAGAACTTCTGGAGCTGGTTTCAGATCAGGCTGAGATCAACCCTACCTAAGACCTACATAAGGCGGATCTCAGCTTGATCTCACACCATTTAGGTCTCGAAAAGTAATCTGTGATTGTTCATGTTGGCCTTTAAAATGAATAACCGATAGCTTCTGATTTATTGATTTATTTATTTATCTCGAGTAGTAGGCATGTCCAAACTACGGCCCTCCACTTGTTTTGGACCACAACTCCCACAGTCCTTTGTCATTGGCAATCTAAGCTTAGAATTCTGGGAGTTGTGGTCCAAAACATCAGGAGGGACAAAGTTTGGACCTGCCTAGAGTACGGTATTTTTACCCCGCCTTTCACCTTGGAGAAGGACCCAAGGCGGCTTACAGTAACGAGGGACAATATACAGTTCAGTACAATTGAGACATATTCAGGTTTGAGAACAGGGAATTGAGGGACATATTACAGCATTGAAAGACAATATTAAAGGTACAAGAAAAAGTGGGCAGGGAAAGCTTTTCTGAAGAGAGAGGTCTTTGTCTGTTTCCGGAAAGACAGCAGAGATGGGGCAGCCGCGGCCTCTAGTGGGAGGGAGTTCTAGAGTCTGGGAGCAGCAACAGAGAAGGCCCTTTAGTAGTGTTGTAAAATCAGGCCAGTAACCTATTTCTGGCCTGAAGTAAAGTACACCCACTGTTTCAATAAGATTTACATACTGTACATGTTGATTTATTGTTCAGCAATGGATACAATGGGAATGCCTAGGTGAGACTAGCAATAGGGTGCTGGTCTCAATGACAGGTTGGTTGGCTGCCAACAGCACTCTTGACTTCAGAGCTTTCAGAGTACTTAGCTATAGTTGTAAGGTCCGAAATCTTTCCCTTTCCTAATATTTAGTACAGATGACAATGTTTTTTTAAAAAGCCGTTGTTCAGTTTTGTAGCAGTAGCTTGAACACGTAACTTTAACCCTTTGAAATAAATATTAGTACTATCAACTGGTGTCCTGTGGTCCAAAGCCTCTGCACCCACAACAGGGGAGCAGCAAGAGATCCACCTCTTAAACTATGTGCTGTTCTTCTTCCATCATTTGATGAGGCGTCAGTAGTTCTAAAATGATTTTAAAATGAGTTCCATTGCAGGAAAAAATACTCTTTTAAAGTTGCATTTAGCATGGAACTTAGTTACACCTGTGTTATGGAGGAGGGATTATGGTATGAAACAAGAAAAATTGCAAAGGGTTACTTGCCAACAGATTGCATTCTTTTAGACTCTACTTGATGGTGCAGTTCCGAGATGCTCTAAATATATGTCTTACTCTTGGCAAATAAGCAACATAAAATCTCTTCCTCCCCCATTCTCACTTACTAATGCTGGAAAGTCTTTCCCCAAATATTTTCCCTACCATTTTATCTTATAATGTCTAATTCTATATGAACCTAATAGTACATGAGTCTAACCAGCAGAAAAAAACTCTCAAACCTTACTGTTGTATGTGGAAATGTTTTTTAAAACTGTGAGATTCATCTTTTGTTTTTTTTTTTTTTTTAAACTGTAAATGCCACCAACTGTACCTTATATTTTCTACATGTAAAATATTCCTGTGGGCCTTTCAGTGGGTTCCAAAACATGGAATTAAATATGCTTACACCCGTCTAGTAAGATTTGGGGCATTTTTGTTGTAGCTCCTTGTGCTACCTCAGAATTTTCTTTGGAAATGAATATTTTCCAAAAGCAGTTTGTTATGCGGCAGGGGTGGTTCTTGTCCTAGAAATGTGGTTGAGAAAGTGGAGACCCTGTTTTTGCTGAAGAGAAGGTAAAGAACCAGTGGCATGTCATGGCTGGAGTGTTGATGCAGGATTCAGGTCCCAATCTCTGCTGAGCCAGGAAACTCAAGTTGGCAGACCTAAGTGAGTTCGTTACTCTTTCTGCCTGGCGTACGCTATAGTGTTGTTGTAAGATTAAAAAGGAAAAGAGGACATCTTTGTATGCTTTGTCAAGCTCGCTGGAAAAAAAGCAGGATATAAATGTGACCTCTGAATAAATAATAAACAAACAAATAAATAGCTTGTGTGTTTACTTGGATTGTGTTGTGAAAATATGCTGTAACCCTAGACATACTCACATTAGCTCATTGGCTATGTATTCACAGATGTGTAATTCCCCCCCCCCCATGCCATTCATTTAGCCATTCACTTTGGGGATGAATTGGTTCCAACAAGTCACATAAGACGTTACTGCTTTATAAATGCACTTAATGGCTGACTGGATACTTCAGATAAGTCAAGCATCTGCATGTGCAGCCAATGGTTGGGGTTTGTATTCTCTACCCTGCCTTGCTAAGGAGGCAGCCTGTTTTGCCTTGGGCAGCCTACACAGTCCCAGGGCATCCCCAGGAAAGGGAAATTTAAAACACATTTGATTACTCTATCTATCCTTAAAAAAACCCAGAAGGAGTAGCCATAATTCACAGCTGACTTGACATACAATTATTATGAGCATTACAGTTTGAGAGACACAATTCCAGCACGCCTTCTGAAGCGGACTGGATAGGTCAGTGGTTTAGGTATCGTCAGAGGTTGGGGGTTTGAGTTCCCCCCTGTGAGTAGAGCCACCCTGCGTGGACTCAGGAAACTGCACAGTGTGGAATGCCCCCAGAAGGAAGGAATGGAAAACCACACCTAAGCTTTCTCTATCGGGAAAACCCTGTGAAGAGTCACCGTAAGGCAAAACCGACTTGATGGCAGATGATTGCTTTTATTTTTTTCCTGTTTGAGAAAGCTAATCTCAGAGGAATCCTGTGCGAAGTTCTGCAGATCAGTCACAAAGCCAAGGACTGTATCCTGATTTGCACACTCACGGGGAGAGCAGCTTTTCTAGTGATGCCCATTCTCTGCCAGTCCTTCAGGATTTTCCATTTCTATTATAATATCTGTTTCTGCCCTAAATCTTGGATCTGTAAGGAGCCTTCAAGGTAAGTTGATCCAATGTACCGCTTGGTGTAGGCTCGGTGACACAGAATGCAAATGTAATGGCCCTGGCTGGTATTGCTCCAGTCTCTGGTTAAATGCTTTGAAGGATACCCACTTTGGATACTCACTTTGTGGGTGCCGTCTCTTGAGGCAGTGTTTACCACCATGGGATAACTCATACCTTTAGAATGTTTTTTTCCACTCGTGTTTAGCTTAAGTCTTCCTTCTTACAGTCTCACCCTGCTCCTTTTCTGGACCCTCAAAGGGCAAATCTTTCCCGTCATCTAAATGGTGTCCTTAAGATACCTGAAGACACCAAATATTTTCCTCCTTACTCTTCTCTTCCCCATACTAAACACCATTTGTCAATTTATTTGATTCACACTTTTTTGGCCATCTTGGGCTGTTCTGATTTGTTAGTGGCCATCTGGACGCTCAGGATGAATGGAGCAGCCCTGTTTCTCCTGCACGGAGCAGAATGAAACTTGAGCCCAGTTCAGCCACTCTCCAGTTTTGTCCCCTACATACATTATGTGTGGTATGATAGCTTTTAAGAGCCCTACCTGCTCCATTGTTACTTTCAAGATGAAAAAAACAAGTCTGAAACAACCTGTATATAGAAAGGAGCCTCCTCCTGTCGGGACTTGATATTTTTTGCATGTTGAGCGCCAAAGTGAAGAAGACAGAAGAGATGTGACTACTTCCTAATTTGTGGAAAGCACATACTATAAGCAAAATTGTCCCAATTTCTTCTTGAGCTTATGTTAATGTACCTTAAGATTCACTTTTTTTCTTTTTTGAGAGCCAAAAATCCAAAGAATTACATGAAAGCAGTCACAGGAATGGTAAAGAAGTATTTTAGTGCTGTAAGTCACATGCCTGGCCCTCCCCTCATCATATGATTGCTCATGTCATGTGATTCAGTGCATGAGGGCCAACTTGGAGGGGGAGTGAAAATTATTTGCGTGACTGCTCTTACATGCATGACCTTTCTGCAACAGGATTTTGGCCCTTTTAAAAACTGTGGTAAGCAGTCCATCACAATGTCAAATCATGTTTACAGATCAGCAGATTCTATTGATGTACATAGAACTTCCAGTAAACATATTTAGGGTCAGGTCATTAAATTAGCATACTACTGTGATCCTTTGTCTTAACTCACCTGTCTTTGTCTTCAGTGGAACTTGCACCACAGGCAGAGGCTCCAACAGGACAGAGGCATCTTGTGGACAGTAAGGAATAAAACCCAGTGAAACTGACTTCTGAATAAACAGTCTTCAATGAGTGGTGTAGACTTAACACAATCCTGACATTACCTTTTATATCCTTTTGCGTAACTTCTGCCCCTGTGCATTCCTTGCTGTTGACAACTGTTCTCCAATACGTTTTTGCTGTTTAAAATATTTTTCACATTGATTCCAACAGCTTTGAGTCCTTTTCCAAGGAGAAAGGTGGGGTAAAAATACTCTTAAATAAATAAATTTCTGTCCTTATCTTCAGGATTTCTAAAATAGTTTTTGTGAAAATAAATCATCACGGCAGGTAGCAAAAGTCACAGTTAGAAGGTTTGAATTAGCAGAAAGTTCTGTAATGCAGGGTTTATATATAAATGACTAAATTGGTTTACAGGATTCTAAAGCCTATTTTTTTTTTTTTTTTTTTGGATGGCCATGTGGTACTGTACAATAATAGACCATGTTGCATAGAATAGTAACAGCAGATTTCCCTAAGGAAGTAATTCTTGCTTTAGTTTTGGGGTGTGCATGATGTTGTGTCATTGTGTGCAAGTTGGAACAGGAGCGTTCTCATTAGCTGCAAGCTGCCCTTGTCGATGACACCACTTTCATTGCGTGGATGGAGGACCAGTCTCTGATTTTTAGACGGTGTACTGCTTGTTCATATGTCAATTGCATTGCTCCGATAGTGGACATTCTAGGACAGTGATGGCGAACCTATGGCACGGGTGCCAAAGGTGGCACTCGGAGTCCTTTCTGTGGGCACCCGACATCACCCCTTCATAGCTACCTGTATACAGGTTCAATTACTGTATTGGCACTTTGCAAAAAAATTAGTGGGTTTTGAATTGCAGTTTGGGTTTGGGTCTCTAAAAGGTTCACCATCACTGTTCTAGGAAGAAATATGAATCCCATTCAGCATATGTGCAACAGAAAGACCTGTTTAAATATCTTTTGGAATACTACTGAAGGGCAGTGTTGCAACCGTGTTTTAATTGTCAAGCAGGCCTTATTTTCTCCCCAGAACTGTGATTGTGGTGCCCCTTTTTAACAGCTGCTTTTAAACATGCAGTACAAAGATGTAACAGCACACAGAAAACATTTTTTCCCTTTTTGTGACCTTACATTTGCCAAAGTGCCCCATGCTGGAATTCCTTTTCAGTGTCTTTTTTTCTTCCTGAGCCAGACATCTACTGAGACACAAAAGCCTCTGTGTATAGCAAGCTGTTTTAAATATTGTGACTTGCTCATGTGCTGTCCTTTCTCGGCTTGAGCCAAAGATCTCTGCTCAGTGTCTGTAGATTACCAAGGCCCCCTTCTTCTTTGTACCTCTTGTCAGCTATTCCTATTCATTTAACCTTTCATTAGTGTCTGTGCAGCTTCACTGTCTCGAAAGGCAAGGCTGGACCTAAAAGCCTACTGTCACAGTTATTAGATTTCTCAGTTACATCCCAGCAACCATAATGGAGCAAGAGTCAACACTATTGTCACGCATGCTGCTGTCCTGGGGTGCAACTCTTCTGTGCATGTCAAGGACATGTGCTACATGTGGATAATGCATCCCAGAGATAAATGCACCGCGTGAGGGATAGGCCAAAAGCTGGCAGTAATGAGCTTGGTGGGAGTCGCTGGCGAAGACAAACACTGGAGAAGGAATTCTGCTTCAGGAGCCAAAAGCGATGGAGCTGAATTAAAAAGTTACCAGGGTTTGCTGGTGAGGTACCTGTCAATCATGTCGCTTCTATTTTAAGTCCCTGTTACAAGAATAAAACAAAAAAATGAAATGAGATCGGCAACTGACAAAACGAATGATGACAATAGCAACAGCAGCAGCAGCAGCAACAATAATACTGGCAGCAATGGTGGTACAAGAAGAAAGAAGTCTGACTAAAACAGAATGTATTTGCTTGTAATTCTCTAAACAGTGCCTTAAGAATCAAATCCATGAACCACTTATTAAAAGCTTTGACAGCACTGGCGATGTAGCCAGCTCTAAGTAATGAAATTCAGTACTGCTCTTTAGAAATTAGGGGTTGCCTTTATTTGTTGCTGTTGTAAGCTTTTTCAATTTTTTGGGTTTTTTTGGAAAAAGAAACCATTCTGCTTTTACAGATAGTTTGGCCGCGAGCCATCTGTGGGATCCCAGGTAGTATCTGAAACGAAATAACAGCATGAGTTCTGCGTATCCCCTGTGGATCTGTCAGTGACTGTGGTCATGTTTTTCTTGGGTTTCTTTTTATCATATTGCACTTTCATTTTCATTAATTGAGGCCTGTGATTGGGGTTCCATTATCGAAATGCTAGGAGCCAATATAACCATCCTGCTGGATCTTTTCATGGGTTCCCTGAATCCAGTGCCCTGTTTCTAAGGGATGACCAGAAAACTTCTCCCAAGAGGACTCAGTTAGAAAAGAGTCCTCAGTTCAGCAAGAGTTACAAAGACATACTGTACTTCCTCTAAAATTGGACTTTCCATGGTTTATAATTCTTGACGTGTCTGTATTCCATGAATTTGTATAATAATACTTTAACACTATTGAATAATGCACAACACTGTAATGCCAGTGGCAGTGAATTTTGTACTTTCATTAACGCTTGTGATGGAGCATTCTGCTACAAATCAGAATCACTTTTGATGGATGATCTGATCTCATGTTCTAGAATTATGTGAGATGGAAAAATTCTATCCACATTCTCCACATTATAACTTTACAGACTTGTCTCTTCTCCCACGTCCCAACATCTTAGTTGAGCATTTGAGAGGTCTGATAATCTCCAGATGTATTTGTCTCTTCAGAGGGTTTATTCCAAAGCAGACTATTTGAAGACAAGCTTGTCTTGAAATCCTTTTGAGTTTTATATGGTAGGTTTCCTGCTATAATGTTATGTTTAGTCCGCTGTAAGCACAGTGTTGGAAAAGTGACAATTAGTAGCAGATACATTTCAACAGTAATTAGGGAGAAAGCTCAAGGCCTCTATAACAGGAGTTTAAAGTGCCATTAAATATACAATTGGTAAAGGACAGGAAGGAAGGAAGATTGGGTAAAGACAAATGTACTATAAAAGAGAGCACTTGAGCATACAGGGCGACCCCCCTGTGTACTTAGATCTGTCTTTTGTATCACATTTGTTTCCCCCAATCTTCCTTTATTCCCATCCTTTAACAATTTTATATTTAATTTCAGTTTAAGCTCCTATTTCAGGTGTACAGAATTGACAAGAGTGTGTACAGGCCAATAAAACACACATTTAAATACCTGCCTTATCCTTCCTTTCATGATTTTAGGTAGTTTATTTACTTCAACATTCCCCCAAATATCCACTTGAACATCAATGTACATTCATGTATGACATTATTACTTTTAAAAGGTTGTGGGAGTAGATTTTTTAAAGTACTAAACTGTTGAGAAATCCTGTACAGAAAATTTTGGTGAGATGGCATCACACTCAGAAGAAGTGACCAATCAAAGCTGGAGACAACAGGCTTTTGCTTCAAACATGCAGAAATCAGTTTTCAGACCTTGACCATGGAGAAATATTGGAGAACAAAGAATGTCCTTTGTTCTGAAATTCTGAGTGTGTATCTTCCCATTGATATTTAGTGTCCCATGGGATGAATTATGAGCTGATAAACTAGCTGTAATTATAGAATGGCTCTACTGTATATAATGCCTATGCTTTCTTCTTATCTTTTTTGGCAACTTTTTAATTATGCCGATTATATACTGCTGCTGCAGTTGTCTCAGTTCTAGTAGATTTTAGTTGGCTCTTTTTATCCAAGTGCGCAATATAGATAGACAATTATGTAAGTCCTAGTAGATTTTAGTTGACTCTTTTTATCCAAGTGGGCAGTATAGAAAGACAATTATATAATGAAAATGATTTTTTCACACTACCCCAGCCTTAGATAGGACTAAGTTTTGGTGGAACACATTTGACCTTGGAATGTGTTTTTCAGATGAAACCCTTTCCTAGCAGTATGCAGGAACTGCCATTTTAAGACACAAGTCACTCCTTCTCCTTCGAGAGTAGTTGTGGTTTCCTTTGAAATCCAGCTGAATAGTAAGAGGTTTGTCTGCTTTGTACTGTAACCTAAAGTTTTCAGTGTTGCTGTTGATTGCTTGTTCTGTTTATTTATATGGGTAGCTCTGATCCCCACTTGTTGGGGGAAGGGCGCGTTTGCCCTCCCAGCCCTGGCTTGGGCGCACTACTTTCGCGCCCATCCGGGGCTTTTTGCCCAGGGACGGGAGCCTATATGAAGGCTCCCGCCTCTCGCCGCCATTTGCAGCTGGTAACCGTATTCTTGTTGAGAGCTATTTTACGCCATTATGGCGCTTCACAGCCCTCGTAACCAGTCTATTCACATTGGCTATGTCAGCGGACAAATTTGCTATATATGACTGGAGGCCTCCCGAGGGCTGTGCTGTGCTCCAGCTTTAATCGTTCATCTATTTGAATACCGAGCTTCTTGGCTGTGGGAATTTCATCCCACCCTGTTACCAGCTTGCACTACGGTGTCAGGTCCCCTTTAGTGATCCTGACTTTCATTAAGAAGTTGATGAGTTATTAATAAAGTTGTGGCCCGTTTGTACCAAATCAGAAGTTGTCGCCTCTTTATTTCGGGGCTTGGGGGGCAAGGGTGACTTTCAGAGAACATTGTTGTACAGGGAGTGTGTATATGCGTGCATGCATGTGCATATGCATGAATGTGTGCATGTGTGGCTGTGTGCATTTCTGGATCACTGACATTGGAATTCCAGGGAATGTCAGAGTTGAAAATAAAGAATTGGAAAAACTAACAAAATACAGAAATCTAGCAATCAAAATATCTCGTTTATGCATAAAACACACTTCTGTGGTCCCCGTCATCACTGTGGTTTTGAGAACAATATCAAAAATTTCACACAATATTATAAGCAGTTGCATATCTTAGAAATAACATAATCAGAACTGCAAAAAACAGCTTTACTAAGAACAGCATACATACTGTACTAATATTTAACTGATACTTAGGTTTTTGATCAAAACTTGTATCTGTTATGTAATGCCAGTCAGTGTTTTATAATTTTGATTGTGTCTAGTATTTATCATCATCATCATCATCATCATTATCATCATCAAAAAAGTGAGCAGTGACATGTCTGCAGAGATATTTTGCTGATGAGAAGGTTCTACAAGCAAGTAAGGGCCCTATAAAAGCCTCTCTATGTTCTTCCGGTATGCAGGACGCAAAAGCGGAGAGGAATGAGAGGAGGGGATTGAGGTATGGAGAGTCTATTTATGAAGGCAGAGGCTGAACAGGTTTTATCACAGGCAAAAATTTAAAAAATTAAAAGCCAAAAATGCCAAAAACCTTAAAGATTAACTACAGTGGACCCTTGTATAACAAACAGCTTGTATAACATAAAATCTATACAACATAAAAAATTCCGGAGATAGGGGAAATTTGCTTAACATAATCACCTATGGGGAGAATCTGTACAACATAAAAATGGGATTACTCCGTTTTCAATGCATTCCTATGGGGATTTGTATAAAGGAAAATTTGCTTAATATAATTTCATTTGGAACGAATGAATTCCTTTATACAAGGTATCACTGTATTCTGTTTTAATGTAAGCTTTCATGGACACGTCCACTTCTTCAGACATATAGTAGCAGGTTTTATCATAAGTTTTATTGCAGTGTTTCTTTGTAAGCTCTTCTACACTGCTACACGCTGTGCTATCTAGGGAGCTGAATGGCCAGTGCGATTATGCTCTAGTCTTTAGTTGGGATGATGGTTAAGGTGCATCAGTGTGCCCAACGGAGGATTCACTAGTAGACTAAATTCCCTAACTTTTTAGGTTATAGAGTCAAACAAATGTTTCTAATTTTTTATTTTTTTTTTTGCTTTAAAGTAACTTTTCCCATCTCTACAATGTTTGGCTAGTTCCAGGAAGAAGCAACATTAACTGGACAGGATGTCCCCTTTGGTGAGATGCAGTAAAGGCCCCTTTAATACTCTGAGAATTTCTGATTCTCAGGTGTCCCCTTTGGTGAGATGCAGTAAAGGCCCCTTTAATACTCTGATACTTGCATGCCAAAGCACAAGATGGTATAATTCTAGATCCATTACTGATATTTCTTCATAACTAGTGCTGATTCCTAATGTGTAGTAGTGGATAGAGTGATTGATGGACTAGGACTCTAGGGAACAACTTTCCAGTCCCCACTTGGCCACGGAAACTCACTTAAGGCAGCAGAACAGGTAAAACCACACCTTCAATATCTCACTTACTTTAAAAGTCCAACTTGATGGCATAGAAAACACACATACACACAGTGCTGATAGAGGAAGAATAAAATTTCATATTTTGTCATGTAAGTAGAGGAGTGGTGTGTGTGTGTGTGTGTGTGTGTGTGTGTGTGTGTGTGTGTGTGTGTGTGTGTGTGTGTGTGTGTGTGTGTGCATGCGTGTTTTTGTTGTTGTTTAATAAGATGCATGAACAATCAAGTAGGGATGGCTTCAAGTTCACAATTTTAAGTTTTTGTCCTCCTGTCTTGCTATTTCATTTACCACAAATAGGCTTGAGTTTTTTAAAAAATGAGATTCTATGTATTCTTTTTCTTTCTTTCCTCAAAGTCCTGCAAACAATGCTCTCTGCCTTGGAAAGCAAAAAAGGCAAACTGACAAGCAGAACACAATTGCTGTAGCCAGAGGCTGTGGAGTAACAACGTACACAAAAAAGGATCTGCTTTATTTATGTTGTGTCTTCTTATGCATGTCCTGTAGTTATTCATGCATAAATACGAGAGCTAGTTTTGCTTCAGAAATTATAAAATGGTGATAGTTGAGGAGGAATTCTGTTAGGTAATCACATTATAAAGGCATGAATAGTAAAACTGGAACTATAAACCAAAACAAAAACCAACATCCAGGCACAAGAAAGAACATGCATAACAATGTAAATACTATGAAATATTTTATGATAATTAGATTGATAAAAGTGGATGAATTCATGAAAAATACTAATTGAGAAGCAAGCAATTTTGTTTTAATGTGAGCTTTTAAAAATAGATGTAAGTCTGTAGCGGTTTTGGGGTTTTTTAAATGGGCAGCTTAATAAGGTTGGGTTTTCTAAAACTCTCTGCGTAGCTGGTTTGGAGGACATTGCGCTACTGCTGAATTAAGGCCGATCTGTGTATCTTAACATGTTAAGTATCTGATTGCCAAGGCAGTGATTGCAAGTTTGATTTCCTTGTGCCTTCTGTGAATGGAGCTAGCTTGTGTGGGCAAGCTGCGCATTCCCAGTCCACCCCCAGAAGAAAGGTAAAGGTAAAGGTTTCCCCTGCACATGCATGCTAGTTGTGTCCCACTCTAGGGGCAGTGCTCATCTCCGTTTCTAAGCCAAAGAGTCAGTGTTGTGTAAGTCCATGGACATGTGGCTGGCATGGCTGTATGCGTTTCTGCGCACAGAACACCGTTTACCTTCCCATCTTTTATGGCGGTACCTATTTATCTACTTGCATTTACATGCTTTCGAACTCCTAGGTTGGCAGGAGCTGGGGTTAACAGTGGGAGCTCACTCTGTTGCATGGCACCTGGGATTTGAACTGCCAAGATGCCAACTTTGAAACCGAAATCTCAGCACTCTAGCCCGCTGAGCCACCACGCCCCCTAAATTCCACCAGAACAAGGGAATGGTAAATCACATCCGAGTATTTTTTACCCAGGAAATCCTGAAAAGGATTGTCATAAGTCAGAATTGACTTGATGGTGCATGGTTATATTCACTATGCTTACATGATTATACAGTAATTATACTTAGTGCTACCTGTATACTTTTGTAGTTCTTTTGACAAATATGGGTTAAACTAGGCTGAATTTGCAAGGCATTGTGCCAATTATAGTAAATAAGACTTGCATTATTTTACCTTGGTATACAAGGACTAAATTTATATTGTGCACAGTCTTTTAAAAGCTGACAATATTGTAGCTTTCTAACCACTAATACAACAGAGTGCAATCTAATACAATATGATACTTCATAATTATTTTTGTTTATTTTATTTTATTATGATGTTTATAACAACCCTCTTTATATCCTTGGGTTAATAAAATAGTTAATTTGAAATAAACACTTGTTTATAAGGATGTGATAATTATTCTGGCTCAAGCAACAATAATAGCTTACAGAAGTCTTAAGAAATAACTGCAGGATCTCTTACCCTCTGCAGCCAAGCATGGGCTGAATGAATGGCATCATCTCTGAAGTGCTGTAATTATTACTAACCTGTCTGATGGCTACTGATGTGAAAATCCAAACACCAGTCTCCCACTTGTAATGATACCTCCAGAGACATTTGATTTGCTAAAGTAATTCAGTTCATCCATTTTCCCCTACCATGCATTCTGTTATTGTTGTTATTGTGCTGTGGAATCTAGACCTTTGAGCATCCAACATAGGACCCAAGTCTATCTCTTGATGAGCTTAAGGTAATTGTGCATTTTAAAAGACTCACTTGCAGTTATGATTGCCACAGTCTGATGGAACCAAAGTCTGAAAAACCTGTATATGCTGGTATATATGTTGGATGCCTGAAATGGCAACATGCGGTCCAAAGCGTCTGGATTGACTCAACATGCAAACACTTAGCACAACTCCCAGACACTTTGGACCACAACTCCCAGAATTCCCTGCCTAGACTGCCAATGACAAAGGACTTTGGGAGTTGTGGTCTAAAACATCTGGAGTGCTGAAGATTACTGGTCTATAGTAACATCATTTCCTGGCCCCATTTTGGAGACTAAAGTGTCTCAGTCTTTGTTTCTGATTAGATGATGATGGTGATTATGATAATGATGTGTGATCAAGTCAAGTCTAACTTATGGCAACTCTTTCCAGGATTTTCCAGGTAGAGAGGACTCGGAAATGGTTTACCATTTCCTTGTTTTGGGAGCATCTTGGGACTTGAAGGAGGCATGGAGGGGAACCAAAACTCCCAACCTCTGGCCCAACAGCCAGAAACATGTCCTAAACTTCTTTGCTATCTAGCCAACTTCTGACTATAGATTCTATTTGATTTCTGTATTGGCCATCCAGTGATGCCCACATGTACAGTCATCTGTTCAATCGCCTGAAGCATGTATTTGCAATAAACAAATTGTTGTCTGTCAAGAATTCAACTAGTCTTTCTCCTGGTTTGTTTCTAGTTTGTAGGCAAAATCTCCAATGATGTGAATTCGGCGTTATCTACTTGTGTTAGTTGCAGTCACCCATGATTTTAAAAGTGTTGTGTTTGGTGTGGGACCAACATCAAGTGCATGCATGTTGTTCATTCTGCCCTTGAAGATTAGCGTTGCCGTAGAACTGAGCCTAATGAACGGGATTACAGAGATGGCCATTCTTCCAGTGCCACCACACATAGACAGCTGTATAACTCAGAACTTTGGATATCTGGCTGTGGAGTTATAGGTTTGAAGTTGATTTTCTCACTGTGCCTCCATGGGTTAGACTCCATGATATAAAGCAGTGGTGGCGAACCTTCAGCAATCCAGAAATTTTGAACCACAACTCCCAGAATTCCAGGCTTGTATTGCCAATGACAAAGGACTGTGGGAGTTGTGGTCCAGAACATCTGGAGGGCTTCTGAGGTTTCGCCACCACTGATATATAGGGTTCCTTCTAGCTCTGCAGTTCAAGGATAATCACTATCATCAGTTTTTTTCCAAAACGTCTATAACATTAACTTTCCAATCCCATGTGCCTAGCCTTCTGAAACTTTTCAATGCTTTTTTTACTTAAAGCCACCTCTGTTTGTCAAATAATGCCCCACAAAGCTGAGGGGATAACCATGTTCTTTGGCTATTGCCGTTAAATTTATAGTGTTGCACAGAATCATAAGAACTGCAGAGAGTATTGTGGCCTGTTCACTTCCCACACTAGAACAGATTTATACTACCAGGTGCCACTGTAAAGCATTAGATATATTAAGAGATCCATCACATCCTGGTTATCACCTCTTTGAGTTGCTGCCATCAGGACGGAGATATAGAGTACTGAGGGCAAGAACAAACCGTCTCAAAAATAGCTTCTTTTTTAGAGCAATATTGTCCTTAAACGGAAATTCTGGACTTTGAAGTCAGCTTATCTTATTTTATGTCATATGTGTTGTAGCTGTTTTTAAATCTATGTGGAATGTTCTAAATGAGTTGAATATAGCAACCTTGAACTTTTGTTGTTCCTGCAAGGGGGCAATGACAATAAAGATTCCTATTTTTCCTATCCTATTTTATTTATTTATTTACAAAAGTTCTTGCACCTAAATCGACTGAAATTTGAAGGTTTTGATTTCCCCAGAATAGAAAACAGAGCCTGCAAATTTCATTGGTTTTTAAAGCAACTTTGAAAAAAAAAGTTATGAGGAGTTCCTTTAGAAAATACCAAACAAATTTAAGTCCATGTAGCACTGCCCCCCCGCCATATCTATATGTATGAAATTTGGTAGGCATAAACAATCCCTTCAAAGCAATTATTAATCTGCTTCTGACAAGCTGGGAAAAAACACTGTAACAATTCTTTGATTAATTTTTTTTAAGTTCGCATTGATTTTAAAGGAAATCACAGACTTTTGGATCTCTGAATCACAATTTCATTTTGGAATCTTGATACCTATCAACCAAACTGAATCGTTTTCTGAATTGAGTTCTGAGTTGAATAGCACTGTGTACTTATTCTGAAAATGAGTTCTCAGCCATTGGGAAAACCAATTACTATGCCAGCTCATTTCCTACTCTAGGGATAGCTTCTTGGTAACTGGATCTCAAGGATAGCGCTGTTCTGAACTTACTTGATGGGCATCTTGTTTCTACATTCTAGTTGTACTTATGGTGCTGTGGAGCATTTGTTCTCAGCATTCTCGCACAGCATTAAGAGTTCTTGGCACTGTTGAATATTTAATATGTCATTTCATTCTGATACATATAAACCCCTTTTGGACATCCTTGCAATCAAAGCTATTATTGTAAATGGGAACTCTGTAGAGGGGAGTAATAGCAAGAATGCAGCGTCTAAAAGACAATAATCTTTGTCATCTGTAATATTATGAGAAAGGATGTATCTAGCACAGCCTTTTGAGCCTCAAACTGTTGACTGAGAATGCTGGGAGGTGAAGACTCTCACATCCAGAGGGTACCTTGTTAGGCATATTGGCCAAGTGATGTGAGAGACAAACTTGGCAGTGATTTCTTTTGTTTTTAAGGACCTGAAACAAATGACCGCTGAATAAGTTGGAATTTTCTGGGAGATTTGGGGCTGTTGTTTCATTCAGAATTAGAAAGAGTTCCTTTTTGGGTGACAGTTTCCAAAATCCATTAGAGCACATGTTAGCTGGAGAGTGATGCGACCTGTGGTTTTTTATTTTTAAAGAAGTCTTGTAGTTCTGATTAACATGATTCTTTTTATTTTATTAAAAGGTAGCAAAATGAACTTTGCTGTTCTGGGGATTTGTCAACTGGCTCTTTTTCTGGGAGTTAAACTCCCCAAAATTATCTTTTACTATCTCTGTTAGATCTGGTCCTAAGTAAAAGACTTTTTAAAAGTGTTACAACAACATGTCATGAAGTCAAGTCCAACTTAGGAGAATCTTTTCCATGCGTTCCTAGGTGTAACATAAGGAAAAGTGCTATACCATTTTCTTATTTTGGCATTGCCCTGGGACTGTCTCTTGCTCAAAGCGACATAGGCTGGCTATTGCCCAGGAAGACACAGTAGAGAATTGTACTGGACTCCTAACATCTACCTATGCAGTCAGGTACTCAACTCACTGAACAAATTGCAGTACTTTACAGCAATATATTGTGATCTTACCAGGTGGAATTTGTGAAAAGAGGGAGTAGAGCCCTCTTCCTCCAGTGAATAGCTGTGTATGCACTTCATCTTACTGAGAATGTTGGCCTGGTCATTTCATACACTGTGTTTTCTGGTAGCACAGGCTGTTCCACTCCAGGATTTTATCTTAATGGGGGTGGAGTTATCCTATCAGGGAGGCTGCTGGTTAATTGCTCAAGGTTGTTAATACCCTCTCAGTAGGAAGAGAGGCTATGGAAGGCTGATATATTGTACTTTAAACCTCAACCAGCCTAAAGGTGTGGATATATCCAGCTCTTTGTGACAGAAACATGCAGTTTTATGGGCTGCATAGAAGTTTTAAGGCAGTAATGGCGAGCCTATGGCACGGGTGCCAAAGGTGGCACTCGGAGTCCTTTCTGTGGGCACTCAACATTGCCCCTTCATAGCCACCTGTATACAGGTTAAATTACTGTACAGTCACCCCCTGCCATTTCGCAGTTCAGGTACTGCGGCCCCACTATATAGCGGGATTGCAGTACCTACAGGGGGCGGGGGGAGTGATCGCATCACTTCCCACTGCCCCCCCTCCGGGAGGCCTTGGAGCCGTGCCGGGGGGTAGTGGGGAGCGATCGTATCGCTCCCCGCCACCCCCACCCTCCTCTCTGATTGCCCCCCCGCCCCCCCGCCCCACTTCTACATATCGCGGATTTTCATGTATTGCGGGTTGGGTAGGTCCCTAAGCCCCACGATAGGCGGGGGTTACTCTATTGGCACTTTGCAAAAAAATTAGTGGGTTTTGAATTGCAGTTTGGGCACTCAGTCTCTAAAACGTTTGCCATCACTGCTTTAGGGTCACCTTTTTAATCCTCTGACTATTGATATCAGTATGCTGCAAGCTATGAGCACTATGAGCACTACACTGTTTCTTTTCACCTATGCTTATATATTTGAAAACTAATCAGCTATTACTGAACCACCATTTCTCTACACAACATGTGAACCACTGAGATATTTAAGAGTAGTCATGTTAGTCTGTGCTGACATTATAGATGAAAACAAAAATAAAATGAAAAATAAAAAAATGACAAGAAGGTGGTGGCACCATAAACACATTTTTTTAATATGAGCTTTCATGTATAGGTTCATGAGACATAAGGAGATATAACATAACATATATTGATACATGGCATCAAAACATATAGATATCAAAATATAGTGATCATGTTTGGTTGGTAAGAAAGTGAATGGGTATTAAACACTGTGATGATAGGAGCCTCGTGGTGCAGTGGTTAATTGCCTGTACTGCAGGTAAAACTGTGCTCACGGTCTGGGGTTCGATCCCAGGTAGCCGGCTCATGGTTGACTTAGCCTTCCATCCTTCCGATGTCGGTAAAATGAGTACCCAGCTTGCTGGGGATGGGGCAGTGTGTAGCCTGCATTACTGTAATTAAAACTATAAACCACCCAGAGACTACTTGAACTGGTATGGGGCAGTATATAAGGAGAACACTTTGCTTTTTGATAGCGTCTTTGATATTAAATATTTAAAAGCAGGTGATTTTTTCAAATTGGGCTTTGCGGAGTCTGAAGGGGTGGAGGAAGAAACTCAGTGTTTTAGGCATCTCACGGTGAAGCCAGAAATTGGGAGTTCGATTCCCCATTGTGCCTCCTTGACTAGGGGTTGTGCAGAAAGAATCATAGGGTCCCTTCCGCTACAATCCTAAGATTATTATTAAGCCACCTTGATTAGATCTTGGAACATCAGAATCACAGCTAAAATAACAGCCCAAGATGGAGGTGGCAAATTTGTTGAATCAGTTTGTGGTATCAGATTTCATCTCAGGGAGCTGAAGAAACTGGATACTCCAACTGCTTCGCCAGATTCACAGTCTCTATCTTGGGAGAGGTCTTTCATTCAGATCTTGACACTGTGGAGCATCTGGTCAGAGTGATGTTGAGGACTTTTCTCAAACTTGGCAGTCATCAGCCTAAAGAGCAGCTCTGCTGGATTGAAAAGGTCACTTGTTTTTAATAGTTTAATAAAGAAAGGTATTTAGCCATTCTTGGTTCCAGATTTTGTGCGGAGATCACACAGCTTTCTCCTCCCCCCCCCCAATTAACATTTCTGTATTGATTGCTTTCTCCAGAGGAAGCCAAACCATGGTAAGCATTGTCCTTTTAATGCCACAGCGCTCAAGGGTATGTCACACTATATTAGGAAATGTGAGATGTTGTTAACTCTACCGATTGTTCAGTTATAGAAAAAATTCTGTGGTTTTATTCAAAGATATATGGATTTATTTATTCATTTTGAATTCTGCATTTCCCTTCTCAAAATGGAACTTATGAATCACCCCAGCAGCGAGTCTATTTTTATGTCCAGCATTATGTTCAGTTTTGTTGGTCAATTTCAGCATGAAAAAGAATGGGGGAGAGATTCAAAGCATAGACACACCAGTGGATGTCTGAAATTCTGGACAGCAGCAAACACTGCCTTCTAGATGCAGATGATAAATAAGCAGAAGGCAAGGAGCAAGGGACTGAGTAACCTGTCCTGTTGGAATAAATGAGGACTAAATTGCTCCTCAAAAAGAGCCATCAGGTGGAGGGGGGATGTGCTACCACTCCTTGGCCAGAAGAGATGGATGGGGGAGGCAGTGAAGGAGCTGCCCTTCATTGCAAAGTCATGGTCAGCCATGGATAAGTGAAACTGCAGCTGAAACCATAACTCAGTGGTACTCAACTTTGGATAACCCAGGTGCCCTTGGACTGCCCTACCCAGAAGCCTTTATTATCAGTTGTGATGACTGGGATTTCTGGGAGCTGCAGTCCAAGAACACCAAGGCGATCCAAGGCGGAGTGCCACTGTCATAACTGAAAGGGTGGAAATAGAAGGTCCTACTGTGTGAATAAAATGTGTGGTAGTCCTAACATGTTTATTTCAGGGTGGGTTTTTTTTAGGTTGTTTGTCTTGTGAAAAAAATTCAAAATAAGCCTAGCTAATTCTTTTACTAGACCCTGAACATGTTAAAAACAGACGATCTTTCAGGTCTTGGAGGACTTATCTTCGGATGGGGCATGATTGAGCTCAGGTAGCTGCATGAGGCAAGGAAAAGGAAACTCCAAAATTATGCTGACAAGAGTTTGTTTTTAGATTTATTTCAGTGTGAGTTTCCATACCTGAGGAAGAATATGAAAATAAATGAGAACTCCATAACCGAGGAAGTATATGGGAATAAATGAGTGAAACAAGCTATTAGTCTTAAAAATATTTAAGAATGTGTTTGTTTGTTTGTTTTTAATGGATACGGAAAGTACCATCAGGTTTACTTGCATTCTTATATGAACTCCATTTCCCAGAATGTTCGGCCAGCCTGGCCTTTAGCTGTGCAGGCTGGGATATTCTATATGTTGTGCTAACTTAGTAGCGCTTATGAGTGGATGAAAACTGAATAGAGGTGTACCCTCTCAGCTATGAATGATCTCTGTGTGTGCCCCTCATTGGCTATATATACTGAGGCCTCCGCTTCTGGATGGGATGAGGGAAAAGATGATGTAGACTTGTCCAATTTTTTTTTCTGTGCAGCCAGCCATGCTGGAAAGCGTGTAGCAGTAATTCAGCTATTTGAGTCGAGAATTGATATAATTTGGTGTTAAGGACCTCTTCCCAAATTCATAAAAAGAAAAATCTCTTTGATTGAAAGTTCCTTGCCATAAATAATGCTATCTTAAAAGAGAAAATTATATCCCTTCACCTAAGGAAAAGAAAGTGCTCAAAAATATTCCTTTTAACCCCCTCCTCCCCCTCTGTAATCTGTCATGTAGCTTGTATTTACTGCTGTAGGGAAATATTTTTTTTCTTTCCTGAGCCTTTAAAGAGATGTTTAAACATAATATGCTCATACTTTTAAAATCATTTGGTGGGTTTTTTAAAAACCCTTTAAACTTCATATATTTTTATAACACGGTATACCTTGTCTTTGAAAGTTCCGTTTAAAAGTCTTCTGTCATATACTGCCAAAAAAAGTTGTTCAGAATTCTCTCTGTGTTGAAACATGCACGCCTGTCCCAGTGTCATAAGTAATTATATCTCTGGTGCGCTTTGCTTCTAGTAATTGGAAAGTACGACCTACCGCAGAATACATTTTAGCATTTGATTGTATCTTGAGGACATGTTACAGAAATCAAGTGTTCCACCATGCAGTAACTTGAAATTGTAAACAGATATTATTTTAAGTACATCATCTTGCAAGTGTTTCTCAACAGTTCTCTCTCTCTCTCTCTCTCTCCCCTACCCCACCTAATTTTTATATGAAACTCCAGGAAGGCTTTCTAAAACACGTGTGTGTTTGTATATCACAGTATTAAGTTAACAGCCCCCTCCTACTGAACTACTGTGTGGGTTTCAAACCAAGTGCTTCTTTATATCTGAAATTTATCCTTCTTGTCACTTCATCTCTTGTGGCTTTGGCCGTTGTTAGTCAACAAACAAACGTTTAGTCTCTAGCTGTGAGAGAAAGAGTAAAAACCCAGGAGGGGGGAGTGCTCCAAAAGTCATCTTAATTGTTTTCTGTAAGGGACACTCCACCTGCTGAAATAGAAATGAACTGGGGACAAAAGGACCCAACTGAGAAGCTCCTGGTTCAGATCTTCCTTTTGTTGTGAAGTGATTAGATGGCAGTAGGCAAGCCTCTCAGTCTCAGTTCTCCGATCTGTAGTTTGGAGGATGAATCAGCGAAACACAAGGTTAAAACTAGAACCTACATGAGGCACTTGAATATATTAAGTCATATCACTTGTTAGCATCATAGGCATGATAAAGATTTATTGGCCAGAATCCTGTTAGTTGTGCCTACTGGTAGAAATCCATTGGTGCAAACCTCAGCAGGAAGTTATCACGAGAAAATAAATCAATGTAGGCTATAATTTGCCCGTGCTCACCCGTGGTGTTATTTAGTGTGCAACAGTAAATGCTTATGCTGGCTTTTTAATTTGTGGCAATTCACAGTGGACATTTGCATCTATGGAGTATTTCTGGCATACTGTTTTCAGCTGGACTTTGGCCATTGTATACATGTCCCCACCCCCCACCCCAGAATATACAAGCAGCTAATTATGCTCTACATGCAAACATGTATAACTCAGTAGCTCCAAATTGCCACATCCCCTGCTTTCCTTTTTCAATTTCCAGACTTGTTTTTGCTGGGATGTTCACACTGCTGAATCAGGAGGGCAACCACATGAAAGGAGGGACTGGAAGGTGCAACAGAATGAAGCAGGCTTGGCTGTCTTCTTTATGTGGCCCACACCATGAAATGGCTTTTCCTTAGAAATACAGAATCAGGTCTCCGTTGCATATCTTTGTATGGAAGATGTGCAGTACGTAACTCCTGAAACAGCTGCGTGCCTCTTTCCCCCCCCCCCCCACCCCCCCGCTAAAATGGAAACAAGGGATTTCTAAAAGAATTGAAGGCTAATAGCTCCATTCAGCTGCACTTTATAGCACGCTATGCCCACCCCCCCTTAAACCATGGAAACATGACTGTCCAAAGGGCGGGGGGAGGAGGGATGCTGAATCCAGGTGCATGTGAGCCAAATTACAAAACAAGCTCATGGGATTCTGTCTCGTAACATCTCTACCTTGTAAGAGGTGGAGCTCCTGTCCCGATAAGAGAGCTATCTTTGACTGGACCAGGCCTCGAGGGTTTCTTGTGATGATCCTTCCTTTAGGTCAGCAGTCCACATCGGGGCTTCCTCAGACTCAACACAGTTGGAGTTTTGTGGGGTGGATAACCCCCGAGGCTGTGCAGATTATCATATGCCCCTGGTATGGCTCAGGTTGTTGTTTGTGTCATCCTGCCAAGTAGTAAACAGAAACTTAACGCACAGCAGATTGAGCTGGGTGGCAAAATGCTCACTTGAATTGACGTTGCTATACAGGAGTACAGATTTGGCTTGGGACCTGACATAGCAAGTAAATATGTTTTTCAGGGTCCATTTAAATATGGATTCTTATGAAAACTCTGCCTGGTGGTGGCGGTGGGGGGAAATCCTTTGTATCTTAAATCAGTTTTTGGAACTTTTTGTGTTGACCATCACTGTTTCAGATCCCCATTTGCCGCCATCTTTCTTTAAAAGTGCTTGTGACATTTAAAAAGACAGCCTTCCATTACATATCACATCTTCAGAATTAATGCCACTTCGGGCTGTTTCTTAGCCTCACCACATCTGAGGTACCAAAATGGATTTGGTGAGTGTTTTTGCCAGTTTTTGTTTTTTTCTAAATCTGATCTCTCTTTTCCACAATGTGTATATTTCAGGGGGCCTGAAAGGAGACTGAGCTCAATATGACCAAGGAAAGCAGATTTCTCTCACCTCTTCCACAGTTGAATTTAAAACTGGGTTTTTATGTATGGAGATACTGCTTATTTAGTGTCCAGGTAATGTATTGGTGCTTTCTTAAAAAAAGCTACGTGTATGTGACTTAACAGAGAAAGAGTGTTAGAAAGCAGAAAGAAAACAATGAAGAGAAAAAAGAAACAGAGAATCAACAACAGTATTGCCTGAATAATTAAAAGTGTTACACTGGCACAACTATGGGCGTTTATACACGACCCCTAAGCTCCGCTGCAAATGGCTGCAAGCTCTGGAGCTTAAAAATGTTTCCCCACCAGCTCCGGAGTTTGCAGACAATTAAGTGCGACCCCGCCCACTTTAGCGCGACCCAGCGCACTTTTCTTGTACCTTCTCTTTGGAGGTGAAAAATCTTTGATGCGGTGCAACAATAGTGAGTGCGGGGCGCTTCTGTTTGCTGCTTTTTGGCTCCCGCCCCTTTAAGAGCCTTTTACAGAGACGAGGGGGTTGGACATGGAGACGAGAGGCAGAACGAGGTGAGCGGCATGCTTTTCTTTCTCTTTTTCTTCCTCCCTCACGCAGCCAGCAACCAGGAAGTGCGGAGGGGGGTGGGGACAGAGGAAGAGCGACGAACCCCTAAGATCTCTGGTCCGAATTTAAGTGGCCAGCGGATCTTAGGGGTCGTGTAAAAAGGCCCTATGTAAAACTTGCTTTCAAATTGAATTCTGGAAACGAATTTGGGAGACAAGCTCTTGGTGCTTTGAAAATTAGGGGTGAACTAACTGTTAGTCTTTAAGATATCTTAAGGAGGTCTGTTATAATTATTTTGAGAAGAGAAGCCAGGATTCTCAGATTGTTTGCATTTCAGTGGTGTTGTCCTTTAATAGATCGTGCCTGTTGCTGTTTCCAAAACTCCAAAGATGTCTTGCCTATTTTTCATGACTGCCCTTGAAAAAGTTGGCCCAAGACCAAGGGCTGGACTAGGTGAGAGAGGGGCTTCACAATAGGAAGCAGAGCTGTTGCAAGAATTAATTAAGATTTTATTCTCTGAGGGTTTTTAACAGGTCTGCAAGCTGCAAATTTAGTTGCATTGTTTGGTGATTGGTCATTGGGAAGTTAACAGTGGACTTCATTTGCATGCTGAGTGTGCCAGTGTGACCACTGGGCAGAATGTCTCCGAATGGATAACATTTTACCAGCTGTTAAATGTGAAACTGCCATTTTGTTTAGGTCCATCCTTAATACAGAAATGAGATGAGATGATGTGGAACTCCTGTTCCTCCAAGTCCTCTCCCAACTTTTTGGAGACACTTATTTGCCTGTTAGATGTCAGAAGGAAAAAGCCAAGCCAGTTCCAAAATGTATCTTAATACTGTTATGTATGTCTGTGAGTATTATAAGATCATTCCAGGCATTGCCTTTGTCAGAGAAGAGTCCTATTGCCAAATGGTGGGTGGAGAGTAATAGTACTGATGAGCCTATTAATAATAATAAATGCACATTCTGATTCATGGTGACCCTTCATAGGATTTTTAAGTTAAGGTAGGACCCCGGTATCTGCTGGGAATTGGTTTCAGATCTTCCCACGGATAATGAAAACCGTGGATAAGAGAGAACACCCAAAATCCCCAAAACTGCTGTTTTATGACAGTAGTTTGCTTTACGGCTGCTGTTTGTGATAGTAGCTTGCTTTGTTTATGACAGTAGCTTGCTTTGTGGCTGCTGAATTATGTATTTGATTTTTTTCCTTTGCCATCCGTGGATAACCGAATTGGTGGATAATGAACCAATGGATACGGGGGTCCTACTGTATATGGTATTTAGAAGTGATTTACCAGTCCATTCTTCTATGGTTCTCTGTAACTGTACAGCTTACGTAACTACCATGTGAGAGATTTCTGATATCTTTCCCATCTTTGTGGCATGACATTCATTAGGCATATGCTGTCCTGCAGTATGTGGTGCCTGTGTTATTTTATCCATAGCTCTTTTTGCATGACCAAAGATGAGGTATGCCAAGGCAGCAACAGGAAATGCAACCCAAGTAGCTCAAGGAAAGCATGTTAATTTTGTATTTATAAAGAGGAAATGCCCCTGTGAATTGATTGTAATAGAAGATCCAACATGATATAAATGGAAAGGAGCCAGGGGTTAGAAAAAGCTTTATCTTCCTGATACATCTCTGGAGGAACACTTTAAGTACCGGAGGAAGTGATTTAATTGAAAAGCTTTGCCATTTGAAAACCTTTAAAAAGTGAAAATGGAACCTGGATTTGCTTACTTAGAACCCCTGAGATACAGAAAGCATATCAAGCTTTGTCAGGTTGCCCACTTCTAACTTATTATCTCATATTATTTTACTCCTTTTTACAGGTTACAATTTCCACAATTAAAAAACACACACAACTGAACAAACTTGAGGGTGCTCAGTACATGTCGGTGCACTTGGCACATACTGTAGAGGCATATTGTGTCTGCCTATAGATCCTAGTCAGAGCAGTCCACGTCCTTAATACTTATAGACAACAACTAAGATGTTAGGTGCCATGCTTTTTCACTTTTCTTCAGGAATTAGTAACTCTTGTACAACCTATGTGTTCTGTTGGAGGCAGTGGATACCTTTTTGACAGTCCTGTGGGTCCTTGTGTGTGTGTGTGTGTGTGTGTGTGTGTGTGTGTGTGTGTGTGTGTGTGTGTGTGTGTGTGTGTGTGTGTGTGTGTGTGTGTTGTGTCGTTACAGTTGTGACCGACTTTTCATGACCCCACGTCCGTGGAGTTTTCTGGGCAGGAATACTGGAGTGGCTTGCCAGCTCCTACTCCAGGCGCCTACAGCACCTGGTATTCCTTGGGGGTCTCCCATCCAAGTACTAACCAGGGCTGATCTCGCCTGTGGGTCCTTACGGGTTGGAAAAGAGTGATCATAAGAGAGTGGTTTCTAGATGACCATACAGATGCAGCTAGAGAATAACCACCCACCATGATGACTGTAGAGATGCAGTTCTGTGGGCATCATGGTGGGTGGTTTCTCTCTAGCCCGTTTCTCATCTCTGTGGTCTCCAATTGGGCGCCTTCTCTCCATCTACTATTATATGGAAACAAATCAATCATGCAAGGTAATTTTTTTTAAACAGCCTGGCCGGGAAGCCTCCACTAGGGTTGCAGCTGGGGCTGGGACCTGCCCCGGGTCCGGAAGCCTCTGCAAGGTCCCAAGGCTACCCAGCATGGAGACCCGGGGGCAGGGAGGCTTGTCTTTGCATTTTACTTTCCAGCCATGCCGATCTGGGCCTCCCAAGAGCAGCATGGCTGGAGTGTAAACTGGGTTGGAGATGGACCAGGACCACAGTATGTATGTGTGAATACTGTTCCACACATACTAGGTGCGTCCTATGGTCTGGTGCATCTTATGGGGCAAAAATATGGTACTTGTTTTTAATTATAACTCTATGATTTATTAATCAGGGATCAGCACAAAATATACACATTTAAAATGAAATAATTCTGAACTTGGGCATTTGCCTTAAAACTCATTTGTATTTCAAAGGCTTCAATATGCAAATCTATCACTGTCTAATCAAGCTTTTAAAATTTCTGTTATGTAATTTAGGGTGGTGCTGGGTTGATCATTTTGCAGATGTTGGTGGTAAATCATCAAGTGCCCAAAATCCTTGTCAGATTATTGCAAATTGTCCAGAAGTCTACCAGCAAATATCAATCTATTTTCTGCTCAGCCCTCATACTGTATATGTGATTTGTATATGTGATTGCACTAGTACAGCTTAGGAAGTAACTATGAAAAAGGAATAATAATTACCATTTGTGTTTTTTGGAAGTAGCTAATTGCTATTATCTGCTGTTCTTTCTCTCCCACTGTTACATTACTCATTAGTTGCCTTGGGTCCTTCCAAGGAGAAAGGCATGATAAAAATATTTTAAATAAATAAATAAATAAGTTGTCTGTTTAAAAAATCCTCTAAAAATGCTACCCCAAACTATGGTTGTCTCCAGAATAAATAATTGTTAAAACCTTTAAACATTACTAATAACATAGGAAAAAAAAATAAGCAGTGAATTTATTGTTCTGCAAAGGAATATTACTAGGCATGTGCATAATTGTTATTGTTATTTGGAACTTCAAAACCTAGAATTCTATATTCTGGGAGTTCTGCCTCGTCAAACAGACACCTAAATTGTGCTCACCTGGAGAAAGACCGGCCTGGAAGGCAACATGGGCTGGGCTCAGCCAAGCTTCCACCTAATATTGCTTGTTAGAAAATAAAGTTGCCCTGGGGATCGCTCGGAGTTCCCAGCAAACACTGGGGGCTGTATTTCCCCCCAGCAGCCTACATATGGCTTTGCCAAAAATAAAAATAAAAATAAAAATCATGGTTCTTTGGACAACTTTGAAGTAATTGATAAGCTTATATCATTGTTGCCAATATCTTTAATATTTCCTTGGGTCCTTAGTTCCTCCTTCTGGAAATGTTTGTTTTAACCTAGTTCATGTCAGAGTGGATTTGATTTAAACCACAATTTTAAATTAAAAATCAGATTTTTTTGACGTTTGAACAATATTTTTTATTTAAATAACGATTTAAATCAGTTTGATTTTTTTAAACAAATAATCATTCATATTTATATACCCTGGTTCAAATATTAATATTTGTGCTCAATGGGTTTGGGGCTTTATACGGCTAAAATAGTTATTATCAGTATACTGCATTGCTAACTATAATCCCAAAGAGGAGTTCATCTTTGTCAGCTTTTTAAAGGCATGATTTCCTACAGTATAGCTGTGATAAGGTTTCGTTAACAATCTCACAGTCTTTGGCTTTAGAGACCCTTTTTTGGAAATGCTCATTGAGTGTTCAAAACCTAATATAGGTTATAGAGAGTAGATGGGTTCTATTGCTGTTCTTATTGGGATGTCCAGAAGGGGGGAAAACTGCACCCCATTGTTTTGTTTTGCTCTGTTCCTTATGAAATACCACTTGAGTTAGTGCAGTGGTTCCCAACCTTCCTAATGCCGTGACCTTTTAATATAGTTCCTCATGTTGTGGTGATCCCTTGCCCTGCTTGGAAGAAGCCACGAGCCCCCCTTGGCAGGCCACTGCCATAGATGCCATAGAGAATTTCCCTCTACAGGCATCCTCAGCCAATCGCAGCCTCTGATGCCTTTGACTGACATCCCCTCCAACCTATCAAGCCATAACTCACTCTTCCCCCCCTTCCCCCCTTCACTGGCTCATGGTGACCCCTGTGAAATGGCCGTTCGACCCCCCAAAGGGGTCCCGCCCCCAGGTTGGGAACCACTGACTTAGTGGGTTTATTTATTTATTTAAATACTTATATCCCGCTCCATCTTCCCAACGGGAACTCTGGGCGGCTAACAACGCAAAAGCTAAAAAAGATAAAAGCTAAGAAAATAGCAGGCCACCAAGCAAGGGCAGCGGAGGGCAAGATGGCGGCAGACGGTTAGGGGTAGGAAAAAGAAGAGAAACTAACTAATAAGGACACCATATGCTTCTTTGAAGAGGAAGGTCTTCAGAGCCCTCTTAAAGGCGGGCAGGGACTCCAGCAGGCGCAGCTCAGGAGGCAGATGGTTCCAGAGCGAGGGCCCCACCACAGAGAAGGCGCGGTTCCGCGTACGCGTTTTCCGCGCCTCTCTGGGTGTGGCCACTCTCAATGAGCGCGCCTGCGACGATCTCGTGGGTCTGGATCCGGATGCCCTCAGGGAGATGCGCTCCGCCAGGTATCCTGGTCCTAAGCCGTGAATCTAGATGGTTAACTGCTTTAGACGAATAAAAGGAAACAAAAGAGGAACATGAAGAAAGACAGAGGCAGGTGGGTTAACAGTGAGAAGGAGAAAGGTTGCTGCATACTCAAAAGATGGAAAAATCACCAGTGGTCTCAGCTTCTGTTGTTCAGCTAAGTTTCACCCTCACAGAAGCTAGCCTTTTGTCTCTGGTAGGACTGTGGCCCATCTGCACGATGGAAAGAACTGTGAGGAGATGGGTTGAGTCAAATTGTTAGGGCTCTTAGGGTATGAAAGAACCAAGGATTTTTAGCCTTACACCACTCCATAAAGGTTGAATAAATAATCCACTGGTACCTCAGGCAACCCAAAACAAAATAAACTATGCTTTTTTTGAGAGTTGGTGAAATAGCTCCGATATTCTTCTCTTGAAAATACAAAATCAAGGTTTACATCATTTTAAGGGTAGGGGAAAATGTTTCATCTTTGACGAACCAGGTGCATTTTGGTAAAACAATGTTCTACTTGAAGGAGTCCTCGTTTAACAAAGGAAGCATCTGGTTCTAGTTAGGGATGTCTCAAAAAGGAGATGGTTCTTCTTGGAGTCACCAAGGTTTGGGTTTACAATACAAGCGATGAAACATCCACTCTCTTGGACAAAGGATAAAAAATGAGCAAGGAGAAGTTACAAAACGTGCTCCTGTGCATTGGTGTCACATTTGTGTGTTTTCTCATTTTTCAAGAGCTTTATTGATAAAAAAATGTGTCTAGTCAGAGGATCTGTGACATGTTGCATGTTTGTGCATTGTTTCAGTAAAACAAGAGAGCTATAATTTCCTAGGCAAAGCAGATTTTCTCCTTTAATGTTCCTTTGCCCACTAATGCCTGCCAGAAAAACAACATTGTAGTGAAAATCCAGTTAGGAATAAATTGATTTTGGAAATAAGAGTGTTATTGCTGCCTTCTCTTGGGTGGAAAAAAAAAGATTCCAGAAGCATGATAGATGGTAAAACGAATCCCTTCCCCAGTGTGTGATGAAGTCCGTGCCTAATTTGGAGATAACAAAACATCTGGTTTTTCGAGTGATCAACTTGCTCTGTAGTTCTGTAAAAGACCACAATATGTCTTGTTCATATTTAGTATTTGGAGGGTTTAAATCCCAGCTGTGCTCATATTAGTAAATGACAAGAAAAAAGATGAGAGCAGTGGTAACAGGTACATA
Organism: Phrynocephalus forsythii; assembly: GCA_029282475.1. NCBI lineage: Eukaryota > Metazoa > Chordata > Lepidosauria > Squamata > Agamidae > Phrynocephalus > Phrynocephalus forsythii. Next base: position 30,044,164 of record JAPFRF010000004.1, read on the forward strand.
GAAGAATATGCATATTTATTCATCTGAAATGCAATAGTGAGCTTTTTGTGAAAAGTGGCCCTCCCCCTCCACTGTGGCCACTGGCCGGGGAAGTTGAGGAACTGTTGTTAAAAAAAAATACCCACTTTCCCAAGCTCTGGTTGTCTGAAACCTAAATAACTTTTAAATGATGAAGAAATTTTATAGCAACTTGGAGGAAAGATGGGGAAGGTGAAAGGTGAATGTTATCCGTTGCTTCGGAACTGTTTTAGGAAGAAAGGGGCATCCCATTTACTTCGATTGCAATTAGGTACATATTTAACTAGCAAAAAATCTGACACTTGAACACACTGAGACCAATTTTTATGTAAAGTTGCCTATCATTGTGCCTAAAAACCAAAAGGATGAAGCATACTGGCCAGTCCCATTCTGGTGGGGGGAAATTTGTTTTCTTAATTAGGACTTTCATCTGACAGAACGTTCGTATTACTTGTTTAGGTTTCCTCTCACCCCACCCCGAATTCCAGGTTTTTGCTATGTTGTCCTATGTTGTGTGCTATGCTCTGATTTGGTTTCTTGACATTTTTGTTATCCATTAGTGTAGTCACATTTTGAGAAGCTGTGTTTGTTTGCTTATTTATTTATTTATTTATTTATTTATTTATTTATTTATTTATTTATTTATTTATTTATTTATTTATTTATTTATCTTTACCTTCAGATGGTAGCTAGTTATTTGTTTGGCAGGGTTTCTGTAACAGGAAAAGAAAATAGGTGGAGAAGAGTTGTGCCCAGGAGAATTAGTAAAAGCGCAAATCATACCTATGTACAGTACTTGGGTAGGTACCAGGTGTGACAGAGTCAGACTGGGGATGCAATCAGATGACGATCTGATCACACTGGAAAGGAGTGCTTAGCTGTGAGATGTCATCCTTAAAGGGACTCTGTGCAGGAACTGCTCCAGCGGAGCCCCCCAAGAAATGGCCCTGCCACTGGTCCAGCCTGAGCATACAGCAGGGCCCGGTTGGTTTACAATTTCCTGCGCATTGTATGCTTTCTGGAAAGCTACTTGAATCCGACCATGGCACAAGTGGTCCAAAGCGTGAGTCTGACCACACCCAAGATTTGAGGGAGCTATACAGCAGCCTTTATTTAATGAGAATATACTTGAGCGACAACAGACAAGGGCTGCAACTAGGATGGAGCAATTTGGGATTCGCTCCAGAACACCAAAATTGATTGGGTACCAGGGTGTAGAAGTGAATTTATTAATTTGCTGATTTGCTGCTTTAGGGAAATCACAGTAACACATTGTAGCCCAATTCACTTTCTCTTTTTTGAAAGCAGAAACTCTTCTTTTGGAGGGACATCACATACTGCTCCTCCTTTTTGCATGGCGGCGGTGATGGTTATCTATAAGATGAAGTTGGTAGATGATAATACTGCTTGCCAAAAGAGCTAAGTTAGTGGCTGTCTGCCAGACTCACATTTTAAAAGCACATATAATCAGGATGTCCTGAAGTTTTCCTTTAGGGACTGTGATGTCTTTATTCTTGCAAGCCTGGTTAATGTACACACTAAGTCAAAGTGAGCAAGGGACTGCCAGTGTCAGAGGCTGTGCCCTTTCCTGCACCACAGAGATGATATAATGGAGCAGGGGGGGGCTTTCTTTTAATGGGGAGTAGAATTTCAGATCAAGCATGTTGATGAGGCTTTCTTATCAGTCATTGATTTATTTGTATTTATCAACAGTTTTTAAAAATAAGCTTAAAAATAATACTGGAAGTGTTCTGCAACGAGGTTGATGAGTGAATGAAATTTATAATGTCTGTTACTTAATAACACCAACATCTAGTTTTTTTTCAAATAACTGGAAAAATTGCCACTGATTCCAAGCAAATGCCATAAATCTTAGTTCTATATGAATAAACCAGCAAACAAACATATAGACAATAGATTGAGTATAAATCATACTGTTGGTGTCGCCGGACAATCTGACTGTTACTTTTTCTAAAAGTACTACTACAATTTTCCCACAAGAGGTAACTTAAAATGTGGATTTTATGGATGCTATTAGAATAGATTCTCCTCCCTTCTGCCTGGTATATGGCATAAAACCCATAAATCTGCTGCGCAGGATTTGGGACCCTCCAAAATAGTAGTGCATTGATTATGGTACATAGGGGGGAGGTAAGGGGTTAGGGAGTCTTGTTACATAACCACTACTCTGCTTTCTTGACATTGGAATTTAGTCTCATGTAATTGCAGGAATCATACTTCTAGGTGCATTTATGCTTTCCACGCTTGCAAATTTGCAATGTTTTCTTGCACTATTCATAATGTGTGGGCCATTGTTCAGTCTATTCTCAGTCTCATTCCAGCTTTACCTCAGCCAGTAAAAATAACTTATTTTTTTAAATAAAGGACTTAACACTGTTTTGCCAATAGTCCCTATAAAAAGGAAGCAGGATCTTTTTTTTAATCCTTCAGAAGATAATATCAGTTACTATTTATTGCATGGTTTAGAAAATGAAAGGCATCGACTGAAAAGCAACCAAAAAAACAAAAAATCAAGTTCTGGTGAGTAGTTATTTTATAGTTAAGTGTGTGTAAGGCTTTCAGCAATCATCTTAATCATTCCGGCTGTTAGTTTTGTTGTATTTGACGGGAAGTCATGTTGAGAAAAGGAATTATTCCTTTTACTCATGCTTTCTTAGTCTTCTGTCAAAAAAGAAGTAATTGGAGGTAGGGTGACCATTGTGAGTGTTTTTACCATGTGAAACAAACATGACTACTTCTTTTCATGTTAATTTAAATCTGTGTTTGCTTCCTCGTTATTCACTTTAGTGGTATGTAATTTGCTTATGGAATGTGCTGTGGTTTTCTGATTTTCTTACTGTTAAATAAAGTTGAAGCAGAATAAATTGTGGTTTTTCAGCAATCATTTAAAAAAATCGAAAACATGGCAATTTTCCTCCCCCCTCCCCCAATGCAATAACTTCCATTCTGTCAAGTAGAATTAGTCTTTGCTGCAGCTATTTTGTAAATTCAGACACTCCTTGGTATTATGACATAGAAGCTGCAAGAAATAGAATGAGTAGAAACCCATAAACAGTTGCTGGAGCAGCAGGAACGAGTTATGCCCAGTCTAGTTAGTTCTTTGAAGACACTGAGGCTGCTTTTACACGACCCCTAAAATCCGATGCAAAGGGCTCCCAGATTCGGAGCTTAAAATTGTTTTCCCACCAGCTGTGGACTTTAAAAAAAAAAGTACGACCATGCCCACCTAAGCGCGGCCCAGCACATTTTACAAGTACCTGGTCTCTGGAAGTAAAAAATTTTTCCAATGCGGATTGTA